>CM074725.1:50602878-51841628 GCA_037306005.1 Rhinophrynus dorsalis
TTTGAAAACTCTGGAGTATTCGGTCAAATGTGCCATATAAAGCAACAGGAATTTTCTGAATTTTATGTTCCCTTTAGTGCGATTAATCTGTCCCTGATTTGATCTACTTTTGTTTTGTGCATATGCATGGGTATTATTATCCTACTTATTGGCACAATACCTGATAGATGTCTTCTGGATTTAGATCAGTGGCAAGAAAACCAGACTGATGCAGATTTAATCAACATGGTACTGTTGATCAAAAATGCTTGAGAAATAACGTTTGAAAGAAAATCAGTGGAAGTACTGTTGTTTTAATCACTGAGAAAAAACTATGACATATTTTTTTTTAAGCTTTCAAAATAGCTTTATTGAGAGACTAATAGGTTAAATATTGCATGAAAGATGTAGAGACATAAACAATAACACATCATCTGTGACAATTGATACAAATTATAAACATATAAAACAGCATTGAGGTGCTCTATAGCAGGTTACGAATGAGTGGGAAATTCCATGTCCTTTCTATTCAGAGGTTGAGGGAAGTTGATATTTGGGGTGAATTCACCATTGGGTGAGTGTCAAGGTTCTCTCAGTTGGAGCGTTGTGAGTGTCCAGGGGTGGGGGAAGGATGAAGGATAAAGGAAAGTTTATAGGAAAAGAAGATTGGGGAGGGAGAGGAAGGAGGTTGGGGTGTCCATCGGCAAAGCCATAAGAGGCCCAGCCCATCAATCCCAAAAGTTAAGACAGTCCATGTAGGTACTTTGTTAGGGTTTCGCTCAACGAAGGGTCATGTATGAAAAAGGCTATTAGTATCAGGGAGTCTAAGATGAGCCAGATATAACTGTATGTGTACAGGAGTTGAGTGTGCGTCTATCCATCTGGACCACTTAGTTATATAGGATGACATTGTGTCTGAAGAGGTGGCATGACACCTTTTTAAATGTAGGTAGGAATCCACATTTAAAATCCATTGTTGTAATGAGGGCACATGTGTTTTCCCTCAATGTATGGGAGTTAAGGATTTGTCTGCATTAAAGTATAACCTATTTCTTAATAATAAAATTGTATTGCTCTTTTAAAGGGATAGTAATGTTTCATAATAAAAGCAGCTCTAATTAATCATCATAGTATTTGGACCTTGGAGAGTGCTAGTTCAAGAGTAATTCAATGACAAAGTATCCCCCTCCCGCCCCTTTTACTGATGTAACACTGCTCAGCCAGAACAGAAGGGAGGTGCCCAGGTAGACTGCAGAGAGGGACAATCTTCAATTAAGATAAGGGAAAAAGCTGAAAAGCTTGTCAAGGGGGGTAGGACTTTCATTGTTCTCATAGGAAGAATATTGTCCCCTTCTGTTATCTGTCTGGTCTATGAACTGCATTCCACATCTGAGAAGAGATGGCTTACACTAGGTAAAAGGGGCGGGAGGGGGAAACTTTGCTTGTGAATATCTCTCAAACCATAAAGGTTTGAGAGATAAGACTTATATCGTTCTTCATGTTTTTTTAATGCCTACAAAATAAAATAAAGATAAAACGAAGTATTACTATCCCTTTAAGTCAGTCACTTTACATTTTTACCAAAGAAAGTTAGGCCACACTTTACCAGCATAGTATTATAATAATAATCATAATAATCATTTTTACAATTTCATACTGGGTGAGATTCCATTCTACTGAATCCCTGTTTTGAAGTATCTTAATAACTGTAACTGACATATCGAATTCTTACAGTTTGTTACCATGGGGCCTGGTTTTCTTTGACTGTGCACCACTGAATAACATAATGAATTGTTTTCACCTTAGGAATCCTCACTTAAATCACATCTTTGATGTAAGCTGTGGGGTTTTGATAAAAGTAGAATTCTTAATAAAAAAAACTGTTACTTTTTATCTAACTTAGAATAAAAATGTGTCTTTTGGAGGAACCAAGTGATTTTCCTCTGCAACAATTCCTGTTACATTTGTTTGAATTGGGTTACTCCTGCTTCACTGGATGTAGCCCAATATTATTATTATTATTATTATTATATTTATTTATTTATTGAGAGACATATTCCATGGCACTGTACAATGGGGTTACAAGTCAGTTGATCCAAAAATTCTCCCTTTAAAGGGATAGTAATGTTTCATAATAAAAGCAGCTCTAATTAATCATCATAGTATTTGGACTTTGGAGAGTGTTATATCAGTTTTGTCAGGGTTGTCGTTCAAGAGTAATTCAATGACAAAGTATCCCCCTCCCGCCCCTTTTACTGATGTAACACTGCTCAGCCAGATCAGAAGGGAGGTGCCCAGGTAGACTGCAGAAGGGACAATCTTCAATTAAGATAAGGGAAAAACCTGAAAAACTTGTCAAGGGGCAGGGCTTTCATTGTTCTGATAGGAAGAAGATTGCCCCCTTCTGTTATCCGTCTGGTCTATGGACTGCATTCCACATCTGAGAAGAGATGGCTTACACTAGATAAAAGGGGCGTGAGGGGAGACTTTTCTTGTGAATATTTTTCATACCATAAAGGTTTGAGAGATAAGACATATCATTCTTCATGTTTTTTTAATGCCTACAAAATAAAATAAAGATAAAATGAAGTTTTACTATCCCTTTAATGCTACTTGCACGAAGGTGAGGGCAGTGGGACAGTCTATAGGGGTTACAGAGCATGCCTTTCTTATACACCTTGTTTTGTTTTGTTTTTTTAAACCTAAATGTTATAAGGCTTTTCCTGTATAGTAAAACAAGAGTATTCCCAACACTGTTGGTTGTTTTAGTTGAATGTCATAACAGTTTAATTTATCAGGAAGTGACTTACAGTGTGATTACTTCCTGAAAGTTCGAAATAGCAGCATGACTCAATAGTTTCTATCACATTATTGCAAACTTTTTGACAGTGACTCATCTCACCCAGAAAATGCAACAGAATAACTGATTGGAATCTGACAACTAGAGGGCACTGTTAATGTAACTGATTGGAATCTGACAACTAGAGGGCACTGTTAATGTAAACAAAAAAAACTGTAATAACTATGAAAATATACATTTCAGCAGTGGGAGTACCATTGTTTTACTTGACAGGAAAAACCCTAAAATATGAGTTTCTCGTAAAAAAAGTTTACCATTTTCCTGCTAAGCATTTTCAACCCCAAGAGCTAAGCCTGTTTTCACATTTTTGTTGCAGTTTACCATCAAATTATAATTTTTGGTGTTCTTCTGTGAACTGACACACACAGGTCATAGACAGTATTTTTTTACATTGCATTTTCAAAAGAATCTGCTGGATTGTGGACATCCCCTAATGTGAATCAAAAAAATACCCATATTGCACAAAAGAGATGTTTTATTGAAATTCCAATAAAATCAATGACAAACAACTGTCATGTAGTATATTTTTTCAGTGTTCCACTACCAAATGCTTATGGCTCTAATATTAGTATCATGTATATATTTGTACCAGGTGATCACGTGATCACTGGGTTTTAAACCCTTCATACCTCCTTTTTGGAAAGGAGAAACTCCCCACTTTCCAACAAGGGTACTCCTGCCATGATATGCTTTGGGGGGCAGTTTATGTGGGTCTATGTTTACCAGTGGATATTGGTTCAAGGATGAGGAAGAAGTGTATGCTGTTCTGTTATTACCAGTGGATCAAGGCTGGGGAAGCAGCTTATGTGCATACCTGGGAACTCTCCGGTTTTGCCCCGGAGACTCTGGATTTCAAAGTGAATTACCGGGTCTCCGGGGCAATGTGTGAATCACCGGGTGGGCAGAGTTTAAGTAGAAACTCTGCCCACTTGTGCTCCATCCCGCCCGGTTCCTCCCACTCCCCGCCCTCTTACATCCATTTTGCAGGGGGTTTTTGTTTTTTTTGTCCTGCCCCCCCGTGACTAAGCCCCGCCCCTTTTATGACATGCTTTGCGTAATTTCCTCCCCCTGGGCACCGACAGGGTTACCCTCTGGGTAGCCCTGTTTCAAAAGTTCCCAGGTATGCTTATGTGCATCTGTGATTACCAGTGGGAAGTGCATCAAGGCTGGGCATAGAAGTTTATGCGGTTCTGTGAATACCAGTGAAGAGTGAAACTAAGATGGGAAAGTAGTGTTTGTGAATCTATTCGTTACCAATCGACAATGCATCAATGCTTGGGAAGCAGTATATGTGGTTCTGTAATTATGAGCAGATCAAGGCTGGGGAATAAATATTTGTGTCAAGTCAAGACTGCAGTGAAAAACAGTTTGTAATATTTTACATAATACCAAGTGATTGCAAAACAGCTGGCATTAAGCCTTTCATTTTGTACCTTGTTGGAAAGAGGATACTCTCCCCTTTCCAACAAGGATACCCACAAGTTTGTAAGAGGCAGGGGGGCAAGATATGAGCTCCGTTATAGCTCCAACCTTCCTCCTTTCACTGCACATTTCCTTTTTATATCTGCTACTTACTGGCCGTGTCTGAAGTAATAACACTTGAGTGAAATGAGTAGGAACACACACGATCCTCTGTTGGGTTTTAAGAGATCGCCCCCACAGGTGGACCTGGTAAGTTCAAAAAATGTGTTCCCAGCTGCTCCAGATGCCTCTTACTGCTGAGGATGTGATGGGCATTGGTTTTGGAGGGTATGGTAAGAATAATGCCAATAATTTCCTTAGCAGCCAAGTGATTAACATTGGGTTTTAAACAAAAGGCAGAGGAAATGGTTCAACTTTATATAATTTCTTGAATTTGCTATGAGGCATACATAAGGGACTTGCTGGCATTAACCCCTTAACGACCCATGACGGTCATAGTATATCATGGGTCCATCTGAGTTAACAACCCATGACGTACTATGACCATCATGGAATTCCAGGCTCCCCCCCGCGACTGCACGCCATTCGGGGAGTCCAGGATCGAAAAAAAAAAGGTCTGTGGTCCTTTAGTGACCACAGTGTGCCTGCGCAGTTGGTCGTTAAGGGGTTAAGGTCTTGATGACAGCAGAGTGTGTCCACCGGTCAGCAATCTTTATAACATGAAGTGCAGCCACTGACATTGGACACTATAGCCAATGAAACTGAGCTGCTGTATTGGTACTATTACCCCAATGTGGCTGACGTACTGAACAGAACTGGAGCAATTCTGGACTGGAGTAGACCAACTGCACTGTACAGTAGAAAGGAAAATCCCCTCAATTCTCATTGATTTAAATTGGGCTCTTAACCCTTTCAAAGATACAGCGAAGCAAAACCTCACTAACTTTCATGAGGTTATAAGTTTGATTTAAAAAACAGGAAGTGTTATTTCCCCTTGTTGGGCAGCTGGCTTGGAACAGCATTGCTTTAGTTTTTGGTACAACAGCCTCAGCAGCACCAGTAATACTTATTGGGACAGACAAAAACAAGAGGCACTGAGGTCCCTGTCCATTTGACCTTGCAGTCTAGAGTTAGGGTGCATATATGAGCACAAGAGGAATGTAAGTGCACTTGGGAAATAACCCTATGAGTGCCAGGGAGGTATCCAACACATTTTGTTGCAATACTTTGGATACCTCCCTGGCATTCAAAGTGTTAATATTCACAGTGGTGCATATCTGTCAATGCAAACATGAAGAGATTCTGGAGCACCCAGCAGCATCATAGAGGACAAATGAAGAGCCCTATTTTTTAAAAGGGGCTTTTAACTCATGGAGTGTCAGAGATGTATCCAATGTATTGCAACACAAACGGGTTGGATAACTCGCTGCCATTCAAAAGGTTAACCTTGAATTCTGGAGAGTTATAAAGCGTACTTCACAATGGGGGTAAATGAACATATTCACCATTGTACTCAGAGGTGTAACTAGAAGCCACGGGGCCCTGGTGCAAGAATTGCCATGGGCCCCCCTCCAACCACATTGGCCCCCCTCCGACCACATTGGCCCCCCTCAACCACACTGGCCACCTCCACATTGCCCCTTCAACAATGCCCCCATCACAGTGCCCCTCATTCTCCACATTTCCCCCCAATCTCCACAATGCCCCCATCACAATGCCCCTCATTCTCCACATTTCCCCCCAATCTCCACAATGCCCCTCATTCTCCACATTTCCCCCCAATCTCCACAATGCCCCTCATTCTCCACATTTCCCCCCAATCTCCACAATGCCCCCATCGCCACATTGCCCCTACTGACCCCCGTCCTTCTACCTCCTGGTGGTCTAGCGGTGTGTGTGACATGCCGAATGAGGAACAAACCTCTAACTGGTTGGTACACAAGCTCCCACACGGTCCTTAGTAATGCAGAGCGTGGTAGATTATGTCATCTCCCCGCACTCTGCATTACTCGAGCGCTGGCCGCCGGGACATCAACTGTGCTGCGGGCGGGTGGTGAGGGGGTCGCAGGGGGCAGCCGGGCCCCTGAGAGTGACAGGCCCGGTCGCAGGTGCGACCCCTGCGACCCCTATTGTTACGCCACTGATTGTACTTAAAGGAACACAATACAGTGTATGACCACTGTAGTACATACCCATACCTGGGAACTCTCCGAATTTGCCCCTAAGATTCCGGTTTTGAGACTGTATTACCGGGTATCCGGGGCAGAGGCTGATACTCCGGATGTGGGGAGTTTCCTTTAAAGCTCTGCCCACTTCTGCTTCATCCCACCCAGTTCCTCCCACTTTTCCTCCTTCCCCACCCAGTTCCTCCCACTTTTCCTTCTTCTTCACCTAGTTCCCCCAACTTCCTGCCCACTTGTGTGATGCCCTGGAAAGCTCTGCCCCCCCCCCACTCACTGGTAAACACTGCCCCCTCTTTGCCATGATTTGCTGCAATTATACTCCCCAGCAGCATCATGAGGGGACTCCAAAATAAAAATTCCCAGTTATGTACATACAAGAGGACCCACTCCACCATCGTTAAGATTTTAATACCAGCAAGGCTTGCATGCCCACACCATAGCATGCTCAGTGAAATGATGAACCGTTACTCCATTTTCTCTACTATATGCCTAGTCCATAAGCAAGGCATATAGGAAAGGAGCACCCCATAATGCCCACATACTGCTCCTCTTGGCATCAGCATCATTAAGTGGAGAATTTACCCTAGTATATTGACATTATGCAGGAGTAGGAAGTCAGAATTGATTACTGAGCTTGATTTATCTTGAAATTGGTTTTATACATGCATCCCAATGAGATGGAGTTCTCGCTAAGTTTCATGTGTTAAAAAGTCTCATTTAACCCTTTAAGGACCAGAGGTATAGGCAACACATTGCTTCATAATGAGTTGCACACCCCTCTTTTCCTTAAAATCATTAAATCAATTGAATTGTTATGTGTCCCTGTGGCACAGATGGTTTGCCAGAGAATTGCTAAATTTTTTGTCTGTGCATTTGGTCCACTGCATTCAACTGATTTATTTTGATGAACCTACAAATGTAAGAGTTGATATTTGATGATAAAAAATTGAAACAGCAAGGGGGGGAGGGTTGCTAGGTACTGGCAATACATTGTTCTCTGCCACTCAATGGGTTAATACTTCCCCCTGACACACAAAACAATTCAGCAGCAATTACTTCTAATACTAGGGACCCCAATGAACAAGTGTGCATATTTGCATACAAATCATCACAAATCAGTTCAGTGTTTAAACCTTCCGGATTGACTGGATAACCACCTATTTTTGGCGTGATATTAGAGCTTCCCCATAGAGATGCAGGGTAAGAAATCAAGATACAAGGAAAATTGCACATCCAAAATAACAGCAGGATCCGAATAAAAGCAATTGAACTTTATTGTGGTAAAATATTTAAAACATGTAAATACCTTAACTACATCCTTGAATATCAAAAGATTGGTGGAGAGACTTGTGGGGTATTCATATAGAACCAGCGAGTGTAGAAAATCGGTGCCTCAATGATCAACGTGTTTTGCGTTTCTCACGCTTACTCATGTCTAAAGATGTTGTTAAGGTGTTTACATGTTTTAAAGGTATAGTAATACTTAAGTATTACTAATCCCTATAGCAAAGTACTACTTAAAAAAAATGTATTGCCCTCAGCATCATCTCTCAAACCTTTATGGTTTGAGAGATGATCGCTTCTAAAGTTGCCCTCCCCCTTCCCCGTAGTCAGCATTCTAGCTGACACAGGGAAATCAGGTCAGAGATCATCAGGCGGCTCTGCAGCAGAGCCGCGATCACGTTAACTAAAAAAAAAAAACTTTCACTAAAAAGGCCTTCTACGTGTGCTTGCAAGCCAAGCACACGTAGAAGACCATTTCAGTGAAAGTTTTATTTTTTAGTAACGCGATCCGGCTGTGCTGGAGAGCCACCTGAAAGTCGTACGACTCTTTTCCTTTCAGTCAGCTAGAATGCTGACTACGGGTAAGGGGGAGGGAGAGGGCAACTTTAGAAGTGATTATCTCTAAAACCATAAAGGTTTGAGAGATGACACTGGGGGCAATATTTTTTTAAGTAGTACTTTGCTATAGGGATTAGTAATACTTAAGTATTACTATCCCTTTAAAGATTGTACCACAATAAAGTTCAATTGCTTTTATTCAGATCTTGCTGTTATTATGAATGTGCGATATTCCTTGTATCTTTAATACTTCCCCCTGATACTGTTGTGTTTAGCGGTGGGACAAGCATGCACTGCTGAGCTCTGTATCCACATAGTAGTTAATAATTTGAGTCCAACATGTTGCTACTCAGTGGGGGAGATAAATCAAGTGGTGATAAAGAAGTTATAAAGCAGAGAAAACGTCTCCAGTGATATCACTTCTCCATTTCCTATGTTATTGTATAGAGCCTATGCACTAAGATCTCCAAAATTGAAGAAATCTTAGTGAATAGGCTCCATTGAATAACATAGGAATTGTAGGGGTGATAAACTATAGAATTCATCTCCACTTTATCACCACTTTATCACCACTTAGTGAATCTCCCCCAATATGTTTTATTTTCCTCTGGCACCAAAAGTGTTAATTATCATTACAGTGTACAGAATTGGCCTTGTATTATCAGTGAGAGCTTTTCCCTTGGCACCTGCTGAGCTGTCCTCTGAAGTGCCCTCCTAACAATGTCTAGGCAGACGCGTTTATTTGCACTGTGCTCAAAATCCCCATGTACAGCAGGAAAATCAATTCCCCTTAGAGAAACACTTGGCCCAGTTACAAAAACTGTACTGTCTCCTGAAAGAAGGAGAGCTATTTTTCAAGTGAAAGAATTCAAGCAAAGACTGAGGCTGTGCCATAAGAGGAACACTGTCAAGGACTAAATGTTATTTTAGCATAGCAAATAAAAAAAAAAAACGGTATCTGCAAAAAAAAAAAAAAAAATGTTCCTATTGTTGGTGGGCTGAATGCATTTCTATGCCTAGTTTTTGACCTTGTCATTTCTTTTGCTCATTCTCTACAAACTATTCAAAGGGCAGCGCCCCCTAGGTGTAAAAAAAAACTTTTTTTAATAATTACAGCATTTGGGAACTTATCCTGTCACTCCTAAGTGGCCTGACAGACTTAAAAATGTACAGTTAGTATTTGATATTTTCATCATTATCTGAATTTCTCTGGGGCTTCTAAACTCTATGTATATTTTTATTTAAATAGTACCAGTTATTGTACATAGCACGTTACAGTTTACATTTAGTATAGCAGGGATACATTAAGTGTCGTAGTTAGGCATACATTATCAAAAGCTGTACACTAGGTATACATACCGTAAAATCTCGGGTATAATACGCACCTTTGTATAATACGCAGGTGTACATTATACCCAAGATTTTAGGGGAAAACAAGAGCGCCTATGTCTTGTGTCTTGTTTTTATCCTGTTCCACACAAAAATTTCCATTGCTACTGTTTCCCTCCCTTCACACTTACCCATATCCTCCTCATCTGTCCCTCTACAGTGCAAATGTGGCAGCCTGACTGGGATCCATCAGGCAACATGCTTGCATCTTCTTTGTAGCCGGTGATGCAGTCCTTACAGGGCAATACCATTGATGCAATGTGCATAGCTATGAGCACTGGATCTGCAGTATTACCCTGAGAGGACCTTGTGGTCCTCACAAGACATTACCATTGACTACAAAAAAGTGGTCCTGAGAAGACCATGCTGGAAGTGGGTGGCAGATACAAGCATGCAGCCGGCTGGGACCCTGTCAGGCTGAGGAAATTGCACTATGGAAGGACTGAGGAGGAGGATATGGGTAAGCGGGGAGGGAGGGAAGCAGGGGCAATGGAATTTTTTTTTACTATAGTTTATTCTCGAGTATAATACACCCCCCCCTTCACATAAGGTGAAGAGGGGCAAAATTGTGCATATTATATTCAATATTTTACAGTACACTAGGATAGGAGGCCCCTGCCCCGTATAGCTTGCAATTTAAATATACACAAGACTGGTAGAGTAAAAGTCATATCTTTATTGACTAACTATCTTTAAAATTTCAAGACGCCTTAGGTCTCTTCTTTTTCTAAACATGCCTGAAGAAGAGACCTAATCTATCCTGAAACTTTGCATTCTAAATCTAAACAGTTAGCTTTTACTCTACCAGTCACCTAATTTTTCTACAGCTAACATGGTACCACCTTTTACCTATAATCTAAATATAGTATGAGTAGCATACCGATGTAATCAGGCAGAGGAGGAAATGTAATTTATGACAGTTCTGATATGAGATGTTTACATATTACAGTAGTGCTACATTTAAAAATGTGTTCTTTTAGCTTGGATTTGACATTATTGAGAGATGATGCTTGGCAAATGCTGGTTGGTAAGGAGTAGTGATGAGCGAGCATGCTCGGCCGAAGCTCGGTCCGGCTCGAGCATCGCTCTGCTCGGCACATGGCGGTAATCGTACGAGTACCGCGTGTGCTCGCCCGCCATGTTCGGGTCTCCTCCCCGCACGTTTCGCGGCTGCTGC
Organism: Rhinophrynus dorsalis; assembly: GCA_037306005.1. Lineage (NCBI taxonomy): Eukaryota > Metazoa > Chordata > Amphibia > Anura > Rhinophrynidae > Rhinophrynus > Rhinophrynus dorsalis. The sequence continues at coordinate 50,613,731 of CM074725.1, forward strand.
GCGGCCAATAAACGTGCGGGGAGGCTCTGACATCAGTGTAATGCCAGCAGCCATGTTGGCTGCTGGCATTACACTGATTGGCTGGCCAGAACCCGTGATCGGGTGCTGTATAGCACCCGACTCGCGAGTTCTGCTCATTCTCAGCCAGGGAGAGATGCGATCAGGCAGGGAAAGTCAGTGTAGGGAGAATAAAAGTGTTGGTACTCTTTCAAGACCCAAAAGTCCTTTTTAGGACTGTTGTGTGTGGGGGCAGCATTCATATTTTGTTTGGGGGGGCACAATTTCATTTTTTTTTTGATGGTGGGATATTAGTAAGTTGACATTGTACTAGGTGCACAGGGACAAATATTGTACAACGCAGCGACAAAAAGGGCCATTTTAAACGTGTGCCTAGCCATAGATTATTGTCACATTCTGTTTAGTGTGCAAATTCACAAATTAACGTCACATATTCCGTTCACTGTGCCTAGCCGCAGATTAGCGTCACATTCTGTTTCGTGTGCCTAGCCGCAGATTAGCGTCACATTCTGTTTCGTGTGCCTAGCCGCAGATTAGCGTCACATTCTGTTTCGTGTGTCTAGCCGCAGATTAGCGTCACATTCTGTTTAGTGTGCCTAGCCGCAGATTAGCGGCACATATTGTTTAGTGTGCAAATTCACAAATTAACGTCACATATTCCGTTCACTGTGCCTAGCCGCAGATTAGCGTCACATTCTGTTTAGTGTGCCTAGCCGCAGATTAGCGGCACATATTGTTTAGTGTGCAAATTCACAAATTAACGTCACATATTGTTTAGTGTGCAAATTCACAAATTAACGTCACATATTCCGTTCACTGTGCCTAGCCGCAGATTAGCGTCACATTCTGTTTAGTGTGCCTAGCCGCAGATTAGCGGCACATATTGTTTAGTGTGCAAATTCACAAATTAACGTCACATATTGTTTAGTGTGCAAATTCACAAATTAACGTCACATATTCCGTTCACTGTGCCTAGCTGCAGATTAGCGTCACATTCTGTTTAGTGTGCCTAGCCGCAGATTAGCGGCACATATTGTTTAGTGTGCAAATTCACAAATTAACATCACATATTCCGTTCACTGTGCCTAGCCGCAGATTAGCGTCACATTCTGTTTAGTGTGCCTAGCCGCAGATTAGCGGCACATATTGTTTAGTGTGCAAATTCACAAATTAACGTCACATATTGTTTAGTGTGCAAATTCACAAATTAACGTCACATATTCCGTTCACTGTGCCTAGCCGCAGATTAGCGTCACATTCTGTTTAGTGTGCCTAGCCGCAGATTAGCGGCACATATTGTTTAGTGTGCAAATTCACAAATTAACGTCACATATTGTTTAGTGTGCAAATTCACAAATTAACGTCACATATTCCGTTCACTGTGCCTAGCCGCAGATTAGCGTCACATACTGTTTAGTGTGCCTAGCCGCAGATTAGCGGCACATATTGTTTAGTGTGCAAATTCACAAATTAACGTCACATATTGTTTAGTGTGCAAATTCACAAATTAACGTCACATATTCCGTTCACTGTGCCTAGCCGCAGATTAGCGTCACATTCTGTTTAGTGTGCCTAGCCGCAGATTAGCGGCACATATTGTTTAGTGTGCAAATTCACAAATTAACGTCACATATTCCGTTCACTGTGCCTAGCCGCAGATTAGCGTCACATTCTGTTTAGTGTGCCTAGCCGCAGATTAGCGGCACATATTGTTTAGTGTGCAAATTCACAAATTAACGTCAAATATTGTTTAGTGTGCAAATTCACAAATTAACATCACATATTCCGTTCACTGTGCCTAGCCGCAGATTAGCGTCACATTCTGTTTAGTCTGCCTAGCCGCAGATTAGCGGCACATATTGTTTAGTGTGCAAATTCACAAATTAACGTCACATATTGTTTAGTGTGCAAATTCACAAATTAACGTCACATATTCCGTTCACTGTGCCTAGCCGCAGATTAGCGTCACGTTCTGTTTAGTGTGCCTAGCCGCAGATTAGCGGCACATATTGTTTAGTGTGCAAATTCACAAATTAACGTCACATATTCCGTTCACTGTGCCTAGCCGCAGATTAGCGTCACATTCTGTTTCGTGTGCCTAGCCGCAGATTACCGGCATATATTCCGTGTAATATGAAGAAGGCGGGTAAAAAGGGACGGGGAAGTGGACGTGATCCTGATAGTTCAGGGCGCGGGTCAGGACGCGTAGAAACTGTGCCTGGTGCCAGAGCACAAGAAAGAAAGACATCCACCATACCTAGCTTCATGTCTCAGTTTACAGGGCGTCGCAGGACATCACTCTCGAGGTCAGACCACTGCGAACAGGTGGTCGGTTGGATTTCAGCTGATACTGCTTCCAGTCGGTTAAGCACCACCCTGTCTTCCACCAAGTCCACTCTCACTAGCCAAGAGTCTGGTCAACATAATCCTCACCCTGATCATCCTTCCTCCCACCATAGAGGGTCTGGCCAAAGAAGTGATCCCACACTGGGATATAGTGAGGAGCTCGTCTCATCACCAATCCTTGATTTGAACCTCTCTCCAAGCACGCTTGCAGAGGAACATGAGATCTTGTGCCCTGATTCACAACCTCTAGAGGGTACACAATCACAAGAAGATGACAGAGGGGAACGGCATTTAAGGTCAAAGGAAGTGGATGATGATGATGAGACACAGTTGCCATCAAATCAACCACAATTACTGTCTCAAGACCTTGATGAGGAGGATGATACACAGTTGTCAATGACTGAGGATGTGGTGGGATCAAGAAATGAGGAGGATGATCAGAGTGAGGAAGTGGAGGAGGACTTGGTGGACGATGAGGTGACTGACCCCACCTGGGAAGGTGGAGAGCCGAGCGATGACAGCAGTCCTGAGGGTGAGCCATCTGCAGCACCGCAACAGGCTGAAAGAGGCAGTGGTGTGGCTAAAGAAAGAAGGCGGACCGCACCAAACCGGCCCGCAAATGTTCCACGGAGCACCCCCTTGCGTAAATCTCCCTTGCCAAGGGCTAGGTGTTCCGCGGTATGGCGTTTTTTTAAGGAAAGTGCGGACGACAAAAAAATTGTAGTTTGCAACCTGTGCCACACCAGAATGAGCCGAGGCATGAACACTAGAAACCTCACCACCACCAGCATGATCCGACACATGGCATCCAAGCACCGTAATAAGTGGGAGGAACGCCCGGATCGCCAATCTGTGTCTGCAGGCCACACCACTGCCTCCTCTTCCCCTGTTTTCGGTGCCGGCCAATCGCCTGTTGAAGGCGCAGGCCCACATACCTCCCGCCCTGCACCTGTACCATCTGAAGCACCATCAGCGACCACATCCACTTCCCTGTCCCAGCGCAGCGTCCAAATGTCGTTACCCCAGGCATTTGAGCACAAGCGAAAATACCCAGCCACTCACCCACAGGCCATAGCACTAACCTCACACCTTTCCAAATTACTGGCCATCGAAATGCTGCCATTTAGGCTTGTGGACACTGAGTCCTTCCGCAGCCTGATGGCAGCAGCTGTCCCTCGGTACGCAGTCCTCAGCCGCCACTACTTTTCCCGGTGTGCCGTCCCCGCCTTACACCACGATGTGTCCCTTAACATCACCCGTGCCCTGACCAACGCAGTTACTGGGAAGGTCCAGTTAACGACTGACACATGGACAAGTGCTTGTGGCCAGGGACGCTACATTTCCCTGACGGCACACTGGGTGAATGTCGTGGAGGCTGGGAGCGACTCGGACCCTGGGATGGCACAGGTGCTACCCACGCTGAGGATTGCGGGCCCTACCTCCATCAGGGTTTCTGCCAGCACCTACGTTATTGGCTCCTCCTCCTCCTCCTCCGTTTCCACCTCCGAATTCTCAGCGCGCAGCGCCACTCACCCATCAGCCGGTAGCTGGAAGCAGTGTAGCACTGCAGTGGGGAAGCGTCAACAGGCCGTGCTGAAGCTGATCTGCCTTGGGGACAAACAGCACACGGCCTCAGAGCTGTTGCAGGGGATTAGTCACCAGACCGAGCAGTGGCTCTCGCCACTCAACCTGCAACCAGGCATGGTTGTGTGTGATAATGGGCGTAACTTGGTGGCGGCTTTGGAGCTCGGCAAGCTCACACACGTACCATGCCTAGCGCATGTATTTAATTTAGTGGTTCAGCGATTTCTAAAAACCTACCCCAATTTGCATGATCTCTTGACCAAGGTGCGCCGCGTGTGTGCACATTTCCGTAAGTCATCTACAGCTTCAGCCGGCCTGTTGAAGCTGCAGCAGCGCTTACAATTGCCAGCTCACCGGCTGCTGTGTGATGTGAGCACGCGCTGGAACTCCACCTTCCACATGTTGGCCCGGCTTTGTGAGCAGCAGAGGGCAGTAGTGGAGTACCAGCTGTTACACGGTCGTCGCCTCTCCGTTCAACTTCCTGTAATCAGAAGTGAGGAGTGGGAATGGATGTCAGACCTCTGTGAGGTTTTACGCAATTTTGAGGAATCGACACAGATGGTGAGCGGCGATAACGCTATTATCAGTGTAACCATCCCACTTCTGTGTCTACTGAAACGCTCGCTGCTCACAATTAAAACCGACGCTTTGCATGTGGAAGAGGTGGAAATGGGGGAGGAAGAGCTTACACAAGGTGATAGCCAGAGCACCCTCACTTCGTCTTCTCAGCGACAATTGGAGGAGGCGGAGGAGGAGGAGGAAGACACGGTTGCCTCCGCTACAGAGGGTAGCCATGGAACTTTATTTCCATCTCTTCAGCGTGGGTGGGCAGAAGAGGAGGAAGAGGATGAGGAGATTGAGAGTCATCCTCCTGGTGAGGACAGCGAAATCTTGCCTATTGGTACTCTGGCACACATGGCTGACTTTATGTTAGGCTGCCTTTCCTGTGACCCACGCGTTATACGCATTTTAGACAACACGGATTACTGGGTGTTCACCCTTCTGGACCCCCGCTACAAAGAGAATTTCTCATCTCTCATTCCTCCGGTGGAGAGGACAAGCAAAATGGTGCAATACCAGAAGGTTCTTGTCGAAAAATTGCTCCAAAATTTTCCATCTGACAACACTGGCGGCAGAGTACGTGCTACCTTGGCCAACCGAGAAGGGGAGAAAAGGGGAGCACACAGCAGTTCCGACAAAGGCAGGGCAACACTCTCCAAGGTGTGGGACACCTTCATGACACCCCGCCAGCACCCTCACCCTGATGCGCAGCCTAGTGTCACAAGGAGGGAAAAGTTTTGGAAGATGGTGAAGGAGTACGTAGCAGACCGTGTCAGCATCCTCAATGATCCCTCTGTGCCTTACAACTACTGGGTGTCCAAGCTGGACACTTGGTATGAACTGGCACTCTACGCCTTGGAGGTGCTGGCCTGCCCTGCCGCCAGCATTCTGTCTGAGCGGGTATTTAGTGCTGCTGGTGGCATCATAACAGATAAGCGTATCCGCCTTTCCACCGAAAATGCTGATAGGTTGACACTTATAAAAATGAACAAGGCCTGGATTTCCCCTGACTTCTCCACTCCACTGGAGGAAAGCCCCGGGTGAACATAAAGTCACTTTAGATATGTTATTTACAATGATGGGAATACTCTGTATTCCCATTCACCCCTTCCACCCAAAAAACGGGTATATGGTTGACTCTTAATCTTCTCATCCTCCTCCTCCTCTTCCATATACCCTGTGATATAATTTTTATATAGGGCCAGCTCACCAGCGGGCCCTGTGATATAATTTTTATATAGGGCCAGCTCACCAGCGGGCCCTGTTTTACAATTTTTGTATAGGTCAGCTCACCAGCGGGCCTTCTCATATAATGTTTTATTGGGTCAGCTCTCTAGCGGGCCCTCTCATATAATGTTTTATAGCGTCAGCTCACTAGCGGGCCTTCGCATATAATGTTTAGGATGGTCAGCTCCGCAGCAGACCCTCACCCATAATGTTTTAGATGGTCGGCTCAGCAGCAGACCCTCATTCCTAATGTTTTAGATGGTCAGCTTAGCGGCATGCCCTCGCCCCTAATGTTTTAGAGGGTCACCAGCAGGCCATTAATCCTAATTTTTCAAGGGTGTGTATGATGCCCTCCTTTATGTGTAATAAAGGGTGTATTGGAGTGACATTTCAGTCTAATTTTTGGCAGCCTTTTCACTTAGTGCATAGGCTTTATGAGTGTTGGACCACTACCTGAACTATTGTACCACAATGTGAATGAGGCCCTACATTTTGTGATATACAGGTTGTATCGGAGTGCCTCAGGTCCTCCCATTGAATTAAATAGGGCTGGGGTGTTCGACAGAGCAGAAGGTAGTTCTTGGCTTCATCCACTAAGTCACTTTGTCACTTTTACTCAATGGATCAGACCCCACTGTTCCGACTATAAATTTTGGACTTAACAAGGGCAAACGGACATGTTGTAAAACCTGTGGTAGCTGCGGCCTCCGTTCCTGAATGCTGTACCTTACCCGGGCCATAACCACGTTGAACACCTGCTTTACGCTGCGCACGTTTCCCTCTTAATCATGGCCCCAGTTCCGAAAAATCGATGACATTTTTTGCAGAATTTGCAGATGATATACAAGTAAATATACAGCAAATACTGTTTGGTAACAATTTTTCACCTAAAATCGTTTTTATCTTCCTTTTTGTGTGTTTTACGGTCAGTCTGTAAAAATGGCGTACTACGGGCGAAACATCGTTCCCAGCAGTGACGTTGGAGTCCAAGATGCATCCAGACATCCTCCCTATGCTGTCCCTGAACCATTTCTGTGGTGTTTCCATCATTTTCTGACCTTTTCCTATGAACCAGGCACCCTCCCCTCATCAGAGCAGGGGGTGCCTGGTGTAATGCTCGAGTCCTCCCATTGACTTCAATGGGGCTCGGGTGCTCGGCCGAGCACTCGAGCCTCCGGGGGCGCTCGGCCAGAGCACCCGAACACCCGAGCATTGGGGTGCTCGATCATCACTAGTAAGGAGTTCTTGGAAAGGGGATATCAAAAAGCAAACATAGGGTAGGGATGAGTGTTGGAGAGCCTTGAAGGTAATGAGGTGGATTTTGAAGACTATATGTTGCTTTGTGGGAATCCATGGCAGTGATTTTAGTAGTGTAAGGGTAAGTGCTGTTCTAGAGGAATGTAAGAGTATTCTGCTTGCAGCTTTAAGAACTGATTGAAAAGAAGAGATATGGGTAGCCGCAGACCAATATATAAGGCGTTTTTTCTAAGGAGAAAAAAATGGGAGGTTTTTTTTGCTATATTTCAAAGAAAGAAGCAACAGGTCTATGTTACTTCATTAATGTGTTCAGTTAATGGAAAAGAAGAATCCACAGTTACCCTTAGGCAATGTGCATTGTCCACAGGCTAAATTCTGGAGCCCTCAGCAGTTAATTGTGGATTCCTCAACAGAAAAATTAGGTATTGTGTGGGGTTTCGGAGAAAAGATAAGTAGCTCAGTCTTTGATATATTACACTTTAATCACTGAGGAGATATTGATAAAGAGACAGAATTAAGGCATTTTGAGACCTGATGATCTATTTCAGGTGAAAGTGAGGGTGTGGAGAAATAGTTTTGCTTGTTGTCTGCACTGAGATGGTTGTTAAAGCCAAAGAACTTTATCAGTTGCCACAGATAAAGGGTATACAAAGAGAAGAGAAGGGGGCCCAAAACAAAGCCCTGGGATGCTGATACTAAGAGGGGTATAGAAAGTGAGGACCTCAAAATCATAGAGAGAGGAAGGATGAGAAATAAGAATGTGCCAGGCCACAGATGCCAAGAGATTAGTGAACCTGAGAGAGGAGGGTATGGTTTATAATTTTGAATGCAGCAGATAAATACATTGGTTTTCACAATGTGGCATTCATTTATTACTTTTGGAAGGGCAGTCTCTGTAGAGAAAGTGGGCCACAAGTCAAATTGCAAAGAGTTAAGATTCTGTATATTCCTTTTACTCTATGTCTTGTTTAGCACTATGATTCAACAAATCACAGAGTAAAATGTTTGTCTGTGTTACTGCTCACATGTGTTCCATTATGCAGTAAACCTTCATACACTCTACTACAGGAATGGGTCGGCACAGGAGATCGACGTATAAGCAGACCACATGTCTCTTTAAGGGCTAGATTTAAAGGGTGCTTTAAAGTGTTGTAAACCATTTAAAGGTCTGTCTTAAAAACCGCTAACAGCAGTTCACAAATCCTTACAGCCGATAGACTGATGTGCATTGAGACTCGTAAAGGAGTGCGGTACTGTTAACGGCTGAAAAAAAGATACACTTAACGACTAAAACTTAAGACTCAGTTTTCTTAGCCGTTAGACACATAACGGTCAAAAAGAAACCACTGTTAAAGGAAATCTGCATACCACACAAGCATGTAAATGGTAAAATTAACCAGTGCAATCCCAAAATAACACAAAAACATGGACAGGCACCACAAATCACTGTCACACACAACAACAAGCAATACCACAAGGACAAGGACCTCCAAAAAAACACCAACACAACATGGCACTGAACAATGGGGGTTATCACACAACATGGACACCTGCCAATACAAAAAAGTTCACCTGTGCAATATCACTACATGATTCAGATGCAACCTGCACCCCACAACTTCACACCTGCAACTGACACAGACACAGCAATCAGAACACAACACATTTTTAAACACAGACACACCTGCAAACACTTACCTGGACAACAAACACCTTCCCATTGGTCATCACTCACCTCATCACCACACCTACACAACGCCCTACCACGTACTTAAAGGGACAGCTCACCACACTCACTTGTGGCTTGTTTTCCACTCTGGGAGAGATAGAGAGAGCGATAGAGAGAGAGATAGAGAGAGAACAATAAGTATGTTGGGATACTTTTTGATGAGAAGACTGCGGAGAAGGTGTGCAAGGGCGAGAGCTAGGGAACACCAGCAAGCCCCAGTCACACCTGATCAATAGCCTTCACCTGTTGCAAGTGAGGAGGCTCTGGCTCAACAGCCACACAGGGGACCATCACCACCTGGAGGGCAGTACCTGCCTGCAGATGCACAACTGCAGCAACAGGATGCTCCAGGATGCTCATGGCCTGTTGTTGACCAAACTATGTTCACATATGTATCCTGCAAATACTGGCTGGTGTACCATCCATCCATGGCATCAGCACTCCTGAGGATCCATGTGGGAATCAAATGTGAGATATATAATTTCAAGTTAGAGTAAACGATTGCATGCACAACACCGAGGGCTACTTTTTCATCTTTAATGCTATGGAGTTGTTTTAGGCCTGTGTGTTGCACATACAACCAGTTATTCTCAGTGGCACTGTGATTTGTGACCTGCTCCATCCTTTTTGTGATTCAGTAAGCGGTGAAGTAGACCTGGTGAACTGAACATGATGCTGACTTCTCCAGTGATCTCATTTCCCCATTTGAAATGTTTTCTATGGTGTCTATACAATGGGACCTTTGCAACTTGATTCATGTTATTGAATATTCTCCATAGACTAACATTGGCATTGGTGAAGTGAAGGTATGTATGTGTAAATTTCTCTCCACCATCTCTTTTTCACTGCTTAGTGAATGTCCCCTGTGTGGCATGTAATCGTTAGCCTATTGTTACGGTTTTGAGACACTCAGACACGTAAGGTTTAGTAAAACACAGTTTTATTAAAAGAAAGGCAAGCAATAACTTCTGTTACCCCAACTCGGGTCCAGTATTAACATGCAATAGTAATACAAACAATCTGACACAGGATCAGGTTAACAGACAGTCAGTGTATCCAAATAGCCAATGGAGTTGACTAGCGCAGCAGCCAGTAGAAGCTAGTCCAGGAATAGCAAATTACCCAGGAAGGTAGTGGGAACTACTAGGCCAGAGAACAGACTGACAGACTGACAGGCCCTAGTAGACAGGAGGCCCCAACAGAAACTCTCTAATGCTAGAGAGGGATATACTCGGACAGAGAAACTAGGCAACAGAAACTCTAGTCCTATAGCGGTATCAACAACTGGAGACAACCAGAGCCTAGAACTCTAGGGCTAATGGCAAGGCTGACTGAGGACCAAGAAGCAACCAACCCTACAACGCTAGGGCTAGTAAAGGTACTGACAGGGAGCGACCAGGCAACAGGACCCTAGAGACTAGGGTAATACAGAGAGACTGCCGGAGCAGTAGGCATGGGACCACTAGCACACTAGATTGTACACTGGGACTGACAGTATGCTATGAGGCTGCGCAACCAATCCTAGAACACTAGGGCTAGTAAAGGTACTGACAGGGAACGACCAGGCCACAGGACCCTAGAGACTAGGGTAATACAGAGAGACTGCCGGAGCAGTAGGCACGGGATCACTAGCACGCTAGATAGTTCACTGGGACTGACAGTATGCTGTGAGGATAAGCAACCAACCCTAGAACGCTAGGGCTAGTAATAGGGGATGCAAGTGGCAATCAGCAAGGAAGGATTGCCAGCACCGGAGTGTTGAGAACCAGACAGTGCAAGCACCGGAGAGAACTGGGACACAGAGCAGGCAAGGCAAAACGGGAGCGCAGCAACTGAGGGACCAGAAGGAACACCTGATCGGGAGGATCAGGCAGACCGGGTCGGTACACAGAGCAGGAGCGTCAGCCAATCCGGGTCGATACGCGAAGCAGGAGCGTCAGCCAGTCTGGGTCAGTACACAGAGAAGGAACGTTAGCCAGGGCGGGATGGAACACAGAGCAGGATAGTCAGCCAATCCGGGTCGGTACACAGAGCAGGAACGTCAGCAAGGCCGGGTCAGTACACAGAGCAGGATAGTCAGTCACGCCAGGTCACAACAGAAGACAGGAATCAGAGAAGTCGCAAAGAGTAGTCAGTCTAGCCGGGTCATACACAGGATACAAAGCAGGCAAACAGGACCAAACGCTAGCTACTGGTACACCATGAAAGGGCGCCCAAGTAATGACAGGGCTGGGTAAAAAAATGGGCTAGCACTGGGCAGAGACAGAGCCCAGTAGCCAATAGGACCCTGCAGAGAAAAACCCGTAAGTAACCATGCTGCAAAAGTGAGATCACGGGCACCGTGATACCTATCGACTTGGTTTGTTTTCTGGTTAACCCTTTGAGTACCAGAGGGGTTGCCAAAGCATTGTTAATCGATGCATTGATAATCCCTCTAGCACTCATGGTGTTATGTGCTGGTTTCCCTGTGGGTACATGGGTGACATTGTGTTGGAGCAGTTCTGATGTTTAACATACAACACATTTCTGAGCATGGTTTGTGTGTATTGTGTGTGATCAGCACAGCAACATGAGGGTTAACCAGGGAGTTGGACAGGTTTGGGCCTTGTTGAACCTTGACATTTGTCCTTGTCTTGCTTCCTGTTTTAACCCTCAGGGTGCTGTGTTGGTGCAGTTGTGTGGATGAATGATGGGCATATGTTGTGATGTGACTGTGTTTGTGTGTGATGGCTGTGTGGTTTGATGTGGTGTGTAGTTATGGGATGATGCACTTACTGGTAGTATGGAGGCTCCTCTCATCCCCAGTGTCTGATCCTCCAGGGACCCCCTCAATCAGTGTAGATGACAAGGTCTGCCGCAGCCTCTCCTCCCATCCGCTGAAGGTGATAGGGAAAAGGGGACCATCTCTGGTGCCTCAGGCGTACAGGGCGGAATCCACCATCTTCTTCTTGACCTGCCTTTTGCAGTTGCCCCATTTCTTTTTAACTGAGTCCACGTCCCGTCTGCAGGTGGCCACCACATTGACCCTGCTTCAGATTTGGTTTCAGGCAGACTTCCTCCTCGCAGCCAGGCCAGGGACCCTCTCCCTCGGGAACAGGATGGTCTCCCTTGCCAGCACAGACTCCACGAGGGCCGTGTTTTCCTCCTCAGTATATTGGGGATCCCTGATCCTGTCCCCCTCAGCTCCAGCATGCGAGGAGTCAGAACCGGAGTGCCTGTGTGTGCTGGTCCCCAGGAACTACCCCTCGTCCCACTGCAGGTTCTGTCCCTGTCCTCTGTGAGACACAGCTGCACCACACCAACAAGGCCCACATAGGCCAAAACGTACGTCTGTGGTTTTGCTGACTCTCTCGTGCAGGGAGGATTTGCCTGACATTTTGGAGCTGGACTGTCTGAGAGCGGGGCCAGTCTGATATGAATATGGAAATTTCCTCTCTGCAATGACACATGGGAGTGAAAAATGTGACTTGTAGCACCATTGAGGGGTCACTATGCCCAAGAACAAGACACTTTATCTTGTTTGTTCTCAATGGGAGCTCTTCACAACATTTGTTTCCCTGTCCTCTGTGTGCCTTCTCTTCTGGGCCTGGTTCCCCTCCGCCCTGCGGATCTCCCTCTCCCACCCCTACTCTCAACAGGGATGTCCTGCTCTCCTTAGTCCTCCTCCACTACTCTCTCCATCCCTCTCTCCTGTCCTCCTCTCCTAGCCATCACTTACCCACTCACACCCAGGTACTCGCATAGGTCCTCAAAGACAAACTCGATCCCACTCACTCTTGGTCACACTCTTTCACTCATAGATTCACATTGTCAAAATAAAGGTTAATAAATGTGTAAGGTATAAAAAAATAAGACTATGTGTATGTATGTGTATATGTTTATGTTTGTATGGATATATGTAATATGTGCAAAAGTGTGATATGTGTCGTATTAAGTGCACCTCTCTCCAAACTCCAAAAACTCCTTCTACCTCAAGTGTACACGCCTCTCTCTCTCTCTCTCTCGATCACTAGCCTCCACTCCTGGGTCCTGTGCCCTAGCTCGCTAAAACTCGAAACACAGACCAGGTGTGACAGTTATTTTGGGGTATATATAGGTGTATTAGAACATTTTTGCAATTTTGGGGCCTTGGGATTGGCTGTAGGTTTGAATTTTGTTTGTGCATCTATCAGGGTTGCTAGACAACTCCAGCCGTAATGTTACATTTTGACTTAAGTTGTGTTTTAACGGGTGATTGGGAAGCATGATGATGTGAAAACAGGTGTGACGCAGGTTTTTGTGTTATGTGTTTTTGTTGTGCCTACACTCGATAAAGCTATTCTTGTACTCATACCTTTAAATCCACAGTAAGTCATGTGTTATTTGTGGCCAATGTGCCTTTTTTACTTAGCGGCTGGCTTAACGTGAACCTTTAAATCTAGCCCTAAATGAGAAACATGAAGACTTCATTCTGCAGGAATGAACAGGAATCATTGCAACCTCACAGCGTGTGTTTTTATAAGCTGCCCTGATTTAACATTTTGAGTGCCAGAAAAGTATCTGACACATGTAGCATAATGTGTTGGATACCCCTCTGGCACTGAAAGGGTTAAAGAAGACTGGTCATGCAGGGATGCATTGGAATAACAGCTGCACCATGCTGCTCTGCCCAGTATCAATTGCTGTTTAAAGTCTTTTAGTTCTGGGTCACTCACTATTACTCACCTTAGCGGGAACACTGCCACCAGCTATTCAGGACTATAATTCCCATCATTCCTAGCCAGTTGTTGGCTGGCTGGGGATGATGGAAATTGTATTCCTGAACAGCTGGAGGGCTTCAGGTTTCCCACCAATGCTGTAGTACAGGGTCGCTCCAACCTATCGTCAGGCCGACCCAATGGAGTAGGTTTTCAGGGTCTCTGCACATGGATACAGGTGAGTCAGTGGTTTAATCATTCTTAAAATGATTAATTTGTGTTTAATTGAGAAGATACTGAAAACATGCATTTATGGGTAGGAGATGAGGACAGGTTTGTGCTTACCTGTTACCTAATACATACTTAAAAGCCCAATTGCATAAGATGGAGACTAGTGACAAAGAACCTGCACCAGTGTATTCATATACCACCCCCGACACACCCACGCACACACACACACACACACACACACATGTATTCATATACCACCCCCGACACACCCACGCACACACACACACACACACACACACACGTATTCATATACCACCCACGCACACACACGCGCGCACACGCACACACACACGCACACGCAGGCAAGACTGATGTACGGAGAAATATCAAACTAACTGCACCATAAGGGACACATTCAAACCCCCATTGATTTAAATTGGCTTTTTTCGATCCCTGCATGATAAGCGTCAGTGATTTAAAATGTCCTTTTAAATCAATGGGAATTTCGTGAATGTTGAGTTGCCCCATGGTCAGTTTGGTTTGGTCCATAGATGCTTTAGTTCTTTTTAGTAAACCATCCGTAGTGAGGCTGATTATAATATAATAACGCACACTACCAGATTATTACTGTACTGAATCAAATCATACAGCTAGCTTGGGCATGGATATTTTTATTTGTCCCTCTATATTGCAGTTGGTTTTCCCCAGAATTGTGCCATTTTGGGGTAAAGCAATAACCATACCCAGGAACTGTCCGGATCTGACCTGGAGACTTCCGTTTTTATATTCATTTACCAGGCCTCCCGAAGCACAGGCTGATTGTCAGGACTTAGGGCGAGATGTTCAGAAAGTGGTGGTAACTGAAATTGCCTGTTATCAGAATAAAAAAGTTCTTACACCATGATCCGTCAATTCTCAGACATGTTTCCGTTATTTTTTGCATCCAATTCCGCCATCTCCGTCAAAGGGAAAAAGCCGTCTAAAAAGTGGGTGTGGCTTAGTCTTCCGTCATAATGTAAGGTATTTTCAGAGAAAAATATTCGTTTGAACGTCATTTTTTGTCTCATTAATGTCATTTTTTCCCGACATAATAAAAATGGTCTAAACTTAGAGAAGAAAAATTTGTTTCAAAGACAAAGAAAGTCTTTTGTTTCTTTGAAAATGTTCAATTCAAAGACAAATTGAAAGACAATTTTAAAGATCTTCTTACCATTGTTTTTAATTCTTTAGACGAATTTTCAAACATGACGGATTTACTTTTGAAAATATTGTCCTTCTTTTATCACCAACTCATGATCCGACAAGCTTTTCATTATGAAGACTTTTTGAACATCTTGCCCTAAGTGAGTTTCCTTATAACTCCACCCACTTCACTTCCAGTCAATCTCAAACCCACTCTCCACCCATTTTAAGGGCAATCCCATTTCCCTCGACCCAATCCCACCCACCACAGGATGACACGAATCAAATCAGTTCAACCCTCCCACCCCCAGACCTTAGCAGAAGGTTCTTGTGCAATTGTTCCATTTCTTTACATGGAGCCTTTAACCCCTTGAAAAGCAATGCATTGGATTGGAGATTTTTCTACCATTCAAGACATTTAAAGGACACTTTTAAGTTACTGAGCTGTTTTAGAAAGTTTATTGTTCCCCTGCGGTGCAGTTGGGATCTCCAGAATCACTTCATTTCTTTGTAGTACACCACCCACAATGTGTATAAAAATCCTTTGTTTTCTCTCCGAGCAGAATAAAGTATGAGCTGATGTGAAAAGTGTGACAAGCTGCCATGTGGCTGAAGCTTTATAATAACTGCAATAAACAGGAGGATCATTCCCCCTTCACTGGTATATTTTTTATATTTAGTCCCAATTATATGTTTTCTTCTTATTTTAGCTTACAATATGACATTCCCTTTAACACTTTGAGTGCCAGAAGGTTGTCCAATGCATTTTGAAGCAATGCACTAGGCTCCCCTCTGGCATTCAAATGGTTAATGGTGGTCACTTTTTATTTTCTGCCTTATTTTGTCACTAGCAGGTTATGTTGTTGTATGACATGGGAATATGGCTTTTGTGAACTTGTGGTGATGTGCAATAGTCAAAAAGATATCTGTCATTAATGACACAAGAAAACTATTTTGCTTTGAAAGGTTTTTACATGTCACAGGGAGAGGGTATAATTCATAAATAAGTACAGACACATCTACTTTGGGGTTAACAGACCACCGCTTTATTTAACTATTTCACTCACATTATTATTATTGTTCTTATTCAAACACAACAATAATCAGTCATTAACTGGCAGTCCTTGTCAATCTGCTTTTCTTGAAACCAAGCATGGCCAAATTGTACGGGCTCATGCTAAAATTCCCCATTCTTCAGCACTACAGCTGATCCCAACGTTCATCAGCACTCCCAGTTGACTCCACCATTCGTCAGCACTTACCGCTGACTCCACCATTTTCCATTTTCAGCACTTACAGCTGACTCCACCATTTTCAGCACTTACAGCTGACTCCACTATTTTCAGCCCTTACAGCTGATTCCTAATAAATTACCCCATTGGCCACCACTTTAGCTTCAATGGGTAACGTTACTTCCCGCAACCTAAGTCCGGGTCAAACTCCCAAAGGGCTTCCGCCCGAGGATAAAAACCCCTAAGTTTACCACATCAATTATCGATCTCTGAAAACCATGCAAGTACTATCCGCCCGTCCACACACAACCACACCATAAAGGAAGGAAGGGAGGGATGCTTCTTCTGTCCCCTCTTCCTCCAGACAACAGCCTATTTCCTGTCCCCAACCCTTTAAGCCCTTTTTCCTTTACTCCTCCCATCGCACACACTTCCTTTATGTCTCAACCTTCCCCATGACATGCTTCCCATCCTGTACCCTGTGGTCCCTTCCAGGGAATTTCTTTGTGTAAGGATCATGAAAAAGGTATCATTATCATCCACAACTTACAGGACCAACATGCCAATCTATATTCAACAGCAAGGTTGAGCAACCAAGGCAATGCTTTGTAATGAATTTTACACCCCTCTCATATCAAAAGGGTTAATTCTCACAATTTTGCAGAAAATATATTCATATATCAGTCTGCAAACATCACACAGACAAAGATGTCTGCTATAAAGAGAGCTAACACCACCTATTAATGACCCCCACTTACATCTTGTGTTACAAGGACATCCAACAATGCACTTGATTTTGTTCTTGCTCTATTGTAAAAGAAATAGTGGACAATGATCCAAGTACACCTTAGATGTTTCAAGATTCTCCTTATTGCCATGTAAAGAATATGTCATCTATAAAGAACAAAAATGATTCCCTTCTTTACATGAACGTCCTTTCAGAAGCATCCATAAAGGAGTTTGTGTATGATGGGACCACACTGGATTGCAGTTGGATGTAAAAATGGTTGACAAAAAGAAAACAGGTCATCTTTAACATCACATTTTGGGCCATATGTTCAAAGAAGTAGTGAAATAGCTTTTCTCGTTTGTAACAACATTGCAAAGTATAGTGTCAGGTTCATTAATATTTTCAAAGAGTGTCAGTTGTGATCGGAAGTATGTCTTTTTATCATTGAAGTTTGATTCCTCACTGAAATTGTCCTAACTAATGACAAAAATGTCCTAACTCAAGATAAAAATGTCCTAACTCAAGACAAAAATGTCCTAACTAAAGACAAAAATGTTGTTATATAGGCATGTTAATTGTGCTTTTGTTGTGTTTCCTTCAATTATTATAGGTTTCTCACATCCCTCCACTTTTTTCTTAAAGTACAAATTTTGTCTTTTGTAAGACATTTTTTTGTCATTGTATGCAACAAATTTTCTTTTCCTCTGTACAACACTGGAGAATAGTTTAGCCACACCCTTATCACACTCCTTTGCACACCAATTCTGGAGTTTTGTCGTACACAATGGATATTACTAGTTTTTTGTTTTATACTCTATAGAAGATATGTCGTTCATGCGTCCAATTACTTATTTTTGTCTTTCATACACCATTTTTTGTCGTTATCCCTTTGAACATAGGGCCCTAAGACATTTCATCATAAAGTTCATCATCCCTTTACTCTGCATGGTGTTCAAATGCCCCTTATAACTAGGGTTGCACCAATACTGATACTGCATTTGTGTGAGTACTCGTACTCACGCAAATGCGGCCGATGCCAGCACTGATACCCTGTGTCAGGGTCGGTGCTGCAGACAGGGAGCCTGGGGAGCTGCTCACAATGCTCCCCGGACACCTCTCTCTCTCCTGCAGCTTTCCAGGGAGACCCTGGCACAATCTCACTGTCCTTTTGCATAAAGCCATGGCTTCAGCCCCATTGCCATGCCTCAGCCCCATTGAGAGCCCCCCCATCTCCCACTCAGCCTCCCCACTTCTCCCATTCAGCACCCCTACTTCTCTCACTCAGTTCTCCCCATCCCCCCCACTTCTCCAATTCAGTTCCCCTCAGCCCCCCACTTCTCCCATTCAGTTCCCCTGCTTCCTCTCAGCCCCCCATCTCCCACTCAGTTCCACTGCACCCTTTCACCACCCCTTGGAAAACTGTCAAATGGCATTGCAAAAAAAGTATCAGTAATTCGTATCGGTGAGTACTTGGGGAAAGTATCGGTACTCGTACTCAGTCTTAAAAAAATTGTCTCGGTGCATCCCTAACCTACATCCCTAGTTCATAAGGAGTTGAGATATATGAGACACAAATAGAAGTCCTCTTCTAGTCCTTCCAGATCTTTAAGCCTATTCAAAATAATCAATACTATCTCTGATAAATCAATGTGCACTCACCACCTTGGTCCGTATCACTGAATCTAGAAGAATAGCCAGTAGCTGAAAAATTTAATCTGTCCCTGTCACAGTGCAAGTTTTATCAACTTTAGGGAGAAAATAAAGCATTGGTGTAGTTATATCTTCTTGTCTACAATACCTGCCTCCTTTGCTCCCAAAACAAGTTCATCAATTTCCATTAACTTATTTGAGAGGGTCCCTTTCCACTGGTCTATAATGATCTCTATCATTAAACTGGTGACTAGCCTCATTTATTAGAGACCATCACAACAATTATTTTCCCTTTTTCAGCAGGCTTATTGTCCTGTCCTCCCTTGGAGAATTCCATGCCTGTTTATTTGTCTTACTTTAAGGGATAGTAATACTTTATTATTACTATCCCCCATATTGTAGATATTTGTAAAATAATTTAAAAGCCCCCAGGTTCATCTCTCAAACCTTTATGGTTTGAGAGATAACCGAAGGCAAAGTTCCCCCTCCCTCCCCCTTCCCTGAAGTCAGCATTGTACTGACTGCAGGGGGAGTCTGTCGTACGACAGGCTTGCGGCTCTGCAGCAGAGCCGCGATCGAGTTAGTGAAAAATAATTATTTCACTGAAACGTCTTCTACATGTACTTGGTTTGCAAGCACATGTAGAAGGCCGTTTCAGTGAAATAATTCTTTGTCACTAACGCGATCGCGGCTCTGCTGCAGAGCTGCACAATGAAAGTCAGACCGGATATCCCTGCAGTCAGTACAACGTGGACTTCAGTGAAGGGGGAGGGAGGGGGGAACTTTGCCTTCGGTTATCTCTCAAACCATAAAGGTTTGAGAGATGAACCTGGGGGCTATTAAATTATTTTACAAATATGTACAATATGGGGGATAGTAATAATAATAAAGTGTTACTATCCCTTTAAGTTCTGCTTCCTACAACTAAAAAAAATACACAAAAAAAACCTGGCGAGATCTACCTTACCTTATGATAGTATTAAAATAGTTACATATATGTGTTAGGTAAGGCTATATTCTGGTTACGTATCCAGAAAGCAAATAAAAGAAAATGTCTGCTCATCAGATCCTAACTTTTACCAGTCAATGTCCTGTAACTTACTGTAGTAGTTAGTCACAGGTTATTTATTTGAAATTGATTTGATGTGAAGACTTTCTTTTGTTTACTTCCCACACTAGAACCACAGTCTATTTTTGTTGCATCCTTCACAGTTTTAAACAACTGAGTTTGAAGTAGTTGGATAGTATTTATTGGTTTGCAACAGGATGAATCATCTCCAGATGGCAATATTATTGTATTCTTCACAGGGGGAAACTGAACTTTTGTGCCAAAATTAACTTTATGCCACAACATCCTGAACAATGTAGACAATTCACAATCCATCTGCAATGTATCACCACTTTAAATATAAACAAACCCCAAACCATTCTAAAGTATATTTGTCTCACGCTCAGAAAGCACTATAGATGAAATATTGATGACTATTGATTGTTGAGCTTGCTTCTGGTCTGTACCCTGTTACTTTGTTTGTATTATCTTCTCCTAATTATTTAGCAATTCATTTTCCCTGCGAAAAAAGCTTTATTTTTTCTCTTCTTATCCAGCAGGCTATCAGTATCAGACTGAACCCTCATGTTTACTATGTCTCCGTTCTTTCTATTTATATTCCATATCTTCCAGATAGACACTAGTATTGCTGTATTACTGAGGAGAACGACTTATTCGAGTGTATTCTGCAATCTTCTTTTTTTCCTCATAATAAAGCATAAACAGTATAAACTGTATAAACATTTTACAAGGCTTTCTATAAAAATTTTTTACCAGAACATGAATGGTTAATTAATTACATTTTTAGTCTGTTTGTATATTAGACACAATAATCACAACTATGATTATCTTTAGGGGTGTCTGAAGTTTAGCTTTAGAAATAATGCAAATTAATCTTTAACCTTTTAAAGTGATAGTAATGTTTCACAAAAAAGCAGCTCCAATTAATCTTCATAGTATTTTTTGCCATGAAAGTTATTTCAATACTATCAGAATTGTAGTTCAAGAGCAATTGAATGATAAAGTATCCCCCTCCCACCCCTTTTATCTAGTGTAAACCGCCTCCCCTCAGATGTGAAATCTGGTCTTCCAGAGAGGTCGCAGCAAGGGACAATCTTCTTACTTTAAGCATAAGGAAAACCCTGCCCCCCTTGACAGGTTTTTCAGGTTTTTCCTTATGCTCACTGAAGAATGTCCCTCTGTGCATTGCATCTGGACAGTCTTGCTGCTCTTAGGTGAGCAGTGTTATATCAGTAAAAGGGGCGGGAGGGGGATAATTTATAATTAAATTACTCTTGAACTAGAACTCAGACAGTTTTGACATAACACTCTCCATGGCCCAAATACTGTGAAGATTAATTGAAGCTGCTTTTGTGAATCATTACTATCCCTTTAAGGAACAGAGGGGTGGGCAACTCATTGGGGGTTATGCACTAAAGTGTGATAAAGAGGTGATAATGTGGAGATGACATCTCCAGTGATATCACTTCTCCAATTCCTTTGTTATTCTATGCAGCCAATGCACTAAGACCTCTAAAGTTGGAGAAATCTTAGTGCATTGACTCCATAGAATAATATAGGGTTTGGAGAGTTTAAAACACTGGAAAATTCACCTCCAATTTATCACCTTTTTATCATGCCTTAGCGCATCTTCATTCTTGTTTCACGATGGCATGCGGATGCATTTTTTACATTAATATATATTATTCTTCTTACTATAAACTGGGGTACATTATTACAATAATTAATCAATGTATTTTCTCTAAGTAAAATATTACAGTGTTTATCATATTATGAAAGACAGGGGTATCTTTAACATATGTAGTTATAGATCTCAGATGAGCAATATCTTTTTTAAATTTTAATTCTTCAAGTTGATTTGGAGGAGGTTTTTTAGTATAAGTTTTAGAAAAACTGGAATCAAATAAAATAATTATGAATTAAATGTGATGGATTTAAGAAACATAGTGCATATTTTTGATCTCTAGCATAAAGCTTTAGACTTAAAGGGATAGTAATGTTTCATAATAAAAGCAGCTCTAATTAATCATCATAATATTTGGACTCTGGAGAGTGTTATTTCAATTCTGTCAGAGTTATAGTTCAAGAGTAATTCAATGACAAAGTATCCCCCTCCCACCCCTTTTACTGATGTAACACTGCTCAGCCAGAGCAGAAGGGAGGTGCCCAGGTAGATTGCAGAGAGGGACAATCTTCAATTAAGATAAGGGAAAAAGCTGAAAAACTTGTCAAGGGGGGCAGGGCTTTCATTGTTCTCATAGGAAGAAGATTATCCCTTGCTGTTATCTGTCTGGTCTATGGACTGGATTCCACATCTGAGAAGAGATGGCTTACACTAGGTAAAAGGGGCGGGAAGGGAAACTTTGCTTGTGAATATCTCTTAAACCATAAAGGTCTGAGAGCTAAGACTTATATCGTTCTTCATGTTTTTTTAATGCCTACAAAATAAAATTAAGATAAAATGAAGTATTACTATCCCTTTAAAAATTGGATATAGAACAGACCAAAGAATAATGATCTTCTGTTGAGTCTTTCGACTTGAAGGTATACCCATCCCTCCCCCTTTACCCTGCCGCCCCCCCTCCCCATTACCCCATCTTTCTTCTGTTCTCCGTCCTCATCCTATCCTCTTTACTCCTTTACTCTCCGCTTTCCTCTCTCGTCCTATTTTTTCTCTTTCTTTTCCTCTTCTCTCTCTTATATCTTTCAGGTGTCCTCATTTCTACTTTGTGAACTTCCTTGGTGATTAAGCTCTCTATTGTTAATGACGGTGAGCTTCATTATTATCTTATTGCATTTATTTTTGCATTGCTATGAGATGTATCTTTGTTATATTCCTGTTCATTCTGATTACTCTGTAATTCTGCTTTATACTTTTTCAATAAAGCTTTGAACTATTAAAAAAAAAGTATAAAGATCAAGAGAGTTTGTTATCATTTCTTTACTGAAGGTCTATATATATATATATATATATATATATATATATATATATATATATATATATAATAGTGTACGCACAAAATGTATCAAATCTGTTTGTCTCATTTATCTTGGATGAGACACAGTGGTGAGTACGAAACTTGTGCTATTTTACAGTGTGTTTTATCCAAATAAAGCTTTTGTGGGTTTTACAAATCATTTTAAGTCTCACAGTGATCCAGTTGTGCTTCCTCTTCTAATAAGAGACCTGGATCTATATTGGATATATACAGTATACTGGGTTAGAAAGAGCAATTGGAACCTACATTGTTTCTGGGCTCCCACTACCTTGCTGTTGGGGTACCTTTGGGGTACTAAGTGTAGCAATTTACTGAACAATATAAAACATCACATTTTTCCCTTCTTGGGCTTAATTCATCTCACAGGATCCCTTTGCTGATAGCCAGGGTTGTCAGAACCTTCCCTTCTAATACACAGCATTTGTGTATATATATATATAGAAGGTAATTTTCTGGTTACCCCTTCTTGTTTGACCAGATGAAGCTGAGATGAAATGGACGGTGGAGCAGGATTACTATTGAAATGTGCAACTTTTCAGCACAGGACATCAAAATCTCTGCCTTTTGAGATAGGGAGAATCACATGTTGCTCTGTTCATGCTGGCGACATGTTTAATGGGCCATTTGGTTGGTTGCCCAATAGTGGGTGACAATCCAAAAGGATACCCCTTTGGTGGAGTGAATATTACCGTAAAATCTCAGGTATAACATGCACCTGTGTACAGAGGTGTAACTAGAAGCCTCTGGTCCCTGGTACAAGAATTGCCACAGGTCCCCCCCATATTGGCCCCCCTGACCACATTGACCCCCACCACAATGCCCCCATCTCCTACCTGGAGCTCCCACGCAGTCCTCTTAGTAATCCAAAGTGCTGGGAGATGATGTAATCTCCCAGCGCTCTGCATTACAAGAGCGCCGGCGGGAGACTGCGGGCACCAGGCAGAGGGGTCGCAGGGGGAGACCGGGCCCTTGGAGTGCACAGGCCTGGTCCCAGGTGCGACCCCTATAGTTACGCCACTGCCTGTGTGTAATATGTAGGTGTATATTATATCCAAGATTTTAGGGGAAGACAAGAGTGCCCATGTATAATACGCACCCTTGTTTTCCCCCTTAAAAAAAAAAATATTAGGGCTGCCAGATACCTTCCCTCCCTCCCCCCAGTGCAATCCACTTGCATAAAATAATGTTTACTTCCACTGGAGTCGCCATCTTCCCTGATGGCTGTATGCTTGCATTTGCCACCTGATTTCTTCAATGCCCTGTTAGGACCTTCTGCCGCATTCCAATGGTAATGCCCTGTGAAGATCTCAAGGTCCTCACAGGACAATACCTTAGGCAGAAGGTCCTGACAGCGCATTGAAGGAAGCAGGAGACAAATGCAAGCATACCGCCCGCAGGAAAGATGTTAAATGAGGTGAAAGTAAGCATTGTTTTATGTGAGCAGATTGCGTTAGGAGGAGGGAGTGAGGGAGGGAAGGTATCTGGCAGCCCTCTTTTTTTTTATTGCAGCAAAAAATTTCTCATGTATAATATGCCCCCCCCCACTTCACATAAGGTGAAGAGGGGTAAAATTGTATGTATTATACCCAAGATTTTACGGTACTTGGGGTGATCACAGTCAGTAGAACTGGATGCTGATTTATAATAAGTATAGTACTCATTAGTGTTGAGCGAGCATGCTCGGCCGATGCTCGGATCGGCTCGAGCATCGCTCTGCTCGGCACATGGCGGTACTCGTACGAGTACCGCCATGTGCTCGCCCGCCATGTTCGGGTGGAAGGGATCTGTGCCGGAGGAGGCACAGATCTTGCAGACGCTCCGCTGGACCACCAGGGACTGGAGGTACGGGGGCATTGCGGAGATGAAGGGGGCATTGCGGAGATGAAGGGGGACATTGTGGAGATGAAGTGGGACATTGCGGAGATGAAGGGGGCATTGCGGAGATGAAGGGGCACTTTGTGGAAGGGGGACATTGCGGAGATGAAGGGGGCATTGCGGAGATGAAGTGGGACATTGCGGAGATGAAGGGGGCATTGCGGAGATGAAGGGGGCATTGCGGAGATGAAGGGGCACTTTGTGGAAGGGGGACATTGTGGAAGGGGGACATTGCGGAGATGAAGGTGGCATTGCGGAGATGAAGGGGGCATTGCGGAGATGAAGGGGCACTTTGTGGAAGGGGGACATTGTGGAAGAGGGGCATTGTGGAGATGAAGGGGGGCATTGACCAGGCACCCTCCCCTCATCAGAGCAGGGGGTGCCTGGTGTAATGCTCGTGTCGCCCCATTGGATTCAATGGGGCTCGGGTGCTCGGCCGAGCACTCGAGCCTCCGGCGGTGCTCGGTCAGAGCACCCGAGCACCCGAGCATCGGGGTGCTCGCTCAACACTAGTACTCATGTCTCAAACTATTAAAGTGTCAATGGGTCACATTTATCAGAGGAAAAAATATTGCAATTCTGGAGCAAACCAGCTATTCCATATGTATATAAGAAAACATCTCGCTGAAAGTAAAGGAAGGTTTTATTTGATAAATATGGTGCAGTCTTTTTGTTCGGGACTTGCTTTGCTTTCAGCTTGATAAATGTGCCCCATTGTGTTTAAAGGGATAGTAATGTTTCACAAAAACAGCTGCTCCAATTAATCTTCATAGTATTTGAGCCATGGAGAGTGTTATTTCAGTACTGTCAGAGATGTAGTTCAAGAGTCATTGAATGATAAAGTATCCCCCTTCTGCACCTTTTATCTAGTGTAACACTGCTCACTTCAGATGTGGAATCTGGTCCACAGACCAGACAGATCACAGCAAGGGACAATCTTCTTACTGTGAGAACAATGAAAACTCTGCCCCCCTTAACAGGTTTTTCCTTATGCTCACTGAAGATTGTCCCTTTCTGCAATCTATCTGGACACCACCTTTCTGTACTGAGGTGAGCAGTATTACATCAGTAAAAGGGGTGGGAGGGTAATACTTTATCATTCAATTACTTTTGAACTGCAACTCTGACAGTATTGAAATAACACTCTCCATGGCCCAAATACTATGAAGATTAATCTGACCTGCTTTTTGCTTGAAACATTACTATCCCTTTAAACAAATGTGTAATTCCCAGGCCGAGACAAAAGGAAATGCGTAGGCGGATGTTTTAAGAAAGAGGTGCAATTCTGGTACAAGCCAAGTATACTAGGAAATTAACCCTTTCAATGCAAATGGGTTCCCATGCATTGTACACCCCTTTGGCAGACAAAGGGTTAACAAATATTGCCATTTGCATTGCATTGGAGACCTCTCTAGCATTAAAGGGGGTTAAGAGCAATGCGTTGCGTACCCCTCTGGTACTCAATGGGTTAAATTAATTGCAGTTTCATGTTTTTCCCTTTGCAGCATGTGGTTTGCCGTAGAATTGTAACACTTTGTAGTACATCAGCCTCAGTGTGTCGCTTTAAAACTACATTGCTCACAACACACATTTTCAGCAGATGTTTACAATTTAATTCCAACTATGACATCAGCCTATCATATATCAAAAATGAATTCATAGAAATTGTCTGAAATTGATGTTGTCATTAATAATGCAGGGAAGTCCATCCCCAGCACTCACCACCAGGAATAGAAGTTCCATTCTCTTTGCCAAACACAATGAAAATAAAACTTGCTAAAGGATGTGGCACTTCCAGAAATTAGTGGGCATTTAACCACAACAACCCCAAAAAAGAAAACAAAAACAAACACTATTTATT
This sequence comes from Rhinophrynus dorsalis, assembly GCA_037306005.1. Taxonomy (NCBI): domain Eukaryota; kingdom Metazoa; phylum Chordata; class Amphibia; order Anura; family Rhinophrynidae; genus Rhinophrynus; species Rhinophrynus dorsalis. The sequence goes on from CM074725.1 coordinate 50,639,958, forward strand.
ACAAATGCATTGTATTCTCAAACAATACTTGTTTGGTTAAAGTATTTAACCCCTTAAAGGGATAGTAATACTTAAAGTGTAAAAAAATATATTTTGCAGGGTTTATCCTCCTGAATAAAACAAGGCTAACTCCCACTGGCGAGAGGTTTTTTTAATTCAAAAGTTATTGCAGCTTCAACTAGATTTTTGTAAGTGCAGTATCATAATGGCCTGAAATTGTACAATGGCACTGTTGCTACACCATCCTATTGACAGCTCTGGTCAATTGACTATAAACCTCCATAGGATAGTGTCCCAACAGCGCCACTGTACAATTTTAGGCTACTGTGATACTGCACCTAATAAAATTCAAGTTTGAACTTTTTAATAAACTTTTAATAAACTTTTTAACTTTTTAATAAAACGGCTTTCAGCAGTGAGAGTAGCTTTGTTTTAATCAGGGAGGTAAACAATACAATATATATTTTTTTACATTTTATGTATTACTATCTCTTTAAGGACTGGCTGCACGGCCACCAGTTAAGGACCACAGAGCATTTTTTTTTTTGCTCCAATGGATTCAGAGGTCCCAGAACTGTGTGCAGCCACGCAGGGACCCCTGAATCTCATGACTTACATAACCGTCATGGGTCCTTAACATAAGTTTTCCCATGATGGTTATGTTCATCATGGGTCCTTAAGGGGTTAATTGCATGGATAACATTTATTAAACTTTTCAGTGCCTGAGAGATATGCAACATGTTGCTTTACAATATATTACACACCTCTCTAGCACATAAAGGTTTAACTTAGGACATTAACCACAAAAGGAAAGAACAAACATTATTTGTCTAACAACTGTACTACAGAGGACAAACAAGAAGTAACCAGATCTCTATAGATGTAAATGGGGATTTTAACCTTTTGGTATATAGAGAAGGCTCCAACACAATGCTTCAAATATATTTGTATATTTTTAGTGGTGGAAATAAAAAAGTACATACTTTTTCTTATCCACCACTTTATAGAAGTATTTTTATCCTAGTGGTAGAAAAGGCAAATAATACCTGCATTTGATGAGGATGAATGTCTACTTTCCAAAATGGTATGCCTTGCATATCTTTCCTACATGCCTCTAATGCTTATGACCATTTTAATACAGTCAGCTAATTTCAAAACAGAAAACAGGTTGTGCAGATTCATAGTCCTGGCAGCCCTACAGTAAGATAGGAACTCTCTGGATTTGCCCTGGATACTCTGGTTTTGGGTTCAAATTACCATGTATTTGGGGAAGAGGTTGGTGCTCTGGGTGTGGGGAGTTTTTAATAAAACTCTGCCCACTTCCGTGTCTTTCCAGTGTGTTCCTCCCACTCACGTCGACTTTTCCTCCTTCCCCAGCCTATTCCTCCATGTTTGTGTATATTTCTGAAGTTCTGCCCCCACACACGAGTGAGCCCCGCCCCCTTTCTGATGGGAATCACGTCATTGATCTCACCCTGCAGGACCAGTCCAAAGCAAAGTTCCCAGGTATGACGGTAAGTCAACATATGCAACTGGGGGATCATTTTTCTCAGGCTGGCACTAGGTATTGAATACACTAGGAAATTCCTCTTTGTTTAAAGATTTTAGTATCTTTGAAGAGATTAAAGTGGGAAAAAAGAGGATTTTAGTCTTACTGATTAAATCCTTTTCTCTTAGTCCATATAGCATTCAGGTAACTCTGGGAAGGAGATCGCCCAGAGTTACCTGTAAGCTATATTGGACGACAAAGAAAAGAGGATTTTAGTCTTACCTGTTAAATCCTTTTCTCTTAGTCCATATAGCTTACAGGTAACTCTGGGCGATCGCCTTCCCAGAGTTACCTTTAAGCTATATTGGACGACAGAGAAAAAAGTGTTTGGTCTTATAGCTCCATTTTCTAGAAATAGTTGATCTCATTAGCCTAGGTATAGAAATTCAGGCAACCACTCATTTGTTGCAGCTGGATGTCTGTGTTCTAAAATGGTATTCTTTTTCTACCATTTGTTAATTCCTGTGCAGAAACGAAAAATGTAGTTTCAGTACAGGCAAGTCATATTTGCTAAATTAAAATACATATCTATTATTGTAACTATAGTTTTAGGTTTCTATGCTTCAGGCACCCCCTACAGTATTTCAACTCATATATTCAGGTGCCATTTTCTCTGAAGAGCAGTAGCTAATGAATATAGTAAGAAATGCCATGGTTTTTAAAGATTTCAGTACCTTTGATGAATGTAAATGCTTATTTTTTTTCCTTTAATGCTACATTCTGGAAATATTTGTGCTCTCAGACTATGTGCAGGAACACAAGTTACAGTATGTCTTAACTGATGTATTGGTAATCTTCTTTCTAAAACTGTATGCTTTGTTTACCATTTCGTCTTTTTTTAGTTAACAACCATTTTAGTACAAGTAATCCATATTTGAAAATGTAATAAAAATTAGAGACTGTAGTTGGTGTAGTTTTGTGCTTCTGGTGTCCCCTACAGGACATTAACGAATATCAATGGGATATCATTTTTCTTGGAAGAGCAATACCTAATGAATACAGTAGGACACTCCAGAGATTTCAAAGAATTTACTAACAATGGTGGAGCAGAATGATAAAACAATGACCATTTTTCATTTAGAACAAACGTCTGGAAACATTTGTACACACCATACTAAGAGATTTATGCCCCAAGTCTGAGGGACAAATTACCTCTCATTTGAAGAATTGGTATATTTACTTTCAGGAAATGAATGCTTTTAGGGTTTTAATTTTTATGTTATTTGTTAATTAAGCCTTCAAGCTATGAGTATTGTATTTTGGTTAGCTCCATGAAAATGTCAATCAAAATACACATTTTAATTAATTATTTTCTAATATCATGAATTTATATTTATCAGAAAGGCTTGAGAAATTCACACTAAAGTTACAACTTTTGGTACAAAATCCAAAGCAAACGTAGAATAACAAAAAACATTAATGCCCCATTTCTTCCAAGTATTTATCCTAGTATGTGTAGACAAAAATGTATGTCGTTCCCTGGATCCTCAAACTGGTAACAGCACATAACATAATTTTTTATACCATAGCCTGTCATTTGATCCATGGTAGCTTCATATGAGGCACAATGAAAAAGTTTAATATTTTTCTGAAAAAAAAAATAATGTCTAGTTTTCCATCTATAACTAGAAAGTTACCTAAAGGAATCATACCTAAGCGGATGGATAGCAAAATGCTGTAAATATGTTCAGCCTCCAGAGTATAAAAAATAATCCCCAAACCACTGGCATTGTACGAGTTAAAGCAATGGGAATTTTTAGTTGTCATATATGATGCTGCTGGTTTTCCTCAGAATGATCCCAGGGGAGTTAGACACTAAGGCGTGATAAACAGGAGATACATTCTCCATTTTGATGAGCTCTCCAACTCCTGTGTTATTCTATGGAACCTATACAATAACATTTTTCCAGCTTATAAGATTTTAGTGCACATGCGTCTTATAAATAAACAGGAATTGGAGAGTTATTCTTGGCACATCATCCTCAGTGAATTTCATCTTGGTTCATATATGTCATATCAGTGCAAAGCAAGCATACAGTATGTCATGGTATAATTGTTTCACATGATGTAAGACTTATGTGGATCAGGTGCAAATTGCTTCATAATTACTGGAAATCATGCATACATCTGGTGATGGGTGGTATAAGTGATAGTTGTATATAAAATTATGTCAGTGCCTCTCCATTTCAGCCCAGTAGTTGACCTGACATGTCTCTATATTATAATAACAGAAAATCAAAAGAAGGAATCCACTTGTCTAAATTAAATAAGAAAAAACAGGAATATTACTGTAGAGACGGGAGATAAGATTCAGCAAAAAAAAAAACAGCTACAGATATTAAAGAACAGCTATATTTTACTAAGTCTGCTCCAATGGGAGCAGGATTAGTAGAGAGAATGGAGCTGCACTGTGTAACCCCAAAACACACCTATCAGCACTCTATCAGAAAGCTGACTCCCATTTTTGCTGGAACACAACACATTGTTCTCAGCCACAAACTTTGTGAGTAGCATGTGTATCCTCCAGTCACCCACTTTGTCTGGCTTTCAAATCAAATGCATTGTCTGTGGGGACTGTATCACACTAGTCAACAAGACTTAACTGCACGACTTCAGTCTTGTAGTTCAGTCTCTTCTCATAGACCCAATAAGGGAGTAATGAAGATCTCATTTCAGATCCCCATACTTCTTCTCAGTTGGTCTGCTAAGACTCACAATGCAGACCTGGCTTCATCAACAGGTCTGCTGTGACAATGGGGCTATAGTCTTGGATATAGTTGTCCTTTAAATTGCATCAATATCTGTTTTGTTTTGACCATGCTATGTTTGACAAGATGCAGTCCTCAACCAATCATGAATGAATATGTTTATTTATATAGCGCCACGAGTGTACGCAGCGTTTTACAATTTAAGGGTTTAAACAATACAGGGTTACAGGTGATTTGTAGAGTGAAACATTGAGTGGGAGGTCCCTGCCCAAAAGCTTGCAATCCAAAGTGGTAATGGGAAACATACAAAGTACATAAGGGTCAAGTGCTGAATACAGTGTTAGTTCTGATGATAGAGGACATCAGTAAAGTAAATAATTTATAAGAGCGTTCATTGTACAACATCAGTGCCTTCTAGCATGTTGAGATTTTATCCATGAGGTGCATTTTTAAGTGAGATTTGAAGGTTATCAGAGAGGTGCAGTGGCGCATGTTGGATGGCAGAGCATTCCTTAGATATGGAGCAATGAGAGAAAAAGGTCTGATACGTGACAGAGCTGTAGAGACAAAAGGAGCTGAGAGAAGACAATCATTGGCTGAATGTAAGTGGCGAGATGGTGTATAATGGGAGATCAGAGTGGAAATGTAAGAAGGAATAGAGGAGAGAAGTGTCTTGAAAGAGAGAAGTAAGATTTTGTAAGATATCCGGAGTTTGATAGGCAGCCATTGGAGAGTTTTGAGGAGGAGTGGGGCAGGGACAAACCTAGGTGACAGAAGAGTAATTCGTGATGCATCATTCTGTATAGAGCGAAGTGGATGGAGATGGGAGGCAGTATAATCATGTTTATAGGGAGAAAAATAGGGAAAAGTGAAATTTTTTTAAAAGGAAACTTAAACCCTTGAAATAGGTGTTACATAGAAGGAATTGCTTAAGAACATGTAATATCTATTTACTTTTTTTGCTGTTGAATGCAGCTGTAGTCTATAAACAGAGACACTGTTAATGTGAACAGATCATCATTTTAATGCAAGACTGCACAGGAATTAGAGCAATCCTGAAGAGTGTGTTTTTCACTAGCATCCAGCAATAAAATGACAGTCTCATCACTTTAGACATATTTACCCTTTGCGTGCCAGAGAGGTGTCCACAATGCATTGTGAAGCAATACATTGGACTCCCTCTGATGAAGGGTTAATATCTTGTGGACATTGGGGTGCCAGAGAGGTGTCCACAATGCATTGTGAAACAATACATTGGACTCCCTCTGATGAAGGGTTAATATCTTGTGGACATTGGAGTGAATATACAAAATCGATTCTGTCATAAATCAAGCATAGAGATCAATTTTCAGCCTCTACTCTTGCCTAGCATCACTGTACTATTCAGTGTAGACCCCAAATCCACCCATTAACACCGAATGTGCTGAAGAGTCCATTGTTGTAGTCTGTGGGTTCTTTCTTCTACGAGTTGCTTAGGTCAATGCACTAAACAAGGCAGAGAGGAAATGTTAGTGTACGCCATTTCCCCTCACGTGCAATGAGGCTGATGTGCAGAGACTGCTGGCAATTAAAGGGATAGTAATACTTAAAATGTAAAAAAAATATGTTGTAGGGTTTATCCCCCTGAGTAAAACAAGAGTACTCCCACTGCTGAAAGGTGTTTCATTCAAAAGTTATTAATTTTCTAAAATGAATTTTTTAGGTGCAATATCACAGTGGCCAATTGTACAGTGGCACTGTTGCTACAGCTTCCTATGGAGATTTATGGTCCTGGGACCAGAGCTGTCCATAGGATCGTGTAGCAACAGCGCCACTGTACAATTTTAGGCCACTGTGATATTGCACCTAAAAAATTCAACTTTGAAAATTAAAAACTTTTGAATGAAACACCTTTCAGCAGTGGGAGTACTCTTGTTTTACTCAGGGGGATAAACCCTACAACATATATTTTTTAACATTTTAAGTATTACTATCCCTTTAAGTCCACTTTAATCAGTGGAAAGTTAGTGTATTTTTATTTGGTATTGTGGTCTTTGTTCCCCAGATTTGCTACAATTCGCCTTATGAAATAAGAATTTTATGGACCTTATGAAGAAAGAGCAATTCTGGAACAAACCAACTGCATCACAGAGGTAAAATAGATATCCCACTTGATTTAAATAGGGTTTTCAACTCCATGAATGCTAGACGTTTCCAACTCACTACTTGCACTACATTGAAGACCCCTGTATCATTCAAGGGATTAAATTCCTCATTAAATAGCAAATTAGGGATTTTTTTTTCCCTATGATGAGTTAGTTTGCTCTAGAATTACACATGCTTTGCTTTTTTGTAGACTGTCTTGAATATGACTTGTGTCAATTTTACAACTCCATCTTTATAGACATTATTCAATAGAATAAAAAGCTACGCTGTAACTATTACCACGTTACTAACATATTCCGTTATGTCTTCATTTCTCTATAAATGTAACTCCTCTAAGTCAACTTATATACAGACTAAGTATATTTAAAGCTTTAATAAAGTTCATTTTGTCAGCTGGTAATATTATTTCTATGTATGCTGTAATGTGGTTCCCTTGGCAAAGAGTTTGATTTTGAGGATTTAAAAGAACGCTCATTCTAAAATGCACGTAGCTCTTACATGAAAGCTCATATTGAGTAATTCACACATGCAGGATCATCACTGACCAATCTGAGACATTAGGGAATAGCGTGAGGTTCAGACTAAATCCAATCTACAATAATTCATTTCTTGGCATAAAAATGTAAGGACACTGTGAATTGCACCTGGTAATACTGCTTTTAATTTATCTATTTGTTTTGCTCCAGTTGCATCTTTCTTAAAGGGATAGTAATGTTTCATAATAAAAGCAGCTCTAATTAATCATCATAGTATTTGGACTTTGGAGAGTGTTATTTCAATTCTGTCAGAGTTGTAGTTCAAGAGTAATTCAATGACAAAGTGCTCCCCTCCCGCCCCTTTTACTGATGTAACACTGGTCAGCCACATCAGAAGGAAGGTGCCCAGGTAGACTGCAGAGAGGGACAATCTTCAATTAAGATAAGGGAAAAGCCTGAAAAGCTTGTCAAGGGGGGCAGGGATATAATTGTTTTCATATGAATAAGAGTGTCCCCTTCTGTTATCTGTCCAGTCTATGGACTGCATTCCACATCTGAGAAGAGATGGCTTACACTAGGTAAAAGGGGCGGGAGGGGAAATTTTGCTTGTGAATATCTCTTAAACCATAAAGGTTTGAGAGATAAGACTTGTATCATTCTTCATGTTTTTTTAATGCCTACAAAATAAAATAAAGTTAAAATGAAGTATTACTAAAGAAAAAATTCATATTGCTTCCAAAAAAAATTGCAGTATATCAAAAGATTGTCACAAATAAACACATACAGCTTTAGATGCCTTGAGACATTTCATTTCTATTGTTTTTTTAAGAAAAAAATAGAATTTTTATTAACATTGTTAACTTTGTCCTGGATTTGATTTAAGCCAAGGCTGTTTCAAACTCAGTCTCACAACTTTAATCAACTGCATTGCAGGACACATTAGAAATTTACCTTCCAAGAAAGGAGACGTTTTGCACTGAAACATTCCCATTTCTTTATCTGGTCAGTCACCAAGAGAACTGTAAACTCTCTCTCTATCAGACACAATACTTACTCTCTGAATGTTATGAACCTACAAATTCAATGGAAACTTCAACTGTTCTGAGGTGACTCAGTAACGTCCTGTGTTGTAACACCTGGGGCTAAATGAATTAAGGTGTGATAAAGAGGTGATAAATTGAAGACAACTTTTCCAGTGATATCACTTCTCCAGTTCCTATGTTTGTCTATGGAGCCAATGCACTAAGATCTCCAAAGTTGGAGAAATCTTAGTGCATAGACTCCACTGAATAATATAGGTACAGGAGAAGTGATATCAATGAAAAATGATATCCACTTTTTCACCTCTTTATCAATCCTTAGTGCATATTCCACATTGTATGCATGTGTTGGTTAAAAATACAAAGGATCAAAATATGAAGTAGACAATTAAGGATTATTAGTGACCACTCTGTAATGCACATTTTGAGTGTTTACTTTGAAGAATCTGGGAATCCACAATTGGTGTAACAAACCAAAAAATGCGGCTCCACATTTAAAGCTATGACCACACGTGCACCTATGACCAAAAAAAAAGAAAAAATTAGAAACTCTGTATAATATACATAGAGCTCTATTACGGTGTGTGAATATGAATTCTTCGCATATCTTCAAAGAAAAATTTGCACCACTATACTTTTAACCTCTTTAGTGCCAAGAATCAATCCATTCTAATTTAAAATCATTTTTATTGTAGAAATCCACATAAAAAATGTACCTTCTTAGCATCTTAAACAGATAAATCAGAGGTAAAACTAGCAGAGTTGGAAATGCTAACAGATCTGTAACACCTCCGATATACGCGTTTTGCACCTTGCGGCACTTAATCATGATCAACAACAAGCGGCCCATTCATGGTCTTGTCTGTTAAATCACTAGAGACCAATTAACTTCCTGATTTCATCCAAAAACTTGGAAATTCAAACTATCAAATAGGATCCCCACTCCCTTCTATTCTTATGTCAAAATCTCTTAAAGAGAAGGAGAAAATGTTCGGGATCCATCACAGCGATCTCAGAGTGGATTGCTTATCATTGCCCTTTAATGCATTTGGCACATTACAATAAAGTCTAAAATATTTCAACATAGTGATCACAAGATATTAAAAATCAGAACAGATTTGATTTGATTTATATTTGTAATCTAGACTTATGTGCTTGCACATGTATTTGAGGCTGACAAAAGGTAAAATTTGGATACCATTCTGTTAAATTAAGAGGTTCAACAAACTCACGTTGTTAAAGTAGAAACTGTCCGATTGAGAGTTGAAGTGAAATTTAAAATCCTGATCAGCTTCTATGTAATTTCTTAATTGGCCAGTGATGTTCTAAATTATTTTTTTTCCAGTGTGTTAAACTGTCAAATCTGTATGCTATTATATGGAGCATATGCACTAACACCTGTACATCTTGAGAGATCTGAGTACATAAACTTCACAGAATAACACTGGAATTGAGAGTCTGTCAATCTTGAGAAGTTATCTCCTCCTTATCACACCTTAGTGTATCTCTCCCAGGTATTTTTTAGAAGCAATTCAAATATTTCTATGGGCAAATTTAAATACATAGCTAAAATGTGTTTATATTTATTTTTTATGTTTCTGGTTGATATTGCTCTTTAATAATAATACAACTGATGATAATAAAATAACCTAAGACAGTGTCTGCAGTAAAATAGTTTATTTATGAACAAAATGCAAAGTAGATAGACAGTAGCATGCAGAAAAGAATAAAAGGTTTAAAAATATTTAAATTCAAAGACTTCTGTCATTCTCCCTTGCTAATCATAAAACACCAGAAATCCCTTTATCATTCCAGAAATAAAGTGGGCAAAATGAGATGCAGATGCACATTTTAATACACAAGAATGTTCAGAGAGGATTGTAAATCAGCCTTCGACTGCTGTTATAATTTACAATTACTTATCACATTAGTTCATAATTGTCTACTCAAAGTGCACTCAATTGCAAAATTAGAATTCTTATCTCAGTATAACAGCCACCTACTGTACAAACCCCATAAAATATGCAAATTACACTGAGGAATATTCTTCTTATACATTGCTGCTCATCAAAAGACTGCCCTTAATCAGGACTGGAGTATGTCTTTGTTATTAGATGAAATATCCCAGATGGTCAGTATAGGGATGTTTTAGTAATTTGTCTTCACAAAAAAAAGGAGAGTACATAGATCTGTTTTCAATGCCCATTGTTAAAATAGTGGAGTAATTCTGGTGACTGCTACAGTATCCAAGGTGTTAAAGGGATAGTAATGTTTCATCATAAAAACAGCTCTAATTAATCCTCATAGCATTTGGACATTGGAGAGTGTTATTTCAATTCTGTCAGAGTTGTAGTTCAAGAGTAATTCAATGACAAAGTGTCCCCCTCCCGTCCCTTTTACTGATGTAACACTGCTCAGCCAGAGCAGAAGGGAGGTGCCCAGGTAGACTGCAGAGAGGGACAATCTTCAATTAAGATAAGGGAAAAACCTGCTTAATCTCTCAAAGTGCATTTATTACAAATATAATTACAAATATATCAAATAAAATCAATTTAAAATGTCCATAAACGCTGGTTATATAGAACAATATTAGAATAGAACAATGTAGTAGCTCCGGAGCTTTCTAATTCTGTGCACAATCCTATATAATAATTCGCTAAGTTGTGTGTAACGCCCGACATGCGCAGTAGACACTGCTGCGCGTGCGGCAGTCATGCGCAGTACAGACTGCCCGCGCTGCGGCTGATACAGAGCTGGGTGCTCCGAAGGAGCGTCCAGCTCTGTATCAGAAGTGGCGCGGCAGTCTCTACTGCGCGTGACTGCCCAGCGACCGGCTGCCAGAGGCACTGTGGCCCGTGTAACGGGCTGTTCAACTAGTAAATATATATTTCAATATTGCTCGTTCTCTTCCAATAAATTCAGGATTGTGACAATGCAATTATCTCTAGTTGAATGATGTTAATCTTCAATTTAGGACGATGTTGTGGCTCTGTGCCTTTAATCTGTTATGTATCCAGTGACTCTGCAGTCTTTCAACTAGTAAGTGCAATAAGCAGCTATATATGTGCCTTGAATCTCTTATATATTCAATGAATATGCAGTCTTTTAGCAGGCAGGTACAATAAGAGGCTGTATAATATTGAAGATGTATACTGAATATGTTGTCTCCTGTATCCTCTCCCATCTACGGATTCTTGGCCCCCAGTATGGTCTCTACTATAATTAGCAGAACATAAGAGGTTACCTGGGGCTTGATAGTCCGTTATTTCTTTTTTCTTCTCACAATGCAGGCAGAGGAATAAAATAGCCTTTGATATAACCTCCCATTGTTCCTCAGCGTTGTCACAGTGTATCACTGTCCGGAAGTAATATGGATGTTTGATCCGTGATTGCAAGATTTTGAGCACAGGCACTGGACTCTGATAACCTTAAGGTGAAATTCCATCTCCATGTAGTTGTATCAATGTCACCAACCGGAATATCAATAACTGGTATAAAATCAGCATTATAGAGCCGAGTTCTCCTACGTGTTTCATACTATCGTTAGTACTTCATCAGTTTATATATAAAACATTATTATCTCTTTTAATTTAATCTCTATGACGCAGTTGGTTTGTTCAAACATTGCATATCTTTAACTCAATGAATAAGGCCCTTTAGATTAAATATCTATACCTTACAATATTGCATCCAGTAATAGATCTGTATTAATTAAAATCATTATTCAGGAAGTTTTCTGCTAACTCAGGCATTTCCTGTAGCTATGAACAATACGGAATGTACATCTTATTTTATGTATGAAAATGGTTTATTTAAACACTTAAATCCTATAGGGAAGCAGGCATGATAGTTGCTACTACTGACAAGGTAACCATAAAAATAGCATTCTTATGAGAAGTATAATGTCTCTTGGGGCCTTAAACATTTCCTACATTTCAGTTTGTCACTGACAATTTTCTGGCATTATAGTTGGATGCAGAATCACAGCTAATATACACTAGACCATTACAGCGTATAAAGGGATTTTGGAAATGGGATTTGGGTTTCCTCTAAGGTTTTAACATCATTCTTTTAACCCTATGAGTGCCAGAGAGGTATCCAACCCATTGCAATGCCAATACAGAACACAACTCTAGACTGTAACACAACAACAGAACACAACTCTAGACTCTCACGAGAAAGGCCTCCTATATTCCATTTGTACTGTTTTATGCCTCTCTGGGCAGAATGCAAGAAAATAGAACACTTTTAATTTTTTTGAAAGCCATACATTTTTTGTGGTGTTTGTGATTGCATATTTTGTATCAAGAAACATACTAACACCTTGATGCTGAATAACACATCCTATATAATAATTCGCTAAATTGTGTGTAACGCCGCAACATGTGCAGTAGACACTGCTGCGCGTGCTGCAGTCATGTGCAGTAGAGACTGCCTGCGCCACGGCTGATACAGAGCTGGACGCTCCGAAGGAGCGTCCAGCTCTGTATCAGCAGTGGTGCGGGCAGTCTCTACAGAGCGTGACTGCCCCGCGACCGGGTGCCAGTGGGACTGTGGCCCGTGTAACGGGCTGTTCAACTAGTACTGCTATAATATGCAAAAAGAAAAGATAGAGGAGGCACCCCAAAAGTGCAACTCTGTTAAAACTTTTAAACTATATGAGAATAGAAAATAGCTTAACTACTCGCAGGCTGATGTTGTCAGTCAGATGTTATCACCAAGACTGACTCAAAGAGCATTCAGGGAAAATCAGACCTGTCTCCGCTCAGGTGCACAGATCCTCCGTATTCTGCCCTTTTCAGCATACGATCCAACATATCCACAGGAACAAACGGGTGAACAAATGATGATCCCGTGTTAGCGTATTCTCTCATCATATAAAATTTTTTGTCAATAAAAACAAATTTCAAATCAATAGATAGTATTTAAAGATATTATATTTTAACCCCTTAATGGCCAGCCACGCATGCACACGGCAGTCCCTTAAAGGGATAGTAATGTTTCATAATAAAAGCAGTTCTAATTAATCACCATAGTATTTGGACTTTGGAGAGTGTTATTTCCATTCTGTCAGAGTTGTAGCTCAAGAGTAATTCAATGACAAAGTGTCCCCCTCCCGCCCCTTTTACTGATGTAACACTGTTCAGCTAGATCAGAAGGGAGGTGCCCAGGTAGACTGCAGAGAGGGACAATCTTCAATTAAGATAAGGGAAAAACCTGAAAAACTTGTCAAGGGGGACAGGGCTTTCATTGTTGTCATAGGAAGAAGATTGTCCCCTTCTGTTATCTGTCTGGTCTATGGACTGGATTCCACATCTGAGAAGAGATGGCTTACACTAGGTAAAAGGTGAGGGAGGAGGAAGCTTTGCTTTTGAATATCTCTCAAACCATAAAGGGTTGAAAGGATTGTAATGCCGTGTGTGCAGCCGTGCGGGGAGGCCGGAATTCCATGATGGTCCAAGACTGTCATGGGTCCTTAAAGGTATAACAAGCCATGACGGTCCAGGACCATCATGGATCCTTAAGTTGTTAAATACTGTCTGTTGACATCAACCTGTGAGTAGTTAAGCTATTTTCTATTCTCATATAGTTTAAAAGTTTTAACAGAGTTGCACTATTCCACCTCTGTCTTTTCTTTTTGCATATTTTACTATTTCAGTTTGGGAGAGCATGAGGAGTGGACGGCAGCCAAGAATATCCTTGAAGATAAAACTGCGACTGGGTGCAGTTATTTATCCCAGAAAGCCACATTAGCTGTGTCTTTGGTATATGCCGAGATTCAGCAATTTCACTTGTGAGTAGGCACTTTTTGGGTGTTGGTGGAGGTATCATCTGATATCCTGCTGATCTACACATGCTGCTAAATTAACAGCAAAGTATAGCAGGTGCCTAAATTAATGGCAAAGTTAACACATGAGCCTAAATTAATGGCAGAGTTAGCCAGACGTATGAAAATGTGTTCTAATTGCTTTGCTGAATTAGGAACAATCGTTAATCCTCTCGCAAAATGGTGGACATTTTAGCCAATCTCAATTTTTTAAATGCTTTCGCTACAAAAAGCACAAACATTCCCTAATTCAGAAAAAACATGGGCAATTCGGTAACATTTTGGTGCTAATTGTTTTGCCATCAAAAGTAAACTGTAAATAGCGATTACACATGTTTCTTGCATTGTGCCCTGTATGTCTATTCCCTTTTGAACAGTCCAGTGAAATGAGGTAGCGCCATATAAATAAAGAATAATAAAGATAATAACAAGAGGGGCACCTTCTGACTGACCTATATGAATGTCAGACAACATTAGCGGCTGGAATCCATGTGGGTCAGTCATTCATTGGAGGAATATCGCATGCTCCAACCAAGCTTGTGTAAAAGGTCTGCCCACCACCAGAGATGCCTTCTTTGCTTGATATAACTTAACTTTACTGTGTTCTTGAGGGAAAGCAATAAAGTTGCATCATGCTGGACTGAAAATCACATAAGGTGAGTCACCCATGTGAAAGGCACCATAATCCAGCATCTTACCCTTCACAGTGGGTGACAAATCAAATGCAGCCTCTCTGTGTTTGTGTCGCCTGCCTGAAAGGGACCTAAGGCTTGGATTCTATTGAAGTTGATAAAATGTTTTCAATTATTTTAGTCAGACTCCCCCTGAAGTCTATGGAAAGAAATTAAAGCACAACTACCACCCCGCCTAAAGTTGCCCCCAAAGAATTACCCATCTGGTGACTAGCTGTTCAATTGAATTATTACCTCCTTATAGAAAATTCCTACAGCTCCCGGGACTGACAGACAGGAAACAGCACAGACATCTTTGTATAGTGACATCTGCGTTCCTGCGCTGTCAGTCCCAGTCTGCTCTAGAAGACGTTGCTAGGAGCCACATGGCACCGGAAAAGACTGACAGCACAGGCACTCAGACATCACTATGCAAAATATCTGCGCTGTTTCCTGGCTGTCAGTCCCGGAAGCAGTAGAATTTCTCTATAAGTAGGTAATAATTCTGGCGACTATCATTACTGAGCAGCTAGTCACCAGGTGGGTAATTCTTTGGGGGCAACTATAGGCAGGGTGGTAGTTCCGCTTTAAATAAAGTACTTCTTAAAATTATCAGCTTCAACTTATTTACAACCTCTTTTACCCCTAAAAAGGCCTTCTTTAATTCCTATTGGAGGATAGAAAATTTGCGTGAAAAGTATTTGTAATGACTGGAATCTCTTTTACATTCAAATTATATCTTCTGATCAGAATGTTTGAGCATCAGTTATTACAACAAATAAGCTTTACTTTGTAGTCACAGGATCTTATGTATAAATCAGTGGGCCAGTCTATGATTTTTTACAAGGTGCTCTCTTGTGATCCTTGTTTAATGCTGTGTATTAAACAAGGCTCAGAGGAAGTGGTGTAACTTAGTACCATTTTCCAGTGCATGCTATGGGAAATGAACAATCAGTTTGTTGGCATTGGTGCTCAAAAGACAGTGAAGCATGTGCACCATTAATGTGATCCAGTGCTCTAGTGCATACACTGCTGTGCAGCCACAGGCACATGAAGGCTAAAACCCATGATTCTGCACTGGTAGTTTCATACGTTCATTCCATGACTCTGCACAAGTTTTGCACTGGAGAACTTATAGTATTCCAGGGAATATAAGCCACATTTAAGTAATTTGGGGATTTCAATAATTTATTTTTGTTGCATATAGCACAAATTGTTTGCTTCAGTTCTTAATACATCAGTGTCAAGGGATCATCTATATCTGGTTTCCCCAAGAATAAATATATAATTTTCCCATCAAATCTTTCCTTCCCTTGAGTGATTTTCTCACCCTTGTTTGGCAGATTTCTGTTGACACTGCAATCCTAGCTGCTTATTTATATCGGAGCAAGCACTAGTTTGTCTTTTGATTATTTGTTTTGTGACTATAATCATATTTCATTTTCCAATCGAAAGCTAGGAAACACAAACTTTAAAACATATCAGACCATGTTTAACTAGTGGCACAGCATCAAAAGGGACCTTCCAGTGTTAGCGAGACTCCAGGTGCTTTACAGAAAATCATTAACCCTTTAAAACGTTGGAATTTCAATTTATTGCAAGGAAAGTAAATCTCTTTCTGTAGCACTGTGAGATTTAATAGAATTAAAATTTTTATTTTAATTTCTATTTTTTAATAGAATTAAAATTGCCTTTATGTACTGTCATTGTTTGTAATATAAATATTAATAAGCCCATTTTAACCTTTATTTGATGACAAAGTGTGGTATTTTATGCTAATTCATTTTTTGGCTGGGCAAATATTACCACTCATTGTGGTATGAATGATTTTAGGCAGATACACAAAAGAAAAAAGAAAGTACTTAAAAGACACACTGACTTGTTTCCCCTTATTAATTATAAGATAACAAAGTATATTCAGCCACCTCTTACAGGATGCTCTGGACGATGGTTTGATAAATGATTGAGTGATATTAACCCCTTAACGACACTCCAATCTGGGTGTGGGTAGCCATTAAGGACCACAATGAATTCTGGAATGGCAGAGCGGCATGCAGCTATCCCAAAATTTCTTGACATGCCAGTACCGTCACCGGGCCTTAACGACCAAACAGGCGTGATGGTCCTCACAAGTCACGTGACTCTAAGCTGTTAAAACATCTTTTATTATTCTACAAAATATAACAGTTAAAAAAACACAGTTATATTAATTTGATGTGAGATGAACAAATTGCACTAAGCACCTAAACCTAGGACCCAGGATAACTTTTAGGTCTTCGTAGAAAACAAATTAATTTAAAAGCCATCGATTTAAAGTATACAAAGACTCACTAATATATCAATCTCCCAGTTGTTTGCAAAAAGATTTTATATTGCCTCTTAGCAACATAAATGAGCAAGGACCCTTGGAGAAAAAAAATTACAGTGCGCTAGGGGGCACCAGTCCTGCCCCAGTAACTGGCAGTAATTCTACAGAGCCTGTGCACTAAGATCTCCAAAGTTGTAGGAATCTTAGTACAGTGGCTCCACAGAATAACATAGGAATCGGAGAAGGGAAGGGTATTCCGGCTTCTTTCTTGAAGTATGGTGTATTCAATGAGCTGTTAGCAGTGGAGAGGTTATAGTTAGTAGTTATCCTTTTAAAAGGTTAAAAGATCGTACGTCCACATGACACATAACATGGGAGAGCAGAACGATCTTTCTTCTCCACGGCAGATGGTTCGGGACAGCCTCTTCTTTCCACCCAGTAAGTGGCTGGGAGGTGAAGAGAATGATGGAAGATCTGCCCCCAGCTACTGGAAGACCATGCAGTACAATGTCAACTTTGGCGATTATTAAACGTGCTTTGCAGATCATTCTGCTCTCTCCTACATTCTGCTCTCTCCAACAGTCTAATCAATTGTCAGCTCACATTGGGTCAACTAATACGCTTGGCTGATGCCCAATTGAATGAATCGATAAGCGGAGGAAAGTAAAACTGAGAAGCACTGCACTGCTGTTCAAATTGTCAGTGTCAAGTTAGCTCATCTCCCGGCACTTAAATTATTCAAGGTATGCGACCATTCAGTTGTAACGGTTTTCTGACACTCAGACCAGGGTGTAAAGTAAAAACACAGTTTATTGAATTAAGGAGTAATACAATGCCCCTAGGGGCCAGTACAGGAATAGCAGAAATAGCAAACACGAACAGAGTGAATGCAATACAGCAAATACTACTGGACAATGGATAGACAGTAAATGACCCCAAAGGGTAAACAAGTGCAAGAGGAGAACTCAGTCCTAGTTTGGCCAATGCCCAGGATATATAGCAGTCTCTAGGTAATAGTTCTTGAATCACAAAGCTGGAACTAAGTAGCAGTCTCTGGAACACAGTTCTTGAATCACAAAGCTGCAACTAAGTAGCAGTCTCTGGAACACAGTTCTTGAATCACAAAGCTGGAGCAAGGTGTCTGTACTAGGTTTACTCTCAAATAGAAATGGAAGGCACAAGTGCCAGAGCTGAGTAAATACCACCACCGTGGGATAAGAAGAAGTGCTATTGCCAAACTCAAGTACAAGAACCTGTGCCGCCCTTAACTGAGAATGGAAGTTAACTCTGCATGTACCCAACGGATAGTGCCCTGACATCTCTTGGATGTCAAATAGTGGTATCAAATGCACAAGCACTGAGAGCCAAGCACTGGATGGTGCAGATGGATAGCGTAACCTCTGTACGTCAGTAGGCCGGAGCCAGGACACCCCTCCGGTGCCGTACGGAACTTTCCCAGCAAGAGCGAACGGATAGCAATGCCTACAGGCGCGGACCCGGTGCACACCGGACCGGCAACGCTCTGCAGATAGTAATGAAGCGTATCAGAGGTACAGAAGGAGAGGCTCTTAACTGATAAGGGTAGCTTGGCAAGAACTGAGGCACAAGACTGAGACTACGAAGTACTGCAGGAGTTAACAGGTTCTGTACCGGAACACCGCAGCGTACTAGGAATGGCAAAGCAACCTATATCTCAGCTAGAGTAGTGAGAGTAATAGCGAGACACCAAGTGATCAGAATGTTGCGGACGCGACCGGGCCGTGCAGGTACAGCAGACTGGAACAGGCGATCACCGGAACCGGAGCACAGCAGGAACAGCAGCCGAAGAACAGGATCAATCACGGAGCAGGGTCGTCTACCGGAGCCGGGTCGTACACGGAGCAGGATCATCAGCCAGAATCGGATCAATCACGCAGCAGGGTCGTCAGCCATAGCCGGGTCATACACGGAGCGGGATCATCAGCCAGAACCGGATCAATCACGGAGCAGGGTCGTCAGCCAGAGCCGGGTCATACACGCAGCAGGATCAACAGAAGAGTCAGACAAGCCGGGTCGGTACACTGGAGAACTGGAACACAGCAACAAGGCGCAGATACTGGAACACCACGAAAGGGCAACTCACAAGTGCCCAAGCCCCAGAGTATAAAGGCACATCCTGGGCGGGCCAGTCAGCATCCTCCAATGCACAGATAGCACAACCCTGATTGACAGTGTAGCACGGGAACCGTGATATCAGTATCCGACATGAGAATCTCTCGCTGCCATGCAAGGGCGAAAAATCATCACGTTTTCACGAAATTTTTCACGGGAAATTTTTCACACTTTTCTCCCACCCCTATAAATAAAAAAAGCAAACTACAAAATGTCACTGTGATAGTGATACCCTTTACTATCTGAAGATTTCATGCCTACATTTTGTTTATTTGAGACTCTCATTTCAGTTCTTATTATCATCACCATCATCATCAGCATTCATCACCTTCACCAACATCCACACCAAAAGACTCTTTTCCACTCTTGGTAGTGTCTTATTTGGCACAGCAGGGGAAGATGCCCTAAGGGGTGATAAAGAGGTGATAAAGTAGACATGACTTCTCTAGTGATACCATTTCTCCATGTTATTATATGGAGTCTATGCACTAAGATCCCAAATCAGCACTTTCAAGGCTTCTTTATGTTAAATCAATATGTTTTATTAAAATTGGCCAATGTTTCAATCCCCCTTGACAAAGAATTCAAAGGAAATGAAGAAGTCTCTCTCTTTCTCTCTCTCTTTTGTCCATAGTAAAGCATTAATATATATTTAAAATCAATGGTTATTACATTTTTAGCAATTACTATAACATTCATTTAGGTCCTGACTCCTGACAAAAAAAGCAGTTCTGGTGACCTCATTGGTTTACAGGCAACCGCAGCAGAGGCTGGAGGTAGAGATATGTGGGTGTGGCTATGGATGTATCTAAGGCAGTGTTGATTAGCCAGATTCAACTCAAGAGTTGCCCTCACATGTGGTCGTCGAGTCACAATGCGTTGGAGACCTCTCTAGCACCCAATAGTTTAAGATGGAACAGTAAAAGAAGGTCTGCCAAGAGATGAAAGAAAAAAGACAGTTGCTGATTTTTGGGGGTTAAGACAGAGTGTTACATAGTTACATAGTAATTTAGGTTGAAAAAAAGACTGGCGTCCATCAAGTTCAACCCTTTTCCTGTTCTTGTTTACCGCTGTTGATCCAAAAGAAGAAAAAAAAGAAGGAAAAAAAAAACCCTTATATCAGCAATTTCAAATTCTGCTTTGAATGGGGGGCAAATTCCTTCTTGACTCCAATTTGCAACCAGATTTCTCCTTGGATCATCAAGCACTAAATAAATATTAATCCCAATATTAACATACATAGCCCTCCATGTTCTGCTCTTTAAAAAAAAGTATCCAGGCCCTTCTTAACGACATTTAATGTATTCAATAGCACCACATCTTCAGGCAGTGAATTCCATGCCTTTATTGTCCTTACCATAAAGAATCCATTCCACTGTTGTGCTGTGGAGAGGAAAATTATTTTCTTCCCTCTGTACCAGGGAACAGACCGGAGCCATAGGAGAAGCCACTAAGGGCCACAGCAGAAGGTCTCTGGGCCACCAGTTGCTGATCATTGGTCTAAGGTTACCTAGGATTCCTTGCCTAGGGGAAACAGAGATATAAAACTGTCTGTGACTGCATTCCTTGCCTAGGGGAACAGAGATATAAAACTGTCTGTGACAGCATAAATTAATAAGAAATCTTGATTGGAAATTACAGTTCTCTAAATGCAATTAAACTGTTTTTGTTTTGTTTTTCATGGAGTCATCGTTTTAGCATTCATGTCTACATTCCTAAAGCAAAATAGTGTTATCAGTTTACCTGAATTCATTTAGCATCTGCAGTGAATGCTACATCTGTCTTCATTGCAAATTCCATAAACATAATATGACATGTGTAGATTGCTTTAAGCACTGACGAAGCACACTATAAAGCTATTATTTACTCACCAGACTATAGATTATTTTCCAGTCCTGGATGACAATCATGTTATTTTTCTCTTTTCTTTAGTTTTCCTAATTAATAACTTTGGGGAAAAAATAGATATTTTTACTTAATTACTCAAAAACATAAAACAAAAACCTCTAGTATCTAGTGCAGAGTGACAACAAATACAGATTAGTGTTTTTGAATGACTACCTGAATATTTAACATATGGGTTACTCATAACATTTTAATATTTATCTTTACCATATAAAATATAGATTACACTTGCCTTTAGAGCATATTTAACACTTTTGCTGACAAAATGGTGAGCAATGCATTCATTTATCATGTGCTACAAGCTTTAAAGGGATAGTACTACTTTAACTGCCTTAGTCAAGGAGGGCAGGGTTTTTCTTAGGCTCACTGCATGAAGATTGTCCCTCATTGTGCCCTGTCCGGTCAAGAGACTGGATCCCACATCTGAGTGGAGGTGGCGTAACACAGGTAAAAGGGGCGGGAGGAGGATTCTTTCTAACTTAATAACTGTTCAAAATACAACTCCGATAGAACTGGCATTTTGCTTTAGATGATGACAAAACTATACTGATGAATCAGACCTCAGTTTATTTTAATCCATTACTATCCCTTTAAAGTGCAACTAACACTCTGTAATAACCTGGATGATTTTGAAAGGGCTTTCAAAATAACCTATATTAATGTTAGTCATTCTTTATTTAAATCTATACTTTACAGGATCCCTAGTTTTATTTAATTATTATTTCTTTATTAGTTCATGCAAATTAGCCAGATCTTCCTTGTGTGAAGTGGCAGTTGGGAGGCAGAGTGGGATTTTATTATCTGACACAACAGGCTATGGTAAACTATACTTTTAAAGGGATAGTAATACTTAAATATTACTAATCCCCATATTGTAGCCATTTTAAAAAGAATTCAATTGTCCCCAGTGTCATCTCTCAAACCTTTATGGTTTGAGAGATAACCGAAAGCAAAATTCCCCCCTCCCTCCCCCTTCCCTGAAGTCAGCGTTGTAGCTGACTGCAGGGACATCCGGTCTTATTTTCATCAGGCGGCTCTGTAGCAGAGCCAACATAGCGTTAGTAAAAAATAATTATTTCACTGAAACGGTCTTCTACGTGTGCTTGCAAACCAAGCACATGTAGAAAACCATTTCAGTGAAGTAATTCTTTTTCACTAACGCGATCTCAGCTCAGCTGCACAGCCGCCTGATGCACGTAAGACTGGATATCCCTGCAGTCAGTCCAACGCTGACTTCAGAGAAGGGGGAGGGAGGGGGGAACTTTGTGTGTGGTTATCTCTCAAACCATAAAGGTTTGAGAGATGACACTGGGGAAAATTCAATTCTTTTTAAAGTAGCTACAATATGGGGATTAGTAATATTTAAGTATTACTATCCCTTTAAATAAAGTTTGGTGAACTAATGTAAGTAATTCTATGTTGATAATGAAACTAGAGCAATTCTGTGGCAGAATAATTTTGACAAGAGCAAACAATTGTTCGTATATTCAAAAAATGATATCCGATACGCTGTGGCATCATTTTACTTTTCTGTTTATTCATGGATTCAGAAAAAATTAGACGCACTAAATGAGAAGCAAGGATGAAGATTCCTTCAACAAGGTCTGGAATTCAGAATTATTAGGTCCTTAAGAAAAAGGAAGAAAATGTACTTACTGCGAAAGAAAACTGAAACATATTATAATAATTCAAATACACACTGGTATTTGTGACATTTTTTCCTCATTAAAATGAAGAATGACGGAGTCAGGGAAAGAGCAGTATTTGCTTGCTTTGTATCTGTAGTTCAAAAGATGTCTACAGCAAATTGTCCCAGAGAGACGGAATATTAAGCACTAGAAGTATGGTTCTGCATGCAATTAATTTCCCTCTCTTTCATGGCTGTCAAGGTCTATGGACCAAATAGAGTGAAATGTGGGAACTCAGCCCAAAACCAGTATGATATAAAATATTTTAGATTTTTTGGTTTTATATTAAACTGCTACTATGGAACTGTTACAATATGGAACTGTTCATTTGAAAACTTCTTAAAGGGAGAGTAACCCTTTATTATAGCTGCATATTCCGCAAGATCATGAAATAAAGTTGCCCTCTCCCTCCCCCTTCCCTGAAGTCAGCGTTGTAGCTGACTAAAGGGAAATCCAGTCTTACGATCATCAGGCGGCTCTGCAGCAGAGAAGAGATTGCGTTAATTAAAAAAAAATATTTCACTAAAACGGTCTTCCATGTGTGCTTGCAAACCAATCACACATAGAAGACCACTTCAGTAAAATATTTCTTTTTTATTAACGCAATCTTGGCTCTGCTGCAGAGCCACCTGACGGTCGTATGACAGGCTTCCCTGCAGTCAGCTAGAACACTGACTACAGGGAAGGGGGAGGGAGAGGGCAACTTTAGGAGTGATTATCTATCAAACCATAAAGGTTTGAGAGATGACACTGGGGGCAATACATTTATTTTTATTAGGGCTTTACTATAGGGATTAGTAATACTTAAGTATTACTATCCCTTTAAACTTCAAAATCCATTTGTTTGCCCAATCTGCCCAATTTTAAGTAAATACCTCTGTAGCAAACAAACATCCTGCTCTGAATGTATTACCCCTGCATAATTTAGTGTAATCTGCAAATATTGAAATTTAGCTTTGTACCTATTTCCAGGTAATTTATAAACATGTTGTAAAGCGGTGGACCAAGCACTGAATCCTGAAGGATTTCTCTCATAACATTCTGTATTGGAGAATTTTACATTTACAAGAACATACTGTTCCCTATCTTTCAACCAGTTTTCTATTCAGTTACAAAGGTTATCCCCTAGACCAGTGGTTCTCAATCTTTTTTGTTCGGGGCACCCCTAACACATAATATAGAACATTCGGGGCACCCCTAACATATTTAATGTACTTTATCAAGGGCATAATGACTGTACAATGCATAAATATACAGTTATTATTAGATCTTACAATCATAATAACACAAGGAAACATATTGTGCATAACCATTTCTATAAATCTTTGTTTAAAAGTCCATTGTTGTTAGTCTTCATAGAAAACAAGGGGCACCCTAAGTTGATGTCCGTGGCACACCAAAGTGCCACAGCACCCTGGTTGAGAATCACTGCACTAGACTCAAGTTTCTTATTTTATACACCAGCCTCCTGTGTGACACTGTATCAAATTCCTTTACAAAATTAAAAAATATACTACTATTTCTTTACCAGTACCTAGGTTACAACGTATGTCTTCACAGAAGTTCAAAAGATTTGTTTAGATCTATTCCTCATAAAACCATGTTGATTCTTGATAATAATCTTATTTCCCCCCATGTAATCATGAATATAATCCATTATCATTCCTTCTAGTGGTTTTCCCACTACTGAGTTTAAAACTCACAGGTCTGGGGGCGTGTCCTGACTGTCATGGCGTACGCACACTAACTTCTGAGCTCCGGACTGTCCGTGGGAGCGGACGCGATCTTTACACGCTAATACACCCTGCCTGATCACTTTACACTCAACAACACTGAGGGAGCGAATGAAGAATAGGAGGAACCGTGCCCCTAAGAAATCTGGCACTTTAAACAGCTACTTTACCCCGGGACGCTCTCATACCTCTGACGCACAGACGCCATCTTCCCTGTCCCTGGTGGAAAGGCGCGAAAACTTCTGCGACACCATGTCTCAGTCACCCTGTGCCTCTACTTCTCACACTCCAATGGAGAATTATGTCCAGGACATCGCGGACGCCGATATGCCTTTGAGGAGGGCTGACTTAACAGGCTTCTCCACCTCGATTCGAGATGACCTGAAAGATTTTCTGGAAGACATGAAAACTACCTTGCGTTCAGAAATTGCGATGGTCCGGACGGACATCGCACTAATTAGCAACAGAGTTTCGGCTCTGGAAGAAGAGCGCATGAAAATGGCTGACCACATACAGCAACATGATCACACGCTCATGTCCCAGCGTGAACAACTTCAACACTTGATGTACAAGCTCACCGACCTGGATAACAGAGGGAGACGTTGTAACTTGAGGATTAAAAATCTCCCGGAGTCTGTCTCACCTAATGATCTGAGGGGAGTTCTGACCTCGTTTTTTTCCTCTCTGCTGGGCGATCCGGACTCTGAGCCTATTCTGATTGAGAGGATTCACAGGGCCCTTAAACCTAAGGACAATAACCATCCTAGAGATGTCATCGTCTGCTTCAACAGATTTGAAATCAAAGACCGTATCGCCAGGAAATGTAGAGAAGCTCAGTCCCTTACTTGTGCGGGAGCTGAAATCCAGGTCTTCCAGGACATCTCTCCCTACACCCTTCAGCTCAGACGAGAGGTGAGGCCCCTCACAGAACACCTACGATCTTTGCAAATTTGTTATCGTTGGGGTTTTCCATTCTCCCTGACTGCCTCCTTCAATGGTAAAACTGCTACTCTGCTCGCACCTACAGATGTTCCAACCTTCTGCGCCTCGTTGGGCATCTCTATTCCACAACCAGGGTCAGATCAACAACCCTACATTCCTGGAGGAGCTCATAAAAGATCGGACTGGTCTCCAAACATCACTCCAACTTCCTCACCGCATAAAAAATCCAAACAACGTAAGCTGGATCATCAACCTACACTAGAGGCTGGAGTAGCGACCTGGACCTGAGTTACCGGACTTTATCGTCTATTCTGCACTGGTCAAGAGAATATTTCGCTCTACCCATTGTGGCCTCCTGTTAGTGCTACCTTTGGACTGTCCACGGGACGTTGCATTTCAGGTTTACCCTCAATGTTCTTTTCTTTGGGTTTGTAAAGTTATATACTGTGTTTGACATTTGTAATTACCATGCTGTTCTTTGGTTCAACTTTGTACACTCATATGTTCACCTCATACTTGGTTATGGGCTATTTTTTTAAGAAGTGGGACCTGCCAGTAAGGGCTCCGGTTGGTTCAGAGTTGATATTTCTTTTTACTATATTACCTATATCATATTTATTTCTATTGTAATGTATGTGACTGTTACACTGATTCATCTGCTGAGTCTATTATGTCTTGGTGGTATTTCCGCATATTGTTCTTCATACTCACAATTGGGTTCAGTTTTTCCACATTAGTTATAACATATACTGACTTAGCAGTTGAATCGATTGCCTTTTACATTTATTGTATGCATTGTCCCCTGATCCCTTTACTATTGTGGTTTAACTTCTTTTTTTTGTTTTTTTGTTTTTTCCCTTTACCTAGACGTGTCTCCTCACTCTCCCATCTCTGACTTTGGTTACAGGTGGATAACACCCCTAACCAACCTCGGTGCTGTTGCAAATCATTTCACGACACATTGTGTCTGTCTTTTTGCCTATTTTTTTTCTTTGGCCATTCTTTTCGATGTGGAGGGGGAATGAGGACATTACTGTCTTCTAGCATATTCCCTCTTCCCTTTTTCTTTGTTTATTCTTGGACAGGATATTTAGCCCACCCAATAGCTATTTCGTTCTCTAGACCCTTTCTCCCTTGGAGATAGCTTCCCATAGTCTGTACGTAACATAGGGTAAAGTATTTCACAACCCCTCTTACATGATCTCTTGTTATTCGCCCCTCCTAGATTATATGTTTACTATGCTCTTATGCAGTCCCCCTTCCTCAGTATGTTATTTTCAATACTGTTACTATACGCTCCCTGCTTATATACAAATAGAGTGATTATATCTATGTCATTTCTAACTACTTTTTACTCTAGGGTCTTTCTTTTGTTTGTTTTTTTTACTCTGCTCTCCCGGACATATCTGCAGCTCTTCCCACTTTGTACTGATGAACACTACCTACAACTCCAATTTCACTGCCCTCAAGACCCTTGGTCGCCTGGGTCAATTTCTCTCTATTGTCTATCTTTCTATCTTACTCAACACTACTTATGTTGGACCCATACACCTTGATCACCTGATGGGTGATCCCTCCCGATATATTTCTCTCCTTTCACCACTCTTCGCTTCTTTGTTCCTTTCCCCCTTCCCTTACCCTTCCCTTCCCTTCTCTCCCCTCCCCTGGAGCTCCGAGGGATTGCTTTGCCCCCCTTTGCACTTCTACCTGATGTCATGCCTATCCGCCTAACATTTACATCTCTCAACGTGCGGGGCTTGAACACCCCGGAGAAGAGATCTCTCACGCTTTCAACTTGCCATAAATTAAAATCGGACGTTGTGTTCATCCAAGAGACGCACTTCAAAGACGGCTCTCATCCCGCACTCTCTAACCGCTGTTTTTCTAATACTTACTTCTCTTCAGCGGCTGAAAAGAAAAGGGGAGTCGGTATCCTGCTAAGATCCTCATTGCCCTGGCAGTTCCTAGACATAAAAAAAGATACGGCAGGCCGTTTCCTTTTCTTGAAAGGCTTGTTATTTAACAAACAATACACCTTTGCAAATATCTATGCACCCAATAAATCACAGATAACCTTCCTTTCTGAGGTATTAGATACGTTGGGTAACTGGGCTACTGGCACATTGATCCTAGGGGGTGATTTTAACTTAGCCATTGATCCTGCCCTTGATTCTTCCTCTGGTATTTCGCCCTTTCGTAAGTCCCATCTATCTCGCCTTAAGCGTAAACTTGCTGATTTGTATCTGTTTGACTCCTGGAGGGTGCTTCACCCCACAACAAAGGACTTTTCATTTTTCTCGTACCCTCATTCATCTTACAGCCGCCTCGACTACCTATTTCTGCCCCAATTCCTCTTGCAGTATATTACTGCAGCAACACTTGACCCGATCTCTTGGACGGATCATTCGGCCACATCCTTTGAACTGACTTTCCAAGATGTACCTGACAAACCACGAGTTTGGAGAATGAACGACTCTCTTCTTCGCGATCCAGAGACTAAGCAAGCTATCCAGTCGGCCATCTCGGAGTACTTTGACCTCAACTCGACACCTGAGATTTCCCTTCCTCTACTATGGGAAGCTCACAAATCGGTAGTGCGTGGACACTTCATCAAGATTGGGGCCAGGAAAAAAAAGAAAGGGATAAATCTCTCGATAGACTGATATCGCGCATTAGATCTTTAGACCGAAGACATAAACGCACTCTTTCTGACGACGACTTGTTGGAGTTACGGAATGCTAGGACTGTTTTGAATTCGAGGCTTCGAGCCTCCTTCCAGAAATCCCACATGTGGCAGAAATACCGCAACTATCTTGACAATGACAAATGCGGCAAGACCCTGGCTCGCTTTGTTAAAATTAAGAGACGGGCGATACATGTATCCCAAATACATCATCCAGGGGGGTCCTCCGTCTCTTCTTATCCGTCTATTGCTGAAGCTTTTAGGTCCTTTTATGCCAATCTATACAACTTGAGGCTTACGGACGATCCTCCAGAGACCTCCCGAGTGGATATCTCGCAGTTCCTACGAGATGCGCAAGTACCCTCACTTTCTATTGAAGCCAAAGAGGCGTTAGAGCTGCCGATAACTGAGTCTGAGGTGCTGCAAGCTATCCACTCCCTTCCCAAGGGCAAAAGTCCAGGCCCAGATGGGTATTCTGATCCTTATTATACTCAATTTTCAGCCCTCTTGGCCCCGCACTTGACCCGGTCGTTTAATGCTGTCAGATCTGGGGTACCCTTCCCTCGTCAAGCTCTGGAAGCACACGTTGTTGTGATTCCGAAACCCTCCAAGGATGCTACTCTATGTAGCAACTATCGACCAATTTCACTGATCAATTTAGATGTGAAAATATTCGCCAAAATACTAGCCAAACGAATCCAGCCGCATTTGTCATGTCTCCTACATCCTAACCAAAGCGGCTTTACACCTGGCAGGCAAGCTTATCACAACACGGCGGCTGTCATCTCCCTCTCTCACTTGGCTAGGCGGAGGGGAACACCGGCGATCCTTTTGAGTACGGACGCTGAAAAAGCGTTCGACCGGGTCAATTGGCAATACCTTCGCTTAGTATTAGAAAATGCCGGATTTGGCCAACATATAGTGCAGTGTATTATGAGTCTATATGATTCACCGACGGCGAAAATTCAGGTTAACGGATATCTCTCTGATGCATTCAACATCAGAAACGGCACTAGGCAGGGATGCCCCCTTTCGCCTCTACTGTTCAATTTAACACTAGAACCACTCCTTCAACATATTAGATCTTCCCCTTCTATTCACGGGATTTCTGTTGGTACCACTGTTCACAAAGTGTTTGCATTCGCGGATGATGTGCTTCTAACTATATCTAGTCCCGAGGAATCTTTAAAATCTGTCTTGCAATTATTAAGCATTTATTCTAAAGTGTCTGGAGCCAAGATCAATTTGACTAAGTCTGAAATCCTGAACATTAATGTCCCCCAGGAAACGGTGGTTAGCCTGGTACACTCTTTTCCATTTAAATGGGCAACATCCCATATAACATATTTGGGTGTGCATCTTTCGAATGATGAAACAAAGATTCCTTCACTAAACTTGATTCCTATTCTAAATTCTATTCAATCTGATTTCAAGAGATGGCTACCGATGACTCTATCCTGGTTTGGGAGGATTAACGTGGTTCGGATGATGATAATCCCTAAACTTCTATATTTATTTCATACTATTCCCTTACGGTTTCCCACTCTCATCTTGGCTAAGATTCAGTCTGAAATTAACTCTTTCATTTGGGGAGGTAGACGACACAGGCTCAGTTTCTCTATTATGTCGAGACCGATCCCCCAGGGGGGACTGGGGATCCCAAATGTTGCTGAATATTACAGGGCGTCAGCGCTTGCAAAATTTCTAGATGTCGCAAAAACTGGGGAAAGACTCTGGTCCCAAATCATAACTAAAGAAAGTCGCCACCTTGACCTACTACAGCTTTTGTGGGTTCGTAAAACTGATCTACCCCATTACTTTCGGGATATTCCTGTGTTAGATCATTTGTTGCTAACTTGGCACGCAGTCAACGACAAACTGCACTTATCTATATATCCATCGCCATTGAAATCTGTAGTGGGTAGTATAGACTCACCTGTCGGGATCAAGTCTGACGCTTTCCTTTATTGGAAATTGTCGAATCTGGATACTCTCCAATCTCTTCAGTCCCTTCCCCCTCACTTCTCCAGGGCTTTCATCCAAGACCGTCTAGCACCCCACACCGTCTATTGGTGGTCCTACTTACAAGTTCGACACTGGTTGTCCAAATTTGACAAATTTGATTCTACTGGCAGGCCCTTATCGAAATTTGAATTAGCCATTTCTACAGCTCCCCGAACTATGCGTTCTCTCTCGTTTGCGTATACTCTTGTTCTGTCTACCTCACCTCCACACGCGCTACCTAAGCCGTACTTTTTGAAACTTTGGGAACAAGATCTAGGTTGTGTGTTAGACTCCTCGAATTGGTCAGCTATCTTTAGGGGTATTGGTAAATTTGCTCGTTCTACTAGATTGAGAGAGATGAATTACAAACTTATATCTAGGTGGTACGTTACTCCCCTACAACTATCCAGATTTAACAACACTACATCCCCTTCTTGCTGGAGATGCAAAGATGGGATGGGATCTCTTTTTCATATCTGGTGGACATGCCCGCTAATATACCCCTTTTGGGAGGAGGTCCGTTCTCATCTTAACTCCAAGTTGAAGTTGCAACTGCCCCTTGACCCACTTCTTTTCTTATTTTCGTCATCTCGACATCTGTCTCCTAATCCGGTGTCCTGCTCCGACATGCTCCTATTTTCCCTCTTAAATGAGGCTAAATCTCTGATCCCTTTCCTATGGAGACAGTCTCTTTCACCTACCACCCAGCAGTGGTTCCGTCGTGTAGAGGATTTAATATTGCTAGAGCACTGTCATGCATATGCAACTAATAATCTACCAGCTTTTCAGAAACTTTGGCAGCAATGGTCTCCAACCTTACCTTGACCTCTCAATCCTTCTATTTAGCCTCGGGAGATCCCATTCTCATATAGGCTCTCCGTTAGGGCTCTCTACTTCCTAATTACTCCTTCCTCCTTCCCCTCATGTTCGAAGGGCTGTTCTCCTGCTCGTTGAGACTCATCCTAAAGGGCTATTATGCTGATCTGGTGCGGCTAGCAGGTGGGGCGCTCTCCCCTTGGAGCTCTGGGGAGGTCATACTCTTTTCTACCTCCCTTTTTCCTTCCCTTCCTTGCCCTTCCCCCTCCCTCTTCCTTCTTCCTGGATCTTTCTTGTTTGTTCACCTTCTTCGCCACTTCTCTCTCTCTACACACTACTGTCATGACTTTGATTTATACACTCTTTTTTTTTTTTTTTTTTTCTATTTTATTTATTTATTTTTTTTTCTATTTCCCTTCGAATTTCCGACATTGTTCTCTTTAACAAAAGCAAATTTGTTTTACCCCCGAACTCTGGTCTGCCCTTTCTACAGTTGGAAATATTGGGTAATCTAGTTTTATTTTTCTTTTATCTTTTTTTTTCCTTTCCTTTATCATAATATGTCTCTAGCTTGTATATATGGTCTGAATCCTTTTTGATTACTATAATCCATGCATTGTACATGCTATTGATTTATTTTTTTTTTTTTTCTCTTTCTTTTTTTTTTCTTACGTTCTCATGTATATTGTATTTCCTCTTGTCTGTTCATTGTAATCTTTTTTTTCTTTCCAATAAAATTTTGAAAAAAAAAAAAAAAAAAAAAAAAAAAAACTCACAGGTCTATAATTACCAGGTTCTGTTTTAGTTCTCTTCATAAATAAAGGCACTATATTGGCTTTACCCCAGTCTTGTAGCACTGAGCCTATGGCGCAAAAGTCTTTGAAGAGTAAAGAGAGTAGACTTGCTAACACTATACTGGGTTCCTGAATAAGCCTTGAATGTATACCATCTGGACCAGGTGCTTTGACAGTCTTAATTTGTCCCAGTCTTTCACTGACCTCTCCTTGTATTAAAGCGGAACTGCCACCTTGAAAACACTTTATCTTCAATAACTCCCCTTCTGGCGACTAGCTGCTTACTAGCACTAGTCGTCAGAATTATGACCTTATTCAAAAGAAATATGCTTTCTTACTGGGCTGACAGCAGCACAGAGCGCGGACATCTTGCCATAGTGACGTCCATGCGCCTGGACGCCTGGTCTCTTTTGGAGCCAACCGGCTCCTAGCAAAGCCTCCTAGACCCAGCTGGGACTGACAGTGTAGACACATGGACATCACTATGGCAAGATGTCTGCGCTCTGTGCTGCTGTCAGCCCAGTAAGAATGCATACTTCTTTTGAATAAGGTCACAATTCTGGCGACTAGCGCTACTAAGCAGCTAGTCGCCAGATGGGTAGTTATTGAAGATAAAGTGTTTTCAAGGTGGTAGTTCCGCTTTAAAACCAATATCTAATTACAGAATGATTTTACTTGTTACTTTTTGAATCTCTTCTACCATTTCTTGTTTCCTGCTTTATACGATGAAAAGAAAGTGTTCAGAACATCAGCCTTTTTATTATCCTCCCTAATCAAATCTCATATCTCATTTTAAAAAGAGCTAATGCACTCTCTCAAGTTTTGTGCTATTTATGTATTTGAAAACCTTTTTTGGATTAGTGTTGCTTTCCCTTCTTCAAGGAAGATTCTTGATTCCTTTCCTATTTTTGGTAACCTAATTGCCATTTTGCAATAATTGTTGAACTTCTTTGTAAATATGCACTAAGGCATTATAAAGAGGTGATAAAGCAGAGATAACTTCTCTTGTGATATCACTTATCCAGTTCCTATGTTATTCTATGCACTAAGACCTCCAAACTTAGAAAAATTTGAGTGCATTGGGTCCATAGAATAATATAAGAACTGGAGAAGTGATATCAATGGAGAAGTCATCGCCATGTTATCACCTCTTTATCATGCTTTAGTGCACCTCCCCCCTTGTATTTTAAGAAATAATGTTCTGTTCCTTCAGACTCAAATAGTTTAAATGCTTTTTTTTCCCTTGACATTTCCTTCTTTACATTTGCATTTATTCACATTGGTTATTATCTACTTCTCCTTTTGAATTCGTTCCCCAAGGATATATACTGTTGAATATATTTATGCAACCTACATTTAAATTCTGACCATTTTGCCTCAGTATTTTTTGTTCTTTGTTTTAGTCCATCTGATTGTTACACATATCAGGGTTAGCTGTGTTAGCCCTCACTGGAATTAATTGTCAGTGGCAGAGATTTTGTGAGGAGTGACCACTCTTCACCTTTCTATTTCCCCCTCCCACCTGCAACATTTTCTTCTCACTCCCCCACAACCTCCCTTTTACCTCCCCATTTTCACCTCCCACCCTCCACTTCACCCTCCTCACATCCTCCCCTTCACCACTTCTCTTAGTTCCACCCTTCCCTCCACCATTTTGCCCTCCTGCCACCCTCCCCTATGACTCTTCACCTAACCATCTCCTTTGTTTCATCACCCTCCCTCCCCTTCATAGCCTTCAACTTACCCCATCACCTCCCCTCTGCCTTACCACAACACCCTCCCATCATTCCCTTTCCCTTGTTTCCCACTTGTTTTGTCTCCCCATCCCTCTTGTATCATCCTTTGCCTATTCCCCTCACTTCATCAACTCTCCATCCCTGAAGAACAGGTTAACTCTGTGAGTGACAGCAGTGCGCTGGTCATCCCTCTCATATTAGGAAGGTTAAATAACTATGTAGCTCAGAGTTGCCTGTGCAGCTAAAGTGAAAGAAGGAGAGACAACAATATTGATTATCCTGATAGAAAGAGCAATTGTGCCAATGAAGATCTATAGTGTCAAATACTAAGAATGAATATTGTTGAAAATAAAATCAAATAAGTGTAGTTTGAGCAAAACTGCCAATTACATCACGATTAGTGACGGTTTTAGGGCTATTGCGGATACCTTGCAGAAGTTCTTTACACCAAGTCACTTCATACAATATTGAACGCGTCTTTTTCACTGTTTTCTTTGGTTGGCAGGATATGCCAGGTATGCCCAAGCATTAAAATAGCCCTGCCTTATAAACAACACTAACTCCACCATAAGAGACAGATGAAAAAATTTACCAAAATTCCAATTGAGTTAAATGGGTAATGAATGCTAAAGAAGTTTCCAATGTATTGTGAAGCAAAGCACTTGAGACCACCACAGAATTCAAGGAGTTAAAGGGATAGTAATATTTCACAAAAACAGCAGCTCCAATTAATCTTCATAGTATTTGAGCCATAGAGAGTGTTCTTTCAATATTGTCAGAGTTGTGGTTCAAGAGTAATTGAAGGATAAAGTATCCCACTCCCGTCCCTTTTACCTAGTGGAACACTGCTCACCTCAGATATGGAATCCAGTCCATAAACCAAACAGATAACAGAAGGGGACAATCTTCTTCCTATGAGAACAATGAAAACCCTGCCCCCCTTGACAAGTTTTTCAGG
The DNA here is from genome assembly GCA_037306005.1 of Rhinophrynus dorsalis. NCBI lineage: Eukaryota > Metazoa > Chordata > Amphibia > Anura > Rhinophrynidae > Rhinophrynus > Rhinophrynus dorsalis. Next base: position 50,674,092 of record CM074725.1, read on the forward strand.
TTTTTCTCTTATCTTAATTGAAGATTGTCCCTCTCTGCAGTCCACCTGGACACCTCCCTTCTGCTCTGGCTGAGCAGTGTTACATCAGTAAAAGGAGCGGGAGGGGGATACTTTTTCATTGAACTACAACTCTGACAGAATTGAAATAACACTCTCCAAGGTCCAAATACTATGATTAATTAGAGCTGCTTTTATTATGAAACATTACTATCCCTTTAAATACCCCACTTACATCATTAGAATCTTCATTCATCCTGTATGGTGCAGTTTGTTTGCTCCATAATTGATCCTCTGTATCTTTATTGAATACAGCACCAACATACAGACTTGAACAAAGTAATCATTTTTACAGTTTATTTAATCTGTCTTTGTGACTGCCATTTTCTTAACACTGTCACATTAGCCTATCAATAAGGATAAAAGTTTCTCTGTTCTTTTTCAGACAATAGAAAAAAACAAGACTGACTATTTGGAATACACTGCTGTTATTACATCACAGCTACTGTAATTAAAATGGAAAAATATAATACTTTGCAAAGATTAGTTTTCTGTGAGTTTCTTCATAAGAAAACATCATAAAATAATTAAAATATAGTGAAAATGTCAGCAATATTCTTGTAATATGTTTTTGTTGTATTATGTTAAATTTCTTCCCCTCTCTGGTAATGGTTTATGTATTAATCCCTTCAGGGCCAGAGGGGTGTGGAACACACTGGTTCACTCTAAGCAATTATAGAGTTCCCACGTGGGTTGTGATTTCATCCAATCCCTTTCACATTATGCTAAGAGAATTCACAATATCAAAGTGCAATTATACAAACCACTTCAAGAAATATGTGATACAGTCTTCCCGATGATTGTAGTTAATATAATCTTCGGACAGAAGTTTAAGTAAACAAATAGATGTAGAGAAAATTTTGCATGCATAGAAGAATAGTAATATTTCACAAAAAACAGCAGCTCCAATTCATTTTCATAGTATTTGAGCCATATAGTGTTATTTCAGTACTGCCAGAGTTGTAGTTCAAGAGTAATGGAATGATAAAGTATCCCCCTCCAGTCCCATTTACCTAATGTAAGCCGCCTCCCCTCAGATGTGGAATCTGGTCTCAACCAGACAGCTCACAGCAAGGGACAATCTTCTTACTGTGAGTGTAAGGAAAGCCTTGCCCCCCTTTTGACAGGTTTTCCAGGTTTTTCCTTATGCTCACTGAAGATTGTCCCTCTCTGTGATCCATCCTGACATTCTTGCTGCTCTGAGTTGAGCAGTGTTACATCAGTAAAAGGGGCGGGAGGGGGATACTTTATCATTCAATTACTCTTGAGCTACATCTCTGACAGTTTTGAAATAACACTCTCCATGGCCCAAATACTATGAAGATTAAATAGGAGCTGATTTTATTGTTACGCATTACTATCCCTTTAAATATGTTATATATTCCTTTTTACAAAGGCTAAAAAAACTAATGGTCCCTATGACCCTTGTGCCATTGCTCAAGAGATTACATTTTAAATTAGTCCTGGATGTCAAGTCCATGGAGGCAAACATGACAGTTGCTTTCAGTTTTCAAAGCTGTAGCAGGTAGAGTGTATGAGCTTACATAACAATTTGAAGACCAGAGGAGTGAGCAATTGTGAAGATATGAATTGTACATCCACTGGTCCATAAAGGCTTAAGGGAGCAGTAAACTTTTTTTAATGAAAAAAAAATATATAATGTATGGCTTTTCCCACAGGTGAAAGATGCATATTTTCAGAGTTATTAAAGTTTAAACTCATGTTTTTTTTACATTAGCAGTGCCCTCTAGTGGTTACATTCTGTTACATTCTAATGGAGAGGAAATCAATGACTTACAATTCTCCATAGATTGCTATAGAAACTGATGAGTCATGCTATCAGTTAAAACGTCCAGGAAGTAAACACATGGTAAATTCACTTCCTGGTTATTTGATCTGTTATAAAATTTGAATGAAACAAATCACAGCAGTGGGAGTGACCTTGTTTTACTCAGCAGGAAAAGCTCTGTAACATATAGGTTTTCATAAAAAAAGTTTACTTGTCCCTTAAGATTGCCATTTGGAGTAAGCAGAGCTTGAGGTCATGTGGTCCTAATAGCAGCTGTCATGTCAGTCTCCATGGACATGACATCCAGTATTAAGATGTTATCTTTTGAGTTAAGGAGCAAGGAAAAATTATTAGGGGCCATTATGATTTTCTAGTCATAGTAAGATAAGTGGAAGTTATCATTAGAAGCTGTTTGTTCTCCTTTAATTGTTCTAATAATGATCACCTGCATTTTACCTATTTATATAGCCTCCATAATGGTATGAGCAGCACATGACAAAACGTAAACAGCAAATGGTTTCCTGTTTATAGATCTGATTCTCTGGGAGCAGACCTCCTGATGAAGCTGAGCCTGCATTGTGGACCAGTTGGGGGAGGAGACATCAGTCATCGTAAAAGAAACCCCTGAAGCTCCCCCTGGTGTATTGATGCTGATCCCTAGAGCATTGAAGCTGCATCACCCAGAACAGTTTCCTCTTCTTCACAATACAGGATCCCGTAGATCTGTATCAGGCTAGTAAGCCAGAACCAGTGGGACTATGGGGAATGTAACACAACCCAGAAGCTTGTGGCTGAGAACCACAGATTTCCAAGTTGTGGTCCAGCCAAGGATTCAATTTTCTTTTCCATCAAAATGGCTGAAAGGAGCCATTCAAGCTTTTTAACTAAGTTTACTCTCATTAGAACAGGTATAGTGAAACAAGATAATTGCGTTTAAGCAGCTTATCCTAGGCCTTGATTACATTGCATATGGCAAGTGTTTTCACTGGTTTTATCATATAGATTCCAACTGATTTCTATTGATATATTTGTAGCTAAAACTCTTGATAAAGTTAGCAACTGCAATGTAATCCAGGGCTTAATTGACTATTGTTACATGTTCTTTTGATGGTTTTATATTCATTTATGCAAGTGAGAGAAAACACTCCCTTTTGTATGCTAGTCTATGAAACTGCTGTATCATGCAAGAGAGCTTCCCAACAATTAAACAAAATAAGCTGTATAGACCAATGTAAGAGTAGGTTAACCCCCACTTTCCAGAGAGTTAAAGTAAACCCAATGGACATATGCGTAAAGAAATGTGGAAAAATTCTGAGGCATACCACCTGCACCATAGAGAATACATAAAAAGTCTTCAGATTTCCATTAATTTAAATTGGGCGTTTAATCCAATGAATGCTAGAGAGGCCTCCGATTCATTGTTCTCTACACAAAAACATTAAAGGAGCATTTAAAGGGGCAGTGTCTCCTAGATGGTGGAAAAATTATTTTCTTCAAAATAAAGCATTGGGAAGCTAATCAAGACACTCCTAAATGGAGCTACAAGTCTTAAAAATGTACAGCAAGTTAACTGTATTTTCACTATTATCTGAACTTATGTGAAACCACTAAATTCACTTGGCATCCTCATACGTTTCATGAAGGATGGACAAATAAATAGCCCAATGCCCATTGTGAGAACACACTAGCAACCAGAGTCAGGACAATGTAGATTTCTCCAGTATATTTGAGCAATAATATATATATATATATATATATATATTTATATATATAAATGAAGATGCTGTTGTACTATGATAAAAAAATGGCAGAGATGAACGACCAATCTCCAGTGCCAAACATATATTTCCCAAATGATATCCTGTACAATGTCAACGTCAGTAATGCTTTCTTCCTCTAGATTCCTCTATTGCAGTTGTTCATAAATCTTCCAGGATGTCTAGGCGTAAAGGTGGTTCAAAAACAAAAAATAAAGATCAGAACGAGAGCAATTGCTCTAAATGAAGTTTTGAGGGTTGATCCTAAATCACAGTTAACAAGAGACAATGATCAATCAAAAATTCAACTGGATTAAATTCATGACAGTGCTATATAAATATATATATATATATATATATATATATATATATATATGAAATGGATACATTGTACAGTTACCCAATGGGGTATTTAATAACTATCTGCTCAAAAAAGAGACTTTAGACAAATAAACTAAAAGATTAATGAAGGAACCTGCATAAAACAATTCATAGCTAAAGGTACTATAGTGGATAAAATATTTTGAGATTAGAACATTACAGATACGTAGAAAATTACAGAAGAACTATATAGCAAAATGAAGAAACTGTATAAATCAGGGAGGTTGTTCTATATGCTGTAGATTTAGATAAGAATTATTGATGAAATCAAAATGTATACAGTGAAGCACCAAGTTCTCCTCTATTCCATCAGCTCACCTTTGTCCAGTTTTGAAATGCACCATAACACAATAAATCTCATCAGAGAGTGCTTGCCCCCCCCCCCCCCACCGGTTAAGCAATTACCTGATTTCTTTGGTGTCTTTAATAAAAACATCTGGTGCTCAGCTGTTGCATCCCCATGACTTGAAAAACCTTTCTCAATGTTGTGCTGGTTTCTAAAGTCTGATGCCCAGAGCCTTTCTATTTATTCCTTGAGTCTATAGGGGAAGGGTAAGAACCTTCAGTGGACCATTCAGAATTGTGTTCAAAATAATATAAGAACTTTGCAATTTATTATGAAAAATTTAGCTTTCAGTATGTTTCTCATATAAGTTAATTAAAAAAAATATGTAAGAGCTTTAGTTGCATGTTATTTAGTGGCCTATAAAAGAAATGATAATAGTATATGTGTTCTGATTTTATGGGCCGCTACCACCTTCCTTGTGATTCCAGAAGATATGTAGGCCTGGAGCTAACCATACATCAAAATGAAAACAATGGATGTGAATATGAAAACAAGATGCATCCTATTTTATACTTTGCATTTAACAGAAGCAATTGCACAGGTAGGGGTCCATTCTGAAGTCACTTGTATATATGTTTATATGCTTACCTTGTATCTGCAGTTGTCTGTATTTACTGTGCACTGTTTTAGGTCTGTAATTAGTTCACAGCTTCACACAACACTCAGTAGACTTTATCTGAATGAGATCAGCCATGAAGAGAGAAAACTTAAAATCTCCCACTGATAATGATAAAGACAAATCCACTGATGGCACTTTAAAGAATAAGGGAGAGCTGAGAGGACTGGATGGGATTTGAAGAAGAGGAGAAATTCAAGCACAGATGCTCCCTGTTGCCATAGCAACATGAGACGCATTTTACACAGCTTTTCAATATTTTTATGAGCGTGAGAGATGTGAGATCAAATATAAATACACAAATCTGCTTTATTTCCATTACTAAATGCAATCCTTTGGAGACCTATGTAGCATTTAAGGGGTCAGCTTAATTCCTCCATGTTATTTTTCAGGTCTAAAATTCATTGTTTATATATATAGAACATCTGAATAAATGCAGTGCAATTAAATTGATTAAAGGGTGGTGACAGGAGCACCGCGCGGTGCAAAAGGGACTGACAGCGCAGGCGCACGGACGTCACTGTGAAGAGACGTCCGTGCTTCCTGCTCCTGTCACCATCGGTAAAACGCCGATATCTGCTGAACCGGGTAATATTTCTGGCGACTAGCGCTACTAAGCAGCTAGTCGCCAGATGAGCAATCAGTGAAGCTTAAGTTATTGTGGGGTGGTAGTTCCCCTTTAAAAGCCATATTGAAATCAATGTGACTTTTGTATCTATTCATTGTGGTGCAGTCGGTTTGCCTCAGAATTACTCCGCTGTTCATTATGCATATGGTTCCTGTGTGGATTTATCATTACTGCATCTTCTGTGGTGGGCAATGTGAAGCCTTCCAGCTGTTGCCAGACTGCAACTGTCATCTTTCTCCACTGGTCAATGCCTGAAGGGGAATGATGGGAATTGACATCTGGCAGCAGCTGGGAGGCCTTGCATTGCCCACCATTAAAGCTAGATGCATTACCCAACATCCAGGGAGCATTAGAAAATGACTGCATAAGAATTTATACAGAGACATGCAACATTTAATATTTATTCATATATTTAAGCACAGATCACAGAAATGTTCACAAGAAAATTCAATCTTAAATATAGCTTGTGCAAAGACACATATAAACCTATAAAAATATGCTTCCTACTGCTATCTTGTCTTGGTTTCCTCATTGAAATTCAGGATACAGAGTCAATTAGGAAGATGGAGGCACATTAATAAAATAGAGCACTATTGTACACAGCATGATACAGCCTTGTAAACTGAAATTGAATGAAATGCTGCATTTGGTCTCCCACAAACTCAATAAACTAGTTTCGCGCCAATGCATGATGTTAGTGCACTACTGAGATTGATGGTTTCGTTTACAATAGCATACATTACATTTGGAGTGTAATTTAACAAGAAATACTGCATCCCTGGATGGCAATACATAAATGAGTTCAATTTGGGAAACATGACATTCCCTTGGTTGGATAGACTGTTCTGTTAAAATGGTTTGGTTTATTTACCTGAAGAGAGGATTTTCTGTTTTGGGAAATTCACAGGCTTGATATTAGCCACCAAATGCAACCCGTTGGGTGTTTGAGATTAGCAAAACTTCCACAAGTTGTTTTAAACATCAATTAGTACAACATGGAGAAAATTGTTTAGGAACAGGTCATGGAGATTGCAGGGGAGAGAAGGAAAGAAAGAAGAAGTCAGAGAGCACCAGAGGGACATGAACAGTTACTGAGGGGGAGGAGAAGGTAGCAGGGAGTACTGGGAGAGAGGAGGCGAGAGAAGGTAACATGTAGATAGAGGAGGTGGATGTGGGGAGCTTGGGGATAGAAGAGACATCAGCAGGGAGCATTGGTAGACAGTATGGTAGAACAGACAAAATGGGGATGGACAAGGCTGAAGCAGGAAGCATGGGAAGAGATGAGGAGGCTGTGGGGAGCACAAGGAGGGAGGAGGCAGAAACAGTGAAGAAACGAGGGAGAAACGAGGTGACAGTAGAGGGTAAAGAGGTGGCAGCTGGAGTATAGGAAGAGAAGAGGTAGTGGAGAGGAACATTAGAGAGATCAACTGGGAAAGTTGTTAGATAACATGCTCATAGGAACACCATCACTCTAGGTTTAACTCTCTCACCTGTACACCTACCTGGATATTCTGTAGAAGCATGTCCAGGTTCAGGAAATCAAAACTACTTTGGTGTCAGTCTGATCTTTCTGGGTATGTATGTCAATACCCTATAACACAGGCCTTCCCCTCAGATGAGAAAATCGGGACCCTTGCCATGAAGATCTTTCAGATATACACCCGATGGTCTGACGCCTCAGGTTTAGGCATCCTTTGACTCTCCAGCTGTTGAAGACAACTAAAACCATCATTCCTAACATCCAGCAGCTGGTTGGACGTAATGGGAGTTGTAGTGGCAAAGAGCTGAAGTGCTAAAGTTTTCCTACCCCTGATCTATGATGCTTCCATCCTCTTGAAAAACAACAGACGCTGAAAACCTTCATGGGAAGCTGCATCAAGCTAAGGGAATAGGTTGTAGTTTAATCCTTTAGATAACTTTTTTGTGTTAGGGGACCCTAAACAGTATTTGTACTGGGGGAACACCAATGGCTAGTTAGGCCGCTGCCAGGGAGATAAACTCTCAAATTACTATGTTATTCTAAGCTGTCACCTCTTCATCATAGAGATATCTTTAATGTTTAGGACCCATAAGACACAGAAGATCTTTCACTACCTTGTACAGATGAGTGACACAGACAGGAATCTATCTGGGTCTGAAGGGAAGCAAATGTTTTTTTATCACATGATCACTGTTCCTGTTATCTGACTGATTAATCACTTGAAGACCCAATGCGTTGTGAAGCAATGGGTCGCACAACCCTCTAATCCTTAATGGGTTAACCTTTTGAGTGCCAGAGGAGTACGCAGCACATTGCAAAGCACTCAGAGGGTTAAAATGTGGAGAAAACCTCAAAGTGAAAGTTGCAAGCTGTATTACGTGTCTTGTTAAATTAATGTTTCATATTACTACTGCACTTACAAAAACTGTTCATCCCTATTTGGAGATGTCACCAACTCGTGGCTTCGCAATGCTTTGACAATGTCACTAACATCCCGTGGGTTAACTCCGATTGCAAATACATGTCCTGTGGATTTCCAAGCCAAACTTAAAAGGGATAGTAATACTTAAGATGTAAAAAAATATATGTCGTAGGGTTTATGTTCTACGGACCAGAGCAGTCCATAGGATGGTGTAGAAACAGCGCCACTGTAAATTTTCAGGCCACTCTGATATTGCACCTAAAAAATTCAAGTTTGAGCTGTTATAATTTGTTAATAAAATATCTCTCAGCAGTGGGAATACCCTTATTTTACTAAGGGTGATAAACCCTACAACATATTTTTTTACATTTTAATTATTACTATCGCTTTAAATGACAAGATGCACTGAGATTAGAAGACTTGAGTTCAGCTTTCCAGGGCTATTCTGGAAGTATTGTTTAACAGCTTACACTAAGGCACTGATGTGACCTCAAGGAGTAAACAGATTTATGGTTTCTAATTAAACATCTGCCTGATACAAACAGGGGATTACAGCAATTGGGCTATCATCTGTGTAATTGGGAGCGGGAGTTATTTGCTTAAACACCTTGTCACAGCATTATCTCTAAGGTCTAGGTTATGTATGTAGTGAAAGCATCTTCCTCTGAGATGTGGGGGGGGGGTTATGCAGTAAGAGCTGGAGGAATTCTGGGAACCATAAGGAATAAATATCAAATATATTTCATTTAAATGGGTCTTTTAACCCCATGAATGCTAGAGAGGTATCCAATGCATAGTAAAATGACATTGTGCCTTCAACACCTGCTGAACACAGCACTGGAGTATCACTGACACCCTGTGACCCTTCCTACAACAGGAAGCCAATTGGATTGGCTCTCAGGCATAAACTGTTTTAACCCATTATGAACCAGTGGTAAGAGCACTAAGTTCACTATCAGTTGTGACAGTATTCTCCTATGTGCAAACAAGTGCATGTTCACTGAGTGAAGCAGCTAAAGGTTAGGATGCAAAGGTTATGAAAAAAAATTGTTGCAGCACTTTTTATCTATAGAGTAAAACAATGTTACACCCAATGGAGATATTTGTTTCAAAAGTTATTACAGAGATAACTTGTCATTATTATGAAACATGTTGTAGGGCTTCTTCTATAAAGGAAAACAAGGGTACTTGTTTCAAAACATCTTAAAAAAAATAAATTGAGTTCAAGCTGTTTTTCAGGCTGTTGGCATAGCTGCTAGTCTAGCCTTTGAAAAGTTGAGCCTCACAGGCACAAACTTCCCATAGGTGACTACAGCAACAGCACCACCTGGCTGCAAAACATCTTGAACTCAAGTCATCAGTGAAAGTTATTATTTTAACAACTGTTGAAATAAACATCTCCAAACATTGGTAGTACCCTTGTTTTACTGTATAGGAAAAGTCCTACAACCTATTTTTCATAATTTGGGTATGCTGCCCCTATAATAACAGCCAGAGTTTGCTCTTACTGCTGGGAACCAAGTGTATTGTATCCTCACAATTAGAATTAATTTAAAGGAACAGATGATTTCACCTTGACTAGAACCAAGTGATCTCATTAAAAGGGGTAGGGGTATGCTTCTTGTGTTTCCCAGATTGAAGGAGCAGGCTGTTTACAGTCTGAGTTCCTCAAAACACTAAAATCGAAAATAATAAAAATAAATCAACAAATACAAATAAAATTAAAGTTTGCTTAGAAAATGTGATGTGTACCTTGAACTATTAGCCTTCTAAACCTTCTAGCCTTTCATAAACAGAAGGTAGCTGAATTTATTTTGCAATTACTGAACAAACTGAATGCAAGTAACCAGGGCAAAAATAGAGTTAACCATTTTCTTCATTTTTGCACACATATAAATATATATACTGTACAAAATACAAAAACAGAGGATATGCATTTTAATATGGTATCAAAAGACAGCTTATATCTTAAAAAAACAATAAATACTTACAATAAAAAGGTGAAACCTTGCTTAGGAGACACATGGTGTGAAATGTGAAATGTGTTGCTGCCACTTCTCTGGCCCTTAAAATGTTAAGGTGCAACCTCTGTGCTATAACTATACCACAACTATACCATTTCGTGTATATATATATATATATATATATATATATATATATTTATATTTATATAAAAAGGTAACGAGAGGAAGTATCCATAGATACGAAACGCGTCTGACCTTTTTTTAGTTTATTACAACTTTTATACAGTCTCATGAATATTTGGAATTTTATACTCCTATAGCCGGGAGGTGCTGTGGATTGTGGTTTACAGATCAGCCTGATTGTGCTCACCTGGCAGTATTAGCTGCTGTCCACTGTCTCTGAGACAGACTCCTGCTGGGATTGAGACATTTGGACTCACAGCCAGGGAGCACTGACATATGTGCTTGAAAAACTTACACCTCCGTCCGCTGCTGAATAAGTAAAATCTTTATTCCTGAGAAATGGATCCCTAATGATACAGCCGTGAAGACGGGAGAGATTCAGTATATCAAGTGCGAATATCATTTATAAGGCACCTGCCCGCTGGATATTAGTTTATTTATGGTACCGTTTTTTTATACATGAGACTATTTTTTGAACGCTGCACATCAAGGGTTAATGCTCTTTTTTTTCCCTTTTATTTCTCTTATCATTTTTTATCATCTTTTATTATTAATGAATTCACTAATTTAAGCAAGTTTTCCTAGGATTGTTTATTCTATTCAAAGTGAATGTTATTTAGATATTTTGTATCCTAGGCTTTATGCATTAAACTGTTTTTGATTATTTCACTAGCGCTCTCCTCTCATTACCTTTATTGTAGTTACTTATTCTGTGCACCTCCAGAACGAGGATTGCAGCGACAGTGTTTCATTCAATTTTTTATTTGTTACATAAGGGTTTCAGCGTATCTGGATAGGCACCATTACCTATACTTATTGTTTGTTTGGATATTTATATATATATATATATATATATATATATATATATATATATATATATATATTTTAAATGAACTAACAATCAGCTTTCAGGAGGAGCATTTGGTAGTAGCAACCTCCCTTTACAAAGTCATTAAGGTACTTTTGTTGTGTAAGTAGCTTGTCGGTTTCTGTGTTCTTAACCAGTGTATTGCCTCTCTCATCTGACCTGGATGCTTCATTGTGATGAACTGGATTGTTTTTCTGACCAGATAAAAGGAGGATGTTACTCTCAAAAGATCATCATGAAAATTGAATGGTAGACTGGACTAACATGGCTACACTAAGTGAAAGATAGATAGATAGATAGATAGATAGATAGATAGATAGATAGATATGAGATAGATAGATAGATAGATAGATAGATAGATAGATAGATAGATAGATATGAGACAGATAGATGATAGATAAATAGATAGATAGATAGATAGATAGATAGATAGATATGAGATAGATAGATATATAGATAGATAGATAGATAGATAGATAGATAGATAGATAGATAAATAGATAGATATGAGACAGATAGATGATAGATAAATAGACAGATAGATAGATAGATGATAGGTAGATAGATAGATATAAAGATAGATAGATAGATAGATAGATAGATAGATAGATAGATAGATATGAGACAGATAGATGATAGATAAATAGATAGATAGATAGATAGATAGATAGATAGATAGATAGATAGATATGAGACAGATAGATGATAGATGAATAGATAGATAGATAGATAGATAGATAGATAGATAGATAGATAGATACAGAATTAGACCCATAATACATATATTTGAAATTAGACAAAAGGGGAAATAAAAAACAGAGCCAACCCATTAAATAGGCACACAACCCATTACTAATCAAACTTATACAAATCTTTATTATACAAAAACATAACATATAACAATAAAGATTCACAAAAGGAACTTAATAACAAATACACTGAGAGACTCCCAGTACCAAGAATAGTCCACAGCATAAATATATCATTGAGACTTATGAATGCTCCACTGAAAAAGCAATACAATAAAGTGCTAGTGCTTCAGTCAGTAAAGTAAATACCATTGATGCAAATACTTATCAGTGGAAGCTGGAAAAGAGTCACCAAATCATCTCAGAATGCAAAAAGTATACTGGGGGCCATCCTCACACAACCCAAAGCGTATCGCCAATAAGGCTTTATATAATAAAGATTTATATAGGTTTGATTAGTACTAGGTTGTGTGCCTATTTAATGGGTTGGTTCTGTTAGGGGACTTTCTTCTTTTTTATTTCCCCTTTTGTCTAATTTCTGCTTGGTTACACCCTGTAGTGCACCAGACTATTAAAGGGATAGTAATACTTCATTTTACTTTATTTTATTTTGTAGGCATTAAAAAAACATGAAGAATGATATAAGTCTTATCTCTCAAACCTTTATGGTTTAAGAGCTATTCACAAGCAAAGTTTCCCCTCCCGCCCCTTTTACCTAGTGTAAGCCATCTCTTCTCAGATGTGGAATCCAGTCCATAGACCAGACAGATAACAGAAGGGGACAATCTTCTTCCTATGAGAACAATGAAAGCCCTGCCCCCCCCCCCCTTGACAAGTTTTTCAGCTTTTTCCCTTATCTTAATTGAAGATTGTCCCTCTCTGCAATCTACCTGGGCACCTTCCTTCTGCTCTGGCTGAGCAGTGTTACATCAGTAAAAGGGGCGGGAGGGGGACACTTTGTCATTGAATTACTCTTGAACTACAACTCTGACAGAACTGAAATAACACTCTCCAAAGTCCAAATACCCGGGACCATAAATCTCCATAGGATGGTGTAGCAACAGCGCCACTGTACAATTTCAGGCCACTGTGATATTGCACCAAAAAAATGCAACTTTGAAAATTAATAACTTTTGAATAAAACACCTTTCAGCAGTGGGAGTACTCTTGTTTTACTCAGGGGGATAAACCCTACAACATATTTTGTTTTACATTTTAAGTATTACTATCCCTTGAAGTCAAATGTCACCTTATAAAAATGAACTCAAGTAGCAGGAATTATTCTACGTTGTTTAACTCTAAAATAGGTGCAAATACATTAAATGGTGTCCTGCTGTTTAGGTTCTATTTCACAACACCCCTGAACTGGAGCAATTGTACAACTACGTAAGAGCAGAACAGATGTGGATAAAACCACAGGATATAATAGATATCAGATTATATGCATTACACATGAATAACACATGGAGTAACATAATTCACCTTTTTTAGAAATTCATCATGCTCTGTTTCATTTCATGCAGAACATACAAATTTAGAATAAAAACTAGGTACAGTAAAGTAAGTATGTGCCAGCACAGCTGCACTTAAACACTGTCAGAGTAAGCATGCAGTCTCATTCCAGAGTGTGTACTATAGAGACGGAGTGTACACAGGTGCACATGCATAATCGGTGCTAACAAATTAATACAAGCTCGGAATGCCTCCTCTATAGGCTGCACAGGAAAATGGAGTAACTTTACACTGACTTCCTCTGTGGCTTTCTAGTACATAGAGAAACATTTGGGGAAATTCACTAAGCAGTGTTAAAGAATTCCCCACAAGAAACTAAGGGGAATCATGTCTGGGCTGAGGGGTCTAAGTAAGGCCCCATGTTATTGGTTGGGGAAAAGAAGTTGAGGGGAGGGAATGGGAGGGGCAGCTATAAATATGCTTGTCTTACCAGTCACTTCCTCTTCTGGATCCAGTGGAAATCTGCCCGCCCTCTCTCCCTTTTTGTCTAGGGGCTTTTGGGTGGGGCTTCCTCACTGTTCAGGTCGTAAAAGCACTTGTGGGGGATTGGTTCTTGTCACAGTTGTTGGCGCTTTGGGCCCTTGCCAAGGGGTACAATGGTAAACAATTGTGTGGTATATATATGGTAACAGGAAGATGTTAGTCCAGCGGCCTAGGTAAACACCCAGACCACAGTTGCGGGTTCTGGTCATTGCCCCCCATTGAGCTGCACAGACCAGCTAATGGGGTGTGGTGGGTGGAGTTTAAAAGGGGCTGAGTTTTACGCTCAGTAGGGGTGGGGGCATAGGATTATGTCCCAGATTCTTGGCAAGTGTTCATAAACTGGTTGTTGTATGGAAGTTGTTAATTCAATAAAGCTGTGGCCTGTTTTACATCCATATTATGGTCTGTGTGTCTTACTTGGATCATTACCGCATGCCCAAGACAAGAGGTGATATAGTGGAAATGACTTCTCCAGTGTATCACTTCTCCAGTTGCTATGTTATTCAATGGAGACTATGCACTAAGATCTCCAAAGTTGAAGAAATCTTAGTGCATAGGATCCATAGAATAAAATAGGAATTGGAGAAGTGATAAACTGGAGAAGTCATCTCCACTTTATCACCTCTACATCACTGTTTAGTGAATTTTCTCCATAATGCCCAAAAGCCAACATACTTCCCTATTGCCCTCTCCTTGGCTTAGTATATAGGTGTTAGGAAGGCGAAGCAAACAAAAATTATTCCAGCTCCTATTTTAAAACTGAATCATATTAATAAAAAAATAAAGAAAACAAGTTAGGGATTAGATTTTTGGGGTGTTTCACAAAATACCTAATTTTTACAGATGCAAGATGGAAATACATGATGTATAATATTATCTATCTCAATTTAAATTTTAGGCATTAATGTTCTTTAATCCCTTGAATGCTAGAGAGATCTCTGACTCATTGCTTTGCAATGTACTGGATATATCTCTAGCATTCAAGGGATTAAAGGGATAGTAATTAGTGTTGAGCGAGCACCCCGATGCTCGGGTGCTCTGACCGAGCACCGCCGGAGGCTCGAGTGCTCGGCCGAGCACCCGAGCCCCATTGAATTGAATGGGGCGACACGAGCATTACACCAGGCACCCCCTGCTCTGATGAGGGGAGGGTGCCTGGTCAATGCCCCCCTTCATCTCCGCTATGCCCCCTTCATCTCCGAATGACCCCCTTCATCTCCGCTATGCCCCCTTCATCTCCGCTATGCCCCTCTTCCACAATGTCCCCCTTCATCTCCGCTATGCCCCTCTTCCACAATGTCCCCCTTCATCTCCGCTATGCCCCTCTTCCACAATGTCCCCCTTCATCTCCGCTATGCCCCTCTTCCACAATGTCCCCCTTCATCTCCGCTATGCCCCTCTTCCACAATGTCCCCCTTCATCTCCGCTATGCCCCCGTACCTCCAGTCCCTGGTGGTCCAGCGGAGCGTCTTCAGATCTGTGCCTCCTTCGGCACAGATCCCCGCCACCCGAACATGGCGGGCGAGCACATGGCGGTACTCGACGAGTACCGCCATGTGCCGAGCAGAGCGATGCTCGAGCCGATCCGAGCATCGGCCGAGCATGCTCGCTCAACACTAATAGTAATGTTTCACAAAAAAGGCAGCTCCAATTAATCTTCATAGTATTTGGACCGTGGAGAGTATTATTTCAATAACGTCAGATTTGTGGTTCAAGAGTAATTGAATGATAAAATATCCCCCTCCAGTCCCTTTTACCAAGTATAAGTCGCCTCCTCTCAGATATGGAATGTGGTCACTTGACTGTACAGGACGCAGCAAGAGACAATCTTCTTACTGTGAGCATAAGGAAAACCCTGTCCCCCTTGACAGGTTTTTCAGGTTTGTCCTTATGCTCACTGAAGATTGTCCATCTCTGCGATCCATTCAGACAGTCATGCTGCTCTGAGGTGAGCAGTGTTACATTAGCAAAAGTGGTGGGAGTGGGATACTTTATCATACAATTACTCTTGAACTACAACAGTATTGAAATAACACTCTGCTTGGCCCAAATACTATGAAGATTAATCAGAGCTGCTTTTATTGTGAAACATTACTATCCCTTTAAGCAGCAGCGACTCTTGCTACATGAAATTTCAGAACGGTAGCTTGACCTATATGATTTTATTTGTCAATATGAAACCTGGTCATCCATCTCAAGGTCTATAAATAGGCAAAGCTGCCAAGGATATTTTCCCCTGCAGGATGTACACTGGGCTTGTGTCCCCTGTCTCAGTTACTGCTCAGGGAAATGGAATTAAAGTCAGAGTGCAGAGCTTTTAGATTGACAGCATCAGTGTTACATAGTTACATAGTAAATTAGGTTGAAAAAAGGCACAAGCCCATCAAGTATTAATTTTAGAGTAAAAGTGATGTTTTACAGCTGTGTATCTGTCAGTTCTTGTGCTGAACCCCCTCCCCTGACACATCTGGTGAAAATTAAAACGAAAATATTACTATCAATGTCCTTCTTCCCGAAAATTCATTAAATTGGCTTTTTTCTATATCTGTACTGAAGCCCCATGCTGTGCAGATATTAACCTTGTCTACTTAACAAAACTGAGTCAAATGCACCAAACAATTGTTTCCATTTGACAGGGTAGTTTTTCATTCTTGTCAAAATAAGGTGATTTAGATGTCGCACAGCCATTATTTTTATTGACAAATACAGAAGAATTTGAAAACAGCGAGAGGTTGATATACTGATATACTGATGCTAAAATTACCTTTTTTCACACTGTTACACTTTCTAATATAATTTTCAACTATTTTATCTATCTATCTATCTATCTATCTGTCTGTCTGTCTGTCTGTCTGTCTGTCTGTCTGTCTGTCTATCTATCTATCTATCTATCTATCTATCTATCTATCTATCTATCTATCTATCTGTCTATCTTTCTATTAGTCTAAATATCTATCTATCTATCTGTCTGTCTGTCTGTCTGTCTGTCTATCTATCTATCTATCTATCTATCTATCTATCTATTAGTCTAAATATCTATCTATCTATCTATCTATCTATCTATCTATCTATGTATCTATCTAAAGAAAAAAGAATCAAACTGTTTCTGGTTGTTTATTCGCTCCTGGGTGGAGTTCACGCACACAGCAGCGAATCACCACGGGGAAGTGATTTTTTAAATTAAAAAAAAATAATTATTTTTTTTACTAGTTAACCCCATACTACTGCTTCTCACTAATAGTAATGTGATGTATGATGACTGAAAGAACAATTTTTTTCTGAAAAAAACTGATAATATGAATAAATATGCCTACTTTTAAGACTGCTTTTTCCCTTTGATGGAGGGCAGAATTGGATGCAAAAAATGACTGTAATTTGTCTGAGAACTGGCTGACCATGGTGTAAGAACTATTATGTTTTTTTTAGTTATTTTGGTCATTATTGGTTACATTCCAGCTATTAAAATGGGAGTGCTAACTAAAACCTGCAGTATAATTTGAAGTCTGACCAGCTTCTGTTAGTTTAAAGAGATAGTAATACTTAATTATTACTAATCCCTATATTAAAGTAATATTAAAAATAAGTGTTTTGCCCCCAGTGTCATCTCTCAGACCTTTATGGTTTGAGAGATAATCGCTCCTAAAGTTGCCCTCTCCCTCCCCATTCCCCGAAGTCAGTGTTGTAGCTGACTGAAGGAAAATCCGGTCTTACGATCATCAGGCGGCTCTGCAGCAGAGCCGCAATTGTGTTAATAAAAAAAAATACTTCACTAAAATGGTCTTCTACGTGTGCTTGCAAGACTGTTTTAGTGAAAGATTTCTTTTTTTATTAACACGATTACGGCTGTGCTGCAGAGCCGCCTGAAAGTCGTACAACTTGCTTCCCTACAGTCCGCTAGAACGCTGACTACGGGGAAGGAGGAGGGAGAGGGCAAGTTTAGGAGGGATTATCTCTCAAACCAAAAAGGTTTGAGAGATGACACTGGGGGCAATACATTTATTTTAATATTACTTTAATATAGGGATCAGTTGCCGTTGCCCAGGTGATAAATATCATCCTCCCAAAGCCTTCCAGTTTTGCATTGTGTACTCGTTATGGCCTTATTCTGCTCATAAAAACACTATAGAATGTATAATGTAGAATTCCCCCTGGTAGAGATCTCCATTTTTAGCTGGTGATGAAGCAGGTTGTTATGCTCTTGTATGGAATATAATGCATTTCCTGCACTGCAGAAGTGGGAAAAGATTTTGCTGGTGATAAAAAACATCTCTCTAAGGGCTTCAGATTCTGAGAATAATCTATTTAAAATGAAATTTAGGACATATGTAAAGCAGGGTACATGAACCATCACCTATTCTCAAAGCAGCTGTTATGCTGGAGCCATTAGCAGCAGACACATAACTAAATTTTAAGGAGTGGGGTACAAGCCATTCCTCTATCACCTGGTCTAGTGTATGAAACACACCTATGCCTCTGTGGGATTGTTCCACAAAGTTGCATGCCGATGGTATGGGCTATCCTGCTGCTGTTTTTCAATAATACTACCAGAACCAGAGGCAAGATTACTGGCTGTGATGTGATGCCCAGTGGGGTTAGAGTAATCCAGTAAACAGGGACATTCATATAGTGTATACTCTGCCTACTTGTCCACATATCTGTTGTCAAGTAAATTTTCTTTCCATATAAGGTTTTCAGACCTTTGTCCACCACACTAACCGCCTTCTTTTACAGTTCTGCCCAGCTGTCCCTGAAAAAGAACTGAAGTTTGGGATATGTCAGCTGGGTGCAATGCATGACATCGATTCATTAAAACCTCAGTTTTCTAAAAAAAGAATAAGGGAATTGTGCCAACTGCCAACATCTTGTCAACTTTGCCATTTCACAGAATAACTTTGGCATTATTTTTGTGACATTTTTGACACCTTTCCAAGAACTCAGATTGTGTAGGTTAGCAGTATCTGGTGGAAGAACTCTCTAACTTTATTGCTTTTACAACATGACTTGTGAAGATGTTGGGGCGGCAGTGGTATGTGTGAGCAACCAATGACTCTTGTCATCTCCTACAACTTACTCAGAGTCATAGTCCTCTGAAGCAGGCTTATAGGTGTTATTGTAAACGCATTAAATCTTGGCACACTCTCTGAAACATCAAATCACTTCTATTATGTGCCCCAGAGTGCTCCTGCTGCTGCTGGTTGGGGCAGCTCTGACATATTGATGGCGTGTCTCCCAATCAGACCTGTGGTTTTGCTTCAGGTAGGATGTTAGTGAGGGGGTGCCTAAATGTGAGCCTGCTTCCCCCCTGCTCGCATGCTTCGTACACAGATAGCAACATATTTAGCTTTTGGATTGTGAGTGAAGTATCACCATGCTGTGGGCTTCATAGACTGAGGGGTTTCTGTGGAGCTACTACTACTACTCTGGATAGATGTTGCTGCATTTGTACTACTAGCCGTGAAAGGTGCTTCAGTTCCAATAGTAACAGAAGCACTTATCATAACTAAGGTTGTGGATGTCGATGACCTCTGCATTGTTGCTGGATACTCAACACTAGAGTGTGACACTAAGTGGGGGTTAAACATGGAAGCAGTGATGATGCTGATTATGACTGAAAGGATGACTGTGCATTTTTTTTTCTTCTCCAGAGTCATACTTAGTTTCCAAATGATGTCTCGGTTTCTAAACATGCACATTGTTCCTTTTCAGTGGTGGAACGCTGAGCCTTTGCCTTCCACCTAATTTTATTGTCATGTCATCACCTCTCTCACTCTCAACTTCATCTGAATCTCAAGAGGCAGAGAATGCTGGACGGATATATTTTAATCAGCATTATCATGAGTAATTAGGTTA
This sequence comes from Rhinophrynus dorsalis, assembly GCA_037306005.1. NCBI lineage: Eukaryota > Metazoa > Chordata > Amphibia > Anura > Rhinophrynidae > Rhinophrynus > Rhinophrynus dorsalis. The sequence continues at coordinate 50,693,677 of CM074725.1, forward strand.
TCCTCAGCATTGCCTACCGCACCTTCCCCACTACATTTGCTGGCCTGTTTTAAATTAGGGTGTGTAAATATGGGCTTTTCTGCAAAGAAGAAGCCTTTCATTTCACAAGCAATTATGTTCTAAATGATTTCCTTGGTATTTATTATTATTATTATTATTCTTTATTTATATAGCGCCAACTAATTCCGCAGCGCTGTACAATTGGGAATTGACATACAGAGGTATTAAATAGTACAATCAGATGTGGAGAACAGGAGGATCAGAGGGCCCTGCTCGTGAGAGCTTACAGTCTAGAGGAAGGTAGGTTTGATACAGAAGGAGTAAGTGCTATTGCGTTTAAGTGCCTCCTGCCACATGAACTGCCAGTCAGTGGGTGGGAGTGAGAAGTGCCGTTGAGTGCAGTAGTCCGTGCAAGGGGTGAATCTTGGTGATGATGTTTATGGAGGCAGTTGATAGGCCTCCCTGAAGAGGTGAGTCTTCAGGGAGCGTCTGAAGATTTGAAGGCTGGGGGAGAGTCTGATGGGGCGGGGGAGGGAATTCCACAGCTCAGGTGCAGCACGGGGTACATATAACTTTAACCCTTTGAGTGCCAGAGGGGTACGCAATGCATTGCAAAGTAATACGTTGCGTACCCCTCTGGCACTCAAAAGGTTAAAGCACCAAAGTTTTTTTTACAGTACTAAACCTGCATCTTCTTCATTTACATCAGGACAGTACACACTCTTATAGTAGAAATAACTGATAAGACTATCCCAGCTTTTCATACTGCATGGTAATGTATTTGTGTGATTTTTTTAGCATGTTCTCATTTTGCTGTTTCAATGGATGACACTAAGTGTTAGATGTGCATCTTGTAATACAGGAGGGTCTACATTGGCTGGTGTTAGGCCCTTCTTAAATATCCCCCTTGACTTCAATGATTACATGAGATGGTGCTGGATCCTGATCTTTAGTGATTTCAGGATCTGGATCTAAATGCTCCTCTGACGGTCAAGACGGTGCCAGGATTACAATGATTACAGAATCTCGGGTTTTACAATTCTGTTGAAATGAGTTTATCAGCATATTACTGATTTCTGGAACTGATGCTAGATCCTGCCCTTCTAATGCATTTTTCTTTATTTTCCAGATAATAATGTTGCAAATTACTAGAAGGATGACAAGCACCATAGAGACAGGCGATACACCATACACCAGTTTAGTATAGACATTTGCTGCTGCCTTAGGTTTTGATTTTGCCAATTTGGAGATAATTCTAGATGGTGTTATGTAGCCTTTGTTGTATCCAGGAACCTTCTTAGTTACCTTTTCTGTACAGTCAGGTTTGACTTGGGCCATTTTGGGTTCATTCTTGGGTATGACAGTTTTTCTGTCTTCAGGATATTGTGTAGGAACGTTTCCTTTAGGGCAGGGTGTATTTTTATCCATCGTGGAGACATTATCAGCCACTATATTGTGTTCCTTGCCCTCTCCTAGTGGTTTACTAGGTATCTTCCCATTGAACCCAGGTGTGATTTTACTCAAAACATCTTAGCAAATGTCTTGAGACCTTTGCCTTCTCCATTTCATTTCTGGGGTTCCTTTGCTTTATAGTCAGATTTGATTTCATCCACCGTGCAGTCATACTTGGTTGTTTTCATCCAAGCTTTTCCATGTCCATAATCCTGTCCATAAATATTTTCTTTATGGCCAGGTATGTTCATGTCAGTGATACTGTCAGCTGTTGTCATTAGGCTTTTGTCATCTCTCTCATCTTTGTTTGGTACAAAGCCATAAATGTCACGTTGATTATTCGTCCATTGCTCAAGACTTCTGCCGTCTCTAAGTGCTGGTTTTGCAACCAGTAATAGAAAAAAGAATAGCCACAATTTGCCAGTTGCTGCTGAGTGATCTGGAAAATCCACAGCGTTCTAACTGTAGTTCTACTTGAAAATTACTGATACTTGGCACCACAGCCTAGAAAAAGGATTCAGTAGAGAAGCCTCACAGGGCCTCTCAATGGCCTCATGGTGATGTCTAAACTCAGGTTTCTACAGGAATGGTGTTCAGTGCATGATGCTTTGTGCTAAACTAGATACTCTAAATTTTTGATAATCAATTTCTAACTTTTGCAGGTCTGTTTAACCCATTGAGAGCCAGATGGGTACGCAACGCACAGGGTTAAAGCAAGTATTGTACTAGGATCCTTTGTAGTATTCTTAGAGGGAAAATCTCAATTTATACCACATGAAGCTGCATGACCATCAATTAGAATTAACAGTGTGATGACAGATGTGTACTCTGACCAATGCAAGCACAAGAGCTTGAAACTAAATCTGTTTGGGTTTCAGAACCTCTGAATCTCTGATAATGTTGACAAAATCTGGCAGGGGAGCACAGAATTAGACTGTCCTGGTCATAACTGACATGGGAGCTGAAAACTGGATGTTCATGGTCAAAACCAGACATGGGAGCCCATAACCAAACAGGTACCACCCTAGGAATAGGTTCTCTATTAGGGTTAAACAATATATATACACAAAACCAGTGGCGTAACAATAGGGGTCGCAGGGGTTGCACCTGCGACCAGACCCGTCACTCTCAGGGGCCTGGACGCCCCCTGCAACCCCCACACCACACGCCCGCAGCACAGCTGATCTCCCGGCGGCCGGCGCTCTAGTAATGCAGAGCGCTGGGAGATGACATAATCTCCCAGCGCTCTGCATTACTAAGAACCGTGTGGGAGCTTGTGTTCCAGTCAGAGGTCTGTACCTCATTTGGCATGTCACACACTGCTAGACCACCAGGGACTCGAGGTAGGAGGATGGGGGGGTCAGTAGGGGCAATGTGGAGATGGAGGCATTGTGATGGGGGCATTGTGGAGATTGGGGGGCAGTGTGGATGATGAGGGGCATTGTGATGGGGACATTGATGAAGGGGCAATGTGGAAATTGAGGGGCAGTGTGGAAGGGGCATTGTGGAGAATGAGGGGCATGGTGGAAGGGGCATTGTGGAGATTGAGGGGCAATGTGGAAAGGGCATTGTGGAGAATGAGGGGCATTGTGATGGGGGCATTGTGAAGAATGAGGGGCAATGTGGAAGGGGCATTGTGGAGATGAAGGGGCAATGTGGAGAATGAGGGGCATTGTGGAAGGAACAATGTGGAGGTTGCCAACGTGGTTGAGGAGGGCCAATGTGGTCGGAGGGGGCCCATGGCAATTCTTGCACCAGGGCCCCTTGGCTTCTAGTTACTCCTCTGCACAAAACTAGCAGTGAACTTACACCAAGTGTGATACTGCTGCAAGATCCCTTATAGATGGGGCACACTAATTAACCCCAACATTACAGGGGAAGAATATTGTATTTGCAAAAATATCAGAACACAATTCAATCAGAATATAATACAATTTAGAAAAAAATAAAACATACAGAAATATACTAAAAATCCATCAATAAGTGATGATGATACGACAAATACCTCGTAAAGCAATAAACATACTGTAAATGCGCCCCAAGAACGCAAACATAATGAAGACCAGCGGCTGTATTCAACACACTAAAAAGGTACAATTCTGGAGACATTCAGCTGCACCCCAGGGGAGAAATACAAAGTCCCCAAATTCTTACTCATTTAACCCTTTGAGTGCCAGAGAGGTACAAAAAGCATTGCTTTGCAATGCGTTGTGTACCCATCTGGCACTCAAAGGGTTAAATGGAGCTTTTAACCCCTTGATTGCGACAGAGCTCAGAAACATATTGCTTTGCAATCCGTTGTAGACCTCACTAATGTTCAAGTGGTTAAAAGATGATTTTATTCATATGAGATTTTCATTTGTCTCAAATCAGTGGTGCAGTTGGTTTGTTCCAGATTTGTACCACGTTATCTATATACTAAATAATAGTTCACTAGGGGCTCGATTTAAAGGCAGCCGTTAGCAAAAAAAATCACTAACGGGTGCGTTAAGTGTCATGTTGCAATTCAAAGATCCGTCTAAACAACAGCTAACGGCAGTTGTCGAATCCTTACGGCCGATACACTTACGTGCATTCAGATGCATGGAAAAACATACCCCAGAGCTATTCAAAGGCTTGCGGTACTGATAACGGCTTAAAAAAAGACACACCTAACGGCTAAAAGTTAAGACCCACTTCTCACACACGTTAGACACTTAACGGCCAAAACAAAACACCCGTTACAGAGGAAAACACACAAAATGCTTACCGCACAACCATGTAAATGGGAAAATTAACCCGTGCAATGCCAAAACAACACAAAAACATGCACACACAACACAAATCACTACACAAACAACAACAACCAACACCACAGGGACAACAACACACAAAAACAACAACACAACATGGCACGGAACAATGGGGGTCATCACACAAAGCGGACACCTGCAAATACAAGCTCACCTGGGCAACATCAACACGCCACCTGCACCCCACAACTGCACGTCCGCAAATGGCACACACAGAACAAGCACAACACACCACATCTTATAACACACACACACACCTGCTAACACTTACCTGGACAAAAACAACTCACCATTGGTCAGCACTCACCTCATCAACACACCTACACAACGCCCTAGCAAGTACTTAAAGGGACAACTCAACACACTCACTTGTGGCTTGTTTTCCACTCAGGGAGGGAGAGAGAGATAGAGATAGAGAGAGATAGAGAGAGATAGAGAGAGAGAGAGACAGATAGAGACAGATAGAGAGAGCAAACAGTATGTTGGGTTACATATTGTTGCGAAGGCTGCGGAGAAGGCGTGCAAGGGAGAGAGCTGGGGAACATCAGCAACCTCCAAGCACGCCTCATCAACAGCCTCCACCTGTTGCAAGTGAGGAGGCTCTGGCTCAGCAGCCACACAGGAGCCCATCCCCACCCGGAGGACACCTGCCTGCAGATGCACAGCTGCAGCAACAGGATGCTCCCCAGCTGCCACAGGGACCCCTGCAGCAGCCCAGGATGCATAGACGACCACCAAGGCCCAGGGTATACCGTCCAAGGGTCACTCTCTTTGGAATGACCGATGACGAGGTTATTGATCGCTACAGGTTGAGGCCACACAGCATCATAGCCCTGTATGAGGTCATCAAGGAGCAGGTGGATCCCATATGCACCCATAACCATGCTCTAACTGGCCTTCAAAAACTCCTGTGTGCCATACACTTCATGGCAAGTGGCGCCTTTCAGTCGACAGAGGGTTACGCATCTGGCATGTCCCAGGCCACATTCTCCAGGGTGCTGGCCCAGGTCTTGCCAGCCCTCAAAGCCAAGGCCAGTACCTACATACGTTTCCCCATCACCGATATGGAGTGGACACATCTGAAGCAGGGCTTCTATGCAAGGGGAGGCATGCCCAGGGTCATGGGTGCAATAGATTGCACCCATGTCCGTATCAAAGCACCAGCACGTCAGGGACATATGTTCCTGAACCGCAAAAACTTCCACTCCATGAATGTGCAGATGGTGTGTGACAGCAACCTGGCCATAATGAATGTCTGTGCGAAATTTCCCGGGAGCTGTCACGATTCACATATACTCAGAAATTCATCTGTGCAGAGGGATTTCGAAAATGGGACCTATACAGGCGGATGGCTTCTGGGTGAGTTAACAGCACCAAATGACACCACATACACATGTGCTAGTACGTTCACCACAGAAAACAACATTTACACAATATGTGCTCCTTGTCACACCATGTCACTCACTTTCCACAGGTGATGCTGGCTATGGATGCAAGCCATGGCTCCTCACCCCGGTCGCCAATCCCCAAAACGATGCCCAGGAACGATATAACCAGGCTCATGCCAGAACACGGAATGCCATTGAGCGGACCTTCGGCCTCCTCAAGTCCCGATTCCGATGTCTGGACCACTCGGGGGGAGCATTGCAGTATGCACCAGGCAAGGTCTGCGACATCATCGTGGCATGTGCCATCCTACATAATATCGCGGTGGACACCAGACTCATCGACGATGTCCATCCCCCACCCAGACCTGAAGACCCTGTGGATATCGTTGAGTGTGAGGAAACCCCAACAGGGATGCAGACAAGGGACAGATTGATCAGGGATCACTTCTGCTGTGAGTATAATACATGTATGCACACAATCCATGCATACACACCCACCACAACACACATGTTCTGTTTCACCCCACAGGATCAGTGACACAGCCCTGTCACTGGCTGCAGTATGGACCACCAGCATCAACTATTCCGTGGACCAGTCAGATTGGGCCTAGAGATTCCGAATACACCTGACAACCTGTCGTCCATGTTGATACTGCTACCTCAAGGATATCATGCATGCCCCCCCTGGAAACCAAGGTACAACACTTTAACCTTGTTCAGCATATCCCACAGCTCCCTAGGCACCAACTAAAGTGTTCTGCTAGGATCAGACCCATAGCAACCATGGTACCCCTGTAGCAAGGGAGTCTCATCCAAGCCAATGCATCGGATAGAACTCTGTCATATAAGGGGTTCAGGGGGCATTCGTGGGGACATGGGACCAGTAGCTTGCTACAGTTGAAGAAAGCAGCAGAGGGGTGGATCGACAGTAATAGTGTGTTACACAACATGGAGCTCATGAAATGTGGATCACATCTCCATGGACACCATGCTGCCCTGTGTGTGTGTGTGTGTGCAGTGATATGTGCCCCAGAAAGAAATACACACATTAACAAATATGTCTAGCTCCATGAACCAAACATATTTGGCCTGTCTCTGACAGTGGCAGCCCAAATATATTGTTGTCAGGAAGCTATTAGGACATATTTGTTGATGTGTGTAACCATGTCAGGGGCAAATATCCCTAAGGATGGTTAACATCCCCTTAGTTCCCCCCATGATGGTTCATAGACCAGTACACAACACATTACAAAGCAGTGGTTTGTGTAGACTTATGTAACGGGAAAGATTAAGAGGATCATGATGTTGTAGCTGTTGCATGACGATCACTTCGAGGGTGATGTTCCAAATCCTGTCCTCTTGTCCCACAGGCATCCATAGCACGATCCATCCTTGAACAGAGGAGTTTCCATATGACTGGACTGAAGTCTGGACAACACTTCCATGAAGCTCACCCCTTGGCGTTCCAAGTGATTGTGTTGGTGATGCAATGTTTGACCTGATGTTCACAGCAACCTCTACTGGAACATTCACATATGGACACAAATTTATGTGTGTACTAACATCCAGGTATCAGACCTGTACAGTAAGACTGCTCATACACAGATGCCAAACGATGTAGACAACACATGAGCAGTTCACTAGCATTTCAAATGTATTCCTATTTAGTTCAGATGTACCTTTTTGTGCTCATACAAGTGTTTAATGCATATTGGCTACATACACAAGAAACATCACTACTCAATCCGTGTCTGTATGAATGAATGTTGGATCAAACACCTGTCAATGTGGAACCGTACCCAAGGCTAGAGTATCCCTCATACAAAGGAAGGCATGATTTACATCACAGGAGTCCACTAGTTGCCTGACCATGAGTGGACTTTGTGATGTATACATGCAATGACATGATGGCAGTGATACACTGATGTGTGTTGTGAGTGATTAGCTGGTGATACAGGGGACACACTTCCACTGTGATGTGATGTCCATGGTTTGTGTGTTGCTCAATATAATCAATGTCCTGAGATTGCTGTAGGTTGTCATATCTCAGTACATGGGCTACATCAACAAAAACAACCATGTGGACAAGTGTTATTACTGGTGAAGTGTGTTATAACCTTAGTTAAACAACAACACAACTTAAAGGGATAGTAAACCCTGAAAATAAGTTTATTTCACATTGTAGCCCTTTAAAAACCATGAAAAATGATATCAGTCTTATCTACCAAACATATATGATTTGGGATATAAGACTTATATCATTTTACATGTTTTTTTAAGGGCTACAATATAGAATGAACTTATTTTCAAGGTTTACTATCCCTTTAATACATAAGCCAATGCTCAGCCTAAGGTTCCAATGTGCGTGCTACACAATGAAATCTTAGGAAGATTTTTGGGTTATGCAGTAAGTTAGGCTGTGATTCAAACTCCCGTTGTGCAACTGACTTGCTGGAGAACAGAATGCTCACCCTAGGATCACAATGTGTAACACACACATTGAGATCCTAGGGTGTACATTGTGTTCCCCAGTATGTCAGCTGCACAATAGAATTTTGATTTAAAGACCATATTGATGCATGTTCAATCTGTCCTGCTTGTTATTTCCCTGCTAAGTCGCATAGCTGTTAGTTTGGTTTTCCCCTCAAACACAACAATTGATGCAGACGAATGTTCAGTGTTGCACCAGTTGTTGTGCTAAGGGGTATGTTCTGATCAAATCTGACACACATCATGGCCATGTAACACTGTTGTGTTATATGGCTACAGGGATGGGTTGCCAGGTGAATTTGGACAACGGTGTGGGTGTGTGTGAACCCATGTTGTAACATCACACAAACATTTCCCCCAGGCAGGAGTTGAGTTCACTGCATTGTTTGGCAATGCATTGGAGACAACCCTGCCACCCAATCTATAAGTGATTACACAGCAGATCAGACAGGATTCAAAAGCACAATTTTCATTTATTGAGGGGACAGATGACAGGTTGGGCCTTTCATTTCTTTTTTTTTTGGGGGGGGGCCTTAGACTTGGTGCCAGAGGTGGATGCCCTGGCTGATTGCCTTGTCACCCTCTGTCCCCTAGGTGTGGCTTCTGGGGTAACACTGGAAGGGGTGGTGGGTGCAGTGGACCCCTCTGTGGAACGCAGGTTCTCCCTCTCCATCCTCAGGTTCTCCCTGCGGTTAATCTCTCGCAACTCCACGAGCACCTGTGCAAACATGTCCATCATCCCCGTATGTATCTGGTGGAGTTGTGTGTTCCCCCTGGCAACCTCTGACTCCAGAGCTTGGATTCTGGTCTCCAACCTGTTCGTGTTCCTCCGGGATTCCCTCCGGTTCCTCGTGAGGTTGTCGTTGGTGGCGTGGGTTGCCCGGAGCTGTCCTCTTTGAAGGGCCATGCACTCAGCCTCCAGATCTGGGGTGCGCTGACTGCTGGAGATGGGAGTGCCCGGTGACTCATGTGCTGTCTCTCCAGCTTCAGCTGTCTCCTCAGCCTCTGTTTCCCCAGCTTCAGCTGTCTCCTCAGCCTCTGTTTCCCCAGCTTCAGCTGTCTCCTCAGCCTCTGCTTCAACAGGTTCAGCTGTCTCCTCAGCCTCTATGTCCCCAGCCTCTGCTGTCTCCTCTGCTGGTACTGGGTGTGCTGTGGCTGCTACTGCTGTTTGTGTTGGTGGAGTGGCTTGCACAGACGGTGTGTGGGTGCCCACCACATCAAGGGACCCACTGCTGCCCACTGATGTCTGTGCTGGTTGAGGTGGTGGGGTGAACAAGTCCCTTGGCTGAGGGCGCTGGGGCTCCCCAATCAGGCCCAGGTGTTGGTAGTCAAGTGGCCAAGGGTCATACCTTGGCCAGTGGTAGGTGCTTGGCCCCCACCTGGGATCATACCTGGGGCCATGCTGGGGAGCCATCCAGGAGGGTAGATCCATCTCGGTGGAATATGGCCCATATTGGCTGGTGGCCACATTCCCGGGCAGCCATTGCCTCCCTGGTGGTGGTGGTGCTGCTGCTGGAGGGTAATAGCTCCCGGTGCTAGTGGGATGCATCCATCTCTCCCCCTGAATCCAGCCGCTGTACATTTGTCGAGCATCCTGTGGTGGGGCAGGCAGTTGAGAGGCAGGCAGTTGAGAGGCAGACAGTTGAGAGGCAGGCAGTTGAGAGACAGCCAGTTGAGAGGCAGCCAGTTGAGAGGCAGGCAGTTGAGAGGCAGGCAGTTGAGAGGCAGGCAGTTGAGAGGCAGGCAGTTGAGAGACAGCCAGTTGAGAGGCAGCCAGTTGAGAGGCAGGCAGTGGTGATGCAGCCAGTTGAGAGGCAGGCAGTGGTGATGCAGCCAGCTGGGGAGGAGGTGTGGTGGTTGTAGACGCTTCCCAGTGGCTAGTCCCCTCCTCTGTATCCTCCTCACTGGGTGGTGTGGTCGGCTCCTCCACGGGCTCCTGCTGCGATGGAGGCCCATAAGCTGTGTGGAGAATTGAGATTGTGTGATTAGTAAACGTAGCCATGATGGGATTAATGGGATACTAATACATGAAATGCAGAAAGGGAAATATATGTTTTGTGGTTTATCACCCTGAGTGAAACAAGGGTACTCCCACTGCTGGAGGAGGTTTTTGTTCAAAAAGTCTCCCAGCTCAGAGTAGAATTGCTTTGGTGCTATATCCCAGTGGCCTGAAGTTGTACATTGGCACTGTTGCTACATTATCCTATGAGAATTTATTGCGTCTGGACGTAAGCTGTCCATAGGATGGTCTAGCAACATCGCCATTTTAGAGTTCCAGGCCACTGTGATATTGCCGCTGGAGTAGTCATCTATGAGCTGTGCTACATTTTGAATGAAACACCTTTGAGCAGTGGGAATACCCTTGTTTTGCTCGGGGGATGAACCCTGCAATATATTTTTCTTTTCACATGTTAGGTATTACTATCCCTTTAACGGAATAGCAATGGTTAATTTCACCATGATGTAATATTGTAGGCATTGTAAGAGATAGATGTGGATCGATGTTAGTCCTATCCCTCCAACCCACATGGTTAGACAGATATTGCTCTATTTGACAGTCATTTTGACATGTTTGACAGTCATTTCACCACACGGAGGCTCTTCAGCAGAGCGTAAATTGCCCCATTCAGAGATGTAAACCTCATTGGAATGGTGAACAGAGTGTGCTTGCAAACCTGGCACACTTTGTTGATCATCTCAAAGATGTCTCCATCTCTGAATGGGGCAATTTAGGCTCTGCTGAAGAGCCTCCGTGTGTTCTAATGACTGGAATCTCCAGCTGTCAAATAGAGCGATATCTGTCTAACCATGAGGGTTGGCGGGATAGGACTAACATGGATCCACATGTTGGTGAAATTAACAATTGCTATGCCATTACAGTTACATACAAGGAGAAATGGTCATATATGCATGTGGATGTGTACCTTTCATATGGATATGAATATATCCTTTCCAGATATGAAGCCAGAGATCATTTCAGTAGGTGTGATTGCCTTACTGGCTATATATGTGCACCCATCAAAATATACATTGGATTGATATGATGGATATGAGCATACCTCGTATATCCCATCTACGTAGAGTGGGATATACTAGGTATGTGTATTTGGATGGTATCAATGTAAGTTAGTTTCTGATGGATGCACATATCTGGCCAGTAGGGCAATCACAGGCAGTGAGATGATCTCTGGGTTCACATCGTGTTGGGACATATTTTGAGCCATTTGAAAGGTACATATCTGACCATTTTCCTTTGTGTGCATATCTTTGTTTGAACAGATGTGCAGTGGGAATCAAGTGTTATTCAACCCTATCTTCTTAGCTGATCCCGTCCAATTCACAATTTTTCATTACTTGACAGGTGACTCTCTGGTTGTCAGGATCATATCCTATGCATTTCATTGTAGGGCATGGGATACCACCCTGGCAATCAGAGATTGATGAACTGGACAGGATCCTGTCCATGTCGTGTGTTCCAGTTGAATCCTGAAGGGCAACAATCACGCCAGTAGTGAGGGATATCTCTGATTGAGGCCTGTTTTTCTTTGAGTATGAGCCCATCCATCCTTCTGAGTGAGGCAACCGTACTCAATCCGAGATATCTATCATTCATGGCCTGTTGGTGACCAAGGTACAATGGATGATATTTGGTTCCCATGTGTATCCTGCAAACAGTGTCTGGTGTACCATCCATCCATGGCATCAGCACCCCTGAGGATCCATGTGGGAATCAGATGTGAGATATGTCATTTGAAGTTAGGGTAAATGATTGCAGACACAACACCAAGGCCTACTTTTTCCCCCTTTAATTCTGGGGTATTGTTTGAGGCCTGTGTGTTGCACATACAAGCAGTTATTCTCAGTGCCACTGTGATGTGTGACCTGCTCCATCCTTTTTGTGATTCAGTAAGCGGTGTTGTTGACATGATGGAGTGTACATAATGCTGACTTCTCCAGTGATCTCATTTCCCCATTTCCAGTGTTTTCTATGGAGTGTATACGATGGGACCTTAGCAACTTGATTCATGTTATTGCATATTCTCCATAGGCTAACACTGGTATTGGTGAAATGAGGATGTGTGAGGGTGAATTTCTCTCCACCATGTGTTTGTCACCGCTTAGTGAATGTCCCCTGTGTAGCATGTGATCGTTGGCCTATTGACTTGATTGTTGTCTGGTTAACCCTTTGAGTCCCAGAGGGGTTGCCAAAGCATTGTTGATCGATGCATTGATGATCCCTCTAGCACTCGAGGGGTTAAGTGCTGACATCCCAGCGGGGACATGGGTGACATTGTGTGTGAACAGTGATGACAGTCAACATTTGGAACTGCATGGTTTGTGTATTGTGTGTGATGAGCACAGCGACAGGAGGGTTGAAGTAGGACTTGGACAGGTTTGTTCCAAGTTGGACCTTGATATTTGTCCTTGTGTTGTGTCCTGTTTTTAACCCTCAGGGTGCTGTGTTGGTGCAGTTGTGTGCATGAATGATGGACATGTGTTGAGGTGTGAGTGTGTGTGCAGCTGGTGTTGGTTGCTGTAGTGTGTTGTTCTGTAGTGTTGCACTTACCGGTAGTGTGGAGGGTCCTCTCATCCCCAGTGTCAGCTCCTCCAACAACCCCCTCGATCAGGGTTGGGGACATATTCTGGCGCACCATCTCCTCCCAGCCGCAGAAGGTGATAGGGACAGGTGGGCCACCTCCAGTGCCTCGGGCGTGCTTGGCGAGTTCGGAGAGCTTGTTCTTGACCACCCTCCGGCAGTCGCCCCATCGCTTCTTGATGGACTCCACGTCCCGTCTGCATGGAGCCACCGCGTTGACCCGGCTGCATATCTGGTTCCAGGCTGCTTTCCTCCTCGCTGACAGGCCAGGGACCTTCGCTGTCGGGTGGAGAACACTCTGCCTCTCCAGGACAGCTTCCACAAGAGCCGTGTTCTCCTCCTCTGTATACTTTGGGTCTCTGATCCTGGCCTCATCAGCTCCGGCATGGGATGACTCAGAGCCGGAGTGCCCTGCCTGGTCTGACTCTGACTGTGTGGGGTGCTCCCCAGCAACTACCCCTCGTCCCACTGCAGGTTCTGTCCCTGTCCTGCGTGTTCCTGCTCTTGTGGGCCGGGTCCCCCTCCGCCCTGCGGATCTCCCTCTCCCACCCCTGCTCTGCTGAGGGATCCCCTCCTGATCTTCCTCCTCCTCCACTACTCTCCCCATCCCTCTCTCCTGTCCTCCTCTCCTCGCCATCATTCACCCAGTCACACCCAGGCACTCCCACAGGCCCTCACAGACACACTCAATCCAGTCACTCTCTGTCACACACTTTCACTCCCAGATTCACACTGTCAAAAATAAAAGTAAAATGTGTGAGGTGTTATAAAATAAAAGGACTATGTGTATGTATGTGTATGTGTTTGTATGTGTGTATGTAATATGTGCAAAGGTGTGCTATGTGTCGTATTCTGTGCAATGCTCTCCTCTCTCCAAACTCCAAAACTCCTCTACCTCCAATGAACGCTCCTGTCTCCCTCTCTCTGATCACTATCCTCCGCTCCTGGGTCCTGATATCTGGCTCTGAAGAACTCGATAACAGACAGTGTGTGGCGGTTATTTTTGGGTATATATAGGTGTATTTGAAGTTATTTGATACATTGGGGCTTTGGGATTGGATGTGTGTTTGAATTTGTTTTGGCATCAATCATGGTTGCTTGACAACGGCAGCCGTTATGTTACATGTTGTTTGGAGCTCAGTTATCGTGTGATTTGTCCGCCCGTTGTGCATTAACATGAGCGACAACGGGTTTTGTGTTACGTGTTTTTTGTGTGTCTACGCTCGATAGCTATTCTCGTAGAGTAGTTATTGAATCTGCCGTAACTCCTGTATTATTTGCGAGCGATGTGCCTTTTTCACTTAGCGGCTGGTTTAACGGTTGCCTTTAAATCTAGGCCTAGGATGTTTGTCAGAAGCTGTCATGTGCAGTAGAGACTGCTCTCGTTCTGCAGTCTGTAATGCACATGATTACATTGCGTCAGTGAGGCAACGCAAGACTGCATCACTTGGAGCAGTGAGGAAGTGGCCGCTTAACCCTTTGAGTGCCAGAGGGGTACGCAACGCATTGCAAAGCAATGAGTTGTGTACCCCTCTGGCACTCAAAGGGGTTCCAGACGGGCTTTTACATATATATATATATATATATATATATATATATATATATATATATATATAAAAGAAGAAACTTGAGTGTCTGCCATGCACACCCAGGGGCGGCAGTAAGGATGAGATATTCAGCTCATCTGTATACTGCCTGTCCTGGACATACAGGAGGGTGTAATCTTGACAAGACAAGGAGTTGGCTCTCCCCCACCACCTCCTTTTCCAAAAAAACAAACATAGCTTTCCGCCCCCTGTCACTTCTGGGAAAACCTCTGCAAGGAATTACAAGGGCCGTCAATACTCACGTACAACACACACATAACATGCACACACTTAGTATACACACACACGCAATACACACATGTACAACACACACAGACACATAATACACACTCACAACACACACAATACATATATGCAATACACAAAGACAATACACACACACCCACACCACACACACAGTTCACACACATGCAATATACATACATGCACACAATAAACACACACATTCAACACACACATGCATAAAAGACACACACCACTAATAAACACAGCACACCACAACACACATAACACACCACGTACAACTCACATGCACAATACACATACATATGCACTACACACAGCACAACACACACAATAAATACACATAGTACACACACCCACAAACACACAAAACACACACAATACACTCATGGACAACACACACGCAAAACACACACACAAGTCACACATGCACAACACACACAATACATTCACGCACAGCACACACAATATACACAAATACACACACAACACACAATGCACACACCCATGCACAACATACAATACACACACGCACAACACACATAATACACACACAACAAGTACACACATAATACTCATACATGCAATACACAAACAGACGCAGAACATATACAATACACAAACATGCACAACATACAATGCACACATGCACAATACACAGACAAAATTCTCTATGAAAAATGCTATAAGCACATAGCATTTTGTACACCACTATACACAGAATACAGTACTCAGAACAGTATATTTAGTACGTTGTACGCAATATGCAAAACACTATAAGCAATACGCAATGTGCAAAACATGATACGCAAAATGCTATGCGGAAAATGTTTTACGCAATATGCAATATTCTGCATGCTATATGCAATACGCAAAACACTTTATGCAAAAGCAATATGCAAAATGACATATGGAATACTTTATGCACAAAATACTATGCACAAATTGCTATGCGCAAAACATTTTATGCAATATGCATGATGCTATATGCTATACGCATAACACTATGCTATGAGCAAAATGCTATATGCAAAACAATACACACAAAACTATATAAGCAATAAGTTATATGCAAAACTATGTATGCTATGCACAAAAATGATGTATTCTATACACAAAATGCTGTAAGTAAAACACAGTACGCAGAATGCTATACACCATACGCATTAAGATATACGCAAAATGCTATACGCAAAAAAAGCTACATACAATACACTACACGAAACGCAAAAAGCTATACATTATGTGAAAAACGCAAAATGCTATGCACAAAATGCAATACACAAAATGAAAAACACCATGCAAAACACACAAAAAACACACATAGGCTCACACTTGCTCATGCACACATACACTCTCACTCACACAAACAAACGCTCACTGATGGAGAGTTATGTAATGCAGTGCTTTGCAATTTGTTGCAAACCATATGAGAGAGAGGACTGAGGAATGGACACCTCTATTTGATAACTAGTTGACTAGTAATAAAATACAGCATATGTTTACAAATTGTGAACAAAAAATATGAGCCTAACTTAAATCACCTCACCAATGTGGGGGGGGGGTATATGAATGGACCCCAACACTAGAGTGAACACTATAAGTAAGGCAATAAAAATCTATGGTCACGGGATAATACAAAAAAAGACAATATATATAAATATATACCGTCTATATAAAATATATAATATGCCAGGTGTCACAAAATTCAATGTCCCAACAGTTTTTTCCTTTTATAAACTCGTGGTGAAGTCTTGGAGACATGAATCAACTCAAATAAACGGGCTATAATGCCTAACTTACAAAACACCTTACTTTCAGGTTCCTCTTATTGCACCTGTATGATCCTCTTATCACACTCCTTCCATGGGAAGAATATTGAGTGTCTGTGATTGATTGTGCTGTGTTGCTATTTTGTAACAACTGGGTTCGAGTGGAGGAGTCTTTAATACCTTAATGTTGATATTAAGACATCTTGGAAAGCACCAGATTTACTGGGGGTATACAAATACCATAGAGAGGACTGCAAATGAAGGTATTGGTGATGGGGAGATCTAACCCCAGGGAATATTCCGATGCCTAAATCAATGGTGCAGGGTGGATTCATGTGGGTTTTGGATAAAAGACCTTACGCTCTTGGAAGTTTTGATATGCTGTTTTAATTACCGTTTCCTGTAAGTGTAACTTTTACATTGTTTCCTCTGTCTTGCACCCTTTTGTGCAGATATGTTTACAAATTGATGGTGTTCTGTATGTTCAACATTGGGTGGACAAGGAATCTTTCATTCCAGCCTTGTTCTGCTGTTACCCCTTGCGCTACTTATGTGAAACCTGGGGTTCCATGGAACACAGTTTGAGAACTACTGGTCTGAAAAACACACAAGCCATATAGTTAACAAAAAATGAGCTGCGGAAAAGGTAATTGAGAGCCAGTTTCAGAATGGATCCATGTTAAAGCTTGAGGGGACTATTAACAAGATTGATCCTTAGGAACTAGCTTATTTATAATAACATTATCTTGGGATGAGACAAATTGCTCTTGAGTTTATACTGTGATAAGAATGTCCAGACTGGCAATTAGTTATGAAAAATGATTGTGAAGAACGTAGCAAGCTTGCATGTAGGAAAGGAGGCAATCTGATGATAGGTAGATGAGGATGGGATTTTATATATTATAACACAATATTCATGATTCCGTTAAAGCTCATTAAAATGAACCTTTTTTGCCTATTTAATATATCATCACGCAATAAAAATAAATATGTAGGTCTGTTTGTGAAAAACTAAAGAGGATCAATTTAGGAGCAAACCAGCTGCAGGGGGACAAATACAAATTCCCAATTCCCATTGATTTTAATGGGGCATTTAACCCCTTGATTGCTAGAGAGCTGGAGTCCTTTCTAGCACTATATAGTCTGAAAGTCCAATTTAAAACAATGGGAATCTGAATTTGTCCCCCATGGGGCAGTAGATTTGCTCCAGAATTGCTCTTCTTTTACCTTGTGCATTCTGCCCATGGATATTTGAGACCTTTATCCACTTTGTTGTTAAGGTGGAACTATCACCCCAAATAAAATCCCCCCCAATAATTATTCATATAGCAATAAGCTTAGAAATAGTAGTATTATCCCTCATAAGTGCAACGTTATTAAGAAATCCTACTTCATCTGAGACTGACGGCCAGGCGTCTTGCTTTAGAGGCATCTGCACACATGTGCCATCAGTTCCTTCCTGTTACCTTAAGGTACAAGGCAACGCCTCCTAGAGGAGACCGGGACCACAGCACAGTCGAGCAGACGTCTCTAAACCAAGATGGCTGTGCTGATGTCTACCTGTCAGTCTCAGATGAAGTAGGATTTCTTAATAACGCTGTACTTATGCTTGATGATACTACTATTTCTAAGCTTATCGCTATATGAATAATTATTGGGGGGGACTTCATTTGGGGTGATAGTTCCACTATAAACTTTTTCATTTACCAGTGTTAAGCATGTTTTCACGCTCTTGTTGAACTTTACAATCAAATTACAATTTTGGTTCCTTTTTGAGAAGAACCCGCATGTGTCATACACCTTTTTTTTAAAGGGACAGTAATGTTTCAAAATAAAAGCTTTTCCAATCAATCTTCATAGTATTTGGGACATGGAGAGTGTTATTTCAATACTGCCAGAGTTGTAGTTCAAGAGTAATTGAATGATAAAATAGCCCCTTCCCACCCCTTTTACCTAGTGTAAGCCACCTCTCTTCAGATATGGAATCTGGTCTCTTGACCGGACAGCTCACAGCAAAGCACAATCTTCTTACTGTGATCATAAGGAAAACCCTGCCCCCTTGACAGGTTTTTCATTTTTTTCCTTATCATCACTGAAGATTGTCCTTCTCAGTGATCCATACAGACAGCTTTGCTGCTCTTAGGTGAGCAGTCTTATAGCAGTAAAAAGGGCAGGAGGGGTATGCTTTATCATTCAATTACTCTTGAACTTCAACTCTGACCATGAACAAAAAATGTACCCGGAATGCAAAAAAAACAAAATAATAATAATAATAATTAATTGAAATTTCAACAAGTGAATAAAAAAACTATTGTCCTGGAGTGCACTTTACTATGTTTCAGTAGCAAATTCTTATGGTTCTAAGATTAAGAATAACTCGCATTTCTAATAAACCTTTTTGCACCATTCTGTATTTTGGCACAAAATAATGATAAATAAACCATGTAACCCTACATGCTATATATCAGGGGTGCCCAACTTTCGTCCCGTGGGCCAAATGCGGCCATCCTGACTATAGGGGACGGCCTGCCTGAGATTTAAAAAAAAACAAATTTTTACCTAATTAAATAGCATTTATATACTAGTAGGTCAGTAAGACATAATCCTGTGCTTGCCTTAACTGTACAGTTCAAGAGTAGATGTCTGTTAAATATCAAAATTATCATTGACTTGATCAATAAATAAATCAATATATTTGAATAGTTGACAGGCATCAGCACAGACATCTTGCCTTAGAGTCATCTGTGCGCCCACCCTGTCTGTCCCAGTCTCCTTCAGGATTGGTGAGGAGGAGTCGCCTTCTACCTTAAGGTAACAGGAAGCGACTGACGGTGCCGGAGCACAGATGCCTCTAAAGCAAGAAGCCTGCACGTCAGTCTCACATCAATTAGAATTTCTTAATAATGCTAGACTATACTGTATTATACTATTATTTCTATGCTTATTGCTAAATATCAATAATTATTTGGGAGGCACTTTATTTGAAGTGATAGTTCCGCTTTAAATGTTTCTATCAACTTCAGACAAAAAGAAAAGGTAGACACATAGAATTTGACGGCAGATAAGAACCATTCGGCCCATGTAGTCTGTCCATTTTCCTACTGTAAAAACCTCAATCCTTTTTTTGGTCCTTGGTCTTTTTTTGGTCTTATACCCTGTGGCACTTATTACCTGAGCATAACTGGCTTCCCTAATCCATCTTGATCAGAGGCTTTCAACACCAGTCTTCAAGTCCATTTAGCATGACCGCAGGTTTTATGTATATCAGCTATAAGAATGATTTTTTTTTTGGTTCAGACTGATCAACCTGTACTTTAATCCTTTGAGTGCCAGTAAGGAATCCACCGGCTTGAATTGTGAAGCCTTGGATACTGCTCTGGCACTGGAAGGGTTAAGAGGTCATTCTCAAATGCTGCACTGCAGAGTAAATAAGATTAAAGTCTTAATTAAAACAGAACTAAAACTTCCTAATAATAACTCCACACACTCACACACACATAGTAACAGCTCCAATTAATCTTCATAGTATTTGGGCCATGGAGAGTGTTATTTCAATACTGTCAGAGTTGTAGTTCAAGAGTAATTAAATGCTAAAGTTTCCCCCTCCTGCCCCTTTTACCTAGTGTAAGCCGCCTCCCCTCAGATGTGGAATCTGGTCCACAGACCAGACAGCTCACAGCAAGGGACAATCTTCTTACTGTGAGAACAATGAAAGTCTTGCCCCCATTGACAGGTTTTTCAGGTTTTTCCCTGATTGAAGATTTTACCTTTCTGTGATCCATCTGGACAGTCTTGCTGCTCTGAGGTGAGCAGTGTTACATCAGTAAAAGGGGCGGGAGGGGGATACTTTATCATTCAATTACTCTTGAACTACAACTCTGATAGTATTGAAGTAACACTCTCCATGGCCCAAATACTATGAAGATTAATTGGAGCTGCTTTTATTATGAAACATTACTATCCCTTTAACTTTTGAAAGAAAATTGTACTGATTCTTATAAATGCAATCTGTACTGCATGTGAAGTCCTTGGAGGCAGACATGACAGTTGCTAGCAGGACTTCAGGACCCTGAACTCTGCTCTCTGAATATGGTAATTTTAAACCCTCTAAGGATCACAGGAATATGCAAGCATTGCTATACTATGCTATGCTATGCAACGCCTTGCATTGCAGCCATAGCTGGGAAATCTCCAGATCTGCCCCAGAGACTCTGGTTTTTGTAGCTGATTACCAGGTCTCCGGGTATAGTGGCTAATTCTCCAGTAGTGGGGAGTATGGAAACTCTGCCCACTTCTCCTCCTTCCCATCCTGTTCCTCCTAGTTCCCGCCCACTTCTCATCCTTCTCCGTCCAGTTCCTCGCACTTCCTGCCCACTTTGTGACTTTCCCAGTAAGCCCCACCAGTGAGTAATCCCACCCCCTTTGGGCACTCAAAGGGTTAAATGGATTGATTATTATGGATCACTGCACATTAAGTTTGAATAGAAGGGTTCAGCCACAAAAAAAGTTTAGAGAACCAATGATTTAGAAAGGATAGAACTGCAGAAGCAGACATACGAATATGATCTCTACTTCATGTCAGAGATGAGTCAGTGACAAGGTGAGGGCAGCCAAAGTATCAACATGAATAGATAATCAGAGGGCCAAGTTTAAAGGGTTAGTAATGTAAAAAAAGATGTTTGGTTTTTTTTTAATTTAGAAGAGCTTAAAAAGTTGAGCTAGATGCAAAAAAAAGTATCTCTCAGACCACTATGGTTTGAGAGATACATGCATTTAAAGTTTGATGTCTCCTGTTCACAGCTGTAAAGCTGTCAGCAGGAGATCTGTGTCGGCCAACACGGAGGCTCTGCAGCAGAGCCGCAATTGCATTATTAACAACGAATGGCTTTATTGGAATGGTCTAAAACGCATGCTTGCAAACCAGGCACACGTTTTAGACCATTCCAATGAAGGGATTCATTGTCAATAACATGATTGTGGCTCTGCTGCAGATCCTCAGTGTCAATCTACACGGATCACTTGACAGCTTTACAGCTGACAGCAGGAAACAACAAACTTTAAATGTATGTATCTCTCAAACCATAGCGGTTTGAGAGATACCTTTTTTTTTCATTTAGCTCAACTGTGTAAACTCTTCTAAATGCAAAAAAACTTTTTTTTTACATTACTAACCCTTTAAATGTGCAGTCAGATGATGATGATATGCAGTCATGGACTAGTCAGGGATACATTCTTTAGTATTCATTTTTCCATAAGCATAAAATGTGAATACTTAGACTCTAAATCTGCTGCTATGCCATATTTAGATAAAATCCTATTACATTCTAAATGACATATAATCTTAATTATTCATATTACAAATGTGATGTGACCATATCGAAGCATAGATATGGGGTAAAGTTGGTTAAATAGCAATTTAAATGTGCAGCACAAAGGAACTAGCAATTATCACCTGGTTTTTATATTTAAAGAAGTAAAAAAAAATTATATGAAAAAAATCTATAATTGTTTGCCTGCTTAGTAGAACAATGGTAGATCTACTGCTGGTAACCATTTTTTTTTATTCAAAATGTATTATAGCTACAACTTTTTTATTTTTAAATTACAGTTCTCTATTGTGGTCCCCAGACAATGCTGTTCTTTTCACTTGCTATGGAGAGCAGAAGTCTACAGCTGATCCATATGAACTTGAGGCCTATTGCTTATAGTGAACTCAACCAGTGGTTCTCAGTCCTAGTGAACCAGACCAGTGGTTCTCAATTCTAGTGAGCCAAATCAGTGTTTCTCAATCCTAGTGAACTAGGCCAATGGTTCAACAACAAAAAGACAAGGGAGCAGGACCTTCTAAGAGCAGAAGTCTGTATAGGTACTTATCTATAGCCCTACGCTTAAAACTGCTCACCAGACCATTGATAAATTCAAACATTCAGTGAATTCAATATTGATCACCACTCCACGGGATGTTCTTAGGATCATAAATTCAATGCTCAAGACCCAAAGGTGTTTTGCATGAACCAGTCTTTATTGATAAATAAATAAAAATATGTAATTGCCCAAAGCCTTTTGTGCCTGTGTTTTCAAGGGAGCAATTAGTAAAATATTTTACATTTTAAGTTGCGGGCCACTGGTTCTCAGTCCTAGGGCTCAATCCAATTGACCCCGTTAAAAAAAAAAAGTACCTTCGGCAGTTTGAAGTCACAATCAGGTATGCAATTACCTGCGCCGTGAAACACTACTGAACTCAAAACATGCACATCAGGTGGTCATTGCGCCCATTGGAAGCAATGTAAAAGAAGTTGAATTTGTGATTCAATTCCATGTGTTGGGTAGCAACACACGTTAAGGGACTCAACTTTATCGCCAACAATCTGTGTCTCAAGACATTGGTGCTGAGTCCCCTAAAGTGTGTTCAGAACCACCGACATGGAAGTGACGTGTAATAAAAGCTAAGAAAAAAGCTAAGTGACCTGTGGATGTATTGATATGGGGCCCTAAGACCCATATCAATACATCCAAAGTACTTAAAAATGTGTGTAAAGTAAAAATAAGTAACCCTTTCAGTGCCA
Source organism: Rhinophrynus dorsalis (assembly GCA_037306005.1). Classification (NCBI taxonomy): domain Eukaryota; kingdom Metazoa; phylum Chordata; class Amphibia; order Anura; family Rhinophrynidae; genus Rhinophrynus; species Rhinophrynus dorsalis. The sequence continues at coordinate 50,716,584 of CM074725.1, forward strand.
GATGGGTACTCAATGCATTGCAAATCAATGTGTTGCATACCCCACTTGCACTGTAAAAGTTTTAAAAATATGTTTAAACTATAAATGAGTCATCCTTTCAATGTCAGAGGGGTATGCAATGCATTAGTAAACAGTGCGTTGCGTACCCCTTTGGCACGCAAAGGCTTTGAACAAATGTGTGTGAATGTTAAAAAAAAAAAAAAAAAGGATTGCCAGTAGAGTATGCAATGCATTGTGCAGCATTGCATACCACACTGGCACTCAAAGGGTTAATCCATCAAAAATATATAAAAAAAAAAAATAAAATAAAATCAAACTTACATGTAAGTCTTCTGCAGCCAATCATTGGCTGGGATGTGGGATTATGTAGTGCCTGCAGTAACCCCACCTCCCAACCAATCAGCTTCTAGCATGTTGAGTCATCCCTCCAGCTAGAAGCTGATTGGCTGGGAGGTGTGGTTACGAGTTTTCATTCCTTGTGACCTAGACCAATGTTCTCAGTCCTAATGAACTAGACCAGTGGTTCTCAATCCTAGTGAACTAGACCAGTGTTCCCAGTCCTAGTGGACTAGACCAGTGGTTCTCAATCTTAGTGAACTAGACCAGTGTTTCTCAGTCCTAGTGAACTAGACCATTGATTCTCAGTCCTAGTGAACTAGAACAGTGGTTCACAGTCCTAGTGAACAAGACCAGTGGTTCTCAATCCTAGTGAACTAGACCAGTGGCTCTCAATCCTAGTGAACTAGACCAGAGCTTCTCAGTTCTAGTGAACTAGACCATTGGTTCTCAGTCTTAGTGAGCGATACCAGTGGTAATTAGCCCTAGTGAAACAGTCCATTGGTTCTCAGTCTTAGTGAGCTATACCAGTGGTGCTCAGTCCTAGTGAACAAGACCAGTAGTTTCCAATCCTAGTGAATTAAACCAATGGTTCTCAATGTTATCATAAGGAAGGCCAAGCCTCCGATTAACTCACCTGTTTTCAAGATGGAAGATCCTGAAGTCATGGCCTGTTAGTACTCCCTGGGGAAAAATATTTACCTTGATGTAGACTTTAGAAGAGATCATGTACAAAGAACTGCAGTTACAATGAAAAATACATACATAGATATACCTAATTGTGACTGATGTAATAAGAAAAACTGGAGGAATTCTGGAACAAACTAGCTGCACAACAGATGACAAACAAACATGTCTCCAAAGTCCCATTGATTCCAATAAGGCTCTAATCCAATGCTATGCTAAAAACACATTTCTATCAATGGGAATTGTAATTTCTTCCCCATGGAGTAGTTTATTTTCCCCTAAATTTCTTTTTTACACATCAGTCTCATTGTTATTATATATATAAGGCCTATAGACTTTGCCAGCAGCCATCATCATAAGAAATTTCCTTATGCCTTTTAAAGCAATAGTAACCCTTCTGACTTGATCTGTTGTGCAAGTACAAAATATACTATATAGTAATCTTACCTAAGCTTTTTGCTGTTTGTTGTCACTTTCTCCAAATTTTTACCCTTTTATGTCCCTGACACTAGGATCACTGAATTTCTGTTCTCTGAGTGTTTTCTGCTCAGTAGGCCATCAAAGCAGGGTGTAATACAATGTTACCCTCCCCCTGCAGCACTGGATTCCCTGTGTGCTAGCTTATTTAAAGAGAAAAAAGTGCACACACTCTAAACACAGGAGTAATTGGGTTGAATTGTATACCTCCACCATTGACACTCTCATCAATAAATACTCACTTTTATGGTAGATATGTAACAGTCTTTCGTTTAATGCACATATACTGGACTAAACTCCATACTGGAATCACATGAATGGACATAAATAAGCTTAAAAATAATTGATCCACCAAGGCTCATTCCAGGTAGGTCAAATAGGTCCACCATATAGCACTCAACTTAGGCCTTGATTCAAAGAGGTACAGTAAAACTGCAGGTAGGCAAAAAAGGCTAAGGGCCTGTTGACAAAATGTGTCACTGGAGCCATTCAGTTTGCGCTTCCAACTAAAACCACAACAAATGTTGGGCTGCAGAAACAGACTTGTGGCCAAATGACCACTGAGTGTTTTAAGTTCCCAAAACTCATACTAAATAGCATGAGTATTGAGAACATCAAAGTAAAACAGCTAACACTCGTTGCTTGACACACTGTCAAGCACCGAGCATGAGCTCAACACTCAGTCACCATCCCAAACACAAACCCTACACTACTCCTAACATTAAGGTGCAACAATACTAGCCCTAAAACTAGCCTAACACCTAGAACTGTAATACTCACCTGTTATCCATTGTCATCTTCTTTCTTCCTTCTTTTCTTCTGTCTTCTTATATTCTGTCTTTTTCTCTGTCTTCTTCTCTTCTGTTCTTCATCGTTGTCCCAATGATGGACCTGAAAAGAAGAATAAGAGTAAAACATAAAATATGATTATGAAAAATAATCTTCCAAAGAAATGTAGTTGTTAACCCTTTGAGTGCCAGAGGGGTCCACAACACATTGCAGAGTAACATGTTGCTTACCTCTCTGGCACTCATAGAGTTAAAGCTGTACAGGCTTTCCAATAGAAATAATAAGTTGTGCTCAAATGTGAAAAAGTCTTTTAATCCTCTGTTTCAAAAGTAGATTTTGTATGCCACAAAGAAGATGTAATGTATTGTGTCCCAAAAAATAATGTGAAGAGGCATTGCATGGTTTAATGATGCAGGCCAAGAACCCCTCCCCCACGTCAGGCCTTTCGGCCGGTTGCCCAAGCGTCTCTGAAAACATTTAACAGAAACTGGCTTTTATATGGCCAGTTTCTGTTCTAAATGGCATCAGCCTATCGTTGGCTGGGATGTGTGCTTACACACATCCCAGCAAATCAGCTTCTAGCAGGTTACATCATCCCCCCCCCCAGAAGCTGATTGGATGGTAAGCACACCTCCCAGCCAAAGTTAGTCTGGAAACCATTTTGAACAGAGACTGGCCATATAAAAGGCAGTCTCTGCTCAATTTTTTCACAGAGATGCTCGGGCAATGGCCTGCTTTTGTCACTACATCTGCTCTGGAGTACAACTCTAATGATGCTCTGACAGCCAGGCATCATGTGAACCACAATCCACAACCGCAGGAAAGTCCTGTAAAAATTACCATTGCTTTAAATACATTTTTAACGTTTTGAGTTTCAGCAAGGTATCCAATACATTGAAGAACTCTGTGTCTCTCTCTCGCTCAAACACATTCAGAGCATTAAACCTTTGAGTGCCTGAGGGGTATCCAATGCCTCTGGCTCTCAATGGGCTAAAACTCTTTTTCAATCAAATTGCATAGATCGGATCAGAAGAGGCAGGCAACCTATGGCATGCTATCTGGTGGGAATTATAAGAGAATGCTGCTACTGTTAATTGCACCGTAGAGTGTTTTACTTGAACTTCTTCAATACATAATATGTAGAAGAAGTTCAAGTAAAACTTTATATGGTGCAATTAACATTTAGCATTCTCTTATAGTACCTAACAGACAGCATCCCAAAGGCTGCTTGTCTCCTAATCCAAAATGATTCAATGATTTCATGCAGTATTATAGTTCAAGAAGATGAAGTTCAATTTAATGTACAACTCTTACTCAGTCACTCTCACTTATGTGGCGCATGGTGGCAGCACCTTGTCAGACCTGTCTGCTTACTTACTTTTTCTGCATGCACGTTCTCTGTCATGTGTACAGAGAAAGAGTCGACACTCATATATATATATATATATATATATATATATATATATATATATATATATAGTTTTGATGGGGAGGGAAGGAGGGTGGTAGTATAGGAGGTGGCAGTGACTGAGTCCTCCCTCCACCTCCAAAGTTAACAGACAGTAATAGGAAACAATAAGACAACTTATGCTTCCTAAGATCTCCACCAACTTAAACTTAACTTACAAAGGCACAGAGAAAAGACTGGAGCCAGGAAGTGTCAGAGGGGCAACACGGGCTGGAAGTGCCCAGTCGTAAATTTGCTACCATAAGCTTAGGGCGGGCAAATAAGGGGGCTGGGTGCACTCGACATCCACCCAAAGCCGAACCTGGTGGTACCTTCATCACATCTGCCATTTATTGGATTTAACGATTAACTTCATGTTCATCTGCCAGTGGCCCCATAGGCTGCTGAGCAGATCTGCCCTACCGCATCTGTTTCTGCATAAACACAGCAACGATGTAGCAAGCTGGATTTTGTTGTGTTCATGTGAGTAGGGGTGAGCGAAAAGTGTGAAAAATTTCTGCCGAAAAATTTAGCGAAAACGTACAGATTTTTCGCTTATCCCTCGAAAAATGTCTTTCTTTCGCCTATTTTAACAAATTTTATGCCTATGTTAACATAATAATAATAATTCGCTAAAAGTATGTTTGTCAGAAGCCGTCATGCGCAGTAGAGACTGGCCAAACGCGCCGCGGCTGATAATGGAGTGGGGCACTCCGAATTAACACCGTAGTCCTCTCTGCGCACCTTCCCAGGAAGATGCGCAGAGAGAACTACGTTTGAATTCGGGGCGCCCCTCTCCGTTATCAGCTGTGGCGCGTTCAGGCAGTCAGTACTGCACATGACTGCAGCGCCACCTTTGTTGGCCTCTGTACACAGGCTTTAAAACTAGTATATAAATAACAGCATACACCTTGTCCCTCTACATTTCTCTCTTGTCAACCAGTGTATCAAATAAAATCCTTATATGCTATTTATGAGAGCACTGGGCAAACTGTTCCTTTCATTTCAGTTCCTCACTATATTTATGTCAAAATGTAATATTAATCATAAATACAGTAGATGTGATTTCTTGATGATTGCCCTTATATTACACCATTTCACACATTTCATATTATACTTGTAATAAAAAGTACACTGGCGTCCAGTAGTAGCTTTATTAGACAAATGAACTGACAGGGGCCTTTCAGACTCTAAAGAAATAGGTTGCCATGTAATTAACCTCTTGGATGTTACAGAAGCACCCGGAATATTGTTTCGCAGTACGTTGAAGACTGCCCTAGAGTCCAAGGAGGTAAGCAGTGAAGTCTATAATTTGACTACATTACAAACAGGTACTGTCAAAGAGCTGACAGAAGAAGAAGAATTGTTCCACATGGCTTTAAAATGTCCTACCTTTTTTCTGAGAATCTAATATCTGAGTTTAAAGAAGCAGTACATTTCTTTAGTGAAAATATATATAACTGTCACGGATACCCAGAAAAGTTCAGGAGTCAGTACAGTATAGTTAATGCAATTTTATTGACAAAATGAACAAAGAAAATATATACATATATACATACAAAGGAACAGGAAAAGGGTTAAAGCCAGCAACCCCGCTATCAGGAATAATAGGATGCGAGGCTAAACCACAATGCTGGAGACTAGGCCTTAGCCACTGGTAGTCTCAGCAGGAACCAGGAACAGGAGCAGGAACACAGGATCTTGATCCCACGTGGCGGGTTTACCGATTCAAGCCTGTAGTCAGTAGGGAGCGAACTCTGACTCACACCTGCAGTCAGAATGGAGCAAACTCTGACTCACACCTGCAGTCAGAATAAAAGCTGGTCTACCAGAACCCCAGGTCCACACTAGATTGGGTGTCTTCTAGGTACAAGGAACAAAAGTAAGTGTAGTCAGACAGAGCCACAAGTCAGCACCAGAGGGGGTAGTCAGACAAGCCAGGTCATACACAGTTCAGGTAGTCAGCCAAAGCCACAGGTCTGCACCAGGTTGGGTGTCCACTATAGGGATAAGCAAAAGAATAGTCAGAAAGAGCCAGAGGTCAGTATCAGGTTGGATGGAAGACTTGCCAGGTCATACACAGAGCCCAAGGTAATAGAACTGCTGTGAACAACAACGCAAGGGCAACTGAGTAAGTACTCTGCCTTTTAAACCCCTCCACAGGAAGTAGGTAGGAGGAGCAGCTCAGAGGGAGGAAGTAGGTAGAAGGAAGTAGGTAGGAGGAGACTACAGAAAGCAAACACATAATACAGAGGCCTGCTGCATGCTTGAAGCCTCACGCCTGTAGATGATGCTGAAACCAAGGTAAGCTGTAACAATATTGTAGGATGTTTCCTGTTTAGTAAAATATGGGTAGTCCCACTGCTGAGAGATGAATATTTACAGGGTTATTACCATTTAAGTTCTCATAGGGCGAGATGTTCAAAAAGTCGTCATAATGATAAAATTGTCGGATCATGAGTTGGTGGTAAAAAAACAAAATTTTCAGAAGTAAATCCACTACGTTTGAAAATATGTCATAAAGACTTAAAAATGACAGTAAGATGATCTTGATGAACATTGCCCTTAAAAATTCTGATGTTAAAAATGCCTTTGATTTTGTCTTTGAAATGAACGTTTTCAAGAAACAAAGACATTTTTTGTCTTTAAAAAGACAAATTTTCATACAAACATTTTTTTTTTCACCAGTTGACTCTATGGTATGGCTTCTCACCCAACAGTACTTTCATTTGTCTTCTCCAAGTTAAGACCATTTTTATTTTGTCACAAAAAAAATGAAGTTAATCAGAAAAAAAGTGCCGGTTGAAATAATATTTTTTTCTGGAAATACCTTACTATACGACAGTAGGTTAAACCACTCCCACTTTTAAGACGGCTTTTTCCCTTTGACGGAGATGGCGGAATTAGATGCAAAAAAGACGGTAACGTGTCTGAGAATTGACAAACCATGCCAAAAGAACTTTTTTGTTCTGATTACAGACAATTTCAGTTACCACCACTTTTTGAATATCTCGCCCATAGAATGTGATAGAAACTGCTGAGTCACTTCCTGTCAGTTAGAACTATCAGGAAGTAAACGGACAGTAAATTCACTTCCTGGTTATTTGAACTGTTATATCGTTTGAATAAAGCAACTAACAGAAGTGGTAATGACCTTGTTTTACTCAACAGGAAAAGTTTTATAACATAATTTTTCATAAAAAAAAGTTTACTGCTCCTTTAAATGTTAACCTGTTAAAGACCAGAGAAGTGTGTAATCAGCTGCAAAGCAATGGTTGCACACTCCTCTGATCCTTAACAGGTCAGGCCTTTTTATGAAAACATGCATGTTTTAGGGATTTTATCTCAAAGTGAAATAAGGGCAGTCTGATGGATAGGACATTTTTCATATAAAACATATTATTGCTCAAACATTATTTTTTATTCAAACTGTTAACATTGCCATCTTGTGTCCAAAAGACATAAAAAAGTGCCCTCTATGGGTGAACTTGAGTCAAAGAATATGGTTCTCAATAGTAATTGATAGAAATGGCCCCATCTGGTGCTCGCAATAAAAATCTGTTAATTTAGAAAAAGATTGAAATATAATAAATTTTGGATGAAAGATTCCCTCTAAACTGATCTGCTACACAACATGGGAAAGGTAATCTAAGTATCCATAATATTTGGGGAAGGTACTCTAAGGCTAATACACAGAGATCTAATTCTAAAAAAAAAAAAAAAATCACTTAAAACACACGAGGAAGAAAATATCTTGGGCTGAATTCAAATGCAGGTGCTAATTTTATCTCTGCTTTTATCTCCAGGTATCCACATAGACTTCAATAGGAACATCCTATATAATAATTCAGAAGCCGTCATGCTCAGTAGAGACTGCCCAAACGCACAGAATGCTGGGAGCACAGAATGCTGGGAGGTGTAGGAATGCTGGGAGTTCTGTGCTTGGAGGTGTAGGAATGCTGGGAGCATTCTGTGCTTTCGGGCAGTCTCTACAGTGCAGGACTGCATCAGCAGCAGGATGCAGAGTAGGACCGGCCTCTTAAAATCACCCGGAACGTGGCCCATGTACACAAGCTTTTACACTAGTTTTTGATAAAAAGGGAGGTAACATTTATCTGCTGCATTTGAATCCTGGCCCTTCATAAGTCACTCACAAGTATTTACCGGAACATATTATACATATTAGAGACAAACATAGAGCCAGAAAGTTGTTAATCACAATCCATAAGGAGTATCCTTAATATTTTCAAAGTATATTCTAAAGCATTAATACAGGAAAATCTAAAACTATTCCCCTATAGTGCAGACCTGGCCTGAACGGGCCACGTGGACAGGAGGTAAAACCCATGGCAGGAGATGTGTATTTCATATGGTGAATCTGTACTTCATTAGGAGAATGTCACAAATACCAGAAACAACAGACCTAAAGTCCGTCAGCTAAGGCACTTTATTGCTAGATTGAAATTCAGCCAATGAAGGCAGATCTTGTATCATGTGCTAAGGCAAGGGGGTTCATCTCAGATCTGCAGAACCAAGCCCCATCACTTATAATAGGTGTTACTCATGTCACCACTAGAATGTAGTTTGACTGTCAGATGCTCGTTTCCTCATCAAACTGGACATTCCCCTACTGTATACATTGCTATATCATCCACAATGTTCATTTCCCTCAGCAGACAAATAATTATGCACACCGATGAGCCTTTTTACAGTTTACATCTGTATGATGGATATGTTTCAGATAAGTTCTAATATTTTGCTCACTTATCATGAAGGACACCTTTGAGTCTTTTTGTGCTGTTGCTTTTCTTGGCTCAATCCCAGCCTCTTTTGATCAAACACTTGCTGTATCCCATGGTCTTTTTCTAGATTCCTCAGATGTGCACTGTTCAAATGCAGATGATAGTTAATTGCTGTCTTTTTATGGAACAGATCTGTTGTTACACATCCGTCTTCTTTAGTCTTTAATAAAAGGTTCAAAAAGGTAATACTGATATCTTCTAGACAATGTAGAAAATTGCAGTAACACATACATAACCATATTATATATTGATCATGTGCGGGTGCTCAAAAAGTGATTAAAAATGCATATAAATATATATATATATATATATATATATATATATATATATATATATATATATATATATATATATACTAGTTGACCAGCCCGTTACACGAGCCACAGTGCCACTGCCACCCGGTCGCGGGGCAGTCATGCGCAGTAGAGTCGGCCCGCGACGCTCCTTCGGAGCGCCCAACTCTGTGTCAGCCCTGGCGCGGGCAGTCTGTACTGCTCATGACTGCAGCACGCGCAGCAGTGTCTACTGCGCATGTCGCGGCGTTACACACGATTTAGCAAATTATTATATAGGATATACAGGAAGCAAAATTTCCACTCGCCACTAGCCAATGGCGAGTGAAAATTCAGCCCTGGCGAGTAGAAATTCAGCCCTGGTGGGTATGTTTTGGCTTGCAGTGGCGAGTAACTTTTCAGGTCTGGCTAGTAGCAAAGGACTTAAAATTATAAGCCCTGTATATATATATATATATATATATATATACAATAATGCCTGGGTGACATCCTACAAATTGGTTATAAATTAGAAAACACTCACAGGTCTTTTTCCAAGTGAAATAAAGTGCTGATTTATTCATCAACATTTCGGCCCCTCCTTGGGCCTTTATCAAGATGCTTCTTGATAAAGACCCAAGGAGGGACCGAAACGTTCATGAATAAACCAGCACTTTATTTCACTTTGAAAAAGACTTGTGAGTGTTTTCTAATTTACAAGAAGTATATATATATATATATATATATATATATATATATATATATATATATATACAGTATATACATACACACCAACTGAATGTGCAGTATGTAATAATACCTTTTTATTGGACTAACATTCAGTTTTAGGCACAAGCCTTAGCGAGCAATGCTTCCTTTATCAAGTCAGAAGCATAGTGGTTTAAACCTACAACATACATTAAAAGCCTCAGTAAGGAAAGCACAAGATGATAATTAACAACTCACATAAAGTTCATAGTATTTGTTTCTGACTTGATAAAGTCCTATAATAAAACACGGGATAATGTACATAAGAAGAAATAGCAACAAGTATATGAAAGAGCAGCACAATATTATAAAACAGAATCCTTGGCATCAGCAAAAAAGTCAAATGTAATAAAAAAGAAACAAGAGAATGCAGAGCCAAGTTAAAATCCATGCATTAACATTAGATACAGCTGCTAAGATTAGTGTGACAGTCTATGCTCTGAATACGGCCAGTTTGTGGTCCAATCAAATGATAGAAACTGGATGTGTAGTGCAATCAAAATGTATAAAGCATGAAACAGTGAAAACATCAGTAACACATGGGGGACCTGTGGAAACAGTGGGCAGGAATTGAAACCAAGAGCAAAAAGCCATATATTGTACATTTGCCTCAACACTGCTAACATGCTTACAATCCTGCCTTCTGGTACATGTAGAGACTAAGAGGGTAGGTGGGCTATTATCTTACCATTAAACAAATAAATAACATATCTAATCTTAAATTATTACTCCAAGAGTTTCACTATCAACTATCAAACATCAGCCATTCTCTAGGGCTATTATCTTTTATAGGGCTGGTATTGTTTTAAATATTTCTTAATCTTTTCATATTTTTTCTTCATAGTGATTGTATTAATACATTTACTGTTGATTCATATATCTGTTGGACTTAGTTATATTGATGATATAATTCCACTTTTACAGGGGATATACTTTTTAAATCTTCAAAAGTTTGCAATAAGTAGTTACACCATGTAGAAGCTTCTAAACTTCTGATTCATATTCATGTTTCAGCCAAATTACTTGGTTCCCTTCTTTGTCCACTTCTATACTTTCCATCATTCCAGCCTTTGAATTATTTTAAAACCTTTATGATGTTTCTTCATTCTCTTCTAATAAAGACACAATAATATTCAGAATCTATTGATCATGTTATTGTATTGTGCCCTCTGTCTTCTGCTTAAATCCTTAAGACAGTGTTTCTCAACTCCTGTCCTCAGGAACCACTAACAGGCCAGGATTTGATGATTTCCTTGTTAGAACACAGGTGAGTTAATCAATGTGAATGAGCCTCTGATCACCACACCTGTGCTCTAGCAGAGAAATCCCCAAGTCCTGGCCTGTTAGTGGGTCCTGAGGACACGAGCTGAGAAACACTGCCTTAAAGGGATATTAATGTTTCATTATAAAAGCAGCTCTAATTAATAATCATAGTATTTGGACTTTGGAGAGTGTTATTTCAATTCTGTCAGAGTTGTAGTTCTAGAGTAATTCAATGACAAAGTATCCCCCTCCCACCCCTTTTACTGATGTAACACTGCTCAGCCAGATCAGAAGGGAGGTGCCCAGGTAGACTGCAGAGAGGGACAATCTTCAATTAAGATAAGGGAAAAACCTGAAAAACTTGTCAAGGGGGGCAGGGCTTTCATTGTTCTCATAGGAAGAAGATTGTCCTCTTCTGTTATATGGCTGGTCTATGGACGGCATTCCACATCTGAGAAGAGATGGCTTACACTAGGTAGAACGGGCGGGAGGGGGAAACTTTGCTTGTGAATATCTCTTAAACCATAAAGGTTTGAGAGATAAGAATTACATCGTTCTTCATGTTTTTTTAATGCCTACAAAATAAAATAAAGATAAAACAAAGTATTACTATTCCTTTAAGAGCATCCAGTTTATTAATGTGATGATGGACAAAAATACATTTTTAAAGAAGAGGTATCTGATACTATGTTAGTACTTTGTTTGATGGATTGATGATTTTTAACCCTGCAAACATACATTGTTTTGATTGTTCTTCTTGCCTAGACATTTGGATGGATTGCTAGAACCCTGGTAGTCCCAGACATGTCTGTCACATAAATGTCTTGCATCTCTGTCTGGTCTGGGCTCTATGACACCTTTTCCTTTAGGTCAAAAAAATGCCTTTATTGGATGATGCATTTACACATGCTCATGTTTTGCTACATGACTGTAACAGTGTATTTATTGTTGCAAAGTTTAAATGCTATGTCCAGAATCTAAACCTGTTACTAATGACTCTTAAAGGAGTAGTAAACTTTTTTTGTGAAAATACATATTTTATAGAGCTTTTCCTGCTGAGTAAAACAAAGTCACTCCCATAGCTGTCAGATGTTTTATTCAAAATGTATAGCAGTTCAAATAACCAGGAAGTGAATTTACTGTGTTTACTTCCTGATAGTTCTAACTGACAGGATGTGACAGGCAGTTTCTATCACATTTTATGGAGAACTGTATATCACTGATTTTTCTGACTTTCCTCTCCATTAGAATCTAACAGGAAATCTAATTAGAATTTGACCACTAGAGAGCACTGCTAATGTCAAAAATCATGGGTTTAAATTGTAATAACTCCGGAAATATAAATCTCTCTGCAGTGGAAGTACCCTTATTTTACTCAGTAGGGGAACATACTGCATGATCATTCTGTTGTGCTCTGGATGCCATTACTGAAATGACTGAATAGAACTTTTTCACTTAAATCTGAAAATGGTGTGTTTGGCATGCAATTTATCTCCTGTTGCTATAGTTTGACTTGTACTTATTTATATAATACTTGATGTTCTATTTTGGCAGATTTTGTATTGGGGCTTTGCACCTCTAGTCTGATTTTGATTGAGACCCAAGATGCAAAACACCTGTATAAATATTCAGAATTTTTTTCCCAGCTATAAATTACAGCAAGGATCCAATGCAAAAAAGTATAGATATGTATTACTTCATTAAACCTGTTAAACAAATGAATAAAGGCGTAATTACCGTTTAGCGGCCTGTTCATCATTTGATTCTTGTCTAATTTTAACATTTACCTGTTTGTTAGCACAGAGGTGCTTCAACCTGTCCTCAGCCACCCCTCCCCAAAATGGTGCAGATTTTATGTATCTCCTCACATGAACATAGGTGAATGAAACAGTGATAAAATCCTGAGTTAACAGCATTCCTTTGTGTTTAATTGAGGATATCCTGTAAACATTCACTATTGGGGAGACCTGAGGACAGGTTAGAGAGCCCCTATTCAAGCAGATGGGACACTGCACTAAACAGTCTTCTAACTGTGACTGACATCAGTATCAATCTCATCAAATTCACATCAACATTCTAAGCTCTCCTGCCCATGGGTCATCTTTGACTTTGCCCTCTCTTTCATTGTTAATAAGCAAAGTTGTAATTCTTATCTGTGGGTACATTAAATATGTCTACATTTCTAGGTTTATAATCAGCATAAAAACTTAATCCTCCTTCATTAAAAAAAATCACAAGGAATCTCACTGATTACAACAGAGATTTCATATTTGACAATTCGTGTGTACAGTCCTATAGACTGATAATGTTGGGCTTCAAAGAGGTCTGTGGGACCTTCTCTGGTAGCCCCACTACAAATCTTGCAGCTTAGTCTAGGGGGGATCAGCAAGAGAGCACCAAAGGTCTCTTTTCCCACCCAGTTCCACTACCTTCTCCATATAGAGGCAAAGTAACAATGAATAATAAAACTCCCCCATAATGTATTATAGCCAAACAATCCCAATTCTTCTATGAATTTTGCCTGTGTACCTATGATCAAAAGATGACACCATTAGTTAGTCTTCAATGTCATGTCCATGGAGGAGGACATGACAGTTGCTAGCAGAACAACAGCACACAAACTCCGCCCACTACATACAGCAATCAGAGAACCAGAGGAATGTGCAATTTGTTTTTGCTTTGTAATGCATTGGACATCTCTGAGGTCCTTAAAATGATAAGTATGCTTGCTAGTGTTGAGCGAGCACCCCGATGCTCGGGTGCTCGGGTGCTCTGACCGAGCACCCCCTGAGGCTCGAGTGCTCGGCCGAGCACCCGAGCCCCATTCAAATGAATGGGGCGACACGAGCATTACACCAGGCACCCCCTGCTCTGATGAGGGGAGGGTGCCTGGTCAATGCCCCCCTTCATCTCCGCTATGCCCCCTTCATCTCTGTATGCCCCCTTCATCTCCACAATGTCCCCCTTCATCTCCGCTATGCCCCTCTTCCACAATGTCCCCCTTCATCTCCGCTATGCCCCTCTTCCACAATGTCCCCCTTCATCTCCGCTATGCCCCTCTTCCACAATGTCCCCCTTCATCTCCGCTATGCCCCTCTTCCACAATGTCCCCCTTCATCTCCGCTATGCCCCTCTTCCACAATGTCCCCCTTCATCTCCGCTATGCCCCCTTCATCTCCGCAATGCCCCCGTACCTCCAGTCCCTGGTGGTCCAGCGGAGCGTCTTCTGATCTGTGCCTCTTCCGGCACAGATCCCCGCCACCCGAACATGGCGGGAGAGCACATGGCGGTACTCGACGAGTACCGCCATGTGCCGAGCAGAGCGATGCTCGAGCCGATCCGAGCATCGGCCGAGCACGCTCGCTCAACACTAATGCTTGCTTTAGGTTAAAAAAACAGACAGCATTTGTGATGTCCTTCACCATATACATGGCATCCAGGACAGATTGAAGATGTTATCATTTTAACAAAAGCACAAGGGCAACATTTATAAGAGCCATTAAGACTTTCTGGCCATAGTAAGGTAAATGAAAGTGTATAACTAGGAAGTATGACTTCTCCTTTAATCTGACAGATGACCAAAGATGCAATTAGCTAGTGAGTCCAATATTATGCTTATCCTTCATATTCCAGCTAATTTCTTCTAGAAGAATACATTGAAATTCAGAGGAGACAAAGATCCACTGACAGTTATAGCCTGTGATTTAACCAAGCTGTATAGTTTAGATTCTTTTAAGGCTGAAGGTAAAACAATATTTCTGAATTAATGATGATAGCACACAGTGTACCAGGGCTTTGTGGCATATTTGTATAACCAGTGGGAGGGACGGTATCACTCTCCAAAGATAATGAATAATGCATGTCCAATTATACAGATTGTTTCTTGATTATTTTCTTTTATTAATTTGCTGTAGCATTACCTTGGGCCATTTATCAGCAGAAGCAAACAGTGTAATTTTAACACTGAAACAAAATATCTGTTCATCACTGTTTGGTGAGAAGTTCTGATTATTGTGCTAATGACAACAATAAACCTATTTTAAATCTTTGCATGCCAAAGGGCTGTGCAATGCATTGGTTCTTCTTATTGTCCACTAACCATCCAACTTTCTAGATATATATGTGCACTTTTTTTCCCAGTGATGTACTGGGAATAAAGAACAGGAGGGAGAGAACTCAACTAGGGGTGCAGCTAGATCCAGGATCTAGAAAATTAATGGTAGAATTACTGTGGGCCAGTTTAAAATGGATGTGAGTAAGTGATGTATGAAGTGTTGTAGTCCAGTCAAGGAGTTGTATGTATGTATGTATGTATATCTTTATTTATATGGCGCCACACTGTACGCAGCGCCTTTCAATAGACATATGTTACAATAAATAAGAGGGGATGAAATAAGTGCGACATTCATAGAAACAATGGGAGAGAGGTTCCTGCCCCAAGGAGCTTACAGTCTAAATGGGTAAAAGGAGACAGACAATGGGGTAAGAGGGTGTTAAGTGTTGAGTTTGGCCAAAGGCAGTGCATGGTCCTAGTGCTCCAGGAGATAAGATATCAGGGTAGACTTAAAGACAGAGGGGGATTTTTCAAGATGTAGAGAGAGGGGTATGGCGTTCCAAAGGTATGGAGCAGAAAGCGAGAAAGGTTTGAGATGGGAGAGGACAGAGGGTGTGGAAGGTGCAACAAGAAGTGCGTTGTGTGCTGAGCGAAGGAAGCGGCCAGGAACATAAGAGGAGATGTAGGTGGAGATGTAAGGAGTGGTAGCAGTGTGGAGAGCATTAAAGGTGAGAAGAAGGACTTTGTAATTGATGCGCTGCTGAATCGGGAGCCATGACAGATGTCTGAGAATTATGTGGGCAGGTTCAGTTTTTGGGGAGAGTGTGGTGATATGAGTTCATATATGTTTCTTTGCTGACTGCTTTATGATGTAGTGATCTACCCTCCAACAACTGGGATACACAATGCACGGGTTAGCTTCACTGGATCAGTGCCTGCTCAGCTGTTTCTGTTCATGTTTGTTTAGGCTCATTCCTTCTATGGCCACCTAGTTCTTTACATTGTCTCCATGATTCTATCTTCTGTGCCATTGACAGGATGCTCATATCTAGTCATCTTTATTAATTCTATTCTCCTTGTGCCTTGTCCAGTACCAGTCAGCATGCATTACTTCATTCTACAAGATTACAAAATTTTAAATTACTTATGTCCATTTGCTGATTGATGTAATACATTCTGAGGGCTTTGGTCTTTCTCTTTTATTGTCATCTTAGTTACGAATCTATTTCAGTGTTGCTAAATCAGTGGTTTCAGCAGATTATTACTATTTCATTTCTCAGAAGATTTTCTGTATTTGCCTTATTTTCTCTTTTTTTATAATCAAGATGCTTTCTTCTTTTCTATTCCTGATTTTTAGATAACAATCTTTAGGTTATTTGTACTAGCACTGGGTTCATGCTAATTGCACATATGAATGATTCTGTCCACTTTCTATGATGTCACCATTACACGAGGACACAAATTTTCATTTCTAGGGGTATAATAGGCACTACTGGTAGAATGGTAACTTGAGGAATGCAGGTAATGCTGGCTGAAACATTGACAATACATTCATTTTGTTTATTTTTAAGTCCTGTGAGTGCTTTTGTACTTTTCCATCTATATAGGCGTAAGCCTTTACTATAGAACATATAAATTTCGACCCTTTTTAAGTATGTATGTATCTTTATTTATATAGCGCCATACACGTACACAGCTCTTAACAAAATTTAAAATAATATAATACAAAACTACAGAACTGGGTTAAGAGCATTAAGGTTAAGCGCCATCATTGCATTATTTGTGGGGGAAAGTGCAGCAAGGGAATCATAGACTGGGAAAGGGACCCTGCCCCAAGGAGCTTACAATCTAATTAGAATTCATGATGACAAACAGAGACAGTAGGACAAGGATTATAAGTGCAGGAACAAGGTGTGGTGAAAGAAGTGCAGAGGATTCTGGTGTGACTATCTGTGTGCAAGAGGAGGATATTGCTATTGAGATGCCTCCCTGAGCAGGTGGGTTTTGAGGAGATGCTTGAAAGTGATGAGTGTGGATGATTGGCGAATCGTGATAAGGAGGGCATTCCACAGTCGAGGGGCATCCAGTGAGAAAGCTTGTAGTCGAGAGATGGCTCGACTTGTGTAGGGAGAGTACAGGAAGAATCCTTGAGAAGACAGTAGGGGACGGGAAGGGGTGTAGTGGGAGATAAGAGCAGAAATGTAAGAGGTTGCTGAAGAACAGAGAGACTTACAGGAGAGGAGGAGAATCTTGTAAGAAATACGATACTTTATAGGTAGTCAATTGAAGGATTTCAGGAGGAGATGAGAGGGAAGGTATCTGGAAGAAAATGTGGTGATTCTTGTGGCTGAATTGATAACAGATTGAAGTGGAGAGACATGAGAAGCAGGAAGACCGGAGAGTAGAATGTTGCAGTAGTCAAGTCTGGATAGAATGAGTGCCTGAGAAAGTATTTTTGCCTTTGACGTGCAGAGGAAAAGATGTATTTTTGCAATATTTTTTAGGAAGAATCGGCATGTTATAGTGACAGCTTGGATATGGGGGGGAGAAGGCTAATTTAGAATCAAGTATGACCCCAAGACAGCATGCTTTGGATACTGAGTGTATAGCACAGTTTTATATTGTGATGGAGAAGGGGGTTGGTGGATGGGTTTTAGCAGGGAACACCACCAGCTCTGTCTTAGCCATATTAAGTTTAAGGTGGTGGTGGGCTATCCATCATGAAATGGCTGAGAGACATTGAGTGATTTGAGACTGCACAGCTGAAGTAAGGTCAGGACAGAGAGATAGATTAGTGTGTCCTCTGCATACAGATGGTAATTAAATCCAAGAGATGAGATGAAGTCACCAAGTAAGAGTGCTTCCACTTCTCCACTTAAAGGCATAGTAATACTTCGCTTTATCTTTATTTTATTTTGTAGGCATTAAAAAAACATGAAGAATGATATAAGTCTTATCTCTCAAACCTTTATGGTTTAAGAGATATTCACAAGCAAAATATCCCCCCCCCCGTACAGCCAGATCAGAAGGGAGGTGCCCAGGTAGACTGCAGAGAGGGACAATCTTCAATTAAGATAAGGGAAAAAGATGAAAAACTTGTCAAGGAGGGAAGGGCTTTCATTGTTTTCATACAAAGAAGATTGTCCCCTGCTGTTATCTGTCTGGTCTTACAACCAGATTCACATCTGAGAAGAGATGGCTTACACTAGGTAAAAGGGGCGGGAGGGGGAAACTTTGCTTGTGAATATCTCTTAAACCATAAAGGTTTGAGGCATAAGACTTATATCATTCTTCATGTTTTTTAATGCCTACAAAATAAAATAAAGTTAAAACGAAGTATTACTATGCCTTTAATATTACACCAAGACATTATCTTAATATCTACATCTAGAGTGGCATTGTATAGAGAGTCTACATCTGAGAGGCCAGATACAGCCTCAGCATCAGGCGAGTAACAGTGAGGAGATCCTCTCTAGAACACTATGGACTTGATTCAATAACCTCCGACTCAAAAAAAAAACAGCCATAAGCATGTTTTCAAGCATGGTAAGAGATTCAATTACCTGTGCTATGAAAAAATGCCGGCAAAAAAACCCTCGGCTAGATTCTATTGCAGGTGCTAATTTTATTTCTGATTTTATCTCCAGTTTTCCCCATAGACTTCAATAGGAAAATGTTTGATAAAACTGGTGTTACCATTTATTTCCTGCAATAGAATCCAGCCCCCTTTCGGCTGCAAAAGTAAGAGTTGATTCAGCCCATTCAAAATAAAAAAACGCCACAAGTTGCAATTCAATTGACTGTGTTAGCAATTAAGATCCGATAAGGGACTTACTTTATTGCTGAAATTTAAAGGAGCAGTAAACTCTTTTTTATGAAAACACTTATTTTATAAAGCTTTTCCTTCTGAATAAAACAAGGTCCCTCCCATCGCTGTCAGATGTTTTATTCAAAATTTATAGCAGTTTAAATAATCAGGAAGTGAATTTACTGTGTTTACTTCCTGTTAGTTCTAACTGACAGGAAGTGACAGGCAGTTTCTATCACATTCTATGGAGAACTGTATGTCTCTGACTTTTCTGACTTTCCTCTCCATTAGAATCGACCAGGAAATCTAATTAGAATTTGACCACTAGAGGGCACTGCTAATGTAAAAAAAAACATGGATTTAAACTGTAATAACTCTGGAAATATAAATCTCTTGGCAGTGGGAGTACCCTTATTTTACTCAATATGAAAATCCCTACAATATATATTTTTTCATAAAAAAAGTTTACTGCTCCTTTAAGACCCAGTTTTTTTCTGACTAAAGTCCCTTATCGGATCTTTAATCAGCCGAGGCAACAATTGAAAGGGAAAGTCCCCAGGTACATTCAAAGTACCTAAAACATGTGTCCAAAGTTAGTAGAATTAACACTATGAGTGTCGGGGGGGTATATTACCCCACCGGCACTCATAGGGTTAACCCGAATAAGGTACAAAGCAACAGCCATTGCAAAGTAACACTTCCCATTAATCCTGATGCCCAGCTGGGTCTTCAGCATCCTGGTCAGTCACTGTCCATCTTCTTTCTTATTATTCTCTCTTCTTTCTTCCTCTGTTCCTTCTCTTTTCTATCTGCATGTTTTGTTCCTGTAAAAAAAATAGAGCTATTAATACATGTTGTATGAAAAAGCACCTGAACATGTATGCATAGTTTAACCCCTTACGTGCCAGAGGGGTATGTAACGCATTGCAGAGCACTGAGTTGCGTACCTCGCTGGGGCTCAAAGGGTTAACATATGTATAGATGTGCAGGTCAGTAAAGTTAAACATACCACAAGTCTTCTGTATATATCAACATTAAACATTTCCCCATGACACCGTAACATTAGCTAAGTATATTTGCAATGCTAATATATGCGCTTTTTTAACTCTTTCTCTGCCGCTGTGTGTGTAGGCGGAAAAAGGCAGAATAATTACAGACCCCCAGTACCTTACGCACCGATGCCCATTCCAGAATGAAGGAATTTGAACAGAGACTACCTTTATAAATGGGCATTCTCTGTTCAAATTCCCTAACAGCCATTAGCTGGGATGTGTGCTTATGCACCTCCCAGGCAATCAGCTTTGAGAGGGGGATTAGAGGAACCTGCTGGAAGCTGATTAGCTGGGATGTGCGTAAGTACACAACCCTGCCAATGGCTGTGAGGGAATTTTAACAGAGACTGCCCATATATAAAGGCATTCTCTGTTCAAATACCCTCATTGTGGAAAAGGGATCGGCATCGGCTCATAAGGTACTCGGGTCTGTGATTATTCTGCCTTTCTCTGTCTCTGCTGTCACACACAGTGGTCGGAGAAAGAGAAAAATCCTGTATAATAAAATGCTAGCGATGTTTGTCAGAAGCCTTCATGCGCAGTAGAGACTGCCCACATTCGGCCAGTCTCTACTGTGCATGATTGCATCCCGTGGAGCAGTGAGGTGGCGTCAGTAGGCAGAGCAGCACCAGAGCAGTGAGGCGGTGTCAGTACACAGAGCAGGACCAGAGCAGTGAGGTGGCGTCAGTACGCAGAGCAGGACCGTAGCAGTGAGTAGGCGTCAGTACACAGAGCAGGACCGGAGCAGTGAGACATCACCTGGACCTTGGCCTGTGTACACGGGCTTTTACACTATTAGCATATATTAGCACTGCAAATATATTTTGCTAATGTTACAATGTCATGGGAAAATGTTTAATGTTGATATATATAGAAGACTTGTGGCAAGTTTAACTTTACTGACCTGCACATTTTTACATATGTTAACCCTCTGAACCCCAGAGAGGTAAGAAGATAGAAGATAAGTGAAAGAATGAAGATAGAAGAAGATGGACAGTGGATGACAGGTAAGTGTAACACAGATAAGTTAATGATCGGTGCTTGACAGTATTTTAGGCATCGATTGTTCACTTTTTTTATTTGATGTTCCCATTATTGCCGCTATTTAGCTGAATTTTTGGGAACTTAACACACAAAACGGACGTTTGGCCACAGGACCATTTCTGCGGCCTGACATCCATTGTGCTTTTAGCTGGTAGGGCAATTGAATACCGACTTAGACATTTTATTTTGCCAGTCGGTATCTATCTAGACAGTATCTATTTCTGTCAGCATATTTTAGGTCACGTTATTGAATGACTCCAGGTAGACGCAACAGAAAAAGTGGCTTATTAACATAGAGGCACTCAAAGAAATAAGCACAAAGTACAAAAATACAAATAGTTTATTGGCATCAAGAAGACACACATCAGAATAAAAACAATTAAAAATATATGTAGACAGGAAATCCTCATGTGAATGATGTCCCACAATAATAATCTGAATTGTACCAAAGTGCATAATGAGACAGCTGAAAATGTCCCACAATAATTAAGGCGCAAATAATAAAAAACTATATACAAATAATATGCTCAAACTAAGTGCCTAAGGTGCTATAGTGCCACATAAAAAACGAATAAACGTGAGCTAAAGTGTACTTGAGAAAAATATAAATACTTTTCCAGTGCTGTCAAAAAGAACTCCTCAATGGGACATCAGTGCGAGACCTCAGACATCTAGGATCCTGTCAACAAAAACTACCTATCCCGTGTTTTTTTTCCCTCCTGGTAGTTTTACATCAGGTGTTGCTTTCTATGTTATATATGGCTTAAGGGAGCACCATACTATTATAGTATATATTATTGTAAGCTTTTGTATTGTTCCAGTGCTTATCCTGGTGGTAGACATTCCACGTTATTGAATGAAGCCCTATATATAGTTGCTTATCAGTTTAAAGGGATAGTAATGTTTCATAATAAAAGCAGCTGTAATTAGTCATCATAGTATTTGGACTTTGGAGAGTGTTATTTCAATACTGTCAGTTGTAGTTCAGGAGTAATTCAATAATAAAGTATCCCCCTCCCGCCCCTTTTACTGATATAACACTGCTCAGCCAGAGCAGAAGGGAGGTGCCCAGGTAGACTGCAGAGAGGGACAATCTTCAATTAAGATAAGGGAAAAACCTGAAAAGCTTGTCAAGGGGGGCAGGGATTTCATTGTTTTCATAGGAATAAGAGTGTCCCCTTCTGTTATCTGTCTGGTCTATGGACTGCATTCCACATCTGAGAAGAGATGGCTTACACTAGGTAAAAGGGGCGGGAGGGGGAAACTTTGCTTGTGAATATCTCTCAAACCATAAAGGTTTGAGAGATAAGACTTATATAATTATTCATGTTTTTTTAATGCCTACAAAATAAAATAAAGTTAAAACGAAGTATTACTATCCCTTTAAAGTGAAACTGAGCAATTCACATAGAAGTAGTATTGAACTGCACTATATTTTTAGTTTTTCAATTTGTGTTTATGTAATTACCCACAAATAAGAGGCAGCTACAAATTCATCTTGTTGGAATTTACCTTCCTGTTGGACCAAACTTTTCAAGTGGTGTACATTGAAGACAACTGTAAGGATTATCCTTTATGGTGGAGCTCACATTGTCTATTGACTTATTATTCACAGTCTTCAATCTACAGCTCTCTCTAGCTATTGTTGGTCTAGAGTGTCTATCATCCTTACCTAACCGATGGCTGGATGACAATGATAGGCATTGTAGTCCAGGGACACTGGAGAGAAACAACTTGCTCAACCTCTGCCCTTTATCATTCACTTAGAAATAAACTGGAGCCCTCTCTAGCATTCAAGATATTAAACTCCCATTTAAATCAGTGGAATTTTTTATCTGTTCCCTATAGCGCCATTAGTTTGCAACACAATTGTTCCATTTTTTTTGTATAGCGGCACCTGTGTTTCCAATAATGTGGTTCTCTTTATTTTCTTGCCAGTTTTTACTTGGTATGAATGTAACTGATGTCATAGACAAACTTCATTGCATTATATAGAATCTAATGGAAGTGTCTAAGGTTTTATTAGATATACTAAAAATCCCAATAAAGATGTGCTCTCTATTATCTCATTCTGAAATGTCACCACATTTATTTTTCCTGTCAGCACCTAAAGTTTAATTAAAAGGCAGTAAATACAGATACATTTCACGTAATACATTTGCAACAAAGAACATTGAGGATTTCATGTTTGTTTGAGTTGGTTATTATTTTGTGAAATATTTCCAGTAAGTCATGATGATGAAATGTTGGTAGTAAACAAAATGGAATAAGGCTGCATAAAGACATGTGATGCTGTTGCTCCACCTCTAGAAACAAAACTTTATTTAAACAGATGTTGTCACATCATCTATATTATCTATGACTTTGCATCGTAGTCATTCCCACGGAGCTATCAACACTAGAGCAGAGCTATCAAAGCTTATCCTCTCCAGCTGTTGGGAGAAAGAACAGCCATCATCCCCTACCAGCCAGCTGCTGGAATTTGAAGTGCTTGGGTGGTTATGCACTAAGGCATTATAAAGAGGAGATCATTTCTCCAATGTAATACCTTCTTCACTTTGTTTGTTATTATATGGAGCTTATGCACTAATATCCTTCCTATGTGAGATATGTTAGTGCACAGGTTCCATAGGATATCATAGATATTGCAGAGGTTATCATACTGGAGAAGTCATCTCCTCTTTATCACACCTTTACCACACCTTAGAGCCAAAAGTTGCCTACTTCAGCACTAAAGGGAGAACTGAGCCCCTCTTCATTATGCCACAAGTGGAGCTGCAATGCCATGTTTTTCTGGTATAAGGATGCTGCATCCTCATTAACTAACATTATATTAAAGTCACAGTATTGCAGATTTCATTTATAGGTATGGAAAGAGTATATATCTCAGTATATTTATAGTGCATCTGTCGCTTTTATTTTTTTAATACATGTCTTGGGCATGTGGTAATGATCCAAGTAAGACACACAGACCATAATATGGATGTAAAACAGGCCACAGCTTTATTGAAATAACTTCCATACAACAACCAGTTTATGAACACTTGCCAAGAATCTGGGACATAATCCTATGTCCCCACCCCTATTGAGCGTAAAACTCAGCCCCTTTTAAACTCCACCCCACCACACCCCATTAGCTGGTCTGTGCAGCTCAATGGGGGGCAATGACCAGAACCCGCAACTGTGGTCTGGGTGTTTACCTAGGCCGCTGGACTAACATCTTCCTGTTACCATATATATATATACCACACAATTGTCTACCATTGTACCCCTTGGCAAGGGCCCAAAGCGCCAACAGCTGTGACAAGAACCAAACCCCCACAGGTGCTTTTAAGACCTGAACAGTAAGTAACCCCCACCCAAAAGCCCCTAGACAAATAGGGAGGGAGGGCGGGCAGATTTCCACTGGATCCAGAAGAGGAAGTGACTGGTAAGACAAGCATATTTATAGCTGCCCCTCCCATTCCCTCCCCTCAACTTCTTTTCCCCAACCAATAACAAGGGGCCTTACTTAGACCCCTCAGCCCAGACATGATTCCGATTCTTAGTTTCTTGTGGGGAATTCTTATTTGAAATCATCTTTCTAAACCACCTATGTGTCATGTTAACCAAAAGTCTAGCAGATGTATAGTTTAGGGAATATTCACACTTTTATTTCTATGAAAAGTAAAAGTAAACGTCTACTGTTGCAACATATTGCATAATTAGCATGTGAAATGTGACTGAAAACCTTTATTAGACCATAAAACATCACTGAAAAGGCTTAATTAGCATATACTATATCACTGAAAAGATTAATTAGCATATACAATTATACTGCTAGAATGATAGAGAGCGCACAGGTACAGCAATTGGCGTACATTAGCATAAGGTAACAAGTATTAACATTTCCTTAATTATACATTTTCTGGTCATTTGGCTAACATGACACAGTTTTTAGTTGTTTTCAAACATGCAAACCTGAATAAAGTTGGCAGGTTAAATTTCTATTTACATATAAATGAGCATGATGTGTTTGTTGGTACTTGGTGGTCATTTTCTTGTAGCCCAGAACTGGGTGTTAATTTTTGCCACAGTAGTCAATGGACAGTTTTCCCTCTAGTGTTTAGAACTTTATTGGTACTTTAAGGTAGACAAGCCAGACACAAATATAGTTGAGTGCTGAATGCACCATGATTCCTTCTAAGAAGGACCCAACAATGGCTGCTGATGTCTGCACTAAAGTTTCCTTTGGGAGGTCTACAGACAGGTATAATGTGTAAATAGTTTCCTACTGTGCTGCGGTTGTTCTGTTATAGAGCCCGGTGTCTATATTATCTCTAAGACAAGAGTAAGCACTACAGACTTTGGCTTTCAACCTACTTGAGATGACAGCTCCCATCATATACAATCAGACAACAGTTAGAGAGCCAAGATTCCCCTTCTGTAGAAGGTGACAGCAAACCAAGCTGATCCAAAATTGAATTTGGATCAGCAAGGCCATACTACAGTTAAAATTAGAAATCCTATTAGGGGCTGCAGTTTATTAGCTATGGGCTGTATAACATGAAGTCATGGGGTTGGGTGTTTGACAGTCTGCACTAAAGAATGGCACCCTAAGTCCCAATCATAGTCATACTCCACTCCTTACATAACCCCAGATCCATGCATTACTGTCTGGAAGAACAGAAAATACTCCTAGCACTGAGTATCCCAGTACTGTCATCAAGGGTTACCATTAGTGATGAGCGAGCACCCCAATGCTCAGGTGTTCGGGTGCTCTGACCGAGCACCCCCTGAGGCTCGAGTGCTCGGCCGAGCACCCGAGCCCCATTGAAGTCAATGGGAGGACTCGAGCATTACACCAGGCACCCCCTGCTCTGATGAGGGGAGGGTGCCTGGTCCATAGGAAAAGGGCAGAAAAGGATGGAAACACCACAGAAATGGTTCAGGGACAGCATAGGGAGGATGTCTGGATGCATCTTGGACTCCAACATCGCTGCTGGGAACGATCTTTCGCCCGTAGTACGCCATTTTTACAGACTGACCGTAAAACACACAAAAAGGAAAATAAAAACGACTTTAGGCGAAAAATTGTTACCAAACAATATTTGCTGTATATTTACTTGTATATCATCTGCAAATTCTCCCAAAAATTTCCTTGATTTTCTGAAGTGAGGCCATGATTAAGAGGGAAACGTGCGCAGAGGCAAATTATCCCAAAAATTTCCTTGATTTTCTGAAGTGAGGCCATGATTAAGAGGGAAACGTGCGCAGAGGCAAATTCTCCCAAAAATTTCCTTGATTTTCTGAAGTGAGGCCATGATTAAGAGGGAAACGTGCGCAGAGGCAAATTATCCCAAAAATTTCCTTGATTTTCTGAACTGAGGCCATGATTAAGAGGGAAACGTGGGCAGAGGCAAATTCTCCCAAAAATTTCCTTGATTTTCTGAACTGAGGCCATGATTAAGAGGGAAACGTGCGCAGAGGCAAATTCTCCCAAAAATTTCCTTGATTTTATTGAACTGAGGCCATGATTAAGAGGGAAAAGTGCGCTGAGCTGACCATCTAAAACATTATGGGTGAGGGTCTGCTGCAGAGCTGACCATCCTAAACATTATATGCGAAGGCCCGCTAGTGAGCTGACGCTATAAAACATTATATGCGAAGGCCCGCTAGTGAGCTGACGCTATAAAACATTATATGCGAAGGCCCGCTAGTGAGCTGACGCTATAAAACATTATATGAGAGGGCCCGCTAGAGAGCTGACCCAATAAAACATTATATGAGAAGGCCCGCTGGTGAGCTGACCTATATAAAAATTGTCAAACAGGGCCCGCTGGTGAGCTGGCCCTATATAAAAATTATATCACAGGGCCCGCTGGTGAGCTGGCCCTATATAAAAATTATATCCCAGGGCATATGGAAGAGGAGGAGGAGGATGAGAAGATTAAGAGTCAACCATATACCCGTTTTTTGGGTGGAAGGGGTGAATGGGAATACAGAGTATTCACATCATTGGAAATAACATATATAAAGTGAGTTTATGTTCCCCCGGGGCTTTCCTCCAGTGGAGTGGAGAAGTCAGGGGAAATCCAGGCCTTGTTCATTTTTATAAGTGTCAACCTATCAGCATTGTCGGTGGAAAGGCGGATACGCTTATCTGTTATGATGCCACTAGCAGCACTAAATACCCGCTCAGACAGAACGCTGGCGGCAGGGCAGGCCAGCACCTCCAAGGCGTAGAGTGCCAGTTCATACCACGTGTCCAGCTTGGACACCCAGTAGTTGTAAGGCACAGAGGGATCATTGAGGACGCTGACACGGTCTGCTACGTACTCCTTCACCATCTTCCAAAACTTTTCCCTCCTTGTGACACTAGGCTGCGCATCAGGGTGAGGGTGCTGGCGGGGTGTCATGAAGGTGTCCCACGCCTTGGAGAGTGTTGCCCTGCCTTTGTCGGAACTGCGGTGTGCTCCCCTTTTCTCCCCTTCTCGGTTGGCCAAGGTAGCACGTACTCTGCCGCCAGCGTTGTCAGATGGAAAATTTTGGAGCAATTTTTCAACAAGAACCTTCTGGTATTGCACCATTTTGCTTGTCCTCTCCACCGGAGGAATGAGAGATGAGAAATTCTCTTTGTAGCGGGGGTCCAGAAGGGTGAACACCCAGTAATCCGTGTTGTCTAAAATGCGTACAACGCGTGGGTCACGGGAAAGGCAGCCTAACATAAAGTCAGCCATGTGTGCCAGAGTACCAACAGTCAAAATTTCGCTGTCCTCACCAGGAGGATGACTCTCAATATCCTCATCCTCTTCCTCCTCTTCTGCCCACCCACGCTGAAGAGATGGAACTAAAGTTCCATGGCTACCCTCTGTAGCGGAGGCAACCGTGTCTTCCTCCTCCTCCTCCTCCTCCTCCTCCTCCTCCGCCTCCTCCAATTGTCGCTGAGAAGACGAAGTGAGGGTGCTCTGGCTATCACCTTGTGTAAGCTCTTCCTCCCCCATTTCCACCTCTTCCACATGCAAAGCGTCGGTTTTAATTGTGAGCAGCGAGCATTTCAGTAGACACAGAAGTGGGATGGTTACACTGATAATAGCGTTATCGCCGCTCACCATCTGTGTCGATTCCTCAAAATTGCGTAAAACCTCGCAGAGGTCTGACATCCATTCCCACTCCTCACTTCTGATTACAGGAAGTTGAACGGAGAGGCGACGACCGTGTAACAGCTGGTACTCCACTACTGCCCTCTGCTGCTCACAAAGCCGGGCCAACATGTGGAAGGTGGAGTTCCAGCGCGTGCTCACGTCACACAGCAGCCGGTGAGCTGGCAATTGTAAGCGCTGCTGCAGCTTCAACAGGCCGGCCAAAGCTGTAGATGACTTACGGAAATGTGCACACACGCGGCGCACCTTGGTCAAGAGATCATGCACATTGGGGTAGGTTTTTAGAAATCGCTGAACCACTAAATTAAATACATGCGCTAGGCATGGTACGTGTGTGAGCTTGCCGAGCTCCAAAGCCGCCACCAAGTTACGCCCATTATCACACACAACCATGCCTGGTTGCAGGTTGAGTGGCGAGAGCCACTGCTCGGTCTGGTGACTAATCCCCTGCAACAGCTCTGAGGCCGTGTGCTGTTTGTCCCCAAGGCAGATCAGCTTCAGCACGGCCTGTTGACGCTTCCCCACTGCAGTGCTACACTGCTTCCAGCTACTGGCTGATGGGGGAGTGGCGCTGCGTGCAGAGAATTCGGAGGTGGAAACGGAGGAGGAGGAGCCAATAACGTAGGTGCTGGCGGAAACCCTGATGGAGGTAGGGCCCGCAATCCTCGGCGTGGGTAGCACCCGTGCCATCCCAGGGTCCGAGTCGCTCCCAGCCTCCACGACATTCACCCAGTGTGCCGTCAGGGAAATGTAGCGTCCCTGGCCACAAGCACTTGTCCATGTGTCAGTCGTTAAGTGGACCTTCCCAGTAACTGCGTTGGTCAGGGCACGGGTGATGTTACGGGACACATGGTGGTGTAATGCGGGGATGGCACACCGGGAAAAGTAGTGGCGGCTGGGGACCGCGTACCGAGGGACAGCTGCTGCCATCAGGCTGCGGAAGGACTCAGTGTCCACAAGCCTAAATGGCAGCATTTCGATGGCCAGTAATTTGGAAAGGTGTGAGGTTAGTGCTATGGCCTGTGGGTGGGTGGCTGGGTATTTTCGCTTGCGCTCAAATGCCTGGGGTAACGACATTTGGACGCTGTGCTGGGACAGGGAAGTGGATGTGGTCGCTGATGGTGCTTCAGATGCTACAGGTGCAGGGCGGGAGGTATGCGGGCCTGCGCCTTCGACAGGCGATTGGCCGGCACCGAAAACAGGGGAAGAGGAGGCAGTGGTGTGGCCTGCAGACACAGATGGGCGATCCAGGCGTTCCTCCCACTTATTACGGTGCTTGGATGCCATGTGTCGGATCATGCTGGTGGTGGTGAGGTTTCTAGTGTTCATGCCTCGGCTCATTCTGGTGTGGCACAGGTTGCAAACTACAATTCTTTTGTCGTCCGCACTTTCCTTAAAAAAACGCCATACCGCGGAACACCTACCCTTTGGCAAGGTAGATTTACGCAAGGGGGTGCTCCGTGGAACATTTGCGGGCCGGTTTGGTGCGGTCCGCCTTCTTTCTGTAGCCACACCACTGCCTCTTCCAGCCTGTTGTGGTGCTGCAGATGGCTCACCCTCAGGACTGCTGTCATCGCTCGGCTCTACACCTTCCCAGGTGGGGTCAGTCACCTCATCGTCCACCAAGTCCTCCTCCACTTCCTCACTCTGATCATCCTCCTCATGTCTTGATCCCACCACATACTCAGTCATTGACAACTGTATAACATTCTCCTCAACAAGGTCTTGAGACGGAAATAGTGGTTGATTTAATGGCAACTGTGTCTCATCATCATCATCATCATCCACTACTTCCTTTGACCTTAAATGCCGTTCACATCTGTCATCTTCTTGTGATTGGGTACCCTCTAGAGGTTGTGAATCAGGGCACAAGATGTCATGTTCCTCTGCAAGCGTGCTTGGAGAGAGGGTCAAATGAAGGATTGGTGATGAGACGAGCTCCTCACTATATCCCAGTGTGGGATCACTTCTTTGACCAGACCGTGTATGGTGGGAGGAAGGATGATCAGAGTGAGGATTATGTTGACCAGACTCTTGGCTACTGAGAGTGGACTTGGTGGAAGACAGGGTGGTGCTTAACCGACTGGAAGCAGTATCAGCTGACATCCAACCGACCACCTGTTCGCAGTGGTCGGACCTCGAGAGTGATGTCCTGCGACGCCCTGTAAAATTAGACATGAAGCTAGGTATGGTGGATGTCTTTCTTTCTTGTGCTCTGGCACCAGGCACAGTTTCTCCGCGTCCTGACCCGCGCCCTGAACTATCAGGATCACGTCCACTTCCCCGTCCCTTTTTACCCGCCTTCTTCATCTTACACGGAATATGTGACTTTAATATTTGAGTTTGAAAACTTAACAGTATTTCTTCCTATTCTGCAACTGTGCAGAGTACACAGAATGTGCTGCTAAACTGCGGCGACGAACACAGAATGGAATATGTGACTTTGATATTTTAATTTGAAGACTTAACAGTATTTCTTCCTATTCTGCAACTCTGCACAGTACACAGAATGTGCTGCAAAACTGCGGCGACGCACACTGAATGGAATATGTGACTTTGATATTTTAGTTTGAAGACTTAACAGAATGTGCTCTAATCTGCAACTTTGCACACTAAACAGAATGTGCTCTAATCTGCAACTTTGCACACTAAACAGAATGTGCTCTAATCTGCAACTTTGCACACTAAACAGAATGTGCTCTAATCTGCAACTTTGCACACTAAACAGAATGTGCTCTAATCTGCAACTTTGCACACTAAACAGAATGTGCTCTAATCTGCAACTGTGCACACTAAACAGAATGTGCTCTAATCTGCAACTTTGCACACTAAACAGAATATATATTTTTTTTTTCCCCCCCCCACACAAAATAACCTGCTGCCCCCACACACAGTAGTCCTAAAAAGGACTTTTGGTTCTTTTTTTTCACAATTTTGCTTTTTTTCCTCCCTACACTGACTTTCCCTTCCTATCCTCAGCTCTCCCTGGCTAAGACTGAGCCGAACTCGCTGGTCAGGTGCTATACAGCACCCGACCACGGGTTCTGGCCAGCCAATCAGTGTAATGCCAGCAGCCAACATGGCTGCTGGCATTACACCGATGTCAGAGCCTCCCTGCACGTTTATTGGCTGCGCAGCAGCCGCAAAACGTGCGGGGAGGAGACCCGAACATGGCGGGCGAGCACATGCGGTACTCGTACGAGTACCGCCATGTGCCGAGCAGAGCGATGCTCGAGCCGATCCGAGCATCGGCCGAGCATGCTCGCTCAACACTAGTTACCATCAGGGAACACATGACCAGTTACACATCCCTGGCACCCCTATACAAGGCTCTAGGTGCTCTTATCTCTGCCCATCACAATCCCACTCCCTACATGACCCCTCTCCCAGTCCCATACTCTGTTTCCTGGCATAGAAAATACTGTTGACCTATAACAAGCAAGAACAAAAAGAAAGCCTTAACCCATACGTTGCTAGAGAAAGCTCCAATGCATAAGTCCACATTGCTAGAATCCAAGAGTTTAAAGTGATAGTAATATTTCACAAAAACAGCAGCTCCAATTAATCTTAACAGTATTTGAGCCATAGAGAGTGTTATTTCATTACTGTGAGCATTGTAGTTCAAGAGTAATTGAATGTTCAAGTTTCCCTTTCCCACCCCTTTTATCTGCAACCGGGCCAGGATGCCCCCTGCAACCCCCTTGCCACCCGTAACTAGGTGAGGTCTTTGCCTTCTTCGGCACAGACCTCTAGAAGCTGAGTGGTCTCTTCTGCACTTTAGTAATGCAGAGCGCCTGGAGATGTCATCATCTCCCAGCACTCTGCATTACTGAAGAGATGATGTGCGGGAGCTCAAGCTGTAGAGAAGTCTGAGCTGAAGGAGGCACAGACCTCTCCTTCTATGCTGCTGGACCACCAGGGAAGTAGGAGCTTGGAGGCAATGTGGGGATTGGAGGCAATGTGGGAAGCAATGTGGAGATTGGGGCATTAGGAGAGCAATATGAGAGCAATATGGAGATTGGGGAAATGGGGGAGCAATGTGGAGATTGGGGCAATGGGGGAGTAATGTGGAGTTTGGTGGCAATGGGGGATCAATGTGGAGATGGGGGGCCATGGAAATTTCTGCACCAGGGCCTGGTGGCTTCTAGTTATGTATCTGTTAAGCCACCTCCCCTTAAATGTGGAATCTGGTCTCTTGACCGGACAGGTCGAAGCAAGGCACAATCTTTTTACTGTGATCATAAGGAAAACCCTGTACCTCTTGACAGATTTTTTCAGGTTTTTCCCTTATACTAATTGAAGATTGTCCCTCTCTGCTATCCATCCGGACAGTCTTGCTGCTCTGAAGCGAGCAGTGTTACATCAGTAAAAAGGGAAGGAGGGGGATACTTTATCATTCAATTACTCTTGAACTACAGCTGACAGTATTGAAATAACACTCTCCATGGCCCAAATACTATGAAGGTTAATTGGAGCTCCTTGCATTTTGAAACATTACTATCCCTTTAAATAATAGACTTCAAAGGGATATATAAACTGGTGCAGGAACATTGAGATTGCTCTGGCCACACCCACAATTCAGAATGTGGGTGTGGCAAGTGCAGCTGAGGCACCACTGAAAACCTGGAAGTTACCTACTCTTCATATTGGTAAGTCTGGGCCTTTTAACACCTTGAATTTAAAGGGATAGTAATACCTAAAATGTAAAAAAAAATATGTTGTAGGGTTTATCCCCCTGAGTAAAACAAGATTACTCCCACTGCTGAAAGATGTTTCATTCAAAAGTTATTAATTTTCAAAGTTGAATTTTTTAGGTGCAATATCACAGTGGCCTGAAATTGTACAGTGGTGCTGTTGCTACACGATTCTATGGACAGCTCTGGTCTCAGGACCATAAATCTCCATAGGATGGTGTAGCAACAGCGCCACTGTACAATTTCAGGCCACTGTGATATTGCACCTAAAAAATTCAACTTTGAAAATTAATAACTTTTGAATGAAACATCTTTCAGCAGTGGGAGTACTCTTGTTTTACTCAGGGGGATAAACCCTACAACATATTTTTTTTTACATTTTAGGTATTACTATCCCTTTAAACTTCCATTAATTTAACGCTTTGAGTGACAGAGGGTTGTGCAACAAATCCGTTGTACATCCCTCTGGCATTCAAAGGGTATAATGGACATTTTCACCCCTTGAATGCTAGAGAAAAGAGTTCTCTAGCATTCAAGTGGTTTAACCCTTTAATGACCAGAGGCATGCGCAACGCGTTGTTTCAGAATATGATTCACACTCCCTGGTCCATAATGAGTTGTAAGTCCCATCTGCTCTGCTCGGTGTCCCCACATCTGGACTCATTTCAGTTAACAATTCATATTTAAGTTACCTTTATTTTAAGGTTACAGTTAGTTTTTTCTACTTCCTATGTTCTTTTATGTTATTTTGGGTGCTGGGGGTGCGCGGCGTGTTAATTGATGGCACACTGCTTGCTCCTCGGGCACTCAGAGGGTTAAGGTTAAAAAAAAAAAAATTACCATCTGCTGACTGGCTGGCTTGCCTATAAGGCAAGCACGTTTCTTTTCTTTCATAATATTCTGTAAGTCCCATCTGCCATACAGTTGCTCTTGCACCAGAATTGCTCCACTTTGGTTTGTAGACTTTAGGCCTAAAATGTCATAAATTAGCGGACACAAATTGTTTTAAATGGGACTCTAGGTTATAAATGTTGGTCTAAGTGCATCCATCTGTGTGCTCAGCTTCATGCTTATTGGTAGGAAATAATTGAAATGCTTGATATATGTGATAACTATTCTCACCAAGTCCTTTTACCATGACAGCGGAAAATATATGTTTGTAATATAAGCTGGATTTGATGTACACTGGGAACGTGACAATGGGTTTAAAATGAGCAGAATCCAATGGAATAAATCAAATAGCTGTAAAAATACAAATGAAAACTAATCATTTTGTGTGACACGTGGGGCCATGGGTTATGAAAAGGTTATAAATATCTCCAACATATAAATTAAAGCACTACTGTAATCTAGCTACTTTGAGGATGCCATTTGCAGTCCATTACTTTCACATAATCCTCCATAACCATTTAGAGCAAATCTTTCAAAACAATTTCTTTGCAGATGACTAATGGGCGAAATAATTACTTTTATATTGTGAGAGAGGATACTGTAAGGAGGATAAGGTAAGAAAAAGTGGTGACATTTTTGGAATGAACCAAATGCACCAGAGTGTAAAATTCCCATTCAGTTATTAAAGGGATAGTAATGTTTCAAAATAAAAGCAGCTCCAATTAATCTTCATAGTATTTGAGCCATGGAGAATGGTATTTCTCTACTGTCAGAGTTGTAGTTCAAGAGAAATTGAATGATAAAGTATCCCCCTCCCGCCTCTTTTACTGATGTAACACTGCTCACCTCAGAACAGACACAAGGAAGATACGAGGAGAGCTGCACTGTTGCTTAACAAACAGGTATAATAGGTTTTACAATATTGAACTTGTATACTCACAATGAGCGCCCGACCGGTCCCAAAGCCTTGGACATCGGTCAAATATCCAGCTAGGAAGGTTGGCACTGGTCCTCCCCGCTATAGAACCTCACGATTGTGCATCAGATAGTAAGGGTTGTTATTCACCAAATGAATGGAAAATAGTAAATAAACCTTCTTAGAGCAGACCAAAAAGTAATAAAAATATATGTATGTATGTATATCTTTATTTATATGGCGCCACACAGCGCCTTACAATAGACATATGTTACAATAAATAAGATGGGTTGAAATAAGTATATATATCAAAATTTAATTAAAATCTTAAAATCCCTCAACATGTTTCGTGGTGTTACCACCACTTCTTCAGGAGGACAATAAAATAAAACAAGAATGGTCTGCTTGATGTTACAAACTGATTTATATCGGAAGTCTGGCCGTATATTCGTCATAATTGGCTCCAGGAATATTCAAAAGGAACCATTCAAGGCTATCAATCGCAATTAAGCCAATAAGACTTAACGATTTCTAAATTCATTAACAAACAATAATCTTCATATATGAAAACCATTTGAACGAATTGTACAAAAACAACTTAACCCCTTCAATGCAGATGACATATAACAGTTCATATCCTATATACAGCACAAAATTAAACCTCAGAACAGAAAGGTGGTGTCCAGATGGCTTGAAGAGAGGGACAATCTTCAATTAGCATAAGGGAAAAACCTGAAAAACCTGTCAATGAGAACAGGGTTTTCATAGTTCTCACAGTAAGAAGATTGTCCCTTGCTGTGAGCTGTCTGGTCTGTGGACCAGATTCCACATCTGAGTGGAGGTGGCTTACACTAGGTAAAAGGGGTTGAAGGGGGATACTTTATCATTCAATTACTTTTGAACCACAACTCTGAC
Organism: Rhinophrynus dorsalis; assembly: GCA_037306005.1. Taxonomy (NCBI): domain Eukaryota; kingdom Metazoa; phylum Chordata; class Amphibia; order Anura; family Rhinophrynidae; genus Rhinophrynus; species Rhinophrynus dorsalis. The sequence goes on from CM074725.1 coordinate 50,751,941, forward strand.
AGTATTGAAATAACACTCTCCATGGTCCAAATACTATGAAGATTAATTGAAGTTGCTTTTAAAGTAGGCGATTGCTAAGAACTTCAAATTTCGAGGGGTGTTTCTGTTGTGCTGGCCACACCTACATTCCGAATCGTGGGTGTTGCCAAAGAGATCTCAATGTCCCTGCACCAGTTTATATATCCCCTTTACAGGCTATTATTTAACCTATTGAATGCTAAAGAAATCTCCGAACCATTGCAGAGCAGTATGTTGGCATCCTCTCCAGCAAGAAAAGGGTTAAAGCTTTTTGTTTCATTCTTGCTTGTTCTAGGCCATGGGTATTTACTGTGCCAGGAAAAAGTATATGTAACTGGGGGTACGGTCTTGTGAAGAGTGGGGGCGTGGCCACAGGCAGGGCTAAGAGCACCTACAGTGCCTTGCTTAGGGGTGCCTGACATGCAAGTCTAGCTCTGCCTAAGACACATTTCGTTTGTTTTACAGAGAAATAAAATCTACCTGTATGTTATACTAGTCATTCTTCTGTAAAATAAATAGTTTCTGAGAAATTAACCTTTTACATTTTGGTGGCACAGTACAGCACTGTATGCAAATTCACAGCAGAGTATGTTAATAATTTAAACTTACAGCTCACTGTGCTTCTAGAAATAACTCTGCCTAGATTCATTCATAGCACCATGTATGGTAATACTGTCCCAGCACTGAAACTAATTAGCATAAAATGCCAGTCTGTTCAATCAACAAATAAAGGTTAAAGGGATAGTAATGCTTCGTTTTATCTTTATTTTATTTTGTAGGCATTAAAAAAACATGAAGAACGATATAAGTCTTATCTCTCAAACCTTTATGGTTTAAGAGATATTCACAAGCAAAGTTTCCCCTCCCGCCCCTTTTACCTAGTGTAAGCCATCTCTTCTCAGATATGAATCTGGTTGTAAGACCAGACAGATAACAGAAGGGGACAATGTTCTTCCTATGAGAACAATGAAAGCCCTGCCCCCCTTGACAAGTTTTTCCGCTTTTTCCCTTATCTTAATTGAAGATTGTCCCTCTCTGCAGTCTACCTGGGCACTTCCCTTCTGATCTGGCTGAACAGTGGGGGGATACTTTGCTTGTGAATATCTCTTAAACCATAAAGGTTTGAGAGGTAAGACTTATATCGTTCTTGTTTTTTTAATGTCTACAAAATAAAATAAAGATAAAACGAAGTATTACTATCCCTTTAAATTCTAATTTCACTTTCATAGTTAGTTTTTAAACCTGTTTAGTAACTAAACTTAAGGTGAAAGGCTCTCTTTAATTAAATAGGATTTTTAATCCCTGACTGTTAGAGAGGTTTCCGAGGTATTGCTTTGCAAAATGTTGGAGACAGCACTAGCATTTATCATACTTCTCCCTGTCTGCAAAGGACATGTGAAACCTGTACATACATATGTACCACAGTTAAGGTGCCCATACCACATTTCCACAGACACCACAATATCAAGAGCAAATTCTCCTGTGGCTCATCTAATGTTATCTACCTCATGTGTGTAAAATGTCCTCAAACAGGACTCATGTGGATGAGAGAGGACAGAAAAGGGATGAATTTGCATAGGTCCAGTGGGAACAACAAAAGTGCCTAACACCCAGTTTCACCATTAGTTGATGGAATTGACATTGATCCGGTCAGCTCAGCACGCTGCCTTGGGACCATATTTGATTCCTCCCTCCCCTTCTCCCCTTACATAAACTCAGTGGCTAAAACATGTCGCTTCTTTCTCCGCAACATTTCTAAAATCTGCCAGTTTCTCTCCCAAAACATCACTAAAACTCTTGTGCATGCCCTCATTCTGTCCTGCTTTGACTATTGCAGTGCCCTACTAACTGGCCTCCCGGGTTCCCATCTTTCCCCTATGTAATCTGTCTTAAGTTCAGCTATACAAATCACCACACTACCAAAAAATTTAACCTGCTCACATCATTCTTATACACCTGATATGGCTCCCCGTTCAGCAATGTATCACTTATACAGTCCTTTTACTTACCATTAATGCTCTCCACACTGCTGCCCTCACTTACATCTCTTCCCTCATCTCCTCTTATGTTCCCAGCTGCCTCCTTCTCTCAGCACACAATGCCCTTCTTGTTACTACATCCACAACTTCTGCTCTCTCCCATCTCAAACCTTTTTCAATTTGTGCTCCCTACCTATGGAACTCCATACATCTCTCCCTACATCTACAACAACCCCCCTGTCTTTAAAGAGATAGTAATGTTTCACAAAAACAGCAGCTCCAATTAATCTTCATAGTATTTGGACCATGGAGAGTGTTATATCAATACGGTCAAAGTTGTGGTTCAAGAGTAATTGAAGGATAAAGTTTCCCGCTCCTGCCCCTTTTACCTAGTGTAAGACCAGACAGATAACAGCAGGGGACAATCTTCTTCCTATGAGAACAATGAAAGCCCTGCCTCCCTTGACAAGTTTTTCAGGTTTTTCCCTTATCTTAATTGAAGATTGTCCCTCTCTGCAGTCTACCTGGGCACCTCCCTTCTGCTCTGGCTGAGCAGTGTTACATCAATAAAAGGGGCGGGAGGGGGATACTTTGTCATTGAATTACTCTTGAACTATATCTCTGACAGTATTGAAATAACACTCTCCATGGCCCAAATACTATGATGATTAATTAGAACTGCTTTTATTATGAAACATTACTATACCTTTAAGTGTACCCTGAAATCTTGTCTTCTGGAACACTAGAACCATGCACTACCTTTTGGAGAACTCAGCACATGAACTCACAGCAGTTGACACTCTCATACCCTGTTGTCTGTCTCCTATTACCCATTTAGACTGTAAGCTCCTTGTGGCAAGGACCTCTCTCCTATGGTTCCTATGGCTGTGACTTTATTGTATCCCCATTTATTTACTGTAACATACTTCTCTTGTAAGGTACTGCGTATACTGTATGGTGCCATGGAAATAAAATGGGTCAGCATTTTTGCAAAACCGATCACAGAATTAAAGATCTCAAAGTGACTGATGGGAAATGTTAGGACACAGTGAGACAACAATATCACTCTGGACTGTGGCCTGAGCATTGACAAGTAGTTAATTTCACATTATCCCACACAATAAGCCCTTTGAGTGCAGGGGGTTGCACAGCTCATTGCAAGTGATGGGTTGTATAGTTGAACCATACATTCTATAGACTTTGCCACCTCTGGACAAAGACTAAAAATCACAATTGTGTTTATATTTTTTAGTCACTGCAAAGAGATTGTGCTGGAGCCTAGGGAATTTAATTATAGACAATACTGACAAGAAAATCCACTGCCAGTGGAATTTAAATGTTAAAATAATTTTCATGAGTGTGTGTTTGTGTTTATTTATTGGAAAAGAGGTTTATTTAACAAAGGAAGATGAGGGTTTGGGGGTTTAGCCACTGATCTGTTTGGTTGCCAGTCTCTTATCTCTCTCCTCTGCAATGGTTAGATGGATACCCTTTCCACGAGGCAAGGAGATCCAGGGCTTTATACCTTTGCCAGTGACGAAGATGTTGCACAATTTCTGCTTGGCCACTTCCGCTGTGATCCTGTGCACTGCAAACCGGCCCTTGGTATCATACACAAGATGGAAATGTTCACCAGTTTTCTCAATGCTGATGACATCTATGAAGACAGCAGGGTATGTAAGGCCTGTGCAAACTATCCAATTGATCTTAATGAAGCTTTGCATGCAAATCTTCTTCACCTCATCCCCAGTCAATACATACTTCAAACAGTTCCTTAGAAAGATGATCAGAAGCAGACACTCTCGTAGCTTGTGGGGACCAGTGGATGGACGTGGAGCAAAGACAACAGTCAGTTTATCCAACGTCCAATGCTTGGGAGCTACAACGAATTTCAAATGCTTCTTGGGTCCACAAGCCATGACTGCATCTGCAATGGAAAGGCTTTCATGAGTGTTTAACCAGTCATGTATTGTGCCTTCAGCCTTCATTCTTATTGTGCCTGAAGAAGAGACCTAAGTTCTCTTGAAAGCTTGCATTGTAGAGCCACTCAGTTGGCCAATAAAGGTATCATTTTACTCTACCATTCTCTCACTTACGTAGTGCATCTGCCTCACTGAGACATATTACACTATTGTTTCATGGCATCTTAGTACATAACAAGTGGTTTCCTTTTATTTTGTTCTGCTAAAGGTTATCACCAAATAATAACCACTCTCTGGTTAAGGTGAGATAAAAAAGTTATGAAGAAGAGAGAACATCTCCATTGATATCACTTCTCTAGTTTTTATGATATTCTATGGAACCTCTGCAATAAGTTCAGAGATTGCAGAACTTAGGCTCCATAAGAACTTGATAATTAATCATGCTGGAGAAATTATCTCAGATATATCTCCTCTTTATCACACCTTAGTGCATATCCCCCAAGAGTGTGCCTACAACATAAGCAATTCAGACAGATCACTTATGGATCTGATGTCAATTTTCAAAGCCTGTGTTTTTGTTGAATCATTTCTGATTCTTATAATCAGTGAGTTCCACAAATATTTTTATGCCAAATGTTTTGATACCCTAGTGTAAACAATTTTAGATCCATAAAGAGTTCTTAAAGGAGTAGTAAACTTTTTTACCCTGGTCATTTTCCACTGAGTAACACAAGGTGACCCCACTACTGTGAAATTTTGTGAAATTCATAAGTGATTACAGCTCAAAAGCTCTCTGAGACAGCTTGAGTCATAGCCTATGGATCTCCATAATATATGAAAGGGACACTACCACCTGGTGACCACAATAAAAAAATTACAGAGTACCCAACTCATGAGGTTAAAGGGATAGTAACCTTGAAAAAAAAGTGCAGGTGAATTTATAGGTACAATTAAAACACACTTACTGCCCTCATTCCCATCTCTCAAACCATTATGGTTTGCGAGATGTAATAAAATAAAGGTCTCTGCTCCCTCCCACTTCTCATGCGTCTGCTGTATAGCGAATGTCATGAGTTCCTGCTTCCGGGACAAGAAGGCGGCTCTTCAGGAGCACTGTCATCAAGATATTAAACTCTAATTATTTCATCGGTATGGTCTACAATGTGTGCCTGGCTTGCAAGCACACATTGTAGACCATTCCGATGAAGTAATTATAGTTAGATATCCCGATGTCAGCACTCCTGAAGAGCCAGCTAAAGTCGGGCGACAGCTTTACAGCTCATCAGGCAGAAAGGGGATGGAACGGAGACCTTTATTTTATTTTAGCTCTCAAACCATAATGGTTTGAGAGAAAGGATTAAGTGCATTAAGTGTTTTTTTTTTGCAGCTACCATTTAGAGGATACTTTTTGGGGGGCTTTACTATCCATTTAATGCCTACAATATTAAAGAAACTTAAAATTAAACATTACTATCCCTTTAAGAGTTAATCAGGTTTATTGAAGCTAATTTTTTGTTGTTAGGAGGTGTGACCTAGAGACAGGCTTCAAAAGAGATTGCTATATAAAAGAGATTGCAGATATAAAGCAAAATATTTTATAGATAAACCTGATTGCTGTATGAAGGGCATCTACCTATATACATTAATTTCTTATGGTTTGAGAGATGGGAATGAGGGCAGTATGTTTTAATTGCACCTATAAATTCGCCTGTACTTTTTTTTCGAGGTTACTATCCCTTTAATGTGAAATCTGCCAGCAGTGGAGCACCTTGTCTTACTCTTGGGGAAAAGCCCAATGACATATATTTTTCATTATAAAGTTTACTAACAGCAATTTTTTGAGTGCGATGGAGTATGCAGTATATTGCTCCACAATGCTTTGCACCTCTAGCACTCAAAGAGTTAATACAGGATGGTGCAGTATGTCATATCAACCTGTTAATAGAGTTTTTTTTTTGCTGTTAGTTTACCAGAAATTGTTTAAGAGAAATGCTGTATTGAAAATGCACTTTACTTTGAGTATCATGTCATCTTGACATCAACAAAGAGGACAGAGAGAGAACCTACAATTATTAAATAAAAGCTGAGCTTCAAAAGTTTTAAATTGAGTTAAATTGAGTTAAATTGAATTACCAGGTCTCCAGGGCAGAGGCTGATTCTCCAGATGTGAGGAGTTTCTTCTGAAACTACCCTCATCTGCTACTTCCCTGTGTGTTTCTCCTACCCCAGGTGATTTTGCAGGTCCGTGAAGCCCCACCCCCATTTGTAATTAAGCCACACCCCCATTTTGATGCGAATAACGTCATAGATTTCCCCCAGCAGCACCAAAGGAGTCCCCCTCCGGGGAGAGCAAAATGTTAAGTTCCCAGGTATGGTTATGAGCTTCCCCATATGATAACATTGATAATTGATATGATTTTGTGTAGTATTTCATTGCGGGTAATGTCTATTCTTTTGTAGAAGTGAAGTTGTAAAGGGATAGTAATGTTTCATAATAAAAGCAGCTCTAATTAATCATCATAGTATTAGGACTTTGGAGAGTGTTATTTCAATTCTGTCAGAGTTGTAGTTCAAGAGTAATTCAATGACAAAGTATCCCCCTCCCACCCCTTTTACTGATATAACACTGCTCAGCCAGATCAGAAGGGAGGTGCCCAGGTAGACTGCAGAGAGGGACAATCTTCAATTAAGATAAGGGAAAAAGCTGAAAAACTTGTCAAGGGGGGCAGGGCTTTCATTGTTCTCATAGGAAGAAGACTGTCCCCTTCTGTTATCTTTCTTTTTATGGACTGCATTCCACATCTGAGAAGAGATGGCTTACACTAGGTAAAAGGGTCGGGAGGGGAAACTTTGCTTGTGAATATCTCTCAAACCATAAAGGTTTGAGAGATAAGATTTATATTGTTCTTTATTTTGTTTTGTAGACATTAAAAAAACATGAAGATAAAACAAAGTATTACTATCCCTTTAAGTCTGTTGCATGGGGTTTTCTGTTGGCGTCTCTCTACATGGTACTATGAACCACTAGTGACCTTCTGTATTGCCACTGCAAATGGAATATAGCCCTTTGTTTTTGAAATGTTGAAATGTATGTACTATATCCATAAAATCCTAATGGCCTTTATGAATTTGTCTTGTTCAGTCTATCCTGCATCTTTTTTACATGGTGGTGGACATTATGCTTGCTCTCAGGGCTGCTGGACCTCAAATTCCACCCAGTGGAACATACTTTTTTCCCCCAATCAGAAGCAGGCAGAGTGCACTTACCAGAAGAAGATGACCATGCACTGGGGGCAGAGATTGAGGTACTATATAGCGCCCCTTTGAGTTCTTATACTGAATTGCAATTATGGAGCAAACCAACTGCATCAATGGGAGGAACATTGGCATGAATGTTCCGCAAATTCTCATTGATTAAACTGGACTTTTACTAGAGGAATGAGCAAAGCACTGAGAAGCACACAACCCCTGGTCTTAAAGGGTTAACAATTTGAATGCATTTTGAGACTTCACCACCATTCAAGGGTTAAAATCCCCATTTAAATCAATGACAATTTGCAGAACATGTACATTACCCCTATGCCGCAGTTGGTTTGCTCCAGAATTGCTCCTTTTTAGCTCGATGAATAAGTTGTGTTCAATAAGCAGTTCTGGAGCGAACCAGTTGCACCAGAGTAGGAAATTAAAATTCCCATTAATTTAAATAGGGCACTTAACCCTTTGAGTGCCAGAGGGGCATTCAACTCATTGCAAAATAATCACACGTAGAAGACCTTTTAAGCTAATGATTTCTTTTTTATTAACACAATTGCGGCTCTGCTGCAGAGCCGCCAGATGATCATAGGACAGGCTTCCCCTGCAGTCAGCTACAACTCTGACATCAGGGAAAGGGGAGGGAGGGGGGAACTTTGCGACTGAATATCTCTCAAACCATAAAGGTCTGAGAGATATCACTGGGGGCAAATAATTTCTTTTTTCACTCCTACAATATTGGGATTACTAATTTTAAAGCATTATTATCCTTTTATAGACGTCTCCAACATACTGCTTCCCAGTGGAGACATCAAAAGCATTCAGTGTGTGTTTTGGTAATATTAGGGGAGATTTATAAAACTGGAGTAATGAAGAAATTGTTTGTAAAACAGTTGTAAGGTGACACAAGGATATGTATTAACATTTAGCCTCATGTTCACTAAGCACTAACTCCAGTAAGTCGACTTTCTTATAAAGTGGAGTGCAAATGGTCTTGTCCAAATAAGAATTGTAATGTATGTATAAGGAAATGTACTAATTGCTTCAAAAATATAAGCAGTTTTAATTATTAATTCTTATGTATAACCTGTTCTTAATGGAACAATATAGTGACAGCAATGTGACAGTATGGTCAAGACCAGGAATGAGCAGTCTATAAAGTCTCAAGATGGTTAGAGATAGTATAGGTGCTTGTTTATAATAAGTTGAAAGTGCTGTGCAAAGAATTGCGTACCCCTATGGCATTCAAAGGGTTAAAAGGCCACTACCTCACTTCTCCACACGATGCAGTCTTGCGTCGCCTCACTCACACGATGCAGTCATGTGCAATAGAGACTGGCCTAACGCGGGCAATCTCTACTGAGCATGACTGCATCGTGACAAACATCCTAGCAAATTATTATATAGGATGGGCCACTTATCTGTCCCTCTGTGGCGCAGACGGTTTGATCCAGAATTGAGCCTCCTTATCTGGATGAATCGGGCTCTGTGGTTATGTTGTGAAGTGGCCCTCACTCTTACTAGGATGATATTTTTGCTTCATCAGACACAGGCCCCTGCTGTGTCTGTACAGAGTTTATTTTCTCTGGTGCAGGTTATAAAAATAACAGAAACAAACAAAAAGTCCTAATGTCCACTGGAACAACAATATGTCATCTGGGACGGTAACCTACTTCCCTGTTTTCACAAACAATATAATGGAAAACTGAAAAAAAGTCAGTTTTATTGACAGGAAAAACACAGCCCAGGGCAGCCAGCTCTGTACCTTAGGCTCAGTCCCTGGTAGAATCTGTCTGAGCTGCTATTTAAATTTTTAACCCTTAAATGCCAGAAAGGTGCTCAAAGCAATGCGATGAGCACCCTTCTGACATTTAAAGTGTTTTTTAATGTAGAGGTGGGCAACCAGAGGCCTTTCAGTTGTTGTGGGCTCCAACTCATCACCTCTCAGACTGAAATAATGGGTCTTCAGGGACAGAGGCCTATTCTCTGGGGTGGTAATTTTCTTCTCCTTCCCATACTGCCCCCCCTCTTCCTGTTCACTTCTCTTCCTTCCCACCCTGTTGTGCCCACTTCAACCCTGTTCTGCTCAATGGGCATGATATCCAGCACTAATTAATGATTCAGTCTGGAGAATCAGTCCAAGAAGAATTTATTCATGATGACTATTAGTTAGGGTTGCCACCCAGCCGGCATTTTACCGGCAGGCCGGTAAAAAATTGGCTTCTTTCTAATGTTAAGTCTATGGAGGGAATGTCTTGGCTGGTATTTTTTTGAAGAAAAGGTGGCAACCCTACTATTAGTATTTTCTGCCAAGATTTAGAAAAGCAAGGTTTATTCTTATAGTGCTCCTAGGATGGGGCAGTAAACCCAAATTAGGGTGACCACATTTCAATTCAGCCATTCAGGGACACTGCAGAGAGAAGAGCGCACTACAGAGTTCTAAACACTAGAGGGAGAACTTCCCATTGACTGCTGTGTTAAAAAGCGGTGCCTATGGTGGTCTACAAGAAAATGCACCTCAATCCCGAATCCTTAGATTAGCATTAAACTAGCATTACACTACAACAATATTGCACTGCATGTCCTGATTGATGTCACTCAGTATCAAGGCTCAGTTCTCTCTCAAGTGTTTAGAGCTATGTCTAGAAGCCATTTTTCTGTAGCCCAGCAGAGACATCACTTTGTGTCAGTAGTCTATGGGTCATTCTTTTTATAGTGCTTATACCTCTAAGTTCAGGAATCTTCATTCCAGGACATTGTATTGTCCCAGAAGGTGGCTGCCCGGGACAAAGGACATACATTTAAAATCCAGGACTGTCCCTGGCAATCTGGGTCATGTGGTCACCCTACCCCCAGTGCTGGGATATATCTTTTAAAAGTGATTATATATATATTATTTAATGTTTGAGTTCAATTTTTGTTTACAGTCGGGGGGGGGGGGTGTTAATATTACTGCCTGTGAATTGCACACACAAGTTTTCCATAAAGGGATGCAGCAACAGCGTCGCCTGGCACCAAAACATCTTGAATTCAAGCTATTTAAAAAAATGACAAGTAAACTAAGTAATTAATTTAGACAGAAGCATCTCCCAGCATTGGAACTGGCCTTGTAGATGTCCTACAACATATATATTTTCCTCAAGTGTATTGCCCTTTTAATCAAGAGTTTCAATAAATCATGTTAGTGATACTGGAAAACAGGATTTACCTACTATTCTTATAGACAAGGATAGGAAACCTGCAGACTTTAAACTGTTTTTGGACTTCAACTCCCAAGGTGGGAATATTAGCTTAATAAATTCTAGAAATCTGCAAGTTTCCACCCATTATAAATGATGTTTATACCGTGTGAAAGGTTCGGTTGCAATGAATCAGATACTTTCTGTGATGTGAGCCCCTGACACAGCAGAATATATGCATCTATAATTCATGCACCTCTGAATATAATTCCTATTCTTTGAAATGAATCCATGACCTGTTCTTGTGAGTGTCTTGAATATTAGTCTAAATGAGTAGTCAGAGACGGTGAAGTTATATTACATCACCTGGTACATGTTGGTCACTGCGGCCTAATTCATCAAACTAAAGAGGTGCTGTTCAGGTGCAATTCTTGAGCAAATCATCATACCTGGGAACTCTCCGGGTTTAACCCTGAGACTCGGGGTTTTGACTCCGATCTCAGGGTCTCAGGATAAAGGGCAAAATTCTCAGGGTGAGAGAGCTCTGTGTTACCTACTATATTATTTACCCCAGTTACATTTTTCTTTAGTCTCTAAATTGGTGCCATTTCTACCAGTAATACAGGGGGAGATGTCCTGCTTGTATTGTTTGTGATTAGGCAGAGCAATCTTTAAATCGTATCACGTCAACCCCTTAAGGATGATGAGATGGGCATGTTTCACAAAGCGTTGCACACCCCTCAGGTCCTTAACACCTTAAGGACCATTGCCGTACCAGGACCATCACGGCGGTCCGGCACTTAAGAAACAGTGACAGTCTTGGTACGTCATGGAGTTCAGGGCTCCCGGCGCGACCGCACGCCACTCCGGAAGCCCTGAACCGGAGGTGAAAAAAAATAAAGACCCACCAAACCAAGCACACTTTGTAGATTGTTCCAATTAAGTAATTCTTTTTAAAGATCACAGTTTCAGCTCTGCTGAAGAGCCGCGGGCTGGTCCCAGACCGGCATCTCCTGCTGTCAGTAGAGCACTGACATCAGGAGATGGGGAGAGAGGGGGGAACTTTAGCAGATAATATCTCTCAAACAGGAAAGGTTTGAGAGACAGGATTTGCTGTACATAATTTCTTTTTTTTTAATCTACAATAAAACATAAAGTTATCTTTGGGCATTACTAACCCTTTAATCCTGTAAATGCTAAAAAGATCTTCAACACATTGCTTTGTCTGCTGTTAGAGACTTCTTTCTCTTTGAAGGGGTTAAAATCTCAATTTAAATATATAACAATCCTGGCAATATTTATTTGACATCCTGGCTAAAGTGAGTGAAACCTCATAATATGTACATAGGATACTGGATATGAAACCAACCTGGAGCAAGTTTGCAGCAAACCAGTTGCACCCTAGAAGACAATAAAATATATAATTTAAATTGTACTTTAACTTTTTGAATGCTATAGTGGTGTGGCCTCACTAGCATTCAATTGGTTAAAAGCTCAATTTAAATAATTGGAAATTTGAGGAATTTTCATTTGTCCCCCCTGGTGCAGTATGATTGCTAGAAAATTGTTCCAGTTCTGTTAGGGCACCAGTCTCTAAGAGAGTATTGTAATATTGATGCGAGGTCAGTACTGGTGTCGAGATACCCTATAGTCCAGGATTTTGTCTATCATGTCTAAGGCCAGGTTCTAGTATGGTGCAAGTAGTAGACCACACCAACAAACAGGCAGCAAAGAATCTGTTCCTCCAGCATTTGTCAAACTGCATAGAGTAGGATATGTGTAAAGTCTCAGACATTCTGTACCAAAATGTAAGTACTTTGCAGTTGATCTGCATTGGAAGCATATTCTGTAGAGCTATGGATAATCTTCCAAATAATTGATTTCCATTTCTCATCTATGATCATGCTGGATAGTATTTTTTTCATATGCTTTTAGGAGTATCTGAAGGTGAGTATGATAAGGAATAAATTAGAGGCTGTGAAAGTGGCATTTTTTGGCATTTTTTTCTGAAACATCATTTTTCAAAGGGTGCCACGTCTCAAAAAAGCAATGATCAATTTTTATGTAATGTAATAAAATGACAGTAATGCCAGTAATGTTTAGAGGACAAATCATAACTGGACTGCAGTTCCTGTAAGCCCCCACTGATTTTGTGAGAAAAAGCATTCTAGTGTCTCCATTATTAGAATGAATACTAAAGGAGAGGAGGTCATCTGTGTCTCACGCCATTATAAAGAAGAAGAAGGGAGAAAGTATGCTACTTATTTTTATTTTGGCTGATGGGTTTAACCCCTTAACGACCCTTGACGGTCATAGTACGTCATGGGTAAATCTGACTGAACGACCCATAAGTACTATGACCGTCATGGAATTCCGGGCTGCACGCTGTTCGGGGAGTCTGGAATCGGATTCTTTAAAAAAAAAAATGCTCCGTGGTCCTTTAGTGACCGCCGCGTGCCTGCGCGGCCGGTTGTTAAGGGGTTAAATATAGGACAAGCACATCATTTAGAAATATGGGCCTAAACAGTAGTTTTTTTGGGTGACTTTCATATAATCATAGCCCACCCTGTAAAAGATTTCTTGCATCCACAGTGAGAAATAGTGTTATTTTTTGATCTAGCTAAGGAACTGAATGTTATCATGTGCTTTCCTATTTGAGGCAATGCCTGTTTGAGCCACATGTTTAGTGAGGGAGATGCTGTTTTAGTCTGTTTGCCAGAACCTTTGAGTAGAATTTAAGGTCTCTGTTTAGGAGATGTATTGGGCAACAATTTCAGATATCTAACTTCTTTAGGAATTAATGTGATGTACACTTCAGTTAGCAAGGGGTGTTGGGCAGTGTTGTTTGGTATATCATTAATAATCTATGTCAGGGCTCAAAATTTCCATTCGCCTCCTCGCATTTGGCGAGTAGAAATTGAGTGAGGGCGAGTGGAAATTGGAGCCCTGTATGAAAAAGGAAGCATTCTAGAGTTGGGAGAGGTTTATCAAGGTCCGGCGTCCTGGGTCTAATAGCTACTCTTGAAGTTGATGTGCTTACTGCAGCATACACTATCAGGAAAGCTCCGGTGGCACTCAGGATCTCCTTGTATCGTGACCCAGCGTCCTGGATCTAATAGCTCCGCTCCCATTCAAGTTGGTGTTCTTACTGCAGCATACATGAATCTAAGACAGTGTATACCTCAGTAAGAATGCCAACTTGAAGGGTAGCGGAGCTATTAGATCCAGGATGCTGGGTCACGATACGAGGAGATCCTTAGTGCCACCGGAGCTTCCCTGATAGTGTAAGAGGAGGAGTATTCTCTGTGGCAGGTTGTTTTCACTTTAAAAAACGGCAAGCCGGTTAATGCCTAATAGAGACAGACTGGAAGAAAGAGCAATAATTCCTTGAGTGGCTGAGCACTGCAGCGACCGACGACACTTTTGAGAACTGAGTTCTGGTGAAAATAGCCTAGCTGTCACTCGTCCAAATCAATCCGCCAAATGATGAGTCTCTTGAGTGGAGCCGCTCGAGTTTATTGCATGGGGCGGAGGGTCATGGCCACGACATGTGAGTGCTGTTTGTGACAGTTCGTGAGTAGACTGCCTCAGTGCCTGGCATTGAAGTGACAAGATGGTGGTAGGCTGGTCAAGATGCTGAATTCCGTTGAGTTGATAATTCTGACCGTATATAATACCAGCAGCCTCAGCACTCAAAGCTGCCACTGGCATGGTTGACACTAGGCATTGTGGGGCCTACAGGAACGCCTAATACTACCAGAAGAGAGAACGAGAAGCTGTTGTGGTTTCTTATAGAGATGGGGCTTTCGGGAAGGCTCAAGACACACTACCCAAGGACCTGTTGAGTGACTCAGAAGCTTGTCTGTAGTCCCGCCTACAGAATGGCTGTTGTGATAAGTAGTTACCCCCTACATGTAACTCTTTAGCTGTTGTTGTACTGCAACTACCATCAGCCTCTGCTGGCCATTGTAGCACAATGACAATTGAAGAGAGACATATTACCTCAGCGCTTGACTTACCTTAGCGTCATTCCCTTAATTGCAAGGCTAGTTCATAGTTGGACCTTCTGTAGTTGGGACTACAACTTCTATCATCCCAGCATTTGAGGCAATGAAATTACATGAGAAAAGTTGAGATTTTATATGTTGTAGTTCATATAAATAGCAGAAACATAATAGGAATAGGTTATTATGCTGTCACTGTACAGTTGCAGCATGCTGCAATCATCCTGCTTTGTGTACTTTGCCAATGATAGTGACCCTTTACTTTGCCTGCACATGTTCTACAAGTGCATAATATATATTTAGTCAAACTGACAATACATATTATGCACTTGCAGAACATGTACAGTCAAAATAAAGTGTTACTGTCCCATTAACAGAACTATATGAAACAGTGCTAACAAAGTTGTGCAGTTTTGTCTTGTGCATTACTGTCACTGCAATAAAGTTGTCCATGTGAAGTTATTGCAGCTGGAACTTGACTTTTTTTGTTAGAAGTACCTCTATAGCCTGATATTTTACAGTGGTGCTATTGTTAGACCATTGTATGGCCTTTAAAAGGTTAAGCATTGTGTTGCTTACTATGGCCTATACGTATAAAGACAAAGTGTTGCAAATCAACAGTACCGTGTCGTGAAGAGAAGTAGTGGGTCCTAAAAACACTTTCACATTATTTAAATGAAACATTTAACTGCTATAAGGCTTGAGAGGCTAATATGTTGTAGACCTTGCTAGCATTCAGGGGGTTAAAACAGTTGGAATTTTGCACAATTTCTGTCCCCTGTGCCATATGCTGAATAAAACATAGAACAACAGTATCATTTCAACAAAGAAAACTTGCAATGGGTGGGGTTAAAGGTGGGGATATGGGTGGGGTTAAAGGCAGGGATATGGGTGGGGTTAAAGGCAGGGATATGGGTGGGGTTAAAGGCGAGGATATGGGTGGGGCTAGGAGTGGAAACTGGTGGCAAGTAACTTTTCAGGCCTGGCTAGTAGCTCAGGACTTGAAATTTTGAGCCCTGATCTATGTAACAAAGTGTAGTTTTACTTTTTTTGTCAAAAAATGTGAGACATTTTCTGGTGGGCGTTTGTTTCAATCTTTTCAGCAGAGCAAGATGTTTGCCACACTTATGTTCATAATAATTACGCTTAGTCAAGAAATGATTTATTATAATTAGAATTGTCATGCTGTGATTAGTGAGAAATGGAAGTATATTTTTATCTCTGGTATTTTCATGCTTTTTCTTTGGGCTGCTAAATTAAGTATAAGGTATGATTAATTTCTTTCAATTTTTTCTTTTTCTAAAGCAAAGTATATTTTATAAATCCGTCTCTCAGGAAACATTTTAAAGTCTCCCATTAGACAACAGAAAGTCCTGGAGGTGTTTGTCTAGTTTCTTAAGAGAGGTTAGGTTTTCTACATTCTATGGATATTGAGTCTCTAAATATTTCCTCTTAGATAATTTTGCATGAGAGAAAACTAAGTTCAATCTGTGAATGGTCAGACCAAGTTGGCACATTTTATTTTTTTGATGTCAAAATGTTGTAGAGAGAAGCTAAAGATAAATAATCAATCCTTGAATAAGAATTATGAGGAGAGGAGAAAAAATATAGTTCCACATTGAGGGATTAAGAGTTTCCAGGAGTCACGTAAGGACAATCATAGTAATTTCTTATTCATTAAATTTATTCGGAACCTGGAGATAAAAGACTATTTCTTGGTAGAAGTGCTAAGTAAGGGGATAAGTTCTGCATTAAAATCACTTCCAAACAGGACAAAAAATGGATTCCTGATTGGAATCTGATGCATACAGTGTGGCTGAGATCATTGTTATATCACCAGTTTTGTAATTTACAGCAAGGTTTCTATACTCTGTGTCTTTCCTGGTGTCTGAGATATCAAGGGAAAGTCTTAATGGAAAAGTATTCCAACCACATAGTTTTTGATTTAGTAGAGCTATAGAAGGCAATGGGGTAAGCACCTAAAGTACATTTGTAAGGGGAAACCTCCAGAAAGTGTGTTTCCTGTACCATAATAACGTGTCCTTTGTCAATTATATTTTTTGAAGAAAATACATCTTTGTGTGGGGATTCTAGCCTTTGTAATTTATAGAGATTATCTTTAGTATGAAGGACTCTGCCATTTGTTGGTTACTTATCTATGGATGAAAAATTACTTTAGGGCTCTCTACATGGACAGTGAGAGAGATGGGGAGGAGGAAGGGGAAGGCAGATGGACAGAAGGATAGGAAAGATTAAAAGGATTAACCAAATAATAAAGTAAACTATTTACACTACAAACCTATGACAGAAGCAATTGCATAGTGAAGAAAGATGATATGAACACTGAATCCTTATGTAAGAAGTCATACATGTGTGTGGAGGGTGTCAAAAGAACTGCTGAGCTAAAGAATAAGATCCAAGACTGAGTAACACATTTTGTGGATTACTTTGGGCAGTGGGAGGGAGCTAGAGAGAGAGTCACAAAGTATAAGGATGTTGTTCATGTGGGAAATTAATGGAAAGAGAAATGTCCACTGCTGTTTAACCCCTTAAGGACCGGGAAAATCTGAGTTTGATTTGACTTAAGGACCGGAGCAATTTTGACTTTTTTGACTATGTCTTTGTTCAACCATATTTTCTCTTTAATTCCTTTTGTGCAGCCACATAAATTATATACTGTTTTTTTAAGCACAAGTAGGGCTTTCTTTTGATACCACAATTATATGAATACCTCATTGTTTAATTTGATTAAAATAGAAAAAAAGAGGAAAAAAATTGAAAAAAAAACAACATTTTGCTTATATTTTCGTGTCAGGATTTGCATACAATTAGTTTATGACAAAAAAATACCCCTAAATATATTCATTTGCTTCTACTGAATATAAGAATACCCCATATGCCTAGTATTTCAATCACTTCCTCACATTTACAAGGTAAATATTACAAGATGGATGCCATTATTTCCAACTTGTAATTTCTCAACAATTGGCATGTGAGCATCATAGCTTAGCTGACGGTGCCAGAACCAAAAATGTCCCACAAAGGTATATGTTTCTGAAAACTACACAACATAAGGTAAATAATCAGGAGAATTTTGGAGTTTTTCATGCAGCTATTTTTCCAGAAAAAAATTTCAAAATTGTGGTAATATTTTGTTTTTTTGCAGTTTTCACACTTACATTTCAATACTACTGTTGATATCAAGCACATGATAGGTGAAGATTTTTAAAAATGCATTGTTTAGTGTTCAGCTCCTTCTTCTGAGTACGGCAATACCCCATATGCATAGGTTTCTCAAGGTTTGGGAGAGCTACGGGGCCCAAATTGGAAAATGCGCGTTTCCAGTTTCACACTTTGAATTTTCACAGCTTGCATCACTGGTGCCATGTCTCATTTGGGGCTGTGTAACAGTGCTCCACTCTAAGATTTCCCCCCAAAAGTATATATTTTTGGAAAGTAGACACCCCAGGCTTTCATTTTATGTATGTTTTCAATTTTTTTACGCAGCCATTTTACCACCAATCGCTCGTAAATCTTGACGTAAGTTAAAAAAACAGCGTTTTTCACACTTGCACTTCAATGTTGATGTGAATTTCAAGCACATGATAGGTGAAGATTTTTAAAAATGCATTGTTTAGTGTTCAGCTCCTTCTTCTGAGTACAGCAATACCCCATATGCATAGGTTTCTCAAGGTTTGGGAGAGCTACGGGGCCCAAACTGGAACATGCGCGTTTCCAGTTTCACACTTTGAATTTTCACAGCTTGCATCACTGGTGCCATGTCTCATTTGGGGCTGTGTAACAGTGCTCCACTCTAAGATTTCCCCACAAAAGTATATATTTTTGGAAAGTAGACACCCCAGGCTTTCATTTTATGTATGTTTTCAATTTTTTTACGCAGCCATTTCACCACCAATCGCTCGTAAATCTTGACGTAAGTTAAAAAAACAGCGTTTTTCACACTTGCACTTCAATGTTGATGTGAATTTCAAGCACATGATAGGTGAAGATTTTTAAAAATGCATTGTTTAGTGTTCAGCTCCTTCTTCTGAGTACGGCAATACCCCATATGCATAGGTTTCTCAAGGTTTGGAGAGCTACGGGGCCCAAACTGGAACATGCGCGTTTCCAGTTTCACACTTTGAATTTTCACAGCTTGCATCACTGGTGCCATGTCTCATTTGGGGCTGTGTAACAGTGCTCCACTCTAAGATTTCCCCCCAAAAGTATATATTTTTGGAAAGTAGACACCCCAGGCTTTCATTTTATGTATGTTTTCAATTTTTTTACGCAGCCATTTTACCACCAATCGCTCGTAAATCTTGACGTAAGTTAAAAAAACAGCGTTTTTCACACTTGCACTTCAATGTTGATGTGAATTTCAAGCACATGATAGGTGAAGATTTTTAAAAATGCATTGTTTAGTGTTCAGCTCCTTCTTCTGAGTACAGCAATACCCCATATGCATAGGTTTCTCAAGGTTTGGGGGAGCTACGGGGCCCAATTTTGAACAAATATTGAATTTTCACATCTTGGTTAACTGATGCCATTACTCATTTTGGGCTATGTTCCAGTGCTGCACTTTAGAATTTCCCCCCAAAAGTGTATATTTTTGGAATGTAGACACCCCCAGCTTTCATTTTAGGTGTGTTTTCAAATGTTTTACAAGGCCATTTTACCACCACTTTCTCATAAACTTGACGTAAGTAAAAAAACAGCGTTTTTCACACTTTGCCTTCAATGTTGATGTGAATTTCAAGCACAGAATAGGTGAAGATTTTATAAACTGAATTGAATAGTGTTCAGCTCCTTCTTCTGAGTACGGCAATACCCCATATGCATAGCTTTCTCATGGTTTGGGGGAGCTACGGGGGCCAAATTGGAACATGCGCGTTTCCAGGTTCACACTTTGAATCTTCACAGCTTGCGTTACTGGTGCCATGTCTCATTTGGGGCTGTGTAACAGTGCTCTTTTTTTTAAGATTTCCCCCCAAAAGTGTATATTTTTGGAAAGTAGACACCCCAGGCTCTCGTTTTAGGTGTGTTTTCCAATTTTATACACAGCCATTTTACCACCAATTCCTCGTAAACCATGACGTAAGTAAAAAAAAAAAAAAACAGCGTTTTTCACACTTAGGGTTGGCGGCAGTATACTGGGCTGCATACAAATTGGTTTGGGAAACAATTTCACCTAAAACGTCTTCCCCCAAAAACAAATCAAAAAAATGATCATGGGTAAATCCTTCCACATCAATTTGAATCCCTGGGTTGCCTGTGAATTCTGAGATTCGTGGGCATAAATTGATACCCATTCATTAGGATCCGGAGTGGCAGGTGTTGGGGCATTTCTTTGGGCAGGTCTTTTGGCGGGTCTTTGGGCAGATCTTTTGGCAGGTGCTGGGGCAGTTGCCAAGGCAGCTCTTGGGGCAGCACTTGGGGCATTTCTTTGGTAGGTCTTTGGGCAGATCTTTTGGCAGGTGCTGGGGCAGTTGCCAGGGCAGCTCTTGGGGCAACACTTGGGGCATTTCTTTGGGTAGGTATTTTGGTAGGTCTTTGGGCAGTTCTTTTGGCAGGTGCTGGGGCAGTTGCCAGAGCAGCTTTTGGGGCAGTGCGTCTTTTCTTGACAGAAGGCCCAGCGTCATCACTAGAGCTGCTCTCACTTTCTGAAAACTGCGCTATGTCAAAATCTGACGCAGTGTCTGTTGCCTCAGAGTCAGACGCCAAAAAGGCATATGGCTCTTCAACGCTGTACCTGCGCTGCATTTTGCCCACTAAAAAAGCTTTTTTTTTTTCTTACGCTATCCCTAAACCTAAATCTAACCCTAAAACTTACCCTAACCTACGTATATCCTGAACCTACCTAACCCAAGTGAACTACCTATCTAAACTGCACTTATTATATATATATATTTTTTTTTTTTTTTTGGGGGGGGTTTGGGGTTTTTTGGGGTTTTTTTTTTTCTTACGCTATCCCTAAACCTAAATCTAACCCTAAAACTTACCCTAACCTACGTATATCCTGAACCTACCTAACCCAAGTGAACTACCTATCTAAACTGCGCTTATTATACATATATATATATATTTTTTTGGGGGGGGGTTTTGGGTTTTTTTGGGGTTTTTTTTTTTCTTACGCTATCCCTAAACCTAAATCTAACCCTAAAACTTACCCTAACCTACGTCTATCCTGAACCTACCTAACCCAATTGAACTACCTATCTAAACTGCGCTTTTTATATTTTATTTTTTTTGGGGGGGGGGGGTTTGGGTTTTTTTTTTTTTTTTTCTCCCCTAAACCTAAATCTATCCCTAAAACTTTCCCGTCTACACTAAACCTACCCAACTACCTACCAAAATACCTAAACTATATTTATTATTTAAAAAAAAAAAAAAAAAAAAAAAATTTAAAAAAAATTAAAAAAAATTTTAAAAATTTTTTAAAAAATCTAAAAAAATTCAAGGGGGATGGGGGGTGTCCCACAGATCAGAAAACACTGATCTGCAGCAAATTGATCACTCCAAGAGTGATCAGATGGGGGGGCACTTATTGATCACTGCAGAACAGTGATCAAAGGGTTAAATGTCTTTATTTAAACTTTTTTTTGACTTTTTTTTTCTACAGGTACACTGGAACAGCATGTCTCTCTGTCTCTCTCCACCTCAGCAGTATGCAAGGTGGAGGGAGGCAGAGAGATCTGACAGGGACAGTATTTACAAATACTGTCCCTGTCATTCAGGTTTTGCAACATGTGATTCGCTTTTGAAGCGAATCGCATGTTGCAACAATGTTTCAGCCGCTTGTTACTAAGTGTCCCGATACCGGGACACTTAGTAACAAGCGGCTTGAACTCTTCCATCGCTCCGTGCGGCCGCGATGGAAGAGTTTAACCCTTGACGTACCAGGACCGTCAAGGGTCGTTCGGTCACATTTACCCTTGACGGTCCTGGTACGTCAAGGGTCGCTAAGGGGTTAAATCATACATACTCATCAAGAGAGATTTATATAACTACAACCTACAACAGCCTTGCATATCAGCAACCATAATCATCAGGTCCCCATTATCCGATATTCCAATGATTATTCACAGACACTGCAAGAAACATCCTATATAATAATTCGCTAGAAATTTTGTAACTACACAATCATGCGCAGTAGAGACTGCCCGTGACGAGGCTGATACTGGACTACGCCGCCGTTCACATAGGTGAGTATCACCTTGTGCAAGTGCACCAGAGTCCAGCATTCTGATTGTTTACAGACAGGAAGATATTAAATATGTAGTAAGGAAGGTCTTCATAGAGGCCTATGGGGCCACCAGTAGACATTTCACACAAGTTATGTCAGAGTTTGCAATTCTTATCTCAATATCCAGTAAATTTCTTACCATGTGGGTGTTAACCAATAATACGGAACTCTTCACCCCCCAACAAAGTGCAGTTTGCGTCAGAATCACACATCTCTAGCCTAAAAAATAAGGGCCTGTGCTCCTTTAATGACAGAGTGAAGAATATCCTACTTGTCCTATCTGCAGTAAATAATATGTGTCCAGAAATTTCTTCTATAAATAAAACATCTGCTTTATAAATAGCAGTTACATCTCCAGTATGACAGCCATATGGGCTTTATGCTGGAGGGGATATAAGATTGATCAGATTAGTCATGGACCACTCTATTAAACTTTCCGACAATTAGCACTAGGTCTGTATCTGTATATTTTATGCAACAAAAATGGGGAGGGATATGTTCGTAAACCTTTAACCCTTTGAATTACACAGAAGCATGCAATCCATTACTTTGAACTGCTTTTCAAAACTGACTGACACGGAAACAGTTAGACCAGGGATAGGGAGCCCTTCGCTCATGAGCTGTTAGGAACCGCAACTCCCATAATCCCCATCTACTCATTGGCTGATTGGGGAAAATGGGAGTTACAGTCTCCAACAGCTGGAAAGCCAAAGGTTGCTTAATTCTTAGGTAGACTGCTATATGAACATGAATACTCTGAGGACCACACAATGCACTGCTTAACCTGTGGTCCTCAAGGGGTGTGACAGTAACAGTGGACTCCCTGTCTGGGTGTCCCCGTCAGTTGCTGCTTCCTTCAATCCTGAGCATGGCTGCTCTGCTAGAATATCGCAGTTTACCCCAAGCACCAAGCAAGTCCAGTGTAGGGGTTAGAATAAGTACTGATTTATTGTAGAACACACAGGGTTTATATACACACATAACAAGTTATCCACACATATTAGAATACAATAGGATACAGGTTACTGCAAACCACATATGGGAAGAAAATGGGGCATGTGGTGGACGGACACATAATACAAAGAGGCACAATGGGAACAATACACAAGTTATAAAATTGGAGCCCCAACATGGGGAACAAAGGACTGTAAACAGTAAACATGATTACATCACAAGTAATTACATCACTACTAGTGATGATCGAGCACCCCGATGCTCGGGTGTTCGGGTGCTCTGGCCGAGCGCCCCCGGAGGCTCGAGTGCTTGGCCGAGCACCCGAGCCCCATTGAAGTCAATGGGAGGACTCGAGCATTACACCAGGCACCCCCTGCTCTGATGAGGGGAGGGTGCCTGGTTCATAGGAAAAGGTCAGAAAATGATGGAAACACCACAGAAATGGTTCAGGGACAGCATAGGGAGGATGTCTGGATGCATCTTGGACTCCAACGTCGCTGCTGGGAACGATGTTTCGCCCGTAGTACGCCATTTTTACAGACTGACCGTAAAACACACAAAAAGGAAGATAAAAACAATTTTAGGCGAAAAATTGTTACCAAACAGTATTTGCTGTATATTTACTTGTATATCATCTGCAAATTCTGCAAAAAATGTCATCGATTTTTCGGAACTGGGGCCATGATTAAGAGGGAAACATGCGCAGCGTAAAGCAGGTGTTCAACGTGGTTATGGCCCGGGTAAGGTACAGCATTCAGGAACGGAGGCCGCAGCTACCACAGGTTTTACAACATGTCCGTTTACCCTTGTTAAGTCCAAAATTTATAGTCGGAACAGTGGGGTCTGATCCATTGAGTAAAAGTGACAAAGTGACTTAGTGGATGAAGCCAAGAACTACCTTCTGCTCTGTCGAACACCCCAGCCCTATTTAATTCAATGGGAGGACCTGAGGCACTCCGATACAACCTGTATATCACAAAATGGAGGGCCTCATTCACATTGTGGTACAATAGTTCAGGTAGTGGTCCAACACTCATAAAGCCTATGCACTAAGTGAAAGGGCTGCCAAAAATTAGACTGAAATGTCACTCCAATACACCCTTTATTACACATAAAGGAGGGCATCATACACACCCTTGAAAAATTAGGATTAATGGCCTGCTGGTGACCCTCTAAAACATTAGGGGCGAGGGCATGCCGCTAAGCTGACCATCTAAAACATTAGGAATGAGGGTCTGCTGCTGAGCCGACCATCTAAAACATTATGGGTGAGGGTCTGCTGCGGAGCTGACCATCCTAAACATTATATGCGAAGGCCCGCTAGTGAGCTGACGCTATAAAACATTATATGAGAGGGTCCGCTAGAGAGCTGACCCAATAAAACATTATATGAGAAGGCCCGCTGGTGAGCTGACCTATACAAAAATTGTCAAACAGGGCCCGCTGGTGAGCTGGCCCTATATAAAAATTATATCACAGGGCCCGCTGGTGAGCTGGCCCTATATAAAAATTATATCACAGGGCATATGGAAGAGGAGGAGGAGGATGAGAAGATTAAGAGTCAACCATATAGCCGTTTTTTGGGTGGAAGGGGTGAATGGGAATACAGAGTATTCCCATCATTGTAAATAACATATATAAAGTGAGTTTATGTTCCCCCGGGGCTTTCCTCCAGTGGAGTGGAGAAGTCAGGGGAAATCCAGGCCTTGTTCATTTTTATAAGTGTCAACCTATCAGCATTTTCGGTGGAAAGGCGGATACGCTTATCTGTTATGATGCCACCAGCAGCACTAAATACCCGCTCAGACAGAACGCTGGCGGCAGGGCAGGCCAGCACCTCCAAGGCGTAGAGTGCCAGTTCATACCACGTGTCCAGCTTGGACACCCAGTAGTTGTAAGGCACAGAGGGATCAGTGAGGACGCTCACACGGTCTGCTACGTACTCCTTCACCATCTTCCAAAACTTTTCCCTCCTTGTGACACTAGGCCACGCATCAGGGTGAGGGTGCTGGCGGGGTGTCATGAAGGTGTCCCACGCCTTGGAGAGTGTTGCCCTGCCTTTGTCGGAACTGCTGTGTGCTCCCCTTTTCTCCCCTTCTCGGTTGGCCAAGGTAGCACGTACTCTGCCGCCAGCGTTGTCAGATGGAAAATTTTGGAGCAATTTTTCAAGAAGAACCTTCTGGTATTGCACCATTTTGCTTGTCCTCTCCACCGGAGGAATGAGAGATGAGAAATTCTCTTTGTAGCGGGGGTCCAGAAGGGTGAACACCCAGTAATCCGTGTTGTCTAAAATGCGTATAACGTGTGGGTCACGGGAAAGGCAGCCTAACATAAAGTCAGCCATGTGTGCCAGAGTACCAACAGGCAAGATTTCGCTGTCCTCACCAGGAGGATGACTCTCAATCTCCTCATCCTCTTCCTCCTCTTCTGCCCACCCACGCTGAAGAGATGGAACTAAAGTTCCATGGCTACCCTCTGTAGCGGAGGCAACCGTGTCTTCCTCCTCCTCCTCCTCCTCCTCCGCCTCCTCCAATTGTCGCTGAGAAGACGAAGTGAGGGTGCTCTGGCTATCACGTTGTGTAAGCTCTTCCTCCCCCATTTCCACCTCTTCCATATGCAAAGCGTCGGTTTTAATTGTGAGCAGCGAGCGTTTCAGTAGACACAGAAGTGGGATGGTTACACTGATAATAGCGTTATCGCCGCTCACCATTTGTGTCGATTCCTCAAAATTGCGTAAAACCTCACAGAGGTCTGACATCCATTCCCACTCCTCACTTCTGATTAGAGGAAGTTGAACGGAGAGGCGACGACCGTGTAACAGCTGGTACTCCACTACTGCCCTCTGCTGCTCACAAAGCCGGGCCAACATGTGGAAGGTGGAGTTCCAGCGCGTGCTCACGTCACACAGCAGCCGGTGAGCTGGCAATTGTAAGCGCTGCTGCAGCGTCAACAGGCCGGCTGAAGCTGTAGATGACTTACGGAAATGTGCACACACGCGGCGCACCTTCGTCAAGAGATCATGCAAATTGGGGTAGGTTTTTAGAAATCGCTGAACCACTAAATTAAATACATGCGCTAGGCATGGTACGTGTGTGAGCTTGCCGAGCTCCAAAGCCGCCACCAAGTTACGCCCATTATCACACACAACCATGCCTGGTTGCAGGTTGAGTGGCGAGAGCCACTGCTCGGTCTGGTGACTAATCCCCTGCAACAGCTCTGAGGCCGTGTGCTGTTTGTCCCCAAGGCAGATCAGCTTCAGCACGGCCTGTTGACGCTTCCCCACTGCAGTGCTACACTGCTTCCAGCTACCGGCTGATGGGTGAGTGGCGCTGCGCGCAGAGAATTCGGAGGTGGAAACGGAGGAGGAGGAGGAGGAGCCAATAACGTAGGTGCTGGCGGAAACCCTGATGGAGGTAGGGCCCGCAATCCTCGGCGTGGGTAGCACCTGTGCCATCCCAGGGTCCGAGTCGCTCCCAGCCTCCACGAGATTCACCCAGTGTGCCGTCAGGGAAATGTAGCGTCCCTGGCCACAAGCACTTGTCCATTTGTCAGTCGTTAAGTGGACCTTCCCAGTAACTGCGTTGGTCAGGGCACGGGTGATGTTACGGGACACATGGTGGTGTAAGGCGGGGACGGCACACCGGGAAAAGTAGTGGCGGCTGGAGACTGTGTACCGAGGGACAGCTGCTGCCATCAGGCTGCGGAAGGACTCAGTGTCCACAAGCCTAAATGGCAGCATTTCGATGGCCAGTAATTTGGAAAGGTGTGAGGTTAGTGCTATGGCCTGTGGGTGGGTGGCTGGGTATTTTCGCTTGCGCTCAAATGCCTGGGGTAACGACATTTGGACGCTGCGCTGGGACAGGGAAGTGGATGTGGTCGCTGATGGTGCTTCAGATGGTACAGGTGCAGGGCGGGAGGTATGCGGGCCTGCGCCTGTGACAGGCGATTGGCCGGCACCGAAAACAGGGGAAGAGGAGGCAGTGGTGTGGCCTGCAGACACAGATTGGCGATCCGGGCATTCCTCCCACTTATTACGGTGCTTGGATGCCATGTGTCGGATCATGCTGGTGGTGGTGAGGTTGCTAGTGTTCATGCCTCGGCTCATTCTGGTGTGGCACAGGTTGCAAACTACAATTCTTTTGTCGTCCGCACTTTCCTTAAAAAAACGCCATACCGCGGAACACCTAGCCCTTGGCAAGGGAGATTTACGCAAGGGGGTGCTCCGTGGAACATTTGCGGGCCGGTTTGGTGCGGTCCGCCTTCTTTCTTTAGCCACACCACTGCCTCTTCCAGCCTGTTGCGGTGCTGCAGATGGCTCACCCTCAGGACTGCTGTCATCGCTCGGCTTTCCACCTTCCCAGGTGGGGTCAGTGACCTCATCGTCCACCAAGTCCTCCTCCACTTCCTCACTCTGATCATCCTCCTCATTTCTTGATCCCACCACATCCTCAGTCATTGACAACTGTGTATCATCCTCCTCATCAAGGTCTTGAGACAGTAATTGTGGTTGATTTGATGGCAACTGTGTCTCATCATCATCATCCACTTCCTTTGACCTTAAATGCCGTTCCCCTCTGTCATCTTCTTGTGATTGGGTACCCTCTAGAGGTTGTGAATCAGGGCACAAGATCTCATGTTCCTCTGCAAGCGTGCTTGGAGAGAGGTTCAAATCAAGGATTGGTGATGAGAAGAGCTCCTCACTATATCCCAGTGTGGGATCACTTCTTTGGCCAGACCCTCTATGGTGGGAGGAAGGATGATCAGGGTGAGGATTATGTTGACCAGACTCTTGGCTAGTGAGAGTGGACTTGGTGGAAGACAGGGTGGTGCTTAACCGACTGGAAGCAGTATCAGCTGAAATCCAACCGACCACCTGTTCGCAGTGGTCTGACCTCGAGAGTGATGTCCTGCGACGCCCTGTAAACTGAGACATGAAGCTAGGTATGGTGGATGTCTTTCTTTCTTGTGCTCTGGCACCAGGCACAGTTTCTACGCGTCCTGACCCGCGCCCTGAACTATCAGGATCACGTCCACTTCCCCGTCCCTTTTTACCCGCCTTCTTCATATTAAACGGAATACATGCCGGTAATCTGCGGCTAGGCACACGAAACAGAATGTGATGCTAATCTGCGGCTAGGCACGCTAAACAATATGTGACGCTAATCTGCGGCTAGGCACACTAAACAATATGTGACGTTAATCTGCGGCTAGGCACACTAAACAACATGTGACGCTAATCTGCGGCTAGGCACACGAAACAGAATGTGACGCTAATCTGCGGCTAGGCACACGAAACAGAATGTGACGCTAATCTGCGGCTAGGCACAGTGAACGGAATATGTGACGTTAATTTGTGAATTTGCACACTAAACAGAATGTGACAATAATCTATGGCTAGGCACACGTTTAAAATGGCCCTTTTTGTCACTGCGTTGTAAAATCATTGGCCCTGTGCACCTAACAGAATATGTCAGCTTGTCACTGCACTGTGAAATATTTGTCCCTGTGCACCTAGTACAATGTCACCTTAGAACATGTCCCCCCCCCACAAAAAAATGAAATTCTGCCACCCCCAAAAAAAATTAAATGCTGCCCCCACACACAACAGTCCTAAAAAGGACTTTTGGGTCTTGAAAGAGTTTCAACAATTTTATTCTCCCTACACTGACTTCCTGTGCATCTAGTATTATATGTCACCTTACAAATATCCCCCCCGATCACGGGTTCTGGCCAGCCAATCAGTGTAATGCCAGCAGCCAACATGGCTGCTGGCATTACACTGATGTCAGAGCCTCCCCGCACGTTTATTGGCTGCGCAGCAGCTGCGAAACCTGCGGGGAGGAGACCCGAACATGGCGGGCGAGCACATGCAGTACTCGTACGAGTACCGCCATGTGCCGAGCAGAGCGATGCTCGAGCCGAACCGAGCTTCGGCCGAGCATGCTCGCTCATCACTAATCACTACATAATTAAATGACAAACATCAGACCAGAGCATAATTCTCTCAACAAATACACTACCCTGTTCCTGTGCCAGTCTGTAGAGCTGGTGCTGGGCCCCAGGCCCCTCTAGGAGCCCAGGCCACGGAGGCTTCCATGGCAAGGGGCAAAAGGGTCAGTGATTTGTCTTTGGGGAGGCTATACTCTGTTCCAGTGCCAGGTCCATAGTCTGTGGGCTGGAGTCTGACCCTAAGCCCCCTCCAGGAGCCCCAGTGATGGAAGGTTCCGTCACACAGGGGGGTTTAGTGTAAAACAAGAGAACTGAAAAACAGTAGTTAATGAGGCTGATGTACTAAGATGAACTGCAGCAAATCTGGAACAAGAAAGCTCGACAAATGGATGGCCTCAGGTTCCCCATCCTTGCTCTAGGTTGCATACCATCATACGTAGAGATTAACTTTTTTTTGCATTTATGTTTCCCTTACAGAGATAAATAAAACTTCCAAGACTAGATTATCTGATTGATTCTCCTGATCTTGAGAAAATTTGAGTTCCAAATACCATAGGAACTGTGCTATTTAACCCCTTAAAGACCAGGGTCTTGGGGAGTGTATCCCCTTAAGGACCACTTTGATTTCATTTGGCAAGCCTGCATACGTAACTGATCACGTGGGCTCTCTTGCCAAATCACATGTGCCGGCTCGTTGTACAAGGGAATGATATGACCGTTCAGTTCTTGGAGAGGTCAGTTTCAGATTCCGGTAGCGGAAAAAATCCATGACATGCCAGGACTGTTATCAGTCCTTAAAGGGGATGTATCACCTCATAAAAATGTTACCATAGGTTTTGTTAATAAAGTACTATTAGGAAAGCTGTTTTTTTTTTTCTAAATGTAAGTAAGATATAAGATATTGCATCTTCTGTGCTGTGCACTTCCACATAATGGGCACTCTGAATCTTCAGCATGGCTCTTCTTCACCTCCCTACCAGCTGCCCCAGGGAGCGCGTTCACTCTTCCATTTGCTGTGGTGTGAAAGGCTTCTATCATTATATCAAGCCCCGGTTAGCATTATACTGAGGTTGCAACCTCTGTATAATGCTAACCGGAGCTTGATATAACTATAGAAGCTATTCACACCAAAGGGAAGCGTGAATGCTCTCCCTGGGGCAGCTGGGAGGGAGGCGGGAGGAGAATTAGGAAGTCAAGAAGAGCTGTGCTGAAGATTCAGCGTGCTTCAATATGCTGACCAACACAGCTTGAAGATACAATATCTTTGAAAGTACTTACATTTAAAAAAAGAAAAAAAAAACAGCTTTCCTAATAGTACTTTATTAACAAAACCTATGGTAAAAAAAATGTAGGTGGTGATACATCCCTCTAAGTGTAATTCAAAGATGACGGTCCAAGCATTGGATTTTAGACCCTTGAATGCGAGAAAGGTATCCACAATGTCTCAGAGACATCTCTAGTATTCAAGGGGTTAAAAGCCCTATTTAAATGAATGAAAAAATGATCAGTTTTGTATATATTCTACATATTATTAGTCTGGAACTGACATTTTTTTTAAGATCAGGGGAATTAGCTTACAAACTTTATCTTGGAAGGTTCAATCTCCTCTGTAAGGGAACCATAAATGCAAAAAATGTGGCATACATCTAATGGTTAAATCAATGTTCATGTATGTATAACACCTAAATAAAATTCAGTTGAAGGTGATCAAAAGTGAGCAAAGCTGAAAGAGTTAAGTGAATAATTAAAACCGGGCAGGGTTGCATGGAGAATCTGTTATTCCAGTACAGCTGGGTACAGTTCTAGGTCACTCACCTAAAGGGAACACTGCCTAAAGCAGATATGGGCAATCGGAGGCCCTGCAGCTGTCAAGGGCTACAGTTTTCATCATCCCACCCAGTCATTGGCTGGCCAGGGTTATGGGGGTTGGTGTCCTTGACATCTGAAGAGCTTCAGGTTACACAACCTTTCCCTAGAGGTTTACACAAGGGTTAAAGTGATAGTAATACTCCGTTTTAACTTTATTTTATTCTGTAGACATTAAAAAAACATGAAGAATGATATAAGTCTTATCTCTCAAACCTTTATGGTTTAAGAGATATTCACAAGCAAAGTTTCCCCCTCCCGCCCCTTTTACCTAGTGTAAGCCATCTCTTCTCAGATGTGAATCTGGTTGTAAGACCAGACAGATAACAGCAGGGGACAATCTTCTTTGTATGAAAACAATGAAAGCCCTTCCCCCCTTGACAAGTTTTTCAGCTTTTTCCCTTATCTTAATTGAAGATTGTCCCTCTCTGCAGTCTACCTGGGCACCTCCCTTCTGATCTGGCTGAAGGGGGGGGGATACTTTGCTTGTGAATATCTCTTAAACCATAAAGGTTTGAGAGATAAGACTTGTATTGTTCTTCATGTTTTTTTTAATGCCTACAAAATAAAATAAAGATAAAACAAAGTATTACTATCCCTTTAAGGCCAAAGCAATAAGGAGACACGGAATAAATTATTTCCTTCAGATGCCGCCTCTATATCTTAGAGGAGTAGATCTAATCAGTAGTTAATCAGAAGATGCAGGAAAGGCTCTCGTTTTGGAAATGTATATGCAAATATTGTTCACGTGGCCTTAAGATATTTTTCATTTTTGGCATTTATGATTGGAAATTGTGTTTTCAGTTTTGTATATTAAGCTTTGCTTGCAATCTAATGAAATTAAACTATTTTGTCATGTAACTGATTTTGCTACCAAAGGGTTTAAAAAAAATAAAAAAAACAACACTAAAAAACTGATATAAATTTGTATCCATTAAATAGCAGTGGTTCTCTGCAAAACACTGTATTTTTCCCACTAGCAGGGCTTATGTTCAGAGAACATAGATATAAGATATAAGCATAAAATGATTTTCAAGTGGACCTGTCACCAGGGTCGGATTTCCCATTGGGCAAGGTAGACAAATGCCTAGAGCACAAAGTCCAGAGGGGGCTCCTCAACTTGTTGGCCATGCCCCCATTTTGAGTTGTAGTGTGTGGCCAGAACAATCACAATACTCCTGCTCTATGGAAGCCATTTATTTACCAATTTACAGTCCAAATTACTTGATATTAGTTAACTCCTTGGATGTTAAACATGTCTCCAATGCATTGTGCCACAGCCAAGGGGTTAAGAGCTTTCATTCTGCTTGAATGTTATAGGGTAAGAGTATGTTCTGTACCAGGCAACAGCAGATTGGGCTAGGGGGTGGGGTCTTATGAGGTTAGAGGGTGGAGCTAAGGGCACCATGGATGCTTTTGCCTAGGGGTGTCTCAGATGTAAATCCAGCCCTGTCAGATGAATTTTGTAGGACATATTCACACTCAAGGTAGTAGGTCCTCTTTAATCCCTTGAATGCTAGAGAGATTGCAAACACTTTGCTTTACTATGATTTGATGATCTATCTGATATCCAGGGGATACATTTGAAGAGAAATAAAGGAGTAAGGCTCTTATGCCGAAAGAAAAAGAGAAACAATTCTGGTTCAAATAAACTGCACCGTAGGGGACAATTGATAATTCTCAAAATTCTCATTAACTTAAATTATGTTTTTAATACCATGAATGCTAGAAAGGTCTCCAGTTATACCTGGGAACCTTCTTGTCCCAAGCCTCTGGAGGTATTCATAGGTCTAGGGGTGGGAGTGTCCAAATGACATGATTCATGTTAAAAGATAGGTGGGGCTTGATTGGAGTGGATGTGTTTGCCTGAGTGGCTCATAGTCTACCCAAGCCTGTATGGCTCCCAGTCACTACACAGTTCAGTACAAAAACATAATTAAATATACCAACCCTCCATATGTACAAACTGGACCCCATCACATTTATTTAGAAATGTTGTCTAGCAAAATCCTCCTTTAGAACACGTATAGTGTAAACGCAGCAGCAATGGTGCATGAATTTTGGGTTTTAGCTCTTAGGGAGCACTGACCACAAATTACCAGGCAAAGAACTGGTGTGAAATTAAGCGCGTGATGGTAAATTGGGCATGACTTTTACTGACTAAGCCCTCTACCTCCTTGCCTATTGTTCTACTGGGCAGGGCGGCTAGAGAGGAAGCAAACCTGGGGAGGGAACTCTTGGCTTGGTACCATCTCTAGTATTAACTACAGGCTGGACTAAGACACAGGGCCTGGGCAAGGAACCGGGGAATCTTCACAAATATACATGCACAAACTGAAACAAGAATAAAGAGGACAATGCTCATGAGAGATCTTACAATGTAGAGGAAGTAGAAGGGCAAGAGAAACATGACATGAAGATAGGTGGTAGTCATATACAGTTGAGCAAATTACTAGGCCAACTGGAAGGCTGGCAACAAGGTAGGTATGAATGGACAGACCAGATAAGTTGTTGGTGTGGAGCTGAGAGAGATATCAAGGCAAAAGTAAGGAAGAAGTTATGTGGTGTGGGGGTGGGCTTCTCTAACGAGATGAGTACTCATAGAGTGCTTGGAGGTTTTGAATCTTGGCTTGAATCTGAGAATGGACAGTAGCAGTTTTCACAGTTAGGGCCCAACTCTTAAAAAGTCATCAAGGCATGAGGGAGAGGCATTTATGAGGAAGGAGAAGAGAAGAAGATCATTGGCCAACCAAAATAGGTTGATTTGGCAAATACCTTGAAATGAGATTGGATATGTAGATGAAAGAAGATTTGTGAATGGCTTTTGTCAGTCATTGTTTGCATTTTATGATTGATCCTGGAGGCTATAGGGAGCCATTATCGGGCTTGGCAGACTGGGAAGCAGGAGAAGAGCAGTTACCGATATGAGCAAGTCTGGAACTAGCATTCAGAATAGATTGGTATGCTGCCAGACCACTAAATAAGGGTTAGCAGTAATGAACACATGATATGAGGGAGCAAACTAATGTCTATATTAAAAAGAAACAGAATCACCCAGAATAGCTAATATAGAAAATATATAGGAAAAAGGAGTGCTAGTACCGATTAAGGAATCAAAATTATATAATGCCTCCCTGAAAAATATCTAGGCATAAAACACAGGAATAACATGAGACAATGTATGTTATTACACAATAAATGTTTTTATATAGGATAAGTTAAAATGAGTTCAATAAGTTCTTGTTACAATGTGTCAGGGATCCTTTTTTGCTTGAATACTTCCTCCTTGCTGTCAATATCAATTATCCGACATGCAACAGAAAGAAATAGCAGTCTCTCAGTATGTTGTGTATCACACCAAAATATACCGTATTTTCCAACTCACATCTAAGTTAGGAACGATTCGCTTCACTTCATGACCAGGGATCTTAAGCGGGTAACATTAAATCTACCGTTTCCACATAGGAATAAGAGAGGAAAACAGCAGTGTTTTAGGATATGATATATTCTAATCTGAATATAAATGATATTCACTTACATATAGGTAAGTTGGGGCCCGCTCAGCCAGTATCCTCCTCACGCTCACAGTCTTTACTGGTCAGTGGTAAGGTCTCAATCCCACACATTCACATCACCATATGTAATAGAAATCAGTTGTCAGAAGCGTAAATTATATTTAAGATAAAATACATATCAAACTTACAGGGTAGTATCCCATATTGTGCAGACCTCGTAGACTTCCCCTGTGTAGGTACTCTGCACTCTGATCTCATCACGGATTCTCAGGGATTTCCTTTCTTGCTCAGAAAACCAATAATACCAATTGAATGATAGGGTTAATCGGTAGTGATAATAAGATACATTTATTTAAGCCAAATAGTAAAATATAATATAAAAGTCCATATAAAACAGCATGATATCACCTCCGGTAAGCCACACTAAAATTGGTCTGCCTCTTAAGAGCACAGAATTAACTGCATCCATTATGGTTTCAAAAAGACCTAACCACTGTAAGGCCCTAGCACAGGAAGGACAATAGGAGAGCAAACAATAGTATTAAAACCAGTGATAGATATGACACCCACCCAACACGTTTCGTGTGTTGAGCAGTTCCTCAGGGGTATAAGCTGTTATACCCCTGAGAAAGTGCTAAACTCACGAAACACGTTGGGTGGGTGTCATATCTTGCCATTGACCAGTCAATAAATATTGTGAGCATGAGGAGGATACTGACTGAGAACTGATTGGAGGAAAGACTGGAGGACCCCAACTTCCTATATGTAAGTGGATATAATTTTTATTCATATTAGAATACACCATATACTGAAACACTGCTGTTTTCCTCTCTTATACATATGTGGAAACATGAGATTTAACATTATCGGCTGAAGATCCCTGGTCAGGAAGTGAATCGTTCCTAACTGAGATGTGAGTTGGAAAATATGCTATACTAGTTGAACAGCCCGTGTACACTGGCCACAGTGCCACCCAGCAACAGCCGCAGTGCACTCATGCACAGTAGAGACTGCCCGCGCCGCGGCTGATACGGAGCGGGGCGCTCCGAAATCAGGCCATAGTCTTTTCACTATGGTCTGAATTCGGAGCCCCGCTCCATTATCAGCAGCAGCGCGGGCAGTCTGTACTGAGCATTACTGCAGCACGCTCAGCCATCTCTACTGCGCATGAAAGCTTCTGACAAACACACACTTAGCAACGTATTATATAGGATTTTGGTGTGATGTACAACACACTGAGAGACTCCTAATTCTTTCCGTTGCATGATTTGTCTGGAAGCCGGATAATTGGTATTGACAGCAAAGAAGAAGTATTGAAGCAATAAATGATCCCTGACACACTGTAACAAGGACTTATTAAACCAATTTTATCTTATCCTATATTAAAACATTTATTGTGTAATAACATACATTGTCTCATCTTATTCCTGTGTTTTATGCCTAGATATATTTCAGAGAGGCATTATAAAATTTTGATTCTTTAAGCGCTATTAGCACTCCCCCATTTTACTTTGTGTTTTACTCTATCTGTGATAGCAGATTGGCTGCTGGCTGCATTACAAATTTTCTTTACAGTGTGTGGTAAATAGAGTGCTGAAATACCTTCTTCTATTTTATATAAAATAAGTAAAGGTATTGATACAAAAAAGTAAACTATATCATATAACAACCCCTGCCCACCCCATAAAAACATACTCTATATTGGGTAAATATCATCTGGAGATCCCCACGGTATCTAAATGTAATTCTGAATTCTGACCACATCAGCATCTAATAATATAACATCAAATACTATAGCACAAATACATAGATTAGTTCCATCCTTATTGAAGCACAGTTCATCATAGTGCATAATAAGGGGTGGGTTTGGTACTATAATTTCTGTTTTCTTTTTGCTCTTATTAATTGGCTTATGTTAATTAACAAATTACCACATCACCTTTGGTTTCCACATAACAGCCTTTAACACTTAGATGAGTTGTGCATTGTAATATTTCTTTCTCATCATAATAATTGCAACATCTTGACTGTCTGTAGTGTTCCAATAACTGGTAATTATTAGTGATGAGCGAGCACCCCAATGCTCGGATGTTCGGGTGCTCTGACCGAGCACCCCCTGAGGCTCGAGTGCTCGGCCGAGCATCCGAGCCCCATTGAAGTCAATGGGAGGACTCGAGCATTACACCAGGCACCCCCTGCTCTGATGAGGGGAGGGTGCCTGGTCCATAGGAAAAGGGCAGAAAAAGATGGAAACACTACAGAAATGGTTCAGGGACAGCATAGGGAGGATGTCTGGATGCACCTTGGACTCCAACATCGCTGCTGGGAACGATCTTTCGCCCGTAGTACGCCATTTTTACAGACTGACCGTAAAACACACAAAAAGGAAAATAAAAACGACTTTAGGCGAAAAATTGTTACCAAACAGTATTTGCTGTATATTTACTTGTATATCATCTGCAAATTCTCCCAAAAATTTCATCGATTTTCTGAAGTGAGGCCATGATTAAGAGGGAAACGTGCGCAGAGGCAAATTATCCCAAAAATTTCCTTGATTTTCAGAACTGAGGCCATGATTAAGATGGAAACGTGCGCTGAGCTGACCATCTAAAACATTATGGGTGAGGGTCTGCTGCAGAGCTGACCATCCTAAACATTATATGCGAAGGCCCGCTAGTGAGCTGACGCTATAAAACATTATATGAGAAGGCCCGCTGGTGAGCTGACCTATATAAAAATTGGCAAACAGGGCCCGCTGGTGAGCTGGCCCTATATAAAAATTATATCACAGGGCCCGCTGGTGAGCTGGCCCTATATAAAAATTATAGCACAGGGCATATGGAAGAGGAGGAGGAGGATGAGAAGATTAAGAGTCAACCATATACCCGTTTTTTGGGTGGAAGGGGTGAATGGGAATACAGAGTATTCCCATCATTGTAAATAACATATATAAAGTGAGTTTATGTTCCCCCGGGGCTTTCCTCCAGTGGAGTGGAGAAGTCAGGGGAAATCCAGGCCTTGTTCATTTTTATAAGTGTCAACCTATCAGCATTGTCGGTGGAAAGGCGGATACGCTTATCTGTTATGATGCCACCAGCAGCACTAAATACCCGCTCAGACAGAACGCTGGCGGCAGGGCAGGCCAGCACCTCCAAGGCGTAGAGTGACAGTTCATACCACGTGTCCAGCTTGGACACCCAGTAGTTGTAAGGCACAGAGGGATCATTGAGGACGCTGACACGGTCTGCTACGTACTCCTTCACCATCTTCCAAAACTTTTCCCTCCTTGTGACACTAGGCTGCGCATCAGGGTGAGGGTGCTGGCGGGGTGTCATGAAGGTGTCCCACGCCTTGGAGAGTGTTGCCCTGCCTTTGTCGGAACTGCTGTGTGCTCCCCTTTTCTCCCCTTCTCGGTTGGCCAAGGTAGCACGTACTCTGCCGCCAGCGTTGTCAGATGGAAAATTTTGGAGCAATTTTTCAACAAGAACCTTCTGGTATTGCACCATTTTGCTTGTCCTCTCCACCGGAGGAATGAGAGATGAGAAATTCTCTTTGTAGCGGGGGTCCAGAAGGGTGAACACCCAGTAATCCGTGTTGTCTAAAATGCGTACAACGCGTGGGTCACGGGAAAGGCAGCCTAACATAAAGTCAGCCATGTGTGCCAGAGTACCAACAGTCAAGATTTCGCTGTCCTCACCAGGAGGCTGACTCTCAATATCCTCATCCTCTTCCTCCTCTTCTGCCCACCCACGCTGAAGAGATGGAACTAAAGTTCCATGGCTACCCTCTGTAGCGGAGGCAACCGTGTCTTCCTCCTCCTCCTCCTCCTCCTCCTCCTCCTCCGCCTCCTCCAATTGTCGCTGAGAAGACGAAGTGAGCGTGCTCTGGCTATCACCTTGTGTAAGCTCTTCCTCCCCCATTTCCACCTCTTCCACATGCAAAGCGTCGGTTTTAATTGTGAGCAGCGAGCGTTTCAGTAGACACAGAAGTGGGATGGTTACACTGATAATAGCGTTATCGCCGCTCACCATCTGTGTCGATTCCTCAAAATTGCGTAAAACCTCGCAGAGGTCTGACATCCATTCCCACTCCTCACTTCTGATTACAGGAAGTTGAATGGAGAGGCGACGACCGTGTAACAGCTGGTACTCCACTACTGCCCTCTGCTGCTCACAAAGCCGGGCCAACATGTGGAAGGTGGAGTTCCAGCGCGTGCTCACGTCACACAGCAGCCGGTGAGCTGGCAATTGTAAGCGCTGCTGCAGCTTCAACAGGCCGGCCGAAGCTGTAGATGACTTACGGAAATGTGCACACACGCGGCGCACCTTGGTCAAGAGATCATGCACATTGGGGTAGGTTTTTAGAAATCGCTGAACCACTAAATTAAATACATGCGCTAGGCATGGTACGTGTGTGAGCTTGCCGAGCTCCAAAGCCGCCACCAAGTTACGCCCATTATCACACACAACCATGCCTGGTTGCAGGTTGAGTGGCGAGAGCCACTGCTCGGTCTGGTGACTAATCCCCTGCAACAGCTCTGAGGCCGTGTGCTGTTTGTCCCCAAGGCAGATCAGCTTCAGCACGGCCTGTTGACGCTTCCCCACTGCAGTGCTACACTGCTTCCAGCTACTGGCTGATGGGGGAGTGGCGGTGTGTGTAGAGAATTCGGAGGTGGAAACGGAGGAGGAGGAGCCAATAACATAGGTGCTGGTGGAAACCCTGATGGAGGTAGGGCCCGCAATCCTCGGCGTGGGTAGCACCCGTGCCATCCCAGGGTCCGAGTCGCTCCCAGCCTCCACGACATTCACCCAGTGTGCCGTCAGGGAAATGTAGCGTCCCTGGCCACAAGCACTTGTCCATGTGTCAGTCGTTAAGTGGACCTTCCCAGTAACTGCGTTGGTCAGGGCACGGGTGATGTTACGGGACACATGGTGGTGTAATGCGGGGATGGCACACCGGGAAAAGTAGTGGCGGCTGGGGACCGCGTACCGAGGGACAGCTGCTGCCATCAGGCTGCGGAAGGACTCAGTGTCCACAAGCCTAAATGGCAGCATTTCGATGGCCAGTAATTTTGAAAGGTGTGAGGTTAGTGCTATGGCCTGTGGGTGGGTGGCTGGGTACTTTCTCTTGCGCTCAAATGCCTGGGGTAACGACATTTGGACGCTGTGCTGGGACAGGGAAGTGGATGTGGTCGCTGATGGTGCTTCAGATGCTACAGGTGCAGGGCGGGAGGTATGCGGGCCTGCGCCTTCGACAGGCGATTGGCCGGCACCGAAAACAGGGGAAGAGGAGGCAGTGGTGTGGCCTGCAGACACAGATGGGCGATCCAGGCGTTCCTCCCACTTACTACGGTGCTTGGATGCCATGTGTCGGATCATGCTGGTGGTGGTGAGGTTTCTAGTGTTCATGCCTCGGCTCATTCTGGTGTGGCACAGGTTGCAAACTACAATTCTTTTGTCGTCCGCACTTTCCTTAAAAAAACGCCATACCGCGGAACACCTACCCTTTGGCAAGGTAGATTTACGCAAGGGGGTGCTCCGTGGAACATTTGCGGGCCGGTTTGGTGCGGTCCGCCTTCTTTCTGTTGCCACACCACTGCCTCTTCCAGCCTGTTGCGGTGCTGCAGATGGCTCACCCTCAGGACTGCTGTCATCGCTCGGCTCTACACCTTCCCAGGTGGGGTCAGTCACCTCATCGTCCACCAAGTCCTCCTCCACTTCCTCACTCTGATCATCCTCCTCAAGTCTTGATCCCACCACATACTCAGTCATTGACAACTGTATAACATTCTCCTCAACAAGGTCTTGAGACGGAAATAGTGGTTGATTTAATGGCAACTGTGTCTCATCATCATCATCATCATCCACTACTTCCTTTGACCTTAAATGCCGTTCACATCTGTCATCTTCTTGTGATTGGGTAGCCTCTAGAGGTTGTGAATCAGGGCACAAGATGTCATGTTCCTCTGCAAGCGTGCTTGGAGAGAGGGTCAAATGAAGGATTGGTGATGAGACGAGCTCATCACTATATCCCAGTGTGGGATCACTTCTTTGACCAGACCGTGTATGGTGGGAGGAAGGATGATCAGAGTGAGGATTATGTTGACCAGACTCTTGGCTACTGAGAGTGGACTTGGTGGAAGACAGGGTGGTGCTTAACCGACTGGAAGCAGTATCAGCTGTCATCCAACCGACCACCTGTTCGCACTGGTCGGACCTCGAGAGTGATGTCCTGCGACGCCCTGTGAAATCAGACATGAAGCTAGGTATGGTGGATGTCTTTCTTTCTTGTGCTCTGGCACCAGGCACAGTTTCTCCGCGTCCTGACCCGCGCCCTGAACTTTCAGGATCACGTCCACTTCCCCGTCCCTTTTTACCCGCCTTCTTCATCTTACACGATATATATGACTTTAATATATATGAGTTTGAAAACTTAACAGTATTTCTTCCTATTCTGCAACTGTGCAGAGTACACAGAATAGGCTGTTAAACGGCGTTGAAACACACTGAATGGAATATGTGACTTTAATATTTGAGTTTGAAAACTTAACAGTATTTCTTCCTATTCTGCAACTGTGCAGAGTACACAGAATAGGCTGCTAAACTGCGGTGACACACACTGAATGGAATAAGTGACTTTAATATTTGAGTTTGAAAACTTAACAGTATTTCTTCCTATTCTGCAACTGTGCAGAGTACACAGAATAGGCTGTTAAACGGCGGTGAAAGACACTGAATGGAATATGTGACTTTAATATTTGAGTTTGAAAACTTAACAGTATTTCTTCCTATTCTGCAACTGTGCAGAGTACACAGAATAGGCTGTTAAACGGCGTTGAAACACACTGAATGGAATATGTGACTTTAATATTTGAGTTTGAAAACTTAACAGTATTTCTTACTATTCTGCAACTCTGCAGAGTACACAGAATAGGCTGTTAAACGGCGGTGAAAGACACTGAATGGAATATGTGACTTTAATATTTGAGTTTGAAAACTTAACAGTATTTCTTATAATTCTGGAACTGTACAGAGTACACAGAATAGGCTGTTAAACGGCGGTGAAAGACACTGAATGGAATATGTGACTTTAATATTTGAGTTTGAAAACTTAACAGTATTTCTTCCTATTCTGCAACTGTGCAGAGTACACAGAATAGGCTGTTAAACGGCGTTGAAACACACTGAATGGAATATGTGACTTTAATATTTGAGTTTGAAAACTTAACAGTATTTCTTACTATTCTGCAACTCTGCAGAGTACACAGAATAGGCTGTTAAACGGCGGTGAAAGACACTGAATGGAATATGTGACTTTAATATTTGAGTTTGAAAACTTAACAGTATTTCTTATAATTCTGGAACTGTACAGAGTACACAGAATAGGCTGTTAAACGGCGGTGAAAGACACTGAATGGAATATGTGACTTTAATATTTGAGTTTGAAAACTTAACAGTATTTCTTCCTATTCTGCAACTGTGCAGAGTACACAGAATAGGCTGCTAAACTGCGGTGACACACACTGAATGGAATAAGTGACTTTAATATTTGAGTTTGAAAACTTAACAGTATTTCTTCCTATTCTGCAACTGTGCAGAGTACACAGAATAGGCTGTTAAACGGCGTTGAAACACACTGAATGGAATATGTGACTTTAATATTTGAGTTTGAAAACTTAACAGTATTTCTTACTATTCTGCAACTCTGCAGAGTACACAGAATAGGCTGTTAAACGGCGTTGAAACACACTGAATGGAATAAGTGACTTTAATATTTGAGTTTGAAAACTTAACAGTATTTCTTATAATTCTGGAACTGTACAGAGTACACAGAATAGGCTGTTAAACGGCGTTGAAACACACTGAATGGAATATGTGACTTTGATATTTTAGTTTGAAGACTTAACAGTATTTCTTCCTATTCTGCAACTGTGCACAGTACACAGAATGTGCTGCTACACTGCGGCGAAGCACACTGAATGGAATATGTGACTTTTAAATTTTAGTTTGAAGACTTAACAGTATTTCTTCCTATTCTGCAACTCTGCACAGTACACAGAATGTGCTGCTAAACTGCGGCGAAGCACACTGAATGGAATATGTGACTTTGATATTTTAGTTTGAAGACTTAACAGTATTTCTTCCTATTCTGCAACTCTGCACAGTACACAGAATGTGCTGCTACACTGCGGCGAAGCACACTGAATGGAATATGTGACTTTTAAATTTTAGTTTGAAGACTTAACAGTATTTCTTCCTATTCTGCAACTCTGCACAGTACACAGAATGTGCTGCTACACTGCGGCGAAGCACACTGAATGGAATATGTGACTTTTAAATTTTAGTTTTAAAAACTTAACAGTATTTCTTCCTATTCTGCAACTCTGCACAGTACACAGAATGTGCTGCTACACTGCGGCGAAGCACACTGAATGGAATATGTGACTTTGATATTTTAGTTTGAAGACTTAACAGTATTTCTTCCTATTCTGCAACTCTGCACAGTACACAGAATGTGCTGCTACACTGCGGCGAAGCACACTGAATGGAATATGTGACTTTGATATTTTAGTTTGAAGACTTAACAGTATTTCTTCCTATTCTGCAACTCTGCACAGTACACAGAATGTGCTGCTAAACTGCGGCGAAGCACACTGAATGGAATATGTGACTTTGATATTTTAGTTTGAAGACTTAACAGTATTTCTTCCTATTCTGCAACTCTGCACAGTACTCAGAATGTGCTGCTACACTGCGGCGAAGCACACTGAATGGAATATGTGACTTTTAAATTTTAGTTTTAAAAACTTAACAGTATTTCTTCCTATTCTGCAACTCTGCACAGTACACAGAATGTGCTGCTACACTGCGGCGAAGCACACTGAATGGAATATGTGACTTTGATATTTTAGTTTGAAGACTTAACAGTATTTCTTCCTATTCTGCAACTCTGCACAGTACACAGAATGTGCTGCTACACTGCGGCGAAGCACACTGAATGGAATATGTGACTTTGATATTTTAGTTTGAAGACTTAACAGTATTTCTTCCTATTCTGCAACTCTGCACAGTACACAGAATGTGCTGCTAAACTGCGGCGAAGCACACTGAATGGAATATGTGACTTTGATATTTTAGTTTGAAGACTTAACAGTATTTCTTCCTATTCTGCAACTCTGCACAGTACTCAGAATGTGCTGCTAAACTGCGGCGACGCACACTGAATGGAATACGTGACTTTGATATTTTAGTTTGAAGACTTAACAGAATGTGCTCTAATCTGCAACTTTGCACACTAAACAGAATGTGCTCTAATCTGCAACTTTGCACACTAAACAGAATGTGCTCTAATCTGCAACTTTG
Source organism: Rhinophrynus dorsalis (assembly GCA_037306005.1). Classification (NCBI taxonomy): domain Eukaryota; kingdom Metazoa; phylum Chordata; class Amphibia; order Anura; family Rhinophrynidae; genus Rhinophrynus; species Rhinophrynus dorsalis. Next base: position 50,795,187 of record CM074725.1, read on the forward strand.
CACACTAAACAGAATGTGCTCTAATCTGCAACTGTGCACACTAAACAGAATGTGCTCTAATCTGCAACTTTGCACACTACACAGAATATATATATTTTTTTTTTTTTTTTTTGTTTTTTTCCCCCCACACCAAATAACCTGCTGCCCCCACACACAGTAGTCCTAAAAAGGACTTTTGGTTCTTTTTTTTTCACAATTTTTGTTTTTTTCCTCCCTACACTGCCTTTCCCTTCCTATCCTCAGCTCTCCCTGGCTCAGACTGAGCCGAACTCGCTGGTCAGGTGCTATACAGCACCTGACCACGGGTTCTGGCCAGCCAATCAGTGTAATGCCAGCAGCCAACATGGCTGCTGGCATTACACCGATGTCAGAGCCTCCCTGCACGTTTATTGGCTGCGCAGCAGGCGCAAAACGTGCGGGGAGGAGACACGAACATGGCGGGCGAGCACATGCGGTACTCGTACGAGTACCGCCATGTGCCGAGCAGAGCGATGCTCGTGCCGATCCGAGCATCGGCCGAGCATGCTCGCTCAACACTAGTAATTATGCTGGTAAAACTATTTGCATTAAACCTAAACAACAGCCACATGGGATAGTGAGATAGTGAGGTGTCATCGGATTTCTCTTTTCCAGGACGCTTTTGCCTAGCTGGGATTTTTTATTGACTGGCTATTGGAACACTATTGATCATTTAAATGCTGATAGTATTTTGATGAAATGTGGTCCTGTAAGAATGGGACTGTTCTATATAATTGTGCTATAGAATTTGATGTTATATAATTAGAGATTGGTGTGGTCAGCATTCAAAATTACATTTAGATACCACGGTGATATCCTGATGAGATTTGTCCAGTATGGAGTATTTTATGGCGTTTTTATGAAGTGGGCAGGGGTTGTGATATGATAGAGTCTAATTGTTTTTTTTTTTGTTTGCAATACATTTACATTTTTTTATATATTAGCTGTGCTGGATCATTCTGTTTCTTACGGATACAGTCATATGTGGGAGTGAGTGGTGTCCCCTCATATGACCCTTGCTTGCTATATTTGTCTACTGGTAAGTAGGTGGTGTGGTTTGTATTTGTTTGTATAGTGCCTTGGTGGCATCCACTGTTAGACAAAGTCATAATTTTATCTGTTTCATAGATAAAAATGACAACATTTTGTAAGCTAGTGGATGTGGGGAAAGAATAAGAGGGCAGAGTCATAGATGACACCCAGACAGTGGGCCTGGAATGTTGGTGTTATTATGGAGTGGATGTTAAAGTGTTAGTAATGTCCACAAAAAAGTGTTTTTGCATTCAGAAGAGCTTAAAAAGCTGAGCTAAATGCAAAAAACTGTATCTCTCAAACCGCTATGGTCTAAGAGATACAGGCGTTTAAAGTTTGATCTCTCCTACTGACAGCTGTAAAGCTGTCAGCAGGAGATCCGTGTCGGCCGACACGGAGGTGCTTGAGAAGAGCCGTGATCTCGTTATTTACCACGAATCCCTTCATTGGAATGGTCTAAAACGTGTGCCTGGTTTTCAAGCACACGTTTTAGACCATTCCAATGAAGGGATTCGTGATAAATAACGAGATTGCAGCTCTGCTCAAGCGCCTCCGTGTCGGCCGACACGGATCTCCTGCTGACAGCTGTACAGCTGTCAGTATGAGGGATCAAACTTTAAACTCCTGTATCTCTTAAACCATAGTGGTTTGAGAGATACTTTTTTTGCATTTAGCTCAGATTTTTAAGCTCTTCTAAATGCAAAAAAAATGTTTTTGTGGTCATTAATAACACTTTAAAAGAGAAATCTGATACTGCAGCAGTGGAAGAGGTAGAAAGTATTATAAGCTCTGTTTCCCAAATATATAGTAAGGTGTGGGACATCAGTGAGGAAATCACACTTGGTGATGGGATTTAGTGAGAAGATGGACAGCTAAGGGGAGGAAAGGTAGATTTGAATATCGTTTGCATAGAGATGGTACTGAAGTCCATAGGCGTTATTTATCTTAAAAGACAGGAAATATAGAAAGCACCAATAATGTGATATCGTTATAGCACAAACATAAAAAATGCACAATGAGCTCAGATGTACTCACATACTCGCATGGTTAGGCCGCTGATATCAGTCAGTCTAAAGTTCAGGCAGAATGAGATCATTTAAAAGAAGGAGTGGGGAGGACAGTGCAAAGAATCCCTTTAAGTGTAGTATCGTTATTAATTATTTCAAAAGACAACAAGATCAATAAGCATAATACAGTAAAAAAGTGTTGGAAATATGGTAAAAGAAATTTACAGTCTATTTATTAAAGGAGTCACAGAAAATAAAACAATAAAGCAATATACACGAGAAAGAAAAAATATTTTAACATAGATCTCCAGCCTTTCTAAGACGGCATAAAAATAAAGGAGATATTAGCACGTAATAGGTTCTGCTGTATCTGTGGAGTCTACAATATGTGCGGTTAGTGGGGTGAATGGTGGAGCACCCAAAGCATAAATGGTCCCCGATAATGGTCTCTCTAGAGCAGTGGTTCTCAACCTGTGGATCGGGACCCCTTCGGAGGTCGAATGACGATTTGCCAGGGGTCGCCTAAAACCATCAGATATTTATATTTCGATTCATAACAGTAGCACAATTACAGCGATGAAGGAGCAACGAAAATAATTTTACTGTTAGGGGTCCCCACAACTTGGGAAATTTTATCAAAGGGTCATGGCACTAGAACGGTTGAGAACCACTGCTCTAGAGATATACAGTTTACAACTGAACAATTCAAATATGCACTTACTAGATGTGAATTTAAGCAATGCACAATCCAGAAATAGTGTGGATGTCTCCTTACTAGAGATCAAAGATTTTTGCGCTCATCTAGGTATAACCATTCAGTGTATCTACTATCCCGAGGATCTTTGGCTGTTGCCTGGAGCTCAGGTCACGTCTTCCACATCTTCTGGGTCTCCCAACGCAGTCCCAATCGTCCCCACTGACAGAGTCCCACACAGTACTCTCAGGTGCAGTCTGTGCATTGTGGTGCTGGCATCACGGCCTACCACGTGGCTCTATACGTTTCGACGCACAGAGCCTTCGCCTGAACTAACCCTAATTAATAGATGTGTCCACCAATCCAAAATTTCCTAATAATACTCCATTCCACTGTATGGTGGGTTATAAATAAATTATATGATACACATATGATGGACAGATTTCTATTAAGAACAACCTTACAAGTGGTCATGGTCTTATTTTAATACAAATGAAATTTGAGAGGAAGCTTGATGATGCTAAGAGATGTAGATCCCAATTGTACTTGTGTTGTTTCCTCGTACGTTGTCCTACAGAGGGTTCAATGGACTCAAAATGTCAAAAAGAGATACGAAGTCTGATACAAAGTAACAGTAATATTGAAGTAAAGATACACAGATACAAGTCCTATCCAGAGAGGTATAAGTGTATGATATCAACTATAAATATATACAGCTATTTGATACCAGGGGATACCAGGTTTGCTCAATCACGTTAAGATAACTACATTAATTAGTGTAGTTATACTGTTAGGAATAGCGCCATGTGAGAATGTATTAGATGGCATGTAACCATAGATGGAAAAAAAATTATATATTATATACGTAGTGCTAGATATAAACATAAATATCTGTATATATATATCACTATGGATACATCACTCAACAAGGTAGCAAAAGATAATTAATGGCCTTACCCCTGTTTATGACTGAGATCATTAACCTGTGTCCATTTGGGTGAACTCCCCGGTGAATGCTTGCTCTAACCCAGCAGAGTCCAACAAAGAAAACTCAGTGAAGAAAATTCAGGTGGAGGATATTCTTGATCAAACAATAATTTATTAAAAAGTATCAAAAAGGGTATGCCTGAACGTTAGGTTGACTGATATCAGGGGCCTAACCATACGAGTATGTGAGTACATTTGAGCTCACTGTGGAATTTTTATATTTGTACTACAAGGATATCACACTATTGGCGCTTTCTATTATTTCGTGTCTTTTGAGGTATTTCTACAGCATGGGAGTGCATGTATACCTAGAGAGAGCAGCCTTTAAAGGGATAGTAATACTTAAAATATAAAAATAATATGTTGTAGGGTTTATCCCCCTGAGTAAAACAAGAGTACTCCCACTGCTGAAAGGTGTTTCATTCAAAAGTTATTAATTTTCAAATTTGAAATTTTTTAGGTGCAATAACACAGTGGCCTGAAATTGTACAGTGGCGCTGTTGCTACACCATCCTATGGAGATTTTTGGTCCCAGGACCAGAGCTGTCCATAGGATCGTGTAGCAACAGTGCCACTGTACAATTTCAGGCCACTGTGATATTGCACCTAAAAAAATTCAAATTTGAAAATTAATAACTTTTGAATGAAACACCTTTCAGCAGTGGGAGTACTCTTGTTTTACTCAGGGGGATAAACCCTACAACATATTTTTTTTTACATTTTAAGTATTATTATCCCTTTAAGAGTATTTGCCATAAAGATCAAGATCCTGCTACTGGGGGCAGTTAACATCCCAGAGGCCTGTTTGTTGGTTCTGGCATAAGCCATCAGCCAACCAATTTACTTGTGAATGCACACTTGGATGATGATGGTGGTGGTCCAATTTTGTCCCAATTGATATACACAGGGGCGCTTCCCTTTTGTTCCATCCCTTCTGTTTTCTGTTCATAGGCGTTATTTAGGTTACCAAGGGATGAAGTATAAATAGAGAACAGCAGAGCTGAAGGCTGAGCCTTGTCTACCCCAACAGTGAAATAGTGAGGAAGATGTAATTAAAGGAACTGGAGCACCCCTGCTTTAATACATCTGCCTCAGCATGGTTCTGTCTTCTCAGATCTTTGTGTTTTCCACCAGGTTGTTTCAGGATTTAAAGGGATAGTAATGTTTCATAATAAAAGCAGCTCTAATTAATCATCATAGTATTTGGACTTTGGAGAGTGTTATTTCAATTCTGTCAGAGTTGTAGTTCAAGAGTAATTCAATGACAAAGTATCCCCCTCCTGCCCCTTTTACTGATGTAACACTGCTCAGCCAGATCAGAAGGGAGGTGCCCAGGTAGATTGCAGAGAGGGACAATCTTCAATTAAGATAAGGGAAAAAGCTGAAAAACTTGTCCAGGGGGTTTTTCAGGATTTTCCTTTATCTTAATTGAAGATTGTCCCTCTCTGCAGTCTACCTGGGCACCTCCCTTCTGCTCTGGCTGAACGGTGTTACATCAGTAAAAGGGGCGGGAAGGGGATATTTTATCATTCAATTACTCTTGAACTACAACTCTGACAGAATTAAAATAACACTCTCCAAAGTCCAAATACTATGATGATTAATTAGAGCTGCTTTTATTATGAAACATTACTATCCCTTTAAAGGGATAGTAATACTTCATTTTAACTTTATTTTATTTTGTAGGCATTAAAAAAACCCATGAAGAATGATATAAGTCTTATCTCTCAAACCTTTATGGTTTATGAGATATTCACAAGCAAAGTTCCCCTCCCCGCCCCTTTTACCTAGTGTAAGCCATCTCTTCTCAGATGTGAATCTGGTTGTATGACCAGACAGATAACAGAAGGGGACAGTCTTCTTTGTATGAAAACAATGAAAGCCCTTCCCCCCTTGACAAGTTTTTCAGCTTTTTCCCTTATCTTGATTGAAGATTGTCCCTTTCTGCAGTCTACCTGGGCACCTCCCTTCTGATCTGGTTGAAGGGGGGGGGGATACTTTGTTTGTGAATATCTCTTAAACCATATAGGTTTGAGAGATAAGACTTATATCATTCTTCATGTTTTTTTAATGCCTACAAAATAAAATAAAGTTAAAACGAAGTATTACTATCCCTTTAAGTCAGAATTGTGCCACTTTTCTCTGTACATCACCCTCACTATTTTGCCATTGATTAGGAAAGGTTATCTCAGAACACTAGATCGCTCCAAGTCTTATTTTTTTTTTTTTTTGAAGTCTCTGCTTTAGTTCCAAATTTTCAGTAACATATTTCAGTTTTCAAAAACTGCACTGCTAGTAATCCGTGAAAAGCCCGCATCAGCACAAACATCAACAACAAGACTCCTACAAATTGGCAATTTTTTCCCCCTCAGCTAAGAGAGTCTGGAATGGATATATTAAAGAAGCTTTGGGGCACCCAGCAAGGTCATCCTAACCAGAGAAAATTGGCTCACGGGTCAGTACGAAATGTACTAGAGGGAACATATTAACTCTTCACTTCCTGCAAGACCTGTGAGAGGAAAGTTTCTGATCAAAGGAAGCTGAAATGTTCACATAGGTTATAATTTTTCCCTTCTTACAAGGCAGCTCTGGAACAAAGAATTATCGCAATTCTGGAACAAAGTATCCAGTAATTTCAATTGGGCTTTTAACCCCTTGAACCCCTTCCTTTGCAAGTTATTGGATACCTCTCTAGCATTCAAAGGGTTAAAAGCCCCATTTAAATCAAAGAAATGTTTTATTTGTCCCTTGTGGTACCCTTGTTTTACTCTAAAATTGATCCAGTTCTTTGTACAGCCTCATTTTGGTATATTAATCTGATTCCCTTGTATAAGTAGCAGGACATATTTTACTGTGGGCTCGATTCTATCATTAGTTGAAACTAATAGCGGTAGTTTTAACCCATGAAGTGCAGAGAGGAATCCATTGTGTTATAATAATTTATGGCCCATGCCCCTCCCTACTCCAACAAGTAACACACCTTCATGTCGAAGGTCCTGCTGTGTCTTCTTCACCCTAGTACTCCTGCATCTTCTCCCTAAATAACAGAACCATATATGAATAAAAAAACTAATACCCTCCTCCCCCAGCACCACCGCCACCACCACTGCCGCCTCTACTAAATTAGAATAACCCCACCTCACCCCGGTCCTGATTGAGCAATTGCCCGAGCCAGTGTGAGGGAAATATGAACAAAGATTGACTTTTATATGGCCAATCTCTGTTCAAATTAGTTCTCATACTCCCATTGGCTGGGATATGGGGTTGCAAAGTGCCCTGGAATAACGTCACTTCCTAACCAATCAGAATCTAGCTGGAGGGGTTATGGATGGTTGTATTGCATCGATCCAGCTAACCAATCATTGAATAGCTGGAGGCATGACAATATTCACATCCATGACCCCTCAAGCTAGATGTTGATTGGCTAGTTGAGGTTACTCCAGGACATGTGCCCTAACCCCACATCCCAGTCAAGGGCTGTGTGAGAACTAATTTAAACAGAGACTGGCCATAAAAAAGCCAATATCTGTCCATATTTCCCCTCATACTGGTTCTGGCAATGGCTTAAGCAGGGGAACAAAGGGGGGAGGGTTATTTTAATTTTATTAGAGGCGGCAGCGGTAGTGGTGGCTGGGGGGGGGGGAATTATGTTTTTCTTTTCGTATTTGTTTCTTTGATTTAGGGAGAAGAAGCTGCAGTAGGCTGACCATATTTCCTTGAGACAAAATCAGGACGGGGTTATGTTAGATTCTGTATTTTATTTATCATGAAAATTACTGTAGAGTCTTAGACAGTTATGACTCATAAGACTATGGCAATCAATGAATGCAGTAAAACCACAGTAAAGTCACTAGTACTGCCTCAACCCCCACACCCTGTGTCCACCTCCACGCCCTGTGTCCACACACTGTGTCCACCTCCACATACTGTGTCCACCTCCACACTGTGCCCACCTCCACACCCTGTGTCCATCTCCACACTGTGTCTACATCCACACCCTGTGTCCACCTCCACACCCTGTGTCCACCTCCACGCCCCTGTCCACCTCCACACCCTCTGTCCACCTCCACACTGTGTCCACACCCTGTGTCCACCTCCACACTGTGTCCACCTCCACACCCTATGTCCACCTCCACACACACTATGTCCACCTCCATGCCCTGTGTCCGCCTCTACACTGTCCATCCTGTGTCCACCTCCACACCCTTGTCCACACACCCTGTGTCCACCTCCACACTGTGTCCACCTCCACACACTGTGTCCACCTCCACACCCTGTGTCCACCTACACACCCTGTGTCCACACACTGTTTCCACCTCCACACCCTGTGTCCACCTCCGCCACACCTTGTGTCCACCTCCACACTGTGTCCACCTCCACACACTGTGTCCACCGGAGATGTAGGTGCCGGGATCCAGAGCAGACTGCAGCGGAGTACATGCACGTTGGAAGTTTGGTCAGACTCAGAGAGAAACGGGACAAAATATTAAATGACGGGATGGTCGGGAAGTATGAAAAAAAAGGCACTGTCCCATTTAATATGGGTCGTATGATCAGCCTATGCCAGAGGAACAGGGTGAAGAAGACACCGTTGGACCTCCAACATCAAGGTAAGTGTGTTACTGGTTACAGGTTTAGGGAGGGGGCATGGGCAAATAGGTTAGTGTTAGGAATAAGGGAGTTGTTTTGGTAGTGTTAGATGTAGTGGAGGAGTAGAAGATGTTTTTAGAGTTAGTGTTTGAGAGAATGGGGAGGACTGTGTAAATAGCTCATGTTCGACACTATGTCAAACATTGGACATTGGCTAGTTTCTATTGATGTTCCCGCTACTCGATATTTATCATCAGTTGTGGGAACAGAGAACGTGACAAGCTTTAGGCTGCAAAATGAGTTCATGTGACCAATGTTCGTCACAAACGATGCTGTCCTTGAAATAGAATTCTGACTGTACAACAGAATCGAGCCATGTAAACACATGTAAATTAGTGTAGATAACTGAATAGCTAATTAACATCCATGCTCAAAAAGGGCAAACTTAACTGGAGTATATTTGGTATTTCAGGGTCAGGTGATAATTACTTCTGTCTTAGACCAAATAAGTGATAATTTTAATGATTACTACAGACTTAGATTACAATGAAGTTGATAAGCCGTTTTCAGATTTCCATGGAGGTCTATGGGGAATTCGTAGATAAAAACCCCTGATAAAGTTTCCAGCTACAATAGAATCCAGGACTGAATTAGGAATTTTGTAGAGGATGAAGGCTTCCAGTGAATGTTTTAATATAAAGAGGGGTATGTACTGGTAAAACCCATACAGAGGGGCATGCGTGAATACAGCTTAGAGTATAGTTTGACACAAAGATCTGCTTACAGTCAGAAATCGGCTTTGTGTCTCTTGGATCTATGTACAAAGCCCCTTTTTGCAGAAATTAGCACTTTTCATTGTGTGTACCAAAGGCTGAACAAATTTACAATGTGTGAATATTTCTTTGAGTGCTATTCCTCCACATATAGACTATGGGAACAATATTTTAAAATGTCATAATAAGAAAATTGTCAGATCATGGGTTGGTGGTAAAAGGAAGATGATATTTTCAGAAGTAAATCCATCCCTTTTGAAAATATGTTGCAAGGTACTGAAAACTGCTAATGTTCCTATAAACTAAAGTTTAGACAATTTAAAAAAAAACATTACAGCTTTCTGTATTGTGCAATTTGAGAACTGAATGCAAATGGTGGTAATACATTTTAGAACTGATGCATCATGGAAAAAAAAAACTGTCTAATAACCAACAATTTCTGTTTTCACAACATTTTGAACTCGCACTCTATGTGTAAACTGTGCACAGAAGAACTAGGCGTATAACCTTTAAAGGGATAGTAATACTTAAAATGTAAAAAAAAATATGTTGTAGGGTTTATCCCCCTGAGTAAAACAAGAGTACTCCCACTGCTGAAAGGTGTTTCATTCAAAAGTTATTAATTTTCGAAGTTTAATTTTTAGGTGCAATATCATAGTGGGCTGAAATTGTACAGTGGCGCTGTTGCTACACCATCCTATGGAGATTTATGGTCCCGGGACCAGAGCTGTCCATAGGATCATGTAGCAACAGCGCCACTGTACAATTTCAGGCCACTGTGATATTGCACCTAAAAAAATTCAACTTTGAAAATTAATAACTTTTGAATTAAACACCTTTCAGCAGTGGGAGCATTCTTGTTTTACTCAGGGGGATAAACCCTACAACATATTTTTTTTACATTTTAAGTATTACTATCCCTTTATGTCTGCTCAAGGAGGGGAGTGGTATGCTTTTGTATGCAATAATACAGTGGTTCTCTGTTTCTTGTTTAATGCACTCATAATCAGGAAATTTCAGGGTACCCCTAACATATTTTATGCATAAAAATATGGTTATTCCTATGAATAATGACAAAAACTAGCATTAGGTTCATAGCGGTTTTCTTAAATATACATTTGAAACTCCACATTCGCATTTATGTCATAGTCTTTATAGAAAAATAGTGGAAAGCTAAGCCAGTGCCAATGGCACACTAAAGTGCCATAACACCATGGGTGAGAACCATTGCATTAACTTGTTTATGCAGTGCAATTACACAGCAGATGCGATTACATGCTGCCATATAAGTGCATATCTATGGTGACCAGATATTCATTTTAATGCAGGACACAACCCTGCAGTGTGTGTTTTTCATGATCACATTAAAAAGACTTTAAAAACACTTTAAGCAAATGGAAATCTGTGTAATTTTCATTTCAACCCTATAGTGCAGTCAATTTTCTCTAAAATGTACTTTAAAATAGCATATCTTCAGCTTGATGAATGAGGCCCATTAGGCATAGCATTTGTTTAATTAATATTTTTATTTCATCATTTTAAAAACACAAAACAAAGAAGCTTTCATACGTTAATAAATACATTTCAATCTTTCAGCGCATATTCAACACAGATCTCTCCAATTTGCAATAATTAGATGTTACTTGCAGTTCCCATATTTCATGAAACTTCCCAAGTGTATCTAGACTAATAGCCGCACATCTCTCTATTAATCTTAGATAAAACATTACTTTATCTAACATTATTCTTTAGCCTTTTAGAGGCTTTAATCACAGGTGTTTCCAAACAAATACAGTGTAAGGGTTTATTAAAAAGTTTAGACAACTCCGTTACCTGTCCTCCTGGCCAGAATGTCACAGCCTGGGTTATTGGCAGGGCTAAATTTACATCTGAGGTGCCACTAGGCAAAAAACCCTAGGTGCCCTTTGATCAACATGACCACACCCGTGGTCCTCATAAGATTCTACCATCTAACCCATCACACTGTTGCCAAGTACATAGAGTACTCTGCCCTATAACAACTAAATAGAAAGAAAGGGTTCAGTCATGGTCAGTAAAAGGATCTGTAAACTAGCAAATAAACAGGTCACCATAAGCCAGGATGACTAGAATTTTTCTAGCCACACACAACTCAGACTGTGGGCGTGGCGTGCACAGCAAAGGCATCCCTTGGAACTTGGTGCTATAGTCAGTTGCCTGCTTTTCCTAATGGGAAATCTGGCACTGCTTATCGGGGATATTCCATTATAAATCTTTTCAGATTGATGAAAGTACCTTGCCACATTTAAATTTAACCTTGGGACAGTTCAACCATATATATTAGTAATGCCTGCGAACTCTCAGGTGTAATGAACTTACAAATAACTAAGATGTAAGATTGCTATATACTTTTAATTGCAGGTAGAATGCAAAAAAGTAATCCATACCTGATATTATATGAAAGACAGCTACATTAATAAGTTAATCTGTTTAACAAATTAAATAGATAGTATCATCTAAGATGAAAAAATATATTTTATAGGGTTTAACTTCCTGAGTAAAACAAGAGTACTCCCACTTCTGAGAGGCGTTTTATTCAAAAGCTCAAACTTGATTTTTTAGATGCAGTATCTCAATGGCCTGAAATTTTACATTGGCGCTGTTGTACACCAATCTATGGAGATTTATGGTCACCTGACCTGAGCTGTCCATAACATGGCATAGCAACAGCACCACTGTAACATTACAGTTATTCTGCTGGTACTTATATTTATGCAGGGCTGGATTTGCCATAAGGCAGAGTAGGCATCTGCCTACAGGGGCACCCCACAGAGTGGCGCCTGTCATTGGAATTATTATTTTTTTTTTTTTAATATTTTCATTCACTCTACCCACTGCCTGCCTGCCTGACGCCCAGGGAGATCCTGCTGTTGCTTGCTCGGTGGCTCTTTAGTAATGCAGAGCGCTGGGAGATGACATCATCTCCCAGCGCTCTGCATTCCTAAAAAGAAGACCGCATGGGAGCAACAGGAGCTACAGTTCTGTGCAGAAGCAGGCACAGACTTTTCCTGACGCTGGACCACCAGGGAGGTAGGAAACGGGGCAATGTGGAGCTGATGGTGCAAGTTGGAGATGATGGGGGCAACATGGAGATGATGTGGGTAATGTGAGGGCAAGTTGTAGCTGATGGGGGCAATGTGGAGCTGATGGTGGTAATGTGAGGGAAAGTTGGAGCTGATGGGGGCAATGTGGAGCTGATGTGGGTAATGTGAGGGCAAGCTGGAGCTGATGGGGGCAAGCTGGAGCTGATAGGGGCAATGTGAGGGCAATATGGATATGGGAGGTAATGTGGCGATTTGGAGCATTGTGGAGGTGTCCAGTGGAGATGGCCAATGGGGGGGGCACTTCAGATTTCTGTGCCTACAGGCTCCTGAGAGCCTGCAGATTTAAAGTGGAACTCTCACCTCCCATAAAGTTATCACTATCTAAATATTTGCCTCCAATAAAGCCTCAATCCTTTTTTTTTTTTTTAATCTATAATTTTACGGTGAAATTAGCACTGAAAGATTTACCAGATGATGTCACTGGTGGGATCGCTGCTGTGTAGCTCAGTACTGAAAGGTTGTCAATCACCTACCCTCTTCCTTCCATGTCGTGCCTCTTTCTCTCCTCTTTCAGAGATTCACAAAACTTCTTGTGACCTGGAACACATTGATATGCTAATATCTCCATGAAATTACAGATTTAAAAAAATTATAATGGATTGAAGCTTTATTGGAGACAGATATTTAGATAGTGATGGGAGGTAAGAGTTCCACTTTAACAAAGTAGATCATAAGAGAGAAATTACTTGTTATAGGTTTATCTGATATCTTGGGGGTTATGCATTAAGCAGTGATAGAGGCGATAGAATTGAGAACATTTCTCCTGTGATATCACTTCTCCATTTCCCATGTTATTCAATGGAGCCTATGCACTAAGATCTTCAAAGGTGGAGACATCTTAGTGTATTGGCTTAATAGAAAAACATAAGAACATTCGATCTTTCAAACCACAACCAGCTACAATTCAGTTCAGAGCTTTTTTGTGGTCTATTATATAGATGAGTTTTTCTAATTATTAAAGCTCAACTTTTATTAATTTCCTTAGAAACCAAGTTTTGCATATATTCTCCTTTCTTGTAGTACTGGAGAAGAATTATTTATTAAAAGAATGTAATGACTGCACGCCCATTGCCAACTTCGCAATTAAAATAATAATTAGTAGCTTAGGGTTTTGACACTAACATACACTCTAGATTGTTTAGAATTTAATAGCTTTAATGTATCAATTAAAGCTGGAAACAGTTTAAATTACAAAATACAAAAAATAAAGGGGAACTACCACCCGAGAAAATCTTTAGCTTAACTAAGTCTCCATCTGGCGACTAGCTGCGTAGTAGCGCTAGTCACCAAAATAATTACCTTATTTAATAGATTTCTGCTTTCTTCTATGACTGACAGTAGCACGGAGTGTGGATATCTTGCCATAGAGACGTCCGCGCGCCTGTGCTGTCAGTCCCTTTTAGAGCCGATCGGCTCGTAGCAAAGCCTCCTAGACCCGGATGGGACTGACAGCGCAGGCGCGCGGACGTCACTATGGCAAGATGTCCACACTCCGTGCTAATGTCAGCCATAGAAGAGAGCACAAATCTATTAAATAAGGTAATTATTTTGGTGACTAGCGCTACTAAGCAGCTAGTCTCCAGATGAGGACTTAGTTAAGCTAAAGATTTTGTCGGGTGGTAGTTCCGCTTGAAGTGGAAAAAACGGATCTCTGCTGGTGATAATAATGCCACTAGGCCAACATAAAATTTACCAGAATAAGAGAAAATTCCTATCCCAGCCTGCTACTATCCCTAGACTGGTGGGAAATGTCTAAAACTATATAGGCAAAAACTTTATTTGGAGAGCGCTTTTAATTGGAAAGCCCTGTCATATCAATAGTTCAGTTCCGTTTTAATTAAGCTCTGTGGAATCACAAATATAGCTCCTTTGTAACTGTATTCTCAGTGTATCACTAATGTAGCTCCATTTGAATGGTAAGCTATGTGGTATCACAAATAAAGCTCCTTTTGTAACAGTATTCCCTGTGTATCACTAATGTAGCTTCCTGTTAATTGAAAGATCTGGAATATTACTATTGCAGTTCCCATTTAACTGTCAGCCTTGTGGCATCATTTGCTGTTTAATTGTAAGCTCAGTCTGTAGTATCACTAGTGTAACTACTTTTTAATTGTAAGCTTAGTGATACCACTAGTGTAGCTCACTTTAAATTGTAAGATCTATAGTATTACAGCTCTGTGGTTTCACTGCTGTAGCTCCCGTTTAAATTTTGGCTTTGTGGTATCACTAGCTCGGCTCCATTTAAATTGTAAGCTTTGTGGCATCTCTTCTTTAATCAGAAGGGAAATCCTTACAATATGTTTTTGTTTCCTACTTCATTCGCTTCTTGAATGCATTAACTCATTGATTGCCAGAGGAGTGTCCAGCACATTTCAAAGCACTTCATTGGATACACCTCAGATACTCAAAGGGTTAACTCTGTTCTGGAAGGAGCCTGTGCTACCACTTTTCGTGTTCCAGAGGAGAGCACCTAGCAGGGGTTCAAAGAGAGATTTAAATCACTGGTAATTACCTTTAGTTTACTGAATACATCCCACAATCCCATTCCCTTTCTCTGCCGTAGATTTTGACACAAGTGTTCCATAATTAGGGGTGGGTGAAAGGTTGCGTTGTGTTCCACAAAAACATCTGCAAAAACCATGTGGTTGTCCCCATTCTTGCAGGAAAATCTGCTACAAATAAAGCCCTTAAAATCTTTGCCACTTTTACCCATTGCCATGTTTTACTATTTTTTCATTGGCTACAAACATTTTGTTCCTTTATGTACATGTACTTCCTGTTTCTGCTCCAAAATGTGACATTTCCAGGAAGTGAAACACAATACAAGCAGCTACAGAGAGATAGAGAGGATGCTAGGCTATTGTGCTGTGAGGTATTTAATGAAATTGAGGCAGGAGAGGCTCATATTTACTGCTATCACTGTGAGCACCTGAGAAACAAATAAAAGGAGGAGCTGTCCAGAGAGTCTGAGGAAGAGGAGGAGGAAGTGACCACTACAAGCATTGAAGGTCTTTATGCCCTGATTCCCCAGACCCAATGATGGCCAGGGATCTATGGGAAAATAGTGTCACAGGCACAGGAAGAAGTGGGTAGCAGTGTGAGCAGTACAGGTCAGATAACTGTGCCTGCTGCTAGTACTGCCAGGGTGCCTTGTGATTCTCAGGGGGAGGGAGAAGATGATGTCAAATGTGACAGTAGGGGACACTAACACACTTGCCATCACCAACACATATGAAACACAGACACCATGTCATTTATGTAAAGCATGTTAAGGTTAAACATCCACCAAATAAATTGGCACCACTGTTGCTGTACGCCATGACTCTCCCCAAATGCAACAAGAGGTGATGTGTAGATCAAAGAGGAGGAAGAATAGAGAAACACAACCAGTGCCTGAAAGTGTGATGGTGAGAGAAGCACCTGGATCCCCATCACATTCTGGCTCTAGGGTCCGGCCTCAGGAAGACGTAGCAACATTTTTTGGCAATCCACCTCGTTCATCATTACCTGCTGATATTCATTTTGTAGATGTCAGGATGTGGCAGTTAGAAAATTTCTACAAGGTCCTAGAAATCGCTGATTCCTCGGGTCTTGTGATGCTAACAACCTGAGTGATAAAGTTTATCTCTGATATGATTCCTCAAAGCTTGTGACGCTAACAAGTCTGAGTGATAACAATTTTCTCGGATGTGATTCTTTAGGGTGTGTGATGCTAACGAGCCTGAGTGATAAAAATGTTCACTGATGCAATTCCTCAGGGCTTGTGATGCTAACAACCTGATAAAGGTTTTCTCTGATGTGATTCCTCAAAGCCTGTGACACTAACAAGTCTGAGTGATAACAATTTTCTTGGATGTGATTCCTCAGGGCGTGTGATGCTAACAAGCCTGAGTGATAAACATTTTCTCTGGTGCTATTCCTCAGTGCTTGTGACACTAATAAGCAAAAGTGACTAGCTCTTTGTATATGCAAATTATCCTTGGGACTAGACACCCTAAGGGTAACAGGGTAATCCAGATGTGGACCCATTGCTCACAGTGCCTAGAGAAATCAACTACAACTCACTAACAAGGTCCAGCAAGGCCGAAATGTATGGCTGGAGTTGGCTGCCACTTCTTGGCTGGACTGCCTTTTGGTAGGATCTGTATGATGTGCTTTAGGTTATTTTCTCTCTGTGAAAGACACTAGTGAGCTAAAAGAGATTGCAAGCTGAGTAGAACACTTATCCTATAGTGCCTCCTCTAGTGTTGAGCGAGCATGCTCGGCCGAAGCTCGGTTCGGCTCGAGCATCGCTCTGCTCGGCACATGGCGGTACTCGTACGAGTACCGCATGTGCTCGCCCGCCATGTTCGGGTCTCCTCCCCGCACGTTTCGCGGCTGCTGCGCAGCCAATAAATGTGCAGGGAGGCTCTGACATCAGTGTAATGCCAGCAGCCATGTTGGCTGCTGGCATTACACTGATTGGCTGGCCAGAACCCGTGATCGGGTGCTGTATAGCACCTGACCAGCGAGTTCGGCTCAGTCTTAGCCAGGGAGAGATGAGGATAGGAAGGGAAAGTCAGTGTAGGGAGAAGAAAAGCAATTAAAAAAAAAAAAAGACCCAAAAGTCCTTTTTAGGACTACTGTGTGTGGGGGCAGCAGTTTATTTTGTGTGGGGGGGCAGAGATATAAAAAAAAAAATCTTCATATATTCTGTTCACTGTGCCTAGCCGCAGATGAGCAGCACATTCTGTTTAGTGTGCAAAGTTGCAGATTAGAGCACATTCTGTTCATTGTGCAAAGTTGCAGATTAGCAGCACATTCTTTTTAGTGTGCAAAGTTGCAGATTAGAGCACATTCTGTTTAGTGTGCAAAGTTGCAGATTAGCAGCACATTCTGTTTACTGTGCAAAGTTTCAGAATAGGAGAACATTCTGTTAAGCGTTCAAACTGTAAAATATCAAAGTCACATATTCCATTCACTGTGCGTAGCCGCAGTTAAGAAGCAAATTCTGTTTACTGTGCAAAGTTTCAGAATAGGAAAACATTCTGTTAAGTGTTCAAACTGTAAAATATCAAAGTCACATATTCCATTCACTGTGCGTAGCCGCAGTTAAGAAGCAAATTCTGTTTACTGTGCAAAGTTTCAGAATAGGAGAACATTCTGTTAAGTGTTCAAACTGTAAAATATCAAAGTCACATATTCCATTCACTGTGCGTAGCCGCAGTTAAGAAGCAAATTCTGTTTACTGTGCAAAGTTTCAGAATAGGAAAACATTCTGTTAAGTGTTCAAACTGTAAAATATCAAAGTCACATATTCCATTCACTGTGCGTAGCCGCAGTTAAGAAGCAAATTCTGTTTACTGTGCAAAGTTTCAGAATAGGAGAACATTCTGTTAAGTGTTCAAACTGTAAAATATCAAAGTCACATATTCCATTCACTGTGCGTAGCCGCAGTTAAGAAGCAAATTCTGTTTACTGTGCAAAGTTTCAGAATAGGAAAACATTCTGTTAAGTGTTCAAACTGTAAAATATCAACGTCACATATTCCATTCACTGTGCGTAGCCGCAGTTAAGAAGCAAATTCTGTTTACTGTGCAAAGTTTCAGAATAGGAGAACATTCTGTTAAGTGTTCAAACTGTAAAATATCAAAGTCACATATTCCATTCACTGTGCGTAGCCGTAGTTAAGAAGCAAATTCTGTTTACTGTGCAAAGTTTCAGAATAGGAAAACATTCTGTTAAGTGTTCAAACTGTAAAAAATCAAAGTCATATATTCCATTCACTGTGCGTAGCCGCAGTTAAGAAGCAAATTCTGTTTACTGTGCAAAGTTTCAGAATAGGAGAACATTCTGTTAAGTGTTCAAACTGTAAAATATCAAAGTCACATATTCCATTCACTGTGCGTAGCCGCAGTTAAGAAGCAAATTCTGTTTACTGTGCAAAGTTGCAGATTTGCAGCACATATTCCGTGTAATATGAAGAAGGCGGGTAAAAAGGGACGGGGAAGTGGACGTGATCCTGATAGTTCAGGGCGCGGGTCAGGACGCGTAGAAACTGCGCCTGGTGCCAGAGCACAAGACAGAAAGACATCCACCATACCTAGCTTCATGTCTCAGTTTACAGGGCGTCGCAGGACATCACTCTCGAGGTCCGACCACTGCGAACAGGTGGTCGGTTGGATGTCAGCTGATACTGCTTCCAGTCGGTTAAGCACCACCCTGTCTTCCACCAAGTCCACTCTCAGTAGCCAAGAGTCTGGTCAACATAATCCTCACTCTGATCATCCTTCCTCCCACCATAGAGGATCTGGTCAAAGAAGTGATCCCACACTGGGATATAGTGAGGAGCTCGTCTCATCACCAATCCTTAATTTGAACCTCTCTCTGCAAGCATGCTTGCAGAGGAACATGACATCTTGTGCCCTGATTCACAACCTCTAGAGGGTACCCAATCACAAGAAGATGACAGAGGTGAACGGCATTTAAGGTCAAAGGAAGTGGATGATGATGATGATGAGACACAGTTGCCATTAAATCAACCACTATTACTGTCTCAAGACCTTGATGAGGAGGATAATATACAGTTGTCAATGACTGAGTATGTGGTGGGATCAAGACATGAGGAGGATGATCAGAGTGAGGAAGTGGAGGAGGACTTGGTGGACGATGAGGTCACTGACCCCACCTGGGAAGGTGTAGAGCCGAGCGATGACAGCAGTCCTGAGGGTGAGCCATCTGCAGCACCGCAACAGGCTGGAAGAGGCAGTGGTGTGGCTACAGAAAGAAGGCGGACGGCACCAAACCGGCCCGTAAATGTTCCACGGAGCACCCCCTTGCGTAAATCTCCCTTGCCAAGGGGTAGGTGTTCCGCGGTATGTCGTTTTTTTAAGGAAAGTGCGGACGACAAAACAATTGTAGTTTGCAACCTGTGCAACACCAGAATGAGCCGAGGCATGAACACTAGAAACCTCACCACCACCAGCATGATCCGACACATGGCATCCAAGCACCGTAATAAGTGGGAGGAACGCCCGGATCGCCAATCTGTGTCTGCAGGCCACACCACTGCCTCCTCTTCCCCTGTTTTCGGTGCCGGCCAATCGCCTGTCGAAGGCGCAGGCCCGCATACCTCCCGCCCTGCACCTGTACCATCTGAAGCACCATCAGCGACCACATCCACTTCCCTGTCCCAGCACAGCGTCCAAATGTCGTTACCCCAGGCATTTGAGCGCAAGAGAAAATACCCAGCCACCCACCCACAGGCCATAGCACTAACCTCACACCTTTCCAAATTACTGGCCATCGAAATGCTGCCATTTAGGCTTGTGGAGACTGAGTCCTTCCGCAGCCTGATGGCAGCAGCTGTCCCTCGGTACGCAGTCCCCAGCCGCCACTACTTTTCCCGGTGTGCCGTCCCCGCCTTACACCACCATGTGTCCCGTAACATCACCCGTGCCCTGACCAACGCAGTTACTGGGAAGGTCCACTTAACGACTGACACATGGACAAGTGCTTGTGGCCAGGGACGCTACATTTCCCTGACGGCACACTGGGTGAATGTCGTGGAGGCTGGGAGCGACTCGGACCCTGGGATGGCACAGGTGCTACCCACGCCGAGGATTGCGGGCCCTACCTCCATCAGGGTTTCCGCCAGCACCTACGTTATTGGCTCCTCCTCCTCCGTTTCCACCTCCGAATTCTCTGCGTGCAGCGCCACTCACCCATCAGCCGGTAGCTGGAAGCAGTGTAGCACTGCAGTGGGGAAGCGTCAACAGGCCGTGCTGAAGCTGATCTGCCTTGGGGAACAGCACACGGCCTCAGAGCTGTTGCAGGGGATTAGTCACCAGACCGAGCAGTGGCTCTCGCCACTCAACCTGCAACCAGGCATGGTTGTGTGTGATAATGGGCGTAACTTGGTGGCGGCTTTGGAGCTCGGCAAGCTCACACACGTACCATGCCTAGCGCATGTATTTAATTTAGTGGTTCAGCGATTTCTAAAAACCTACCCCAATTTGCATGATCTCTTGACAAAGGTGCGCCGCGTGTGTGCACATTTCCGTAAGTCATCTACAGCTTCAGCCGGCCTGTTGAAGCTGCAGCAGCGCTTACAATTGCCAGCTCACCGGCTGCTGTGTGACGTGAGCACGCGCTGGAACTCCACCTTCCACATGTTGGCCCGGCTTTGTGAGCAGCAGAGGGCAGTAGTGGAGTACCAGCTGTTACACGGTCGTCGCCTCTCCGTTCAACTTCCTGTAATCAGAAGTGAGGAGTGGGAATGGATGTCAGACCTCTGTGAGGTTTTACGCAATTTTGAGGAATCGACACAGATGGTGAGCGGCGATAACGCTATTATCAGTGTAACCATCCCACTTCTGTGTCTACTGAAACGCTCGCTGCTCACAATTAAAACTGACGCTTTGCATGTGGAAGAGGTGGAAATGCGGGAGGAAGAGCTTACACAAGGTGATAGCCAGAGCACCCTCATTTCGTCTTCTCAGCGACAATTGGATGAGGCGGAGGAGGAGGAGGAGGAGGAGGAAGACACGGTTGCCTCCGCTACAGAGGGTAGCCATGGAACTTTAGTTCCATCACTTCAGCGTGGGTGGGCAGAAGAGGAGGAAGAGGATGAGGAGATTGAGAGTCATCCTCCTGGTGAGGACAGCGAAATCTTGACTGTTGGTACTCTGGCACACATGGCTGACTTTATGTTAGGCTGGATTTCCCGTGACCCACGCGTTATACGCATTTTAGACAACACGGATTACTGGGTGTTCACCCTTCTGGACCCCCGCTACAAAGAGAATTTCTCATCTCTCATTCCTCCGGTGGAGAGGACAAGCAAAATGGTGCAATACCAGAAGGTTCTTGTTGAAAAATTGCTCCAAAATTTTCCATCTGACAACGCTGGCGGCAGAGTACGTGCTACCTTGGCCAACCGAGAAGGGGAGAAAAGGGGAGCACACAGCAGTTCCGACAAAGGCAGGGCAACACTCTCCAAGGCGTGGGACACCTTCATGACACCCCGCCAGCACCCTCACCCTGATGCGCAGCCTAGTGTCACAAGGAGGGAAAAGTTTTGGAAGATGGTGAAGGAGTACATAGCAGACCGTGTCAGCGTCCTCAATGATCCCTCTGTGCCTTACAACTACTGGGTGTCCAAGCTGGACACGTGGTATGAACTGGCACTCTACGCCTTGGAGGTGCTGGCCTGCCCTGCCGCCAGCGTTCTGTCTGAGCGGGTATTTAGTGCTGCTGGTGGCATCATAACAGATAGGCGTATCCGCCTTTCCACCAAAAATGCTGATAGGTTGACACTTATAAAAATGAACAAGGCCTGGATTTCCCCTGACTTCTCCACTCCACTGGAGGAAAGCCCCGGGGGAACATAAACTCACTTTATATATGTTATTTAGAATGATGGGAATACTCTGTATTCCCATTCACCCCTTCCACCCAAAAAACGGGTATATGGTTGACTCTCTTCCATATGCCCAGTGATATAATTTTTATATAGGGCCAGCTCACCAGCGGGCCCAGTGATATAATTTTTATATAGGGCCAGCTCACCAGCGGGCGCAGTTTGACAATTTTTGTATAGGTCAGCTCACCAGCGGGCCTTCTCATATAATGTTTTATTGGGTCAGCTCTCTAGCGGGCCCTCTCATATAATGTTTTATAGCGTCAGCTCACTAGCGGGCCTTCGCATATAATGTTTAGGATGGTCAGCTCCGCAGCAGACCCTCACCCATAATGTTTTGGATGGTCGGCTCAGCGCACGTTTCCCTCTTAATCATGGCCCCAGTTCAGAAAAATCGAGGAAATTTTTGGGAGAATTTGCCTTTGCGCACGTTTCCCTCTTAATCGTGGCCTCAGTTCAGAAAAATCAAGGAAATTTTTGGGAGAATTTGCCTCTGCACACGTTTCCCTCTTAATCATGGCCTCAGTTCAGAAAAATCAAGGAAATTTTTGGGAGAATTTGACTCTGCGCACGTTTCCCTCTTAATCATGGCCTCAGTTCCGAAAAATCGATGAAATTTTTTGCAGAATTTGCAGATGATATACAAGTAAATATACAGCAAATACTGTTTGGTAACAATTTTTCGCCTAAAGTCGTTTTTATCTGCCTTTTTGTGTGTTTTACGGTCAGTCTGTAAAAATGGCGTACTACGGGCGAAAGATCGTTCCCAGCAGCGATGTTGGAGTCCAAGATGCATCCAGACATCCTCCCTATGCTGTCCCTGAACCATTTCTGTGGTGTTTCCATCATTTTCTGCCCTTTTCCTATGGACCAGGCACCCTCCCCTCATCAGAGCAGGGGGTGCCTGGTGTAATGCTCGAGTCCTCCCATTGACTTCAATGGGGCTCGGGTGCTCGGCCGAGCACTCGAGCCTCCGGGGGCGCTCGGTCAGAGCACCCGAACACCCGAGCATTGGGGTGCTCGCTCATCACTAGCCTCCTCACTTTGAGGGCAGGATTGTTACTAGTTTAGCATCTCTGACTAGCTCTTTGCATATGCAAATTACTGTTGGGACTGGTCACCCTAAGGGTAACAGGGTAATCCAGACGTGGACCCCTTGCTCTCAGTGCCTAGAGAGATCAGCTGCACCTCACTGATGAGGCCCAACAAGGCCAAAATGTACGTCTGGGGTTGACTGGTACTTCGTATCTGGACTGCTTTTTGGTAGGATCAGAATGATGTGCTTTAGGATATTTCCTCTCTGTGAAAGGCACTGGTGAGTTAAAAGAGATTGCACCCTGGGTAGGACACTTGTCCTATAGAGCATCCTTACTTCGAGAGAAGGATTGGTCACCCTAATGGTAACAGGGTATTTCAGATGTGAACCCCTTGCTCACAGTGCCTAGAGAGATCAGTTGCACATCCCTGACAAGGTCCGAAACGTATGTCTAGGGTTGGCTGCTTCAGTTGTTCAGCGAAGAATTGCCTGGCACTTCATGGCTGGACTGCCTTTTGGTAAGATCAGTATGATGTGCTTTAGGATATTCCCTCTCTGTAAAAGGCACCAGTGAGTTAAAAGAGATTGCACCCTGGGTATGATACTTGTCCTACAGAGCCTGATCACTTCGAGGGCAGGCTCGTTCCCAGTTGAGCATCTCTGACTAGCTCTTTGCATATGCAAATTACTCTTGGGATTGATCACCCTAATAACAGGGGAATCCAGACATGGACCCTTTGCTCACAGTGCCTAGAGAGATCAGCTGCACCTCACTGACGAGGCCCAACTAGGCCAAAACGTATGTCTGGGGTTGGCTGCTTCTCTTGTTCAGAGAGAAATTGCCTGGCACTTCGTGGCTGGACTGCCTTTTGGCAGGATCAGTATGATGTGCTTTATGATATTTCCTCTCTGTGAAAGGCACTGGTGAGCTAAAAGAGATTGCACCCTGGGTAGGACACTTATCCTATAGAGCCTCATCACTTTGGGGGCAGATTCGTTCCTAGTTGAACATCTCTGTCTAGCTCTTTGCAAATGCAAATTACCCTTTTATTTTCACCCATCCTCATCCATAATACATTAACTACAATACTATGTCACCATGATAATGCTGCAGAATTTCACATCAACTTTGGCTCTTCCCTGCTGGAGAATAATGAGCTACATTGACTCATGTTCTTCCTATTCTGATTATAACTAGTACATTTTGGTGCAGATATGCACAACACACAAAGTGCTGATCAATAAATAAACCTTGACATTAATCAAACATTGTTTCTCTTTCTTTTTATGTTTTACGAACATTATGATGTTTTAATCTGCAGCTCCTCTTTTTAGGTTTATAAGACTGAGACTGAACAAATGCAAATGTTCACAGCACAAATTTTTCCTGTAGAAGCCGGCACAGAGTTTCCATCATTTATAATGAATACATGTACCGCGTGCATTCAGACATTGAACAATGCATAGAAATCTCTTACAATGGTGGTATAGTTAGAGAACACACAAGGTCTTTTGCACAATGCTAAAGAGCAGCCGTTCTGGAGCATACCAAAGTCATTTCAGAGGACACATAAAAATACAAATTTCTTTAAATTATGGGATTTTCACCCCTTGACTGCTAGAGATGTCTTCAGCACATCATTCCATGATGCATTCGGGAATGTTCTACCATTGAAGAGGTAAAAACCTGAATTTAAAAATTTTGAGACATCACTTGCTCCCTATTGTGCAGATGGTTAGTTCCAGATTTGCTCATCTTTAAATTTCTACATAAGGCTTTTAATGTTTGTATTATACACATCCATATAGAAATATATTGCTTGTGTGCTATAGTACACACCTCCATTCAGTAGCATTTATTCAGAATCTCCAGTCTGCTTAAACACACAAAAACTGTCTCCAGTAATCCATGTACTCACACATACACACACACACAAAGACACACACACACATACTAGGGTGACCATGTTTCCTTTTTCCCACTCGGGGACATTGCAGAGACTAGAGCAGCAGAGTCTTTGTCCTTTGACTCTAGTGCAGCTGCTTGGGCAGGGTCACTTGACATCACTGTATGTCAGTGAGCATCACATAGTTCGAAATGATATAGAACTGTCTGTTGTATGTTGAAACAGAATGGTGTGCCTGTACCTGGCTACAAGACAATGGATGTTGAGCCTCAAGCATTGTCTCCTTACTATGGGTGGGCAAAACATTTCCTGCATGACTTTTCATGAAAAACAGACGATTTTTTGCCATTTTCTTGTAGTCCATTATAGCTGTCAGTGTCTGTTACAGCAATCATTGGCAGTTGTCAGTCTAGTGATCAGAACTCTGTGCTCTGGAGGCTTCATTCATCTAATTTGTATTGTCCTGGGATGGGGTTGCCCAGGATAGGATGCAGGAACACAATGAAAGTCCATAACTGTCCTAATTAGTGTTGAGCGAGCATGCTCGGCCGATGCTCGGATCGGCTCGAGCATCGCTCTGCTCGGCACATGGCGGTACTCGTACGAGTACCGCATGTGCTCGCCCGCCATGTTCGGGTCTCCTCCCCGCACGTTTTGCGGCTGCTGCGCAGCCAATAAACGTGCAGGGAGGCTCTGACATCAGTGTAATGCCAGCAGCCATGTTGGCTGCTGGCATTACACTGATTGGCTGGCCAGAACCCGTGGTCGGGTGCTGTATAGCACCTGACCAGCGAGTTCGGCTCAGTCTTAGCCAGGGAGAGATGAGGATAGGAAGGGAAAGTCAGTGTAGGGAGAAGAAAAGCAATTGTGAAAAAAAAAGAACCAAAAGTCCTTTTTAGGACTACTGTGTGTGGGGGCAGCAGTTTATTTTGTGTGGGGGGAAAAAAACAAACAAAAAAAAAAAATCATATATTCTGTTTAGTGTGCAAAGTTGCAGATTAGAGCACATTCTGTTTAGTGTGCAAAGTTGCAGATTAGAGCACATTCTGTTTAATGTGCAAAGTTGCAGATTAGAGCACATTCTGTTTAGTGTGCAAAGTTGCAGATTAGAGCACATTCTGTTTAGTGTGCAAAGTTGCAGATTAGAGCACATTCTGTTAAGTCTTCAAACTAAAATATCAAAGCCACATATTCCATTCAGTGTGCTTCGCCGCAGTTTAGCAGCATATTCTGTGTACTCTGCACAGTTGCAGAATAGGAAGAAATACTGTTAAGTCTTCAAACTAAAATATCAAAGTCACATATTCCATTCAGTGTGCGTCACCGCAGTTTAGCAGCACATTCTGTGTACTCTGCACAGTTGCAGAATAGGAAGAAATACTGTTAAGTCTTCAAACTAAAATATCAAAGTCACATATTCCATTCAGTGTGCTTCGCCGCAGTTTAGCAGCATATTCTGTGTAC
This sequence comes from Rhinophrynus dorsalis, assembly GCA_037306005.1. NCBI lineage: Eukaryota > Metazoa > Chordata > Amphibia > Anura > Rhinophrynidae > Rhinophrynus > Rhinophrynus dorsalis. The sequence goes on from CM074725.1 coordinate 50,821,238, forward strand.
TCTGCACAGTTGCAGAATAGGAAGAAATACTGTTAAGTCTTCAAACTAAAATATCAAAGTCACATATTCCATTCAGTGTGCTTCGCCGCAGTTTAGCAGCATATTCTGTGTACTCTGCACAGTTGCAGAATAGGAAGAAATACTGTTAAGTCTTCAAACTAAAATATCAAAGTCACATATTCCATTCAGTGTGCTTCGCCGCAGTTTAGCAGCATATTCTGTGTACTCTGCACAGTTGCAGAATAGGAAGAAATACTGTTAAGTCTTCAAACTAAAATATCAAAGTCACATATTCCATTCAGTGTGCTTCGCTGCAGTTTAGCAGCATATTCTGTGTACTCTGCACAGTTGCAGAATAGGAAGAAATACTGTTAAGTCTTCAAACTAAAATATCAAAGTCACATATTCCATTCAGTGTGCTTCGCCGCAGTTTAGCAGCATATTCTGTGTACTCTGCACAGTTGCAGAATAGGAAGAAATACTGTTAAGTCTTCAAACTAAAATATCAAAGTCACATATTCCATTCAGTGTGCGTCACCGCAGTTTAGCAGCACATTCTGTGTACTCTGCACAGTTGCAGAATAGGAAGAAATACTGTTAAGTCTTCAAACTAAAATATCAAAGTCACATATTCCATTCAGTGTGCTTCGCCGCAGTTTAGCAGCATATTCTGTGTACTCTGCACAGTTGCAGAATAGGAAGAAATACTGTTAAGTCTTCAAACTAAAATATCAAAGTCACATATTCCATTCAGTGTGCTTTGCCGCAGTTTAGCAGCATATTCTGTGTACTCTGCACAGTTGCAGAATAGGAAGAAATACTGTTAAGTCTTCAAACTAAAATATCAAAGTCACATATTCCATTCAGTGTGCTTCGCCGCAGTTTAGCAGCATATTCTGTGTACTCTGCACAGTTGCAGAATAGGAAGAAATACTGTTAAGTCTTCAAACTAAAATATCAAAGTCACATATTCCATTCAGTGTGCGTCACCGCAGTTTAGCAGCACATTCTGTGTACTCTGCACAGTTGCAGAATAGGAAGAAATACTGTTAAGTCTTCAAACTAAAATATCAAAGTCACATATTCCATTCAGTGTGCTTCGCCGCAGTTTAGCAGCATATTCTGTGTACTCTGCACAGTTGCAGAATAGGAAGAAATACTGTTAAGTCTTCAAACTAAAATATCAAAGTCACATATTCCATTCAGTGTGCTTCGCCGCAGTTTAGCAGCATATTCTGTGTACTCTGCACAGTTGCAGAATAGGAAGAAATACTGTTAAGTCTTCAAACTAAAATATCAAAGTCACATATTCCATTCAGTGTGCGTCACTGCAGTTTAGCAGCATATTCTGTGTACTCTGCACAGTTGCAGAATAGGAAGAAATACTGTTAAGTCTTCAAACTAAAATATCAAAGTCACATATTCCATTCAGTGTGCGTCACCGCAGTTTAGCAGCACATTCTGTGTACTCTGCACAGTTGCAGAATAGGAAGAAATACTGTTAAGTCTTCAAACTAAATTATCAAAGTCACATATTCCATTCAGTGTGCTTCGCCGCAGTTTAGCAGCATATTCTGTGTACTCTGCACAGTTGCAGAATAGGAAGAAATACTGTTAAGTCTTCAAACTAAAATATCAAAGTCACATATTCCATTCAGTGTGCGTCACCGCAGTTTAGCAGCACATTCTGTGTACTCTGCACAGTTGCAGATTTGCAGCACATATTCCGTGTAAGATGAAGAAGGCGGGTAAAAAGGGACGGGGAAGTGGACGTGATCCTGATAGTTCAGGGCGCGGGTCACGACGCGGAGAAACTGTGCCTGGTGCCAGAGCACAAGAAAGAAAGACATCCACCATACCTAGCTTCATGTCTCATTTTACAGGGCGTCGCAGGACATCACTCTCGAGGTCCGACCACTGCGAACAGGTGGTCGTTTGGATGCCAGCTGATACTGCTTCCAGTCGGTTAAGCACCACCCTGTCTTCCACCAAGTCCACTCTCAGTAGCCAAGAGTCTGGTCAACATAATCCTCACTCTGATCATCCTTCCTCCCACCATAGAGGGTCTGGTCAAAGAAGTGATCCCACACTGGGATATAGTGAGGAGCTCGTCTCATCACCAATCCTTCATTTGACCCTCTCTCCAAGCACGCTTGCAGAGGAACATGACATCTTATGCCCTGATTCACAACCTCTAGAGGGTACCCAATCACAAGAAGATGACAGATGTGAACGGCATTTAAGGTCAAAGGAAGTAGTGGATGATGATGATGATGAGACTCAGTTGCCATTAAATCAACCACTATTACTGTCTCAAGACCTTGTTGAGGAGGATGATATACAGTTGTCAATGACTGAGTATGTGGTGGGATCAAGACATGAGGAGGATGATCAGAGTGAGGAAGTGGAGGAGGACTTGGTGGACGATGAGGTGACTGACCCCACCTGGGAAGGTGTAGAGCCGAGCGATGACAGCAGTCCTGAGGGTGAGCCATCTGCAGCACCGCAACAGGCTGGAAGAGGCAGTGGTGTGGCTACAGAAAGAAGGCGGACCGCACCAAACCGGCCCGCAAATGTTCCACGGAGCACCCCCTTGCGTAAATCTACCTTGCCAAGGGGTAGGTGTTCCGCGGTATGGCGTTTTTTTAAGGAAAGTGCGGACGACAAAAGAATTGTAGTTTGCAACCTGTGCCACACCAGAATGAGCCGAGGCATGAACACTAGAAACCTCACCACCACCAGCATGATCCGACACATGGCATCCAAGCACCGTAATAAGTGGGAGGAACGCCTGGATCGCCCATCTGTGTCTGCAGGCCACACCACTGCCTCCTCTTCCCCTGTTTTCGGTGCCGGCCAATCACCTGTCGAAGGCGCAGGCCCGCATACCTCCCGCCCTGCACCTGTACCATCTGAAGCACCATCAGCGACCACATCCACTTCCCTGTCCCAGCGCAGCGTCCAAATGTCGTTACCCCAGGCATTTGAGCGCAAGCGAAAATACCCAGCCACCCACCCACAGGCCATAGCACTAACCTCACACCTTTCCAAATTACTGGCCATAGAAATGCTGCCATTTAGGCTTGTGGAGACTGAGTCCTTCCTCAGCCTGATGGCAGCAGCTGTCCCTCGGTACGCGGTCCCCAGCCGCCACTACTTTTCCCGGTGTGCCATCCCCGCATTACACCACCATGTGTCCCGTAACATCACCCGTGCCCTGACCAACGCAGTTACTGGGAAGGTCCACTTAACGACTGACACATGGACAAGTGCTTGTGGCCAGAGACGCTACATTTCCCTGACGGCACACTGGGTGAATGTCGTGGAGGCTGGGAGCGACTCGGACCCTGGGATGGCACGGGTGCTACCCACGCCGAGGATTGCGGGCCCTACCTCCATCAGGGTTTCCGCCAGCACCTACGTTATTGGCTCCTTCTCCTCCGTTTCCACCTCCGAATTCTCTGCACGCAGCGCCACTCCCCCATCAGCCGGTAGCTGGAAGCAGTGTAGCACTGCAGTGGGGAAGCGTCAACAGGCCGTGCTGAAGCTGATCTGCCTTGGGGACAAACAGCACACGGCCTCAGAGCTGTTGCAGGGGATTAGTCACCAGACCGAGCAGTGGCTCTCGCCACTCAACCTGCAACCAGGCATGGTTGTGTGTGATAATGGGCGTAACTTGGTGGCGGCTTTGGAGCTCGGCAAGCTCACACACGTACCATGCCTAGCGCATGTATTTAATTTAGTGGTTCAGCGATTTCTAAAAACCTACCCCAATTTGCATGATCTCTTGACAAAGGTGCGCCGCGTGTGTGCACATTTCCGTAAGTCATCTACAGCTTCAGCCGGCCTGTTGAAGCTGCAGCAGCGCTTACAATTGCCAGCTCACCGGCTGCTGTGTGACGTGAGCACGCGCTGGAACTCCACCTTCCACATGTTGGCCCGGCTTTGTGAGCAGCAGAGGGCAGTAGTGGAGTACCAGCTGTTACACGGTCGTCGCCTCTCCGTTCAACTTCCTGTAATCAGAAGTGAGGAGTGGGAATGGATGTCAGACCTCTGTGAGGTTTTACGCAATTTTGAGGAATCGACACACATGGTGAGCGGCGATAACGCTATTATCAGTGTAACCATCCCACTTCTGTGTCTACTGAAACGCTCGCTGCTCACAATTAAAGCTGACGCTTTGCATGTGGAAGAGGTGGAAATGGGGGAGGAAGAGCTTACACAAGGTGATAGCCAGAGCACCCTCACTTCGTCTTCTCAGCGACAATTGGAGGAGGCGGAGGAGGAGGAGGAGGAGGAGGAGGAAGACACGGTTGCCTCCGCTACAGAGGGTAGCCATGGAACTTTAGTTCCATCTCTTCAGCGTGGGTGGGCAGAAGAGGAGGAAGAGGATGAGGAGATTGAGAGTCATCCTCCTGGTGAGGACAGCGAAATCTTGCCTGTTGGTACTCTGGCACACATGGCTGACTTTATGTTAGGCTGCCTTTCCCGTGACCCACGCGTTATACGCATTTTAGACAACACGGATTACTGGGTGTTCACCCTTCTGGACCCCCGCTACAAAGAGAATTTCTCATCTCTCATTCCTCCGGTGGAGAGGACAAGCAAAATGGTGCAATACCAGAAGGTTCTTGTTGAAAAATTGCTCCAAAATTTTCCATCTGACAGCGCTGGCGGCAGAGTACGTGCTACCTTGGCCAACCGAGAAGGGGAGAAAAGGGGAGCACACAGCAGTTCCGACAAAGGCAGGGCAACACTCTCCAAGGCGTGGGACACCTTCATGACACCCCGCCAGCACCCTCACCCTGATGCGCAGCCTAGTGTCACAAGGAGGGAAACGTTTTGGAAGATGGTGAAGGAGTACGTAGCAGACCGTGTCAGCGTCCTCAATGATCCCTCTGTGCCTTACAACTACTGGGTGTCCAAGCTGGACACGTGGTATGAACTGGCACTCTACGCCTTGGAGGTGCTGGCCTGCCCTGCCGCCAGCGTTCTGTCTGAGCGGGTATTTAGTGCTGCTGGTGGCATCATAACAGATAAGCGTATCCGCCTTTCCACCGACAATGCTGATAGGTTGACACTTATAAAAATGAACAAGGCCTGGATTTCCCCTGACTTCTCCACTCCACTGGAGGAAAGCCCCGGGGGAACATAAACTCACTTTATATATGTTATTTACAATGATGGGAATACTCTGTATTCCCATTCACCCCTTCCACCCAAAAAACGGGTATATGGTTGACTCTTAATCTTCTCATCCTCCTCCTCCTCTTCCATATGCCCTGTGATATAATTTTTATATAGGGCCAGCTCACCAGCGGGCCCTGTGATATAATTTTTATATAGGGCCAGCTCACCAGCGGGCCCTGTTTGACAATTTTTATGTAGGTCAGCTCACCAGTGGGCCTTCTCATATAATGTTTTATTGGGTCAGCTCTCTAGCGGGCCCTCTCATATAATGTTTTATAGCGTCAGCTCACTAGCGGGCCTTCGCATATAATGTTTAGGATGGTCAGCTCCGCAGCAGACCCTCACCCATAATGTTTTGGATGGTCGGCTCAGCGCACGTTTCCCTCTTAATCATGGCCTCAGTTCAGAAAAATCAAGGACATTTTTGGGAGAATTTGCCTCTGCGCACGTTTCCCTCTTAATCATGGCCTCACTTCAGAAAAATCGAGGAAATTTTTGGAAGAATTTGCAGATGATATACAAGTAAATATACAGCAAATACTGTTTGGTAACAATTTTTCGCCTAAAGTCGTTTTTATTTTCCTTTTTGTGTGTTTTACGGTCAGTCTGTAAAAATGGTGTACTACGGGCGAAAGATCGTTCCCAGCAGCGATGTTGGAGTCCAAGATGCATCCAGACATCCTCCCTATGCTGTCCCTGAACCATTTCTGTGGTGTTTCCATCCTTTTCTGCCCTTTTCCTATGGACCAGGCACCCTCCCCTCATCAGAGCAGGGGGTGCCTGGTGTAATGCTCGAGTCCTCCCATTGACTTCAATGGGGCTCGGGTGCTCGTCCAAGCACTCGAGCCTCCGGGGGTGCTCGGTCAGAGCACCCGAACACCCGAGCATTGGGGTGCTCGCTCATCACTAGTCCTAATCAATGCAGGATTCATGGTCACCCTAACACAAATTTCCATTTGGCCACAAAACAATATCCAGTTGTCCACACTCCTACACACAAAGTCTAGTTGCCTCCCAACAGACACACATAGTAATTTCAGTTGCTCACACACACAAACTGCAGTTTTCAGTTTCCCACAAACACAGTTACATACACACAAACACAACCTCCAGTTGCATACGTACATACAAACACACAAACCCACAAACAAACCTAATCTCCAGATGTCCACACCCAATATTAGTTTTATACACACACATATGCATATGTACACACAAAAACACAGTTGCCCCCACACACACATGTACGTTCAATCTCCAGTTGCCCATACAAATAAAATCTCCAGTTTTTCACACATACATAAAATCTCCAGTTTTTCACACATGCATAAAATCTCCAGTTGCCCACACACAAATATGATCTCCAGTCACCAACAAACATAGCCTCCAGCTGCACACACAAACACACATACAAGCTCCAGTAGACCACACACAGACACAATCACATACTCCAGTTGCCCACACACACATATGTAATGACAATCTCCAGTTGCCCACTCAAACACAGTCTCAAGATGCACCCCCACATACAAACACACAAATACAATCTCCAGTTGCCCCACACACAAACACAATCTTCAGTTACCCACACATAAACACAATCTCCATTTGCCCACACACAAACAAATACAATCTTGAATTTCCAACACACACACACACACACACATACAAGCTCCAGTAGACCACACAGACACAATCACATACTCCAGCTGCCCACACACAGATGCAATGACAATCTCCAGTTCCCCACTCAAACACAATCTCCAGTTGCCCACACACAAACACAATCTCCAGTTATCCACACATAAACACAATGTCCATTCGCCCACACACACACACAAATACAATCTTGAATTTCCAACACACACACAACATACAAGCTCCAGTAGACCACACACAGATGCAATCACATACTCCAGTTGCCCACACACAGATGCAATGACAATCTCCAGTTGCCCACTCAAACACAATCTCCAGTTGCCCCACACAAATACAATCTCCAGTTGCCTACACAAAAAACACAATCTCCATTTGCCCCCACACACACAAATCTAATTTTCAGTTGTCTACACACACACACACACACACACACACCCACAAACACAATCTCCAGTTGCACACACACTCTCACAATTTTTGATCTGTCATATAAAGTGCTGTAAGCCTATGAGTACCAGAGACGTATCCAATGCATTGTACCTTAATTGAGAAAACATATTTTCTGATGAGTAAAACAAGGTACTACAACTGCTGGGAGAAGCTTTATTATAAAGTTATTACATTTTAAAATTATTTTTTTACTTTGTTTTGTTTGTTTGTTTTTATAATTATAGTGGCATTGTTGTCTATACAGATCTCCTGCAATTCACCAACCAGTTATTCTGCTAGATTTTACAGGAGAGGTGAGCCAATAGCTACAATTATACATAGAATGGAATAGTAACATCTCCATCATTTCCTGGCAGTTTGAAGTGTTATAACTTTGGAATAAAGCAACTCATCTACCGGCACTGAGAGTACTTTTCCTGTACACTGAGGAAAGACCCTACAATTGATGCTTTTTCCGTCCTTTAGATCCCATACTCAGCACATAAGAATATGTTTATCAGTACCAAACCTAATAGATGATTATCAAAGTAGTCTAGCACCACTTTGCTTGTCTTTTAATTAATAACTGCTAAATTAAATTGTTAAGTAAATGTAGAAAGCTTCAAACTTGTGAACTGGAGCTGAAGTAATATGTTCCATTTCAGTGCTTTTAATGAATCCTGAGGAATATTTTACCTAATCATAGAGAATCTTCTTCACTACATGACTTTGCAAAAACCATGGAAACAAAGAGCAGTTAATAAGGCTTGCCGAGGACTTGAGGATGAAAGAAGAATATGTGTTCATTCCCTAAATAAATACCAAAACCATAATTCACTTAGATATATAAAGAAAAGCGTTAAACAAGGAAATCATATGTAATCTGCAATATGTGTTTCCAGTCACAACATATAAGAATTAGCAATATGGGGCCTTAGGCAGTTCTGGAATTGATCGACTGCACCATAGGGAGGAGGAGGAAAAAAAATCCTTTGATATAAAATCCCCATTTAACCCTTAGCATGCCAGAGGGATTCCCCATGTCTTGCAAAGGGTTAACTCAGTGGTAATTTGGGGAATATTTATGTTTCCTTTCGTGCAGTTTGTTGCTCCAGAATTGTTAATCTTTTTCTCTCTGCATAAGGCACAAATGGCGGGATGCAAAATATGTGTGTATGCTCTAAATTGTGAGAGAAAATTGATAGCTCATGATGTTGAATTGCACATGAAAAATCAAAATTAGCTAACAGGTGCCTGCATTTTGTGTGTGTCCATAGTTATGTGTGCGTGGTCAGGATTAATGAATCTATCTGAGTGGAATAGCGAATGTGCTCAATGCAGGAAGTGCTATTGTGAGCGAATATATACATCTGTGTGGTGTTGTATTAATAAATTATTTTTTATGTGCAATTCAATAAGTGTTTGGTATTCGGCTTCCTGGATTAGAACATGAGCAATATCTATCCGCGCATGAAAAATGCCTTTAGCGCATGCACACATTTCTTGCATTCCACCATTAGTATTAAAGCAATTTGAAAATAATTAAAGAGATTGTAATGTATAGATATTAACGCAAGCTTGATTCTTCGATATATACTTTTTTTTATAACGAAATGTACCTTTATAACTGCTCATAACGTTGTAGTATTTATTTTATTTTATATTAAAGTGCCCCCCTCCCCCCATTTCTATACATAATGCTGTCTCCCCTCAGATCTGAAATCCGGTTGCTTGACCAGGGACAATCTTCTGTCTATCAGTTATAAGTCAAACCCTGCACCCCTTGACGAAGGAAGGCGGGTTTTTCCTTTTGTTGACCGAAGATTGCCCCTCATCACGATCCATCCAGACTGGCTTGCTGCTTTGAGGGGAAGCAGTGTTATGTATGGAAAAGGGACAAGAGGTGGAAACTTTTAATTAAAATAAAAAGAAGATGACAATGTTATGAGTTTGCTAGAAAGGTACATTTCGTTATAAAAAAGTATATTGAAGAATCTACCTTGACTTAATATCTAAACATTACAAAACCTTTAAGTTGTATTAGGAAAATAAAATATTTATTATAGGGACTTTCCTACTGAGTAAAACAAGGGTACTCCCACTGCTGAAAGTTGCTTTTTCCAAATTGGCACAGTTTGAACTGTTACATAGTAGTAGAGCTGTTACTTAGACATGCTACAGACAATTGTAGTCAGTGACTCACCTCTCCCATAGGATGCAAAGAATAACAGTCTGAATAGTTCCACTGAATTTGACCAGTTAACAATAAATAAGCTATTGCAATCTGCCACGGTAGTGAACCTTAATTGGCAGGGGAACCGTTTGAATATCAGAGAAACACCTGGAATGGTATGCCTGTTTTTGGATTGCTACTATAAAATAACAGAATACAAGAAAAGACATACCACACCTTGATTATTTCAGACTAGTTGAAGAGCCCGTGTACACTGGCTGCAGTGCCACCCAGCACTGGCCGCGGTGCACTCATGCGCGATAGGGACTGCCCGTGCCACGGCTGATAACAGAGCGGCCCAGTCTGAATTCAGAGCGGGCCTCTCCGTTATTAGCCGCAGCATAAGCTGTCTCTACTGCGCATGACTGTAGCGCGCACAGCCAACTGTACTGCGCATGATGGCTTCTGACAAACAACGATAGCATTTTATTATATAGGATGATTCTCTGGAGCTCAAAGGGTGCTCCTACCAAACATTACTGTTGTAAAGGCAAACCAGCTGAACTATCTGGCTAGAAGGTAGCACTGCCACTAATAATTTATTAATAATAAAAACTTCAAATGGGAATTTGAACTCTTATAACTTTAGAATGTAGCATCTCCCAGCAGTGACAGTCTCATTGTTTTACTAAGCAGGAAAATATATGGAGATTTTTTCCACAATAAAAGTTTACACTCCTTGAGCTTTAGTTGTACACATTAGTGTGTTTAACTTGCAGGATTTCCATTTCTTAACCATGTGAGTGCCAGGAGGGTGAGCAAAGTATTGGGCTGCAATGTGTTGTACACCCCTCTAGCACTCAAAGGTTAAACTGAGTGTACTAATGTAGTTAAGCTATTTGAGTTCTCTTTCTATTCCTCTTTCAGTCATGTGAGTTCCTTCTACCTTCAACCTGTAAAAAGTGCCTGTAACTCAATTATACCCACAAAGCATGATAAGAGCTCTGTATGTATATCTCGGCTTCTCTTTTTGTGTATGGATTGCTCTACTTAAAGGCACAGTAACATTTAAGATGTAAAAAAAAATGTATATTGTAGGGTTTACCCTCCTGAGTAAAGCAAGAGCACTCCCACTGCTGAGTGGTGTTATTCAACAGTTACTTCAGCTCAAACTTGGATTTTTTTAGGTGCAGTATCACAATGTCATGAAATTCTACAGTGACGCTTAAAAAGTTGCTTAAAAAAAAAAAAGGGCTTAAAAGTTGAAGTACTTTGCTACTAGCCAGACCTGAAAAGTTACTCGCCTCTGCAAGTCATAACAACCACCGGGGCTGAATTGCTACTCACCAGGGCTGAATTTTCACTCGCCATTGGCTAGTGGAAATTTTGAGCCCTGTATATATATATATATATATATATATATATATATATATATATATATATATTACATTATAAGTATTACTATCCCTTTTACAGAAGGCAGATAGTGTTTTGAGGCTGATGTACTAATAAGAACTGCAGCAATCTGGAAAAAAATTGCCATTTGGAATCAGGAGGGAATCCCCCCCCCCCCCATTCGGGGCAGAATTTTAAATTGCTGTATTGAGGGTGTTTTTTTTGCCTTCTTTTGGATCAACGATGGTAAACAGGAATAGGAAAAGGGTTGAACTAGATGGACGCAAGTCTTTTTTCAACCTAAATTACTATGTTATACTATGTTATACTATGTTAAATGCACCTTAGGGGACAAATTAAAAAAATCCCCAAATGTCCAATGTTTCAGATGGGACTTTTAAACCTCCGATGCCTGCAGTGCATTTGTACTCTTTCTCATAGTTGGCCTGCTCTGTAATTGATTTAGTTCTTCTTTCTACATCAGCCTCACAGCCAGCTCTTAGGATCCTCTGCAGATACAGCACCAATTCGGTGCTAATATAGCGGGGACCCATCTCTTAGTGCTACACCTACCGCAAACCAATTTAAATAGCCATTTAACCAGAAAATGTTCATCTGTACATGACGATACAAGGGAAGAGGAGTGGCGAAGTGTATGGGAATTTTGGAGAATTCCTTTCCACTGCACTTTTTATTACTAATAACAAGGAGAAGAGTAACGTGGCATAACTTTAAAGAGATAGTAATGTTTTACAATAAAACCAGCTCCGATTAATTTTCATAATATTTGGGCCATGGAGAGCGTTATTTCAATACTGTCAGGGTTGTAGATCAAGAGTAATTGAATGATAAAATATCCCCCTCCCTCCCCTTTTACCACCTCAGAGCAGCAAGACTATCTGGATGGATCACAGAGAGGGACAATCTTCAGTGAGCATAAGGAAAAACCTGAAAAACCTGTCAAGAGGGCCAGGGTTTTCCTTATACTCACAGTAAGAAGATTGTCCCTGTCTGGTCCAAGGACCAGATTCCACATCTAAGGGGAGGCGGCTTACACTAGGTAAAAGAGGTGGGAGGGGGATACTTTGTCATTCAATTAGTCTTAAAGTACAACTCTGACAGTATGGAAATAACACTCTCCATGGCCCAAATATTATGAAGATTAATTGAAGCTGCTGTTTATGTGAAACATTGCTATCCCTTTAAAAAGAGAAAGAAGACAGGGGGCACTCCTAGTGTAATAGCTTCAACATAAGATTGAATTCACTGATTCTGTCACCAATTGTAGGAAATCTACTCAGTGTGATGTCCAGAACAGCACCTATGTGATTACTATAGATTGATCAGGAGGGATCTTCATACTTCCCAACTACAGTATAGATGGTCATCCACTGTCTATGGCAATCTTCCAAATAGGCAGATCCTCAATACATTATTAGGAAAGAATATATAGAAGATTACATACACAAGAGGGTGCCCTATAGTGCCAGACAAATGCTGAATATATAGTATAAAACCACAATTGTGATGGTTGGGAGAGGGAATATACCACCTCTCAACAAAGAAAGCCTGTAGATAAATTAATCCGGTCTCTGATCGGGTAACCAGGGTAAATACTGTAGAAACCAAGGTGCCGTTCCAGATATTCATGTTTGAAAATAATTTTAATATGTATATTAAATAAAAATATTTAAAAACAGAGATAATATCTAATATATCACAAATGATCAATGCGTTTCACAGTTATACTGCTTTATCAAGATCAAATGGCAATCTCACAGAAAGATAAAAACTGGTTATCAATCATGCACTGTTCCCTTGTGGTATAATTTTACTCTGTTTCCCTGTGTAAGCTATTGAGGAGGATTTTGCGGTATCCGACATTAGAGCATTAAAGATAGCGCATATGTGCACCTGTATGTATGCACTACACTGATCATACGTTCCAGTGTATACGGTATGAGCCTGAGTCTAGCGTCAAGGGAGCTGTTCCAGAGGATTTGCAAATTCCTCCCAGTGGCTCATTTTACAAGTATTAGGTAGAGGGTGTTGTCATCAACAAAAGCAGAAGGAAGAGAAGGAATGAAAAAGCTGATTTAACGTAATAAGAAAGAATAAAATATTTAAAATAAAATATATATACAACTAAAATAAAGTTACAAAACACATATTATCCATCTACTGGTAAACATGAGTTTTGGTATGCGGCTGGCAAAGACATTTCAGCATAAATATCAGTGAATATTTTGTACAGATTTTATATATATATATATATATATATATATATATATATATATATATATATATCATGATGCTGTGTCAAATGTTTTTCTTGGAAAATAAGCATTAGAAAAAAGACCTGAATTATATTTCTTTCTTCATCTGAAAGGTGATTTCATGCTTCAGGAAGTATAGAAAGTTTGTGTGTGGACAATATAAATGCAGATGGTGTTTTAGACTGATTGACAGCAAAGGTTGTGGAGAGTTTTGAATTTGCTCCTGAACTATTGTCTGCAGTCACTTTTTTAACCCCATTGCTCACAATGACAGTGACATTGCTCACCCTTCTGTCACTCTAAGGGTTACAACTGGATGATGACGATGATGATAATAATGGGGATTATTATTATTATTAATATTAATATTACACCAATACATACACAGGCACACACAGAGAAACTAAGATAATATTTTCATAAGGACAGAGGTAGCAATTTCTGGTCCTCAAGAGCTACCAAAAGTGCATGTTTTCAGGATGTCCCTGAATGGGCACAGGAGGACCAATTAAAGTGACTGAGCCACTATTTAGTCCATCTGTGTTCCAGCTGGGATATCCTGTAAATATGCACTGCTGATAGCTCTTAAAGGGATAGTAATGTTTCCTAATAAAAGCAGCTCTAATTAATTATCGTAATATTTGGACTTTGGAGAGTGTTATTTCAATTCTGTCAGAGTTGTAGTTCAAGAGTAATTCAATGACAAAGTATCTCCCTCCCACCCCTTTTACTGATGTAACACTGCTCAGCCAGAGCAGAAGGGAGGTGCCCAGGTAGATTGCAGAGAGGGACAATCTTCAATTAAGATAAGGGGAAAACATGAAAAACTTGTCAAGGGGGGCAGGGCTTTCATTGTTCTCATAGGAAGAAGATTGTCCCCTGCTGTTATCTGTCTGGTCTATGGACTGGATTCCACATGTGAGAAGAGATGGCTTACACTAGATAAAAGGGGCGGGAGGGGAAACTTTGCTTGTGAATATCTCTCAAACCATAAAGGTTTGAGAGATATGACATATAGTTCTTCATGTTTTTTTAATGCCCATAAAATAAAATAAAGATAAAACGAAGGACCACGGTTGATTACCACTGCATCAGAATATTAAACCGTTTTATGCTAGAAATGTCTTCAATGCACTGTAGACTTTCCTAGAATCCAAGGGATTAACAATAAATTGGGAGAAAAAAAAATAAGGGTGATAAAATATAGAGTCCAACCAAAAAATCAATGACAGCATTTTTACAGTATCCTTTCAGAAGTATGTATATGAATATGATCTAATTTAGGGATTAGTTTTGTGCTAGCAAAGTTCACAGATGTTATGAGCTGTTCTATGACTCTGGGTGAGTTAATCACAGGTCCTAATCTATGGCGATTCTGCAGGAGTTATTACTCATATGGAGTTCAATATCATCCAGGTGAAATGGAATAAAGCTTCTGAGATTTGTGTATTTGTCCAAGGACAGTACAGTTAAGGATTATTGTAACAGAATGTCTTATCAAGAAAAAAATCTATCATCTATCTAACCATCCACACAGTACTTGAATATTTATTTATTTATTTTGAAAATGCTTTACCAGGACAAATACTTAAAGATTTCTCTTGTTTTCCTGGAATTAGAATAAATAATTCAAAGGAATTAGGATAAAGCTGGGTTGTGATTTACTTAATGTCAAGTCAATATCAATATCTCGGCTCCCTTGGTAAAGCCTTTCTAATATATTCTTGATAAGGGATCTACTGCTAGAGCTGAATTTTCTGTATTTATTGATGCTAAATAAACTCAGTTTTATTTTAAGTGCTTGTTTGCCTGGGTGACATTAGCATGACAAACTATTTGCTGTGATAATAATTCAAAATTAGAAATATTCACCCAATGTTGCAGATATTTATTGCCTTTTTAAGAACATCTATTTAAAATGAAGAAGTCAATGTTTTGCATAAGGCCCCTTTCACATGAACAATGCTTTTCATCTTCTATTCTATCACTTTTCTCCTCCTCCATCTGGTCAGGTGCAGCACTGTTGAATTAAGTGGGGGTTCCAACATTGTGCTCTAGGTAGGGCCCTATAGAGTCTTAATCCTGCTCCGATCGGATGTTTAGACAAGTAAAAGAGCAGAAGTGAGGAATTCCTTCCTTTCATGGACTCTTCACTAGGCTTTATGAACCACCCAGTTAGGAAACCTCTGACATTCATCATGTTAATCTAGGTGACTTCAACTAGTGAAAAAGATAAGAGAGACTCCATGGTGGCCTTTGTGGATAGTTCACTACACTGCAATGCTACTATGTAAACTTACCTCCCATGCCAGAATGCATACCAGAGCCAAGTGAATTATTCTCTTCATATGTTTTATTGTGGTTGCATTCCCCCAAGAAAACACAATCCTACTGTATGTGACAGACAATACAATAAAGATCTTATCACCTCCAGCTGTAGTGACATTCCTCCCACTGCAAATGTTCAAGGGATCAATGAGAAAGTCTGGGGTGAATTGGAAGTTACCCTTTTACCGGTGATCAATATGCATGGGCTTCACCACATCATCCTCTTCAAAGGTAGATTGTACCTTCATTCAATGTTGTTTTTCTTTGTTTCTGCACCTGAAGGGACTCCATAATTGTTCACATTCTATAACAGAATTTTGGGAAGAAATAACCTTGCTTTAACTCCCAGCTCTACCATGTAATTCACCTGAGCTTCCCACATGGGTCTGGCAAATGAAAAAAGTATCTGGGGCGAATGTACGAATTCACCAGTACTGCACAACTGGTGATAGCCTCTAATGCCAGTGGGCAACTACAAGGGATGTACTAAAGGGTGTAATTACTGTATTGCATAGTTCCATTTTTAGAGCCTATTGAACCAGGAGTGGGACATCCAATCACCTTTCACCCTGACTTATCTGATGACCCTGGGTTCTCTTCCCACCAGGTGTTGACCAGAAAGAAGCAGGTGGTGAGTTTCTACAGGGCCAACACAGCTGGTGCTTATGGCTTTGTCCCGATCAAGTAAAGATCCTCAAGAGTGCAGTTGAAATCACACCCAATTATCACGCACTCATTCATGTCAACTGACAAAATGACAAAGTAGCTTACACTCTCCAATCCAGCAGCCCAGTCATACATATTCAACAAATTAAAATTGCATTCCAGCTCCAGAAACAGAGTTACAGTAAATGGCCTGGTAAAATGGCCTTCAAAATAACCATTTTTGGCTGAAAGGACTCTGAAAAATAGGTCATCTCTCCATACAAAGAAAAGCCTGCCTCGCTACACCACATGCCAGTTGGCTTCAGCCTCCAGAGCGGTGTGGGTCTCTGGCAGAAAACTTACAGAGTAACCTCATTGCTGTAGATAGGAGAATATTTGGAGCCTGGAAACCCATCCTTACATTAGAACTTTAATGCTAACAAACACAACAAGCAGGTCCCAACACATATGCAGGAAAATGGTATGAAATTATGTCATTTCCTCTACCTTTTGTCTAGTACATTGGTAAAAGGTAGTAGAGTGTTAGCTGTAGAAAAATGCTAAATATGTCTGATGAAGAGCAATAAAGTATCTTGAAAGTGTATGTCCTAGAGCTACTCAGCCAGTAAATGTATCGCTTTTAAAAATACCAGTTTTCTAGTGCATTGGGTAGAACTAGGATGCTCAAACCTGCCCTGAAGCCCTCCAGCAAAGCGTGCTATTAGGATATCCCCAATTAAACACGAGTGAAGGTCCTTAACTCAGACAAATCCTTCAGAATAATGGAACCACAGACTAATTATTGTGTGTTCATGTGAGGAGATCCTGAAAACGTGTGCCATTGTGAAGGTCCTGAGGACAGGTTTCAGCACGAAACACAAAAGGAATGTTCTGAAATGCCCATAGACAGCCTTATTACCCTTGATGTAAGTAGCATAAAGGGAAGGATTCTTGGCACATGTTGGTTAGTTATTTGATGTTAGGCAAGACTATGGTCAAGAAAATCAATTCCAAAGCCTGATTTAGTGGTGAATCTCCATCATACATCACCACCTCTGATTCAACCAGCAGTTGTAACAGCAGGCCAATGAAGATTTTACAGGTATGTTTTATATTCCCCAAACAGCTCTAAAAACTGTCATATGTTTTGTAGTATGGCACTTGCTTTCTAAAAGTAAAAGGATCTTCAAATTTTAAGCTTAATTGTCTTTCCTTTCATTCATTTTAGATATCAGCAGGTTATATATGCTTAATTTTAAGGAATCAGCAAACTTTGTTTTGTGAAACAAATACATGTTTTCAGAGTAAATAAAAGTTAGTCCTACTGATGGAAGAGTTTTAAATAAAACATATTTTTATTTTTAAGCAATGTTTACAACCCTGAGGAAGTGGACAGTTAGAGTCCACGATACGTGTTTGAAAAAGAACAGTGTTACGGCACGATACCAGACTATAGGTCCCTCCCGGTTATGCCCACTGTGAGAAAAGCCCGCGTCATCCCAAACAGTGCTTCCCGTGAACGAAACAATCTGCTCTGGTTCACATCAGTGTGTGAGGAAGACTCCAACACTTAGAGATCGAGGTACAGGGATTTCTATACTGTGTTACTTCCATTTGGGAGCTGATGCTTTGGACTCCACTGGTATAAGAACTGCTAACACTGGACAGAGGTTTGCAGCTGTTGATAAGAGACTCTGAGGCTGCACAGTCTCATGGCTATTTGGACCGGGAGGGAGATGTGCATGTTATAGTCCATCAGATTTTAAGTGTGCATTTGTCTTGCATGTATTATTTATTCTATATAAAACATTACTTTTAGATCCATGTTTGCGCTTTTTATATTTCCACATATTTAGATGTTATGAGAATGGAAGTTCTCGCATAGAAGGCAGCATATTAAGGATCCAGAAGGTTTAAGGAGAAAAGTTCTATTTCCACTTTCATCACTCAACTTTATCTTCATCAAGCTATCTCATCTTTAGAATATTTAATCCGATTATCATTTCATGAATCATCTTCATCTCCATTCCATGCACCATGTTATCATCTCTGTTTGAGGGATTACAGATAAGTTATATTTTTCTTTCTTCCGGTGACCTATGATTTGGTGGTTACTCGGATGATAGACTTTGCGTGACCTTCACTAAAGGCTGTGGAGTTATAACTATTGCATATGGTTTATTGATCATCTTGCATTTTAGGTGTGGGTAGGGGTTTACTGTGTCTGGTGCAGTGGATTGTTTGCTTTCTGCACCTGGTACAGTGGACATATTCTGCCCCTTTTTTATATTAGTATAGTCTTACTGTATTGGTTATTGAAATACCTCTGTGTTTTTGGTGAACAGTTCTCATCTACTCCTGTAGGACACTTTTTTTCTTGGTTACAAGTGGTGTCTAACTTTTTTATTTGTCTAATGCATTCTGAGGGAGAGCTTGAGTCAGTGACTACCGCTCTCCATAGTAAGTGTCAAAAATCATATTGCTCCTTTAACATCTTTAGCCTCCATGAGCTTATTTATCTTTTTGGTGAAATAAATTGTTTTGGTGAAGGAACAAGCAAATGATTAATGTTCTATAGAAACCAAGCATAATATTTTTAGATGTGTATGAGAATACAAACCTAGTTCACTACAATGCATAGGAAAAAAAAGAAAACATTTAAGGAAATTAAAATATCATTTGAGACATACAAATGCTTAAAGCAGAAGTTCATAGTTTGCCAGATATAAACAAAAGGAGACAGCAATATGTAGAAAGATGATAGATTAAATGTATTGTGTCCTTTTTATTTTTGTTGAAAGACTTCCAGAATTTTAATAACTTTCAAGGTTTCTACTGGGATTTCAAAAGTAATTCAAAGCCTTTCTTTCTTAAGTATCACTAAAAGATAAATCAAAAATTCCAAAGGATTTTCAATGTCAGAGCAAAGGAATGAAAAAGCTATTTCTGATGGGTATGTTTCAGATTTTTGAAATATATAAAAAATAAATAAAAGTAAAACTATTACACAAAGGAGGAAATAATGACTGTAGAATTTCAGTACAAAGGATTTGCAAGACAAGGTCAAAAAGTGGTTATGCATATTATTATTGTGTTTTTCAAAGGAAATCATCTTTAGTTTGCATAATAAAGATATTTTCAACTTTACTATTCTCAGTTAATAAGCAGACACAGAGCTGCCAATCATAATAATTACACTAGTAACTTTTGTTTTTGTTTTAAAATGTAGAATGATTTCAATTTTGCCAAAGGCCACGGAATAAATACACTAAGGGCCGTATGTTCAAAACAAAAGTGAATGAGTTCTGGGGCCAACCATTTGACATGTAGGGGAGAATTAAAAATTCCTATTGATTTAAAGGCATAGTAATGTTTCACAAAAACAGCAGCTCCAATTAATCTTCATAGTATATGGGCCATGGAGAGTGTTATTTCAATACTGTCAGAACTGTAGTTCAAGAGTAATTGAATGATAACTAGGGATGAGCGAGCACCCCGATGCTCGGGTGCTCGGGTGCTCTGACCGAGCACCCCCTGATGCTCGAGTGCTCGGCCGAGCACCCGAGCCCCATTCAAATGAATGGGAGCACTCGAGCATTAAACCAGGCACCCCCTGCTCTGATGAGCGGAGGGTGCCTGGTCAATGTCCCCCTTCATCTCCGCTATGCCCCTCTTCCACAATGTCCCCCTTCATCTCCTATGCCATAGCGGAGATGAAGGGGGACATTGTGGAAGAGGGGCATAGCGGAGATGAAGGGGGACATTGTGGAAGAGGGGCATAGAGTCTATGCCCCTCTTCCACAATGTCCCCCTTCATCTCCGCTATGCCCCTCTTCCACAATGTCCCCCTTCATCTCCTCTATGGCATAGGAGATGAAGGGGGACATTGTGGAAGAGGGGCATAGCGGAGATGAAGGGGCACATTGTGGAAGACGGGCATAGCGGAGATGAAGGGGGACATTGTGGAAGAGGGGCATAGAGTCTATGCCCCTCTTCCACAATGTCCCCCTTCATCTCCGCAATGCCCCCTTCATCTCCGCAATGCCCCCGTACCTCCATTCCCTGGTGGTCCAGCGGAGCGTCTTCGGATCTGTGCCTCTTCCGGCACAGATCCTCTTCACCCGAACATGTCGGGCGAGCACATGGCGGTACTCGTACGAGTACCGCCATGTGCCGAGCAGAGCGATGCTCGAGCCGATCCGAGCATCGGCCGAGCACGCTCGCTCAACACTAATGATAACGTTTCTCCTCCCACCCCTTTTACCTAGTGTAAGCCACCTCCCCTCAGATGTGGAATCTGATCCTGGGACCAGACACCTAACAGCAAAGGACAATCTTCTTACTGTGAGAACAGTAAAAACCCTGACCCCCTTGACAGGTTTTTCAGGTTTTCCCTTATGTTAATTGAAGTTTGTCTCTCTCTGCAATCCATCCAGACAGTCTTGCTGCTCTGAGGTGAGCAGTGTTACATCAGTAAAAGGGGCAGGAGGGGGATACTTTATCATTCAATTACTCTTGTACTACAACTCTGACAGTTTTGAAATAACACTCTCCATGGCCCAAATACTATTAATCGTAGCTGCTTTTATTGTGAAACATTACTATCCCTTTAAAAGGGAATTCTAATGACTTGGATGATAGAGTGGTTTCCAAAGCATGGGGAAGACCTAAATATTAATGTTAGAGAGGTCTCAAGCTCAGTTTTTCACAATGCATTGCAGACCTCTTTAGCCTTCTAAATTTTATAAGCTCCACTTAAATCCATGAAAATATTGAACACATTTCATACCTAACTTTTCATACAATCATTCCTAAGTTAAAAACCTCTGATTTTTCTTGTGTAATGCATTAGGTGCTTTTTTAAAAACATTGAACATATTCAAAACAATTTCAAACAAATTTATGTTAGGACTCACCTTCCAGTAACCCTTGGGAAGTGGACCTCAAGCCATGGGGACTGAAGCTCCCAGGCTCCTTTATGTTACCTAACCTCCACCCCCACGGGTCACATGGGGTTTGCACAAAGCTTTAAGTTTTGAATGTGTTCAATGTTTTTAAAAAAGCACCTAATGTGTTACACAAGAAAAATCAGAGGTTTTTAACTTAGGAATGATTGTATGAAAATGTGTTCAATGCTTTTAAATGCACCTGACACGTTACACAAGAAAAGTCAGAGGTTTTTAAACTTAGATAAGAATGGTTGTATGAAGTTAGGTACTCGCCTAATATTGGGGAGCCTTGGTGGGGCAGGCAAGCTTCAACATGTTTTGGCCAATCCATGCAACATAGACCCCATATTTGCTAGTGATATAGTATATGCTCAGCACAGGGTTCTCATTTGGAAAATCTATATGGAAGAGTGCAGACTTGTTTTTGGGAAGATTCAGCCTTTGACTTGCTGCTAATCTTATAGCCCTGTCACCATCCTCACTCTCAACTTCATCTGTATCTGAACAAGAGACATATGCTGGGAGGATATATTATAGATCTGCATCATCATCAGCCATCATTAGGTCATCCTCAGCAACATCAGCATCACCTGACAGTTCTTGCCCACTACCCTTATATTCCTCTAAGCTTTTGGAGGTCTCAAACAATTTCTTTTTACTTTTACTGTAACAAAGTTCCCTACTATGGGTGTTTTGATGCTTGATTGTCTCACTATCTGATGCAGCAGGCGGTTCAGCTGCTACATCTCCCTCTATTATGCTACTGCCAACATCATCAACACTTGAATGTGACTTGTTCTCATCTTCAGTGTACTTCTTTATTTCTACTGGCACTGTGTTACAGCTGGCAAGCAAGACAAGAAGTTACACTGTATAGTTAAGATCACCTTTATTTGAATAATAATAACAGTAATGCAAAAAGATAAATAACAGGCAGAGGGCGACCGAAGAGGCTACGACTCGATAAGAAATAGGAGTCTGCCAAAAGATCCACCACTACTGCTAGAAACTAGGCCTCAGCTCACCGTAGACTCTGTATATGGAGAAACACCCAATGGACTAGCACTGACTCAGCCTGCAGTCAGTCTAGGAGAGATGTCTCCAATAATGAACGCAAGCGACGAAACTACTGACTCACGCCTGCAGTCAGTAAGATAGGAGTCTGATAGAGCCCCAGGTCTGCACTAGGATGGATGTCTGTGGAGTGGGAACCAACACACATAGGAAACGGACAGAGCTAGTCAGCACCAGCTAGGATAGTCAGACAGGCCAGGTCATACACAGAGCGGGTAGTCAGCCAGAGCCACAGTTTTGCACCAGATAGGATATCCACTGAAGTGTTGGTATGCTGGATGTGCAGTGGACAGAGCCCCAGGTCAACACCAGGATGGGTAGTCAGACAAGCCAGGTCATACATGGAGCGGATAGTCAGCCAGAGCCACAGGTTTGCACCAGATAGGGTATCAACTGAAGCGTTGGTATGCTGGATGCGCAGAGGACAGAGCCCCAGGTCAACACCAGGATGGGTAGTCAGACAAGCCAGGTCATACATGGAGCAGGTAGTCAGCCACAGTAGAAGAGTTAATGCCACAATTTCTGGCAATCTCCACCCAAGGTAACAGGGTAGCCCAATTGTCATGGTGGTCAGAGATATAGCAACGGAGGAACAGTTCTAAGATTTGGTTCGACCTTAGAACACCAATTGAAATCCCATTTGAGAACACCAATTGAATTCCCATTTGAGCACAGAAACACCTCCTGAAGCGGGACACAAACTGTCTTCCTCTATCGGACACGATCACCTTAGGTATGCCATGGAGTCGGAAAACCTCCCTAGCGAGTACCACCGCCAATTCCTGCACGGATGGTAAGCCCTTAACAGACAGAGCTAGTCAGCACCAGCTAGGATAGTCAGACAGGCCAGGTCATACACGGAGCGGGTAGTCAGCCAGAGCCACAGGTTTGCACCAGATAGGATATCCACTGAAGTGTTGGTATGCTGGATGCACAGTGGACAGAGCCCCAGGTCAACACCAGGATGGGTAGTTAGACAAGCCAGGTCATACACGGAGCAGGTAGTCAGCCAGAGTAGAAGAGTTAATGGCACAATTCCTGGCAATCTCCACCCAAGGTAACAGGGTAGCCCAATTGTCATGGTGGTCAGAGATATAGCAACGGAGGAACAGTTCTAAGACTTGGTTCAACCTTAGAACGCCAATTGAATTCCCATTTGAGAACGCCAGTTGAATTCCCATTTGAGCACAGAAACACCTCCCGAAGCGGGACACAAACTGGCTTCCTCTATCGGGCACGATCACCTTAGGTATGCCAAGGAGTCAGAAAACCTCCCTAGAGAGTACCACTGCCAATTCCTGCACAGGTGGTAAGCCCTTAAGTGGTATGAAGTGAGCCATCTTCGTCATACACAATAATCAGGAATACAAATCAAATCAAAGTTTTACTTCACTGAGAGGGTAGTAGATAAGTGGAATAGCCAACCAACAGAAGTGGTAGAAGTTAATACAGTGACAGAATTTAAGCACGCATGAGATAGGCATAAAGCTGTCCTTAACAGAAGAAAAGACCAAGGACCAAAATAGGTTTGAGGTTTTTACAGTAGGAAAATGGGAAGACTAGATGCGCCAAATGGTTCTTATCTGCCATCTTATCTGCCATGTTTTTATGTTTCTATAAGGCAGTGATTCTCAACCAGGGTGCCGTGCCATGTTTTCTATGATTAACAAAAATGGACATTTAAATAAGGATTTTTAGAAATTGTTATGCACATTATGTTTCCTTTTGTTATTGTGACTGTAAGACCTAATAATAACTGTATATTTATGCATTGTACCTTCATTTTGCCCTTGATAAAGTACTTTAAATATGTTAGGGGTGCCCCAAATGTTCTATATTGCGTGTTAGGTGTGCCCTGAACAAAAAAAGATTGAGAACCACTGCTATAAGGTCCTGGCATGTCATGGAATTCAGGGCTCCCCGCACAGCTTCACACCATTTGGGGAGTCCTGAATCCGGTAATGTAAAAAAAAAATACCCGGTGGACCTTAACTGCTGGCCGCGCGGCCGGTCCTTACGGAGTCAATGCACCAGCTAATGAATCTGCTCAAACCTCAGGGTTGCAGGTTCTAGTTGTGGTGGGATCAAGTCAGCCTTTCACCTTTCAGAGGTAGATAAAATGAGTACCTAGGAGTCAGGACGTACTTGGGAACGAAAGACAATCTCAGTGTTTTCTTCCTGGTTAAATACTTAGAAAAAAAAACATTCAATGAGGTCTATTTAATAAAATTGTACTTTCAAAGCCCAGAGCAAAAATAATTATTTTGAATAAAACATTTTTATTGAGGGTTGATTCGCATAACAAAGAATCCAACAATACACAGTAACGTAATAGCAATTATAGTAGCAGTTACAATTACTAAGTCTTTCAGCTGTGTTCAAATGGAGAACATATCATGGAAAGACATAGCAAAGCAAAACCATCTGTTTACAAATCTAGGCAAATGCAAGTTCTTGGATGTAACTACGAGGACAGAAGAAAAGACCCCCTTTTTTGTTGTATTACAGTAGGAAGAAAAAAGGAGAGTTAAGCAAGAGAA
This sequence comes from Rhinophrynus dorsalis, assembly GCA_037306005.1. NCBI lineage: Eukaryota > Metazoa > Chordata > Amphibia > Anura > Rhinophrynidae > Rhinophrynus > Rhinophrynus dorsalis. Next base: position 50,845,896 of record CM074725.1, read on the forward strand.
AAGAAGCAGGAAAGCAAAGAGAGGGGAAAGTAAGGGGGTGGGGACATAGGAGGGTGGGGACTCAGACCTAGGGATACTGCCCTCCGACATAAACTAAGCATAGAAAGGTTAGAACAAGGTGCTGACTCACGTCTTAGGCTGTCTCTTCTGTTGTACGAAAATCATGCCAACTGGTAACGAGGTCTTTTAGTCGTGTAAGATCCCTCCCTTTCTTCAGCCAAGACATTCTAGTTAAGAGCAATTGATCACCCAATTTTCTGTAACATGATGATGTTGATGGGGGAAAAATAATTATTTTGATTGCAATTGTAATATTTAATACTAGCAGGCGTGTGGCCCGTGCTGAAAATCTTTTTTTCTCACCCACTGAGTGCCAAAGAGGTATCCAGTGAATTGCGCTGCAATGTGTTGGATACCTCTGTGGCACTTAAAGGGTTACATTTCCCAATGCTCTGTGTGTGTGTGTGTGTGTGTGTGTGTGTGTGTGTGTGTGTGTGTGTGTGTGTGTGTGTGTGTGTGTGTGTGTGTGTGTGTGTGACAAAAACCGTTTATAGTCAAGTTCTCTTTAACAGAATGAATCCAGGTAACAGTCAGCCATTTCAGAATAAAAGTTATCCCCAGCTGTCTTTGCTGGTTTCCCCATTTCATAATTCCTAGACTTGTGCGAATTGATTTGGAGAAATTCGTAATTAGTCGAAAATGGGGTCATTCGGAGACATTCAGACCATCCAACACGCAAGGATCGTTCAAGAAAAAAGATCCGACTCTAAGCAGCCCTGGTCTGAAAGTCGTCAAAACTTTCAAAACTTTCAACATTCGACAAATTTCAGAAAGTTTCGACTACTTTTGGACAAGGACTGTTCGGAGTCGGATCTTTTTTGTACTATCTGCGTGTGCTTGATTACTTACCCTCCATATTTTTCCCTCCATGTCTCTAGTCCAATTCCATTGTCCGTTTCATGCACTACTTTCCCTCTTTGTCTGTATTCCAATAAGCGTCTTTGTTTCATGATGGAGGTTGGACTAATGACACAGTTACCCAGACAGACAGCCTGCATTTCCTCATTGTGCAGACAGCAGTCCAGGATAATTACATGCCTCATTGCACAGATCATAGCTGTTGGGGGTGCAACTTTCAATATGGTGGACGGGGAGCCTTTCCATCAACTTATGGAGGGTGTCGCACCCCGCCATATAAAATTCCATCCCGCACCACATTTAGTAGAACTATAGCACCCTCACTGTACTTGTTGTGCATTGGTCTTTTGAAGGAACTGCTAGGAAAGGCTGCTGGACAGTCAGTGCACTTTACCACTGACTTATGGAGTGCTCAGAGTAGCCAGCATGGCTTCCTGTCATTGACGGCACATTGGTGGCAGCCCAATGTGTTGCAAGACACACCGATAACAACAACAAGTTCAGGTGCAGTAGCCAAGCAGGCAGGGTACTGCTCTTTCCTCCTCCATGCTGAGGTAATGGATCAGCAGCACACCTCAGATAACATTTGCAAAGCACTGCAGAACATGGTGGCACACTGGCTAGGTGAGCAGGCAGGCACACAGGCGCAAATGGATTTGGTGGTTACTGATGGTGCAGCTAACATGATCAAGGCTCTCCGGGATGGCAGATTTGTGGGTGTGCACTGCTCAGCGCATGTTCTGCATCTAGTAGTGAAGGCTGCTCTTGAGGGTGACAGTAGCACTGGAAGGTTGCCAGCACTTCTGGAGTCGTGCCGACAAATTTCTAGCCACTTCCATAGGAGCGTCAAAGATAGCTAGCTACTCAAGGAGGAACAGAAAAAGGCAGACCTCCCAGAGCACCGCCTAAAACAAGATGTTGGGACCAGGTAGAACTCCACCATAGATATACAAGAGCGTATCCTGGAGCAGAAAAAGGCCATTCATGCAATGTCATGTCACCATTTCACTGACAGTAACAGAACCCTGGGCAGGGCTGACTGGGCCCTGATGGGACAGATAGTGACAGTCCTTACGCCTTTCCGTGCTTTGACGGAACTTTTGACCAAAGAGAACCCTAGCCTGGCAGAAGTCATTCCCCTCTTCACGCACCTCTCCTTAAAATTGGATGATTTCCTTTCTCATATGGAATGCTTGCCTGGTGCTGAGGGTAATATACGTCCCAATGTTGCTGCCCTTCTAATGAGGCTGAAGAAGGAACAGACTCAGAGCATGGAAGAGCGCATGGACAATTGTCCCGAGTTGCCACAATTTGCGATCCTGGAATCAAAGGCAAGATGGCACTTCGTTCCAATTCCCTCACTGCCTGGAAAACTAGAATGCAGTCACAGGAGGTGGGAGAAGATTCCGAAGATGAGCTGGAGGAGTGTGGTGGTCTTCCGGGACCTATTAGTAGCAGCGCCAGTAGCACTTCATCTTTTTTCAGTGGAGCAGCTTCTGCTTTTTATGCTGAGGCAATGGACAGATTATGCTTCGGACAAAACAAACAGCTCTGCATTAATAAAAAAAAGTGCTGAGTTTGAAGTTAAGGCTTACCTTGTGGAACTTTCTTTGGCCCCAAGTACAGATCCCTTGACTTTCTGGGATAACAAGAGGGCTGTGTGGCCTACATTGTCCCTGGTAGCCCAGGAGTTGCTTTCTTGCCCCCAAACCACTGTCCAGAGTGAGCGGGTAGTTTCCGTCACTGGAAATATACTTAGCCCCCAGCACTCTCAATTGGGTCCCCAGCTCATGGAGCAAATTACTTTTTTAAAAGTCAACTTGCCAAAGCTGGGTTACCCTGCTCTCAGGTTCAATGCAGATTAGAAAAACAAAAATCATCCATGTTACTGTCATCCTGAGTCGGCCTCTCGCCAATCTTCCTCAGTCGTTGGACTGAGTCCTGCCTGCTCCAGTGTTCTGCAGTTCTGGCTACATCTCCAGTGTTGTTGCTGTCATCCTGAGTCTGCCTTACACCAGTCTTCCTCAGTTGCTGCTGTATCCATCTATGGACTGAGTCTTGTCTGCTCCAGTGTTCTGCAGTTCTGGCTACATCTCCAGTGTTGCTGCATGCCTGCACTGTCAGTCCCTTTTGGAGCCAGGCAGCTCCTAGCAATGCCTCTTAGAGCAGGATGGGACTGACACCACAGGCGCACAGATGATACTATGGAAAGATGTCTGCACGGTTCCTGTCTGTCAGTCCAGGAGCAGTATATAATTATCATTATCGTGGTAATAATTCTGACGACAAGCGCTACTGAGCAGCTAGTCGCCAGTTGGGTAATTATTTAGGGACATGTTTGTAAGAGGTGGTAGTTCTGCTTTAAAGAGAGGTGGGCAATGCAAGGTAAGGATGCTGGGAGTTGTGGCCAGTACATAGGGATGTTTAATTATGCGACATGACAACCTAGCACTATGCAGCTCGAGGTTTTCTTGTTGCTATTTTAAACACCTGAACATGGTTATATCGGCTTCTAGCCGCGCAATATGTTTCTTTTTGACGTGTCAAAAGGACACCGCACCAGTCATTCTCACTTTTCCTTCTTCCTTCTAATTTAGCTACATCCATATGTATATAACACCTCTGCTACATATAGTAAATGACACATGCTACATATTGTGTAATGTATTACCTTTGCTACAGATGGTAAATGACAGATGCTCATGCTATATTGTATTTCACCTCTACAACAGAAATGGCACATGCAACAGACAATATAAAAAAAATTTGGAATAATTTGTCTGAATAATTTTTTTCAGAGTGACACATCAGCCATTCTGGCAGTTGTAAAGGCATACAGGGTGCCTTATTGCCACCACAAGGGAGAGTCACCTTTGTCCCTGTGTTAAACATTAAAAATGTAAGTCATTTGTTTGAATAATTTTCAATGCCACTAAATAGTAGCAGTATTGGGAACTTCAAAGGTGCCTGACATACTGGTCAGCAGTGGGATTATGCACTAAGGTGTTTTCAAATGGTGGTGAGGTGTAAGGAACTTCTCCAGTGTGCTAAACTCTCTGATTCCTGGATTATCCCAGGGAGCCAATGCACTAAGAACTTACAGGTTGGTTAAATCTCGGTTCACTGGCTAGATGGAAGAAGCAAGGATCGGTTATCACACTGGAAGGGTCATCTTCATTCCATCACCTCCTCATAACACTTTGGTGTATCTCCCCCCTGTTTGTATCTGAAATAAATGGACAACAACAATACTGAAGTTGAAAAAATTAATAAAAAGTGGGGGGACCTCCTTCCTCCTCTTGTGCGAGGCCCCCGTCTGGGTAGGTGGCGCCTACCACCATGTGCAGCAGGCAGGGCATCAGATGATGCCATTCTGCTGTCTGATGAGGAGCTGCTTGGGGCGGGGCTGGCCCTGGAAGCATGACATGCGCTGTCAGCAGGCCCAGCATCAGCCTGTTCTGCTCCACCATTTCTTGGAGCAGAGCCTCCAGACAGCGCAGGTCGTTTCTCAGCTGATGCCGTAACACCTGATGTCAGCTGAGATCCCGTATAGGACGTCCAGGGCCTCTGCGTACTCCAGTCTGGAAGGGGGCTGCTGCTGTTGTTCTTCATCAGATGCAGCTGTGGGGAAAGAAGAAATGCAAAGCAATGAGCACCTCTCTGGCACACAGATGTTTGATGCATTTTGCAGGGTGATTCTCAGCAATGGTCCTGTTGTCTAGGATGCACAATCATGTCCTCTAACCACACCAACAATGCATGTTGTCAGGATGTGCTCACTTAAACACAAGCGGTATTGATATTCACTTGTGTTCAACTGACAACATGCACTTTTGTGGTGGTTAGAGGACATGATTGTTCGTCCTAGACAACAGGACCATTGCTGAGAATCACCACACAAAATGTGTTAAAGTGGATGTGTCTCCTATTTATAACATAGCCTAAATAGGCTACATATCGAATACTTCTAAAACGTTGTTCATTTTTTATTTTTACGTTTTATTTGTTGTAAATTTAACTTTGAAAATCTGTCCCCTACCTACTTCCATATAGACTGCGGTTACCTGCTCTGTAACCGCAGTCCGTCTCTGCCTCTGCTCTTCTCCTTCCTCCAATGATGAAGGCTTCTGTCTGCAAGCTGGAGAGGTCTCATTGGCAGAGATCGCTATCTAGCCAATGAGAGCAGTCCAGCTTCCAGACTGCAGCCTCTGTCATCGGAGGAAGGAGGAGAGCTGAGGCAGAGCAGTCTATGCGGAAGTAGGTAGGGGACAGACTTTCTAAGTTACATTTACAACAAATAAAACTTAAAAAAAATAATAATAACGCTTTACAAGTATTCGATATGTAGTCTAACTATTTAGGCTATGTTATAAATAGGTGACACATCCACTTTAATTTGAGGGGACGCAGCAAACATGTGGCATTGTTGTGGCCGGAGAAAAGGACTGACCACCCCTGCTATAAACAAACTGACAGGTCAGGTTTGCCCTTTAGCCTTGATTGGACACAGGTGGATCATCACTGTCATTGTGATTGATCCACCAACACTCAATTAGTGCTAGCCTGCAAACGGGAATTGTAGGTGTGTGCTATGGCCTGGAGCCAAGCATACGTGTGTGATAAGATCATAGCATGAACAAAAATCACATAATGATATTTGTTCATGCCATGATACTGTCACAGGTATGTGTGACAAGAACACAGATCACTACAGGGAATTTGGGGTCTTTGTAAGGGAAGGGGAGACAGGTGGAACACACACGAGACAGCAGATTTAGGACTTTACTTACTTCCCCTCCATAGCCTCAGGAGCAGAGGCAGACACCCCCCAGAGATGGTTCCTCATCCTCCTCACCAGACACAGCCCGCGATGACCCTGAGGAGATACAGGACATTTTCACAAGGGTGAGATAATTGTATGGAGCCTTAACCCATTTCAGTGCCAGAGGAGTGCACAACAATTTTGAGAATGCATTGGTACCCCTCTGCTATTGAAATGGTTACAACAACCAGAAACACAAAACTCAGAACCCTTTCCACAAACGTAAACCAACAACACACAACAAAAGACATATTAGACATTGAACGGATGTACATGTTTTTGCTGGAGGACATATTACAATTCACTATCCTCACCTGCCGTTTCCACGTGGTTGTCCCCAGGTGCACCAACAGGGGCCTGCACGCCACCATCTTCCTTCCTCCCCTCCTCCGTCTCCTCCGACATGTCAACTGGACCTATTTTGGATGTTAAGGGAATTAAAATGTGATGAGAAACACTGACTTCATTAAATGCTTCAGTTGTGTAAGCATTCAGGTTCACAACAACTGCACCAAGGTGGGATAACCTAGTTATCAGGATTTACTCAACAACAGAGAGGAAAATTTGGCCTACGAAGCGTCACTGTAATGCATGGCAAGGCTTCAACATACCGAGACATCCAGAATGGTGCAGTAGCTTGTGTCCATCATGCCTACAATGTCATCATGTGAATGGCAGGAGCATGACAAACATTTCTTACATGTGCTCCATATGTGCATTAGTGGGATATTTAACTCTTGGAACAGGACCGGACTGGGAATAAAAACCAGCCCTGGAAAAAATTGCTTACCAGCCCCATATCATTGCTTTGCGTCCGACCCGATGCGCAGACACAGTGCTCTTCTTCATGCTGTGTCTTACATCACTGGGTGACCTCCATATTGCCCTCAGTCTCCACATTGCCCCTCAGTCTCCACATTGCCCCCCCAATCTCCACATTGCCCATGTCTCCATATTGCCCTCAGTCTCTACATTGCCCCCCCAATCTCCACATTGCCCCCATCTCCATATTGCCCCCATCTCCATATTGTCCTCAGTCTCCACATTGCCCCTCAGTCTCCACATTGCCCCCCCATCTCCATATTGCCCCCGTGTCCATTTCCTATCTCCCTTGTGGTCCAGCGGTCTGGCATGAGAGGTCTGTGCTTCCTTCTGCACAGACCTCTTTACTGCTGTTGTTCCCGCATGGTCATCTCTTCAGTAATGCAGAGTGCTAGAAGATGATGTCATCTCCCAGAGTTCGACATTACTAAAGATCAGACGAGGGAGCTCAGCTGCTACAGGTCTATGCCGAAGAAGGCACAGACCTCAGCATGTTGCGGGGCCCTTCAAATCGCCCGGCCGTGGTCCTGTCACCTTGTGGCCACCGCCAGCACTCCTACAATCAAGAAGCAATCCGCGGCCGTAAGGTGACAGGACCGTGGCCGCAGAATGCTTCTTTATTTTGAAGCAGCCCCAGGGAAGCCCAGTGCAGGTGGCCTACCAGGAATTTTTCCAGTATCCCGGTAGGCCAGTCTGGCCCTGCCTTGGAGTGCCAGAAAGGTGAGCAAAGCATAGCTTAGCAATGCTCTGCTGCTCACCCCTGTGGCAATGCAATAGTTATATAAACTAGATATGGCTAAAGCAAGCTGGGGTTGCTAATACACATATGGAACAATTTAACATGACTAAAAACATGTTTGTACGTGGGGAGACATCTTAAAAACAACTTACCAGCAGCCACCTCTTCCTCCACACTGGCAAGAGTGGTGGCAGTGACCGGCTCCAGATAGAGGGTGATGACGTCTTCCCTCTCCCTGCCAGAGCTAGGTACTCCATCAGGTTCATCTGTAATGAGAAAAGTACACCACGTTACAGTACACACACATGCATGGACATTGCATAACAAAGTACTAAATTACATCACACACACGCATGGACATTACATAACAAAATACTACATTTACATTACACACACATGGACATTGCATAACAAAGTACATTACATTACACACACGCATGGACATTGCATAACAAAGTACTACATTACAGTACACAAACGAGGACATTGCATTACAAAGGATTAAGTTACACAGAGCAGGTATGTGTGATTTGCAGTGCTTTACCATACATTACACACCTATCTCTCAGTGGTAGATATTTAACCTTTTGAGTGCCAGAGGATTACACAACACATTGTTAGCATACCTAATTTCCAGCACCGCGCTCCAGGTGACGCTGGAGAGGTATCCTCCATCTTGGCGCTTCTACCGAGTTCCAGGCGTCTCTCAATGGTCTGGGTCTGTGCACACTTGGTGGTGTCAATAACCGTCCATGGCCTTGGGCTGGATGGTAGTATAGCGTGTGTGTTGCTGGATTGACGCCGTGCACAGAAGCATCACAGAGATGCATCATTTTCAGGCTCATGGTCATTATATGACACAATGTGGAGCAGAATGGTCGCAAGACTAAGAGATGCGTCAGAATGACGCAGGGTCTTGTTTTTAGTCTAGGCCTTCTGTGGGCTCCTCCTTCCTACTTCCTGTGATGGGGTTTAAAGGGCAGACTGAGTCCTGACTCAGTTGCCCTTGCGTTGTTGTACAAAGCAGCTGTGTAGTGATGAGCGAGCATGCTCGGCCGAAGCTCGGTTCGGCTCGAGCATCGCTCTGCTCGGCACATGGCGGTACTCGTACGAGTACCGCATGTGCTCGCCCGCCATGTTCGGGTCTCCTCCCCGCACGTTTGGCAGCTGCTGCGCAGCCAATAAACGTGCGGGGAGGCTCTGACATCAGTGTAATGCCAGCAGCCATGTTGGCTGCTGGCATTACACTGATTGGCTGGCCAGAACCCGTGATCGGGTGCTGTATAGCACCAGACGCGCGAGTTCGGCTCATTCTTAGCCAGGGAGAGATGCGCTTAGGCAGGGAAGTCAGTGTAGGGAGAATAAAATTGTTTAAACTCTTTCAAGACCCAAAAGTCCTTTTTAGGACTGTTGTGTGTGGGGGCAGCATTTATATTTTGTTTGGGGGGGCACAATTTCCTTTTTTTTGTGGGGGGGATATTTTTAAGGTGACATATAATACTAGATGCACAGGAAGTCAGTGTAGGGAGAATAAAATTGTTGAAACTCTTTCAAGACCCAAAAGTCCTTTTTAGGACTGTTGTGTGTGGGGGCAGCATTTATATTTTGTTTGGGGGGGCACAATTTCCTTTTTTTTGTGGGAAGGATATTTTTAAGGTGACATATAATACTAGATGCACAGGAAGTCAGTGTAGGGAGAATAAAATTGTTGAAACTCTTTCAAGACCCAAAAGTCCTTTTTAGGACTGTTGTGTGTGGGGGCAGCATTTAGCATTTATATTTTGTTTGGGGGGGCACAATTTCATTTTTTTGTGGGGGGGGACATGTTCTAAGGTGACATTGTACTAGGTGCACAGGGACAAATATTTCACAGTGCAGTGACAAGCTGACATATTCTGTTAGGTGCACAGGGCCAATGATTTTACAACGCAGCGACAAAAAGGGCCATTTTAAACGTGTGCCTAGCCATAGATTATTGTCACATTCTGTTTAGTGTGCAAATTCACAAATTAACGTCACATATTCCGTTCACTTTGCCTAGCCGCAGATTAGCGTCACATTCTGTTTCGTGTGCCTAGCCGCAGATTAGCGTCACATTCTGTTTCGTGTGCCTAGCCGCAGATTAGCGTCACATATTGTTTAGTGTGCCTAGCCGCAGATTAACGTCACATATTGTTTAGTGTGCCTAGCCGCAGATTAGCGTCACATATTGTTTAGTGTGCCTAGCCGCAGATTAACGTCACATATTGTTTAGTGTGCCTAGCCGCAGATTAGCGTCACATATTGTTTAGTGTGCCTAGCCGCAGATTAGCGTCACATTCTGTTTCGTGTGCCTAGCCGCAGATTAGCGTCACATATTGTTTAGTGTGCCTAGCCGCAGATTAACGTCACATATTGTTTAGTGTGCCTAGCCGCAGATTAGCGTCACATATTGTTTAGTGTGCATAGCCGCAGATTAACGTCACATATTGTTTAGTGTGCCTAGCCGCAGATTAGCGTACATATTGTTTAGTGTGCCTAGACGCAGATTAGCGTCACATTCTGTTTCGTGTGCCTAGCCGCAGATTAGAGTCACATTCTGTTTCGTGTGCCTAGCCGCAGATTACCGGCATATATTCCGTTTAATATGAAGAAGGCGGGTAAAAAGGGACGGGGAAGTGGACGTGATCCTGATAGTTCAGGGCGCGGGTCAGGACACGTAGAAACTGTGCCTGGTGCCAGAGCACAAGAAAGAAAGACATCCACCATACCTAGCTTCATGTCTCAGTTTACAGGGCGTCGCAGGACATCACTCTCGAGGTCAGACCACTGCGAACAGGTGGTCGGTTGGATTTCAGCGGATACTGCTTCCAGTCGATTAAGCACCACCCTGTCTTCCACCAAGTCCACTCTCAGTAGCCAAGAGTCTGGTCAACATAATCCTCACCCTGATCATCCTTCCTCCCACCATAGAGGGTCTGGCCAAAGAAGTGATCCCACACTGGGATATAGTGAGGAGCTCTTCTCATCACCAATCCTTGATTTGAACCTCTCTCCAAGCACGCTTGCAGAGGAACATGACATCTTGTGCCCTGATTCACAACCTCTAGAGGGTACCCAATCACAAGAAGATGACAGAGGGGAACGGCATTTAAGGTCAAAGGAAGTGGATGATGATGATGAGACACAGTTGCCATCAAATCAACCACTATTACTGTCTCAAGACCTTGATGAGGAGGATGATACACAGTTGTCAATGACTGAGGATGTGGTGGGATCAAGAAATGAGGAGGATGATCAGAGTGAGGAAGTGGAGGAGGACTTGGTGGACGATGAGGTCACTGACCCCACCTGGGAAGGTGGAAAGCCGAGCGATGACAGCAGTCCTGAGGGTGAGCCATCTGCAGCACCGCAACAGGCTGGAAGAGGCAGTGGTGTGGCTAAAGAAAGAAGGCGGACCACACCAAACCGGTCCGCAAATGTTCCACGGAGCACCCCTTTGCGTAAATCTCCCTTGCCAAGGGCTAGGTGTTCCGCGGTATGGCGTTTTTTTAAGGAAAGTGCGGACGACAAAAGAATTGTAGTTTGCAACCTGTGCCACACCAGAATGAGCCGAGGCATGAACACTAGCAACCTCACCACCACCAGCATGATCCGACACATGGCATCCAAGCACCGTAATAAGTGGGAGGAACACCCGGATCGCCAATCTGTGTCTGCAGGCCACACCACTGCCTCCTCTTCCCCTGTTTTTGGTGCCGGCCAATCGCCTGTCGAAGGCGCAGGCCCGCATACCTCCCGCCCTGCACCTGTACCATCTGAAGCACCATCAGCGACCACATCCACTTCCCTGTCCCAGCGCAGCATCCAAATGTCGTTACCCCAGGCATTTGAGCGCAAGCGAAAATACCCAGCCACCCACCCACAGGCCATAGCACTAACCTCACACCTTTCCAAATTACTGGCCATCGAAATGCTGCCATTTAGGCTTGTGGACACTGAGTCCTTCTGCAGCCTGATGGCAGCAGCTGTCCCTCGGTACGCAGTCCCCAGCCGCCACTACTTTTCCTGGTGTGCCGTCCCCGCCTTACACCACCATGTGTCCCTTAACATCACCCGTGCCCTGACCAACGCAGTTACTGGGAAGGTCCACTTAATGACTGACACATGGACAAGTGCTTGTGGCCAGGGACGCTACATTTCCCTGACGGCACACTGGGTGAATGTCGTGGAGGCTGGGAGCGACTCGGACCCTGGGATGGCACAGGTGCTACCCACGCCGAGGATTGCGGGCCCTACCTCCATCAGGGTTTCCTCCAGCACCTACGTTATTGGCTCCTCCTCCTCCTCCTCCTCCTCTGCGCGCAGCGCCACTCACCCATCAGCCGGTAGCTGGAAGCAGTGTAGCACTGCAGTGGGGAAGCGTCAACAGGCCGTTCTTAAGCTGATCTGCCTTGGGGACAAACAGCACACGGCCTCAGAGCTGTTGCAGGGGATTAGTCACCAGACCGAGAAGTGGCTCTCGCCACTCAACCTGCAACCAGGCATGGTTGTGTGTGATAATGGGCGTAACTTGGTGGCGGCTTTGGAGCTCGGCAAGCTCACACACGTACCATGCCTAGCGCATGTATTTAATTTAGTGGTTCAGCGATTTCTAAAAACCTACCCCAATTTGCATGATCTCTTGACCAAGGTGCGCCACGTGTGTGCACATTTCCGTAAGTCATCTACAGCTTCAGCCGGCCTGTTGAAGCTGCAGCAGCGCTTGCAATTGCAGGCTCACCGGCTGCTGTGTGACGTGAGCACGCGCTGGAACTCCACCTTCCACATGTTGGCCCGGCTTTGTGAGCAGCAGAGGGCAGTAGTGGAGTACCAGCTGTTACACGGTCGTAGCCTCTCCGTTCAACTTCCTCTAATCAGAAGTGAGGAGTGGGAATGGATGTCAGACCTCTGTGAGGTTTTACGCAATTTTGAGGAATCGACACAGATGGTGAGCGGCGATAACGCTATTATCAGTGTAACCATCCCACTTCTGTGTCTACTGAAACGCTCGCTGCTCACAATTAAAACCGACGCTTTGCATGTGGAAGAGGTGGAAATGGGGGAGGAAGAGCTTACACAAGGTGATAGCCAGAGCACCCTCACTTCGTCTTCTCAGCGACAATTGGAGGAGGCGGAGGAGGAGGAGGAAGACACGGTTGCCTCCGCTACAGAGGGTAGCCATGGAACTTTATTTCCATCTCTTCAGCGTGGGTGGGCAGAAGAGGAGGAAGAGGATGAGGAGATTGAGAGTCATCCTCCTGGTGAGGACAGCGAAATCTTGCCTGTTGGTACTCTGGCACACATGGCTGACTTTATGTTAGGCTGCCTTTCCCGTGACCCACGCGTTATACGCATTTTAGACAACACGGATTACTGGGTGTTCACCCTTCTGGACCCCCGCTACAAAGAGAATTTCTCATCTCTCATTCCTCCGGTGGAGAGGACAAGCAAAATGGTGCAATACCAGAAGGTTCTTGTTGAAAAATTGCTCCAAAATTTTCCATCTGACAACGCTGGCGGCAGAGTACGTGCTACCTTGGCCAACCGAGAAGGGGAGAAAAGGGGAGCACACAGCAGTTCCGACAAAGGCAGGGCAACACTCTCCAAGGCGTGGGACACCTTCATGACACCCCGCCAGCACCCTCACCCTGATGCGCGGCCTAGTGTCACAAGGAGGGAAAAGTTTTGGAAGATGGTGAAGGAGTACGTAGCAGACCGTGTCAGCGTCCTCACTGATCCCTCTGTGCCTTACAACTACTGGGTGTCCAAGCTGGACACGTGGTATGAACTGGCACTCTACGCCTTGGAGGTGCTGGCCTGCCCTGCCGCCAGCGTTCTGTCTGAGCGGGTATTTAGTGCTGCTGGTGGCATCATAACAGATAAGCGTATCCGCCTTTCCACCGACAATGCTGATAGGTTGACACTTATAAAAATGAACAAGGCCTGGATTTCCCCTGACTTCTCCACTCCACTGGAGGAAAGCCCCGGGTGAACATAAAGTCACTTTAGATATGTTATTTACAATGATGGGAATACTCTGTATTCCCATTCACCCCTTCCACCCAAAAAACGGGTATATGGTTGACTCTTAATCTTCTCATCCTCCTCCTCCTCTTCCATATGCGCTGTGATATAATTTTTATATAAGGCCAGCTCACCAGCGGGCCCTGTGATATAATTTTTATATAGGGCCAGCTCACCAGCGGGCCCTGTTTGACAATTTTTGTATAGGTCAGTTCACCAGCGGGCCTTCTCATATAATGTTTTATTGGGTCAGCTCTCTAGCGGGCCCTCTCATGTAATGTTTTAAAGCGTCAGCTCACTAGCGGGCCTTCGCATATAATGTTTAGGATGGTCAGCTCCGCAGCAGACCCTCACCCATAATGTTTTAGATGGTCGGCTCAGCAGCAGACCCTCATTCCTAATGTTTTAGATGGTCAGCTTAGCGACATGCCCTCGCCCCTAATGTTTTAGAGGGTCACCAGCAGGCCATTAATCCTAATTTTTCAAGGGTGTGTATGATGCCCTCCTTTATGTGTAATAAAGGGTGTATTGGAGTGACATTTCAGTCTAATTTTTGGCAGCCCTTTCACTTAGTGCATAGGCTTTATGAGTGTTGGACCACTACCTGAACTATTGTACCACAATGTGAATGAGGCCCTCCATTTTGTGATATACAGGTTGTATCGGAGTGCCTCAGGTCCTCCCATTGAATTAAATAGGGCTGGGGTGTTCGACAGAGCAGAAGGTAGTTCTTGGCTTCATCCACTAAGTCACTTCGTCACTTTTACTCAATGGATCAGACCCCACTGTTCCGACTATAAATTTTGGACTTAACAAGGGCAAACGGACATGTTGTAAAACCTGTGGTAGCTGCGGCCTCCGTTCCTGAATGCTGTACCTTACCCGGGCCATAACCACGTTGAACACCTGCTTTACGCTGCGCACGTTTCCCTCTTAATCATGGCCCCAGTTCCGAAAAATCGATGAAATTTTTTGCAGAATTTGCAGATGATATACAAGTAAATATACAGCAAATACTGTTTGGTAACAATTTTTCGTCTGTAAAAATGGCATACTACGGGCGAAAGATCGTTCCCAGCAGCGACGTTGGAGTCCAAGATGCATCCAGACATCCTCCCTATGCTGTCCCTGAACCATTTCTGTGGTGTTTCCATCATTTTCTGACCTTTTCCTATGAACCAGGCACCCTCGCCTCATCAGAGCAGGGGGTGCCTGGTGTAATGCTCGAGTCCTCCCATTGACTTCAATGGGGCTCGGGTGCTCGGCCGAGCACTCGAGCCTCCGGGGGCGCTCGGCCAGAGCACCCGAACACCCGAGCATCGGGGTGCTCGATCATCACTACAGCTGTGTTACCTTGGGCTCTGTATATGACTTGACTTCTCTGACCATCGAGTCTGGTGCTGACCTGTGGCTCTGTCTGACTATTCTCTTGTTTGTCCATACCTAGCAGACACCCAATCTGGTACAGACCTGGGGCTCTGATAGACTAGCTCTTATACTGACTGGAGGCGAGAGTCAAGTATCCGCTTCCTCCATACTGACTGCAGGCGTATCATGGTGCCGTGATCCTGTCTAGCGACATTGTTACTTACGGGTTTACTCTAGCTGCATTCTTATTGGTTCTGCGCTATGACTCCTCCCTGGGCCTTGTCTTTATATACGCCTTCCTCTCACTATACCGGTGCCCTTTCGTGGTGTACCCGTATCTAGCGACTAGTAGTTCTTGTTTCCTGTTTCCATGTATGACCCGGCTCATCTGACTACGCTTAGTGCCTGATGCTCCTGTGATCCATTTCCGTTGCTGACCTTGGGCCGGCTGACTAACTCCTTGTGTACCGAATTGGCTTGGCTGAGTATCTGATTCCGTTGCTGACTTGGACTGGCTGACTAACTCCTTGTGTACCGAACTGGCGTGACTGAGTGTCTGATTCCGTTACTGACTAAGGACTGGCTGATAGTGATGAGCGAGCACCCCAATGCTCGGGTGTTCGGGTGCTCTGACCGAGCACCCCCTGAGGCTCGAGTGCTCGGCCGAGCACCCGAGCCCCATTGAAGTCAATGGGAGGACTCGAGCATTACACCAGGCACCCCCTGCTCTGATGAGGGGAGGGTGCCTGGTCCATAGGAAAAGGGCAGAAAAAGATGGAAACACTACAGAAATGGTTCAGGGACAGCATAGGGAGGATGTCTGGATGCATCTTGGACTCCAACATCGCTGCTGGGAACGATCTTTCGCCCGTAGTACGCCATTTTTACAGACTGACCGTAAAACACACAAAAAGGAAAATAAAAACGACTTTAGGCGAAAAATTGTTACCAAACAATATTTGCTGTATATTTACTTGTATATCATCTGCAAATTATCCCAAAAATTTCCTTGATTTTCGGAAGTGAGGCCATGATTAAGAGGGAAACGTGCGCAGAGGCAAATTCTCCCAAAAATTTCCTTGATTTTCAGAACTGAGGCCATGATTAAGAGGGAAACGTGCACAGAGGCAAATTCTCCCAAAAATTTCCTTGATTTTATTGAACTGAGGCCATGATTAAGAGGGAAACGTGCGCTGAGCTGACCATCTAAAACATTATGGGTGAGGGTCTGCTGCAGAGCTGACCATCCTAAACATTATATGCGAAGGCCCGCTAGTGAGCTGACGCTATAAAACATTATATGAGAGGGCCCGCTAGAGAGCTGACCCAATAAAACATTATATGAGAAGGCCCGCTGGTGAGCTGACCTATATAAAAATTGGCAAACAGGGCCCGCTGGTGAGCTGGCCCTATATAAAAATTATATCACAGGGCCCGCTGGTGAGCTGGCCCTATATAAAAATTATAGCACAGGGCATATGGAAGAGGAGGAGGAGGATGAGAAGATTAAGAGTCAACCATATACCCGTTTTTTGGGTGGAAGGGGTGAATGGGAATACAGAGTATTCCCATCATTGTAAATAACATATATAAAGTGAGTTTATGTTCCCCCGGGGCTTTCCTCCAGTGGAGTGGAGAAGTCAGGGGAAATCCAGGCCTTGTTCATTTTTATAAGTGTCAACCTATCAGCATTGTCGGTGGAAAGGCGGATACGCTTATCTGTTATGATGCCACCAGCAGCACTAAATACCCGCTCAGACAGAACGCTGGCGGCAGGGCATGCCAGCACCTCCAAGGCGTAGAGTGCCAGTTCATACCACGTGTCCAGCTTGGACACCCAGTAGTTGTAAGGCACAGAGGGATCATTGAGGACGCTGACACGGTCTGCTACGTACTCCTTCACCATCTTCCAAAACTTTTCCCTCCTTGTGACACTAGGCTGCGCATAAGGGTGAGGGTGCTGGCGGGGTGTCATGAAGGTGTCCCACGCCTTCGAGAGTGTTGCCCTGCCTTTCTCGGAACTGCTGTGTGCTCCCCTTTTCTCCCCTTCTCGGTTGGCCAAGGTAGCACGTACTCTGCCGCCAACGTTGTCAGATGGAAAATTTTGGAGCAATTTTTCAACAAGAACCTTCTGGTATTGCACCATTTTGCTTGTCCTCTCCACCGGAGGAATGAGAGATGAGAAATTCTCTTTGTAGCGGGGGTCCAGAAGGGTGAACACCCAGTAATCCGTGTTGTTTAAAATGCGTATAACGCGTGGGTCACGGGAAAGGCAGCCTAACATAAAGTCAGCCATGTGTGCCAGAGTACCAACAGTCAAGATTTCGCTGTCCTCACCAGGAGGATGACTCTCAATCTCCTCATCCTCTTCCTCCTCTTCTGCCCACCCACGCTGAAGAGATGGAACTAAAGTTCCATGGCTACCCTCTGTAGCGGAGGCAACCGTGTCTTCCTCCTCCTCCTCCTCCTCCTCCTCCTCCTCCGCCTCCTCCAATTGTCGCTGAGAAGACGAAGTGAGGGTGCTCTGGCTATCACCTTGTGTAAGCTCTTCCTCCCCCATTTCCACCTCTTCCACATGCAAAGCGTCGGTTTTAATTGTGAGCAGCGAGCGTTTCAGTAGACACAGAAGTGGGATGGTTACACTGATAATAGCGTTATCGCCGCTCACCATCTGTGTCGATTCCTCAAAATTGCGTAAAACCTCGCAGAGGTCTGACATCCATTCCCACTCCTCACTTCTGATTACAGGAAGTTGAACGGAGAGGCGACGACCGTGTAACAGCTGGTACTCCACTACTGCCCTCTGCTGCTCACAAAGCCGGGCCAACATGTGGAAGGTGGAGTTCCAGCGCGTGCTCACGTCACACAGCAGCCGGTGAGCTGGCAATTGTAAGCGCTGCTGCAGCTTCAACAGGCCGGCTGAAGCTGTTGATGACTTATGGAAATGTGCACACACGCGGCGCACCTTGGTCAAGAGATCATGCACATTGGGGTAGGTTTTTAGAAATCGCTGCACCACTAAATTAAATACATGCGCTAGGCATGGTACGTGTGTGAGCTTGCCGAGCTCCAAAGCCGCCACCAAGTTACGCCCATTATCACACACAACCATGCCTGGTTGCAGGTTGAGTGGCGAGAGCCACTGCTCGGTCTGGTGACTAATCCCCTGCAACAGCTCTGAGGCCGTGTGCTGTTTGTCCCCAAGGCAGATCAGCTTCAGCACGGCCTGTTGACGCTTCCCCACTGCAGTGCTACACTGCTTCCAGCTACTGGCTGATGGGGGAGTGGCGCTGCGTGTAGAGAATTCGGAGGTGGAAACGGAGGAGGAGGAGCCAATAACGTAGGTGCTGGTGGAAACCCTGATGGAGGTAGGGCCCGCAATCCTCGGCGTGGGTAGCACCCGTGCCATCCCAGGGTCCGAGTCGCTCCCACCCTCCACGACATTCACCCAGTGTGCCGTCAGGGAAATGTAGCGTCCCTGGCCACAAGCACTTGTCCATGTGTCAGTCGTTAAGTGGACCTTCCCAGTAACTGCGTTGGTCAGGGCACGGGTGATGTTACGGGACACATGGTGGTGTAATGCGGGGATGGCACACCGGGAAAAGTAGTGGCGGCTGGGGACCGCGTACCGAGGGACAGCTGCTGCCATCAGGCTGCGGAAGGACTCAGTGTCCACAAGCCTAAATGGCAGCATTTCGATGGCCAGTAATTTTGAAAGGTGTGAGGTTAGTGCTATGGCCTGTGGGTGGGTGGCTGGGTACTTTCTCTTGCGCTCAAATGCCTGGGGTAACGACATTTGGACGCTGTGCTGGGACAGGGAAGTGGATGTGGTCGCTGATGGTGCTTCAGATGGTACAGGTGCAGGGCGGGAGGTATGCGGGCCTGCGCCTTCGACAGGCGATTGGCCGGCACCGAAAACAGGGGAAGAGGAGGCAGTGGTGTGGCCTGCAGACACAGATGGGCGATCCAGGCGTTCCTCCCACTTACTACGGTGCTTGGATGCCATGTGTCGGATCATGCTGGTGGTGGTGAGGTTTCTAGTGTTCATGCCTCGGCTCATTCTGGTGTGGCACAGGTTGCAAACTACAATTCTTTTGTCGTCCGCACTTTCCTTAAAAAAACGCCATACCGCGGAACACCTACCCCTTGGCAAGGTAGATTTACGCAAGGGGGTGCTCCGTGGAACATTTGCGGGCCGGTTTGGTGCGGTCCGCCTTCTTTCTGTAGCCACACCACTGCCTCTTCCAGCCTGTTGCGGTGCTGCAGATGGCTCACCCTCAGGACTGCTGACATCGCTCGGCTCTACACCTTCCCAGGTGGGGTCAGTCACCTCATCGTCCACCAAGTCCTCCTCCACTTCCTCACTCTGATCATCCTCCTCAAGTCTTGATCCCACCACATACTCAGTCATTGACAACTGTATAACATTCTCCTCAACAAGGTCTTGAGACGGAAATAGTGGTTGATTTAATGGCAACTGTGTCTCATCATCATCATCATCATCCACTACTTCCTTTGACCTTAAATGCCGTTCACATCTGTCATCTTCTTGTGATTGGGTAGCCTCTAGAGGTTGTGAATCAGGGCACAAGATGTCATGTTCCTCTGCAAGCGTGCTTGGAGAGAGGGTCAAATGAAGGATTGGTGATGAGACGAGCTCCTCACTATATCCCAGTGTGGGATCACTTCTTTGACCAGACCGTGTATGGTGGGAGGAAGGATGATCAGAGTGAGGATTATTTTGACCAGACTCTTGGCTACTGAGAGTGGACTTGGTGGAAGACAGGGTGGTGCTTAACCGACTGGAAGCAGTATCAGCTGTCATCCAACCGACCACCTGTTCGCAGTGGTCGGACCTCGAGAGTGATGTCCTGCGACGCCCTGTAAAATTACACATGAAGCTAGGTATGGTGGATGTCTTTCTTTCTTGTGCTCTGGCACCAGGCACAGTTTCTCCGCGTCCTGACCCGCGCCCTGAACTTTCAGGATCACGTCCACTTCCCCGTCCCTTTTTACCCGCCTTCTTCATCTTACACAGAATATGTGACTTTAATATTTGAGTTTGAAAACTTAACAGTATTTCTTACTATTCTGCAACTGTGCAGAGTACACAGAATAGGCTGCTAAACGGCGGTGATACACACTGAATGGAATATGTGACTTTAATATTTGAGTTTGAAAACTTAACAGTATTTCTTCCTATTCTGCAACTGTGCAGAGTACACAGAATAGGCTGCTAAACGGCGGTGAAACACACTGAATGGAATATGTGACTTTAATATTTGAGTTTGAAAACTTAACAGTATTTCTTACTATTCTGCAACTGTTCAGAGTACACAGAATAGGCTGCTAAACGGCGGTGATACACACTGAATGGAATATGTGACTTTAATATTTGAGTTTGAAAACTTAACAGTATTTCTTACTATTCTGCAACTCTGCAGAGTACACAGAATAGGCTGCTAAACGGCGGTGAAACACACTGAATGGAATATGTGACTTTAATATTTGAGTTTGAAAACTTAACAGTATTTCTTACTATTCTGCAACTCTGCAGAGTACACAGAATAGGCTGCTAAACGGCGGTGATACACACTGAATGGAATATGTGACTTTAATATTTGAGTTTAAAAACTTAACAGTATTTCTTACTATTCTGCAACTCTGCAGAGTACACAGAATAGGCTGCTAAACGGCGGTGATACACACTGAATGGAATATGTGACTTTAATATTTGAGTTTGATAAATTAACAGTATTTCTTACTATTCTGCAACTATGCAGAGTACACAGAATAGGCTGCTAAACGGCGGTGATACACACTGAATGGAATATGTGACTTTAATATTTGAGTTTGAAAACTTAACAGTATTTCTTACTATTCTGCAACTCTGCAGAGTACACAGAATAGGCTGCTAAACGGCGGTGAAACACACTGAATGGAATATGTGACTTTAATATTTGAGTTTGAAAACTTAACAGTATTTCTTACTATTCTGCAACTGTTCAGAGTACACAGAATAGGCTGCTAAACGGCGGTGATACACACTGAATGGAATATGTGACTTTAATATTTAAGTTTGAAAACTTAACAGTATTTCTTACTATTCTGCAACTCTGCAGAGTACACAGAATAGGCTGCTAAACGGCGGTGAAACACACTGAATGGAATATGTGACTTTAATATTTGAGTTTGAAAACTTAACAGTATTTCTTACTATTCTGCAACTCTGCAGAGTACACAGAATAGGCTGCTAAACGGCGGTGAAACACACTGAATGGAATATGTGACTTTAATATTTGAGTTTGAAAACTTAACAGTATTTCTTACTATTCTGCAACTGTTCAGAGTACACAGAATAGGCTGCTAAACGGCGGTGATACACACTGAATGGAATATGTGACTTTAATATTTGAGTTTGAAAACTTAACAGTATTTCTTACTATTCTGCAACTCTGCAGAGTACACAGAATAGGCTGCTAAACGGCGGTGAAACACACTGAATGGAATATGTGACTTTAATATTTGAGTTTGAAAACTTAACAGTATTTCTTACTATTCTGCAACTCTGCAGAGTACACAGAATAGGCTGCTAAACGGCGGTGATACACACTGAATGGAATATGTGACTTTGATATTTTAGTTTGAAGACTTAACAGTATTTCTTCCTATTCTGCAACTGTGCAGAGTACACAGAATAGGCTGCTAAACTGCGGCGAAGCACACTGAATGGAATATGTGACTTTGATATTTTAGTTTGAAGACTTAACAGTATTTCTTCCTATTCTGCAACTGTGCAGAGTACACAGAATAGGCTGCTAAACTGCGGCGAAGCACACTGAATGGAATATGTGACTTTGATATTTTAGTTTGAAGACTTAACAGTATTTCTTCCTATTCTGCAACTGTGCAGAGTAAACAGAATGTGCTGCTAAACTGCGGCGACGCACACTGAATGGAATATGTGACTTTGATATTTTAGTTTGAAGACTTAACAGAATGTGCTCTAATCTGCAACTTTGCACACTAAACAGAATGTGCTCTAATCTGCAACTTTGCACACTAAACAGAATGTGCTCTAATCTGCAACTTTGCACACTAAACAGAATGTGCTCTAATCTGCAACTGTGCACACTAAACAGAATGTGCTCTAATCTGCAACTTTTCACACTAAACAGAATATTTTTTTTTTTTTTTTTTTTTTTTTTTTCCCCCCACACAAAATAACCTGCTGCCCCCACACACAGTAGTCCTAAAAAGGACTTTTGGTTCTTTTTTTTCACAATTTTTTTTTTTTCCTCCCTACACTGCCTTTCCCTTCCTATCCTCAGCTCTCCCTGGCTCAGACTGAGCCGAACTCGATGGTCAGGTGCTATACAGCACCCGACCACGGGTTCTGGCCAGCCAATCAGTGTAATGCCAGCAGCCAACATGGCTGCTGGCATTACACCGATGTCAGAGCCTCCCTGCACGTTTATTGGCTGCGCAGCAGCCGCAAAACGTGCGGGGAGGAGACCCGAACATGGCGGGCGAGCACATGCGGTACTCGTACGAGTACCGCCATGTGCCGAGCAGAGCAATGCTCGAGCCGATCCGAGCATCGGCCGAGCATGCTCGCTCAACACTACTGGCTGACTATCTGTTATCACCGATCTGCCTGGGCTAGTGTCTGGTGGTTCTCCTGACCGGCTGTAGTCCGTGTGTGCCGACATGGTTGTGCTGCTAGCTCAGTTGTTCACAGGATTAGCCTATTACCTCTATGTACTGACAGGGAGACACCGGTTGAGGACCTGTTACGTTACGTTCCTATCTCTCCCGCTCGCTTACTGCTCCTATAGTCTCCTGGAGCCTGTGTCAGTCCCTGCACTCACCAGTGTCTGTGTTGCCTCCAGTAATCCTTTATATCTGGGTCCAGTCTGTACCACACGTTTGCCCACATTGCCTCAGTTCACCCTATTGGCTTAGGGTCGCTATTTTGCCAGTATCTGGTGTCTGTTGCCTCCGTTAACCCTAGCGTGCTAGGTCTCCGTCTCTGCCAGAATCCTGTCTGTGTTGCCTCTGTTTACCCTAGCATTCTAGGGTTCAGTCAATACCTAAATCACAGCCACGTTGCCTCCGTTAACCCTAGCATGCTAGGGTCAGTTGCTACCAGAGTCCATTCAGTGTTGCCTCCGTTAACCCTAGTGTTCTAGGGCCTAGCCGTTACCAGAATACTGTATCTGTTGCCTCGATTAACCCTAGCGTTCTAGGGTTCAGTCACTGCCAGAGTCCTGTCCGTGTTGCCTCCGTTTACTACTCTCCTAGGGTCAGTCCTCTGCCAGTGTCTTGCCAGTGTTGCCTCCGCTACCCTAGAAGTCTAGGGCCTAGTGTCCACTTGTACACTATTTGTGCTGCCTCCGTTATCCCTAGTCCACTAGGGAAGTACCCTTCAGTTACCCATCGCCTGTGTCACCTATTGCGGTGTGGGGCTGTCGAGGATATTCTTGTTCCTGAATTTTGCTGTGAATCTGCCTACAAGTCCAAGATTATCACACTTATTTTGCTTGCTATTACTGTGTGTGTATTTTTGCCCTGACCTGTGTCAGATCTGGAAAGTACCTGGTACGGACCGTAACTGGACCTGAGTGAGGCTAGTGTGCATTATTTTACAATAACGCTTTTAACCTTGCCTAACTGTCTGAGTGCTCTTTAACAAACAGTAACAAACCGTGGCAAGGCGTGAGTCAAGTATCTGCTACTACTATTCTGACTGCAGGCATAAGTCTGGTAGATTCCTCGCTACCCCGGATCAAGACTTTGTGTTCCTGTTACTGCTCCTGTTCCGTTCCTGTTCCTGGTTCCAGCAGAGACTACCAATGGCTTAGGCCTAGTCTCTAGTAGAGTCATCTACCTTGGCAGTATACTATTTCTGGTAGTAGCATTTGCTGGCTGTGACTCTCTCTCCTGCTATTTACCTCTGTGTGCTGCCTTATTTGTTATTTTAATTGCATTTTTACTATTATTCTGGGGAACCATGACACATGCAATGCATTGTGTATCCCTCAGGCACTCAAAGGGTTAACAACATTACATGAACACATGCATCAGAATACAATTACTTACCAGAAAATACGCCAGCATGGTCTGACTCCTCAGCTGCAGATATGTCTGGCGCTGGAGTACCCAACTCTGAGGCATGCAAGGAGGGGGCATCACTGCCACTGCTCCTGGCGGAACTGGTGCAAATCACCAGACCAGAGGAGGAGTCGCTCCCTCCAGCTGATGGAGAATGGGCACGTACATCAGCAGGAACAGGAGCAGGCACGTGGACAGGGAAGACAGGTGCTGTAGGGGCAGGGGAAGATGCAGGAGCATGGTCATCTTCAGCATCTGAGGATTCCACTGGTCCTGATACAGGGGTGATGGGAGCTGGTCCAGCATGTGATGGACCAGCAACAGCCTCATCACCACCTGAAGCAGGAGCAGCTTCTGCCTCAGATGCTGCAATGAGGCCATCCAGGACCTGTTCATAGTGATGGAATTGAACAGGTCTACTGGAGGCCCCAGATGACCGCGCTACCTCCATCCTCGCCCTTTTCCGCAGCACCTGCCTTCTAATGTCATAAACCCTCTTTCTGCACCTGATTGATGTGTGTGGGGACACTTCCAATGGGCCAAAGAGCTGGAAATAACAGGCCTGCAGTGCCCCCACTAGTGCCTCATTCTCCTCCCTGCTGAAGGGTATTTCTCTTCCTCTGGCCATTACTGCTCTTCTTTCTTGCAAGATGGTGGCTGCTGATTTCTAAAATGGTTGTCTGTTGGGGGCTGGTTCTTGTTTGGGGTATTCCCCACCTTTTTTCCAGGTCATACAGTCATCTTTAACTTTTTGCACTGCTAATAAGGCACCTGGCCAACCAGCAATGGGAATCGTAAGAGTTCGAAACTTGGGCCAATAGTATTCGAAAGTGGGACTGGAATGGGCGATGCCATCTCAATATATCCAATACGATTCAAGGAAGATCCAACATGATGTTGAAACCTAAGCAAGGGCAGGAAGTGACAAGATGGTTTGTTCAACAAGCTGCGCAGGGTAGGAGGGGTCAGACGGCTTGGTTATGTTCGACAAACTATGCAGGTTAGACTGTGACAGACATATGTTCATGTTGTTTGACAAACTATGCGTGGCAATCTGAGATCATTCCGAGGAGGCACTACTACGCGACAACGCCAATGTATACTGTAAATAATATTACTGTACTTACAGTAATAGATAGGAAAACACAAGCAGAGCATATAGCTAACTGGAAAATAAATGGCCAAAGATGGAGGACATTTATTTTGAATTAGTGGTGCATGGGTCATGGTTGTCGACCTATTGGCTGAACTCTTGCCAGTCCTTGGTGTATGTGAAACAAATTACTTAACGCTTTGAGTGTCAGAGAGTTATCCAGCACATAGAAAAGCAGTGGGTTGGATACCGCTATGGCACTCAAAGGGTGAAAGCGGCTAAGGGTTTGGACAATACAGGATGAAGATTGCTTAGGAGAATGAAACACTAAAAAGTGGGGTTTGTGTTTGAAAGATTACAGCCTATAGTGGTGAAGGGAGATGGATATACAGAAATCATATATACATGTTGCTGGTGGTGTGACTGGTGGGATATTCCAGTCACTTTGCAGTTAACTTCATAACCTCTTGACATTTCTCTGGGTGAGTTGACGATTTAGCATAAGATTAATGTATTTTCAATACACAAACTAATTAAGACACACATACTGCAGTTTAAACAAACATTGATGTGTTTATTCTTGATGTAGTATGAAAAAATAATGTATATACACATAGAGTTATCTGGTATGAGGGGAAATCAGGGTAGGAAAATGAGAGAGAGAGGAATTTGGGTACCAAAGAGGAAAAGTAGGGTAGGAAGCTGGTACCAGAAAATGAAACCTTAACCTTTACCCATGTACTAAAATAGAATGTCACATGTATAGTTTGTAGATGTTTGAGTAGACCACTCATGTTGAGTAGGATGTGACAGGCATTGGTTTTCGATGTTCGATCATATGCTAAATTGAATGTGACAGGCATGGGATGTCGATGTTTGACCATGTGCTAAATTGAATGACAGGCATGGATTTTCGATGTTCGACCATATGCTAAATTGAATGTGACAGGCATGGGTTGTCGATGTTCGAACGTGTGCAATTTGGATTGTGACCGGCATCCCATGCTGGAGTAGAGGTGGTATGCACAGACTGGCAATGTACGACAATGTCCGTTTTTTGGGATGGATCTTTTTCTATATGCACACCCTGTCTGGAAAGAATGATAGCAGCGTGCATGGAGGCGCACTGCTATAATTTAACCCATGTTAAATTCGTCCGAATAATTCAGAATGGATCAGAATTTTGTTCGAATCGAATAGGTCTAGTCCAAAATTAGGATCATCCAAATTAGAAAAAATAAATTTCAGCCGAATTTGAATTAAATCGAAAATTTTGCTCGTGCACAAGTCTAATAATTCCCCTGTAGGAACTATTCTGACTGATCAAGCTAAATAGTCTGGTCCTCCTTGATTGGCCAATCTCTCTCCCTCATTGGTTAACACTAGCCAACTCCTCTCCCCAATTCTAATTGAGTACAGTGTTTGGGTACCAAATTAGAATTTTCATCTTGCTAAGGGTGTCTGAAAGGGTAGGACACCTGGGTGGTTGTTGAATAAAGTCTCGGGGGACCTGGCTTTGAATTATCTCCAATATCTCTAATTGACTTGCCTAATTCACTCTAATTCACATCTCACCATGATAGATGAGAAGCTCCACGGAATCTCCCCCTGGTACTGCAGCTGAGTCACTTGCTCTGCCAGTCTACTGGCTAGTAGCAGCACTCTAGGCAACTGAAGAGAGGCCAGTCCGAGGAAGCCGATGACCAGGAACCAATAGCATTCAGAGTACCCAGCATGAAAAAAGAATCAGTGCATTATGCAGGTGGTATTAAATGCATTAATAAGTTAAATGTATAACCTATTTTCTCTGCAGTTTTATTAAATAGGGCCAAGGATTAAAATTTCCACATAAATCAATGGTAAGTTTTGTTTCTCCAGAACTTCTCCAATCGTTCTTCGTATATCAACGTCAAAATCTCATTAACAACCATCATAGTCTAAATTACAACAGATGGCTAATGATTAACAATGCCCACGGTATATTTACTGATACACCCTACATAACACATATAATTTTCCTGTGAGGACGTGTTAATCTCTATTATTACACGCCATTTGCATTTTGTAAAAGGATCAGGACTAGCAATGTGTGGGAAATGCAATTTATTCAAGCTACACCTTCTATAATATGACTCAGTGTTCATTCTATTACCTTTTTCCATCTGCTCTGGTAGAATTTAACACTTTGAGTGGCAGAGAGGTATCCAACGCAATGTGTGGTCACTCAAAGAGTTAATAAACAGTAATACTCCTTGGTCGGGGTTCTTGTAATTCACACATATAGACAACTGAGAAGATTATTATGACAGATGGTGAAAACAGAAGAGTCATCAATTAGCAGTTTGTGTTTATGGGCCATATGCAGTAAGTAAAATAGGAACAATATCGCTGCAAACCAGCTGAATCATTTGTGGACAAATTCAAATTCACACTGATCTAAATGGGGCTTTTAACCACTTGAATGCTTTGCAAAATATTGGAGACCTCTTTGGCATTTAAAGAGATAGTAATAATTAATATGTGAAAAACGCTATATTGCAATGCTTCTCCTCCTGACTAAAACAAGGGAACTCCCACTGCTGAAAACTGTTTCATTCAAAAGTTATTACAGCTCAAACTTGAATTTTTTAGGTGCAGTATCACAGTGGCCTGAAATTGTACAGTGGAGCTGTTGCTACACCATCCTAGGGAGATTTATGGTCAACTGACCATAGCTGTCCATAGGACGATTTAGAAATAGCGCCACTGTACAATTTCAGGACACTTAGATACTGCACCTAAAAAATTCAAGTTTGAGCTGTAATACATATTGAATAATACACCACTCAACAGTGTGAGTTCCCTTGTTTTACTCAGGGGGATAACACTGCAAATCTTTTTTTTACATATTAAGTATCACTATCCCCTTAAGTAGTTAAAATTCTCATTTAGATCAATCAGAAATGTAGGGATTTTTATTTCATCCCTTTGGTCAGTTGGTTTGAGAGATGACACTAGGGTTTTACTATAGGAATTAGTAATATTTAAGTATTACTATCCCTTTAAAATGGAGCAACACATGGGGTACCACAGAGCTTACGAGTGAAATGGAGCAAAATTAATGATACTACAGAGCTTACAACTGACATGGAGCTATACAAGTGACACCACAGAGTTTACAATTGAAATGAAGCTACATAAGTGGTTCCCCATAGCTTACAAATTAATGGAGCTACACAACTGATACCAAAGAACTTACAATCAAAATGGAGCTATACTAATACCACAAAGCTTACAACTGAAATAGTGCTACACTAGAAATGCCAAATGAAGTAGAGCAAGGCAAATTATATCACAGAGTTTACAAATGAAATTGAGATACAATACTGGTATAGCTCCGTTTCAATTATAAGCTCCATTGTATCACTTTTGTTGCTTTATTTCAGTTGTAAACCCTGCTGTCTTAATTACTTATGTTGTCCCATTTAAATGGTAAACTTCATGTTGTACTACTGGAATAAGGGACCTGGTAGGTCCTGAAAACCAATACATGAAATGGGTAACAAATTCAAATATTGTCATCTGGCAAATGGATAGGATTGGGTCTCAGCTGACGCCACAATTAACCCCCGGATATTACCAGGATGCTCTTCCTGTTGTCAAGGCCTCGGTCCATGGCATAGCGGTCAACCACTCAGTCTGCCCCTGCACACACACACGCACCATATGCACAAACAAACATAGACACACATATATATACACAAACACATATACGTGTACACACACACATGCACACATACATGCACATTCACAAACATATACACACACATACACATATATGCATACAGACATATATATATATATATATATATATATATATATATATATATATATATATACACTTATACACACACACATATATAAATATATTAATCTGGCCCACAAGCCCTAATGGCCACTGTCAATTAATCCTATGTACACTGGTTCCCCAAAACTAATCTTTAATTATTGATGAATATCAGGTCCCCGCAGCTTGACTTAATTCTTTTTTGTGGGATTCAAGGACAACAGACTCCTCCCACTGAACATTTTCTAAGGAAACTTCAGTGGGAGGAGTCTGAAGTCCTGGTAAAAGAATACAGTCTGGCTCTGTGTACATGATATCCAGTACCAATTCAATATTACATTTTGGGAACCAGTCCACTCAGGATTAATCCATAGCAGCCATAAAGATTAACCCCTTGACCAGAAGGTTGCATAATACATTGCAAAAAAAATGTTTTACACATCTCTCTGATCTTAGGATATCAGTTTGCATTTTAACAGTGATGGCTCTTATAGGGTTAACTCACTGAATGTTATTGAGGTCTCCAAATCATTGTGAAGCAATGGGCTAGAGTCACCTCTTCAATTCACAAAGTTAAAAGCTCCATTTGAATAAGTTGAATTGTTATGATCTTTTCATTTCTCCATGGTGGATTTGGTTGTTTGCAACAGAATTGTTCTGCTTTCTTAGTACAACAGTCTTGGTAAGTCACCGAATGCATTCAATACCTTTCTGACATCTCAAATTCGACCGAGTTCTGGTTAACCCTTTGAGTGCCAAAGGGGTATGTGAAGCAATGCATTGCATACCCTTCTGGCACTCAAAGGGGTTAATAGCACACCAGTCTGGCTCGTGTACAACTTTCTCAGTGACTGAGTCAGTCATTCCTAGGAAAAAATAGAGTTATTTTATCATTCTTCCCCTTCAAATTCACATTTAGCTTTGAAAAACATGGACTTTGCTACTGTAATCACTAGCTACTGCTCATCCAAGAAAAACAGCACCCCACTGACATAAGTTGACATACTGCAGGGGTGCCAGAAGAACAAAACTACGCCAGCTACAATCTATCAATTTTGTTACTATTTCAGATATGACTTACTTGTACTAAAATGATTGTAACACCTACAGAAATGAAGAAAAGGTAGACAAAGTATACAATTTTGAAGTGTAGATAACCAACCCCGTTAAATGCAGATTCAGATGCTTTTCTATCCCTAGGCTAGCATGCTAGCATAATTATTTTCAGAATGTATTATTAAAGAAGAAAACACATATTTTCCACTTTAATTACTTCAAAGGTTGCAGTGTCAGACAGCATATATGGAGATCTGCGAATACCATTGGTAAGTAAAATCGGGTTGGGGCGGAGGCAGTGTATGTGACTACCAATGGGCAGAGGAACCAGTCTGAGGGAAGAGACAGATTATTTATGGATCTGTGACTACCAGTGGGAAGCAGAACAAGGCTGGGGGGTGGATATGGCTACCAATGGGATTTGAAACCAGGCTGTGGTGGTCTGTGACTACCAGTGAACAGTGGAAACAGGCTGGGGGGGGGGTCAAAGAGTGCATGTTGGGATCTGTGACTACAGTGGGTAGTGAAAACAGGCTGGGGTTAAAAGGCTGTATTTGGGCATCTTTCACTACCAGTATGTAATGGAACCAGGCTAGGGGGTGGAGGTTCTGTGGAGTCAGGGGCGGGCTGGCCCGGGGGGCAGGGGGGCAATTGCCCCCCGGGCCGCAGGGCCAGCGCGTGTAGCGGGCCGCCATGTTAGACATGTGACTGACTGTCTGTCAGTCTTAGCATGCAGGGCCGCAGCGGAGGGGGAATTGTTACTTTTTTATGTTCTCTTCTCCCCACTCCGCAACGATGACAGCCGGGACAGTGTCATAAGCGGAGACGCCGCTTGGTGCAAGCTGGTGTTTTCTTTTCTCTGTTCTGAGGCCAGTGCAAGTTTAAAACTGGCGCCCAGACTGAGGAAGAAAACCCCAGCATGCACCACGCAGCGTCTCAGCGTGACTCGGTCCTGACTGTCATCAATGCGGGCAGTGTGGAGAAGAAGACAACGAGGCATAAGGAGGTACTGGGGGTGGGAGAGAAAGAAGTATACAAGGGGAAGAAAGAGAGGTACAGAGGAGAGAAAGAGGCACAATGGGGAAGGGGGGAAGAAAGAAGTACATGGGGGAAGAGAGGTACAAGGAGGGGGAAGAGGTACAGAGGGGAGAAAGAGGCACAATGGGGAAGGGGGGAAGAAAGAAGTACATGGGGGAAGAAAGAGAGGTACAAGGAGGGGGAAGAGGTACAGAGGGGGTAAAGAGGCACAAGATGGGGGAGAAAGAAGTACATGGGGGAAGAAAGAGAGGTACAAGGAGGGGGAAGAGGTACAAGGGGGAAAGAGGTACGGGGGGGAAGGTGCAAGGGGGAGGAAGAGGTACAAGGAGAGGAGAGGTACAGAGGGGAGAAAGAGAGGTGCAAGGGGGTGAAATAAGTACATGGGGTGAAAGACGTACATGAGGGAGAAAGAGAGGTGCAAGGGGGAGAGGTACAGAGGGGAGAAAGAATTGCAATGGGGAGAAAGAGAGGTGCAAGGGGGAGAAGGCACAAGGGGGTGAAATAAGTACATGGGGTGAAAGACGTACATGGGGGAGAAAGAGAGGTGCGGGGGGGAGAGGTACAGAGGTGAGAAAGAGGCACAATGGGGAACGGGGGGGAGAAAGAAGTACATGGGGAAGAAGAAAGAGGTACAGAGGGGGGGAAGAGGTACAGAGGGGGGGAAGAGGTACAGAGGGGGGAAAGAGGCACAAGATGGGGGAGAAAAGTACATGGGGGAAGAAAGAGGTACAAGGAGGGGAAAGAGGTACAAGGGGGAGAGGTACAGAGTGGAGAAAGAGGTACAAGGGGAGAAAGAGGTGCAAGGGGGAGAAGGCACAAGGGGGTGAAATAAGTACATGGGGTGAAAGACGTACATAAGGGAGAAAGAGGTGCAAGGGGGGAGAGGTACAGAGGGGAGAAAGAATTGCAAGGGGGAGAAGGCACAAGGGGGTGAAAGAAGTACATGGGGCGAGAAAGAGAGGTGCAAGGGGTGAAAGAGGCACAAAGGGGTGAAACTGGCACAAATAGTGGAAATGGGCCACTTGATTAAATTTGCCCCCCAGGCCAAATGTTGCCAGTCCTCCCCTGTGTGGAGTGATCTGTGACTACGAGTAAACAGTGGAACCAAGCTGGGTGGGGGTCAAACAGTGTATGACTAACAGTTGGCCTGTGGAACAAGGCCTGGGTGTCAGACAGTGTATGTGGGCAGGGTCGGACTGGAAATACAAAGCAGCCCTGGGAAAAAAATGTATGCCAACCCTATAATTCATTATGTTAGATAGTGTGTGTGTATATATACACATACATACTGACACACAACTAGTAATTGATAGACATATCTCTCTTTTTCACTATGATAAAAGCAAGCTGTACCAACCCATCTACAACACAGGACAAAAAAATCCCCAAATCCCCATACATTTAAACTGAGCTTTTCGATCCCTTGCTTGCTAGAGAAACACAGTACATTTTAGAGGTAAAAGCCCTATTTAAACCACAAGGAAGTTTTATTGGCCCCTACCATGCAGCTGGTGTCTCCAGAGTGAAGTGGTTATGCTGAGTCCTGTGCAGTCTTCCATTTCAGCTTGAATATGATGGGTCTGCACTGTCCGACCATGTACTTCCGTTCCGAGTTCACTGAGGTCACCTCAGTATGCCCGGAAGTACATATGGAGGCAGTGTGGAGCCATCATTTTCAAGCTGAAACGGAAGACTGCACAGGACCCAGCATAACCACTACCTACAGAAAATAAAACTCAATGTAAAACAGGCACTGTGGCACAGCCAGTTGGGGGGTCAGCAAGATATATACTAAAAAACATTTTTTTTTGCAGCTCACCCGTTTCGGCACTTCTCCGATGCTGCGCCCTAAGGCAATATTTTTGGCATAGTGGCTGCACAGCCCGGCCCCAGATGCCGCAGCCCACTGGTAAATTTCCCTGTATCCCGGTGGGCCAGTCCGGCCCGGTATGTGGGGATCTGTGGCTGTTAGTGGAAAGTAGAACTAAGCTAGGGGTGTGGGGGGGTCAGAGAGTGTATGTGACACTCTGTGACTACCAGTGGGCAATGGAAGCAGGCTGGTGTGTCAAACAATGTATTTGGAAATCTGTGACCACCAGTGGCCAGCATAAACAGATTGGTGGTCAGACAGTGTATGTGGCAATCTGTGACTACCAGTAGAAATAGGCTAGATTCTGTATGTGTAGATCAGTGATTACCAGCAAGCATTGGTATTAGGCGAGCAGTAGGTCAGACAGTATATGTGCAGATCTGAGATTACCAGTAGAAATAGAACTAAGCAGGGAGTGTGGGGGATCAGACAGTGTATGTGTGACTATGAGCAGGCAGTGGGGGGGTTAGAAGGTGTATGTGGAGCTCTGTGACTATCAATGAGCAGCAGAATTGGGGGCTGGAGAGGAGAGGGGGTTACCAGTGGAAGCAGGCAAGGGGGGGGTCACACATTGTATTTGAGGATCTGTATCTACCCGTGGGCAGTGGAATAAAGCTGGTTAAGCATGCAGTATATGTGTTTATGGCTGAGGGGCACACAAAGAGTTAATCTGAGTAAGTACTGATGCATTCACAATAGTGTAGGCAATTAATGGTGACCAGAAGACAATTGCTGCCTTCCTTTTCTTTGCCACACTCAAGTCGGTATTTCCTGAAGTCCAAGCTTGAGTGGGAGTACCAGGGAAACTGTAGCGTCATTGTTCAGATCAGCGATGCTTCGAGTGGTCATTCTTGCTCTTCCCACTCAACCCAGACTTTCAAGGATCTCTGGGTTGAGGAGGAAGGGAAGGAAGGCAGGGATTGCCTACCTATGCTGCAATTATTGCTCACCTATGGCAATCGGATAGGCAATGTCTACTGGAGGAAGGCATCAGGAGGATACTCATGTCCAGATAATGAGGTCTGTTTGATTGATTTAAAGGGATAGTAATACTTAAGTATTACTAATCCCTATATTAAAGACCTTTTAAAAATAAATGTATAATTTTACCTAAAAGCATGGTCTGCAAAAATCTCTTAAACCAGCGTAAAATGGTATTTTCAACTAGATGAACTAAAATGCACATCCAATTGGTTACATGTTAAAACTACCCTAAAATAGCTCAAAAATAGTGATGAGCGAGCACCCCAATGCTCGGGTGTTCGGGTGCTCTGACCGAGCACCCCCGGAGGCTCGAGTGCTCGGCCGAGCACCCGAGCCCCATTGAAGTCAATGGGAGGACTCGAGCATTACACCAGGCACCCCCTGCTCTGATGAGGGGAGGGTGCCTGGTCCATAGGAAAAGGGCAGAAAATGATGGAAACACCACAGAAATGGTTCAGGGACAGCATAGGGAGGATGTCTGGATGCATCTTGGACTCCAACATCGCTGCTGGGAACGATCTTTCGCCCGTAGTACGCCATTTTTACAGACTGACCGTAAAACACACAAAAAGGAAAATAAAAACGACTTTAGGCGAAAAATTGTTACCAAACAGTATTTGCTGTATATTTACTTGTATATCATCTGCAAATTCTCCCACAAATTTCCTCGATTTTTCTGAACTGAGGCCATGATTAAGAGGGAAACGTGCGCAGAGGCAAATTCTCCCAAAAATTTCCTTGATTTTTCTGAACTGAGGCCATGATTAAGAGGGAAACGTGCGCAGAGACAAATTCTCCCAAAAATTTCCTCGATTTTTCTGAACTGGGGCCATGATTAAGAGGGAAACATGCGCTGAGCCGACCATCTAAAACATTATGGGTGAGGGTCTGCTGCGGAGCTGACCATCCTAAACATTATATGCGAAGGCCCGCTAGTGAGCTGACGATATAAAACATTATATGAGAGGGCCCGCTAGAGAGCTGACCCAATAAAACATTATATGAGAAGGCCCGCTGGTGAGCTGACCTATAAAAAAATTGTCAAACAGCGCCCGCTGGTGAGCTGGCCCTATATAAAAATTATATCACAGGGCCCGCTGGTGAGCTGGCCCTATATAAAAATTATATCACAGGGCCCGCTGGTGAGCTGGCCCTATATAAAAATTATATCACAGGGCATATGGAAGAGGAGGAGGAGGATGAGAAGATTAAGAGTCAACCATATACCCGTTTTTTGGGTGGAAGGGGTGAATGGGAATACAGAGTATTCCCATCATTGTAAATAACATATATAAAGTGAGTTTATGTTCCCCCAGGGCTTTCCTCCAGTGGAGTGGAGAAGTCAGGGGAAATCCAGGCCTTGTTCATTTTTATAAGTGTCAACCTATCAGCATTGTCGGTGGAAAGGCGGATACGCTTATCTGTTATGATGCCACCAGCAGCACTAAATACCCGCTCAGACAGAACGCTGGCGGCAGGGCAGGCCAGCACCTCCAAGGCGTAGAGTGCCAGTTCATACCACGTGTCCAGCTTGGACACCCAGTAGTTGTAAGGCACAGAGGGATCATTGAGGACGCTGACACGGTCTGCTACGTACTCCTTCACCATCTTCCAAAACTTTTCCCTCCTTGTGACACTAGGCTGCGCATCAGGGTGAGGGTGCTGGCGGGGTGTCATGAAGGTGTCCCACGCCTTGGAGAGTGTTGCCCTGCCTTTGTCGGAACTGCTGTGTGCTCCCCTTTTCTCCCCTTCTCGGTTGGCCAAGGTAGCACGTACTCTGCCGCCAGCGTTGTCAGATGGAAAATTTTGGAGCAATTTTTCGACAAGAACCTTCTGGTATTGCACCATTT
Source organism: Rhinophrynus dorsalis (assembly GCA_037306005.1). Classification (NCBI taxonomy): domain Eukaryota; kingdom Metazoa; phylum Chordata; class Amphibia; order Anura; family Rhinophrynidae; genus Rhinophrynus; species Rhinophrynus dorsalis. The sequence goes on from CM074725.1 coordinate 50,881,441, forward strand.
TGCTTGTCCTCTCCACCGGAGGAATGAGAGATGAGAAATTCTCTTTGTAGCGGGGGTCCAGAAGGGTGAACACCCAGTAATCCGTGTTGTCTAAAATGCGTATAACGCGTGGGTCACGGGAAAGGCAGCCTAACATAAAGTCAGCCATGTGTGCCAGAGTACCAACAGTCAAGATTTCGCTGTCCTCACCAGGAGGATGACTCTCAATCTCCTCATCCTCTTCCTCCTCTTCTGCCCACCCACGCTGAAGAGATGGAACTAAAGTTCCATGGCTACCCTCTGTAGCGGAGGCAACCGTGTCTTCCTCCTCCTCCTCCTCCTCCGCCTCCTCCAATTGTCGCTGAGAAGACGAAGTGAGGGTGCTCTGGCTATCACCTTGTGTAAGCTCTTCCTCCCGCATTTCCACCTCTTCCACATGCAAAGCGTCGGTTTTAATTGTGAGCAGTGAGCGTTTCAGTAGACACAGAAGTGGGATGGTTACACTGATAATAGCGTTATCACCGCTCACCATCTGTGTCGATTCTTCAAAATTGCGTAAAACCTCACAGAGGTCTGACATCCATTCCCACTCCTCACTTCTGATTACAGGAAGTTGAACGGAGAGGCGACGACCGTGTAACAGCTGGTACTCCACTACTGCCCTCTGCTGCTCACAAAGCCGGGCCAACATGTGGAAGGTGGAGTTCCAGCGCGTGCTCACGTCACACAGCAGCCGGTGAGCTGGCAATTGTAAGCGCTGCTGCAGCTTCAACAGGCCGGCTGAAGCTGTAGATGACTTACGGAAATGTGCACACACGCGGCGCACCTTGGTCAAGAGATCATGCACATTGGGGTAGGTTTTTAGAAATCGCTGAACCACTAAATTAAATACATGCGCTAGGCATGGTACGTGTGTGAGCTTGCCGAGCTCCAAAGCCGCCACCAAGTTACGCCCATTATCACACACAACCATGCCTGGTTGCAGGTCGAGTGGCGAGAGCCACTGCTCGGTCTGGTGACTAATCCCCTGCAACAGCTCTGAGGCCGTGTGCTGTTTGTCCCCAAGGCAGATCAGCTTCAGCACGGCCTGTTGACGCTTCCCCACTGCAGTGCTACACTGCTTCCAGCTACCGGCTGATGGGGGAGTGGCGCTGCGTGCAGAGAATTCGGAGGTGGAAACGGAGGAGGAGGAGCCAATAACGTAGGTGCTGGCGGAAACCCTGATGGAGGTAGGGCCCGCAATCCTCGGCGTGGGTAGCACCCGTGCCATCCCAGGGTCCGAGTCGCTCCCAGCCTCCACGACATTCACCCAGTGTGCCGTCAGGGAAATGTAGCGTCCCTGGCCACAAGCACTTGTCCATGTGTCAGTCGTTAAGTGGACCTTCCCAGTAACTGCGTTGGTCAGGGCACGGGTGATGTTACGGGACACATGGTGGTGTAATGCGGGGATGGCACACCGGGAAAAGTAGTGGCGGCTGGAGACCGCGTACCGAGGGACAGCTGCTGCCATCAGGCTGCGGAAGGACTCAGTCTCCACAAGCCTAAATGGCAGCATTTCGATGGCCAGTAATTTGGAAAGGTGTGAGGTTAGTGCTATGGCCTGTGGGTGGGTGGCTGGGTATTTTCGCTTGCGCTCAAATGCCTGGGGTAACGACATTTGGACGCTGCGCTGGGACAGGGAAGTGGATGTGGTCGCTGATGATGCTTCAGATGGTACAGGTGCAGGGCGGGAGGTATGCGGGCCTGCGCCTTCGACAGGCGATTGGCCGGCACCGAAAACAGGGGAAGAGGAGGCAGTGGTGTGGCCTGCAGACACAGATGGGCGATCCAGGCGTTCCTCCCACTTACTACGGTGCTTGGATGCCATGTGTCGGATCATGCTGGTGGTGGTGAGGTTTCTAGTGTTCATGCCTCGGCTCATTCTGGTGTGGCACAGGTTGCAAACTACAATTCTTTTGTCGTCCGCACTTTCCTTAAAAAAACGCCATACCGCGGAACACCTACCCCTTGGCAAGGTAGATTTACGCAAGGGGGTGCTCCGTGGAACATTTGCGGGCCGGTTTGGTGCGGTCCGCCTTCTTTCTGTAGCCACACCACTGCCTCTTCCAGCCTGTTGCGGTGCTGCAGATGGCTCACCCTCAGGACTGCTGTCATCGCTTGGCTCTACACCTTCCCAGGTGGGGTCAGTCACCTCATCGTCCACCAAGTCCTCCTCCACTTCCTCACTCTGATCATCCTCCTCATGTCTTGATCCCACCACATTCTCAGTCATTGACAACTGTATATCATCCTCCTCAACAAGGTCTTGAGACAGTAATAGTGGTTGATTTAATGGCAACTGTGTCTCATCATCATCATCATCATCCACTACTTCCTTTGACCTTAAATGCCATTCACATCTGTCATCTTCTTGTGATTGGGTACCCTCTAGAGGTTGTGAATCAGGGCACAAGATGTCATGTTCCTCTGCAAGCGTGCTTGGAGAGAGGGTCAAATGAAGGATTGGTGATGAGACGAGCTCCTCACTATATCCCAGTGTGGGATCACTTCTTTGACCAGACCGTGTATGGTGGGAGGAAGGATGATCAGAGTGAGGATTATGTTGACCAGACTCTTGGCTACTGAGAGTGGACTTGGTGGAAGACAGGGTGGTGCTTAACCGACTGGAAGCAGTATCAGCTGACATCCAACCGACCACCTGTTCGCAGTGGTCGGACCTCGAGAGTGATGTCCTGCGACGCCCTGTAAAATGAGACATGAAGCTAGGTATGGTGGATGTCTTTCTTTCTTGTGCTCTGGCACCAGGCACAGTTTCTCCGCGTCCTGACCCGCGCCCTGAACTATCAGGATCACGTCCACTTCCCCGTCCCTTTTTACCCGCCTTCTTCATATTACACGGAATATGTGCTGCAAATCTGCAACTGTGCAGAGTACACAGAATATGCTGCTAAACTGCGGCGAAGCACACTGAATGGAATATGTGACTTTGATATTTTAGTTTGAAGACTTAACAGTATTTCTTCCTATTCTGCAACTGTGCAGAGTACACAGAATATGCTGCTAAACTGCGGCGAAGCACACTGAATGGAATATGTGACTTTGATATTTTAGTTTGAAGACTTAACAGTATTTCTTCCTATTCTGCAACTGTGCAGAGTACACAGAATATGCTGCTAAACTGCGGCGAAGCACACTGAATGGAATATGTGACTTTGATATTTTAGTTTGAAGACTTAACAGTATTTCTTCCTATTCTGCAACTGTGCAGAGTACACAGAATATGCTGCTAAACTGCGGCGAAGCACACTGAATGGAATATGTGACTTTGATATTTTAGTTTGAAGACTTAACAGTATTTCTTCCTATTCTGCAACTCTGCACAGTACACAGAATATGCTGCTAAACTGCGGCGAAGCACACTGAATGGAATATGTGACTTTGATATTTTAGTTTGAAGACTTAACAGTATTTCTTCCTATTCTGCAACTGTGCAGAGTACACAGAATATGCTGCTAAACTGCGGCGAAGCACACTGAATGGAATATGTGACTTTGATATTTTAGTTTGAAGACTTAACAGTATTTCTTCCTATTCTGCAACTGTGCAGAGTACACAGAATGTGCTGCTAAACTGCGGTGACGCACACTGAATGGAATATGTGACTTTGATATTTTAGTTTGAAGACTTAACAGTATTTCTTCCTATTCTGCAACTGTGCAGAGTACACAGAATATGCTGCTAAACTGCGGCGAAGCACACTGAATGGAATATGTGACTTTGATATTTTAGTTTGAAGACTTAACAGTATTTCTTCCTATTCTGCAACTCTGCACAGTACACAGAATGTGCTGCTAAACTGCGGCGAAGCACACTGAATGGAATATGTGACTTTGATATTTTAGTTTGAAGACTTAACAGTATTTCTTCCTTTTCTGCAACTCTGCACAGTACACAGAATGTGCTGCTAAACTGCGGCGAAGCACACTGAATGGAATATGTGACTTTGATATTTTAGTTTGAAGACTTAACAGTATTTCTTCCTATTCTGCAACTGTGCAGAGTACACAGAATGTGCTGCTAAACTGCGGTGACGCACACTGAATGGAATATGTGACTTTGATATTTTAGTTTGAAGACTTAACAGTATTTCTTCCTATTCTGCAACTGTGCAGAGTACACAGAATATGCTGCTAAACTGCGGCGAAGCACACTGAATGGAATATGTGACTTTGATATTTTAGTTTGAAGACTTAACAGTATTTCTTCCTATTCTGCAACTCTGCACAGTACACAGAATGTGCTGCTAAACTGCGGCGAAGCACACTGAATGGAATATGTGACTTTGATATTTTAGTTTGAAGACTTAACAGTATTTCTTCCTATTCTGCAACTCTGCACAGTACACAGAATATGCTGCTAAACTGCGGCGAAGCACACTGAATGGAATATGTGACTTTGATATTTTAGTTTGAAGACTTAACAGTATTTCTTCCTATTCTGCAACTGTGCAGAGTACACAGAATATGCTGCTAAACTGCGGCGAAGCACACTGAATGGAATATGTGACTTTGATATTTTAGTTTGAAGACTTAACAGTATTTCTTCCTATTCTGCAACTGTGCAGAGTACACAGAATATGCTGCTAAACTGCGGCGAAGCACACTGAATAGAATATGTGACTTTGATATTATAGTTTGAAGACTTAACAGTATTTCTTCCTATTCTGCAACTGTGCAGAGTACACAGAATGTGCTGCTAAACTGCGGCGAAGCACACTGAATGGAATATGTGACTTTGATATTTTACAGTTTGAAGACTTAACAGAATGTGCTCTAATCTGCAACTTTGCACACTAAACAGAATGTGCTCTAATCTGCAACTTTGCACACTAAACAGAATGTGCTCTAATCTGCAACTTTGCACACTAAACAGAATATATGAATTTTTTTTTTTGTTTTGTTTTTTTCCCCCCACACAAAATAAACTGCTGCCCCCACACACAGTAGTCCTAAAAAGGACTTTTGGGTCTTTTTTTTTTTTCACAATTGCTTGTCTTCTCCCTACACTGACTTTCCCTTCCTATCCTCATCTCTCCCTGGCTAAGACTGAGCCGAACTCGCTGGTCAGGTGCTATACAGCACCCGACCACGGGTTCTGGCCAGCCAATCAGTGTAATGCCAGCAGCCAACATGGCTGCTGGCATTACACTGATGTCAGAGCCTCCCTGCACGTTTATTGGCTGCGCAGCAGCCGCGAAACGTGCGGGGAGGAGACCCGAACATGGCGGGCGAGCACATGCGGTACTCGTACGAGTACCGCCATGTGCCGAGCAGAGCGATGCTCGAGCCGATCCGAGCATCGGCCGAGCATGCTCGCTCAACACTACTCAAAAACTATATAAAAAAATTGGTATTTGTAGAGCACATGCTATTTGCACTTTGTTTTCTTTTTTTAACCAATCAGATATCTATGAAAGCAATTGTGTAATATCCAGAAAATAAAAATACATGTTTGTTCACCATCAACTATCAATCAAATAGGTTCTTGTCTGTGTCCCTTGTCTGATCAAGGTCAAGGTAGGTGAACTTCTTTCCGTGGTTCTGCAGGACATCTATCCCTAACTCTCCACTTTTCCCCCTCTCTTCCATGCTTTCTCTACTTTTCATTCCTTCCTTCTCCGTCCCCATCATTCTCCCTTCTCGTTTTCTCCAATTTTCCATTCTTCTCTCTCTCCCCCACTTCCCCCTCTCTTCCACTATTTCTTGCTGTCTTCCACACTCATTTCCCCATTCATCTCTCCCACCTCTATTTTCTGCCATTCCAGCCCCCTACGCGCTTCTTTCCCATTCTCGCTCTGTCTGTTGATCTGTCTCTCTCTTTCTCTCCCACACTCCTCTCTTCCTTACTATCTTTCTCTGTCATTCCCCACTCCAGTTTTTAAAATTAAAGTGGATCTATAACATATAGATATCAAATGCTCATTAGGTAGAGCATTTAGCGAAAAAGTTTAATATGTTTTGAAAAAAACACGTTATTTGGGCAAAAATTCAAGTTTAAAACATGCCCAGCATTCTACTTCCTGCTTGCAGCACTGCCTCTGCTCCCATCCCACTACCCAGCATCCTCCAAGGACGGGGGCTTTCTTTCTCTAAGCTAGAGAGATCTCATTGGCAGAGATCGATATCTAGCCAATGAGATCACTCCAGCTTAAAGACAGACATCCTCCGTCATCGGAGGATGCTGGGTAGTGGGACGGGAGCAGAGGAAGTGCTGCAAGCAGGAAGTAGGCTGCCAGGCACCTTTTAAACTTAAATTTTTGCATAGATAACGGATTTTTTTAAAAATGACTAACAAATTAAAATTTTTTGCTAAATGCTCTATCTAATGAGCATTAGATATCTATATGTGATAGATCCGGGGACAGAGGCTGATTCTCCGGTGGTGGTGGTGAGTTTGCTATGAAATTCTGCCCACTTCTCTTCCTTTCCACTCCCCTCCCACTTTTCCTCCTTCCCACATTGTTCTGCCTACTTCCTGCACACTATTATGTTGATAAGCCCCGCCCTCCCGATTAAGACACACATCCTTTATGCGCAAATAGCATCATATACTTACCTCTGCACCATAGGGAACAAATACAAATTAAAATTGAATTAAATGAGATGAAGCAATGTGCTGGAGACCTCTCTAACATTCAAGGGGTTAAAATGTCCTATTTAAATCAATGACAATTTTGTACATTTTTATTTCACCCCATAGTACAGTTGGTTTCCTCCAGATTTGGTCCAGTTCTTAGTGCTCCAGGCTCAATGTCTCGCTAAATATAGTAATTAATTTTGTCATCATTTAAATGAGTACCTGCATGTTTGAGAAGAATGTCATTAAATACTATAATCTGCATATAGCTTAAATTAATAACTAATTTAATACTCTTTCAAAATCTTTTGTAATTTACTTTTTATAATGCGCTGCCCCCCATAGAAACCCTTCACTTTGTGAAATACCTACGGAGAGCTAAATGGATTAAATCAGATTAGTCATTACAAACAGAAATGGATAAAAGAAAAAGTTTAGTCTTCCCTAATATAAGAACTAAATATCTGAAAAATTCAGAGCTCTGTGGAATCTTGATATTATGAGAAACAATGAATCTATTATTTTTATCCATCCCTGGTGAGATGCATTGGGTTTCAAGTAATGTAGTTAAAGGGAAGTATTACATGATATACATATCTGGGAGCCTCCAAGCTCAAACTCCCACCCATCTATATATATATATATATATATAAAAAGCCAGATGTATGTTTGTCCAATGCAGTCATGCACAGTAGAGACTCCGATGCAGTCATGTGCAATAGAGACTCGGATGCAGTCATGCGCAGTAGACACTGCCTGAACGCTTTGTCAGTGTGCACAGGCTTTTACACTAGTTATCAATGATGGAGAGAGATGGAAGTGAAGAGCAATATGAATCACACTCTTGAAATATGGAATACATGGTGGATAAAATCACTTCTTTTTTTAATAAAGAGACAGATACCGATCTATGAGTAAGCCCAGTTTTGTGCGAAACGCGTAAGATGTAAGGGCTCTATGTATCTGTTTGTCTCTCTATTAAAATAAGAAGTGATTTTTTCCACCATCCATTCTGTATTTCAAGAGTGCGATTCATTTTGCTCTAAATATGTCAAGGATAGTTTGGAAGTCTGTTGGGAGTCAGCACCTTGCGGGATTCAAATGATGGACTTGGTGAATCACATATGATGTTACTTTTATGAACTCTATTATGATTAAGTGCTGCCTTGCTCTCTTGTTCTATTGTATCCAGTGATGTGAGTGACCAAATTATGAGATTTGCTTTATAATGTGTGGGGGCTTAATTGAGGTGGGAGGGATAGGGAGGTAGAAAGTCAGAGTTTGCCTTGAATTGGGCAGGGAAGTAGATGGGAGAAGGTAGAACTGGGCTGGTAGTGGGTGGGATTACCAGTGAACTCTGCAAACCAGAGAATCATCCTCTGACCTGAAAGACCCTATATTTAGGTCTGAGAACCAGAGTCTCCAGGGCATATCTGCAGAGCTTTCAAATATGATGATATGGAAGAATTATGTTGTGTAGGATGGGGAGGCTCAGTGGATAAATTACATTTTACCATTAGGTTACTAAGGGTGAGATGTTAAAAAAGTTGTGGTAACTGAAATCGTCTGTAATCAGAGAAAAAGGGTTTTATGTCATGGTCCGTCAATTCTCAGACATAATACAGTCTTTTTTGCATCTAATTCCATCATCTCCTTCAAAGGGAAAAAAGCAGTCTTTCAAGTGGGTACGGTTAAAGCTACTGTTATACTCTAAGATATTTTCAGAAAAAAAAAATTATTTTAGCCATCACTTTTTTGTCTGATTAACGTAATTTCTTTCCAACAAAATAAAAATGGTCTAAACTTGAAGAAGACAATTTAAAGTACTATTTGCAGATAGAAGTGAGAAGCATTAGTGTTGCATAACTGGTTAATAATTGGTTAAGTAAAAGACTTTATTTCTTTGAAAATTTTAAAGACAAAATGAGATATTTTTAACATCAGAGTTTTTGAGGACAATATTCTTATCACAGTCCCTCAGCCTGGGTTAGGGTTAGCTAGTGTACAGAGATGCAGAGACACACTAGCGCCGACACGGAGTCGTAACCCAACTGCAGAGTCCGGAAGTCGAACCACAGGCTGGAACCAAGAGTCAAGGAGAAGCAGAGGTCGTATGTAGTCCAGGAGTCAGTACACAAGAAGTCGAAGAAACCGAGTCGTTGAACGCTTGGAGTCGTGGAATAACGGAGAGTCGTAAGGCAAGCTGGAGTCGGTACACAATCAGTCGAACAGGCAATGTAGTCAGCACCTCGGAGTCATAGATATACGGATAGTTGTAAGGCAAGCCAGAGTCGGTATGCAATAGTCGAGCAGGCAAAGTAGTCGGTACCGCTGAGTCATAGATATGCGGAGAGTCGTAAGGCAAACAGGAGGCGGTACACAGGAGGTCGTTTGAAGCAATGGAGCAAAGAGTCGATACACAGGATCTTGAAGGAGAGTCAGATACAAAGCCAAGGTCAGGAAGCCAGATAACAGGTACAACGAAGATCAAACCAGGTCACAACAGGAATCAAGATAACAAGACTTTTTTACAATATTGTGCATGTTGTTTTGTTCCACTTTAATATATACAGACACAAAATATTAGCATACATGAATTGTTCAATGTTAGAATGTGGTGGCAGTGGCCTGCTGGTGTGTGCTATTAAAGTAGTAGAGAGTGTTAAAGCAGAACTGTCACACTACTACAAGACCAGTCATATGTGTTGTTCATCCCACAACATCTTTGAAAAAGCATAGGAATCATCTTCAACACTTTCATTTAAAATGAAAAAACTCTCTCTTTCTTGTCCGGTAATGTGAGGGAGAGCGGCGCCATCTTCATTACGTTTGCAGTGATTGGCATCGCTCTCCTTCACATGTAGCTTCCAATCTTGCTCACAAAGCCTGCCCCTTTGCTTGGAGACAGGAGAACATCAATGAACACAGGGATAGCTGGGATGGGTGGTGGGTGAAGAAATTAAGCCAGAGGGCAGTTCCATAGAATGGTGCGGTCCAGCTTGTACCGCATCGAACATCACAGGTCTGTTTCGATTAACTTGTTTTTAAATTTAAAACGACTGCAAATTGTTACACATAGATACAAATATTAGTGTTACTTTTAGTCGCTAGTCCTACTCCACTTAAGTTAATTGGAGGTGAAAGTTCCGCTTTAAGATGACTATGGAAAAAGTTGATCCCATTTCACTAGAGTCTAGGCAGCTCTGTTGTAGTGTTTTGGCTGCTGAGAATAATAAGGTGCTGGGAGATGTTTCTTTCAGAAGTTATTACATCTCACACTTCAATTTATTTAATGCAGTGTTTTATGTCCTGGACAGGGGTTTTGCTAAAACAGTGCATGAAAAGTTATTATTAGTGACAGTCAGCTGAACTTGGGGGTTATGCACTAAGGTGTGATAAAAAGGTGAAAAAGTAGAGATGACTTCTCCAGTGATATCACTTCTCCAGTTCCTATGTTATTCTATGGAGCCTATTCACTAAAATGTCTCCAACTGTGGAGATCTTAGTGCATTGGCTCCGTAGAATGACATAGGAACTGGAGAAGTGATATCATTGGAGTAGTCATCACCACTTTATCACCTCTTTATCGCGCCTTAGTGAATCTCCCCCTGGAGTCATTCTGGGGCAAACCAGCTTCAACACAGGGGAGAAATAAACCGTCCCATTTAGTTAAAAGGGGCGTTTTATCCGTTGCATGGTAGGGAGGTCCTCAATACATTGCTTCACAATTCACTGAAGACCTATCTAGCATTCAAAGGGTTAAAGTACCCTTTTTACCTCAATGATATATTGGCACATTTTTATTTGTCCCCATGTTGAAATTTGTTTGCTCCAGATTTTCTCCAGTTTCTTATAAGCCATCAGTTTCTATTTTCCTTCATAAGCTACCGTAGCAACATTGCCATAAATCTCCAGGGCATGGAAATAGTGGAACAAAATATCCAGTTTGAGCTGTATTAACTTTTGAAAAAATACAGATGCACTTCCAACTAAATGACTGAATCTGTGTTAACATGACGGTGAGCCTGCAGAGAGTTGTAGTACCCCCCAATATTTTACAGAATAGAAATTCCAGGGCACATGAACTTGCAGTTAAATTGCAGTTACAGGTATTTATTAGTTTATTTTGCTTTACAGAGATAGTAACACTTAAAGGGATAGTAATACTTAAAATATAAAAAAAATATGTTGTAGGGTTTATGCCCCTGAGTAAAACAAGAGTACTCCCGCTGCTGAAAGGTATTTCATTCCAATGTTATTCATTTTCAAATTTGAATTTTTTAGGTGCAATATCACAGTGGCCTGAAATTGTACAGTGGCGCTATTGCTACATGATCCTATGGACAGCTCTAGTCCCAGGACCATAAATCTCCATAGGATGGTGTAGCAACAGCGCCAATGTACAATTTCAGCCCACTGTGATATTGCACCTAAAAAAATTCAACTTTGAAAATTAATAACTTTTGAATGAAACACCTTTCAGCAGTGGGAGTACTTCTGTTTTACTCAGGGAGATAAACCCTACAACATATTTTTTTTTTACATTTTAAGTATTACTATCCCTTTAATATTCAAACAGGGGCACTCCCACCGCTGAGAGATGGCTTATGACAGCTCAATCTTGCATTTTTTTTTTTTTATCCTGAAATTTGCCCCACAGCCCCCATGATGTGGGTTGTGCCGTCCTTGGTGGCCCACCCAAAAATGTGGACCATTATGGTTTATTGGGGTCCCAGTTTCAAAAAAATGCCCCCGCAATCTGCACTATAAGTTTATTTTTTTTATCTAAGTAGTGGTGATGAGGCCCCGTTATGTCTTCAGTTTCAGTGCACACTGCCTCTTCTATTAATTCTGGGCGCACTGAGATGATGTCATCTTTGTGCATAGCGTGCTCCACCCTGAAAGTGAAGACAGTGTGTGACCTCATCACCACTACTTAGAGAAAAAATAAAGGAAGGTAAACAGAGTGATAACTGCATGAAAAACAGGTGTATGTGATTCTGATTTGCACAAACTGTGCTTAGCTTTGTCAGTAACAAATATAATAATATACTCTGCTTAAGTATTCGTTTATTTTATGCAGCAATTAATCCCACACAATTTGGATGTACTTTTTAATGGTTTGGCACTGCTTTCTCAATCTGCATTCTTCATAAAATCATTAATATAAAGTGTCGAATAGAAACTAAGAAACTTTCCTTTTTACTTTTCCCATTTAAACAAATTAAAAAATATATTAACATTTTAGACCATTTGATGTGTTCTTCATAATTAAAATTATGGTGTACACATCATCCTTATAGCTATATAGTGTTTTGCTCTTAACGTATTTCAGATCAATGATTTAACCCTTTGAGAGTCAGGGAATGATCCAACACATTGTAAAGGGGTGAGCAATGGGCTGAGAAGCATTAACCCCTTGCATGCCAGAGAACCCATGCAATTCTTCTCCACAATGTCAGTAGGATGTTTCTAGGTGTTAAGGTGAAGATTATTGAATACTAGTTGAAGAGCTCGTTATACGGGCCACAGTGCCAGCCGGTCGCAGGGCAGTCATGCGCAGTAGAGAATGCCCGTGCCGCGGCTGATACAGAGCTGAATGCTCCTTCAGAGCTCTGTATCAGCCGCGGCGTGGGCAGTCTCTACTACACATGACTGTGACGTTACACACATTTTAGCGAATTATTATATAGGATTGGAAGACTTTTACTCTCAGATTGTATGCTCAGGGCCGGATTTGCATCCCAGGCTCCCCTAGGCAAGGCACTTTGGGCACCCTTAGCTCCGCCCATGGCCACACCCCACTCCTCACATGCCCACGCCACCAGTCTCATCCACTGTTTCCTTGCACAGAATATACCTTTGGTAAGCCTATGATTAAGTGGTGGTGTATCGCCACGAAACTCGTTAGGCAAGTCCTGCGCATCTTGTGCATATACTCATTCATGGATGCTTTTATGAGATTGTAATAAAGTACTGGACTTTTTAAACTCGTTGGTTTGGCTCAGAATCTTTCGGTGGATCCGGGTGCGCTTTCCTCCTGTTGTCCTCCAGAATATACCTTTGGCCTACAACAAGCAAGGACATAAATGCTTTAACCCCTTGGTTGCTAGAGAGATCTCCAACACATTGCTCCGAAATGCGCTGGAGATCTCACTAGCATCCAAGGGGTTAAATAATAGCCTGTGTATAAGGGGTGTATAAGCTACTGCTTGGATACAGAGATTGCTATGGCCCCACCCACAATTCGGAATGTGTGTGTGGCCAGAACAGATGAGGCGCCCCGCAAAGTTTGGAGCTGTAGGCAGGTGCCTAGTCTGCCTATTGGGAAATCCGGCCCTGTGTATGCTCTTTTCTGCCTGTTCTTTTTGGGAGCTATGTGAAGTGAAAAACAGGAGACTCAAGCTATTGGAGAGGAGCAGCCTCTGGAAAGGATGCCTGAGTTATCTATACACCTAAGGATTTGTATGCACTTACTGACCATTTAAACTTTATTTTGTATTTGTTATTGATACTTTATTTCCTGATTTATTATTTGTCTGTAGCACCTTTTGATACTTTAGACTGTTTCTGTAATTCATTGGTTACTGTGTCTGTGTGACAGAGATGGGCGCATGTATAGCTCTATAGCTGGGTCAGATGGTGTTTGTGTGTGTGTGTATGTATTAATACCTGGGTGCAGTCATCGTGCTCCAATGTATATATAAATTTGCAGCAGCGCTCAGAAGTCTAATGAAAAGTGCATATTCAAAGCTTTATTGTGAACATTTCAGCCCCGCAAGCAGGCCTTCCTTAAAGGGATAGTAATGTTTCATAATAAAAGCAGCTCTAATTAATCATCATAGTATTTGGACTTTGGAGAATGTTATTTCAGTTCTGTCAGAGTTGTAGTTCAAGAGTAATTCAATGACAAAGTATCCCCCTCCCGCCCCTTTTACTGATGTAACACTGCTCACCCAGATCAGAAGGGAGGTGCCCAGGTAGACTGCAGAGAGGAACAATCTTCAATTAAGATAAGGGAAAAACCTGAAAAACTTGTCAAGGGGGGCAGGGATTTCATTGTTCTCATAGGAAGAATATTGTCCCCTTCTGTTATCTGTCTGGTCTATGGACTGCATTCCACATCTGAGAAGAGATGGCTTACACTAGGTAAAAGGGGCGGGAGGGGAAACTTTGCTTGTGAATATCTCATAAACCATAAAGGTTTGAGAGATAAGACTTATATCATTCTTCATGTTTTTTTAATGCCTACAAAATAAAATAAAGTTAAAACAAAGTATTACTATCCCTTTAAGAGGCTGGCAATGAAGCTTTGAATTTGCACTTTTCGTAAGTTCTTTGAGTGCTGTTGAGGAGATAGAAAGATAGATAGATAGATAGATAGATAGATAGATAGATAGATAGATAGATAGATAGAATGTTGTGAAGTACATAGGGTGTAAGGTTATAGGAGCAGGAGAGTCCTAGGATGCAAGGCTTTTGCTGCAGTGCAGGGGTGGAAAACCGGAGGTTCCCCAGCTGTTGTTGGCCTACAATTCCTATAATCCTTAGCAAGCTTTAGAGTAAAATACTCCAGCACCCATTTGCTGCACACATATAAACATCTGTCAATAACTGAGTTTGTGCCACAGACATAGTTGATAGCTTTCCCAATCTGCAATGGAGAATCTGGTTTTCATACTTAATAACCATGTCTCTGGGGACAGAAGCTGATTCTCTGGCTTCTGGGGTTTTCTGGTAGCCCCGCCTACTCCACACCTGGTTTTCCACTCCTGCTCTGTTTTACCTACTTCCATGCCCATTTCAGGACAAACTCTGCCCTTCGTTCTCACAATCCTGCCCACCCCGGTTATGCCCTATAATTCTGCAATTAATTTACAAGGAAGCTCAACAATAAACACAATCCTATGACCATCACAGTCATAAATATTCATGTCGATGGTAAAATGAAAATATGCAGATTATTTGCAATTTTCATGAATATTTCTGCTGTCAAATTACTAAAAACATTGCTGAACCCTTTGATAGGAAATATTTCTAGTACTACACAATTAGGCAGAAAAAATGCAAAAATATTACTGCAGTCACTACCCTAGGAGATCATTCTCAGAAAAATGTAGGGTGTTCTGTACTAATACAGGCCTGTATTCCATTACATACTAATATAGTCCTGGATTTCATTACATATGATATCTCTATTAAGGGTTTTATCTACAAATTTCACTATAAACTTCAATGATTTTTAGCTATAAAAGTGTATTCCTTAAAGGGATAGTAATACTTCGTTTTAACTTTATTTTATTTTGTAGGCATTAAAAAAACATGAAGAATGATATAAGTCTTATCTCTCAAACCTTTAGAGATATTCACAAACAAAGTATCCCCCCCCCTGTTCAACAAGATCAGAAGGGAGGTGCCCAGGTAGACTGCAGAGAGGGACAATCTTCAATTAAGATAAGGGAAAAAGCTGAAAAACTTGTCAAGGGGGGAAGGGCTTTCATTGTTTTCATACAAAGAAGATTGTCCCCTGCTGTTATCTGTCTGGTCTTACAACCAGATTCACATCTGAGAAGAGATGCTTACACTAGGAAAAAAGGACGGGAGGGGGAAACTTTGCTTGTGAATATCTCTTAAACCATAAAGGTTTGAGAGATAAGACTTATATCATTCTTTATGTTTTTTAATGCCTACAAAATAAAATAAAGTTAAAACGAAGTATTACTATCCCTTTAAGTTGAAGCCACCGAGTTGGACATTTTTAAAGCGGAACTAACACCCCTACAAGATGTAGCCTCAATTAGAGGGCTACAATCCGTGATAACTCGCTGTGGATTTTTTTTTTTTAAACGTGTTATTAAAGAGTAAACCGTTAATTTCAAAAGGTACCTGGTGACGTCTTCCCCCTGGAAAAGCTCATTGCGCATGTCAGCATGGAGCCGATCGGCTCTCTTGTAACTCCCCCCGGCTACATGAAAACACCTACGTCATCAGCTCTAGATTCTCGGACCAGCAGGTGAATCTAAAGTTGATGATGTAGGTGTTTTCGTGTAGCCGGGAGGAGTTATAAGAGAGCCAATCGGCTCCGTGCTGACATGCACAATGCTCTTTTCCGGGGAAAGACGTCACCAGGTACCTTTTGGAATTAACGGATTACTCTTTAATAACACGTTTTTAAAAAAAAATAATTACACAGCGAGTTATCACAGATTGTAGCCCTCTAATTGAGGCTACATCTTGCAGGGGTGTTAGTTTCGCTTTGAGCAGAGATGGTTTTTGCCAGGAGAGTTATTAGAATAGCAAACTGTGCTGTCAAAACTACCATTGCCAGTTTTTTAAAAACAATGTGGGCAATAGAATTGAGCCGTGAGTATCCCACACTATAAGAAAGAAGCAGATTGATCTACCTTCTCCTTTTGAGCTCCGAAAGGATTGAATAACCTACCTGAATACAATCAGATCTTCTTCCAGTCTAAAATGACAAGAAATAACTGCTTCTTTGTGTGTAAAAACATGATGTAACTGTATATACCGTAAAATCTCAGGTATAATACGCACCTGTGTATAATACGCAGGTGCAAATTATACTCAAGATTTTGGGTAAAATTGTAGTTCCTATGTACAATACGCACCCCCATCTGGAGGCAGCGGGCGGCATCCCTGCGCTCACCGCCCGCTTCCTCTGTGCAGCAATAGTGTATAAAAAACCATTAAATGCCCACCTTGATAACCAGGATTCCCCCTCTGTGTTTATAGGCAGCCATCAAACAGGGACAGTGGGCGGCATTCTTGCACTAGCCGCCCGCTTCTTCCTCTCCCTGAACTCCTCTGAGCAGCCCTGTCAGGACCTACCATACATTCAATGCACATGCATGCGCGCATTGAATGTCTGGTAGGTCCTGACAGGGCTGCTCAGAGGAGTTCTGGGAGAGGAAGAAGAGACACTATTATACACTATTGCTGCACAGAGGAAGCGGGCGGTGAGCGCAGGGATGCCGCCCGCTGCCTCCAGAGGGGTTGCTGGACTAAATATTTTACTTCGATTTTTTTACTCGTGTATAGGGATGAGCGAGCACCCCGATGCTCGGGTGCTCGGGTGCTCTGACCGAGCACCCCCTGAGGCTCGAGTGCTCGGCCGAGCACCCGAGCCCCATTGAAAAGCATGGGAGCACTCGAGCATTAAACCAGGCACCCCCTGCTCTGATGAGCGGAGGGTGCCTGGTCAATGTCCCCCTTCATCTCCGCTATGCCCCTCTTCCACAATGTCCCCCTTCATCTCCTATGCCATAGAGGAGATGAAGGGGGACATTGTGGAAGAGGGGCATAGCGGAGATGAAGGGGGACATTGTGGAAGAGGGGCATAGACTCTATGCCCCTCTTCCACAATGTCCCCCTTCATCTCCGCTATGCCCCTCTTCCACAATGTCCCCCTTCATCTCCTCTATGCCATAGAGGAGATGAAGGGGGACATTGTGGAAGAGGGGCATAGCGGAGATGAAGGGGCACATTGTGGAAGAGGGGCATAGCGGAGATGAAGGGGGACATTGTGGAAGAGGGGCATAGAGTCTATGCCCCTCTTCCACAATGTCCCCCTTCATCTCCGCAATGCCCCCTTCATCTCCGCAATGCCCCCGTACCTCCAGTCCCTGGTGGTCCAGCGGAGCGTCTTCGGATCTGTGCCTCTTCCGGCACAGATCCCCTTCACCCGAACATGTCGGGCGAGCACATGGCGGTACTCGTACGAGTACCGCCATGTGCCGAGCAGAGCGATGCTCGAGCCGATCCGAGCATCGGCCGAGCACGCTCGCTCAACACTACTCGTGTATAATACGCACCCCCCACTTCACATAAGGTGAAATGGGGTAAAAATGTGCGTATTATACCTGAGATTTTACGGTAATTTTTTATATTTGTTTTATATTGTTTATTGTGTGTAAATATGTCACTTCTTACTGTAAAAGCTCTCCAGGACATGAGAGACGTCTCAATGTATTTTTCCTGGTAAAACATTTTCTAAATAAAACTTAATTATATTGGATAGCCGTTTGTTTCTCATCATCCTGCCTCACTCACACAATTATATACATTTTCAGATTAAAAATAATTAGGTAAAGATACATTTGGCCAATATGAAAAGGATTAGTAGAAATCTTAGTTCTTTATCCCAAGCAGTTAATCTCTTAATAGTTTATTTAATTTACCTTGCATTCAAGAAAACAGCATACTTTCTTATAATTCTAGTTTTCATTTTTCTTCTGTCTCATAATTAAGCTGATTATTGTCCTTGGATTTGAGGTATTTTTGTCCTGAATATTAAACTTTGCAGGTTTTGTAGAAATTGTTCATGTTTGTAGAAAGTTGTGATAATACTGTACATTTAAAAGGGAAATGAACAAAAATAATGTTTTAATTCTTTTATTGCACTCTTACATTGCAGCAGCAGAGTATTATGCCACTACATGCCACCAGCAGAGTAATATACTATTGCATGCCACCAACAGAGCCAGGGGAGGGCTGGCCTGGGGGGCAGGGGGGCAATTGCCCCCTGGGCTAGTCATATGTCTGGGCTGGTGGGCCACTGCTCCTCACTAAATCTCCCAATTGCTGTTGTAAATGGAGCTAGACTAGTGATAACATAGAGCTTACAATTGAAATGGAGCTGCACAAATGGCACCACAGAGGAACAATCCAAATGGAGCTACACTAGTAGCATAACCCATTCCCTTGTAAGCTCTATAGTATAACTAGTGTAGCATTACTTAAATTGTAAGCTTTGTAGGAGCACAATAGTGTAGCCTCATTTCAGCTGTAAGCTCTGTGGTATCAATTGCCTTACTTCACAACATTAATGCCAATTTTAAAATTAACAAAAGGGGGTGGGCTTGAGCGATATAGAAATGGGCCACTTGACTGAATTTGCCCCCTGGGCTACAAGTTGCCAGCCGTCCCCTGAACAGAGCAATACTCCATTACAATCCACCAGCTGAGCAATACACTATTACATGCCACCAGCAGAGCAATACACCATTACATGTCAGCACCAAAGGCAATACAGCATTACATACTTCCAGCAGAGCAATACATAATGTAATGCAAACAGTAGGGTATTACATCATTGCATGCCTCCAGCAGAGCAATATACATTTATATGCCACCAGAGGAGCAATACACTATTAAATGACACCAGCAGGATAATACAAAATTACATACCATCAGAATGGCTTTACACCATAACATCTCACCAGCACAGCAATACGCCATCATCGTCCAGAAGCAGAGCAATACACTATTACATGCAAAAGCAATACAGGATTTGTAACATTGTTCATATCGATAAAAGTTATGTCAATGTCTCCCTTTAACCCCTTAACGACCATCCGCGCGGGTGAGTTGTGGTCACTAAAGGACCACAGAGCTTTTTTTTTTTTTTTATTCAGATTTCGGACTCCCAGAATGGCGTGTAGCCGAGGGGGGAGCCCGGAATTCCATGACTGTCATAGTACGTCATGGGTCGTTAAGTCAGATCTACCCATGACGTACTATGAGCGTCAAGGGTCGTTAAGGGGTTAAAATGGGAACAATAACTATCACAATTATTTTATAAAACACCAGGGCTGGATCTACATCTCTGACATTCCTAGGCAAGGCACCCTAGGTTTCCTTAGCCCGGTATCCTTTTAAAATAGCGCATTTTTAAGAGTGTGCGGCTTGGAGCCGCATTAAGTAGGTCGCCGTGTTGAAAAGGGCTATATGAGAATCTCGCCCTGCATATCAGCGCAAGATTTTCATGTTGCTTCTTTTAACAGTGCGATCGCCTGCGGGGTTGGTTTGGAAAAAAAAAAAGTATAAATTGAGCATGGTGTTCACTGCGTTGCCTATAATAATAAACTGTTTTAGCTTTGCAAAATGTTTTGAAACTTGAGCTATTTACTAATGATAGACGTGTGCCTGCCTCTGTGTGAGTCATTAAAGTGGAACTACCACCCCTTATAAACATGGCCCCAAATAATCACCCATCTGGTGACTAGCTGCTGAGTAGCTCTAGTTGCAAGAATTATTACCGCGTTAAAGGGGAACTTTCACCTCCGCATTATCATTGTTGTATCCCTTCCTTTGTGTCCCCTCTGTACATTGCGGTGTTTCTTTTTGCCTAAAAATCTGTTTAAATGAAGCAAAAAGATACTTGAATTTTGTACCTGATGACGTTAGCAGCCGCACAGCCGCGCACCGTATGGTGCAGAAGACACTCCCACAGCCTCAGCTCCTTTCACTTGCCCCAGCATCCTCCGATGACGGAGGCATTCTGTTAGTAAGCTGGAGAGAGATCTCATTGGCTAGATATCGATCTCTGCCAATGAGATCTCTCTCCAGCTTACTAACAGAACGCCTCCATCATCGGAGGATGCTGGGGCAAGTGAAAGGAGCTGAGGCTGTGGGAGTGTCTTCAGCACCATACGGTGTACGGCTGTGCGGTTGCTAATGTCATCAGGTACAAAATTCAAGTATCTTTTTGCTTCATTTAAACAGATTTTTAGGCAAAAAGAAACACCGCAATGTACAGAGGGGACACAAAGGAAGGGATACAACAATGATAATGCGGAGGTGAAAGTTCCCCTTTAATGAGAACTGTACGCTGTTCCAAACTGACAGGCAGGACGGAGTGCAGACATCTTTCCATAGTGACGTCTGCGCGCCTGCACTGTCAGTCCCAGCCTGCTTTAGGAGGCATTGCTAGGAGCCGTTTGGCTCCAAAAGGGACTGACAGCACAGGCGCGCAGACGTCACTATGGAAAGATGTCTGTTTCCTGTCTGTCAGTCCAGGAGCAGTGTATAATTCTCATTAACGCTGAAATAATTCTGGTTACTAGCACTACTGAGCAGATAGTCGCCAGATGGGTAATTATTTGGGGCCATGTTTGTAAGGGGTGGTAGTTCTGCTTTAAGTAAAAGTAAAGCTGCCTGGTAATAACCCTTTCTGTGCCGAAAGGGTTAATATGTATTTTTTTATCGGGCAGCTTCACTCTTTTTGCCCTAGAATTGCTCCACATTTTCTTTGTAACTATGATCTTAATAGGTTGAGGTGCTGACATCAGTTTTATAAACCAAAAAAGGACCCACACACTCACGTATGAAGCAAGTAACATTTAACCCTTTGAGCGCTAGAGAGGTATCTGATGCAATGCATTGTATACCTCTCTGACACTCAAAGAGTTAAGTTACAAAATATAATATCTACATAGACAGACATTTCGGTGCCCGGTGGAAACATCGTCACGGAATGCTGAATAAAATGTTTGATAAATAAATTGTGTTTGCATGAACCAGAACTGAAAGCAAATCATCATGTAACAAAATAATACACAAACAAGTTTTCCAGCCAATCAGTTTTCTCTCATGAATATTTCAGCATTCCTGGAATTGCACGTGTGTGTTAGTAATATTGCTCACACTGAAAGACATACATATTAATAGTCATGGGCTATCTTTTAATAGTTCCCGCGCACGTAAGAGGAAGTTTATTGTTTACAAATATAATTGTTAATGTAGACATCTATACGTGGAGGAAGTAAGCAGTTTAAACGTTTTTAAACTGCCAGACACGTACAAGGTCTTAACCTTCTGAGTGCCAGTGAAGTATCCACCGCATTGCAACCCCGGGGGGGTTGTGTGCTAAAGTGTGATAGAGAGGAGACAGTGTGGAGATAACTTCTCCAGCAATAGCGCTTTTCCAATTTCTATGTTATTCTATGGGGCCTATGCACTGTGGAGGTTATGCACTAAGGCAGTAGTTCTCAACTCCTGTCCTTAGGACCCACTAACAGGCCAGGATTTGATGATTTCCTTGTTAGAGCACAGGTGAGTTAATCAATGTGAATGAGCCTCTGATCACCACACCTGTGCTCAGGGCTGGTGCAAGGATTTTTGCCACCCTAGGCAAAACCTAATTTTGCCGCCCATTTGGCTCTGCCCCTTGTGCCCCATCCCTTTATACCCCACCTACTTATACCCCACCTCATTTCATGATTGTCCTCTCTCTGCCCCTGGTCTGGAGATGCCTGTAAGAGATGCCCCCCACCAGCTCCAACTTGGCCCCACCGGCTCCACTTTGCCCCCTATCAGCTCCACCTTGCCCCACCAGCTTCAGTTTGCCCCCTTAGTGCCAACTTTCCCACATTTGCTCCAACTTGCCCACACCAGCTCCATGTTGCCCCCACCAGCTCCTCTATGCCCCCATCAGCTCCAACTTTCCCCCATCAGCTCCAACTTTCCTCCATCAGCTCCACTTTGCCCCCATCTGCTCCAACTTGCCCACACCAGCTCCACTTTGCCCCCATCAGCTCCACTTTGCCCCCACCAGCTTCACTATGCCCATATCAGCTCTAACTTACCCCCACCAGCTCCTCTTTGCCCCTACCAGCTCCTCTTTGCCCAACATCAGCCCCAACTTGCCCAACATCAGCCCCAACTTTGCCCCCCATCAGCTCCACTTTGCCACCCATAAGCTCCAACTTGCCCCCCCATCACATACCTGGAGCTCCGCGCAGTATTCTTTTCAGTAATGCAGAGCGCGCCGGGAGATCATGACTCTCAGCGCGCTCTGCATTACTAAACAGTTGAAGACGATGAGGGAGCACAGTAGAGACACAGATCTAACTGTGTTGCGTTCCCGGTGCGGTGCGTGCAGGCAGCGGGCGCAGCTCTTCTCCGCTGCATGCCCGCGCCCCCAGTACCTGTGCGCCCTAGGCCGGCGCCTACTTTGCCTATAGGTGGCGCCGGACCTGCCTGTGCTCTAGCAGAGAAATCCCTAAGTCCTGGACTGTTAGTGGGTCCCGAGAACAGGAGTTGAGAAACACTGCACTAAGGTGTGATAATGAGGTGATAAAATGTAGATAACTTCTCCACTGACATCACTTCTCCAGTTTCTATTTTCTTCTATGGAGCTAATGCACTAACATTTCTCTTAACTCTGGAGATCTCAGTGCATAGGCTTGATAGGATATCATATTCTATTGAAGAGATGAAGAGATCTTAGTGCATTGGCTCCATAGAATAACAACTCCGCTTTATCAACTTTTTTATCACGACTTAGTGAATATCCCCCTGAGCTTATTGAATATACTCTCTAGACCAGTGGTTCTCAACTCCTGTCCTCAGGACCCACTAACGGGCCAGGATGTGATGATTTCCTTGTTAGAGCACAGGTGACATAATCAATGTGAATGAGCCTCTGATCACCACACCTGTGTTCTAGCAGAGACATTTTTAAGTCCTGGCCTGTTAGTGGGCCTGAGGACAGGAGTTGAGAACCACTGCTCTAGACCCTAAAAACTAATCCTAAACTGACCTTTGTAATGTATGTGTAGAAAATCGTACCCATTCCCAGTATAGTATTGTTTTTATTTTCCTAACTTTATTTTGCAAGTTTATAAATCACATGATCTAAAACCTTTTAGATATTGATGTTAATATCAAACTATTAGTTATTTTTTTATATCTTTAACAAATTACACAAAACACTACATACCCATTTTTGTGATACCTATGAAGTTTTCTGAACTCCCTGGGTGCTGTAGACATCACCAGCACATTGCTTCACAATGAATTTGGGAGCCAATGAAAGTAATATCAAAGTTAATATTTTAAAGAGATAGTAATGGATGCCAATAAATGTAGCTCCGATTAATAGTCATATGTTATGTTTTATCTTGCTCTGTATATTAATCATGCCTGAATTGTAGTTCTAAAGTAATTCAGTTTTAAAGAGTCAGGCAGGATGCAGCTAGGGACAATCTTCAGTGAGCATAATGAAAATCCTGCCCTCCTTTATCAAGGTGGGCAGAATTTTCATTACGCTCACAGCAAGAAGGTTGTCCCTCACTGTGAGCTGTCCTGTCAAGCGACCGGATTCCACATCTGCGGGGAGGCGCATGCAAGGGGAGAGAAGGAGACACTTTAAAACAGAATTCCTTCTCTTTCCTACAAATAAAATAATACATTTGGTCCACTTATGAAACATACAAGCTGACCTCTAAGGTAAATGATAACCTTAAAACCCTTGTTAAACATTGGGCACCCTGGATTCTGCATTCAGTTTTGGAACAGGGCTCCCAGTCCCTCAAATGAGTTGGAAACCTCTTTCACGTTCAAAAGGTTAAAAGCCAATTTAAATTAATATGGAATTGTATATGTTCCTCATGGTGCATCTGGATTGCCCCAGGATTGTAATTGTGTAAACCCACATGGTGCCTATGTGTGGGTATGTTATTACCATCCATCTTGACCGTAAACAAATATCAGAGGATGGCACTAACTGCAAAGTCTTGTGGAAAAATCATAACGCCTTCTCAGAAATGCATAGTGTGTGTAGACCCTTTATCTTGCAGCAAATCAAAACAAACAGAAGCTTAATATAAATGGGCACATTAAAGTTCACAAAATTGACATTGTGTATCACAGCCAATCCAGACGCATCAAATTGGAAATGAGGCATGATTCTCCTCAAATACATTTACAAAATGGTGAATATTATGGAAAACAGGCCCCAAAAGAACTTCCTGCTGGAAATCCGCTATATATTGAAAACAGACCAAGGAGCAAAAAAGGTTTGAGGTTTGTACAGTAGGAAAATGGTTAGACTAGCTGGGCCAAATGGTTCTTATCTGCCATCAGATTCTATGTTTCTAAATATAAACAAAATAAAAACATAAACACATCCTAAATCATTATTTTGATATAGCCTGTATAAGGATAGAAGGAATATGAGCAATTAGAATTTGACAGGGTAGTTAATGTTCTTACCAAGGGATGTGAGTGTGCCATGTAACTTATTCCACAATGCCTCATATATATTAAAGGATCAGTAAATATTTTTTAAGGAAACCTAAATGTTATAGAGTTTTTCCTGCTGAGTAAAACAAGGTCACTCCCACTGCTGTCAGTTGTTACATTCAAATGTGATAACAGTTCAAATTATCATGATGTGAATTACAGCATAATTACTTCCACAAAGTTCTAACTGACTGCATGACTCAGTAGTATCTATCACATTCTTTGTTTGTCAGTGACCCACTTATCCCAGAAAATGCAACAAAATAACTATTTGGAATCTGTTAATGAAAAAAAAACAATAGCTTAAATTGTAAAAAGTATGAAAATATTCAAATATCAGCATGGAAGTACCCTTGTTTTACTCAACAGGAAAAGTCCTGCAATATGTACTTGTCCTAACAAACAATAGGTCCTTTAACCCCTTCGCGACACAGGACGTACATGTACGTCCTGTGTGGCTGTCACTTAGTGACAGAGGACGTACATGTACGTCCCGGAAATCCGGCTCCCCGCGCGGCTGCACGCCGTTCGGGGACTCCGGATTCTTTTACAAAAAAAAAAAAAATTGTTAGACGGGCGTTAAGTGACGGCCGCGTCTGCACGCGGCCGTCACTAAGGGGTTAAGCAACCTAACATGGTCACCACCACTTTTTATCCTAAGAAATTCATTGATAATCTGAAAACTAAACTGTGAAGCTACATGCATTGCTTCTTTGAATAGTGAGGCTACGAGACATTTTTCATCATAGTTAAGGATATGGTTTTTATGTTGCAAATTTTTTCTGTCCTGGAATGCAGATTCATCCACATAGCATTTTACACAAAAGAATTTAAGAAAATAAACCGAAAAGTCACTGTTACTGGTGAAAAGCTCTTTTACCTTAGATCTATTTCTCTGATACCTGCAAAGGTGCAGAGGACCCCAAAAGGTCTGGGCTGATTTCTTAAAGGAACGTACAATATATATATATGCATGGACTAATCTATCTCTTAAATTTATATCTCCTTATATGCCATTGCTGACAACCTTTGTAGCTTAGGGGCATCAGAAGCTATAATAATATTCCAGTGTTAGCAGACAATTGTGCTAACCTCACTAGACAGTGTATGTGGAAACAAGGGGAATGTGATTTCTTTCATTAGGATTAGCTATCTATAGAAGTAATACCCTATCTAGTAGTTCTCATTTCAGAAATAATTCCTGTAAAAGATTAGCTGGATAATCCTTGACATGAAATTTTCTCTCCATGTCTATTAACCTCAATTTAGATTTCTCCAGAACATAGATAATCCTGAGAGCTGTGTGGAACTGAGATTTTTTTATTCCAACAACTCAGGTGTATGATGAGCTTAGAATGAATGGAATGGCAATACAGCTTTGTAATCAGTCACTTTTTGGTATAAACCTCACTTCAACCTCTAATCTTCACAATACACTTGTACTTCCAAGAAATTAATACAGTTCAAATCATGTGATGTAGACAAGCATTTATAAGATGTTGAAAGAACACCCCAAATTACTTAGGTGTCCTCGTCAACACAAGCCTGTTACTGACAGTGTTGGCTTAGTAAAGGTTCTGTCCCAGAAACATTGCTGTTTTTTTCATAATAAAGTTTTGCTCTGTGTCATCCTGTGTTATTTGCTTCACCCAGGATTACACCACTTTTCTTTTTTTGCACAGGGATTGTTCTTGAGATGTTCATGGCTGAAGCGAATGGCCTCCGGGATAGATTAGTTAAGAGAGGCTATTCTCGGACTGATGTGGAACATCTATAACAGATCACCCTGGATGTGGTTTGTGATACTTTGTTCCAAACATCTTACCATTATAAATCAAGACAAAGCGATCGGGGTATCCATCTTCTCACTACTTTTAGTGGACAATTCAAACATGTTATGTTATATTATTGAGATTTTGTTACCCATTCTGTATACTGATGATAACTTACCTGCTGTTTTTTCTGGTGGCTGTCAGTTTGTAGCCAAGAAACCATGTACCAAAGGGTATCCAAGAGTTATGTTAGCTCCAAACAATATAGACCTATATGGCTTGCTCAGAGAGGATGTTTCAAATGTGGTGCAATTATCTGCAAGGAGCTTTAGTGTATGGTTGGCACTCAAACCTTTTCTTCTACTGTCAATAAAGTTAGCTCCTTCATAAATTGCAGTAGCAAGTAGGCTATATATCTGTGCACCTGTGGTGGTTACAATGTTTAATATGTGAAAAGTGTTGTCCATCCTTTAAAGGAGTGCCTGTGTGAACATCTTAATATAATTGGCAGTCATAGTAGGGACTCAGCTGTCTCAAAACATATCTTAGATAGGCATCATGGAGATCTATCTTTAGTAAACTTGTGGGTGCTGAAAGAGTACAAATTCCCCTAAGGGGCAATATTATTAGCCTTATAAGCCACCAAGAAGCGTACTAGATTTTTGCCTTCAAAACTAGAGTTCCTAATGGTCAATTCCGAGTGGGACATCAGTCACATATTTTGATTAATGTGATTTGTCATTTTATTTTTTTATGTTGTATCTGATTTAATTTAATTGTTTTTGTATATTTGCTATGCTTATTTTAGTCTCAGTGTGATCCAGTAGTAGGCAATTTTAGACACATATTTCATAGTTTTTATCCAATCACACATATATTTACTTTGAATGGAGGTTTTAAATGCTCTTTGTTGACTGATGATTTGTCTATAAATAAGCACCATATGGTTAGAAACACGTAAGACTAAATGGAGTCTGTTCATCTTCTCCACCAATGTAATTCTTTTTAATCATGTTTCCAATAAAGTTTGGGGATTTTATATTTCTCTCTGCTTTTGGCTTTTTCCTGAGTGCAGAAAATGTACTGTATGCTTCAGGATCGCCCAACTTTTCTTTTATCCATTAGGCCCATTTTTTTCTTAATGTTTTCAAAGCCTTCATTGTAAGTCTGGGCACACCACTGAGTTAGGTGAATTTTACCAATCAAATACATGTTAGAATGGTTTGTATTGCAAAATAAGACAGTGTGAATTTGATTGGTTAAGTGGATGCTTGGATAGAACATATTAAGGTTTTTGTTCTAATATAAGTTAGTGTGAGTTTTATGAGACTAGAGGAGGCTTGAGTGGAACATACTAAGGTTTGCAGAGTGTTATAAGTTTACGTGAGTTTTATTGAACTAGTGTAGGCTTGACTGAAACATACTGGGGAGATGCGTGATAAAGAGATAATAAAGTGGAGATGACTAGAGGCGTAACTAGAAGCCACCGGGCCCTGGTGCAAGAATTGCCATGGCCCCCCCCCGAACATATTGGTGCCCCTTCCACATTGCCCCTTTCACAATGCCCCTCATTCTCCACATTGCCCCTTCAACAATGCCCCATCACAATGCCCCTCATTCTCCACATTGCCCCTTCAACAATGCCCCCATCACAATGCCCCTTCCATATTGCCCCTCAATCTCCACAATTCCCCCTTCCACAATGCCCCACATTATCCACAATGCCTCTTCCACAATGCCCCACATTCTCCACACTGCCCCTCAATCTCCACATTGCCCCTTCAACAATGCCCCCATCACAATGCCCCTCATTCTCCACATTGCCCCTCAATCTTCCCAATGCCCCCATATCCACATTGCTCCTTCCACAATGTCCCTACTGACCCCCCCATCCTCCTACCTCAAGTCCCTGGTGGTCTAGCGGTGTGTGACATGACAGATTCGGCACAGACCTCTGACTGAAACTTCTGTGTGGTTGTTAGTAATGCAGAGCGCTGGGAGATTATGTCATCTCCCAGCGCTCTGCATGACTAGAGTGCTGGCCGCCGGGAGATCAGCTGTGCTGCCCTGCCTGTTTTATAGGTTGCTGTGGGCGCATGGTGAGGGGGTCGCAGGGGGCGGCCAGGCCCCAAAGAGTAACGGGCCAGGTCGCAGGTGTGACCCCTGCGACCTATATTGTTACACCACTGGGAATGACTACTCCAGTGATATCACTTCTCTAGGTCCCATGTTGTACTATGGAGCGAATGCATTAAAATGTCTCCATAAGAATAAGCTCTCTAGAATAACATAGGAACTGGAGAAGATATATCACTGGAGAATTCATGTCCGCTTTATCACCTCTTTATCATGCCTTAGTACATAACCCCCACCAAGGCTTGCATGGCTTTTGCAGTATAAATGAGTATACATTTTATTGGACTAGTCCTGGGTGACAGGGCTTATAATTTTAAATCCTTTGCTACTAGCCAGACCTGAAAAGTTACTCGCCACTGCAAGCCAAAACATACCCACCAGGGCTGAATTTCTACTCACCAGGGCTAAATTTTCACTTGCCATTGGCTAGTGGCGAGTGGAAATTTTGAGCCTTGCTGGGTGATATGTAGTAAGGACTACATTCAGATTCCCAGTAACAGTTAATGTATTCTTGTACTAGAGGAGGCTTTGGTAGATAACCTTTAACACTCCTGCTGTTTCAGACTACAGCTCCCATCACCCTAAATAGCCAGGAATATGGGGAGGTACAGTCCCCAACAGCTGCAGTGCTAAACTTTCCTACTCTGTCTACTGCACTTAAGTATGCATCCTGGTGTAAATTAGTGTGAGCTTTATGGGACAAGTGAGGCTTGTATAGCATGTAGTAAGGCCTGTAACTCAGTAAATGTATTGTACAGTTTATTCGAACTGTGTGATATATGACCTGATAATTAGGAATCGTAGCTTGCTTTCATGTAACAGATGAAAATGATTAGGGTTCTTGATTAGAGGGAGATATTTTGAATGCAGGAAAATAAATAATTTATAAGATTCTAGGATGCTATAGAAGTCTGGGTGCAAGAGATGCCTGGGAATATTTGGAACTATGCATTTCATCTGTTCAAACCTAGAGATTTATGAATATTTTTATATGCGTGGAAGTAAGGAGGAGGCCATGTTAGCCCTTTGAGTGCAAGAGGAGTGTTCAACACAGTGCTTTGCAATCACAATGCATTGCCCACCACTCTGGAAATCCAAGGATTAATGATTAAGCCCTAGGGCTCAGGGTAGTCAACCATGGCCCTCAAGTGCATGCTCTTGAGAAATATCTGCTCTCTGCTTGTCCACAGGTGAATCAATCAGTGGCTTAATCACTTTAATGAATACACTTGCTCTGAGGCATATCCTAAAAACATGCACTGTTGGAAGCTCTTGAGGACCAGGGTTGGCTACTCCTGCATAAAGGAACATGAGAGCTCTAGCTTCTCTCAGTAGCCTAACAACAGGCCCCCATGCTTGACATACAGCCTACATTTGGGGGTAGATTTTTGAAGGGTTTGAAACAAGTCTAAAAAAAATTGATGTAAAAATATTTCCTTATTTTTTTCAAAAGTTTAATTTGAAATCAACCTTTGCTGCAAAACATTAAATCTCACCTAAGTAACTTTACACCTTTGTGTGGTTTCTTTGAGATATTTCTAAACTAACATGCAAATGTGCTTTTACCTCAAACATATCGACAGGATCACAAATTGGAAGACACTACTGATCTGCAGTGAATTTAGTTGCAAAAGATTAATGGAGTTTATGAATAAAAGCACGTTCCAGAAATCTGAAAGACGTGAATCAGTAAAATCAGCTGCAGATAAAATGTATAATTCTCCTGCAAAACTACAGTACCATTTAATATTCTCTCCTGAAGGGGAACTGCAGAACTATATCCTTGGAATAAGTGGCTCTCAATTTGTTCAGTAGAAGGAGTTGCTTAGCAGATGTACTTCAAACAGTAGTCTGGTATATACTGTTGTTGCATTTTAACTCTGCTGTTCTACTGTTCTCAGCATATATATATGATTATAAAGAGCCATGGGACTCTCTCTCTCTTTCTCTCTCTCTATCTTTCGCTAATCTCATTCAGACCGACAAAGCCTATTGTTTATTGGAGGATGGAGGAACTAAATGTAGACCTAAAACAGGGATCAGAAAATAAAGGCAACTGCAGTTGCTATGCAAACAATTTACACATGAATATACCTAACTGCTTTAAAGGAGCAGTAAACTGTTTTTTATGAAAAAATATATATTGTAGAGCGTTTCCTGTTGAGTAAAATAAGGGTACTCTTATTGCTGAGAGATACATATTTCCAGAATTATTACTATTTATCCCTGTGTTTTTACATTAGCAGTGCCCTCTAGTGGTCAAATTCTAATTAGTTATCCTGTTACATTCGAATGGAGAAGAAAGTCGGTGACTTACAGTTCTCCATAGAATGTGACAGAAACTGCCAAGTCACTTCCTGTCAGTTAGAACTATCAGGAAGTAAACACAGTAAATTCACTTCCTGATTATTTGAACAGTTATAAATTTTGAATAAAAAAATTGACAGAAGTGGGAGTGACCTTGTTTTATTCAGCAGGAAATGCTCTATAATATATAGGTTTTCATTAAAAAAAAGTTTACTGCTCCTTTAAGGACAGCTACCCGTATAAGTCTCTTTGTTACGCTAGTTAAGATCCACGGGTACAGTTACCCTTTAACCCTTTCAGTGCCAATGTGTTGTGTACCCCTCTGGCACTGAAATGGTTAAGAAGCCTATGTTGCAGTATTACAGGAAATCCCCTCAGTAGAGAATTGCATGATCATCTGTTATCAGATTATGTGTAATACAACTCTCTTTAAAGCCAATTGTGGCCAGATGCATGAGCACATACAAATTGCTAGGTACGTTGAGCTAATGAACCTAGTCAGAATTATATTGTAATGAAAGATTTCAAGCATTTGAGCGAAAAAGAATAAAGTAGCTCAGGCTGTATCTGTATCTCTATAACAGTCATTTCTTTCTGTGAATATTACAAATTTATTGCTGCACTTATCTCATGTATCTTATTTATTTTCTGCACTACAAGAAGGGATAAAATAACATTATAAAGCATAGCATATTTATTGGTGTATGGAAAATAGACATACATAAATTGGTCAATATGCTCAGTGAAGTCTGAAAGCACATCTTCTATTGCTTTGGGAAGTGATTTTTTTACATGCCATACTGTAAGGAATGGGTTAGCAACCTTTGGATTTCCAGCTTTTGGAGATAGAGACTAGGGCCGGGATTCAGCAAGGTGTGAATGGATTAAAGCGATACTTTCACCCGGTATAAAGTCGCCCTGCAATAATTAAGCAGGTAGTGACTAGCTTTATAATATACTAGTTGAAGAGCCCGTTACACGGGCCACAGTGTCACTGCCACCCGGTCGCGGGGCAGTCACGCGCAGAGGAGACTGCCCGCGCCACGGCTGATACAGAGCTGGACTCTCCTTCGGAGCGCCCAGCTCTGTATCAGCCGCGGTGCGGGCAGTCTCTACTGCTCATGACTGCAGCACGCGCAGCAGAGTGTACTGCTCATGTCGCTCGTTACACACGATTTAGCAAATTATTATATAGGAGGATATGTTACCTCTGAAATGTAGCTGATTATAACGAAATCCTTTATTGTAGGAGACCGGAAGCCAGGCATCAGCGCAGACATCCTATCTGCGTGCCTGTGCTGTCAGTCCCGGTCTCCATTGAGAAGCATTGCAGTGTGCCACAAGGTAACCGTAAGGGGCTGATGGCGTAGGTGTGCAGACTGCACTAACCTGGCCGTCAGTCGCCTACAATAAAGCATTTCTTTATAATGGGCTACATTCTGAGGTAAAATATATATTATAAAGCTAGTCGCTACCTGCTTAACCCCTTAATGACCCATAACGGTCATAGTACACCATGGGTCAATCTGAGTTAACGACCAATGACATACTATAACCGCCATGGAATTTCGGGCTCCCCCGCCCCCGCGCGCGGCTGCACACTGTTCGGGGAGTCCGGAACCGAAATTTGAAAAAAAAAAACATGTTCCGTGGTCCTTAAGTGACCGCGACGCGCCGATCGGCCTGTCATTAAGGGGTTAATTATTGCAGGGCGACTTTATAGCGGGTGAAAGTTCCGCTTTAATGCGCAGGAAAACCAGTGAATTTCTCTGCTCATTAACCATTCACCCATTCAGCAACTTTTGGACTGTATCGGGCCAACGCTTATTCTTCAATAAGTGATGGCCAGATAGATCCGCAAATGTGATCTGCTAGCTTCAAGCTGGCGGATCCCATTTGAATGCATGGGGCAAACACACGCATACACATTTTTTCTTATGTGTATACGTGTGTTTTTCCCATGACTGACCAATTTACACAATTCAAGGTATCCATCAATGATCGCGGTGAAGTACAGCGTATTTGACACGCTGCTCTTCCCATAGTTTGATGAATCCCAGCCTAGATCTCACCGGTGGAATGCCAATTGTTGGCTGATTGGGGATTATGGGAATTGTAGTCCCCAATAGGTGCCAAAACTTTTCTACCAATGGTGTAAGGAACATGTTTGTTTTGAATAAGTGAACCTGATTAGTTTTTCATATTAAAGGGGAACTCTCACCACTACACAAGTTTGACTAAAAAGTATGTTTATAGAGCGACTAGCTGGAATACTATTGTCATTTTTTTTTTTACATCTGTTGTTTGGCCAAAATTAAATGTTTAAAGCCGATCCTGTGTCTTCCTTCCAGACAGATTCCGGGTACAGCTCTGCACCGCAGTCTTGCATTCCTCCCCTGCTCTCCTCCCTCGATCCAGCTTCCTCCAATGACGGAGGGTTTCTCCTTGTAAGCTGGAGCGCTCTCTGGCCAATGAGAGCACTCCAGCTTACATACAGAAATCCTCCGTCATAGGAGAAGGCTGGATCACAATCTGATTCACAGTCCTAACAGCATCATCAAATATTACAGCAGGATGGGGTCAGTATTTCCACCATGCTGGGTACTGATGGAAGTGGGGTCATCAAAAACACCTCAGACTTTGGGGTGGTAGTAGTAGTGGACATAGTAGAGGTGGCTGTTCCATTTCCTAGTACTAGTGCTAATGAGGCAGCAGCAGCAGAAGCAGTGCCACAAACCACTTCAGGTGCATCCAGGGAGAACGTGTTCAGTCAACAATATCCTTCTCTACCCCCTACCCCCATCATCAGTGTAGAAATACTTTTCCTTGGGAGCAAGGGCTGTTCAGTTGTCTTCAACTGCAATGTGTACAGTCTTTTGAGAACTTTGTAAAGGGGGAAGTAAGAGTCACACCTTGGCACATCCTCCATAATAAAGCAGATGAAGCATAGCCATCCGTAGGTGTATGGAGAAAATGTGGAATCATACCCCAAGAAAAGGCTCTCTCTCTATACCCCTACCATCAACGACCAAATGGCACAAAAATCCCCTAAAAAAGTGTGAGGCAACCCCCCCACAAGCCCAGAAAGTTGACAACATCACCTTGCTTACTGTCTAGTAATAATGCCAGGGTCCAGGCTACTAGTAGTAATATTCCAGTCCCTCCACTAGTACCCTCAAGGCCATCCTTGCCAGTAGCATAGCCACTGTCAATTTTGAGACCAGTACCCCCCAACAGACAGTGTAAATTTTGAGACCAGTACCCCCCAACAGACAGTGTATCTGCAGATATGAGTATGTATACCAATATGTTACCACACTTTGCTGTTCGTCCACCATGCAGAATACAATACACTCATAGAAGGAGTGTCAATTATGTTATTGAACTGAAATGGCCCACTGGAAGGGTCAGTCATCCATCAACACTAACAACAGACGTTTTGTTTTGTGGGACAAACAAGATGCATAGTGATTAACAACACCTTATTTTTGGGAGGATGGTTTCAAATTGTCATTATGCTCCCAGTCCTTCATCCCCTTTAAAATGTTGTCACACACTGTGCACATTGCAATTGTTCATAATTGCACATTTTCTCCCTGTCCCCAAGAAATATATTCCAACACCCATAATTTAAGGGCGGTGGAGGAGAAAGATTATGGAGATTGTACAACTTCTCCACAGGTGCAACTGTAGTGGTGGTGGCTTGTTGTGGTACAGCTGCTGTCTCCGCAATTGGCTCAGTAGGAACCGCCACAACCTGTCCCATGTCACTGCTTGTGTGGAGATTTTGATTCCATTCCTACAGCCACCACCACCACCACCACCAGTCCTACTAGCCATGGGCTTGGTGTATACAGCAGACTGATACTGTGATGTGACATTTGATATGAGATGAGTCAGTAGAAGGTGGAACTACATTAGCAAATACCATATACGATGTCAATGGTGGCTGACATATGATGTTCCTGTGGTGTACCTGGCCATAGGCCTGCAAACAGTTTTATCCACGGCTTGCTTTGATTCAAGCCTACAACCACTTTTGTCAAGGTTATGTTGATGTAGGCCTACAAAGTTTTTTCAAGGCTTGCTTTGTAGGGCTTGCCTGGATGTAGGCTTGCTAACTGTTGTGTTCATGACTTAGCTTGCTATAAGTCTTTCATGACTTATCTTGCTGTAAGCCTGATAACAATTATTTTCAAAAAAGATAATACAAAATAAAAAGTTGCATTTAATGTGGTCAGTATGGACTGTGGTGGTGAATATATGATGTGGAGGAGTAGGAAGGAATGTTATATAAATTATATGCATGATTCAGACCTTGCATTATTATTTGTCAGTCATTCATTAATGTTCATAACACTAGTCCCAGCTGTCAGAGATGATGGCCACTGTTCAAACTCCTTTCTTCTGCATCCTTCTCCTCAATACTGCTGTACCTACGTGTGCCACATGCTTCTCTGTCTTGTGTGTTTTTCCACTTCTGCAAGATAGTACTCATAACATATTAAATGCTGGTTAATTTTTTTTAAATGTAAGTCTACCAACACTGCTGTTGGATAAATGTGTCCTACAGTCATTAAAATATAACCATCTGCACTGAAAACCCACTCTGAGTGCATGCTTGCTGATGGGAACCTAAGGGTTTCCACTGAGGTATGCACCAGTGAAAGCCAAACATAGTTTTGTCTGCCAATGCTCAAGTGGGTCATTGTTGTGGCTTAGGACATAGTTAACCTGCAGGTATGCTTTAACCATCTCACATGCGGTAGGGCCACACTTGGAGATAGACGGTGTTCATATACATCAGCCACCAACCCGTATTCTGGAAGCAAGTCTCAGAGATATGCTAGTGCCAACACTGACACCACAACCACCACAATTAGAATGCCACCCCTGAAGCACATTAATTGCTTTTTGTGATTATGTCATGTGTTCTGCTAAATGTTGTGATGTTGTTGCTGCTGAGAGTATATTCCTTTTGTTTACTTCCTTTTCACTGTTATTTCTTTACTCATCTTCCACAATGCAATCTTCCATTTGATCAATAAAAATATTTCTTTATATGCTTTAATAGAATCCTTCCCAGAGTGCTGCTGTTTATGCCTTGGCACAAATTCTGAGATTGTATGTTTAAAGTGGGGACCCAACGATCTAGCAAGAATGTATTCATTATTGCTTTTAATTCAGGCAAAACAAGAATCCTGCTCAAAGCATTCTAATATGTCATTCAACAGCTGGTTCATGTCTGTGTTGCTGTTAATTTAAGAAGCATTGGCAATGTTCTTCATATTTTTCTGTAATAAATATATTAGTAGAATAATTTCACTGATTCTTGCACTGTCATGACTAACCAGAAAGGTGGCCTCATCAAAAGGCTTCAGCTGATCACATAAGTCACACATTAGCTGCCATTCAGCAGATGACAAAGAAGACTCCTCCACAACCATGCAATTACGTACTTTACACTTGCCAATGGTCCTGCTCTGCTCATACAAATACTCCAGTATGTACAATGTATAATTTTACCTGGTAGACACCTCTATTTAAAGCTGTTGATGGTGCAGGTGTTTACAATCTTGCAAGGCATGTAATGAATTTCCCTAAATATTTCTTTGATTGTTTAGGACATGGGTGAAGCAGAGTATATTCACCAAATCTGCTATTATATTGGAGCCATTATCAGTAGATACAAAGCCATTTTTTAAGGAGCAATTTACAAGACAATGGTCTATGACCGACTGCAGTTTCTTTAACATATTTACAGTTTTGTGGGATTTTCATTCTAAGTTCTAATTGCATACAGTGACATCTGATGGTATGGACTACCAGTTGGCCTATACTACTAGAGGCAACATTGTTGGTGACCTGCTACTGCTGCTGTTTGCTGCTGCCTCTGATGAAAAAGATACACACTGAGCAGCGACAGTCATATAGTCTATACTGTTCACATATCACGTGAATTTTCTTGCAGTATGATGTTGGCAGCTCTTGCCCAGCACACTAACCACCTACAAGCGGGTGGTTTCCTTAAAGGAGCAGTAAACTTTTTTTTATGAAAAAATAAATATTGTAGGTATTTTCCTATTGAGTAAAATAAGGGTACTCCCACTGCCGAGAGATTTATATTTCCAGAGTTATTACAGTTTAAACCCATGTTTTTTTACATTAGCAGTGCCCTCTAGTGGTTGAATTCTAATTAGATTTCCTGTTAGATTCTAATGGAGAGGAAAGTCAGAGACATACAGTTCTCCATAGAATGTGATAGAAACTGCCTGTCACTTCCTGTCAGTTAGAACTATCAGGAAGTAAACACAGTAAATTCACTTCCTGGTTATTTAAACTGCTATAATCTTTGAATAAAACATCTGACAGCAGTGGGAGTGACCTTGTTTTATTCAGCAGGAAATGCTCTATAAAATATGTGTTTTCATAAAAAAAGTTTACTGCTCCTTTAAAAAATAACTGCAGCCTGGGATATGACAGCAGGGTACAACACATGATTACATTGGTTCTTTTAAACCTCTGTTTTCAGAAAATTAATAGGCGGCATGTCAGCCACCAACTTTTGGCATCTTTGCTATTCCAGAGACATACTTTTGGATTATTTTTGTGCAGTTTTTGACTTCTTTCTAAGAACTCAATAAGTGTGTGTTAGCCACACATAGAAGAAAAACTGTTTAACTTAATTATTTAGCAATATAACTAGTGTTGGTGGTGATGACAGGTGTGAGCACTGTATTACTCTTGTCACCTCCTCCAGCTAACTCAGACTCATACTCCTTCGTGTTTTCACTTGCAACACAACAGTAGGAGACATGGATGTTATTGCTAGTGAGGAAAATGTTATCCCACTCCCTGAGACGTCTACAATTATGTTCCTCTTGGCCCTTGTACATTTTGTAGTGCTTCTACACAAGGAGGAAAGCGTTATGTTTGCATATATTTATCTTTTAAGGCAAAGATGTTTGCCCATCCCTACACCAAAAGCAGCAGCTCCCTTACTCTCCAAACAACTTGCTTTTCCTCCGTCTTTCCCCATTATGCAAAAGACCTTCAGAGATCCTCCAGTGATAACTTGAACCTTTGTTATGTTTTAGCACATGAGACCTGACCCTGTACTCTAAATAAGGTAACTGTTGCTGCTCATTATTCAGACTTGCTCTAGATCATGTTGGATGGGGGCCCAAACTCAGATTTCTCCCTGGGACAATAGGTTATAGTTACCCCCACCCCAAACCAGGTGACCTCATTCTTAGAGACGAGTGCAGCAAAGTACTTGTCCTTGACTGTAGTGAAGCTAAGCAGGAGGGGTCACTATACATCACTGGACATTCGTGCACAACCTGATCTTTCTCCAGCATACAACAGACTTCTAAACACTAGAGCCAGAACTTCCCACTGATGCCTGTGACAAAAAGCAATGACTGTGGTGGACTACAAGAAAATGTACCATGCCGAAAGCCTTACACTAGCCTTACACTACAGTACTAGTGTCTACAGATCTGTCTGGAAGCCATTTTTATGTAGCCCAGCGGAGACATCACTATCTGTCACAGTAGGCAAAGGACAGTTCTCCTTCTACTATTTAGAACTCTGTACACTGGAGTCTACATTCAGGGACTTTTTATTGTCCCAGAAGGGGGCTGCCCAGGACAAGAAACAAACATTTAAAATCCAGGACTGTCCTGGGCCATCCTGGACATGTGGTCACCCTGGGCGTATTTCAATTGATCCTGCTTAAAAAAGCCAGTTGGGTAAAATGGATACCGACCGACAAAAGAAAACATCTAAGTCGGTATTCATTTGTCCTACCAGCTAAAAGCACAAGGGACGTTAGGCCACAGAAAAGGTCTTGTAGCCAAACGTCCATTTTGTGCATTAAGTTCCCAAAACACAGCTAAACAGCAGCAATATTTTGAACTTCAAAGGAAAAAAGCTATTAGTGCCTGACATAGTGTCAAGCACCGATCGTTAGCTTATCCGTGTTAAACTTACCTGTCATCCACACTGTCTCCTTCTATCCTTCTTCTCTTCTTTCTTCTCTTTATTCTTCTCTTGTCTTCTCTTCTTTCTTCTTGTCTTCCTCTGTAATGGAGAAGAAAAGTATAAATAAAAGTTTTGCTCAAATAACCCGCACACTCATACATAGATTAACCACTTGAGTGCCAGAGGGGTACAGAACTCTTTGCAGAGCAATGCGTTGCGCACCTCTCTGGGGCTCAAAGTGTTAAATCATATATGAGGGTGAGAATGATGTTCCAAAAGATGCCTCCATTTAATAAAAATGTTTCTCCTTTTGTTAATAGATATCATCCAATAAATGTGCAAAATAAATATACACTTCCCTCTTTCTCTGTCGTTGTGTGCGGCCACGGAAGCATCTGAGAAATGAATGTGCAGCACAAACCCCCAGTCCTTCCCTCACAGGACTAATGCCCGTTCAACACTGAGCAAACTTAAACAGAGACTGCATTTATATATGGACAGTCTCTGTTCAAATTCCCTCACAGCCATTGGCTGGAATGTGCATTTGAACATCCCAGCCAATCAGTTTCACTCAGTTTCAAGGTCAAAATCTTCTGTTAGTCATCACTAGCTCGACTGATTTCTGTAATTTTTTCTGATAAAATAAAAATGAGCTAAACTTAGAGACGTCAATTTAAAGTTTGCTGTTTTAAAGACAAATAAAATACATTTTTACAGTCATACTTTTTAAGTGTAATATTCATCAAGCTTGCCTTACCACCATTTCTAAACTGAAGGATTTACTTCTAAAAATACAATCCTTCTTTTAATACCAACTTACGATCCAACATTTTTTCATTATGACCACTTAGTAACATAGTAACATTGTAGATGAGGCTTGAACATTGTTCTTATGGTGCACAAAAAGTCATCCAGTTGCCATAGAAACAAAAGAAGCTTGATAAACTGACTGCTCCTTAATATTTGAAATGGATACAAAATATGCATGTAAGAAAAAGCAAAAACAGATCTTATTTTCGGTTAGTCAATTTTGGCCACTGCTGAGTGGTGCAATTTTTGAGTAAACCAACAGGGCGGGGGATGATGAATATTCCTATATATTTAAAAAGGGAATACATTTGTATTGGTGATCTTGCTACCAAGGTGTTAAATAGCCTATTTAAATCAATGAGGACGTTAGTAATTTTCTTTCAGATCCCATGATGCAAGCTACAAATGTTTTACTATAGTTGTGGACTGTTGGTACATATAGCCTTTTGAGTGCCACAATGTTAACCAACGCGTTTTGCGTACCTCTCTAGCACTCAACGGAGGTTATGCACTAAGGCAGTGATTCTCAACCAGGGTGCCGTGGCACGGACATCAGCTTAGGGTGCCCCATGTTTTCTATGAAGACTGAAAAAAATGGACCTTTAAATAAAGATTTATAGAAACTGTTATGCACAATAGATTTAGTTTTGTTATTATGATTATAAAACCTAATAATAACTGTATATTTATGTATTGTACCCTTCTTATGCCCTTGATGAAGTACAATAAATATGTTAGGGGTGCCCCGAATGTTGTTGATTATGTGTTAGGGGTGCCCCAAATAAAAAAAGATTGAGAACCACTGCACTAAGGTGTGATAAAGTGTAGATGACTTCTCCAATTATATCACTTCTCCAATCCCTATGTTACTCAATTGAGCCTATGCACTTAGATGTTCAAAGGCGCAATGTGTTGGATACCTCTCTGACACTCAAAGGGTTAAGCTGTAAAAACTTTAGAATGAAAAAAAATCTCTCAGCAGCAGGGAAGGCACTGTATGTTGCCATAAAAAAGGTTTACTGCTCCTTTAATATATGGGGAGAAGCATAATAGAAATTCCATCTCTAACCCCTTGGATGCTACCGATAGTCTAGCATTCAGAGGGTTAACAAGAAGACTAAGAATCCAGATGTGAAATGACCTATAAATGGAGGTGTTAGGGAACATTCTCCCTCTTACATATGATCCCACCTAGATCTGCATTGTTCACTTACTGTTTGTTTTAGGAATTCTGTTTTTATTAAAGTGACATTTGTAAAGTACAGGTTTTGAGGATAGGCCATGTACAAGATGATTCATCAGCAATCAAAATGTCAAACATTTATAAGCGAAAGGCAAAAACACAGCAACAGCTCGAGTCTCAAGATATGACATTTCAGATTTTCTGGCTGTTTTCTTTTGAGATATGATCCAACATTAAGGCCTGGAGTAGAATGGAGAAGTGAGAACAGCAGCTTAACAAAACAAGAAATTAGATGTGTGGCTTTAGTTAAGCTCAAGAGCAGTAATGTTTACTCATGAGAAAGTATATCAGTTCTAATACTTTTCCTGTTGGATAAAACAGAGGAACTCACACTGCAGGGAGATGCTTCAATCAAAAGTTATTGTTACCCACTTAGGAGCCATTGACCCTCTGCTCCTTTGAGTGCTACAGAGGTATCCTATGCAATGCAATGCAATGCATTGGATACATCCCTGGCACTCGGGTTAATTGGATTCAAAGTCCAGCTGTCACTTTGTAAGAAGCAGGAGCTTTTGAAAGAGCTTTCAAAATTATCTGTATGGATTTTAGCTGTTTTTATTTAAAAAACTGTTTCAGAGATAATTAGCTTTATTTATTTTCCATCTTATGCAAATTAGCCAGCACTGGATGGCATGCCTGCCATATACCAGCACTGCACACTGCTTTTGCTCTGTTATTCTCTCTCTCTCTCTCTCTCTCTCTCCCCAACTGCTTTTCCATACCAGTACAAGCTCATATTCAAAACCTACAAAGACATAAAGCCAAATATCTCATAAACTATTATTTGAAATTAAAAAGTGGCTAAAATAAATATAGGTGATTGTGATGGTTCTTTCAAAATCCCCTATATGTCTTTAAGTAACAGTTCTACTTTAAAGGAGCAGTAAACTTTTTTAATGAAAAAATATATATCGTAGGGATTTTCCTACTGAGTAAAATAATGGTACTCCCACTGCTGAGAGATTTATATTTCCAGAGTTATTACAGTTTAAACATGTGTTTTTTTATCATTAGCAGTGCCCTCTAGTGGTCAAATTCTAATTAGATTTCCTGTTAGATTCTAATGGAGAGGAAAGTCAGAAAAGTCAGAGACATACAGTTCTCCATAGAATGTGATAGAAACTGCCTGTCACTTCCTGTCAGTTAGAACTATCAGGAAGTAAACACAGTAAATTAACTTCCTGATTATTTAAACTGCTATAAATTTTGAATAAATAATCTGACAGCAGTGGGAGTGACCTTGTTTTATTCAGCAGGAATAGGTCTATAAAATATGTGTTTTCATAAAAATAGTTTACTGCTCCTTTAAGGCATTATAATATATGCAATAATATGTAGTGTGACATGTACAAACCCACTGGGATGGTGGGTCTATTCTCATTCTCCTGCACTATGGGTATGCAGGGGACCTCAAACCTGTCCTCAGGCCCAGCCAGACGGACAGGTTCAGGATCTCCTCACATGACCATGGGACTATATCAATGGTTCTGAAGGATCTGCCTTATTTAATGTGATTTACATGAGAAGATCATGAAAGCATGCATTGTTGGCAGGCCTGATGATAGGTTTGAGCAGCCCTACACTAAAGCATGTGCATAGATCATATGATCGATTTAGTGCACATGGAGCACAAGATCTATTGTCCTTATGACTTTAATGCCAGCAAGCTCTGAACATCTTCCCCGTAGCACGCACAGGAAAATGGAGTAAAGTT
Source organism: Rhinophrynus dorsalis (assembly GCA_037306005.1). Classification (NCBI taxonomy): domain Eukaryota; kingdom Metazoa; phylum Chordata; class Amphibia; order Anura; family Rhinophrynidae; genus Rhinophrynus; species Rhinophrynus dorsalis. Next base: position 50,923,850 of record CM074725.1, read on the forward strand.
ACACCAATTTCCACTACCCCTTTTTATTACATTACTTAAAACAAGGTGCAGAGGACATAAGCGCCCACAAATGCTAACATAGTTCCCACTGACCTCCCTTTGGAGCAAGTGGAATTAAGGGGAAAATTTTCTTTGTACATAAACTAGTATTCTGTTATAAGGCAGGTGTACATCCCCGTGCCTATTATAGCACAGAAGTGTACTTTACCCTTGAACAACATTGCATTAGTTTACAATGCATTAGTCACCCATCTGGTCCTTAACAGGTTACATTTTATATGGATACATTAGTTTGGGGATAGACAACCATATTCACCCCAAGGGCTGCATATGTGACCTTCAATTCTATCAAAGGGCAATGCCTTATTGTTACAAATTCTAAATATGAAAAAGTAAATTAACTCCTTGTATCTAATGAGGTCTCCATACATTGCTTTGCAAAGTTTGAAGACCTGTCTAGCAACCAAGGTGTTAACCCTTTGAGTGTCACAGCCACAGCAAAGGCCTCTAAGAACATCATGCTTTCCCATATGCACACTGCGTTACTAGCTTCATTTATGACAATGAGTGTGCAGTCAGCTGTACCTGATGTGTATTTTTTATTTTGCATAACATTACTTAGATGCAGCTAAAACAATCCAAATGGCCACCCATTAAGCTTAAAAATTGGGTGATTTGGCTCTGCTCCTCTTTAGTGTACGTGAAGCTGTGCCAACTTATCTCCAATATCCCATGTTCCCCCTGCAGATATTTTGCATTGGGTGCTTGGAAGAGGTGAGTCACAAGTGGGTTTTGGCCATACATAATTGGCCAATGATCAGGTGGATCAGTCAGTGACTAGAGGATGTGAATGGTATTGCATCCTCCAGAATCACTTGTGTAAAGTATCTGCAATGCAGCCGTTAGGCCTCAGTGCAGATGAATATGCTGTAACCTGGGCATGTCCAACACATGAGCACATCCAGGTTGGACCATACTGTAGTCCAATGCATACTGCAAGGTGGAAAATATTTGTGTGAACAGCAGCATTGGGGGCAGTTTGTTTTGCATGGATGCATTTATATCAGCGTTAATATAACTGCACTAAAGTTTACCGCATGGACCTAGTCCAAAGGAAGATATGATCTGAACAATACTTACTTGCAACTAATACAAACCATGTGGAATTTATTTTGAGAAATGCATCTCTACTTTGCAGTTTATCACTCATGGACATATAATTCTTTTTCAGAGTGACACTGGATCCTCTGTGGTGTTTAATAATCATTAACATCTGTACTCCAGAACTGAGGATTGTGTCCCATCTGTATATCAACTCTTGTAGCTCATAATGGTTCCTTTGTTAATAGAAGTATGAGAAAACAGCATGCTGTTCCTCATGCCTAGCTGCTGCAAAACAAACAAGCATAAGGTGCTTATTTGTCACTACAGAAACCTAATCATTCATATCATCCCGTGTGATTTGACCCATTCCACCCAATTTAACTTAGATGTCTCCCACATTCTCAGTGCAAACATCTCAAACAACAAAGCATATTTAGCTTGTGATTTAAATCCCATATCTGTGGATTTGTTATATTTTTATTTGCATATTTTGATGTAGAATGTCAGGCTGATTCCCATGATTATTTGCTCACAGTGACTGGTCTATTCAGCAAGCCTTGAAGTAAAGATAAAGCTCTCTGATCGACATTTCCTGGAAAGTAAGAACTTGATACTTGTAATAATTTCCCAAGTGTCCTATAAATGTGTAAGCTGATCTTGAGAAAGTGGCAAAACTCCATAATCCTGGTTTCAAGGTTTCATTGCTCCTCAGAAGTCTCTGCAGTTCTCTAGACCATCCAATAAGTTGAGTTTGATGTTTGACATCGATCCAGTCTTTGTTTGGACTTATTTGCATGAACGTCTGCTGTGGGGACCGTCTGAGAGTCTGTGGTTTAGATTATCTATTTAACTCTTTAAGGACCAGAAGGGTGTGCAACCTTAACCCGTTGAGCACCAGAGATTTGCAATGCATTAGACACATCTCTGACACTCAGAGGACTAAGGGGTTAAAGTGACTGTAAATCAAATGGATTAATATCTGTAAAAATAGCATGTATCCCTTGTTAGCATTTTCTTTTACATTTGTTTGGTGTGAAATTTCGAAGATACTTCAAAATAGAGATGACAAGGGCTAAAACGTAGTTACAGTTGCTACATCTTATTAAGCTTGCTTGACCCTTTGAGTGCCAGAGAGGTATCCAACGCACTGCAAAAAAAAATGAAAAAGCCATTAACAAAGATCATTATTTTGAGATTAGAATCCACCCAATCCATTTCACTTAAACACTTACCTCCTATTTCTTTTGTATGTTTGTTTACCACAGGCAGATCATGTCTGGCCCATGAAAGAAACAAACAGGGAAGAAACAGGGGGCGCCCCTAGTGTTGAAATCAACTGATACTTTATATGCCTCCACCAATGCACCACAGTGAGTGAATACTCACAAAATAAGTGGCTGTTAACTGACTTATGGAGGAAACAGCAGCAAGTGCAAGGGGATATCAGGCTGCCCCGAGATCAGCACTATACAAAGAATGTAGGCCTTAATTCAATGAAGTATGATAAAACCACCATTAAGGCAAAAAAGCCCAACTGATGTTGGCCATGTCTGATTTACGTAGCATTCAATACGTAGTCGATCAGAATGGCTAAAGAGCGTAGGCCGAAAAAATTCATGTAGCTCAAAAACCTGGTTCGCACCTGTTTTTACCTCACTGTGCATCCCAATCAGTTGATGATTAACGTACAATATGTCAGATTCAAAAGAAAAAGATAACAGTCTACGTCATCTAGTGATGCTGAACGTTGTCAAGACAAATTCAATCTCACAGCCAATCACAACACTCCAAAGTATCAAATATATTCAAATACACCTATATATACCCCAAATTAACTGGCATACCTTGTCTGTGTTTCGAGTTTTGGAAAGCTAGAGCCCAGGAGTGGAGGATAGCCATAGAGAGAGAGCGAGATACAGAGAGAGGAACGTACATTCAAGCCAGGTAGACGTTCAGCTGGCCGCCCATGCCCATCACAGACTCAATGCCTCCTGGGAGGCCAATACTGGATGGCTCAACCACCACTACCACTGGGAAGGCACTGGATGCCGAGCACGGTAACCATACCACATTATGGGGTATATGGCCCCATTGCAATACCACAGCCACCCAAGTGGATGCAGCCTCTGCAGGAGCACACCTATGACCCCACACCCAGCTCACAAGGAACCAGATACTAGTGACCAAGGCATGACCTGTGATCTCTGGACTATGAACACTTGTGTCTAATCGGGAAGCTACAATGCCCACTACAACAGGAGGCGTTCACACCCCCACCACATATTCAAGCAGAGGGTCAGCCATCCATTGCCAGTACCAAGTCCCAGTTGCCTTGGTACATGAACCCAGTTCCATTATAGATTTAACGAGTACACTCAGAGTGAAATATCTCCAGCAACAGCAAAAATGGACGTAATCATTACTAGTACCATAAGCAAAACTAGTCAATATAATTAAAATATATATTGTATTACATTTCCCAGATTGCATCTTTAAAAAATTGTTTGCAATGTTTTTGGATTATTATTATTATTCACATAGTGGGGGCTGGAGATTTAATAATAGAACAGACCTCCAGGGTGGCTTTCCATCATGCAGCTTTTGTTCAGTACATTGTATACAGTCTCACACATATAAATCCAAGCGAGCCCAGTGGAATTATTCACTTTTGTGAATGGAAGTCATATCTCATAGATATATAGAAGTTAAATTTAGAAAGATCATTTTTCTCCTCTGTTGTATATCAAATTGCTTTCGAATGAGAATTCATCTCCTGAAAATGAAATGCTGTAGATTTAGCTATTTTAACTTGTTCCTTTTGAGCAGGTCCCTAAAAGACAGTTACAAGGGAAAGAAATATTTTAATGATTGTATATTTGTTCTTTAACACCTTAAAGGAATAGTAATACTTCGTTTTATCTTTATTTTATTTTGAAGGCATTAAAAAAATATGAAGAACGATATAAGTCTTATCTCTCAATAAAAGTTTGAGAGATATTCACAAGCAAAGTTTCCCCTCCTGCCCCTTTTACCTAGTGTAAGCCATCTCTTCTCAGATGTGAAATGCAGTCCATAGACCAGACAGATAACAGAAGGGGACAATCTTCTTCCTATGAGAACAATGAAAACCCTGCCCCCCTTGACAAGTTTTTCACGTTTTTCCCTTATCTTAATTGAAGATTGTCCCTCTCTGCTGTCTACCTGGGCACCTCCCTTCTGCTCTGGCTGAGCAGTGTTACATCAGTAAAAGGGGCGGGAGGGGGATACTTTGCCATTGAATTACTCTTGAACTACAACTCTGACAAAATTGAAATAACACTCTCCAAAGTCCAAATACTATGATGATTAATTAGACCTGCTTTTATTATGAAACATTACTATCCCTTTAAGGACTAGAGGGGTCGGAACACTTTTTGAAGGAATGCACTATACGCCCCTCTGGTCCTTAAAGGGTTAAGTGCCCAATTTTTGAGGAAATGCAAAGAAATTTTTCTAATAAATCAAAGTATGTAGTGTAATAAAAACACAGATTACTGTTAATCTATGGCAACTCGTTTTAACTCATTGGAAACATCTCTAGCATCAAAGGGTTATGTGAGCTAGAGAATCATATGCAATATGCAATATTAAACAAAACGTTTTACCAAAAAAAATTAATTTACCAAAAAATAAATGTCACTGAAAGCAGGCGCACTCAACAAAGAACATTTTATCCTATTACATAAAGTGGTAGAATGCGTCACTCACTGTGAGCTGTAAACCGCACATTAGCAGTAGAGAGTCTCTACTCCAGCCGTCTGGAACTCCCCGCTAAGGATCAGCGCGTTCGGCCAAACACTCTGCCCCGCTCGAGTCCTGTCTCTGCTCCCGGCTCCGGGGCAGCTGGGTGCACTTTAGCCCGTGTACACGGGCTTTCATACTAGTATATATATATATAATTGGTAAATCAGCACTCTCAGGGTGATGACCTCTGACCCGCCACGAGGTCATAGGTGAATAGACCAACACTTAAACGTATAAAAATAAAAATCTAAAAACAATATATGGAATATATATATTCCAATATATACATATATTGTTTTTAGATTTTTGTTTTTAGATTTTTATTTTAATGCTTTTAAGTGTTGGTCTATTCACCTATGACCTTGTGGCGGGTCAGAGGTCATCACCAAGTGTAGGATATAAAATGGAGGATGTTTGAACAAGGTGGTTATGTTGATAAAGATCCCAGGAGGGATCGAAACATCGATCGAATAAAATATTTTTTGTTTTTCACAATTTGAAGTCCTGATTTACCTATTATATACATTTGTTTGATCCGGACACCCAGGCATTTATTCCAGTGTCGAGAGTGCTGCTTTTACTCCTGTATATGTATATATATATATATATATATATATATATATATATATATATATATATTATTGTACCCCAATGGTGTGGTCAGTTTGCCACCTGGCCAGTTGCCACCGACAAGCAGGGGTTCTCAATTGGGGTGCCGTCCTCTTTTTCTCTAAATGCTTTAAGAAACGTTGAGTTTAAGATGTAAATTTATTGAAATGGTTATACACAATATGTTTTCTATTTTTCATTCTGATACAGAGACTTAAGAATAACCATTTATTTATGTAGTATCCCCTTCATTAAACCCTGACAAATATCAGGCCTGTTTTTATGGGTGCCCTGAACGTTATAGAATGCATGTTGGGATGTATTGAGCAAAAAAAGGTTGAAAACCAATAAACCATTGATCTAGATCAGGCTGTCCAAGTTCAGTCCTCAAAGGCCACCAACAGGCCAGGATTTAAGATTTCCCTGATTAAACACAGATGAGTCAGTCACAATGAATGAGCCACTGATAAACTCATTGGTACTTAATCAGGGAAATCCTTCCATCCTGGCCTGTTGGTGGCCCTTGAGGATTGAACTTGGACAGCCCTGATCTAGAGGAACATTCTATTTTAAATCATTCAAAAAATATAAATACTAAATTGTGAAGTAAAATAGTATAGTTTAATACTAATAAACAAATGAAGAGCTTGTTTTTTTTCCTCTTATACATGTAACCATTCATGAAAGGTCTATAAAACAACTCCCTTTATCCCAGCAAGGTGATGGACAAGGCTAAAACAAATGTTTCCTATGTCCGTATTGGATTTAAATCATTAAGTTCCTTCCACACATTTCATTAATAAATATATATCTGCCATTTAAAATAAAAGGACCTTGCTTCACCTTTTTCAGATATGATGGTAGACATAGCAGGAGTTTCTTACACTAATCAGATACCTGACGTTCCACAAATATTATTGGTGCGAGATTCTTAAGAGACAATTTAAAACATCATATCATACACCTTGGATCAGCTGTCCTCTTTATGTCTGAGAAGGCCACACCGCTGACAGGGAAAAGGCTGAAGCCTATGCGGTGGGGGATGTAATATTTCATAATTAAATGAGATAGGGAAGTTTGATAAGAAAAAAAAAAGGAAAAAAAAAGTGGAGGTGTTCTGGGGCAAAAAATTTGCATTTTATGATTAAAATCCCCATTGATTTAAATGGGGATTTTCAACCATTTCAGATCAATTGGAAATTTTGGAATTTTTAATTTTCCCCTTTATTCAAATGGTTTGCCCCAAAAATCATCCACTTTTCTTTTGAACATATAGCCCATAGTCATTGGGGTTATGCTCTGAGGCGTGATAAAGTGGATTTGACTTTTCCAGTGATATCACTTGTCCAGTTCCTATTTAATGCTACGGAGCCAGTGCACTAAGATCTTTCTCATTTGAGAAATCTTAGTGTATAGGATCCATAGAAAAATATGGAAGTGGTATTACTGGAGAAGTCATCTCCACTTTATCACCTCTTAGTCCATCTCCACCATTGTGTATTCAGACGAATCGTAACCCTTTACGGTCCAGCGATCCCGGGGTGTCTGGTCCTTTAAGGACCAGATAGACGAGTTTGACGTGCCGTCCCACGTGACTGATCACGTGGGGCGGCACGTCGAAAGAAGGACTGAAAGAGATCGCTACAGTCTTGGAGCGATCAATTTCAGTCCACGGTATTACTCACCACTCTCCTGCAGGAGCGTGGTGAGTAAAAGTACGTGACGTACCAGGACCGTCACTGGTCCTTAAGTGCCGGACCAGCGTGACGGTCCAGGTACATCACAGGACGCGAAGTGGTTAAAGTGGAACTGTCATGGTTACACATGTAACTTCTATTAATTGTTAGCCTCCATTGTAATAATAAAACATGGCAGTATACTTTCAGAAGTGCCCGTACCTTATTTAATCCTACCTTATATCAGAACAACATGAGCAGGGAGAGCACGTCCATCTTGGTCAACGTGGGTTGAGTGCACTGCTTTATCCCTCCCCTGTATGTGTTACTCACAGATGGCAAGATGTCCCCTATTCTTCCCCTTCAGGACCCGGACACTCAGGAGCTGAGAGTGCACCAGGTCACAAGGATCTGATGGGCAGGTCACAGGAGGGACTAGACAGGCAAACGGGAGTGACATTGGAGCCCTGCGGCACAGCTTGAACTGCACGGCTCAGGGAAGAGACTTTATAAGGTATACTTTCTTTTTAATATTTCTACCTCAAAAAAGGTATAAAAAAATATAATAAATATTGATTATATATCTATAAAAGGAAAATATAAAGATGAAGTCATATAGGGGTGAAAGTTCTCCTTTAAGGATAACACGAGTTCAGTAGAAACGCGATACAGCATTCACATCCCACAGACATTCATCCAAAAGGACAGTTTACATTCATAAACACACACATGCAGCACGGCTCGGTGAAACCCAAGTCTCGTCTAAAGTCAGATGCCACCAGTAAGGACTTGACTACTATCAGTGCATTAGCAGTGTCCCCTCAAATGGGGAAATTATACAGCATACAGAGCAATAGACAGTGGCATAATTAGTCATTGGAGAGCCCAGGTATAAACATCCTTTTGGCCCCTGAAGACAAAAAATTTCCTCCATAGGGGCCAACTAAAACCTATTGTACCCTAGAAATGATGGGCACGCTTGGTTGCTGGGGCCTATCACAAGTACGCCTTTGCACCCATGTACTTACACCCCCGGCAATGATTGTTCTATGGCATATTTCAGTGGTTCTCACTCAATGCACTCCAAACATGCAATTTGGAATTTTCAGGGCACCCATAATATTTTATAGGTTATTTCTCAAGGGTTTAATGAAAGGGAACAATACATTAATATATATATATATATATATATATAGTTATTCATTTGCTTCACCATCAGAATGACAACAAAAGCATGTTGTGAATTATAATTTACATTAATATACATTAGAAACTCAACTTTAACAGTTTTTCCAAAATCTTCATGGCAGAAACTGAGGCACATGGAACTGGTGCCTATGGGACGCCCAATTGTCACAGCACCCAGGTTGAGAACCACTGAATATATATATATATATATATATATATATATATATATATATATATATATATATATATAATAAACTGGAGGGAGAGAGAGCTTCCTAAGCTCCAGGGATAGTCTTACATATTAACAATAGCATTGCTTTCACTGTCCTTGACAGTGAGCTTTCTGGAAACAGAGATCTGGATAGCTCACTATCTGGGGCATAAAAGTGTAAAATAAATAAAAAAATACATTAATAACAATTATGGACATTTTCAGAATATATAAAGTAAAGTTAGTTATATTAAGTTCTGTCATGTTTTGGAAAACTTTAGTTATTTTCTGATGTTTCATCATGAACATTCAAATAGTTAAAAACTCCATACTTCCTGTTATGGAGCACTGAATGCTGAACACACTTTGCCCGAATTCCTCTGTTTGGCATTTTTTCTGCGCTTATCACTTACCAACGCTTTAGACTGAAAATGCCAGCTTCTCAACTGCTGGATAAGATGTGCATGAAAAGTTATCTTGCTAAAAACACTCATTGGCTGGAAATTAAGCAATAAACAGGAGAAACCTTCATTGAAATGTGAATTACCCAAGATGGCGCAGGAGAATGAAGCCCACAAAAATTCTTAAGATCTCTCCATGGGTTTGGATTCTGGTCAGTTAGTCACAAAAAAAGCCTCAGAAGGGTTTCCAGAATAATAATTAGAAACAAATTGCAGTGTAAGTCTGGAGAGCTATTGTTACGGATATTAGTAAAAACTTAGAAAATACAAAGTTCTCTTAAAGGGACAGTAATACTTAATTTTATCTTTATTTTATTTTGTAGGCATTAAAAAAACATAAAGAACGATATGTCTTATCTCTCAAACCTTTATGGTTTGAGAGATATTCACAAGCAAAGTTTCCCCTCCCACCCCTTTTACCTAGTGTAAGCCATCTCTTCTCCGATGTGGAATCTGGTTGTAAGACCAGGCATATAACAGAAGGGGACAATCTTCTTCCTATGAGAACAATGAAAGCCCTGCCCCCCTTGACAAGTTTTTCAGGTTTTTCCCTTATCTTAATTGAAGATTGTCCCTCTGTGCAATCTACCTGGGTACCTCCCTTCTGATCTGGCTGAATAGTGTGATATCAGTAAAAGGGGCGGGAGGGGGACACTTTGTCATTGAATTATTCTTGAACTACAACTCTGACAGAATTGAAATAACACTCTCCAAAGTCCAAATACTACGATGATTAATTAGAGCTGCTTTTATTATGAAACATTACTACCCCTTTAAGGATCTCACTGAAAAACTTACCTCTAACATACAGCAAATACAAAAACTGGAGGAGAAAATCATGATCCTTTGTGACAATGAAGAAACCTGTTTGTAAAAAGCAAATAGTTTTGAAGAACACCAAAAAGACTTAGAAGCATAAACTGATGATATAGAAAATAGATCATGTCAAAACAATTTACACATTATTGTGCAATGTAATCTAACATTCTGGGTATCTAAATGGATGGCAAACCAATTTAAGTTGTACCCTCCATTATTCCCTTCAAAGTGGAAAGGGCATATGGATTGGGTGTTTTGAAAGATAGCAAAGAACTGAAACGAATACCTATTATACCATGATTCTTATACTGCAACAATAAAGTTGCCACCATGAGAGAATTTAAAAAGTGAAGGGTGCTACCACACCTCCCAAGTGTCCCTCTTTAGGAGGGACAGTCCCTCTTTGAGACCCAAATCCCTCTGTCACTCTTTCCCACCTTGATGTCCCTCTTTTTAAGAGATCAGACTGTATGGTGTGTATATAAGGGTATCACATTGCCCCACAGCAATAAAACTCACATTAATGTCTGTATAAACTCCAGTATATGTGTGTATAAATTAGTCTGTGTAAATAAAATACGTGGGTCTTGTTCTAAATAATTTATTCAGTTACACAGAGAGGTGTCAAAAGATCATGAAGTCACATAAAAATTCTCAGCAATTCCCCGTCCACCAGCCACGCCCCCAACAACACCCCCCTAAACCGAAAGTGTCCCTCTTTGGCCATTTGAAATGTTGGGAGGCATGTGCTACTCTACAGAAATTCCACAGCTTTAATTATTCCAGATTACTGCACCATTCAAGAGAAAAGAATTCCCCAGAGTATGTACCTAGCTCTATCAGAATGACATCTGATTTCCTCTGGTTTACCCTTCAAGTTCACAAATACAGACAGATGGTTAGAACCAAATTCTTTCCCCGCTGCAAACAGCAATGCAATGTGCAGAGTAGCTTCTTAACGTCAAGATTTATACACACCTCTTCTGCTACCAAGGCATAACTCCCAACATTCCCTGTTTTCCCCAGGTCAGGGAAGTGTAAGGGACACCATCACTGCAACAAGAAACAAGGAGTTCTTTTTTTTAAGGACTGATAACATATTTTTTCATAGCTGTAGCCTTCTTGGATATTTCTTAGTCATTGATGTTATTTTTTTCTGTTTTGAGAGAGACACTGCTCAGTGTTTTCCAGTAGTTCTTACAAATGGCCAAGAGTATTTCATGTGTACATAGAATTATTTTTCTTGTATATAATCACTCAGCTACACATAGTTTATGTGTTGTCTTAAGCTGGTAATCACAAAAGTACATGCTAGATTCAGCACTGTTAAATTCCTCTTATCAATAGCCTAACGTGAATGGTATGGCGTATTTGTATGTCTCATTTTCTCATCATGTTGGTATATTCCCCACCTAAAAGATCTGATTTCTTGCTGAAAAGAAGACTGAGGCCATTCATTTTAATTATATTCTTCAAGGCCATTCATTTTAATTATGTTCTTCGCCTTCAGCCCCTAAGATTTGCAGGCAAATAGTGCTTGAAGAGATAGCATTTCCAATTTCCTTTTGTTATGTCCAGGAGATAGCAGCAGCTTCTTTGGTGATTAATTAATTTTTAGCTTCTACTCAAAGAGAAGATCCACATACAGTATTGTTATTTAGGTTAACATTACACCAACTGGCTTTTTTCTAGATTCCATTGCAAGGGACCTTACTTCTCCATTTTGCTCAGCAGAAAATATCTGCCTTTGTAACAGTTTGGAGATTTAATTGATGTTCATGATCGAAATTTTGACAAAGCGCCTTCATCAATCAAGATCATTCCGTCTTATGGGAATCTGTTAAGGCTTTTCATGTGTACATCAAACTAACACTAACATTTGGAGACTGCAACACCCATAGAAGATTGACTACACCTTTCGTTCCTATCCTCACAACTCACTTTCTAGAATTGATTACACACTGGTATGTGATACATTGGTGGGTAGATGTGTGGAGTGTACCATTGAGCAACCGTTGCTCTCCAGTCAGGCCTCTATTGCCAAAAATATCTCAGTAGATCACCCACAAATTCTTACAGGATATTAACAAGTACCAAATGATAATAGATAACATAAGCTTTAAAACCTTGATTCATAAATATTGAGATATTTTACTTTTAAATAAAAAAGCTCACTTTCATGATACTACTCTGACGTGGTAAATTTCAAAGACAGTAAAAAGAGGCAATATTATTAAAGGAGCAGTAAACTTTTTTATGAAAAAAATTATATATTGTAGGGGTTTTCCTACTGAGTAAAATAAGGGTACTCCCACTGCCGAGAGATTTATATTTAGAGTTATTACATTTTAAACCAACGGGTTTTTTTAACGTTAGCAGTGCCCTCTAGTGGTCAAATTCTAATTAGATTTCCTGTTAGATTCTAATGGAGAGGAAAGTCAGAAAAGTCAGAGACATACAGTTCTCCATAGAATGTGATAGAAACTGCCAGTCACTTCCTGTCAGGTAGAACTATCAGGAAGTAAACACAGTAAATTCACTTCCTGGTTATTTAAACTGCTATAAATTTTGAATAAAACATCTGATAGCGATGGGAGTGACCTTGTTTTGTTCAGAAGGAAATGCTCTGTAAAATATGTGTTTTCATAAAAAAAGTTTATTGCTCCTTTAAATATTTTGTCAAATACAAAAAGGGAGATCTGAAGAGCTTCTACATTTATTTGATGACTTAAAAAATGCATATATTATTCTAAAAAACACAGGTCAGCAGAAAATATGCAAAAGTTCTTGTATAAAAAGAGCTTTATGAAAATTGTCTAAGGAAAAAATACATTTCTTTTAACACTGGTACTTTTTTTACAGCAACAAGTCTGGCAAAGTAGTAGCAAAAGTAACAAAACAAATTAATAACATCTCTCCCATTAGCTCTATGAAATGAAATTACTCCTCTATTGCCACTGAGACAAAATAAATATTCCAAATGTAAATAATGCTATGAATCTCTTTTCTGCCCCAGCCACAATAAACTAGCAGCAATGCATCAGAAGTGGATCTCCGTCTCACAAATTAATTCAGTGAAAATTAAGTTGAGAAGACTACTTTAAAGCTTAAAAGAGTGACCGCTAGCCTAACAACTTTTCTTATCCTATTACATAAAGTGGTAGAATGCGTCGCTCACTTGAGCCGTAACCGCACATGCGCAGTAGAGAGTATCTACTGTTCATGTGTGGTTTTGCACACAGGGAGCTACGCTGTGAGCTATCTGGAGCTTCCCGCTAAGGATCAGTGCGTTCGGCAAGTCATGTGCAGTAGAGACTCACCGAACGCGCTGCCCTGCTGTGGACGGCTCACGTCCTGTCTCTGCTCCCAGCTCCAGGGCAGCTGGGTGCACTTTAGCCCGTGTATACGGGCTTTCATACTAGTTCATATTATAAGTCTACTCACCAAAGTCTTTAATTACATAGTAACATAGTAAATTAGGTTGAAAAAAGACACAAGTCCATCAAGTTCAACCCTTGCCTCATAACCCAGAGACATGAGAATTGTATAGCTTTCCTGCTGCCAAATAAGTTAGACTTTATCAGACCTTCCCGTTTTGCCTACTAATACACAGTATAACCCTGAATGTTCCCTTTTGAAAGAAATGTATCTAATCTTCTCTTAAATGTATCCATTGTATCTACCATGACCACCTCATTGGGCAAGGAATTCCACAATTTAACAGACCTTACTGTAAAAACATTTCCTCTGCTGAAAGGGATAGTAATGTTTCACAATTAAAGCATCTCCAATAAATCTTCATAGTATTTGGGCCATGGAGAGTGTTATTTCAACACTTTCAGAGTTGTAGTTCAAGAGTAATTCAATGATAAAGTATCTATCTCCTGCCCCTTTTATTGTTGTAACACTGCTCACCTCAGAGCAGCAAGGTGGTGTTCAGGTGGATTGCAGAGAAGTACAATCTTCAATTAGCATAAGGGAAAAATCTGAAAATCTGTCAAGGGGGCAGGGTTTTCATTGTTCTCACAGTAAGAAGATTGTCCCTTACTATTAGCTGTCCACATCTGAGGGGAGGTGGCTTATAAAAGGTAAAAGGGGTGTGAGGGGAATACTTTATCATTCAATTACTCTTGAACTACAATTCTGACAGTATTGAACTAACACTCTCTATGGCTAAAATACTATGAAAATTACTTGGAGCTGCTGTTTTTGTGAAACATTACTATCCTTTCAAGTCAAAACCTCCTTTCTTCTAAGCCTCTGGTTATTGGCTCAGGTCTTGGAATGAATAGCTCACTAGAGAGATCCTTGAATTGACCTCTCATATACTTCTACATTGTGATAAGATCTCTTCTTAGTTGTCTTTTCTCTACAGTAAATAATCCCAGTTTGTCTAGTCATTCCTCATACATCAGGTCCTCCATTCCTTAAATTCATTTTGTTGATCTTCACTGTATTATCTCCATTTCTAGAATTTCCCTTTTTTCAGAACCGGTGCCCAAAACTGCACTGCATATTCAAAGTGAGGTCTTACCAATGATTTGTAAAATAGCAAAATGATGTCATCCACTCTTGCTTCAATACCCCTTTTTATGCAAGACAGTACTTAATTTCCTTTTGCTACTGTTATTTGACACTAGTCACTGTTTCCAAATTTGTAGTTTACAAGGATTCCCAGGTATTTCTATTTTAATGAGTACCCTAAAATGATTATATTTAGTTTGTAATTAGCAATGGGATTTTTTCTTCCCAAATGCATGACTTTACACTTTCCCACATTAAAGGGATAGTAATACTTTATTTTAAGCTTCTTTAATATTGCACATATTAAAAAAATAAAGTAATTGATATGAATGATCCTGGTCGCGGGACCGGACGGCTCTTCTGCAGAGCTGAAATAGCGTTGTATACAAAGAAATTATTCATTAGAACAGTCTACAAAGTTTGCCTGCCTCAATCCAGAAGAGTTGTCTGGTCCCAGGACCAGGATTTCAGTCTGTTAGATAGAACTCTGACGTGTGTAACAGGGGCGGGTGGGGGGACTTTAGAACCATATAAATCTAAAACTATAAAACTTACAGCAACGAGACTTACATTATTTACTTTATTAATATGTACAATATTAAAGAAGCTTAAAAAAAGTATTATTATCCCTTTAAACTTCATATTCCATTTGTTTGCCCAGTCTGACATTTTATGTAAATCCCTCTGTAGAGAACAAATATCCTGTTCCGAATGTATTACCCTGCATAATATAGTGTCATCTGCAAATATCGATATTTTGCTTTCTATATCTATTTCCAGGTCATTTATAAACATTTGAAAAATCAGTGGACAAAGTACTGAACCCTGAGGTATTACTCCATTCTCAACCTTAAAGAGATAGTAATGTTTCATAATAAAAGCAGCTCTAATTATTCTTCATAGTATTTGGACTTTGGAGAGTGTTATTTCAATTCTGTCAGAGTTGTAGTTCAGGAGTAATTCAGTGACAAAGTATCCCCCTCCTGCCCCTTTTACTGATGTAACACTGTTCAGCCACAGCAGAAGGGAGGTGCCCAGGTAGATTGCAGAGAGGGACAATCTTCAATTAAGATAAGGGAAAAACCTGAAAAGCTTGTCAAGGGGGGCAGGGCTTTCATTGTTCTCACGGGAAGAAGATTGTCCCCTGCTGTTATCTGTCCGGTCTATGGACTGCATTCAACATCTGAGAAGAGATGGCTTACACTAGGCAAAAGGGGCGGGAGGGGAAACTTTGCTTGTGAATATCTCTTAAACCATAAAGGTTTGAGAGATAAGACATATCATTCTTCATGTTTTTTTTAATGCCTACAAAATAAAATAAAGTTAAAACGAAGTATTACTATCCCTTTAACTATATTGAAGAATTGTCCATTTATATCCACATACTGTTTCCTATTCTTCAACCAGTTTTCTATCCAAGTGCAAAGGTTCTCCCCTAGCCCCAGTTTACTCATTTTATACCCCAGTCTCCTGTGTGACACTGTATCAAATGCCTTTGCAAAATCTAGATATACTATATCAACTGTCTTGTCATTATCTAGGTTACTACTTACTTCTTCATAGAAGCTGAAAAGATTAGTTTGGTATGATCTATTCCTCATAAAACCATGTTGATTCCTGCTAATAATCTTATTTTTGCTGTGTAATACTGACTACAATCTCTTATTATCCCTTCTAGCAGTTTTCCAACTACAGAGGTTAAAACACACAGGTCTATAATTCCCAGGTTTTGTTTTAGTTCCCTTCTTAAATAGATACACTGCAATGGTTTTATGGCAGTATTCTGCCACTGAGCCTGTGGTGAGAGAATCTTTAAAGAGTAAAAAAAGGGGTCTTACTAACATTGCACTGAGTTCCTGAAGAACCCTTGGATGTACAATATATCATTAGGGCCTGGTATGTAAAGATCTGAATCTCTCAACGGGCAATTTAGCATATATTACAGTAATCCATAAAATTGGAAAATATCCCTCAAAACCAGAATATTACAGGCCCATTTATCTCCTTAACCATGATTTAAAAATGCTATCTAAATTAATTGCAGATCGATTATTGAATATTCTCTCCAAGTTCCTTTCCCATGACCAATTAGACTTCACCAAATGTAAGCAGGATGTAAATAACAGAAGGGAGATAATTTCAGCTCTACATCTATCCAGATCTTCCACTGGCAAAAACACATTGGTGTATATAGGTACTGAAAAGGCATTTGACAATGTGTACTGCTTTTAAATGTTTTGTCCTGAAATTGAACTTTCCTAAAGTGATTAGTTACAACTACCAGCAACCTTCATCCCAAACTGTATGACCTGGAACTAAATCTGAGCCTTTTGATCTCTTTAAAGGAACTAGACAAGGCTACCCCTATCACCACACCTATTTAACTTAGCAATCAACACTTTATAAATCAAACTTAAGGATGAGCTTAAGGATGCCAGACAGGTTTGGGATATACCTATAGATTCTCACAAACTAAAGCTTCTCGGATGACATATTAATGTTAATATCTAATTCAGACATTCTGTTCTTCATATCTTTGAACTAGTAAAAGGTTTGGTTCCTTTCCAGTGTATAAATTTAACATTGGTAAAATATAAATTCTTTAATTGCATCTAGATGGTAAGTTATTAGAATGCTTGGATTCACAACTACTTCAAAATATTTGGGTATTTTCCTGAATATCATTTCACCACGTATGAACATTAAGACAGACTTATTGAGGTGGCATAATCTACCTATTTCCTTGTTTGGCAGAATATTTGTACTAAGATGATTTTTCCATAGATGAATTTATATCTTATTAAATATTCCCCTATTGTTCAAATACAAATATATTCTAGATATAAGTAGATCTTTCATAAGATTGTCAAATGCTATTTATAAATTGCAAATCTCCTTTTTCAGAGGTAGCACTGCTATGCCAATATACTTAATTTCAATCTTGTATATCTATTCAAGGTCCCAACTAATTGGATTTCCCCCAATCACAATATTCTAACAATAATTTAGAAGTTTTTGCCTACTAAGAGTTCCTCTTTGCTCTTCCTACTATAAAACATTTGGAAAGATTTCAGTCTTGAGGACTGACGATGAAATTATTAATTGTATATGTATTTAAACCACCCTGTATTCCTAAGGAAGAATATCGTAACACGAGAATGTTAACATCTTCAAAGAAACTGTGTAGGCATGAAATGCCCAAATATATAAAGAACTTTCCAAGAGATTTTATTACAGAGGTTACAGCAACTCATGTTAAAAAGGTATATAAACACGGTCTCTGCACCTCAAAAAAAGAAGAAATAAAGACTCTTCAGTCATCCACTTTATTACCACATTTAACTGCTAGTGGAAAATTATCAGCAAGTCATTGAGAAGTCATTGCAGTACTTTTATGACTGACTCTAACCTCATATCAATGTTGAGTGACCATCAAGATATCATGTACACACATGCTCCCAATTTGAGAAATATCCTGGTCATTGTTTGCTGTACCCCTGTTGACAAAAATATCTGGGCAAAAGCCACAAGCTTAAAACTTGAGCTAAGGAACATGCAAATAACATTGAAAATGTCTCATAGCACTTGCAAATTTCCACAATCTTTTTGGATCATCATCAATAGAACCACAGAGTTTTGAATGCATAGGAGTTTACAAAAAAATCTTGTGGTATCAAGGCTAGTAATCTAAATATAGAATTACTCAGGAATGAAAATAAATGGATTTCCCTCCTCAATACGATGGCGCCTTACATCCTTATTGAGGAGGTGAAACTTACTTTACATCTTTAATACAACTTTTTATTCACTATATTCCAGAAACTAAAAAAAAAAATTTTTCTTTTGAGAATTGCCTTCTTTTTTCTCTTTTTTAGCATTTATTTTATCAGTGGCATACTTAACATTTAGAGGCAGTTTATACAAACGTAATCGGATTTTATAATTTTTCCTGTATATCACTTATTAAAGGGATAGTAATACTTAAAATGTAAAAAAATATATGTTGTAGGGTTTATCCCCTGAGTAAAACAAGAGTACTCCCACTGCTGAAAGGTGTTTCAAAGTTGAATTTTTTAGGTGCAATATCACAGTGGCCTGAAATTGTACAGTGGCGCTGATGCTACACCATCCTATGGACAGCTCTGGTCCCGGGACCATAAATCTCCATAGAATGGTGTAACAACAGCGCCACTGTACAATTTCAGGCCACTGTGATATTGTACATAAAAAATTCAACTATGAAAATTAATAACTTTTGAATGAAACACCTTTCAGCAGTGGGTGTACTCTTGTTTTACTCAGGGGGATAAACCCTACAACATTTTTTTTTTACATTTTAAGTATTACTATGCCTTTAAGTTCTAGCTCATCTTACATATGATTGGCATGTCATTGACCAAAATAACATATGTAAAAATGGATCAGCTTCTTATAAAATTAGATAGAGTTTGAGGTTTCACTCATATCTATATGACACATTTATAATGGAAATGACTAACACAAGAGTATAATGTTTAGTAATTTTAATTTGTGTGTTTTACATGTTTATTTATTCATCTCTTGGCAGTCATATGCTGTGAAAGGTTTTGAAATTGTTTCTTTGTCATTTTTTTTACTTTAATACATCATAGTTACATCCTGTTGTTTATTGGATGTTTCACTGACTTGTCATTTGCCAACCAGTTGGTGATTTATTCTGCACCTTGTCCTCACAGGAATGTTAAACAAATTATTTTTGCTCATGCATCATTTTGAATGACCGAGGACTGAGTCTGATGTACACACTGAAGGGATGTATCTAGAAATTCCCATTTAATTGATATATATTCACAATGCTCTGTAATATCTATCTGACTGTATATTGATTATATGAAACATCCCTTTGAATGTTATACCTTTTACTACCATGGCCTTTGCCAACCAATCGGTACTGCATTGCATGCTGCACCAACACAAGAATCTCAAATAATTGGCCTAGAGTGTTTGTATAGTCACATGATTATTTGAACATGCAGCATTTTTGGCTGAGTGATTGTGGATTTGCTATGCAAATTGGAAGCTTGTGTTCCAACATCTTTGCTTTAGTGAATGTATTGAAGATAAAGCTCAGTCATTAATGTTACATGTACCAAAGATTGGCTTTGTAGTTAGTTCAGTTGTTAAACATCGCCAACAATGAACGCACGTTGATGATTGATTGTACGAATGTATGTGTGTTTATGTTGATGTAATACCCAATGGATGTTTTGAAGTGAGTCACTCCCAATTTGGAATGTTTGAGGACTGGTCTGTTATTAAATAATCCATTTACACAATTCTCTCCTTGGAAGGGGCATCTGAGGTATACATTTTGACATCCTTATGACACCTGCTTACTTGCTGTCTGTGAGCAAGCCCTAATGGAAAAACAAGCATTAGACTACTCTGGCAACTGATAATGCTGATTGTTCTGTGTTTTTAACTTCAAATAGCTTTATATATAACTTCAAATTTAATGAAAATGTTTTGACATAATCTTGTCCATTTTTATTAAGATTTTCTAGACACAATGCTCCGTTCCAGGCCGACCAATCAGGAGAGTGTTGTTATTTTTTTTTTTAGCAGTAACAGCAGTCCTTTTTAAAAATACAAGTAATTAGGGTATCCTAAGGGTCATTCTTAGAACTGGTAAAGTAATAAGGTAAAATGCACTTACTTGATACATAAATATTATTTTTGTCTCAATTAATTCCCACAATCTAGAGGGGGAATTGTTTTGCATAATTTTCCCTTATTCTGATGTCAGGATGAAATATAGCATATATTTTTTCTGATATGATAATTAAAGTAGCTTAAGGGTATTTGTTTTCCTCTTTTTTCTTTCGAATTTCATTTCAAGCCCTATTTTCTGTGGCTGGCTGGATAATAACCCAGTACGCTATTTAGGCAGGGTACAGATAATCATTTCTACATACATTCTTAATTCACCTTTTTAATTACCTTAAATAACAATTCAGCAAGTAAGCAAGTAAGTTTTAATTCCCTTTTGCCATTTCCCTTTTCCAAACCACTATTTTAACCTTTTCAGTGCCAGATGGATACCAAAATATTGTGAAGCAAACTTGTTGGCTATCCGTCTGCCACTCTCCAGAGGCAGTAGAAAAGTTAACTTTGAAACGCATAGTACTTTAAGCACATGTGGATGCCGTGAGCTGAAAGAAAATACATATATTTTTAACCATTAGAAGGATAAAAGAAGTGAATGTATACCAGCAATGAAAGAGCATTACCTGTGGTTTCACACTGGCGGATGTGGATAAAGCACTTTAAGGGTAAACCGGAGGAAATATATTGAAGAGGGGTAAGAAGAAATCTCTTTTCCCTTTAAGTTTAAGCCAGTTTATGCAGAGACATTGTTGCAACCTTAAAAAAGTCTGAGAGGCTTTCAGTAGTATTGTCATGAGCAAATCTATCTATCTATCTATCTATCTATCTATCTATCTATCTATCTATCTATCTATCTATCATACTAGATAGATAGATAGATAGATAGATAGATAGATAGATAGATAGATAGATAGATAGATAGATAGATAGATATTTCCTCAAAGCAGGTCAACAATGATAAAGTTCAGATCAACATAGACTACGGCATCCTACAAGGAGACAATCTCCCCAAGCTATTTTCTGCTTTATTAGAAGACATTTTCCACAAACTTGATTGGGACAAAGAAGGACTCCAGATCAATGGCGATTATCTACATCACTTATGGTTTGCAGACAATATCATACTCTTTGCCAGTAGTTCCGAAGAACTGCAAGATAGAACTGAAGAACTACTACGGGAAAGCAAAAAGTTTGGCCTGAAGATGAAACAATGAAAACTTGTGTTTAACAAATTTACCATACCAAGGAAAATCATAGTAGATGGACAATAACTGTAAGTTGACAAGTATGTTTATCTTGAAGAGAAAAAGTTAACAGATGGAGGCACCATAGAGTAAGTTGATCAAAGAACAGAGTTGGATTATCGGTAAAACACTCTAGGTGCCCTACTAGGACCCTGTCAAGTTGGGGGGCCCGCAAAGCTGAACCGGCCCCACTGCCAAACAGCTGGCCTTTGGGAATATCAGACAGATCTCCTTAAAGGCAAACTGAGGCAAGTCCTCTACAACACCTTCCCTGCTATCCCCAGCACTCTGATGTCAAGTCTTGGCACTCTGTATTATTGGACAGAGAGTACCGTGAAGGGGATACTAATAGAGGTCTGCAATGAAGAAGGCACAGCCCAATCCTTCCACACCACATGCTGTTGCATCACCAGGGATGAGGACCCCTCCTCTGCCAGCAAAGGTAGGCAAGTTGGAGGGCGCCGCAGGAAAGGGGGGGTTGGGAAAAAGAAATAAAAAAAGGGGAAAATTATTAGAGGAGGGGTGTAACTGTGAGAGAGGGAAAAAGTCTAAGGGAGCAAGAGGGGCTAGAGAGAGAGGTTAAACAGACTGGGAGGAGAGATGGGGGGGCAGAGATAGAGGGAGAAATAGGCTTGGGGAAGAAAAAGAGGGGGAGGCAGACTGGGGGGCAGAGAAAGAGGGAGAAACAGATTGGGGGATTCCCCCACTTTGCCCTTCCCCTTTCCTCTGTTGGCTCCATTTGCCCTTTCTTTCCCTTTTGCCATCACTAGTCTAGCTCTATTTAAATTATTAGCTGTGTGGTATCACTAGTGTAGCCTCCTTTCAGTTGTGAGCTCTGTGATATCTCTGGTGTAGCCTCCTTTACATTTTAAGCTCTGTGGTTTCACTAGAGTTGCCCTACTTCAATTGTAAGCTATGTAGTATCACTAGTGTAGTCCTTTTCAATTCTTAGCTCTGGGTGTCACTAGTATAGCCCCATTTAAATTATAAGCTATGTAGTGTCAGTAGTGTAGCCCCATTTCAATTCTAAGCTATGCAGTATCACTAGTGTAGCCCCATTTCAATTCTAAGCTATGCAGTATCACTAGTGTAGCCCCATTTCAATTCTATGCTCTGCGGAGTCACTAGTGTAGCCCCATTTCAGTTCTAAGCTATGCAGTATCACTAGTGTAGACCCATTTCAATTGTAAGCTCTGTGGTTTCATTAGTGTTGCCCCCACTTTAATTGTAAGCTATGTAGTATCACTAGTGTAGCCCATTTCAATTCAGTGTCACTAGTGTAGCCCCATTTAAATTCTAAGCTCTGTGGTATCACTAGTATAGCCCCATTTCAGTTCTAAGCTCTGTACATTTTTAATATATTTAACACCTTGGATGCAAGGAAGGTACCTAATGTATTTTTTGCAATGCTTAGGTGACCTCTCTGGCATTGAAGGTATCAAAGCATTAATTTTGTCTTTTATTAAGTTGATACTAATAGCTCTACCCACAAGAACAATGGGCAAATCTAGAAAGGATTGCGGCAAGTGTGTGTGTGTATGGGGGGCAAGCTGGCAGGTAGCCCCAATATGGGATCCTGCCTAGGGCCCCATGGCGTTTTAAACCGGCTCTGTTGATGAATAAATTTGGGATAGAGAGAATTTAGAAAATTTAGTAGCAGTGTCTTTAAGACAAATTTTCCGATCTGCCTCAAGTGTCAGAGTTGTAGTTCAAGAGTAATTCAATGACAAAGTATCCCCCTCCCGCCCCTTTTATTGATGTAACACTGCTCAGCCAGATCAGAAGGGAGGTGCCCAGGTAGACTGCAGAGAGGGACAATCTTCAATTAAGATAAGAGAAAAAAACCAAAAAGCTTGTCAAGGGGGGCAGTGCTTTCATTGTTCTCATAGGAAGAAGATTGCCCCCTGCTGTTACCTGTCTGGTCTATAGACTGCATTCCACATCTGAGAAGAGATGGCTTACACTAGGTAAAAGGGGCAGGAGGGGGAAACTTTGTTTGTGAATATCTCTCAAACCATAAAGGTTTGAGAGATAAGACATATCGTTCTTCATGCCTACAAAATAAAATAAAGATAAAACAAAGTATTACTATTCCTTTAAAATCAATTGGTGTATATTAGATACCGTAACAAGAAAGAAAACTGTATAGAGGCTTTTGGAAAAGGGATGGCTATACCTACTGGGTATTAGTAAGCTGCCATACATAGCAGTGACAATGTAAAGTGATCTTATAAGTAAAGATACCAACCCTGTATTACTAGGCATTGTGTATTCATCCCATCACCCAGAATGCTTGCCTTACAGAATAAATTATTGTTTTGCAGGCAAGAAGCAGATGCTCCCCGCAGCTTCCCAGCTCAGCCTTTAAGTCAGGCTCTTCATACCATGCGTCTTCTCCTTTCTTTACAGTTTATTAAGTACCCCTTTGAATGCCAGAAGGATATGCAATGCATTGCATACAAATGCATTGTGCAACCCCTTGACACTAAAATGATTAACACCAGTCTTAGTGATCATGTTCCTAAAGTATAATTTTTATGTTCAGTGTCTTCACAAATCTCTTTTAGGCATCAGTATATCTTTAAGACAACATGATTTCTCATGATGGTGCTCTTCAAAAAGGGTCTTTCTTTAGTGCAAAAGTAGCATCACAGTTTGCTTTTATTTATATAACACAGACTATTTATATGATCCCACACCCAAGAGCTCTTATCCACCACCTTTTGAAAATTAAGAAGTACATATCAATAAGACATTTTAGTTGCCATAGATATATTGTTGTTACCCATTAACATTTATGTATTACTGATTCTGATTATATATGTCATATTCAGGATATTTTTATTCTATATTGTGGACAAACGATCAGGGAGATTATTGCCTCTTTGACTTTAATAAAGTTAAAACAAGAATCTGAATTGTATTTGATCAACACTTAGGTTACATGGTATAACCTTTCTCAGGAGTGAAAGTGAGTATACACAGCCCCCTCTTATACCCTTACAAAAAAGTACCAAGAGTCATGCCATCATGTTTCCTTGTATGGAGAGTATTGCCCTAACAAAGTGCTACGTAATTTACATATCAACAGATCGTGTGCAGTGCTAAGACATGAAGAGAAGTAAAAGCACAGTTTGAGCAAATTGCTCTTACAATCTAAAAGAGATAATGCAAAGCGTACCACTGTTATAAATATATAAGCCTGGCACAAGGTAAATTATATTGGCACATAAGTCAAAAAACTCTGAACGGAGTCATACTGAATGATTAGTATTCAAGATTAATAAAGATGAGAAAAGAAGACTCATGGATCAATGTAGTTAATGAAATTATCTCATCACCCCACTCAGAGAATGGGACCGAGCGCATAGATCCAGACGTGGTGCAAGGATGTAGGGATATAAGTACAGGCATAATAAAGAAATTTGAATGAAACAAGAATAATCAGACAGAATATTTCAGTCCTGAGCAACGTTATACCACGCAACCGAAACATTAATTAAATAAAATTTTGGGCGAGATGTTCAAAAAGTTGTCATAATGAAGAACTTGTCGGATCATGAGTTGGTGGTAAAAGAAGGACAATATTTTCAGAAGTAAATCCGTCACGTTTGAAAATTCATCTAAAGAATTAAAAATGACGGTAAGAAGATCTCATTGAACATTTCCATTAAAAATTCTGATCTTAAAAATTGTCTTTCATTTTGTCTTTGAAACGAAACTTTTCAAAGAAGCAAAGACTTTTTTTATCTTTGAAAAGAAAAATTGCTTCTCAGTGCTTTAATTTTTCTTCTCCAAGTTTAGACTATTTTTATTATGTCGAGAAAAAATGACGTTAATCAGACAAAAAAAATGACGTTCAAACGAATATTTTTTTCTGAAAATACCTTACATTATGACGGAAGATTAAACCACACCCACTTTTAAGACAGCTTTTTCCCTTTGATGGAGATAGCGGAATTGGATACAAAAAATGGCGGAAACATGTCTGAGAATTGATGGATCATGGTGTAAGAACTTTTTTATTCTGATTACAGACAATTTCAGTTACAACCACTTTCTGAACATCTCACCCTTTGTTTCTTGTTTTCACTTTATTGAAAACATACGTACACATAAGGCTATACATTTCATGGGCAAAACTAAGCATTCAACCTACACACGTTTGGACTGAGAATGCTTGACTGAAAATGCCTTGGGAATACAGGAAGATTATAGGCTTCATAACAGTGCTTAAATGCAATCTGTGGCTAGGACAGCTTGAAAGTTAATATCATCTATAAATCTGAGTGTGGATTCTTAAGAAAAAGTGCAATTTTATCGATTGTTGGGAAGATATGAACTTGAAAATGGAGCATGGTCAGGGTCAATAGTTCATAAATTAGGCATTATGGAACTGACACAAATTCAGAGATGGACGAAGAGAAAATACTGAAGGGAATGGGAGACTTTAGTTATGAGTCAAAACTGATCACACGGGTTTGTTTATATTGTAAAAGAGACACCAGTGCAGGGATGTGATTGCTTCAAGGTTAATACAAGGTTAATACAAAGAACTATCTGAAATTTTTTTACTTTAACAGCTGTACAGATAATATCCCAAGTTCATCCTACAAGATTAGAAGAAAGGTTTCTTCAGTAGAAGAAAGGGCTTTAAAGATGTAGAATTCCCTTGGGGAAGGAACTTGCATTGGCCGACCAAGCATATATTTTTAACTCCTTGGATGTGAGAGACAGCTCCCTAAAATCCATGGAGTTGAAAGGGCTGGATAAATTTTTAATAAATGGAAGCATACAACAAATGATCTTAATGCCAGTTCTGAGAACACACCAACACAACAGATCAAAGGGAACTGTATATATTTTATTTGCATTTGATCCTGTT
This sequence comes from Rhinophrynus dorsalis, assembly GCA_037306005.1. NCBI lineage: Eukaryota > Metazoa > Chordata > Amphibia > Anura > Rhinophrynidae > Rhinophrynus > Rhinophrynus dorsalis. The sequence goes on from CM074725.1 coordinate 50,950,000, forward strand.
TTAGTCTACTGTTAGTTGTTTTAGTATAAAATCTGATAACTACTGCCTCATACACAAACAATTCAGGTCTATTGAAGCCCACAGTTTGGTGTGAGGGGTTGGGTTCTGGAAGCAGGCTTCAAGAGAGATGACTATATAAGGGTAAGGGCAGACAGAAGGCAAAAAATATATAAATAGTTATACCTGTCTGCAGTACAAAGGACACCTACCTAGGCAAGGCAACATGTTAAACAAATTAAAAGCCACTTAAACTTAAGATAAAATTCCCCTTTCAGACTTTAATGGAGAAGTAAACTTTGTTTTTATGAAAAGATATTTAAGTGAAAATTTACAGCCCTGACTTTTTACATTAAGCCGTTCAGGACCCATGATGTGCCAGAACCGTCATGGGTAAACTTACTTTAAGGACCCATGATGGTCTTGGTAAGTCATGGAATTCAGGGGTCCTTAACTGTCGGAGGAACAGCTGGTCATTAAGAGGTTAAACCCTTCACATCTATGGGCTCGTTCATATATAGAGGCTTTTACATTTTGCTTTATTGCAAAAACAGGTTGCACAAGCAGTTTACAGTTGGATGATGGGAGTTGCAGTCTGGCAATAGCTGGAGAACGTCACGTTGCCTACCCCTGATCTAGGGAGCACCAGTTGCTTCTAATAGCCTCAGATCACCAACAGTCAAGATTCTCCAAACTATAAATATACATTTTTAACACCCTATCATCTATCACTGTCATTTTGGTCCTAGATGGGATTGGCACTGTAACCTAATTAAAAACATCTCCGTCATTAGGTCACAATGGTCCTTCATTAGAAGATATCAGAGTACAGGGGAAATGAAAACATGACATTTATTACATACAGTAAAGGCAGAAATCTGCATTTATATACTCTATGGAGGACACAAATTGCTAATTCAGGTAATTCCACTGAAAATCTAGTTGCTAGAGCCCAATGTGAGAAGCCAATGACATTTTCATTAATTAGTGGCTGCTTGCAACAATTAGAGATATTCTCATTTTTCTTGAAAATTGTTGTTTTAAACAATCTCTTCTTTCGATTTGCAGTTTATAAAAAATGATGGACATTTAAAGGTGAATAAATACAAATAATGAAAATAATAACTGAAAATGAACAAAGGGGTGAGATGAGTACCATTTACAAATATATTCAAGGTTAATAAAAAGAACTCTCTAAGGAACTATTTACTCAAACAGCTGAGCTAAAAAAATAAGAGGTCATCCATTTAGACTAGAGGAAAAGCACTTTCAGCTACAAAAAAGGGATTTTTCCTATATCTTTGCCATTACAAAAAGTAATGTATACCTTTCTAGGTCAGAACAATATTGAAAATGATGATAGTTGGCTTCAAAGCAGACAGGATGTTGATCCAGAGAAATATCCAAATGTCTTTGGGAGTCAGGAATTTTTTTTTTACCCCCTTGGGGTTGAACTAGATTTTTTTGACTTCCTCTGGATCAACAAGGGTTATGTGACATGGGCTGAACTTGATGGACACATATTTTGCAAGTGGGTCTTGAAGGTCCTTCTACTCAACCCGGAAGTTCCTAGAACACTGGAGCAGGATGATACACAGGGGAAGGTAAGGGAATGTGGTGATCTCCTTCCTGGTCCCTGCAATGAATGGATAGGTGATCAATGCCGGGGGGCATCAGGAGGGGTCCCAATGCCCCTCCAAGGTCTGCTTTAATTGTTAAAACATAAAGGCAAAAAAATAATAATAATAAAGAAAAATAAAGAGAAAATAAATATTCCTCCATTGCCCAAGCATTGTTCCCTTGCTCACTGGTAGCCACAGATTTCTGTCATACACTTTGCGGTTACCAGTGGGCAAGGGAACAAGACTTGGGGGTGGGGTGTCAAAGAGTATGTGGGGAATCTGTGGCTACCAGTGAGCAGAGGAACAAGGCTGGGGTGTCAGACAGTGTAGATGGTGGATTGATGGTTACCAGTTGGCAAAGGAACAAGACTGTGAGGTCAGGACCCCCAGCTACACTGTCTGAACCTCCCCAGCCTTTTTCCCCGCCCACTATCAGTCATGGATTACCCATATCCACTGTCTGTTCCCTACCTCATTCCCCTGCCCACTGCTAGCCACAGATTCCTCACCTACACTGTCTGATTCCCAAGCTTTGTTCCCCTTCCCAACGGTAGCAAAAAAACTCCCCAAATATGCTGTCTGTCCCCACACATACACCTTGTTCCCTTCCTATTGGTAGCCAAATATTCTTACATATACTGTCTAATCCCCAGCCGGCCTGCACTGCCCAATGGTAGTCACAGATTGCCCAAATATAATCTGCCCTCCCCCCAGCCACAGATTCCCCACATACACTGTCTGACCCCTCCCCCAAGTCTTGTTTCTCAGTCGACAGGTAGCCACAGATTTCCCAATTAAACTGTATGACCTTCTACCCTGACTCTACTGTATAGTGTTAGCCACATATCCTCCATTTTCACTCTGACCTCTACCCCCTCCCCAAGCCTGTTTCCTGTGGTAGCCACAAAGCCCCACATACACTGTCCAATCCTAGACTGGCTCTTCTGCCCTCAGGTAACCACAGATGCGCCACATACATTGTCTGACCCCCAGCCTGATTTCTCTGGTAGTTGCAGAACCCCACATACACAGTCTGACCCCCCAGCCTGGTTTCACTGGTAGTCACAGAGCCCCACATACACCGTGATACCCCAACCTGGTTCCAATGTCAGTTGCATAGCTCCATACTGGTTCCATTGCTCTTCTGGCACCCCTACAGTAGTTCAGCTGAATGGGGTGTAATTTTTCTCAAAATAGCAGTAGCTAATGAGTACACTAGTCAGTTACATAGTGCTCAATGATATTTGTAGCTTTGAAGGGGAAATGTGTGCTTTAAGATGGTTATTTTGATGTTATGGTGTAAATATGCCTTCAGACTATAGTGCATTCTGGTTAATCTGCATGAAAATGTCAGCAGACATTCTGTTATACGCTGTTACCAATTTGGGGCCCATGCACATTTGTACACCTATACATACTGGGTATCAATGTACTCAAGCGATATGTGGCATTTATGTCTCATACTTTTTTAGGTTTGTTACGTGCTTGAGCTGTTGTACAGTAATTTGTGACTTTAGTGTAAATTTCTGAAAGCTTCCCAAAAAACCCTATATTTAACAAAATGTCCTTGCTTCATCATTTCATGTCCTAGGAAACTACAGCCATTTCATGATTCATACATTAGTGTATATTCAGGGAATAGATACTTTTATATAGTGATTGAGGTGTTATAGGGTAGTTTTACCTTGTAACCAATGGAATGTGAATTTTTAGTTCTTAAAGTTGAAGATTTTGCACTCCTATTAATTAGTGATCTGCGTAGGCCATACATATAAGCAGAGGCATAACTAGAAGCCAACGGGCCCTGGTGCAAGAATTGCCATGGGCCCCCCCGACCACATTGACCCCCTCAACCACATTGGCCACCTACACATTGCCCCCCAATCTCCAAATTGCCCCTTCCACATTGCCCCTCAATCTCCACATTGCCCCTTCATCTCCAAAATGCCCCCTTCATCTCCACAATGCCCTTTCCACAATGTCCCCATCATCTCCACATTTCCCCTTCCACAATGCCCCTTCATCTCCACATTGCCCCTTCCACAATGCCTCCTTCATCTCCACAATGCCCCCATATCCAAATTGCCCCTTCATCTCCACATTTCCCCTTCAACAATGCCCCTTCATCTCCACATTGCCCCTTCCACAATACCCCTACCTCCAGTCCCTGGTGGTCTAGCGGCGTGCCTTGATAGATCTGTGCCTCCTTCCGCACAGATCTCTAGAACTGAAGCTCCCGCGCACCACTCTACTAATGCAGAGGCTGGGAGATGATGTCATCTCCCAGCGCTCTGTATTACTAGAGGGGCTCGCCAACGTCCGGAGTGGGAGATCAGCTAAGTTACAGACGGAGTTGCAGGGGCGGCTGGGCCCCTGGAGTGACGGGCCCGGTCACAGATGCGACCTATGCGACCCCTATTGTTACGCCACTGCATATAAGTATAACTATACATATTTGGTATTTTTGTACTCAAGGGATGCAGGACTTTTAAAAATAATTGAAACTTTCACAAGCAATTTAAAGAGGTAGTAATGTCTCTTGAAAATTAATCTCAGATCATCATATTTTTCAACACTGCAGAACTTTATTACAATGTTGTAATCAGTCTAATTCATGTGTAATTAAATGATAAAGTGTCCCCCTCCCACCCCTTCACATACGTAAAGCTGTCTCCCCTCAGATCTAGAATCCAGTCAATGGACCGGACAGATCACAACAAGGGACAATCTTCTGTCTACCAGTTATAAGTAAAACCCTCCATCCCTTGACGAAGGAAGATGGGTTTTTCCTTATGCTGACAGAAGATTGCCCATCATCACAATCCATTCAGACCGGCTTGCTGCTCTGTGGAGAGGCAGTGTTATGTATGTGAAAGAGGTGGGTGGGCAACACTTTATAATTTAATCACACATGAACTAGACCGAGTATAACATTGTAATAATAAAACTCTGCATTGTCGAAAAAGTGTGATGAATGAATGAAGCTTAATTTTATCATGAGACATTACTATTCTTTACATGTTTTTGATATATAGTGTAGGATATTAACAAAATAATAATTCTTTTACATCTTTTTGTACTTATGACATCATGGCTTGTCACGCGATGTATCATTTACTTCATGCAAAAATTGATATAAATAGTTTTCTATGTATAACTAGAACGTTACCTCCGGGGAATCACACCTATGTTGAAAAAGTGACTGGCCTCCTCGAAGGAGAAGATTCTCCAAACATCCGGCACTCTAAGAGTTGAAGGAGCGGTACTTTTTAGGAATATATATACAATGAGGCTAAGAAAAAATGGTGCAGCTCTGGGGCAAACCAACTATACCATAGGGAACACATGAGTGGTTTAATAAGCAAGGTATGCAGCTGCATACCTTGCTTATTAACCCTTTGAGTACCAGAGGGGTAGGAAACACATGGCTAAGCAATGCATTCCTACCTCTCTGGTACTCAAATGGTTAAGTGTTGAATAAAGGACAGGTTCAGCGACTAAATGGCAGTTCCTGAGGTGAAAGCTGAATGGAGTTAGTATGTTGAATATTTGCAATAAATGTCAACATACTAAGGGGGGATATGTCGAAAGGGGGGAACATTGTGCAGTGCTTGTTGTACTAGTTCTGTTTATTTTAACCCTTTGAATGCCATGGGGTGAGAAATGCACATCCCTATGGCATTCAATGTTGTCCTTGGTGCTGAAAGCCTTCTCTTTATTCCCCTACTGGATAGATAGGGAAGCACAGAGAATGCTGTTCAGAATTGTCGTAGCACTCCCTGCTGTTACTCCATAGGAAAGTGCAGGGGAGATCCCAACTATGACAGCCTGAGGCAGGGGAAGTGGAGACTGTGAACTCAGACAGCAGAGCCTGCTGTTAGAGCTTACTGAATGAATCCAAGTGTCATATTATTATATCAACACACCCCCTTACATACGAATGTGTTTAATTATTCATCATTTCCATATTGAAATGAGTCATTATGCTTTATTATCATATGGAAATAGGCCATTGTCGATGTGATCAATGAAAATTCGTAAACCGGTCGGATTGATGTCGATGTGTGCATCTATTTATCGGAGTGCTTGTGATGTAATGTTGTAGACAGTTTGGTGAATACTGTGGATGTGCCTACGACACTGCTCTGACAGAACATCGACATTCGTAGCCCTCTTTGACCTTTAGTGCATCTAGGCACTTGTTTCAAGAAATAAAATCATTCAGTCCTAGATGTCATGTCCATGGAGGCTGACATGACAGTTGCAGCAGGACCATGGGGCCTCAAACTCAGCTCACTGCTCGTGTTAATCTTAAAGGGATAGTAATGTTTAAAAATAAAAGCAGCTCCAATTAATCTTCATAGTATTTGGGCCATGGAGAATATTATTTCAGTACTGTCAGAGTTGTAGTACAAGAGTAATTGAATGATAAAGTATCCCCTTCCCGCCCCTTTTACTGATGTAATAATGCTCACTTCAGAGCAGCAAGATTGTCCGGATGGATCGCATAGAGGGACAATCTTCAGTGAGCATAAGGAAAAACCTGAAAAACCTGTCAAGAGCAGCAGGGTTTTCCTTATGCTCACAGTAAGAAGATTGCCCCCTTGCTGCAAACTTTCCAGTCAAGAGACCAGATTCCACATCTATGGGGAGGTGGCTTACACTAGGTAAAAGGGGTGGGAGGACGATACTTTATCATTCAATTACTCTTGAACTACAACGCTGACAGTATTGAAATGACACTCTCCATGGCCCAGTACTATGGAGATTAATTGGAGCTGCTTTTATTTTGAAACATTACTATCCTTTCAAGAAACATGAGTTAGGTATGCACAGCATTAATAAATAGTTTCTATAGATTATTTTAGTGCAGAATCATATTGATGTATAAATTACAGACAGTATTTAAATAATGCTCTCCACACCCAAATATTATGAAGATTTATCGGAGCTGCTTTTTTTTTGTGAAACATTACTATAACTTTAAGTAGGCTCATGCACTGCCGGTTTCAGTTTGAAAAACCTGACAGCAACTGTCATGTCTGCCTCCATGAATACCACATCCAGCACTGATTAAATGTATTATCTTTTGAACAAAGGCACAATAACAAAATGTATTGGGGATATCAGGATTTTCTGACCATAGTAAGCTAAGTGAGAGAGGAGTTATTATAAGGAGGTGTTAGTTTGCCTTTAAACCCTTGGAAGCAATGCAATGGAGAACACTCTATCAGTGAAGGGGTTAAAATCCAAAGAAATATTGTATTATTATGTTAGAAATTGGTCTGATACAACTGGTGGAAGGTTGATCCATATATTAAGGAAGTGCCAAGCTGCAATATTAAATAAGTCATCCAGGCTGGACCCTTCTATTCTGTAGATGTACTTCTAAGTTATTACGATCCACAATGCTATTTTTCAACCCTGTCGCAGAACTGATCATCCAGAAGAAAATCTTTAAATGAGTTTTTTGCCTTTAGCCACAAACTAGTCACATAAAATGGGCTAATATTTTCTGAATGTCATCTATTTTGTACCATAATAGAACATTTCACTCAATTATTCCATGTTCTTATGACTTTTTCCTATAACTCGCCTAATAATATACACTCCTCTAAGTTAGATATATTCATGTAAGGAACACATTACTTCAACTATGCATAAAGGAGAAATATAAAATAGGTTACTTTAGAACAGCATTTCACATTTCATCAATGATTCAATTGGAACTAGGAATGATAATGACAAAGAGAAAATACTACTAATATGCTTTCTGCAGTTGGAATACCTAGGATCTTAAAGGAACAGTAAACCTAGAATTCTAATATAACTAAAAAGTGGCTATGTGTCTCTGACTACTACAAAACATATCCAGTATCTCAAGGATTAACCCTCCGAGCGCCAGAGAGGTATACTCAAAGGATTATTACCCTATTGCATGGCCAATCCCATGGCTCCCAACATTTCACATGGCCAGACAGGGATACTTGTGTTTTAAAGGGTGTTGCTCTGGGAGTGGCTGGTGTGTGGGGTATTATGGAGTATTTTTAGGTTATTTCATAACTTACTGAAACTTCTTTGTGTAACTGAATAAATGATTTAGAACAAGACCAAAGTATTTTATTTAAAAAACGAATTTATAAACATATATACTGAAGTTTGTACATACATTAATGTGAGTTCTATGGTCGTGGAGCAATGTGATACACTTATATACACACCACACATTCTGATATCCCAAAAGAGGGACATCCTTTGCCTTCAAAACAGCATCAGTTCTTCTTGGTACACTTCCATAAAGTCAGAGATTTTGTAGGCATATAGTCAGGGGTGTAATTAAACAATTGTACCAAACAGATCCTAAAGATCATCAATTTAGTATGTAGGTTGAAACACAATCATTAACTGAAACAGAAACAACTGTGTAGGAGGAATAAAACTGGGTGAGCAACAGCCAAACTCAGCTAACAAGGTAATTTTAAAAGTCATACACCATGGCAAGACTGAGCACAGCAACAAGGTATTTATAGTGCATTATCAAGGTCTCTTCCAGACAGAAATTTCAAGGCAGACAGGGGCTTCCAGATGTGCTGTCCAAGCTCTTTTGAAGAAGCACAAAGAAGCGGGCAATTATCACAGTATCCCTATGAAGCCTAGCGATCTTGTGCTTCCTTTTCCTGTGTTGCTGTTGGATAGCATGGAGACCGGCTACTTCAGCATTCCTGACGTCCACTGGAGCGGGCGCTGTTACGTGCGCTTGATTATGGGTCGCTACTGATTTGCCTAATTAGTTCCTGCCTTTGTCAGCTCCTTTTTAAACTTCCCTGGTCCTAGGAGTCATTGGCCTTAAGTGGTGTTTCTGCTGTAGCTCTTGTGTTCTCATTGTGACCCGTGCCTGACCTCCGAATCCACTCTGTGTATGACCCCGGCTTGTCTGACTACCCACATCGGTTCTGACCTGTGGCTCTGGCTGACTAACTCACTCCGTGTATGACCCTGGCTTGTCTGACTACCCACATCGGTTCTGACCTGTGGCTCTGGCTGACTAACTCGCTCCATGTAGAGCCCGGCTTGTCTGACTACCCACATCAGTTCTGACCTGTGGCTCTGGCTGACTACTCGCTCAGTGCATTACCCAGCTTGCCTGACCATTCGTATCTGTGTCCCATGGCTCTGGCTTGCTCTTGCTCCCTGTTGCCTCTGGTTAGCTATAACCTGGGTGGAGACTTGAGCTATCGTATACTGGTTCTACCAGTGCTGAATCCTAACCCATTTCCAGTCTCCTCCGGTATAGTGCAGTGCTCAGCACAGTGTTCAGCTCCGGGTAGTAGCCTGAGGACTAACCTCCAGTGGTCTGGGATTGTGTGGGCGGTATTATTACTGTGTATTATCAATAAAGGTGGTTATATTTTATTACTGTTGTCTGTCCTTCTTTGCCTGATTACCATGACAGCAATGTTGCGGACCATAGACACAGTGGTCAAGGAAACTTAGTGCAGCAGATGAAAGACACATCATGTTTACTTCCTTTCACGATTGGAAGATGTCCAGCAGTGCCATCACCTCAGAATTGGCAGAAAACAGTGGGACCCTGGTACACCCATCTACTGTCTGGAGAAGTTTGGTCAGAAGTGATGTTCATGGAAGACTTACGGCCAAAAAGCCATACCTATGACATGAAATAAGGCCAAACGACTCAACTATGCACGAAAACATGGGAACTGGGGTGCAGAAAAATGGCAGGTGCTCTGGACTGATGAGACAAAACTTGAAATATTTGCCTATAGATGAAGGCAGTTTGTTTTCCGGGGGGTTGGTGAGCGGGACAAGAATGGGTGTCTGCTGGCAGCAGTGAAGCATGGTGCAGGTGCCTTGCAAGTTTGGGGCTGTATTTCTGCAAATGGAGTTGCAGATTTTGTCAGAATGAATGGTCTCCTCAATGCTGAGAAGTACAGGCAGATACTTATTCATCATGCAGTACCATCATTGAGGCATCTGACTGGCAACAAATTTAGTCTGCAGCATGACAATGACCCCAAACATACAGCCAAAGTCATTAAGAACTATCTTCAGCGTAAAGAGGAACAAGGAGTCCTGGAAGTGATGGTATGGCCCCCACAGGGCCCTGATCTCTAAATCATTGAGTCTGCCTGGGATAACATGAAGAGAGAGAAGCAAATGAGGCTGCCTAAATCCACAGAAGCACTGTGATTAGTTCTCCAAGATGTTTGGAACAACCTACCTGCTGTTTCCTTAAAAAATTGTGTGCAAGTGTACCTAGAAGAATTAATGCTGTTTTGAAGGCAAAGGGTGGTCACACCAAATATTGATTTGATTTAGATTTTTCTTCTGTTCACTCACTATGCATTTTGTTAATTGATAAAAATAAACTATTAACATGTCTGTTTTACTTTACAGCATTTTTTTCACACCTGCCTAAACCTTTTGCACATTACCGTACATGAAAATACACGCACACACTCTCTCACACACACATTCACGTATACAAATACACATTCACACACACACACACACACACACACACAATTTTAATGTCAGTCCTGTGCTATTGTTACATCTTTCAACAAAGTTACTGCAACAAAGTCATACCTGTGAACTAGGCCTTAAAGGGATAGTAATGTTTCTTAATACAATCAGCTCTAATTAATCATCATAGTATTTGGACTTTGGAGAGTGTTATTTCAATTCTGTCAGAGTTGTAATACAAGAGTAATTCAATGACAAAGTATCCCCCTCCTGCCCCTTTTACTGATGTAACACTGCTCAGCCAGATCAGAAGGGAGGTGTCCAGGTAGATTGCAGAGAGGGACAATCTTCAATTAAGATAAGGGAAAAACCTCAAAAGCTTGTCAAGGGGGGCAGGGCTTTCATTGTTCTCATAGGAAGAAGATGGTCCCCTGCTGTTATCTGTCTGGTCTTACAACCAGATTCCACATCTGAGGAGAGATGTCTTACACAGGTAAGGGACGAGAGGGGAAACTTTGCTTGTGAATATCTCTTAAACCATAAAGGTTTGTGAGATAAGACATATCATTGTTCATGTTTTTGTAATGCCTACAAAATAAAATAAAGTTAAAACGAAGTATTACTATCCCTTTAAGAGAGTTTGTACCTGCAAACTGACATTTTTACAGGTATTTCTACTTGTGACAGCTGCATCATCTTATTTCCAGATTCTAACCTTCTTAGCTTCTTTTAGGGACTCATGTTAAAAATAATCCATACGAACTTGCATTAGCAGAACATCCATAATGACATAATGATTTTCGAATTACATATTGACAAATTTGACAGACTGAATAGCTAAAAAATCTAAATTTAGTACCTCCAGCAATTTTTTGGCAAGAACATGATTTGGACTGCTGAGAAAAATTTAAGTGCATAATCACTCTGACTGTTCTCATCTAGTTAGTCAAATGATTTCCTCAAAACTGGATGAAGTAGTAAAGAAGAACATTAAATCACACAAGAGCTATTGAAGATATTTCTCTTCACAAGTGAGCGGTTTTCATCCTAGAACTTAGGGCTGTATTTTTCAAAACAAAAGTGTAGTAATCCTGGGGCAAACCAACTGTAATATAGCGAAGAACTGAAAAATCCCCAATGATTTAACCCTTTGAGTGCTCTAGAGGTACCCAACGCATTGTGTTGCAATGCGTTGGATACCTCTCGGGCACTCAAAGGGTTAAACAGGCTTTTTAACCACTTGAGTGCTACAGAAGTCATAAGTGCACTGTAACGGATCCTACCCGTTACTGAGCCCTTGTCTGGACCACAAACTATTTACTTAAAAACTATGGACCTTGTTGCCCTGCTTGGATGTAGCTGTGGGCTCTGGCATACGAACTGGCCAGCTATTGCCAGGAACAAAGACTTATAGTTATGAACATTGGTTTGTGTATTAAGTTTGGTTTTATGTATTTTCAAATATTGTATGTGTTTAATTGTACTTGTCCAATTTGAAGGTTTGTGCAATTACCAACTACCAGGTATGCAAATATCTTCCTTAGCTTAACATGGGAAATGGTAGGCAGACCAGTGATTGATCAAAGGTGGGGCAGGGCATTCAAAATAGTCAATCAAAGGCTCCAACCTTGGGCCACTGTCCCTAAGATGTGGATTATAGCAACTCCAGCCATTCACTATGTTGACCCCCTGCTGTGTGTTAATCAAGCCATTGTGAACTGCAGTCAGACCCCCTGCCATGTGGTAATTAGTTCACGCCCTCAAGTCTTTGTTCAATCAAACCCCTGTGTATCTGAAATGTAACCCTGTCTGAGTCATTGTATCTGTTAAGACCATCTGTTGCTGGCTTTTGTCTGATGTGTTATAATTTAATCATGTTCCCTATTGTATCATGTTCCTCATGTGATCCAATGTCCTGTACTATGTATAAATATCTGTGGTCTTTGCCAATAAAGAGAGTTATGTTTTGGAGTGAACAAGGAGTCCTGGAGTCTTGTATTGCTTATGGTCTAAAGTGTCCACTCTGATACCCATCTGCGCCAAGTATCCTGAATCGTCGACCGCCTGCTGCCAGCTTCCTGCATCCCAACTTCATATGCTGTCAGGCGGCGACGTGGACTCTTCCCTACTTCCCTGCTTCCAGCAATCCTGTGGCTGTTTCCAGTGACTGTCCATACTTCAACTGGTGCATCCGACGGCGCTTATCTGCTTCAAGAATGAGAGACCCGGGAACGACGGCGGAAGGCAACGCGGTCCCTCCTCAGCTTCCATTACATGCACTGCTTAGCAATGCATTAGAGACCTCTCCAGCATATGAGTGTTAGAAGCCCCATTTACAGTAGTCTTTTTGAGTGTGGATATAACACTGGAACGGGGAGACTCACTCTTCTGATAAAGTTCAAGGCAGTATAATCCAACACAGCCTTTTCTAACTTAGTAACATAGTAAAATAGTTTTAGGGGCTGAAAAAAAGACATGCGTCCATCAAGTCCAGCCCATGCCAAAACATCCCTGTTGATCCAGAGGAAGACAAAAAATAAAGCCATTTACAATTAAGCCCCAAGTGGCAAAAAAATCCTTCCTGACTCCAAATGGCAATGAGATAGTTCCCTGGATCAACAACCTATCTGCATTGAAACCGTCTGTCATAATTCTCAATATTGTTCTGTGGTAGATAGGAATCCGTTACTTTTTTAAAGCAGTTAAAAGACTTCCTTTACCAACCTTACTGTAAAAAAACCCTTCCTTTGTTTTAGCCAAATTTGGCCTTTCCTTTAGTCTTAATGGATGACTCTCTTTCTTAGCTCAGTCTTTGTATTGACCTTGATTATATTTGTAAATGGTAATTATTTATCTTCATGTTTGTACAGTTCACTGTACAGTTTTGTTTTGTTCCTTTTTTTTTTGTTGGAGGTTTCAGCCGATTGATCCCCATGTCTGAAGAACCACCTGTTGCCTGCATTTATCATCCACAGAATTTGAAGTTGCCTCTCCCATTCGTTGTGGAAAGAACAGTGGTGTAACAATAGGGGTCGCAGCGGTCACACCTGTGACCGGGCCCGTCACTCCAGGGGCCCAGCCGCCCCCTGCAACTCCGTCTGTAACTTAGCCGATCTCCCACTCCAGCCGTTGGCACGCCGCTCTAGTAATACAGAGCGCTGGCAGATGACATCATCTCCCAGCCTCTGCATTACTAGAGGGCGCGCGGGAGCTTCAGTTCTCGAGATCTGTGCCGAATGAGGCACAGATCTGTCAAGACACTCCGCTAGACCACCAGGGACTGGAGGTAGGGGTATTGTGGAGATAAAGGGGAAATGTGGAAATGAAGGGGCAACATGAAGATGGGGGCATTGTGGAAGGGGAAATGTGGAGATGGGGGCATTTTGGAAGGGGCATTGTGGATGATGAAGGGGGCATTGTGGAGATGAAGGGACCATTGTGGAAGGGGTAATGTGGAGATGAAGGGGGGCATTATGGAGATAAAGGGGGCATTGTGGGAGGGGCAATGTGGAGATGAAGGGGGCATTGTGGAAGGGGCAATGTGGATGAGGGGGCCAATGTGGTCGGGGGGGCCCATGGCAGTTCTTGCACTAGGACCCGGTGGCTTCTAGTTACGCCTCTGGGAAAGAATCAAATGAAACTTCATGTAAGGATCCGGTTTCAGCTGAGATTGGGATCTGACAAAATGCATGGAAATATAAATTTCTGACAAAATAAAAGTAAATATTTGACAAAATAAAAAAACTCAAATTTTCATTTTATTTGTCCTCATGGTACAGTTGGTTTTATCCACACTACACTTTTTGTACATAAGGCCCAAAATATCTGCATAAAGTATGTTTCTTTCCTTTTTTTTCCTGACAAAATTGTGCTAATGTTGTTATATTTTTAAAAGTGATTCTATGCTCATACCTTGGAACTCTCTCTGGATCTGACTCGAAGACTCCGTTTTTTTATTCTTAAAGCGGAACTGAGGTTGCAACCTCAGTATAATGCTAACCGGAGCTTGATGTAACGATAGAAACCATTCACACCACACCAAACGGAAGCATGAACGAGCTCCCTGGGGCAGCTGGGAGGGAGGTGGGAGGAAAATTAGGAAGTCAAGAAGAGCTGAGACAAAGATTCAGCGTGCTACATTATGCTGACCAGCACAGCTTGAAGAAATAAGCACATGTAGAAGACCATTCCAGTGAAGGATTTCTTTTTCCATAACGTGATCTTGGCTCTGCTGAAGAGCCTGCGCCTGTTCAGGGATCGGATTCCCCTGCAGTCAGCTGGAGCTCTGACGTCAAGGGAGGGGGAACATTAAAAGCAGATATCTCGCAAACCATAAAGGTTTGAGAGATGCCACTGGGCTCATTTAATTTGGATTTTTAAAGGTTACAAGATTAATTAAAGTTAAATTGACATATTACTATCCCTTTAACTAAACCTATGGTAAAAAAACATGTATGAGGTGAATGTTCCCTTTTAATTACCTGGTCTCCAAGAATAGAGGCTGATTCTCAGGGCTCAGTGACTTTCTTTGTAACTCCGCCCACTTCACTGTCAGTTCCAGTCACTATCTTTCCTGTTCTTCCCACTCTCTGCCCATTTTAAGGACAAACCCCGCCTCTCAAGCTCACCTACACCAATCAAGCCCTGCTAATGTATTACACAAATTGTGTCATTTGAAAACTCCAGGCCCCAGGCCTTAGTGGATCTCCAGAGGCTTGGGCCAAGTAGGTTCCTAGGTTTGTTTATGCATTTAACCCTTTGAGTGCCAGAGAGGTATCCAACGCAGTGCAACACAATGCGCTTGATACCTCTCTGGCACTCAAAGGGTTAACATTTCATTATAAAAATAAGTGACAATAACGTTGAGTTAAATTTAGATCAGAATTTCCTAACAGCCATTTTTGGAAAATAAGACCTCATGACTTTTAAAGGGATAGTAATACTTAAAATGTAAAAAAAATATGTTATAGGGTCTATCCCCCTGAGTAAAACAAGAGTACTCCCACTGCTGAAAGGTGTTTCATTCAAAAGTTATTAATTTTCAAAGTTGAACTTTTTAGGTGCAATATCACAGTGGCCTGAAATTCTACAGTGGCGCTGTTGCTGCACCATCCTATGGAGATTTATGGTCCCGGGACAAGAGCTATCCATATGATCGTGTAGCAACAGCACCACTGTACAATTTCAGGCCACTGTGATATTGCACCTAAAAAATTCAACTTTGAAAATTAATAACTTTTACATAAAACACCTCTCAGCAGTGGGAGTACCCTTGTTTTACTCAGGGGGATAAACCCTACAACATTTTTTTTTACATTACTATCCCTTTAATGCACATTGTAAGGCGAAAAAGGGAGAGTAGGTAAATGACACCATAGCAAGGATAGAGAAATGTGTACAATTTGCGTGGTTTGCCGAAGGACAGTCTTGATCTACTACAAGAAAGTCTACAAAGTAAAACAAATTAATTTCTTTGAATCTTTATAATCAAAGCTCAGTCTTTTGAGTGTTTTTTTGCTTAAATGAGCAATAAAGTTTCTTTTTGAAAAATATACAGTATAAGGCTTTTTCATTAAAATAAAGACACTCCAGCTGCAGGGACGATTTTAATTCAAAGGTTTTTACAGCTCAAATTAATTTGAGTTAAGCAACTGTTGCACAGTGCCAACTAGTATCCAAAACGCAATTTTTCTTTACTGTGTGAAGTATTGGAGAGCTCTCCATATAAAATTATAGGAACAGCACCACCTAGTGACCAGTTTGCAAAACTGCATCTTTCAGAAGTGGCTAGTGTTCAGCTTTAACCCTTTGAGTGCCAGAGGTGTGTTCAATGTATTGCTAAGAAATGAATTATATTCCTCTCTGGCACGCAAAAGGTTAAAGAAAGTTAGTTTTAGGCTTTGGATTAAGGTTTGGTTGAGGGATATGGTAAGATTTAACCCTTTGAGTGTCAGATGTGTGGTCAAAGCATTGCTCCGCAATGCGTTGGGTACCCCTCTGACTCTCATAGGATTACAGTTGTTATCCAATATGCACAATACAAAACTAGAACAATTCTGGAGCAGACCAACTGCACCATTGATTTAAATGGGGCTTTTAATCCTGAATACTAGGGTATCCTTTTGAAATGGTGCACTTAAAATGTTGCGTGTTAAAGTGTTGCATGTCATTTCGAATGGCTCATTTAGTATGGTGCGACTTAAAGTATCGCAAATTCTACATGTCGTGTCATTCTGAATGACGCATTCACCATATCGCGCGTTCTTATGTTACTCTTTAATGCACGACATGGTGAACGAGCCATTCGGAAAGATGCGACATGTAGAATTTGTGACACTTTAAGACGCAACATGCTAGATGCGCCATTCGGAATGACGCGGCCAAAGACATGAAACACATTAAGATGCAACATTTTAAAGGGATAGTAATACTTAAAATGTAAAAATAAAAATGTTGTAGGGTTTATCCCCTGAGTAAAACAAGGGTACTCCCACTGCTGAAAGGTGTTTCATTCAAAAATTTTTTTAGGTGCAATATCACAGTGGCCTGAAACTGTACAGTGGCGCTGTTGCTACACCATCCTATGGAGATTTATGGTCCCTGGACCAGAGCTGTCCATAGGATCATGTAGCAACAGCGCCACTGTACAATTTCAGGCCACTGTGATATTGCACCTAAAAAAATTCAACTTTGAAAATTAATAACTTTTGAATGAAACACCTTTCAGCAGTGGGAGTACTCTTGTTTTACTCAGGGGGATAAACCCTACAACATATTTTTTTTTACATTTTAAGTATTACTATCCCTTTAAGTGTGCCATTTCAAAAGTAAACTAGTACTAGCAAGGTGTCCAATTTGCATTTAAATTAATGTGATTTGTTATTTTGTTCCCCTTGCCACAGTCTGTTTCCCCCAGAATTCCTTCTCTTTCTTTGTACTTATGACCCTTTAGTGCTAGAGATTTATGCAATGCATTGCCAAACAATGTGTTGCATAACCCTCTGGCACTCAAAGGGTTATCTGCAAAAGGCTGAACAGAAAATTTTCAAGGAAATACGATAATGCCTTTGGTTATTTTCAATCTGAATATTTATCATTGGTTGTGGAATAACACGGTTTTTCATTTATGAATAAGCAAAGAGAAGGTTATGTCAGAGAGATACTGCAGATTCCATAACCACATCCTGATTGATATATCATCAAACATACACATACATAAACCGTGTACCAGTGTATGTTTATCAGCAGTGACTAGTGGGGCTTCCCAGAATCAACACTTCAATCACTAGCATATACTTGACAACATTAGGCCTGGATTTACTTTGATCCGAAAATATCCCAGAAACATTTTTTTTTTACTTGAGACATTTTGACTATAGTTTCTGATTATCCTACAGAAGTTACTTTACACTCCAGAAATTGAACACTTTTTATCTAATGGTTTTTCATCTGGACACCAATTTCTATGTTATTCTATAGAGCCAATGCACTAAGACCCATTTAAAGGGATAGTAATATTTCGTTTTATCTTTATTTTATTTTGTAGGCATTAAAAAAACGTGAAGAATGATATAAGTCTTATTTCTCAAACCTTTATGGTTTGAGAGATATTCACAAGCAAAGTTTCCCCCTTCCGCCCCTTTTACTTAGTGTAAGCCATCTCTTCTCAGATGTGAAATCCAGTCCATAGACCAGACAGATAACAGAAGGGGACAATCTTCTTCCTATGAGAACAATGAAAGCCCTGTCCTCCTTGACAAAATTTCAGGTTTTTCCCTTATCTTAATTGAAGATTGTCCCTCTCTGCAGTCTACCTGGGCACCTCCCTTCTGATCTGGATGAGCAGTGTTACATCAGTAAAAGGGGCGGGAGGGGGATACTTTGTCATTGAATTACTCTTGAACTACAACTCTGACAGAATTGAAATAACACTCTCCAAAGTCTAAATACTATGATGATTAACCCTTTCGCGACACAGGACGTACATGTACGTCCTGTGTGGCTGTCACTTAGTGACAGAGGATGTACATGTACGTCCTGGAAATCCGGCTCCCCGCGCGGCTGCACGCCGTTCGGGGACTCCGGATTCTTTTAACAAAAAAAAAAAAATGTTAGACGGGCGTTAAGTGACGGCCGCGTCTGCACGCGGCCGTCACTAAGGGGTTAATTAGAGCTGCTTTTATTATGAACCATTACTATCCCTTTAAGAAATCTTAGTGCATAGGCTCCATAGAATAACATAGGAATTGGAGAAGTGATATCACTGGAGAAGTCATCTCCGCATTATCACCTCTTTATCAAGCCTTAGCGCATCTCCCCCTGGTGTAAACATTGTAAGAACAGAAGATGTTCTCAAATGGATTTGATTGTCCATCCCCAAATGGCAAAGTGAAGGAGCTGGTTTCGCTGAGACCTGCAGAAGTGGAACAAAGTTACTGTCAAATCCCACTTTTTTAGAGAACAATGCAATCAGTTTTTCTCTAAGAGCGCTATGTTCAAAAGAAAACTGCAGTGATTCTGGAGCACACCAACTGCGCCAGAGGGGAGTAATCAAAATCCCTACTTACTTAAATGGGGCTTTTAACCACCTGAATGATAGAGGACCCCAATCGGGGATGTATGCCACATTATTCAGAGCAGGCAACTCTCTGGAGCTGCAAATTTGGAAAGCAGCCTCAGCAGTGCTGGCCACACCCACATTCTGAATTGTGGGTGTGGCCAGAACAATCTCACTGCCCTGTGCCAGTTATATACCAATTTGCAGGCTATTATTTAACCCTCTGGATGCTAGAGAGACCTCTAACTCATCGCTCTGCAATGCATTGGAGATCTCGGTAGCAACCAAGGAGTTTTTTTTTCTTACTTGCTTGTTATAGGCCACGAGTATTTTCTATACCAGGAAACACTGGATGGGACTGGGGGCGGAGTCATGTAAGGAGCAGGGGTGTGGCCATGGGTGTAGCTAAGTGCAACTAGAGTGCCTTGCCTATGGGGCTCCTGGGATGTAAATCCGGCCCTGACCCCACTGATTTTAAAAGCAATGCATTGGGGCCCTCATTAGCATTTATGAACTTAAAAGTCCAAGTTACAGCAAGATAAAATGTATGAATATTACATGTCCCCTGAGGTGCATTTGGTTTGCTCCCAAATGACTTCAATTTTCTTTTGTGCAAAACGTCCTAAAACAGTTGACTACAAGCCAAAGCCATCTGCAAGCAATATTAGACCTTTTGTAGAAAAATATATGATACATTCTGGAGCAAACCAACTGTGCTCCAGGAAGAAATAAAGCTTCCCCAAATTCTCCTTGATTTAAATTGGGCTTTTAACCCCTTGAATATTAGAGATGTCTGCAACATATTGCTGTGCAATATACTGGAGACCATTCAAGTGTTCTAGGGGTTAATAGCCTCATTTAGATTTATAGGAATTTTCAGTTCCTGTCGTGCAGTTGGTCTATTCCGGTTTGCTCATCTTTTACTTCCTGTATAAAGGCCACTAAATCTTTATTTGGAATTATTTATGTTTTGTTTTCACTGGGACTTTTTTGGATTAAATGACAATCTTTTAGCTTGAAATTTGGAGTTTTCTTTTTAACTCTTTTTTAATTGTCAGAAGGTTGTACAATATATTGCTTCGCAATGTGTTCTGTATCTCTCTGGCACTCAGAGAGTTAAACCTCAAAATATCAATGTTGAAAATAAGAAAAGAGATGTAAGTGGCTTTTTGCAAAACCATAATTAAAGGGACACTAACACTTAAAATGAAATTGGCATAGCGGGGAACTCTCCGGATTTGCCCCAGATTTGCTGCTAATTACCCAGTCTCCGGGGCAGAGGCTGGTTCTCCGGATGTGGGGTGTTTCTACCGAAACTCTGCCCACTTATGTTCTCTCCCAGTCTGTTCCTGCCACTCCCCACCCTCTTGTCCTGCTTCCCCAACCTATTCATTCTACTTTTTTTTTTTGAAGACCTGCCCCAACCATATTTAAGTCCCACCACTTTTTTATGCAAATCACATCATTTATCTCCCCCTGCAGCACCACAGTCAACATGAAAAAGTTCCCAGGTATGGGGTTATATAACTTTAAATGCCATGGATATCACATAAGCATCTGTAAAAGGTATTTCATGTTTGATCCTTAAAATCTAATCCTTAACTTGAATTTTGATGCATGTAAACTATCCTATAGGCACATTTTGCCTGTCTGTGCACTGATAATACTGTTAATGTATTGAGATTAGCATTCGCTGTTCTTTTCAGAAAGGTTGTTACATGATTTCAGTCCATTTAAAGACAATTCAGAACAATCACTTCTTTAACACCCTATCAGGATTTGTGTGGTAATGAGAACCCTGAGAAAAGCACAAATGGGATCTTCCAAACAGTTATTTTCCATAGGGTAGCATTTAACCCTTTGAGTGCCAGAGAGGTTGGATACTTTTCTGGCACTCAAAGGGTTAAAGGGATAGTAATACGTAAAATGTAAAAAGAAAAAAAAATTTTGTAAGGTTTATCCCTCTGAGTAAATCATAGGTACTCCCACCCCTGAAAGGTGTTTTATTCAAAAGTTAATACAGCTCAAACTTGAATTCATTACGTGCAGTATCCTAGTGGCCTGAAATTGTACAGTGGCGCTGTTGCTACACCACCCTATGGCCAGATATGGTCAGTTGAACATAAACCTCCATAGGATGGTGTAGCAACAGCACCACTGTACAAATTCAGGCCACTGTGATACTGCACATAATACATTCAAGTTTGAGTATTGAGTTTTAACTTTTGAATAAAACACCTCTCAGCAATGGAAGTACCTTTGTTTTTCTCAGGGGAATGAGCACTACAATTTATATATATATATATATAGATAGATAGATATAGATATATATATAGATATATACAATTATTTTAAGTAGTACTATTGTTTTGGCCTCCTGATCATTTTTAGGTGATAGGGTTCCTTTAAAATCAATTCGTTTTGGTGCAACTTACTCTGTGGTGGTAAACTAATTTCTGTATTTAAATTTATTTATCCCTATAAGAGCATTAGGGAAACTGAAACCCCACAGCTGTTGTTGGACCACAGTTCCCATCATTTCCAGCCAAGGGTGATGGGAGTTGTAGTCCAAGACAGATTCTGAGCCTTGGGTTGACCACTCTTGACCTATGTGTCACATCACCCTTCGTTCAACTAGAACTATGGTTACAGAGCTCTCATACTGAAATGTCATTTCTTTGTGAAATTTTATCTGTTGGAACAAGGGTTATACTAATATCTCTTACTCTCTTGACATTTTAGCATTTTGAAGGAGCAATGTTCTTGTTGTTTGGTTGTCAGAGAAAAATACCTACAGCTAATAAAGGGCAGGTCTTCAGTCAAGCTGCCTATCTGCCAGAATTGCTGCTTCCTTCATAAACTACGTAAGTCAGAAGAAGTTACAGGTTTATCTCTCAATCGCACATTCAATACAAGTAACAAATATCTCTGTTTTATAAGCCAAGTAGTACAAAAGTGCTACAGAATAAAAATCATAATTGCTTTATATGTCATTTTCTGTTTTAAAGTGGAACTGACGCATTATACCAGGTGCGGGCAGCCTCTTGAGAACTACAACGCCCATCATCCCTAACCAGCCAACATCTGTAATGAGATGATGGAAGTTTTAGCTCTAGTTGGAGTATCAAAGGTTACCTATCTCTACCAAATAATAAACAATGTGATTTTGAAAGTGCTTTCAAACATACTTACCTATATTTTTCAGCCATTTTTATGTAAAATATTAGTTTGTGAGATATTTAGCTTTGTTTATTTGTTGTAAGGATGTAAGCTTGCTGAAGCCTATCTCTGGGTGGGAGGAGCCACCCAGAGATTAGCAGGAAGCTATATAATCTGAGATAAGCAAATAAGGAACCCAGAATGCAGGGAAACAGTAGATAGGCCAAGGGTAGATTTATTGAGATAATGCAAGTCCAGAGTAACAAGCCAGAGGTCAGGGCAGGCTGAGATAATGCAAGTCCAGAGTAACAAGCCAGAGGTCAGGGCAGTCTGAGATAATGCAAGTCCAGTGTAACAAGCCAGAGGTCAGGGCAGGCTGAGATAATGCAAGTCCAGTGTAACAAGCCAGAGGTCAGGGCAGGCTGAGATAATGCAAGTCCAGTGTAACAAGCCAGAGGTCAGGGCAGGCTGAGATAATGCAAGTCCAGTGTAACAAGCCAGAGGTCAGGGCAGGCTGAGATAATGCAAGCCCAGTGTAACAAGCCGTAGGTCAGGGCAGGCTGAGATAATGCAAGTCCAGTGTAACAAGCCAGAGGTCAGGGCAGGCTGAGATAATGCAAGTCCAGTGTAACAAGCCAGAGGTCAGGGCAGGCTGAGATAATGCAAGTCCAGTATAACAAGCCAGAGGTCAGTACCTGAGATCCAATACAAGGTCCAGGAGGAAGGCCTGTAGAGTGGAAGCTTGGCAGAAGATGCAGGTTGGACAGGAGGATCCAAAGGTGCAGGCTGGCTGGAGAAACAAAGGAGCAGACTGGGCTGGAGGACCAAAGGTGCAGGCTGGCTGGAGGACCAAATGTTCAGGCTGGCTGGAGAGACAAAGGAGCAGGCTGGGCTGGAGAATGCAGAGCCTAAACGCAGGCTGGAAGCGGGAAGCACTGGGAGGCGAAACTGCGGCAAGCAGACCGCCCGGGACTCAAGTAACAACTGAGCGCCGAGTCCCGGTTGCCGCCAGTTTAAATGGACGCCGGGCGCCCAGTGAATGACGTCGGTGTGACGACCGACGTCAGACCTCGCTACTGCGCATGCGCGAGAACGCGCGCATGCGCCCAGCCGTCCTGAAGCCAGTAGAGCTACTGGCAAGGACGGCGAGGGACATGACAGTTCCTCCCCTTTACGATCAACCTCCGGGTGGTCAGGTCAGCAGGTGGGTCTGGATGATTCCGATGAAAGGTACGAATACAGGCCGTGGTGTTGAAGTTGCCTGCGGGTTCCCAGGAACGGTCTTCTGGGCCGTAACCCTTCCAATGTACCAGGTAATCCAAACGGCCCCGTCGAAAACGAGAGTCTAGAATCATCTCAACCTCGAACTCATCAGGATCTGCAATGGAAACAGGAGGAGGTCTAGAAGGTTCTCGGCCAGGAAACGGGCTGGGAATCCATTTCTTCAATTGAGAGATGTGGAACGTTGGGTGAATCCGGTACGAGGCAGGTAGTGCCAGACGATATGCTACTGGATTAATGACTTGAGTGATAGAAAAAGGTCCCAAGAAGCGAGGTCCCAATTTTTTGGTGGGACAAGAAAGGCAAACATGTGAAGAGGACAGCCATACTTTATCCCCAATCTGTAGTTCAGGTCCTCTCTGTCGGTGTTTATCAGCATATCGTTTATAGTCTTGCTGTGCAGATCTCAGAATTTGACTTAACACATGATGAGACTGCTGTAACTGTTGTATTCGTTGATTAGCCTCTGGGACTGGAGTGGTGGGGGTGAGTCCTGGTAGAGCTGCCGGGTGGTATCCATAGTTGGCCAAGAAAGGAGAGTTTTTTAAGGCACTGTGATAACGATTATTATAAGCAAATTCTGCCATGGGGAGTAAGTGGTACCAATTATCTTGTAAGTGAGAAGAGAAGCAACGTAAGTACTGTTCCAAAGTCTGATTGGTCCTTTCTGTCTGCCCATTTCTTTGTGGGTGATATCCTGAAGATAGGTTACTGGTAATTTGAAGACCGGCACAAAATGCTCTCCAAAATTTTGATGTGAATTGGGTACCTCTGTCTGAAGTAATGGATTGTGGTACTCCATGAAGACGGAAGATTTCCTGTAGATACAAAGAAGCGGTTCGGCTGGCTGAAGGTAGACCTTTGCTTGGGATGAAATGAGCCATCTTAGTAAATCGGTCTACTACTACCATAATGGTATTATGTTGGTTTGAACCTGGTAAATCCACAATGAAATCAATTGTTACATCCCTCCAAGGACCAGAGGGTATGGGTAAAGGATGGAGCAAACCGGATGGTTTGGTGTGTTGGCTTTTAGCTCTGGCACATGTGTCACAAGAGGATACGTAGTGATTGACATCCTGCTTTAAGTTTGGCCACCAGAAATACCGCTGAATGGCTTCTAAGGTCTTTTGGATTCCTCCATGGCCTGCAACAGGAAGATCGTGAAACTGGTGAAGAGTCTCTTGACGGACGGATTCAGGGACAAAAACTGTATCTTGCTTATACAATAGGCCATCAGTGAAGGTTAAGGCGTATAGTTGTATCAAACGAGGAGAAGGAGTGGTGGCTTGTTTGATACGTTCCAGTAAGTTGGTGGTGACAAGGAGGAATTGACGTGGTTGCAAAATTGTATCAGGAAGTGTAGTAGTATTGGAAGGTACTGTATACATCCTGGATAAAGCATCTGCTTTCAAATTTTTTGAGCCCGGTCTGTAGGTGATGTGTAGTTGGAATCGTGCAAAGAACATTGCCCATCTGGCTTGACGAGGTCGTAGTCTGCGGGCTGATTGGAGATATTCCAGATTTCTGTGATCTGTATATATTGTAATAGGATACTCTGAACCCTCTAATAAGTGTCTCCATTCTTCCAAGGCGCATTTAATAGCGAGCAGTTCCTTGTCTCCCACATCATAATTTTGCTCGGCAGGTGTAAGACGCCTGGAGTAGAAGGCTACTGGATGTAAACGATCTTTATTGCCCATATGTTGTGACAGTACTGCCCCTGTAGCGATATTAGAAGCATCTACTTCTAAAAAGAAAGGTTTGTTGACATCAGGTTGTTGTAGAATAGGTGCTTGCGTAAAGTGAAGTTTTAAACGGTCAAAAGCTTGTTGAGCTTCAGGAGTCCAGTGAAAACTGGCATCTTTCTTGGTTAAACATGTGAGTGGTGAAATCAATTTTGAGAAATCCCGGATAAAGTGTCGGTTGAAGTTGGCAAAGCCAACGAACCTCTGAATTGCCTTCTTGTCAGATGGTATGGGCCACTTCAGTATAGCTGTTCTCTTACGAGGATCCATCTTTAACTGTCCTGGGGAAACAAGGAAACCTAGGAATTCGATCTCAGACACTTCAAAAGAACATTTCTCCAACTTAGCGTACAAACCATGTGTACGAAGCCTAGTTAACACTCTCTTCTGATATGACTGCGATGTTCTTGTAGTGAATGTGAAAAGACAAGAATGTCATCTAAGTAAATGACAACAAACTGGTCCAGTAGGTCCCGAAAAACATCATTTACGAAATGCTGAAATGTTGCAGGAGCGTTACATAACCCGAAGGGCATCACGGTGTACTCAAAGTGTCCATATCTGGTTCAGAAGGCGGTCTTCCATTCGTCTCCCTTGCGGATGTGAACCAGGTTATATGCTCCTCGTAGATCGATTTTTGTGAAGATCTTCGCAGTTGACATGCGTTCAAACAATTCTGGGATCAGTGGTAACGGATAGCGATTTTTAATGGTAATGGCATTGAGTTCCCGATAGTCTACGCAGGGGCGTAGACCACCGTCTTTCTTGGGTACAAAGAAAATCCCGGCTCCAGCTGGAGAAGTGGAAGGTCGAATAAATCCTTTCTCCAAATTTTCAGATATGTACTCTTTAAGATATTGTAGTTCTGGTCCGGATAGAGGATATATATGTCCATAGGGTATAGTTGATCCAGAGAGAAGTTCGATAGGACAATCATATGGCCTATGAGGCGGAAGAAGGTCAGCCCCTTTTTTATCAAAAACATCTGAGAAATCCTGATAGGCCATGGGTATAGTTGACGTTGTAACACAGGTCAACAGTTTAGGCTCTGTTTTGATAAGACATTTTTCTTTACAGTGGGTGGAAAGAAAGGTTACAGTTTTGGAAGACCACTCAATATGGGGGTCGTGAATTTGTAGCCATGGAAGACCCAAAATAAGAGGAAACAAAAGAGATGGAACAACTTCAAATTTAATTTCTTCTCTACGATTTACAGCAGTGAGAAGATACAGAGGTAAAGTCTCATAAAGAATGGGACCTGACTGTAGATAGCTTGCATCCGCCATCTGAAGCGTGAACGGTTGGGTTTTGCGTTTGATGGGTATGCCCAAGGATTGAGCTGTCTCCTGGCTCAGGAAACAACTACTGGCTCCGGAATCTATGATGGCCGACACCTCACTCTGCTGTGTGTTCTACTGTAGAATAACAGAGAGGGATATGTAAGAAGGAGTGGGCAACAGAATAGGAGCGGATGATGTTGCAGGTAAAAAATGCCTACCTTGGGAAGGCCGTGGTCTGGTATCACAAGTCCTGAGATGGTGACCCCCTTTTCCACAATAGAGGCAAAGATTTAAAAGTCATCTACGGTCTCGTTCAGCTTTAGATAGAGGTCCCCGTAGAACACCCAGCTGCATAGGCTCCTCTGTGGTGGTGACAGTAGCAGGTGGTTGAGATGAAGCTGGAGTACGATGGGGAGGAGAAGAAGTAGCAGAACGTTCACGCCGCCGTTCTCTCAAGTGGCGGTCAATTTGTATGGAGAGATGAGTGAACTCATCTAGTGTAACTGGTATAGGTACTCTAACCAGTTCGTCCTTCAGGCTTTCAGATAGGCCTAGACGAAATTGATCCATGAGCGCAGCTTCATTCCACTTGGAATCAATTGACAGACGACGGAAGTCAGCAACGTAGTCCTCAACTGGGCGTCTCCCTTGAATTAGGGACCTTAATGCTACCTGAGCTGAGGCCGTTTTAAAAGGGTCATCATTAGTGATGAGCGAGCACCCCAATGCTCGGGTGTTCGGGTGCTCTGACCGAGCACCCCCTGAGGCTCGAGTGCTCGGCCGAGCACCCGAGCCCCATTGAAGTCAATGGGAGGACTCGAGCATTACACCAGGCACCCCCTGCTCTGATGAGGGGAGGGTGCCTGGTCCATAGGAAAATGGCAGAAAAGGATGGAAACACCACAGAAATGGTTCAGGGACAGCATAGGGAGGATGTCTGGATGCATCTTGGACTCCAACATCGCTGCTGGGAACGATCTTTCGCCCATAGTACGCCATTTTTACAGACTGACCATAAAACACACAAAAAGGAAAATAAAAACGACTTTAGGCGAAAAATTGTTACCAAACAATATTTGCTGTATATTTACTTGTATATCATCTGCAAATTCTCCCAAAAATTTCCTTGATTTTCTGAAGTGAGGCCATGATTAAGAGGGAAACGTGCGCAGAGGCAAATTCTCCCAAAAATTTCTTTGATTTTCAGAACTGAGGCCATGATTAAGAGGGAAACGTGCGCAGAGGCAAATTCTCCCAAAAATGTCCTTGATTTTCAGAACTGAGGCCATGATTAAGAGGGAAACGTGCGCAGAGGCAAATTCTCCCAAAAATTTCCTTGATTTTCAGAATTGAGGCCATGATTAAGAGGGAAACGTGCGCAGAGGCAAATTCTCCCAAAAATTTCCTTGATTTTCAGAACTGAGGCCATGATTAAGAGGGAAACGTGCGCAGAGGCAAATTCTCCCAAAAATTTCCTTGATTTTCAGAACTGAGGCCATGATTAAGAGGGAAACGTGCGCAGAGGCAAATTCTCCCAAAAATTTCCTGGATTTTCAGAACTGAGGCCATGATTAAGAGGGAAACGTGCGCAGAGGCAAATTCTCCCAAAAATTTCCTTGATTTTATTGAACTGAGGCCATGATTAAGAGGGAAACGTGCGCTGAGCTGACCATCTAAAACATTATGGGTGAGGGTCTGCTGCAGAGCTGACCATCCTAAACATTATATGCGAAGGCCCGCTAGTGAGCTGACGCTATAAAACATTATATGAGAGGGCCCGCTAGAGAGCTGACCCAATAAAACATTATATGAGAAGGCCCGCTGGTGAGCTGACCTATATAAAAATTGTCAAACAGGGCCCGCTGGTGAGCTGGCCCTATATAAAAATTATATCACAGGGCCCGCTGGTGAGCTGGCCCTATATAAAAATTATATCACAGGGCCCGCTGGTGAGCTGGCCCTATATAAAAATTATATCCCAGGGCATATGGAAGAGGAGGAGGAGGATGAGAAGATTAAGAGTCAACCATATACCCGTTTTTTGGGTGGAAGGGGTGAATGGGAATACAGAGTATTCCCATCATTGTAAATAACATATATAAAGTGAGTTTATGTTCCCCCGGGGCTTTCCTCCAGTGGAGTGGAGAAGTCAGGGGAAATCCAGGCCTTGTTCATTTTTATAAGTGTCAACCTATCAGCATTGTCGGTGGAAAGGCGGATACGCTTATCTGTTATGATGCCACCAGCAGCACTAAATACCCGCTCAGACAGAACGCTGGCGGCAGGGCAGGCCAGCACCTCCAAGGCGTAGAGTGCCAGTTCATACCACGTGTCCAGCTTGGACACCCAGTAGTTGTAAGGCACAGAGGGATCATTAAGGACGCTGACACGGTCTGCTACGTACTCCTTCACCATCTTCCAAAACTTTTCCCTCCTTGTGACACTAGGCTGCGCATCAGGGTGAGGGTGCTGGCGGGGTGTCATGAAGGTGTCCCACGCCTTGGAGAGTGTTGCCCTGCCTTTCTCGGAACTGCTGTGTGCTCCCCTTTTCTCCCCTTCTCTGTTGGCCAAGGTAGCACGTACTCTGCCGCCAGCGTTGTCAGATGGAAAATTTTGGAGCAATTTTTCAACAAGAACCTTCTGGTATTGCACCATTTTGCTTGTCCTCTCCACCGGAGGAATGAGAGATGAGAAATTCTCTTTGTAGCGGGGGTCCAGAAGGGTGAACACCCAGTAATCCGTGTTGTTTAAAATGCGTATAACGCGTGGGTCACGGGAAAGGCAGCCTAACATAAAGTCAGCCATGTGTGCCAGAGTACCAACAGGCAAGATTTCGCTGTCCTCACCAGGAGGATGACTCTCAATCTCCTCATCCTCTTCCTCCTCTTCTGCCCACCCACGCTGAAGAGATGGAACTAAAGTTCCATGGCTACCCTCTGTAGCGGAGGCAACCGTGTCTTCCTCCTCCTCCTCCTCCTCCTCCTCCTCCGCCTCTTCCAATTGTCGCTGAGAAGACGAAGTGAGGGTGCTCTGGCTATCACCTTGTGTAAGCTCTTCCTCCCCCATTTCCACCTCTTCCACATGCAAAGCGTCGGTTTTAATTGTGAGCAGCGAGCGTTTCAGTAGACACAGAAGTGGGATGGTTACACTGATAATAGCGTTATCGCCGCTCACCATCTGTGTCGATTCCTCAAAATTGCGTAAAACCTCGCAGAGGTCTGACATCCATTCCCACTCCTCACTTCTGATTACAGGAAGTTGAACGGAGAGGCGACGACCGTGTAACAGCTGGTACTCCACTACTGCCCTCTGCTGCTCACAAAGCCGGGCCAACATGTGGAAGGTGGAGTTCCAGCGCGTGCTCACGTCACACAGCAGCCGGTGAGCTGGCAATTGTAAGCGCTGCTGCAGCTTCAACAGGCCGGCCGAAGCTGTAGATGACTTACGGAAATGTGCACACACGCGGCGCACCTTGGTCAAGAGATCA
Source organism: Rhinophrynus dorsalis (assembly GCA_037306005.1). Lineage (NCBI taxonomy): Eukaryota > Metazoa > Chordata > Amphibia > Anura > Rhinophrynidae > Rhinophrynus > Rhinophrynus dorsalis. The sequence goes on from CM074725.1 coordinate 50,979,618, forward strand.
TGCACATTGGGGTAGGTTTTTAGAAATCGCTGCACCACTAAATTAAATACATGCGCTAGGCATGGTACGTGTGTGAGCTTGCCGAGCTCCAAAGCCGCCACCAAGTTACGCCCATTATCACACACAACCATGCCTGGTTGCAGGTTGAGTGGCGAGAGCCACTGCTCGGTCTGGTGACTAATCCCCTGCAACAGCTCTGAGGCCGTGTGCTGTTTGTCCCCAAGGCAGATCAGCTTCAGCACGGCCTGCTGACGCTTCCCCACTGCAGTGCTACACTGCTTCCAGCTACTGGCTGATGGGGGAGTGGCGCTGCGTGTAGAGAATTCGGAGGTGGAAACGGAGGAGGAGGAGCCAATAACGTAGGTGCTGGCGGAAACCCTGATGGAGGTAGGGCCCGCAATCCTCGGCGTGGGTAGCACCCGTGCCATCCCAGGGTCCGAGTCGCTCCCAGCCTCCACGACATTCACCCAGTGTGCCGTCAGGGAAATGTAGCGTCCCTGGCCACAAGCACTTGTCCATGTGTCAGTCGTTAAGTGGACCTTCCCAGTAACTGCGTTGGTCAGGGCACGGGTGATGTTACGGGACACATGGTGGTGTAATGCGGGGATGGCACACCTGGAAAAGTAGTGGCGGCTGGGGACCGCGTACCGAGGGACAGCTGCTGCCATCAGGCTGCGGAAGGACTCAGTGTCCACAAGCCTAAATGGCAGCATTTCGATGGCCAGTAATTTTGAAAGGTGTGAGGTTAGTGCTATGGCCTGTGGGTGGGTGGCTGGGTACTTTCTCTTGCGCTCAAATGCCTGGGGTAACGACATTTGGACGCTGCGCTGGGACAGGGAAGTGGATGTGGTCGCTGATGGTGCTTCAGATGCTACAGGTGCAGGGCGGGAGGTATGCGGGCCTGCGCCTTCGACAGGCGATTGGCCGGCACCGAAAACAGGGGAAGAGGAGGCAGTGGTGTGGCCTGCAGACACAGATGGGCGATCCAGGCATTCCTCCCACTTATTACGGTGCTTGGATGCCATGTGTCGGATCATGCTGGTGGTGGTGAGGTTTCTAGTGTTCATGCCTCGGCTCATTCTGGTGTGGCACAGGTTGCAAACTACAATTCTTTTGTCGTCCGCACTTTCCTTAAAAAAACGCCATACCGCGGAACACCTACCCTTTGGCAAGGTAGATTTACGCAAGGGGGTGCTCCGTGGAACATTTGCGGGCCGGTTTGGTGCGGTCCACCTTCTTTCTGTAGCCACACCACTGCCTCTTCCAGCCTGTTGCGGTGCTGCAGATGGCTCACCCTCAGGACTGCTGTCATCGCTCGGCTCTACAACTTCCCAGGTGGGGTCAGTCACCTCATCGTCCACCAAGTCCTCCTCCACTTCCTCACTCTGATCATCCTCCTCAAGTCTTGATCCCACCACATACTCAGTCATTGACAACTGTATAACATTCTCCTCAACAAGGTCTTGAGACGGAAATAGTGGTTGATTTAATGGCAACTGTGTCTCATCATCATCATCATCATCCACTACTTCCTTTGACCTTAAATGCCGTTCACATCTGTCATCTTCTTGTGATTGGGTAGCCTCTAGAGGTTGTGAATCAGGGCACAAGATGTCAAGTTCCTCTGCAAGCGTGCTTGGAGAGAGGGTCAAATGAAGGATTGGTGATGAGACGAGCTCCTCACTATATCCCAGTGTGGGATCACTTCTTTGACCAGACCGTGTATGGTGGGAGGAAGGATGATCAGAGTGAGGATTATGTTGACCAGACTCTTGGCTACTGAGAGTGGACTTGGTGGAAGACAGGGTGGTGCTTAACCGACTGGAAGCAGTATCAGCTGTCATCCAACCGACCACCTGCTCGCAGTGGTCGGACCTAGAGAGTGATGTCCTGCGACGTCCTGTAAAATTAGACATGAAGCTAGGTATGGTGGATGTCTTTCTTTCTTGTGCTCTGGCACCAGGCACAGTTTCTCCGCGTCCTGACCCGCGCCCTGAACTATCAGGATCACGTCCACTTCCCCGTCCCTTTTTACCCGCCTTCTTCATCTTACACGGAATATGTGACTTTAATATTTGAGTTTGAAAACTTAACAGTATTTCTTCCTATTCTGCAACTGTGCAGAGTACACAGAATAGGCTGCTAAACTGCGGTGACGAACACTGAATGGAATATGTGACTTTAATATTTTAGTTTGAAAACTTAACAGTATTTCTTCCTAGTCTGCAACTGTGCAGAGTACACAGAATAGGCTGCTAAACGGCGGTGACACACACTGAATGGAATATGTGACTTTAATATTTGAGTTTGAAAACTTAACAGTATTTCTTCCTATTCTGCAACTGTGCAGAGTACACAGAATAGGCTGCTAAACGGCGGTGACACACACTGAATGGAATATGTGACTTTAATATTTGAGTTTGAAAACTTAACAGTATTTCTTCCTAGTCTGCAACTGTGCAGAGTACACAGAATAGGCTGCTAAACTGCGGTGACACACACTGAATGGAATATGTGACTTTAATATTTTAGTTTGAAAACTTAACAGTATTTCTTCCTAGTCTGCAACTGTGCAGAGTACACAGAATAGGCTGCTAAACGGCGGTGACACACACTGAATGGAATATGTGACTTTAATATTTGAGTTTGAAAACTTAACAGTATTTCTTCCTATTCTGCAACTGTGCAGAGTACACAGAATAGGCTGCTAAACTGCGGTGACGAACACAGAATGGAATATGTGACTTTAATATTTTAGTTTGAAAACTTAACAGTATTTCTTCCTAGTCTGCAACTGTGCAGAGTACACAGAATAGGCTGCTAAACGGCGGTGACACACACTGAATGGAATATGTGACTTTAATATTTTAGTTTGAAAACTTAACAGTATTTCTTCCTAGTCTGCAACTGTGCAGAGTACACAGAATAGGCTGCTGAACGGCGGTGACACACACTGAATGGAATATGTGACTTTAATATTTTAGTTTGAAAACTTAACAGTATTTCTTCCTATTCTGCAACTGTGCAGAGTACACAGAATAGGCTGCTAAACGGCGGTGACACACACTGAATGGAATATGTGACTTTAATATTTGAGTTTGAAAACTTAACAGTATTTCTTCCTAGTCTGCAACTGTGCAGAGTACACAGAATAGGCTGCTAAACTGCGGTGACGAACACAGAATGGAATATGTGACTTTAATATTTTAGTTTGAAAACTTAACAGTATTTCTTCCTAGTCTGCAACTGTGCAGAGTACACAGAATAGGCTGCTAAACGGCGGTGACACACACTGAATGGAATATGTGACTTTAATATTTGAGTTTGAAAACTTAACAGTATTTCTTCCTATTCTGCAACTGTGCAGAGTACACAGAATAGGCTGCTAAACTGCGGTGACGAACACAGAATGGAATATGTGACTTTAATATTTTAGTTTGAAAACTTAACAGTATTTCTTCCTAGTCTGCAACTGTGCAGAGTACACAGAATAGGCTGCTAAACGGCGGTGACACACACTGAATGGAATATGTGACTTTAATATTTTAGTTTGAAAACTTAACAGTATTTCTTCCTAGTCTGCAACTGTGCAGAGTACACAGAATAGGCTGCTAAACGGCGGTGACACACACTGAATGGAATATGTGACTTTAATATTTTAGTTTGAAAACTTAACAGTATTTCTTCCTATTCTGCAACTGTGCAGAGTACACAGAATAGGCTGCTAAACGGCGGTGACACACACTGAATGGAATATGTGACTTTAATATTTGAGTTTGAAAACTTAACAGTATTTCTTCCTAGTCTGCAACTGTGCAGAGTACACAGAATAGGCTGCTAAACTGCGGTGACACACACTGAATGGAATATGTGACTTTAATATTTTAGTTTGAAGACTTAACAGTATTTCTTCCTATTCTGCAACTCTGCACAGTACACAGAATGTGCTGCTAAACTGCGGCGAAGCACACTGAATGGAATATGTGACTTTGATATTTTAGTTTGAAGACTTAACAGTATTTCTTCCTATTCTGCAACTCTGCACAGTACACAGAATGTGCTGCTAAACTGCGGCGAAGCACACTGAATGGAATATGTGACTTTGATATTTTAGTTTGAAGACTTAACAGTATTTCTTCCTATTCTGCAACTCTGCACAGTACACAGAATGTGCTGCTAAACTGCGGCGAAGCACACTGAATGGAATATGTGACTTTGATATTTTAGTTTGAAGACTTAACAGTATTTCTTCCTATTCTGCAACTCTGCACAGTACACAGAATGTGCTGCTAAACTGCGGCGACGCACACTGAATGGAATATGTGACGTTGATATTTTAGTTTGAAGACTTAACAGAATGTGCTCTAATCTGCAACTTTGCACACTAAACAGAATGTGCTCTAATCTGCAACTTTGCACACTAAACAGAATGTGCTCTAATCTGCAACTTTGCACACTAAACAGAATGTGCTCTAATCTGCAACTGTGCACACTAAACAGAATGTGCTCTAATCTGCAACTTTGCACACTAAACAGAATATATATATATTTTTTTTTTTTTCCCCCCACACAAAATAACCTGCTGCCCCCACACACAGTAGTCCTAAAAAGGACTTTTGGTTCTTTTTTTTCACAATTTTGCTTGTTTTCCTCCCTACACTGCCTTTCCCTTCCTATCCTCAGCTCTCCCTGGCTAAGACTGAGCCGAACTCGATGGTCAGGTGCTATACAGCACCCGACCACGGGTTCTGGCCAGCCAATCAGTGTAATGCCAGCAGCCAACATGGCTGCTGGCATTACACCGATGTCAGAGCCTCCCTGCACGTTTATTGGCTGCTCAGCAGCCGCAAAACGTGCGGGGAGGAGACCCGAACATGGCGGGCGAGCACATGCGGTACTCGTACGAGTACCACCATGTGCCGAGCAGAGCGATGCTCGAGCCGATCCGAGCATCGGCCGAGCATGCTCGCTCAACACTAGTCATCATATAATGAATCCATAGCCTGCCGGAAAGCCTGCCATGTAGTTAATACAGGACTGTTGGTCTGTAAGAGGTGATGGGACCAGCCCTGTGGTTCTCCTCCTAACAATGTGATGGTAGCACGTACTTTGGTGAAATCAGAGGCATAGGTACGTGGATTGATTGAGAACAGTAGCTCACATGCAGTGATGAAGGACCTGTACCGGGATCTATCCCCATAAAATCTTTCAGGCAGGGGAACACGAGGTTCTGGAGCAGAATTCATCTAAAGGCTAGGAAGAGGTGGTGTAGGACCACCTGCTGCTTGGGTTAAACTTGGTTGAAGGTCCTGTAGTTGCTGTTGGAGATGTGTTTGGTTGGCCTGTAACTCCTGTACAGAAGCAGTGAGAGCAGATATCCGACTACCCAGGGTATTTAAAGCTTCGAGCAACCCCGCGGGTTCCATAACAATTTTGGGCTCAGTTGTTACTGTAAGGATGTAAGCTTGCTGAAGCCTATCTCTGGGTGGGAGGAGCCACCCAGAGATTAGCAGGAAGCAATATAATCTGAGATAAGCAAATAAGGAACCCAGAATGCAGGGAAACAGTAGATAGGCCAAGGGTAGATTTATTGAGATAATGCAAGTCCAGTAGAACAAGCCAGAGGTCAGGGCAGACTGAGATAATGCAAGTCCAGTGTAACAAGCCAGAGGTCAGGGCAGGCTGAGATAATGCAAGTCCAGTGTAACAAGCCAGAGGTCAGGGCAGGCTGAGATAATGCAAGTCCAGTGTAACAAGCCAGAGGTCAGGGCAGGCTGAGATAATGCAAGTCCAGTGTAACAAGCCAGAGGTCAGGGCAGGCTGAGATAATGCAAGTCCAGTGTAACAAGCCAGAGGTCAGGGCAGGCTGAGATAATGCAAGTCCAGTGTAACAAGCCAGAGGTCAGGGCAGGCTGAGATAATGCAAGTCCAGTGTAACAAGCCAGAGGTCAGGGCAGGCTGAGATAATGCAAGTCCAGTGTAACAAGCCAGAGGTCAGAGCAGGCTGAGATAATGCAAGTCCAGTGTAACAAGCCAGAGGTCAGGGCAGGCTGAGATAATGCAAGTCCAGTGTAACAAGCCAGAGGTCAGGGCAGGCTGAGATAATGCAAGTCCAGTATAACAAGCCAGAGGTCAGTACCTGAGATCCAATACAAGGTCCAGGAGGAAGGCCTGTAGAGTGGAAGCTTGGCAGAAGATGCAGGTTGGACAGGAGGATCCAAAGGTGCAGGCTGGCTGGAGAAACAAAGGAGCAGACTGGGCTGGAGGACCAAAGGTGCAGGCTGGCTGGAGGACCAAAGGTGCAGGCTGGCTGGAGGACCAAAGGTGCAGGCTGACTGGAGAGACAAAGGAGCAGGCTGGGCTGGAGAATGCAGAGCCTAAACGCAGGCTGGAAGCGGGAAGCACTGGGAGGCGAAACTGCGGCAAGCAGACCGCCCGGGACTCAAGCAACAACTGAGCGCCGAGTCCCGGTTGCCGCCAGTTTAAATGGACGCGGGGCGCCCAGTGAATGACGTTGGTGCGACGACCGACGTCAGACCTCGCTACTGCACATGCACGAGAACGCGCGCATGCGCCCAGCCGTCCTGAACCAGTAGAGCTACTGGCAAGGACGGCGAGGGACATGACATTTGTCAAGTTATCTAAATTAGTCAGTACTGACAGGCATTTCACCCATATTCTAACATTTCACATCACACTTCCTCCCACCTGTTACATACCTTACTAACATATACTAACATTCCACACCACTCTCCCTGCCACCTGCTATACACCCTACTACCAGATACTAACATTCCACACCACTCTTCCTCCCACCTGCTACACACCCTACTACCAGATACTAACATTCCACACCACTCTCCTTCTCACCTGCTACAGATCCTACTTCCAGATACTAACATTCTACACCACTCTCCCTCCCACCTGCTACACATCCTACTACCAGATACTAACAATTCCACACCACTCTCCATCTCACCTGCAACACATCCTACTACCATATACTAACATTCCACACTACTCTCCCTCCCACCTGCTACACACCCTACTACCAGATACTAACATTCCACACCACTCTCCTTCTCACCTGCTACATACCCTAATACCAGATATTAACATTCCACCCTACTCTCCCTCCCACCTGCTACACATCCTACTACCAGATACTAACATTCCACACCACTCTCCCTCCCACCCGCTACACATCCTACTAACAGATACTGACATTACACACCACTCTCCCTCCCACCTGCTACACATCCTTCTACCAGAACTGTGTGAGGGAAGGGCAGGACCACCAAATACTGTCCGTGGCTACAGTAAAATGTAGTTATGCCTCTGTGTAACTGTGTTGGCCTCTATAGGATACAGATATAGGGCATTATCTAATATCTGTGTTGTCCTAGCCAAATGCAAGAAGGCTAGTGGAAATTTTGAGCCCTGATGTAGGTATCCTTCATTTATCTTAAGTCCTTTTTTGTGCCAATTTAGTGTGTGGAAAATTTCTTCTAAAAAAGCAGAAAATAATTTGGGAAAATTGTGGCTCCTTGTTGGACCCCTTTACTAGATTGAGCTGGACCTTATCATTGTTTACCTGTATTGATGCAGTCAAAGGCCTTTTCATAGCCAATGAACTCTATGCATAATGGAAGGTTGCATTCATTATGTCACTCTATAACTTGTTGCACTATCTGGATGTGGGTCATTGTACTGAAACCATTCCTGAAGTCTGCTTGTTCCTTAATTTGTGCCGCGTTAAGTATTGTGCTCAATTTCCTTGATCATACCATTGTGAAAACCTTGGTGTTTGACCAATGTCTCCTCCCAGTCCTTATGTATGACTGTGAAACATGGACACTGAATGCTGATGCCATACAAAAACTTAAAGGGATAGTAATGTTTCAAAATAAAAGCAGCTCCAATTATTCTTCATAGTATTTGGGCCATGGAGAGTGTTATATCAATACAGTCAGAGTTGTAGTTAAAGAGTAATTGAATGATAAAGTGTCCCCCTCCCGCCCCTATTACTGACACACTGCTCACCTCTGAACAGAAAGGTGGTGTCCAGATGGATTGCAGAGAGGGACAATCTTCAATTAGCATAAGGAAAAAACCTGAAAAACCTGTCAAGGAGGGCAGGGTTTTCATTGTTCTCACAGTAAGAAGATTGTCCTTTGCTGTGAGCTGTCTGGTCTTAAGATTAGATTCCACATCTGAGGGGAGGTGGCTTACACTATGTAAAAGGGGTGGGAGGGGGATACTTTATCATTCAATTACTCTTGAACTACAACTCTGACAGTATTGAAATAATACTCTTCATGGCCCAAATACTATGACGATTAATTGGAGCTGCTTTTATTTTGAAACATCACTATCCCTTTAAAGGGGATGTATCACCCCATACAAGTTAGCCTTAATAGTTAGATTATATAGCAAATATGTGTAAAAGTGTATTAATTTCATTTTTTAAGCTCTATTTGGCCAAAATTGCAGTTATAATTCAATTTTGGGCAAATAGAGCTTTATAAAATAAAATTAATACACTTTTACACATATTCACTATGTAATCTAACTATTAAGGCTAAATTGTATAGGGGTGATAGATCCCCTTTAAGGTTACACAGGGAAGTATGGACAGGCACATTTTAAGCATAACAATAAGAGACTGAAAAATGTGTGTGTGGATTTGTCAGCAAACAAAGGCCTATGATGTAAATGAAGGTGTAAAGTATCTGAAATTGAAATGGGCAGGTCATATAGCAAGAAGATCTTGCTATAGCAAGAAGATCTGATGGTAGATGGAACAAACTCATTTTGTATTGGATTCCACTTGATACTTAAAGCCAAGAAGAAGACCAAAGACAAGCTGGGAAGTTGCTGGTACACAGTGGCAACAAAAGTTGTTGGAGGTCTGCTGAGGAGGCCTTCATCCTGCAGTGGATTGACAATGGCTGCTGCTGATTATATATATATATATATATATGTGTGTGTGTGTGTGTGCGTGTTATGTGGAAGGATAAAAGCACTCGCCAGCAGCATGGTAAACATAACTTGCTGTAATGATAGCCCACATACGTGCCCCCACGAAGGGAAGCGTGAATGCACTCCCTGTGGTGTTTTACCGCACATGCAGTGTGCTGCAGAACGCAGAAGTGCCCGATTTTAACCCTTCATATACCCAATAGTAGGTCAGTAAAAAAAACAACGCTAATCTAGTTTTACGAAGCCCATGCACAAAACATTTTCTATTGGGAATGTTGCCCTTTAAATGGAGGATGCCGAGGTGCACAATTCCAATGAAGATAATGTACAAAGTAACAAAAAGGGGCAGCACCCATGGGTCTTGAAAAAAGACTAGAGAAAGGTCCCTTAAAGGGATAGTAATGTTTCATAATAAAAGTAGCTCTTATTAATCATCATAGTATTTGGTCCTTGGAGAGTGTTATTTCAATTCTGTCAGAGTTGTAGTTCAAGAATAATTCAATGACAAAGTATCCCCCTCCCACCCCTTTTACTGATGTAACACTGCTCAGCCAGATCAGAAGGGAGGTGCCCAGGTAGATTGCAGAGAGGGACAATCTTCAATTAAGATAAGGGAAAAACCTGAAAAACTTGTCAAGGGGGGGCAGGGATTTCATTGTTCTCATAGGAAAAAGATTGTCCCCTGCTGTTATCTATCTGTTTGGTCTATGGACTGGATTCCACATCTGAGAAGAGATGGCTTACACTAGGTAAAAGGGCAGGAGGGGAAAACTTTGCTTGTGAATATCTCTTAAACCATAAAGGTTTGGGAGATAAGACTTATATCGTTCTACATGTTTTTTTTTAATGCCTACAAAATAAAATAAAGATAAAACAAAGTATTACTATCCCTTTAATATCAAGCAGACCTTGCCTTAGTCTTCAATAAAGCTATATATTTTTTCAAGACCCACGGGTACTGCCACTTTTTGTTACTATATATATATATATATATATATATATATATATATATATATATATATATATATAAAATGTGTGTGTGTGTGTGTGTGTGTGTTACTATCCCTTTAAATCAAATGTATTTGCCCCCTATGGGTTAACCTAAATTGTGTCTGTTCATACTGAAAGTGATGAATCTCTACAAATCCATAGACATAAACAATATAATTTAATCTATTTTTGTCTCATTCACAGAAGAAACCAACACAAAATAAACCCCAAATTACTGCTTTCAAAAGCTTCCTTCCTTAATGGAAAAATGGTGAGATAACAGGAACCACAGGGTGGGAATATGCTGGGAGGAAACCATGTGAATTCTAGAGAGAAATGACAGAACTATAAAAACACATGTTCATAACATACAGTAGTTATAACCCATTATTCTGATGAAACAAACATTATGTTTATTTCCTAAGTGCCATTTGTCTGAGAATCAGCTACACGTTATGATAATTGCAATTTAAAATGTCTAGCGGCATCTCCTGCTAGAATACTATTGTAGTTATTTATATTTGGAAAATTAAGAATTGGGCAAGCTGTCAGAGTTTTAACTGGGGACAGAGCTATCCTCATGATGATCAGGGGAAAAGTCAGTGGACATTGATAATTGAGGAGCAGGGTCAGATTTCCCAATAGCCATCTGTCTGGAGCTTCAAATTTTGAGGGGCACCTCAGTTGTTATGGCCTCTCCCACATTCAGAATTGTGGGTGTTGCCAGAAAAATGTATTTATCCCTGCACCAGTTTATACCTCTTTTTAGGCTACTATTTAACTCCTTGGATCAGTGGCGTAACAATAGGGGTCGCACCTGCGACCGGGCCCGTCACTCTCAGGGGCCTGGCCGCCCCCGGCGACACCCTCGCCACGCGTCCGCGGCACAGCTGATCTACTAGCAGCCGGTGCTCTAGTAATGCAGAGCGCTGGGAGATGACATAATCTCCCAGCGCTCTGCATTGCTAAGAACCGAGCGGGAGCTTGAGTTACAGACAGGGGTCTGTGCCGAATGAGGCACATCTGTCATCTCACAGCGATAGACCACCAGGGACTTGAGGTAGGAGGAGGGGGGCGGTCAGTAGGGGCATTGTGGAAGGGGCAATGTGGATAATGAGAGGCATTGTGGAAGAGGCATTGTGGAGAATGAGGGGCATTGTGATGGGAGCATTGTGGAGAATGAGGGACATTATGGAGATTGAGGGGCATTGTGGAGATGGGGGCATTGTTGAAGGGGCAATGTGGAGAAAGAGGGGCATTTTGATGGGGGCATTGTGTAAGGGGCATTGTGGAGAATGAGGGGCATTGTGATGGGGGCATTGTGGAGAATGAGGGGCATTGTGATGGAGGCATTGTTAAAGGGGCAATGTGGAAGGGGAAATATGGAGAATGAGGGGCATTGTGGAGATGAAGGGGCACTGTGGAGAATGAGGGGAATTGTGGAAGGGGCAATGTAGAAACGGGGGCATTGTGAAAGGGGCAATGTGGAAGGGGCAATATGGAGGTGGCCAATGTAGTTGAGGGGGGCCAATGTGGTCGGGGGGCCCATGGCAATTCTTGCACCAGGGCCCGGTGGCTTCTAGTTACACCTCTGCCTTGGATGCAAGAGACATCTAGAGCAATGTATTGGAGATCTCTCTAGCAAATAGGATTTTTTGTTCTTACTTTTTATAGGCTAAGGGTATTTTTGTGCCAGAAAACAGTGCATGGACCTGAGGATGGGGCAGTCAAGTGAGGAGTGTGGGTGTGGCCATGGGCGGAGCTAAGAATGCCTACAGTGTCTTGACTAGTGGTGCCTGGAAAGTAAATCCAGCCCTGCTGAGGAACATTTCTGAAGAAAATCTACAGGTTGAAATATACAGTTATGGCAAATGAAAATAAGCAAATCAAGAGAAGCTACATAACTGAGTGTATTGGACAGTACACTGCTAGCAAATTTTATGACATAATTAACCTTTCCATCTTCATTACTGGAGAAAAATGGATACACAGCAGTAATCAGGAGCAGTTATGAGAATTATTCGGGCACAACATGAGGGGTACAAAGAACTGTGAGGAGCACCCATCAAGCACGAACAAGATAAAGTCTCTTTTTCTAGGCATGGTAGCCTCTCAATAGTGCTACAACTCACATTTTTCACTTCCATGTGCCATTGCAGAGAGAAAATGTCCATATCCATATCAGACTGGTCCCACCCACAGACAGTACAGTTCCAAAATGTCAGGCAAATCCTTTACTCACGAGAAAAACAGCATAACCACAGACATACATTTCGGCCTATGTAGGCCTCATCGGTGTAGTGCAGCTAAATCCCTCTAGGCACATGGAAGCAAGGGCCCATGCCTGGGATACCCTTATACTTAGAGAGACAAAGAATTGTGAGGCGCACCCAACAAATATGAACAAGATAAAGTGTCTTGTTCTAGGCATGGTAGCCTCTCAAAGGTGCTACACCTCACATTTTTTTACTCCCATAAGCCATTGCAGAGAGAAAATCTCCATATCCAACTGGCTCCACCCACAGACAGTCCAGCTCCGAAATGTCAGGCAAATCCTTTCCGCATGAGAGAAACAGCATAACCACAGATGTACGTTTCGGCCTATGTGGGTCTCCTCGGTGTGGTACAACTGAATTCCTCTAGGCACATGGAAGCAAGGGCCCATGCCTGGGATGCCCTTATACTTAGGGAGACAAAGAATTGTGAGGAGCACCCATCACACACGAACCAGATAAAGTGCCTGGTTCTAAGCATGGTAGCCTCTCAAAGGTACTACACCTCACATTTTTCACTCCTATGAGCCATTGCAGAGAGAAAAATCTTCATATCAATATCAGACTGGTCCCACCCACAGACAGTCCACCTCTGAACTGTCAGGCCAAACCTTTCCACACAAGCAACAGCATAACTACAAACATATTCATTAGTGTGGTACATCTGAATCCCTCTAGGCACATGGAAGCAAGGGCCCATGCCTGGGATACCCTTATACTTAGGGAAACAGAGAATTGTGAGGAGCATCCATCAAGCACAAACAAGATAAAGTGTCTTGTTCTAGGCATGGTAGCCTCTCAGAGGTGCTCCTCACATTTTTTACTCCCATGAGCCATTGAAGAGAGAAAATCTCCATATCCAACTGGCTCCACCCACAGACAGTCCAGCTCCGAAATGTCAGGCAAACTCTTTCCACACGAGAGAAACAGCATAACTACAGACGTACGTTTAGGCCTATGTGGGCCTCCACGGTGTAGTACAACTGAATCCCTCTACGCACATGGAAGCAAGGGCCCATGTCTGGGATGTCCTTATACTTAGGGAGACAAAGAATTGTGAGGAGCACCCATCAAGCACAAACAAGATAAAGTGTCTGGCTCTAGGCATGGTAGCCTCTCAAAGGTGCTACAACTCACATTCCCCACTCTCATGTGCCATTGCAGAGAGAAAATCTCCATATCCATATCCATATCCATATCCATATCCATATCCAACTGGTCCCGCCCACAGACAGTCCAGCTCTGAAACATAAGGCCAAACCTTTCCGTATGAAAGAAACAGCATAACTACAGACATACATTTCGGCCTATGTGAGCCTCATCAGTGTGGTACAGCTGAATCCTTCTTGACACATGGAAGCAAGGGCACATACCTGGGATGCCCTTATACTTAGGGAGACAAAGAATTGTGAGGAGCACCCATCAAACACGAACAAGATAAAGTGCCTGGTTCTAGGCATGGTAGCCTCTCAAAGGTGCTACACCTCACATTTTTCACTCCTATGAGCCATTGCAGAGAGAAAATCTCCATATCCGACTGGCTCCGTCCACAAACAGTCCAGCTCTGAAATGTCAGGCAAATCCTTTCCGGACAAGAGAAACAGCATAACCACAGACGTACGTTTCAGTCTGTGTGGGCCTTCTCAGTGTGGTGCAGCTGAATCCCTCTAGGCACATGGAAGCAAGGGCCCATGCCTGGGATGCCCTTATACTTAGAGAGACAAAGAATTGTGAGGCGTACCCATCAAGCACAAACAAGATAAAGTTTCTGGCTCTAGTCATTGTAGCCTCTCAAAGGTGCTATAAGTCACATTTTTTACTCCCATGTGCCAGTGCAGAGAGAAAATATCCATATCATCCCACCCACAGATAATCCAGCTTGGAAATATCAGGCGAATCCTTTCTGCACAAGAAAAACAACATATCCACAGACATACATTTCATCCTATGTGGGTCTCATCAGTGTGGTGCAGCTGAATCCCTCTAGGCACATGAAAGCAAGGGCCCATGCCTGGGATGCCCTTTTACTTAGGGAGACAAAGAATTGTGAGGATCAGTCTGCGACAGTCCTGTGTTGTCATCTGTTCTCTCCTCAGCACCAGATGATTCCTTGCAGACATACGTTTCAGCTTATGTGGGCCTCATCTGTATGGCACAGCTGAATCCCTCTAGGCACATGGAAGTAAGGGCCCATGCCTGAGATGCCCTTTTACTTAGGGAGACAAAGAACTGTGAGGAGCACCCATCAAACATTATCAAGATAAAGTGTCTGGTTCTAGGCATGGTTGCCTCTCAAAGGTACTACACCTCACATTTTTCACTCCCATTGCTATTGCAGAGAGAAAAATCTTCATATCAATATCAGACTGGTCCCACCCACAGACAGTCCACCTCTGAACTGTCAGGCCAAACCTTTCCACACAAGCAACAGTATAACTACAAACATATTCATTAGTGTGGTACATCTGAATCCCTCTAGGCACATGGAAGCAAGGGCCCATGCCTGGGATACCCTTATACTTAGGGAAACAGAGAATTGTGAGGAGCACCCATCAAGCACAAACAAGATAAAGTGTCTTGTTCTAGGCATGGTAGCCTCTCAGAGGTGCTTCTCACATTTTTTACTCCCATGAGCCATTGCAGAGAGAAAATCTCCATATCCAACTGGCTCCACCCACAGACAGTCCAGCTCCGAAATGTCAGGCAAACCCTTTCCACACGAGAGAAACAGCATAACCACAGACGTACGTTTAGGCCTATGTAGGCCTCCTCGGTGTAGTACAACTGAATCCCTCTAGGCACATGGAAGCAAGGGCCCATGTCTGGGATGTCCTTATACTTAGGGAGACAAAGAATTGAGAAGAGCACTCATCAAGCACAAACAAGATAAAGTGTCTGGCTCTAGGCATCCAGCACAAACAAGATAAAGTGTCTGGCTCTAGGCATGGTAGCCTCTTAAAGGTGCTACAACTCACACTTTTCACTCCCATGTGCCATTGCAAAGAGAAAATCTCCATATCCATATCCATATCCATATCCATATCCATATCCATATCCATATCCGACTGGTCCCGCCCAGAGACAGCCCAGCTCAGAAATGTCAGGCAAATCCTTTCTGCATGAGAGAAACAGCATAACCACAGACATACGTTTCGGCCTATGTGGGCCTCGTCAGGGTGGTGCAGCTGAATCCCTCTAGGCACATGGAAGCAAGTGCCCATGCCTGGGATGCCCTTTTACTTAGGGAGACAAAGAGCACCCATCAAATAGGAGCACCCATCAAACATGAACAAGATAAAGTGTCTGGTTCTAGGCATGGTAGCCTCTCAAAGGTGCTACACCTCACATTTTTTACTCCCATATGCCATTGCAGAGAGAAAAATCTCCATATCAATATCAGACTGTTCCCACCCACAGACAGTCCAGCTCTGAAACATCAGGCCAAACCTTTCCGCACGAGAGAAACAGCATAACTACAGACATATTTTCCAGCCTATGTGGGCCTCATCAGTGTGATACAGCTGAATCCCTCTAGACACATGGAAGCAAGGCCCGATGCCTGGGATGCCCTTATACATAGGGAGACAAAGAATTGTGAGGAGCACCCATCAAACACGAACAACATAAAGTGTCTGGCTCTAGTCATGGCAGTCTCTCAAAGGTGCTACAACTCACATTTGTCACTTCCATGTGCCATTGCAGAGAGAAAATATCCATATCGTCCCACCCACAGACAGTCCAGCTTGGAAATGTCAGGCAAATCCTTTCTGCACAAGAGAAACAGGATAACCACAGACATACATTTCAGCCTATGTGGGTCTCGTCTGTGTGGTGCAGCTGAATCTCTCTACGCACATGGAAGCAAGGGCCCATGCCTGGGATGCCCTTTTACTTAGGGAGACAAAGAATTGTGAGGAGCACCCATCGAACATGAACACAATAAAGTGTCTGGTTCTAGGCATGGTAGCCTCTCAAAGGTGCTACACCTCACATTTTTCACTCCCATGAGATATTGCAGAGAGAAAATTTCCATATCCATATCCATATCCATATCCATATCCATATCCATATCCATATCAGACTAGTCCCGCCCTCATAGACAATCCAGTTCAGAAATGTCAAGCAAATCCTTTCAGCACGAGAGAAACAGCATAACCCCAGACATACGTTTCAGTCTATGTGGGCCTCCTCAGTGTGGTGCAGCTGAATCCCTCGAGGTACATGGAAGCAAGGGCCCATGCCTGGGATGCCCTTATACTTAGGGAGACAAAGAATTGTGTCAAGCACAAACAAGATAAAGTGTCTGGCTCTAGGCATGGTAGCTTCTCAAAGGTGCTACAACTCCCATTTTCCACTCCCATGTGCCATTGCAGAGAGAAAATCTCCATATCCATATCCAATTGGTCCCGCCCACAGACAATCCAGCTCTGAAACGTCAGGCCAAACCGTTCTGTATGAGAGAAACAGCAAAACTACAGACATACACTCTGGCCTATATGGGCCTCATCAGTGTGGTGCAGATGAATCCTTCTTGACACATGGAAGCAAGGGCACATGCCTGGGATGCCCTTATACTTAGGGAGACAAAGAATTGTGAGGAGCACCCATCAAACACGAACAAGATAAAGTGCCTGGTTGCCTCTCAAAGGTGCTACACCTCACATTTTTCACTCCCATGAACCTTTGCAGAAAGAAAATCTCCATATCCGACTTGCTCCGTCCACAAACAGTCCAACTCTGAAATGTCAGGCAAATCCTTTCCGGACAAGAGAAACAGCATAACCACAGACGTACGTTTCAGTCTATGTGGGCCTTCTCAGTGTGGTGCAGATGAATCCCTCGAGGTGCATAGAAACAAGGGCCCATGCCTGGGATGACCTTATACTTCGGGAGACAAAGAATTGTGAGGCGTACCCATCAAGCACAAACAAGATAAAATGTCTGGCTCTAGACATGGTAGCCCCTCAAAGGTGCTACAACTCACATTTGTCACTCCCATGAGCCATTGCAGAGAGAAAATCTCCATATCCAACTGGCTCCACCCACAGACAGTCCAGCTCCGAAATGTCAGGCAAATCCTTTCCGCACAAGAGAAACAACATAACCACAGACGTACGTTTAGGCCTATGTGGGCCTCCTCGGTGTAGTACAACTGAATCCATCTAGGCACATGGAAGCAAGGGCCCATGCCTGGGATGCCCTTATACTTAGGGAGACAAAGAATTGTGAGGAGCACCCATCAAGCACAAACAAGATAAAGTGTCTGGCTCTAGGCATCAAGCACAAACAAGATAAAGTGCCTGGCTCTAGGCATGGTAGCCTCTCAAAGGTGCTACAACTCACACTTTTCACTCCCATTTGCCATTGCAGAGAGAAAATCTCCATACCCATACCCATACCCATACCCATACCCATACCCATATCCATATCCATATCCATATCCATATCCATATCCGACTGGTCCCGCCCACAGACAGTCCAGCTCAGAAATGTCAGGCAAATCCTTTTCGCATGAGAGAAACAGCATAACCACAGACGTACGTTTCGGCCTATATGGGCCTCGTCGGGGTGGTGCAGCTGAATCCCTCTAGGCACATGGAAGCAAGTGCCCATGCCTGGGATGCCCTTTTACTTAGGGAGACAAAGAATTGTTAGGAGTACCCATCAAACATGAACAAGATAAAGTGTCTGGTTCTAGGCATGGTAGCCTCTCAAAGGTGCTACACCTCACATTTTTTACTCCCATATGCCATTGCAGAGAGAAAAATCTCCATATCAATATCAGACTGGTCCCACCCACAGACAGTCCAGCTCTGAAACGTCAGGCCAAACCTTTCTGCACGAGAGAAACAGCATAACTACAGACATATTTTCCTGCCTATGTGGGCCTCATCAGTGTGGTACAGCTGAATACCTCTAGACACATGGAAGCAAGGCCCAATGCCTGGGATGCCCTTATACATAAGGAGACAAAGAATTGTGAGGAGCACCCATCAAACACAAACAAGATAAAGTGTCTGGCTCTAGTCATGGCAGTCTCTCAAAGGTGCTACAACTCACATTTGTCACTCCCATGTGCCATTGCAGAGAGAAATTATCCACATCCATATCGTCCCACCCACAGACAGTCCAGCTTGGAAATGTCAGACAAATCCTTTCTGCACAAGAGAAGCAGCATAACCACAGACATACGTTTCAGCCTATATGGGTCTCATCGTTGTGGTGCAGCTGAATCCCTCTACGCACATGGAAGCAAGGGCCAGTGCCTGGGATGCCCTTTTACTTAGGGAGACAAAAAATTGTGAGGAGCACCCATCGAACATGAACACAATAAAGTGTCTGGTTCTAGGCATGGTAGCCTCTCAAAGGTGCTACACCTCACATTTTTCACTCCCATGAGATATTGCAGAGAGAAAATTTCCATATCCATATCAGACTAGTTCCGCTCACAGACAATTCAGATCGGAAACGTCAGGCAAATCCTTTCCGCATGAGAGAAACAGCATAACCCCAGACATAAGTTTCAGTCTATGTGGGCCTCCTCCGTGTGGTGCAGCTGAATCCCTCAAGATACATGGAAGCAAGGGCCCATGCCTGGGATGCCCTTATACTTAGGGAGACAAAGAATTGTGAGGAGTACCCATCAAGCACAAACAAGATAAAGTGTCTGGCTCTAGGCATGGTAGCCTCTCAAAGGTGCTACAACTCACATTTTCCACTCCCATGTGCCATTGCAGAGAGAAAATCTCCATATCCATAATCTGACTGGTCCGGCCCACAGACAGTCCAGCTCTGAAACGTCAGGCCAAACCGTTCCGTATGAGAGAAACAGCATAACTACAGACATACATTCCGGCCTATGTGGGCCTCCTCGGTGTAGTACAACTGAATCCATCTAGGCACATGGAAGCAAGGGCCCATGCCTGCGATGCCGTTATACTTAGGGAGACAAAGAATTGTGAAGAGCACCCATCAAACACGAACAAGATAAAGTGCCTGGTTGCCTCTCAAAGGTGCTACACCTCACATTTTTCACTCCCATGAGCCATTGCAGAGAGAAAATCTCCATATCTGACTGGCTCTGTCCACAAACAGTCCAGCTCTGAAATGTCAGGCAAATCCTTTCCGGACAAGAGAAACAGCATAACCACAGACGTACGTTTCAGTCTATGTGGGCCTTCTCAGTGTGGTGCAGCTGAATCCCTCGAGGTGCATAGAAACAAGGGCCCATGCCTGGGATGCCCTTATACATAGGGAGACAAAGAATTGTGAGGTGTACCCATAAAGCACAAACAAAATAAACTGGCTGGCTCTAATCATGGTAGCCTCTCAAAGGTGCTACAACTCACATTTTTCACTCCCATGGGCTATTGCAGAGAGAAAATATCCATATCCATATCAGAATGGTCCCACCCACAGACAGTCCAGCTTGGAAATGTCAGGCAAATGTCAGGCAAATCCTTTCCGCACGAGAGAAACAGCATAACTACAGACGTACATTTCAGCCTATGTGGGTCTCATCACATGCCTGGGATGCCCTTATACTTAGAGAGACAAAGAATTGCGAGGAGCACCTATCAAACACAAACAAGATAAAGTGCCTGATTCTGGGCATGGTAGCCTCTCAAAGGTGCTACACCTCACATTTTTCACTCTCATGAGCCATTGCAGAGAGAAAAATCACCATATCCGACTGGTTCCACCCACATACAGTCCAGCTCTGAAATGTCAGGCAAATCCTTTCCGCCTGAGAGAAACAGCATAACCCCAGACATACATTTCAGTCTATGTGGGCCTCCGTGGTGTGGTGTAGCTAAATCCTTCAATGTACATGGAAGCAAGGGCCCATGCCTGGGATGCCCTTATACTTAGGGAGACAAAGAATTGTGAGAAGCACCCATCAAGCACAAACAAGATAAAGCGTCTGGCTCTAGTCATGGCAGTCTCTCAAAGGTGCTATAACTCACATTTGTCATTCCCATGTGCCATTGCAGAGAGAAAATATCCATATCCATATCCATATCCATATCCATATCCATATCATCACACCCGCATACAGTCCAGCTTGGAAATGTCAGGCAAATCCTTTCTGCACAAGAGAAACAGCATAACCACAGACATACATTTCAGCCTATGTAGGTCTCATCAGTGTGGTGAACCAGTGTCTGGTTCTAGGAATGGTAGCCTCTCAAAGGTGCTACACCTCACATTTTTCACTCCCATGAGATATTGCAGAGAGAAAATTTCCATATCCATATCAGACTAGTCCCGCCCACAGACAGTCCAGTTCGGAAATGTCAGGCCAAACCTTTCTGCACGAGAGAAACAGCATAACCACAGACATACTTTTTTTTTGTTGTTTTTTTTTTTTTTTTTTTTTTTTTTAAATAATTTTTATTTTAACATGGAAACTACAATACAACATTTTTTTGTACAGTAATGCTTTCCAATACAGAGTGCATTCATACATTTAAAACAATAACATTCTTAATACCTGCAACGCAGTGCACTTTGGCAGCACACTGGTACATTTGAACTTTATTGTATCATCACTTTATTGAACTCAAGACTTGTATTTTTTTTACTGTATTAAAGTCTCTGTGGGCATTCACCTGGGGATTGGGTGTGGGGGGGGGATATAGGGCATAGGTCAGGGTAGATCAGGGGGCCAAGGGGAGGTGACAGTGATATTGAGCCATTGGAGGGGATGCTAGTCCTCCTCTTCAGGGCTGTCCAAGATGTTACAGTCTCTTAGCAGACTGTGGATCAGTCTGCGACAGTCCTGCGTTGTCACCTGTTCTGTCCTCAGCACCAGACGATTCCTTGCAGACATACGTTTCAGCCTATGTGGGCCTCATCTGCATAGTGCAGCTGAATCCCTCTAGGCACATGGAAGCAAGGACCCATGCCTGGGATGCCCTTTTACTTGGGGAGACAAAGAACTGTGAGGAGCACCCATCAAACATTAACAAGATAAAGTGTCAGGTTCTAAGCATGGTTGTCTCTCAAAGATACTACAACTCACATTTTTCACTCTCATGTGCCATTGCAGAGAAAAAAAATCTTCATATCAATATCAGACTGGTCCCCCCACACAGACAGTGCAGCTCTGAACTGCCAGGCCAAACCTTTCTGCACAAAAGCAACAGCATAATTACAGACATACTCGTTAGTATGGTACAGCTGAATCCCTCTAGGCACATGGAAGCAAGGGCACATGCCTGGGATGCCCTTATACTTAGGGAGACAAAGAACTGTGAGGAGCACCCATCAAGCAGGAACAAGAAAAAGTGTCTGGTTCTAGCCATGGTAGTCTCTCAATTGTGCTACAACTCACATTTTTTACTCCCATGTGCCATTGCAGAGAGAAAATCTCCATATCCATATGGATACATGGAAAGTTTCTCTCTGCAATGGCACATGGGAGTGAGAAACGTGACTTGTAGTACCATGGGGAGGGGGTGTCACTATGCCCAAGAACAAGACACTTTATCTTATTTGTTCTCGATAGGTGTTCCTCACAACATTTGTTTTGTTTTTGTTTGTTTTTTTTTTTTCTCTTCCTAAGTGGAAGGGGATCCCAGGCATGGGCCCTTTCTCTCCATGTGCCTAGAGAGAATCAGCTGCACCACGCTGACTAGGCCGAAATGTACATCTGCGGTTTTGCTGATTCTCTCATGTGGGGATGATTTGCCTGACATTTTGGAGCTGGACTGTCTGAGGGTGGGACCAGTCTGATATGAATATGGAAAGTTTCTCACTGCAATGGCACAAGGGAGTGAAAAATGTGATTTGTAGCACCATTGGGGGGGGGGGGGGGGGGGGGGTCACTATGCCCAAGAACAAGACACTTTATCTTGTTCGTTCTCGATGGGTGCTCATCACAACATTTGTTTCTTTGTCTCCCTAAGTGTAAGGGGATCCCAGGCATGGGCCCTTGCTCTCCATGTCCTTAGAGGGAATCAGCTGTACCACACCAAGGAGATTCATGTAGGCTCAAATGTATGTTTGTGGTTGTGCTGAGTCTCTCATAGGGGGAGGATTTCCCTGACATTTTGGAGCTGGAATGTCTGAGGAGAGCATCAGTCTGATATGAATATGAGAGTCTGCTCTCTGCAATGGCACATGGGAGTGAAAAATGTGACTTGTAGTACAATTGAGGGGTCTCTATGCTCGAGAACAAGACACTTTATGTTATTTGTTATCGATGGGTGCTCGTTGCAACATTTGTTTCACAACATGAGGGGTGCAGTAATCAAGTTTGTGGTTTAAGTTATGAGAAAGATTTGGGTGCTCAAATGCTGGTGCCACATGAGAATCTCACCCTTTGGATGAGGGCAAGATTCTCATTTCGCATTTTTTTCTCCCCTCGACATGGTTAAAACGCACTTTACGTACGCATACAAAAGTGTGCAACATTTTGACAGTGAACCTATTTAGGCAGCTTGAAGAAGCCCAAATACTACTACAAATGAAAAAGGTTTCTTGTATAGCAAATGTAACCATTACGGAATCTTCCTTTAACCCTTTGAGTGGCAGAGGGGTACACAACATATTGCAAAGGGTTAACTTCCATGAACATACCTGGAGAAATGAAAGTTCCAGTGTGCACCCATGAGGGTTCTGAAATGTCATGGGTCCTTAAGGTGTTAATGATAGCATTATGCCCTAAATAGTAGCATTACGACTGGGGCCTTGTTTGGCAGTGTTTTCAAAAGATTCTGCCATGGTATACAATATACAGGTATGGAGCATTTGGATAGCAGTCACCATAATATGGGATCCTTTGAAATATGTTATGCAAATCAAGTTTAAGAGATCAACAAGAATACTCAACTTTAAAAAGACTAATTTTTCATTGCTAAATGCAGTGGTAGAGAACATTGCATGAGACTAATAAAATACAGGAGAAAATGGAATGTATTCAAAATGCTTTTGTATGAAAAATACTCATTAGTAAGTAGCATTGAGGGAAACAAATACTAGATGATAAAACAGTGAAGTGTGCTGGGAAATGGAGAGAAAGAATCAGATCTTTGAATTGTCAATGTCAGAATGGCCAACTGAATCATTTCCATAGTTTATAAATAATTCCATAAAATCTCAAATTAGCATTAAGCTAAAATTGAAAAAAAAACCAATTGCAAAACAGAAAAAGACAAATCCAAAAATGTCTACAAGAATATTAAAAAATGATGGTCAATATTGGTCTTCTTAAGAGAGAGAGACAAGTGAATTAATTAGCAAAGAAAAGGTGATGGTTGATGCCTCAAACAAAGTATTTTGTTCTGTATTTCTGAAGGAAGCCATAATGAAAGGATTGGATAAATTAAAGGGATAGTAATACTTTGTTTTATCTTTATTTTATTTTGTAGGCATTAAAAAATCACGAAGAACTATATAAGTCTTATCTCTCAAACCTTTATGGTTTGAGAGATATTCACAAGCAAAGTTTCCCCTCCTGCCCCTTTTACCTAATGTAAGCCATCGCTTCTCAGATGTGGAATGCAGTCCATAGACCAGACAGATAACAGCAGGGGACAATCTTCTTCCTATGAGAACAATGAAAGCTCTGCCCCCCTTGACAAGTTTTTCAGGTTTTTCCCTTATCTTAATTGAAGATTGTCCCTCTCTGCAGTCTACCTGGGCACCTCCCTTCTGATCTGGCTGAACAGTGTTATATCAGTAAAAAGGGTGGGAGGGGGATACTTTGTCATTGAATTACTCTTGAACTACAACTCTGACAGAATTGAAATAACACTCTCCAAAGTCCAAATACTATGATGATTAACTAGAGCTGCTTTTATTATGAAACATTACTATCCCTTTAAAATGGGTAAGCTAGGGTAACAGTATCTATCCACAAATAGGAAACTGATGACATGGTAGAATTCTGAGAGATTTTGGAAATGGAACCTTTTCAAGTGGAATTAATGTTGCAAGTTCAGCAAGTCCAGATCTCGCAGGGAAGATCAAACAATATAGAACTTGAAAACAGCCTCTGAGTGTAGTAATTTAATCAAATTCATCCATTTATTGCAATAATTGTAATGAGTCTCTTAAATAGGATGGGAGGTCCATGACAAGTTGTTGTAGGAACTCATCTACTTATTCCGATATTCCACAACATAAAGATACCGGAAATAACTGGACGACGAGGTGGATTTATAAGCTCCTTGTGAATCTTAGGTAGGTATAGAAAATCATGAAATGTGGTTAGTGCCTGTTTAATATATAGGGCAGTAGGGCTCTCCATTAGTGAGGTATATGTATCCGTATCCCCCAAGAGCCTCAGAGTTTCTGTAGGTAATCTTATTTTTTTACTGTAACATTATCCCTCCTCCCACTCTTGTTTGCATTCCTATAATAATGCTCTTATCTTTCTCAAAATTTCTAAGAGACCTCTTGTTCTGTTTGTGAAGATTGCTGGGTTTACCATAAATGGTGCAATGCATTTCTTCTATGTTTTTAAAGATCATTTGCCCAAACACCTTAATGTTCTTTCCTTGAGAACCATGGGGGAATAAGGTGGATTTAGGCATCTTGGTACTATGTATAGGTATTTCAAAACTGGCATCCTCATTCTCCAGTAATTCCAGGATCCAGACAACATATTGTTCCTTCACACTCATAGAAGCATATGTATTCCCATTGATGATAGGTGTTGTCATAAAATATTTCTTAAAGGTGAACCATCCCATGAAAACATGTGTTAGTCACCCGCGCTCACTAGCGTGCCCGGCCCTCCATGAATCTCCTGTGAGGTTCTTTTCCCATCCTGAACAGATACTACAGCATGGTTGTGAAAAGCCGTACCAGTTGCGACCATCATGACAATAACTAAATTCTAGAGAAAACGGGTGTGGCCACTGTCCCTGGAAAACAAAATCAAGCCACTTACCCCAGGAAGAAAGGACATGGCTCATGATTGCAGTACGGGAGTTTGGGACCTTGAGAGGCTTTAAAGGGATAGTAATACTTCATTTTATCTTTATTCTATTTTGTAGACATTAAAAAAACATGAAGAATGATATAAGTCTTATCTCTCAAACCTTTATGGTTTGAGATATATTCACAAGCAAAATTTCCCCTCACTGACCAAAACAGTCAAGTCTGCCATCTAACTGTCAGATTTGGAATCTGGTCCGCAGACCGGCCAAGGCTCTACAGCACAGTTGAGCTCACGAGATATAAGAAGAACTACTTCATTCGAATAGTCTACAAAGTGTGCTTGGTTTGCAAGCACACTTTTTAGACCCTTCCAATGAAATAGTTATGTTTATATCTTGCAATCTTGGATCTGCTGAAGAGACACGGGTTGATGTGTGGACCGGATTCCAAATCTGACAGCTAGATGGCAGACTTGACCATTTTAGTCAGTGAGGGGGAACTTTGCTTGTGGATATCTCTCAAACCATAAAGGTTTGAGAGATAAGACTTTTATCGTTCTTCATGTTTTTTTAATGCCTACAAAATAATTATTTTTACTAATGTGAGTGCACATTTGTCTTATTTCATTTGTGATTTGATCAATAAATTACTGGTGTTTTCATGTTCTATTTTGTTTCCTCTTGATCTTCCCTGCAAGTGCTGGAGATACCTATTTCTTTATCGTGGGTATACAGAACCACTTGTTCTAATCTGCACGAGGATACAGGAACTGACCTACTCTTAAGCTATAGTGGTAACTAAGATATCTGCTTTTCCAATCACCCCATCATTACCTTCTTATTCATGGATATCATTTTCATTGATTCATTCACCAATGGACTGTCTAAAAAAGGTTGGACTATTCATTCATTCATTTCTACACTATCTATTATTTATTCAGTTTTGATTTGCTTTTATTTTTCTTAATTGCTGTTCCATTTGTCACTCCCATTTTTTCCTATTTTATATATATTGTGAGTTTCTGTCTAATCTGAACATTCATATGTTGGGTTATTTTCTGTGTCAGCCTAGGTTTCAAGTATGCCACATGTGTCTTGAATCTTGATTTAGATCAACAATATGTTTCCCCTCCCCCTCTTACTTTTTTCTCTCTCTCGGTCTTTTGTCTATAGCTGTTGCCCTTCTCTATTGATCATTTATTTATTTTGGAGTGGATGAGTGTTACAGTTGGCAAGCAAAACCAGGAGTCAGACGGTATAGTTAATAGAACCTTTATTATGAGAATAATGCAATATATAAATGTACACACAGTAGGTGATTGAAGGGGCAAGCACTGTATCAGGAATAGCAGTCTCCCAATTTCTGCACCACACTGTCCGAGACTAGGCCTCAGCCCACTGGAGTCTCGTGGTAAGGTAACACCCAAGAGATACTGACTCTGCCTGCAGTCAGTAGCTAGGAGACTGCTAGAGCCCCAGGTCAGTACTAGGAAGGATGTCTGAATAACGGAACCAACAAACTGAGTGAACAGACAGAGCCTTCTAGTAAGCACCAGATAGGATAGTCAGACAAGCCAAAGTCATACACGGAGCATGTAGTCAGCCAGAGCCACCGGTTTGCACCAGAAAGAATATCCACTGAAGTGATGGAATGCTGGATGAGCAGTGGATAGAGACCCAGATCAACACCAGAGTGGATAGTCAGACAAGCCTAGGTCATACACGGAGCGGGTAGTCAGCCAGAGCCACAGGTCTGCACCAGAAAGGATATCTGAGCCAAATCGGAACGCCAGGGAGAATAGTCAGACAGAGCCACAGGTCAACACCAGAATGGATGGACAGACAAGCTGGATCATACACAGGAATCAGGAATACAGAAAATGAACTTCTCAGAACAACAACATAAGGGTGACTGAGTCAGAACTCAGTCTGCCCTTTAAACCCCTCCACAGGAAGTAGGTAGGAGGAGCAGCTAGAGGGAGGAAGTAGGTAGGAGGAGACTACAGGGAACAAACGTAAAACAGAGGCCTGCAGCATGCTTGAAGCCTCTTGCCTGCAGATAACGCGTGGAAAGACGCGGAGCATCACTGAAGCGGCGGCGCTGGAAACAAGGTACTGTGACAATGAGTGAGAGCACCTTTTGGTTTAATATTGTAAATGGAATGCCTCAGGGTTCAATCCTTGACCCAGTGCTTAGTAATTTGTCTATTCATGATCTCGAAGTAGGTATTGAAAGTGGTGTCTCAATCTTTGCTGATGACAATAGATTATATGTAAGGAAATACACACGGAGATGGTTGTTCTTTCACTGCTGAAAGATTTGGATAAACTGAGTGAATGGAAAAATAGGTGACAGATGAGGTTTAATATGAATAAATATTAGTTTAACCCTTTGAGTGCCAGAAACATATTCAACACATTGCATTGCAAAGGGTTAACATTTGAGATCCTGAAAAAAGCACGCTACTAACTGGGAAACTACTTTTGGAGGGTATTCTATTGCATTGGCCACTAGTAAATTGCAAGCATCAAAATGGCACATTCATTATGTTGCCTGGCGAATTTATTGTATTACCGTCTACCGTTATGTCACTCACATCATAATGCTGCCATGGAAATTTCACCTGCGTCAAAAAGTCTCCTTGTATGTCGCCTTCAAAATAACTCCTTGTAAATGTCGCCTTCATAATGTTACCATGGAAATGTCGCCTGCATCATGAAGTGTGCAAAATTGTGTAGTCTGCTTTGATCCAAACAGAAGATGCATCAAGCTGGGTGAAATTGAAACAAGAAGGACCTACGCTGATGCCTCAGCGAGCCACACTGACACAGTTCTGCCCGCGTGTCAAGGGAGCCCCCAGTGGCGTAACTATAGGGGTTGCAGGGGTCGCACCTGCAACCAGGCCTGTGCACTCCAGGGGCCCGGCCTCCCCTTGCAACCCCTCCACTTAGCGCCCGCAATCTCCCACCGGCGCTCTAGTAATGCAGAGCACTGGGAGATGACATAATTTCCCAGTGCTTTGCATTAAAAAGTGGACTGTGCGGCAGCTCCAGGTAGGAGATAGGGGCATTGTGGAGGGGGTCAATGTGGTCAGGAGGGGGCCCGTGGAACTTCTTGTACCAGGGCCCGGAGGCTTCTAGTTACACCTCTGGGAGCCCCCTTTTACCCAGCATGACCTGGAGATACTTGCCTATTACATAGACAAGTACCTCCTCAAATGGATAACAGACAAAGTGGGCCCTGCATTCCATAGGCAAATTTTGGACAAATTGGCCTCCAGAGAGCAGAGGAAGATGGGCACTGAGAGAACCAGGAGGCAGATACTGCGAAGGAAGATGATATGAAGCACAGGGAGGCAGAACTGCTGAGCATCATAAGGACAAGTATGTTTACTTTTTTCTTTTTTGAGATGGGGCCACAGTTACACTTTTCAAACAAACCAAATTTGGGGTTAAAATCCCCATTTCAATCAATCTAATGCAAGAGCTTCACACCTATGAACGTACAACAGTGATGCTGTAATGAAGCAAGACTTTATAACTTTGCCTATTTGACACATTTCATAGCAATGAATGCTAAACAATGGTACAAGCTTATAACAATAGGGCTGTAATGACGCAAGACCTCCTAATTTTACATTATTGACTCCCATGCTTTGCAGACACTCTTATGCAGGTGACATTCCCAATACCCTATTGTGAAGCTCTTCAAATTTGGCAACATTTCTTTGATTTAACTGGTAAAAGGTTTATATGAAGAAAGCATCAGGAAAAGGAAGAGACCAGATTTATTTAATGAACCCAGGGAAATTCAGAGAGAAGTGAAGATGTTGAAATATAACAGCATATTTATAAGGTGCATGAGGCCAATAGATGGTTATGCACTAAGGTGTGATAAAGAAGTGATAAAGTGGAGATGACTTCTCCAGTGATATCACTTCTCCAGTTTGAATGTTATTCTATGGAGCCTATGCACTAACTTGATATCACTGGAGAAGTCATCTCCGCTTTATCACCTCTTTATCACGCTTTAGTGAATAACCCCCAAGGTCTTCAATGTTGCATTTTTTTTCTCTCAGGTAAAAGTCACTGCCCCTTTAACAAATATTCCAATCTTTTTATATAAAAGAAAGAACCAAAATGTATGCCAGCTGTGGCACAACACCCTTTCACTTGCATTGCTTCCCCTTCTCCATGGTAAGACTGAAGTAATGAAAAGAACTGGAAAAGTGAACCTGTCACTCTCTGATAAGTTTGATTTTTTGGAACTTAAAGCGGAACTGTCATCAGCCACAGTGTCAGTGTATGGTTGTTAGCCATAGTCCACTTAGGACAGTGTTTCTCAAATCCTGCCCTCAGGACCCACTAACAGGCCTGGACTTAGAGATTTCTCTGCTAGAGCACAGGTGTGGTGATCAGGGGCTCATTCACATTGATTAACTCACCTGTGCTCTAACAAGGAAATCATCAAATCCTGGCCTGTTAGTGGGTCCTGAGGACAGGAGATGAGAAACACTGACTTAGCATACTGAATATAGTGTAATCGTTGTGGTTGCCCGTGAAACTGACCTTTTGTGTATTTAAAGTTGAGCGTTTTGAAGGAGTAGAGCGCTGCCATCTTTGTTATGTTGTGCGTGAGAGGCAGCGCTCTAACAATGCTTGCGCGTCAATCTTAAGCAAAGC
This sequence comes from Rhinophrynus dorsalis, assembly GCA_037306005.1. Classification (NCBI taxonomy): domain Eukaryota; kingdom Metazoa; phylum Chordata; class Amphibia; order Anura; family Rhinophrynidae; genus Rhinophrynus; species Rhinophrynus dorsalis. The sequence continues at coordinate 51,009,436 of CM074725.1, forward strand.
GCCACCCCTTCCTCGATGTGTGCAACTGTTATGAAGATCGATGGGCTGGTCTAGGGGGAGGAACTCCAACACCGAGGAGGGAGTGTTCAGTTTAGTATGCAGCAAGAATATTGCCTCAGGACATAAAGAGAGGAGGTCATGTGAGTTCTTTACAGGGCAATATCTGACGATTGGAATAGCTTTGAGAAGTATTTCACAGAGAGTTATAATTATGTTGCATCATTTAAACTTATGAAATAAAGTTAATATAAGATGAAAGTTCCTCTTTAACATTGATTTATTGGTGGCACAGTTTGGCACTTTTTGATATTTAGTTTATGTGCTGAACATTATTAACACACACTGTGCTATGAATGAACCTATAAACAAATATTGTGACAGGCACCAATCAAGAACAAGCAAGATAATGTGTCTTGTTCTGAGACATGATGGCCTCTCAATGGTGCTACAAGTCATGTTTTTTACTCCCACGTGTCCCTGCAGAGAGAAAATGTCCTCATTCACATCAGACTGGTCCTGCCCACTGGCAGTCTAGATACAACTCAAATACTCTCTGCATGAGAGAAATAGCACAACCACCATTTTGGTCTACGTGGACCTCATTTTTGTGGTGTAGCTGATTCCCTCTAGGCAATGCAGAGAAAGAACCTATGTCTGGGATGCCCTTCTCATTTAGGGAGACCTAGATACATATATTGTTATAAACACCCATTGAGAACAAACAATATAAAGTGTCTTGTTCTAAGGCATGGTGGCCTTTCAATGGTGCTACAAGTCATGAAACGTATATATGTGGTTCTGCTGATTCTCTCATACAGAGAGGATTTGTCTGACATTTCAAAATTGGACTGCCTGCTGGAAGGACCAGTCTGATATGGAATGTCACAGGGGATTGAAAAATGTGACTTGTAGCACCTCTGAGAGGACACCATGCTTTAGAACAGTGGTTCTCAACTCCTGTCCTCAGGACCCACTAACAGGCCAGGATTTGATTATTTCCTTGTTCGAGCAAAAGTGAGTTAATCAATGTGAATGAGCCTCTGATCACCACACCTGTGCTCTTGCAGAGAAATCCCAAAGTCCTGGCCTGTTAGTGGGTCCTGAGGATAGGAGTTGAGAACCACTGCTTTAGAACAAAACACTTTATTTTGTTCATTCTTGGTGGGTGCTTGTCACAATCTTTCCTTGTATGTCTCCCAAAGTTGGAAGGATATTCTATGTATGGGCCCTTGCTCTCCCTGTGACTATATGAAATCAGCTGCACAACAATGATGATGATGCCCCCATAGGCTCAAATGTACTTCAGTGGCTGTGGTGTTTCTATTGTGCATAGAAGATTTGCCTGACATTTTTGAGCTGATCTTCCTGCAGGTGGGACCAGTCTGATATGAAAATGGAAATGTACTCTCTGCATTGGCACATAAGAGCAGAAAATGTGACTTGGAGCACCACTAAGAGGCTACCATGCCTTAGAACAAAACACTTTATTTTGTTTGTTCTAGGTGGGTGCTCGTCACAGTCTTTCTTTGTATGAATTAATTTAGGCAGAGACCACATGCCTGGGGCATTTCTAATAGATCAGAGAGCAAGTCATCAAACTAATTAGCATGATATGAAGGGAATTAGCATAAATTGCCATGGCTAGAAAAAATTATAGGCAGATCTTAAATTGCCATGGCTAGAAAAAATATTGGTAGGTTTTAATTGTCTGTAAAATAAACTAAACTTGCTTACAGATTACAGGTTCACTTACAGAAACACTAACACTTCCTGATAATAAAATCTCCCCTCACCTTCTAGGTGTGGAAGCAACATCACTACCCAGCTCTACAGCTCATGGAGATCTGCAAAATGAAATAAGAAAGTATGGGAGTGTTTTAATATATGGAAACTCCCATATCTGTCAGTTAACATCCTGCGTTAATAGGGTGTAATTCCCTTACCTGTTACTGGCCCTTTAAACAAATTAAGAGCTGCTTATTCCTATAGATACACTTCAAGGCAAAATCATGCCCAAACCTAATGCATGCGCTGGCCCTCTAACTGTGTGTAAAAAGAAATAATCAAAATACTACAATAAATTACACCTTGTAAAAAGATATTCTCAACAGAAATATAGTGTGAAAGAAAAGTATTTGAAATTGCCAGCTGCTTTTTTATAAGCTCTTCTGCTAATAAAGAAGCAATTCTTTTCTACTTTTACATAAAGTACAGTTCTGAATTGAGAATACAACTTTCATTACACACAGGTGGAGAAGGTGAATTCACTTTTACTGAAGGTCAATATCAGCTCTTCTGATAAAATGACTCTGCCTTCACTCTGCCTTGTCTGACTTTTCATTCTGGATAACTAAGTCTATTGAAAGCTACAATCTTTGTTAAAGAGCCACATGATACATTGTTTCAAGACAAAGGAAAGCCTGTTCTGAGGCTCTGCACCATTATGGGTATTAAGCCCAAGAACTTTGTTACTCAAGAAGACCATCTGAAGAATTATATCATGGGTCAATCAAGAGCCGTAATAAGAGACACATTACTTAAGTACAAACTGGCATGATTTTGTGAAACTGTAATTGCATTTTTCAAGTGTGTATATTTCATATGGGTGCAGATTAAAAGGACAGTAAGTAATTATTCTGCCAACTAAAAGTATAGTAAAAATGCAGTGTAGGGATTTTTTGTTGAGTAAAACAGGGACACTTTCGCTGCTGGATAGCTGTGCCTAGGAATATTTGGGTCTTAATGGAACTGTAAATGTTTTTCTTTAAAAACCTATGTTAGAGCTTTTCCTGCTAAGTAACAAAAGGGTAGTCTTACTGATGTCATTTATTTTATTCAAATGGTATAACTGTTCAAATTGTCATAAAGTGAGTAAAAACATCATCACTTCCTGAAAGTTCAAACTCACAGGAAGTTTGTCAGCAGTTTGTAGCACATTCTATGGAGAACCTTTTATCAGTGACTCACCTATCCCATAGAATGAAAAATAATATATGTCTTGCAGTGTTTTCAATACCTCTTTTGTATATATTGAAGTGTATGGAGAAATTTGTACATAAAACCCTTGATAAAATTATCAACTGCAGTGGAATGTAAGCCTAAGTTCCCTTTAGAGGAGAAAGAGTGAGATAATTGTCTGAGCACATTATGGATTGTACTTATTATATGTTTTTGAGATTTCCGTGATCCAACCCACTGAACTTCCTTGTGCCAGTATTAAACATACCTCCCAAGTGTCCTTTTTTAGGTGGGACATTCCTTCTTTGAGACCCAAAACCCTATGTCCCCCTATGTTACTTTGGTGTCCCTCTTTTTAGGAGATCAGACTGTGTGTTGTTTATATAAGTATATCACATTGTTCCACAGCAATAAAACTCACATTATGTTTGTTTAAACTTCAGTATATATATTTATAAATGATTCTGTGTAAATAAAGTACTTTGGTGTTGCTCTCAATCATTTATTCAGTTCAATACATAAAGAGCTGTCAATAGGTCCTGCAGGCTCAAAAATTCTCAGAAAAGCCCCACTTACCATAGTAACATAGTTGATGAAGCTGAAAAAAGACATGCGTCCATCAAGTCCAGCCCACGCCAAATCATGCCTGTTGATCCAGAGGAAGACAAAAAATAAAACCCTCTGAAGCTATTTTCAAATAGTTCCCTGGATCAACAACTTATATGCATTGAAGCCATCTCTCATAATTCTCAATATTGTTCTTTGCTAGGTATCCATTGCTTTTTGAAAGCAGTCACAATATCTGCAAGCACAGCATCCTGAGGCAAAGAATTCCATAGCTTTACCGCACTTACTGTAAAAAAATACCTGCCTTTGTTTTAGTCTAAAGCGTTTTTCCTCTAGTCGTAATGGATGACCACTCATTCTTAGCTCAGCTCTATATGTAGGTGGTCACATCACCTAAAACAAAAGTGCTCCTCATTGGCCATTCGAATTGTTGGGAAGTGTGAATTAATCCTTTGAGTGAAACCTTGTGGATAAATGCTTTGCATATCCCCTCTGGCCCATAATGGGTTAAATCAACTAAGGAGCAGTTTTACACTTTGGGAGAAAAATAGAAGTCCCCAATCTGTCATTGCTGTAAAAGGGGCTTTTAACCTCTTGAATGCTAGAAAGGTCTCGGATACATTGCGAAGCCCCATTTAAATCCACAGAAATTTGCATTTCTCGTCTGCTGAAATATCAGATTTCTACCAAAGCATGTGGTGCCATTTGTACTTATTAGATAATGTGCTGTATTTGATTACCTGTAAAAAGCATTAGTATTGGATTTTATTGATTAAATGAATCCTATAATAGTCAGAGGGGAAATTAGTAGATATAATCATTGTTAGGTAATAGTATCAGGCTCAATAACTATAGCTGTAGAAGAACCGTTGAGTCACAGCTACTAAGTATAGAGCAGATCTTGATTATAGTCATCTATATAGCAAAATCCAGTAGTGCAGATCAAAACTAGGCCAACAAATTAAAGCAGATCGAATTAGCATTGTGGACTGATCCAAACCAAAGATTTTATCATAAGTACGGGAGTGGATTTCTTTATATTGTTCACTCTCTTATAAAATGAGAAATATACAGAGTGTAAAGACAAAGCAGAGCAATTCTAGGGGCAAACCAACTGTTTTGGAGGAGAGGTGAATATTTCCAAAATTCCCATTGATTTAAATAGGGCTTTTAACACCTTGAATGCTAGAGAGGTCTCCAAAGCATTGCAAAGCAATGCATTGGACACCTCTATAGCATTCAAGGAGTAAAATAAAAACATTTAAATCTGGAAATGTGTATTGTCCCCTATGGTGTAGATGGTACTCTCCTCCTTATCTTTATACATAAGTACCGCTATTATTAGAGTGAACTGCCATTTTCTATTTGCTACACTGTGGCCCCTATTTATGAAACACACACACACACACAGAAGTACGCTAGCATTGTGGAAGAGCCATCTGTTAACTCTTTCAGTGCCAAAGCAATGCATTGCGTGCCCCTCTAGTACTCAATGGGTTAAAGGAAAGTTAGAACCTCTTAATAACCCCCATTTACCTTGCTATGGCTAGAAAATACTAATTGCCTCTATGATTTTTTTTTCTTATGCAGTTGTTCAAGATTTAACATATTCAATCAGTCTTGAAAGGATACAGGATTATCTGCTCAGTGAACATGGAAATCGTAACTCTTTAAAGGGGAAAATATACCCTAAGCCTGAAAAAATATGTATGTTTTAGTGCTTTTTGCTATTGAATAAAACATGAGTACTACTAATGCTTGAACATGTTTATTTCAAACATGATTAAAAATGTAACATGCCATTTTTCTGATAGCTTGAGTTGAAGATGTTTTACAGCCAGGTGGCACTGTTGCAATGACAGCCTGTGAAAAGGTGTGGCAGGCAAAAGAGTCACATAGATGGATGTATCAATTACACCAACCAGCAACAAACCATCTGGAAATAAAGCTGTCAGAAAAACAAGGTATTTTGTTAATAACATTTGAAAGAAACCACTGCAGTCATTGGAAGAACTCTTTTTTACACTAAAGGAAAAGCCCTATATACATACATATAACATGTTTTTTCATAATTAATATATGCTGCACCTTTAATGTTAGTTCTGTCCTGCCATTTTACCAATTATGTTTGTGCTTTTTACAATTAGAAATGAGAGCTAATATTGTTGTTTTAATTATTCATAAGGCTGTGTTACATTATCTTGGCACAATTACAGACAATAAAACACCAGCACTTCTTATAACTATTGCTACATTAATGAAAGCCAAGGAAATTGAATGTAAGCTCCCAGAGCACATGTAAGACTAAATTACAGTCCTCAGTAAATAGACAATTTTTACAGATGCTATCATAGATTGCATGGTATTTATATGTGAATTACCCCAAATCATTGTTATGTGTAAGGGTTCCTTTAATGTGAAGAGAGGTTCCATAGATATTTAGATGTATAGTTTTAGGAAACTTCATAACTCGTTATTATGCTGAAAGCAGACTTCGTTCTATTAAATTTCACCCACTTCAATTAATAATTTCCTTCTTTAAAAACACAACTTTCATCCAAAAATGTTAAAAAAAAAACGTATTATTTTATAAACTTTGATAATTAATAATGAATTACTTTAATAACACTCCAGATGCAATGTTATTTTCAAAGCACAGGAGCAAGGTTAAGATTTTCAAAACTAGGCTGACCATACGTACCATTTTAAAAGGGACAGTACCGTTTTTTTTTCATATTTCCAGACTGTCCTGTCTTTTTAATATAAGTGGCAATTTTGGCCCTTTTTTAATATAACTTATATTTAGTTTTTAACTTTTTTTTTGTAAAAAACTGAACGCAGCTTGTTTATTTCTCATAAGATAAAATAAATCGGAAATTCCTGTTGTCACACTAGTGGTTTCACTGTGGTTTTACCGTACACATTGATTACCATAGAGTCTTATGACTCGAGTGACTCAGAACTAAGACTCTCAAGTCTATGGTAAATTACCATAGAGTCTCTTAGACAGTGATATCATGACGAGTGTTTACAGCTTACTACGATCGGACTCGGAGTGACGGAGCCCCACTGTACGTCTGTCCCACACCCCATCCCTTTTTTTTTGTGTCAGAGAAATATAGTCAACCTATGCAAAACGTAACACAGAATGTCAAATCTTTTGTTCTTTTGAGCGATACTTTTAACTTATAAGGTGCCAATGCTTGCGATACTCCTCCTTCCCACATACCCTCCCCACCTTACCTGCCTATTTCACTTCACTCTCTCCCACCGCCTGGAGGAGGGAGTGCCCAACCCCTTTGTTCTCCTCTTAGTGGGCTCACCTTACCCCAGGCTGAGAGGAAGAGGAAGGCTAGGCCTGGCTCCTAATGATGGCTTCTGGCCCATTGGAGGCCCCTCTGCAATTTTTAATGAGTCAATGCCTATGCCATTCTCCTTTGCACATGCCCTACCCCCCTTCCCCGTATCTGCAAAAAAAAAAAAAAAACATGAACCAAACCAAGCCATAGCAAAGTAATTCACACATCATAAGTGAGGACACGGATACAGAAGAAGGTCGCAAAATAAAGGTCACAGCATTAATAAAATGGGTTTGATCTATTTAGGGAACCCATATGGTGCCCTGGACCCATAGCCGCATCAGGGCCAGCATTTACTTCCCTGATGCATGCTCCCGAGGAAAGGGCATGACTGAGAATTTTTTCAGGCACTGGACTACCCCATGCCTGTGAGCTACCTCAAAATGCAACCAAGGAGATTAATTGGGTAACTTGATTCACCACAGCTTACCTGCTCATGCCTCCCCATCACCTCAATGCATACTGGCAATAACCCACCACAGCTTACCTGCCCATGCCTCCCCTTCACCTCAATGCATGCTGGCAATAGCCCACCACAGCTTACCTGCCCATGGTTACCCATCACCTCAATGTATACTGGCAATAGCCCACCACAGCTTACCTGCCCATGCCTCCCCTTCACCTCAATGCATACTGGCAATAGCCCACCACAGCTTACCTGCCCATGCCTCCCCATCACCTCAATGCATACTGGCAATAGCCCACCACAGCTTACCTGCCCATGCCTCCCCATCACCTCAATGCATTCTGCAATAGCCCACCACAGCTTACCTGCCCATGCCTCCCCCTCACCTCAATGCACACTGGCAATAGCCCACCCAAAGAGACCTGACCATGGTGCCACAATAACTGGCTAGCTGCACTGGTTTGGCCTGGGAGCAACACATGCCCACCAACTGAAGGAACTCCTAAGAGGGACCGAATTTTAACTATGGCTTTAATGTGTTTGCCTTTGAATTGCTCTGTGTTTAGCCATTCACTAACTTTTTGGGGTATAATCATGAATTTATCCGTTATTGAATACAAGGATACATCACAAAAGTATGATAATGACACCAGTTTTTGTTTGCATGCCATATAAAAGTAAAGGTGTGAACTCTGTGCATAGGACCCTGTTCATTGATAAAATAGCACTTTCACAGACTAAATACTTAAACTAGTTTTTGGTATATTAGTGTACATTAGATGGAATAACCTTTGATCAGAGTTGGATTTAGACCTCAACCGACTCTAGTCAAAGCATTACAGGCACCCTTAGCCCCAACCATGGTCACACACCCACTCCTTACATAACTCACCCCCTGCCATATAAACTGTTATCTTGCACAGAAAATACACATAATAAACACTAATAAGTTCTTAAAGGGGAAGTGCTGCCTAAAAGATTAAAAATAAGTTTCTTAATAAATATATAACATTGAGGAGCTTACTAGCCTTGGCACTCTTGAGTGGCCTCACAAACTTAAAAACATATGGTTAGTTTCGATATTTTCTCCATTATCAGAATTTCTCTGCTGGTCTATAATGTCAGCTAGATTCCTATTAATTCTGCCTTCTTTGCCTTTAAAGCCCGCCCCTTCCACTGATGCGCAAATACCAACTCACTGATGGAAATCTGAAGACGAAGCATTTGCTGAGAAGTCTGGGGTTTGATTTGAGCAGTCATTAACAGAGCAAAACAAATTAAAATTTCAGAGGCTTAGTGTCCTCCAAATAGCTGTCAGGTGTATCTGTATCAGGGATGTCAAACTCATTCTCAACATTTCCTTCAAAGATGGCCACACCATTGGCAGCTGGGGTTGGTGTATGTATGTGGATGTGTGTGTCTGTATATTTAAATACACACTGTTTGACATCTCAGCCTTGTTCCACAGGCCCACACTTACTCTGTCTGATTTCCTAGATTCCTAGCCTTGTTCTACTGCTAGCCATAGAATCACACATACACCGTCAGAGAAGTAGATTCACATAATCTAAATTACTCTACGAAGAGAGGAGGTAAAGAAATACTACATCGTTATGAGTCGCTTGGTGGACTTTTGGTTACCAGCCCATAGAAGGGCTATAATGAATTCCAACATGTCATTAAATTAAAAATAACAAAGAAGTTATCTCAGACCTGGGCTTAGATTATATAGGTAAACAAATAGACATTCAGCTAATGCCCAAATAATTTTTAAAATCTTAAACTTCAAAAATACAAAAATTACTTTTCCACATCATCTATTCTTTCACCCATGTTAATTATACAGTTCCTAGTCTGTTTCCCTTTTGGGATCTGCCTGTTGTCAGGCTGTCTACTGTGTACTGTGGTTCAATACAACATTAGCCCTCTTTATCTCTTTCCATTGCCACTGAGCTGGCTCCAGTATTCATTGTCTAGTCCAGCTCATTCTTGTCCATCACTTTCCCCACCCCATCCAGATGCCATTTGTTACCCTTGACCCACCAGAATATCTAGCCTATAGTATCAGCATTTGTATTATTTGATTGTTTGTTTTTATGAAATCTGACCTATTGCTATATGGACCATATTGTATACATGTTTATAGTGACTACTAATGTTTTGTGTACTCTAATGTGTTTTGTTTTGTGTCCACCACAATGTTCTTGCTATCTGATTGACCAGTTTGTGGGGGTTTATCTGTACCATCTTTAATCCTGTGTTGGATTAAAGTTATAAATAATTCTAGGAAAAGATGGGGTGGTCTTCATGATCTGAAACACATAGATCTCACAGCACTGGATACTACACAACAGAGGCTGACACCAAGCATAACACTAATTAGAGAAGGAGGACACGAGGACACTGGAGCTGAGTACTGGAATCTAATATTTGTTGACTGAACCTAGTGTGGTTCACTGTAAACTCATAAGCAGGGGAGAATTATCACTGCAGTTTGGAATCTCTTAAAGGGATTGTAATGTTCCATAAAAACAGCAGCTCCTATTAATCTTCATAGTATTTGTGACATAGAGAGTGTTATTTCAATACTGCCAGAGTTATAGTTCAAGAATAATTGAATGATAAAGTATCCCCCTCCTGCTCTTTTTACCTAGTGTAAGCCTCCTCCCTTCAGATGTGGAATCTGGTCCTGGGACCAGACAGCTCACAGCAAGGGACAATCTTTTTACTGTGAGCATAAGGAAAACCCTGCCGCCCTAGTCAGGTTTTTCTGTTTTTTCCTTATGCTCATTGAAGATTGTCCCTCTCTCTGATCCATCCGGACAGTCTTGCTGCTCTGAGGTGAGCAGTGTTACATCAGTAAAAGGGGCAGGAGCGGGATACTTTATCATTCAATTACTCTTGAACTACAACTCTGACAGTATTGAAATAACACTCTCCATGGCCCAAATACTATGAAGATTAATTGGAGCGGCTTTTACTGTGAAACATTACTATCCCTTTAAACTATGTGGATTAAAATAAGCATATTAGCAACAGGAAGACCCAGTTGGTCCAAGTACTGAATTATGCTATAATTACTAGTCATCCTTTATCTACCCTAGAGTGTAGACCAGCCCCACCTTCTCTCTTTATTCCACTACGGATCAATTGCATGTATATGATTTAAGCACAAATTGTTTCTGCTACACTGGATGTGTATTTTGTAAGATACATTATATGAATTATTTCACATTTTGCTTATTCTTGTTTATACTATTATCCAGATTGCCTTCCATCTACAGCTAGTGAGCCACAAGCTTGCCTACCCATGGTCTATCAGTAGAGTACACAATCAGATATGCAGATCTTTTCATTACTTTATAAACATCCCCTGTATATATCTCCATGTTCCCTAATCTGAGATTTTGTGTGACAGCATTTTACAATAACATGTTTATCTTAGGAATTGCCATATGGAAACTGTTTAATTTACTTGAAAATACTTTTAGGGCAATCACATGCTTTTGTGGTCCTGTGGGAGACTGTTGTGCAATTATTTGTTTAATTACATTTTTTTGTGCGTTTGCATGTTGTCAGAAATTAAACAACAGCCTTTACATTCCAATTGCTTTTTTTTAAAATAGTAGTTAAGGTATTTTAATGTTGGCTTCAAAGAACAGCAGTTTATACCAACCATGAACAAAAAGGAAAAAGAAGAAAGCAAAAAACAGGAGGTGCTCCTAGTGTATTAACACTTTGAGTGCCAGAGTGGTACACAATGCATTGCAAAGCAATGCGTTGCCTACCACTCTGGCACCCAAAGGGTTAAAGTCTCAAAAAGTGAGCACCACTACCACCAATAAGGAATGCACTTACAAAAACAGTGGCAGACACTAACACATGTGTTGTTCAGCTATCGTACTCCAGAGATTAATTTGGACCACTTCCCCCTCAAAAGCTTTATCTTCAGGCCGCTCCGCTTCTAAAGTTCATCCACAAAGTGGAAGTATATAGTATGCAAAAAGGAAGAGAAAGGAACAAGAAGGGATGCCTATAGTGTTACACCAGGTGGATAAATATATAACCAACAGACATACACTAGATCAACTCACATTTAATATATGTTGGAAATCAGGTGTATACCTGTCACCAGATATATATGCATGCAGGGTCTTTAACCCATCTCTACCTGAGTTAATACCGTCTGTATTCCAGCTTCCTTCCACAACCAGATCTCAGGTGAGGATATATACCAACCAGTTAACCCTTTGAGTGCAAGTGAGGAATCCAACGCATTGCCTTGTCTTTTGTCAAACCAGCAACGATGCAAAGAGATTGTAATGCTTGACTTTTCTCTACTGCATTCTAAAGCATTGACGATCATGACAGATGTTAGATGTACTCTTTAGTACACAGTAGTTTAACCCTTTGATTGCCAGCAGAGGCGTAACTAGAAGCCACCGGGCCCTGGTGCAAGAATTGCCATGGGCCCCCCCGACCACATTGGCCCCAGACCCCCTCAACCACATTGCCCCCCAATCTCCACATTGCCCCCCAATCTCCAAATTTCCCCTTCATCTCCACAAAGCCCCCATATCTCCAAATTGCCCCTTCCACAATGCCCCCTTCAACTCCACAATGTCCCCTTCATCTCCACAGTGCCCCTTCCTCCCCACACAATGCCCCCTTCATCTGCACACAATGTCCCCCAATCTCCAAATTGCCCCTTCCACAATGCCCCCTTGATCTCCAAATTGCCCCTTCCACAATGCCCCCTTCAACTCCACAATGTCCCCTTCATCTCCACAGTGCCCCTTCATCCCCACACAATGCCCCCTTCATCTGCACACAATGTCCCCCAATCTCCAAATTGCCCCTTCCACAATGCCCCCTTGATCTCCAAATTGCCCCTTCATCTCCACATTGCCCCCATCTCCACAATGCCCCCATATCTCCAAATTGCCCCTTCCACAATGCCCCCTTCAATTCCACAATGTCCCCTTCATCTCCACAGTGTCCCTTCCACAATGCCCCCTTCATCTGCACACAATGCCCCCCAATCTCCAAATTGCCCCTTCCACAATGCCCCCTTCATCTCCACATTTCCCCTTCCGCAATGCCCCCTTCATCTCCACAATTCCCCTACCTCCAGTCCCTGGTGGTCTAGCGGCGTGGTTTGACACACAGATCTCTACAAGTGAAGCTCCTGCGCGCCGCTCTAGTAATGACATCATCTCCCAGCGCTCTGTATAACTAGAACCGGCGGCGTAGTGGGAGTTGCTGCGGGCGAGGGGGTCGTGGGGGGCGGCCGGGCCCCTGGAGTGATGGGCCCGGTCGCAGGTGTGACCCCTGCGACCCCTATTGTTATGCCACTGATTGCCAGAGAGGTATGGAACGCAATGATTTGCAATGCATTTCGCACCCCTCTGGCACTCAAAGTGTTAAATGATATTAGAGTTTTATTATCCCCTTCCACCCCTTCTCTTATGTCAGCCTCTTCTGCAGTGAAGGAGTAACAGGGTTGACCAGTGGAGCTCAGTTGCCATTGCATATATTTATGCCATATACAGTACTTATCTCTGTATGAGCTGTTTTAGGATTTTCTTTGCAGGAGTTACAACTCACCAATATGCAGGATTCACTATAGGGGATGAATTAAAAAATCCAGTGGATTTTGATGTGATTATTTTGACCCCTTGAATGCTAGAGATGTTGTCAATGTATTCAGCCCCATTTAAAGGGATAGTTATACTTAAAATGTAAAAAAAATATGTTGTAGGATTTATCCCCCTGAGTGAAACAAGTGTACTCCCACTGCTGAAAGGTGTTTCATTCAAAAGTTATTAATTTTCAAAGTTGAATTTTTTTAGGTGCAATATCACAGTGGCCTGAAATTGTACAGTGGCGCTGTTGCTACACGATCCTATGGACAGCTCTGGTCAGTTGACCATAAATCTCCATAGGATGGTGTAGCAACAGCGCCACTGTACAATTTCAGGCCACTGTGATATTGCACCTGAAAAATTCAACTTTGAAAATTAATGACTTTTGAATGAAACACCTTTCAGCAGTGGGAATGCCCTTGTTTTACTCAGGGGGATAAACTCTACAACATATTTTTTTTTACATTTTAAGTATTACTATCCCTTTAAGAAAATGTGGTCTTTATTTTGTCCATATGATGCAGTCAGTTTAATTCAGCATTTCCCTTAATATATATGGCCGAGAATCTCCTTTTCCAAGGTGACAGCCTTCAGAAATATAAAAAAGACAAAGGAGGCACTAATAACTCCTTATGAAACAATACAGACTAATGTTATTAAAGTATGTAAATTGAACTCACATTTAATCATGGCTGCATGATTGGCTTATGCCTTCTCATATCATTCAGGCAGGCAGAGGATTTTACCCCATCTTTGCTCGGGCACTCAATCATTTCAAGTGAAAAGAAAAAAGTTGCACTTCCTTTGTCTGTTCAGAGCTTCATACTTGATAAAGCAAAGTTAAATGCTGCGAAACGCGTAGTGTAACAGTGATTTATTTTTTTTTAAATAATGTTTTAATAAATATCTTGAATCTTATTTGGACGAACAGCTTTTTTCTTTTCGATTGGAGTAATTGATCCGGAGTGCCCAAGCAGAGACGGACTAAGATAGAGGGACTGCCTGAATTCTGTTAGGAGGCATAAGCCTAGCATACAGCTACAACTATATACACGTTAAATGTATATACTTTAATGACACTAGACTACACTGTTTGATAATTGGTGCCCCTTTGTTGTCTGTCTTTTTGCATTTTCTTCTCTGTGGTTGAGAGTTTGGGGTGGAGTGGCCACTTGCCATTCAAGACATTATGTTTCTGAAAATTATTGCTTATACTGTCCAGTGGAGCAGTCACAAATTCCCTCAGCATTTGAGCTGACCCACATATAAGTGTAATCCCAGCAACTCATTTTGTGAGTAATATGCAAATGGTGGGTAAGTGGAATTTATATTGAATTTACTGCACTAGGAGCACCTTCTTTCTTGTTCCCTTTCCTTTTGACTTTTCAGAAATATCAAGGATGTGAGATTTTATAACAGAAGTAGACAGTATTTGGAACTCCAGATATTGTGGACTACAACTATCATCATCGCTGGATGGCTGAGGATGATGGGAGTTGTATTCCTCAATATCTGGAAGTCCAAACTACACTTGGGCTAATGGAAAAGGACAAACAGATATTTAAATGCACTGTAGGAGCATATGATGAGAATATCTGTTGGCCTGTGTAGGCTATTAAAGGGATAGTAATACTTCGTTTTATCTTTATTTTATTTTGTAGGCATTAAAAAAACATGAAGAACGATATAAGTCTTAGCTCTCAAACCTTTATGGTTTGAGAGATATTCACAAGCAAGGTTTTCCCTCCTGCCCCTTTTACCTAGTGTAAACAATCTCTTCTCAGATGTGGAATGCAGTCCATAGACCAGACAGATAACAGGGGGGGCCATCTTCTTCCTATGAGAACAATGAAAGCCCTGCCCCCCTTGACAAGTTTTTCAGGTTTTTCCCTTAGCTTAATTGAAGATTGTCCCTCTCTGCAGCCTACCTGGGCACCTCCCTTCTGCTCTTGCTGAACAGTGTTACATCAGTAAAAGGGGCGGGAGGAGGATACTTTGTCATTGAATTACTCTTGAACTACAACTCTGACAGAATTAAAATAACACTCTCCAAAGTCCAAATACTATGATGATTAGTTAGAGCTACTTTTATTATGAAACATTACTATCCCTTTAAGCAACACATTATTTGAGAAGCTAGTAAATCTATTTACAATATGCTCAAGTCATCAATTTTAAGATTATATTTTTTGAAAAACAAATTGAAACCCTAATGAGCTAGAGACGTCTTCAAAGCATTGCAATGGAGTGCACTGGAGACCTGTCTATCATGGCATCAAAGGGGTTTAACCCTTGACTGCCAGAGAGGTATCCAACGCAATGAGTTGGATATATCTCTGGCACTTAAAGGGTCAAAAAATGAAAACATAAAAATCGTCTTATATTAAGCCAACTTGGCAGGGTTGAATTTTCTATAAGAATTGGAAAGCACTTATAGTCTATTCCCAAAATTATATAAAATACAGAATAGGAAACAGCAGTATGTGAAACGTGCCAGCACATTACTGTTTTACTGTCAATTCCAGAAGGGCAACTCCTGCAAACGTGAAATCTTACATTTTAAATGTTAACCAGATGCTTAATGGGTTGGCATAGATACTTGCTGGCACAACTCATCTTTCATTGGGCAAGGTAATGGGTAATTGGTTACAAAATATATAACTATTACATATTACCCAAATAATTTCTCCTAAGATATGCAATGAACCGCTGAATATAATGTCCTAGATTTAGCTGCCTAGACATATGGTTTATGATAAGATTGTAGAGCTTTCATATCTTGTGTCTGTCCACCTGCTTGTAATTGAAGAACTGGAGAGACACATTCAAAACATAATTATGTGAGATAGCTAAAATAAAGATGAAATGTTTCAATGAGACACAGAGTTAATTAAGTTTAAACTGAGTATACAATATGAATAAAGAGAACAAGAGAGAGAGAGAGAATAATCAAGCAGAGAGCATGCACTTAAGGGACTCACCATTAAAGTGACAAGAGAATGGTCAGTTTGAGATGCAATGTGATTTTCTGCTTCTTTCACTCTTGAGTTAAAGGGATAGTCATACTTAAAATTGAAAAAATATATATTGCATGATTTATCCTGCTGAGTAAAATAAGGTTATTCCAACTGCAGAGAGATTTTTACTCAAAAGGTATTGAAGCTCAAACTTGCATTTTCTGAGTGCAGTACCTGCCTTTGCCTGAAAGTTTACAGTAGGGCTGTTGCTACAGCATCCTATAGAGTTTACGGTAAACTGACCAGAGGGGTCCATAGACTGCTGTAGCAATAGCGCCACGGTAAAATTTCAGGCCATAGAGGTACTACAAAAAAAATTTAAATTTAAGCTTCAATGATATTGGAAAAAAAGCATCTCTCAGTGATGGGTGTAACCTTATATAAATTATTGGGTTTAACCCTATATGTATTTTAAATCCCTTTACGTGGCTTGCACTTCAATAAGGTATCTTACTCAAACCTACACTTTGAACTGTCCACGTTCAGTCCTCAAGGGCCACCAATAGTCCAGGATGTAAGGATTTCCCTGATTAACCACAGGTGAGTCAGTCACAATGAATGAGCCATTGATTAACTCACCTGTGCTTAATCAGGGAAATCCTTAAATCCTGGCTTGTTGGTGGCCCTTGAGGACTGAACTTGGACAGCCCTGATCTATAGAATGTAACGATTAGCAGGTGCACCAAAGCTAGATTTAAGGTGCATTCAAATAGCTGAAGTCTGGGCTCAGTGTAGACAGTATTGAAATAACACTTCCCATGGCCTAAATACTATGAAGATTAATTGGAGCTGCTTTTATTTTGAAACATTACTATCCCTTTAAAGTGGAACTTTCTCCTTAATTCAAGTCTAAAAATGTGAAAACTGCATTAAAAACTGCCTATGTCAGCCAAATCAGCAAATGTACAGTTAAGGCGATATTCAAACTTGTTACCATATGGTAATGTATGTTAATTGTGGCATCTCTGTGGTACCAGTGACATTTTATATACTAATTAAGCTTTTTGATTAAGCTTCATATGCTAATTAAGCCTTGTCATTGATGAATTATATGCTAATGAAGGTTTCAGTGACATATTGTATGCTAATGAAGGTTTCAGTTACATTTCATGTGCTAATTAAGTTATGTGTTGTACCAGAAAATTTATATGTTCACCTTTCCAAGAAATAAGTGTGAATATGTCCTAAACGATACAGCCGCTGGACTTTTGGTTAACATTACATATAGGCAAAAAGAGAAAAAGGAAGAACGCAAAAATCTGAGAGCACTTCTGTATAAAAATACATAGAAAATCCACTTTCATATGTAAAAGCCTGTGTACACGGGCCAAGGTCCGGGTGATGTTAAGAGGCCGGTCCTGCTCTGCGTCCTGCCACCAACGTAGTCATGCACTGTAAAAATTGCCCAAAAGCACAGAATGCTTCCAGTACAAAACTCCCAGTATTCCGTTCTCCCAGCATTCTGTGCATTCGGGCAGTCTCTACTGCGCATGACGGCTTCTGACAAACATTCTAGCGAATTATTATATAGGATACTTACAAGATCTTGTCTTGTAAGTACTCGCCAAAAGCCACAATCAGGCTTACTAATGCAGTATACCTCCAAACTTGTCTGGAAGATCTCTGGGGACCACCTTGGAGGATAGATTTTGTATTCGACTACTTCAGAAACCCTTCAGCAAAACAGACAAACAAGCACAAGAGTGCAAGATACACTTTGAAGAGATCTTTTTGGTGAACTTTATTTGATGTGCTTGCCTCTCTCAGGGATCCGGTGAGTGGGGTCTAGTTGGGGGCCTCTTCTCCATCTGTTCACACAGATTTACCCTTAGAGAGTCTTGCACTCTTGTGTTTGTCTGTTTTGCTGAAGGGCTTTCTGAAGTAATCGAATATAAAGTCTGCCCTCCAAGGTGGTCTCCAGAGATCTTCCAGACGAGTTTGGAGGTATACCGCATTAGTAAACCTGATTGTGGATTTTGGGGCGTACTTACAAGACAAGACCCTTAAAGTATAATACATGAAAGCAGATTTTCTATATAATTTTTATACAGAAGTGCTCTCAGATTTGTGCTCTTTTCCTTTTCTCTTTTTTCCATGCATTAGTTTTGTGAAGGTGCTGCTAAGGACACCAGTGGAAGAAGCTGCATATTTGGACATTTTTTCTGTATCTTTTTGGGTCCTTATCTGACTTATGATATTGGTATAATTGTTTAGTGCAGTAGGAGCGCACCAGTTATTTGTTCTTGTTTATTACACAGAGGCAGTTTTGACTGACGTTTTCAAATATGTAAAGAAAATTCAAGGTGATATGTGTACTTTAAAAGGATAGTAATACTTCATTTTATCTTTATTTTATTTTGTAGGCATTAAAAAAACATGAAGAATGATATAAGTCTTATCTCTCAAACCTTTATGGTTTGAGAGATATTCACAAGCAAAGTTTCCCCTCCCACCCCTTTTACCTAGTGTAAGCCAGGTTTTTCCCTGGGCACCTCCCTTCTGATCTGGCTGAACAGTGTTACACCAGTAAAAGGGGCGAGAGGGGGATACTTTGTCATTGAATTACTCTTGAACTACAACTCTAACAGAATTGAAATAACACTCTCCATGGCCCAAATATTATGATGATTAATTAGAGCTGCTTTTATTATGAAACATTACTATCCCTTTAAGTGGATTAAAAAGCCAATTTAAATCAAAGGAAATTTGAGGAATTCTCATAGAGCAGTTGTTTGATCTAGAACTCTTCCAATTATTATTAGTACATCCAGTACATCAATATGATTCTGCACTAAAATAATCTATAGAAACAATTTATTGATGCTGTGCCTACCTAACTCATGTTTCTTAATCTTCATTCAATTCTTTACGTCTGTTGCACCAAGAGGAGAGCAGTGTGGGATTGTATGAATGTTTCAGAGCATTCCATTTCTATGCACCTATGGGCATATGTATCAGAGCAGTAACTATATTTTAGAAGGAATTTATCTTTATTAGTGTTTAGCGATAAGGCAACAAATCAGATTTCATAGCACGATAATTAGGAGCAATTAATGAGCCATCTCTTATTGATACAACAAACTGAGACAGCCCTGACTGTCGCTTTTTTTTTCTCCTTAAAAAATCAATAATGTTTATAAAATTTTGATAACTATATCTCTCCTGTCACATAACCTTCTAAAGCTTAGCTGTTCCTAATTTATATTTCAGAAAATATTAATTTCTCACTCTGGTAAATAAGTGCTAACAGTTTCTAATCAGATTTTTACCTTCATTCACTATTAGTCACAATGATACATATTTCCTCTTGTTCTCACCATGTACTAACAATGAAGAGAGGAAATAAATATATATTTTTTTCCTCTTTCCTGTACATGCTATAGGGACGTTTCCAGGACTTTCTGGTATTATAGGGATAGTAATACTTATAATAAAGTGCAGCTCCGAGTCTTCTTTATTCTATTCGGTGGTGTAACTATAGGGGTCGCAGGGGTTGCACCTGCAAACGGGCCCGTGCACTCCAAGGGCCCGGCCTCCTCCTGCGACCCCTCCATCTGGCGCCTGCAATCTCTTGCCGGCGCACTAGTAATGCAGAGCGCTGGGAGATGACATCATCTCCCAGCGCTTTGCATTACTAAGAAGACCGTGCGGGAGCTCCAGGTAGGAGATGGGGGCATTGTGGAGGGGGCCCGTGGCACTTCTTGTACCAGGGCCCAGAGGCTTCTAGTTACGCCTCTGATTCTATTTGTAACACATAGCTCTATATTTCAATACTAACAGTTTTGTAATTCAGCTGCAAATTAATTTGAAAGGGTCCCCCCACACCCCTTCTGGCCGCCTCCCCTCAGATGTGGAATCCGGTTGTGGGACCGGATGGATCGCTGCAAGGGACAAGTGGATATTATTCCACTTGAAAAAAACACAAAAGCAAAGAACAGGAAGAGCTGTACTGTTTACTTATAACGGCACAAGGATCAGGATACAATAACTGCTGAATTCTCACTCAGCGTGTTTAACCGGTTACAATTGACGGTAACCGGTTATTTAACCAGCGGGGATTTTTTATGCTGGTTCTCCCCGCAACAGAGCCACGCAGACACACATCAGATGACGATTTGGATATTCAGTAATCAGCAAACTTGTGATCAAACAAACGCAGACCAGATTAATCCAAGAAAAGTATAATATTTATTAAATCATACTTAAAAAATCCTCAACATGTTTAGTGGCACACTTGCCACTTCATCAGGAAGAATACAGTGTTGTAAAGATGCAAGAATATAAACTGGTCTGTAGGATGATACATAGGTTTTTTTTATACAGGTAATCCAATTAAGAATCTACCCTGATTGGACAATGAAAATTCAGATAAACCAATCAAAATGTCTGGTTTGAGAATTGTCAGTTGGATTCTCATGTTCACATCATGCATACATGACTGCTCATAAACAAACTTTCATGTTAAACCTAACTCTATATGAACCATTCCTATATCTCTAGCCATAATAATAAAATTAAAATATATTCTCCAAACCAATCAAATGGGAGTATAGATGAGGCTCATAATAATACAAAGCATGGCAATCCTATATAATAATTTGCTAAAAGTATGTTTGTCAGAAGCCATTATGCGCAGTAGAGATGGCTGTGCACACTGCAGTCATGCGCAGTAGAGACTGCCCGAATGAGCAGCAGCTGATAACGGAGAGGGGAGCTCCAAATTCAGACTGTAGTCTTCTCTACACCCCTCTCCGTTATCAGCTGTGGCGCTTTCAGGCAGTCTCTACTGCGCATGACTGCAGTACGAGCAACAGGATCCGGCCACCAGCCGAGGTTGCTGGGTGGCATTGTGGCCGCATACACAGGCTTTTCAACTAGTATATTCATATAAGAATAATCCTACATAATACCACTCACACCATTATAAAAAATAACCCTATGTTCCACATATATCCTTTTTGATATTAACCCCACCTACACTCCTCCTATTCCACTTGATTCAGGATGTTGCCATGAACTGAACTTTATTCTTTTCGCCACTAAGAATGTTTATCATGTGTTTAATTATTTATTATTATTATTAATTTTATAATATTATTTGGACTCGAGGGTATATCATTTTTATTGAATGTTCATCTTCTACTATACCATTCCTCTATTGTTTTATCCATATTATTTATTCCTGATTAGATCAGTGAAACCAGCCAGCTGATTTTTTGGTAGTTTTTCCTGTTTTTATCTGAGGATTACATTGAACCCTCTTTTAGGTTATTTTGCATATTTACGTCATTTTTGGATATGGCAGTTACAGATATTTTTTTTTAACTGAAACATGCAGCGTGCAGGAACCGTCTTAGCCCTTTAAGAACCGGATGGCTGTGCAATGCATTGAAAAGCAGTGAATTAAACACCAATCTGGTCTTTAACCCCTTAAAGGGATAGTGAAGTTTCAAAATAAAAGCAGCTCCAATTAATCTTCATAGTATTTGGGCCATGGAGAGTGTTATTTCAATACTGTTAGAGTTGTAGTTCAAGAGTAATTGAATGATAAAGTATACCCCTCCCACCTCTTTTACTGATGTAACACTGCTCACCTTAGAGCAGCAAGGCTTCCGGATGGATCACAGAGAGGGACAAACTTCAGTGAGCATAAGGAAAAAAACCTGAAAAACCTGTCAAGGGGGGCAGGGTTGTAATTGTTCTCACAGTAAGAAGATTGTCCCTTGCTGTGAGCTGTCTGGTCTTAAGACCAGATTCCACATCTGAGGGGAGGTGGTTTACACTAGGTAAAAGGGACGGGAGGGGGAAAATTTATCTTTCAATTACTCTTGAATTACAACTCTGCAGGGGCGGACTGACAGGACCCAGGGCCCCTGGTCCAAAAAGAGGTCTGGGCCCCCTGCAGAAATCTCCACAATGCCCCTTCCACCTCCACAATGCCCCCATCATCTCATCGCCACAATGCCCCCTTCTCTCCACAATGCCCCCTTGATCTCATCTCCACAATGCCCCCTTCTCTCCACATTGCCCCCTTCATCTCCACAATGCCCCCTTCTCTCCACAATGCCCCCTTGATCTCATCTCCACAATATTACCCCCTTCATCTCCACAATGCCCCCTTCATCTCCACAATGCCCCCTTCCACAATCCCCCCTTCATCTCCACAATGCCCCCTTCCACAATTCCCCCTTCATCTCCACAATGCCCCCTTCCACAATACCCCCTTCATCTCCACAATGCCCCCTTCCACAATACCCCCTTCATCTCCAAAATGCCCCCTTCCACAATACCCCCTTCATCTCCACATTGCCCCTTCCTCAATGCCCCCATCTCCACAATGCACCCGTCTCCACATTGCTCTTTCATCTCCACAATACCCCCCTTCATCTCCACCATGCCCCTACCAGCAGTTCCTGGTGGTCTAGCGGCGTGGGGCGTGCCTCTAGTAATGCAGAGGCTGGGAGATGATGTCATCTCCCAGCGCTCTGTATTACTAGAACGGCGCGCCGGCAGCCGTTGTAGGAGAGCTGCTGAGCAGCTCTTGAAGTGGCGGCGGCGGGCCCCTTTCCGTCACGGGCCCTCGGTCCGTGACGGAATGCCCGATGGTCAGTCCGCCCCTGCAACTCTGACAGTACTGAAATAACGATATCCATGGCCCAAATACTATGAAAGATTAATTGGAGCCCACTCTGTACTCCTTACATTTCAGTACCATAGGGTCTTATTCACTAAGGTGTGATAAGAAAGTGATAAGGTAGTGATGACTTCTCTAACGCCCCCCCCCAGACTATTCAGAACTTTCGTTTTGCTAGCTTGTTCTGAAATGCCATTGGTCAGAAATCACTCACAATTACCATAGCCGGGAACTCTCAGGATTCACCCCGGAGACTCCGGTTTTGACTCTCGGGGGCAGAGTCTGATTCTCTCGGGTGTGGGCAGTTTCTTAAGAAACTCTGCCCATTGGTGCTCCTTCCCTGTCAGTTCCACCCACTCCCCGCCCACTTTTGCTCCTTCCCCAGCCTATTGCCTATATTTTTAACATGTTTCTGAAGCCCCGTCCCAGGCCTGATTAAGCCACGCCCCCTTTTGACAAAAATAGCTTAATTTGTCTCCCTCAATGGCACCATAGGCCTCCCCCTCTGGGGAAAGAAAAAGTTCCCAGGTATGACAATTACCATGTTTCCTGGCATAACATATATCTGACTGTTAATATGCTACTTCATAAAGCTTTGAAATTTCTAACAAATGCTAAAATAACTGAACATTCTTAGCCTAAAGCTAAAGCTAGTCCTGTGTTTCTATTTAATACAGCTTTTCTGCAAGCATGGTCGTATTGAGGCTTTGATAAATAGCCTCCTATATAAGGCAATACAAAGACTTCCTTGAGGGGAGGGGAGTCGTTTCCCAACAGTGTATTTAAGCTTTATCAAGAAATAAAACGCTTTTTATTCCAAATGAGTTGTCTGCAAAGACGGTCCGATGTAATACATTCACATCACTGTCCTGTTTAGTTAATTTCCTGCAATGTATCTCCCACTTCACACACAGACAGGCATAATTAAATGTTCAATTGTTTTTCCTTCAGTTATCAAGCTTCCCAGTCCATGAAAAAAAGGGCTTATGAATTTACAAGCAGCAAAATACACCTTAGACTGTTTATTTTTTATACTCTTGACACAAAGTAATAGAAAGCAGTACATATGTAAAATGTTAGATTTGAATATTAATAAGATTAGGTTTATGCACATTTAAAATGTGTACTCTAACAGTGTTGAATTAAACATTAGTTTCTGCTGGTAATGGTGCAGTCCCATTTAGTAGGCTTCTATAGTTCCCAAGATGCACGGAGACTGATGGACTGAGAACAAATGAATCAATTCTGGTATAAACCAATTGCACTGTGGGGGACCAATAAAAATGTGCATTGATTAAAATTGAGCTTTTAACCCCTGGATACTAGAGAGCTCTCCAAGAGCACTCGCCAACATTTAATGGATTAACAAGCTTATTTAAATCAAAGGGAATCCAGGGTGGATGTTTTGCTGAATAATTGTCTAAGTTCTTCTTACCAAAACAGTCTTCGTTAACCCTTTGAGTGGCAGAGAGGTATCCAACGCATTGCAACGCAATGAGTTGGATACCTCTCTGGCACATAAATGGTTAAACCGTCACTTCCTGCTAACACAGGAAGTCACATGGGGTCAGTATGTTGTTGAGGATATACAGGGGGAAAGAATCAGGAGAGCCCAAATATTTGTACTCCTTGCATAAGATGTACAATAGTATTTTAGTTAGATTAATTTGAGATCAGTTCACAAACTAGGTTTGATACACTTCTTCACAGTAAATAAGATGATACAAATTAATTACACATATTTATGCAAAGCATAACTTTATTGGAATATAAAATGTAATATAAATTATCAGTCAGTGCAATCAGAGTATTAGCAAATACCGAGTGGCTCAGTAATATTTCTCTTATATATATATATATATATATATATATATATATGACCAAGTCATACACTAAAATATATTTATGAAATTGAAATATGGAAACATATATCAGATAATATGAAAAGGTAACATACCCAGCATATATAGGGTTATACCTAACATATATGGATCCATAGATATACGCTAGCAATATCTGAACACAGCAGCATAGCAATTTATCTGCTGTTTTCAATGCCCATATCTTCTGGATGACACAAAAGCTGTGAATACGTCTCACATAATTATTATGTGCATATAACAATGTTTATTGAAAAGAAAAGAGTATGGGCCATATGTTCAAAGAAGTAGCGAAATAGCTTTTGTCGTTTGTAACGACTTTTCAAAGTACAGTGTCTTTGGGATCATTAATATTTTCAGAGTGTCGGTTGTGATTGGAAATATGTTGTTTGTCCCGACTGAAATTGTCATATGTAAAGGCATAACTGGTCACCTTAATATAGCAGCCAAGGTATCAATAATCCTATATAACACTCTAGGCCAAGGGTAGCCTATCTGTTGAGGGCTACAATGTCCATCATCTGATCATCAGTGTCTGGTTGGGAATTATGGGAATTGTAGTCTCCATCAGTTGCAGAGCCACACGTTCCCTATCCAGATAGAGCCTAATCATTATTATGTGTTCCAGAAATATATCTGGTTTATTCTGTTTACTGTAACGATAATCAGGAGAGAATTCTATTTTGTAAGATATCGGTTCTACTCTAAAGAAGAAAATATAAATAATGTAACCACATGGCACTATTATATGATGCATTAAATGAATTAGCTATCTTACATTTGACATTCATTATAAGAGAATCAATTGTCATTTGCTTTGACATATACACAGAAAAACAGTAGAAAGGTCTAGCTTTTCTCATATTATAAATTAGCTACTACCAATATTTATTTATTATTTTAGGATTGTTTTATTAATTTACTTATCAGCTTTTTTTAGGTGCAAAATGAGTTTCTAAGTACAAAAAAATACAGTATACACTCCCATCTCAGCTTTACAGAAACACTAACATCTGTTAATAGTAAACCACCGTTTATCTTAATTTGTGCAGAAAATCTTAATAGCTACAATGCATCAATTCTACATGGCATGGTTGCCCAGAAATAATCTTTAATTAGAACTAAATATCATGTTAATGGAAGCAGACATGGTTCTTTTCTCCTAACGCCTAACACTGGAAGTTTCATAGGAAGATTTCAGTAAGATGATAAGGCTGATGTTCTAAGTAAAGTGAAAAAAAATGTAGGGAAAAAAACTGAACCTTTGGAGGCAAATAAAATGGTATCCTTTTGAAATGTTGCATATAAAATATAGTGTGGCTAGAAGCCACATTAACCATGTTGCAGTGTTGAAAATGGTGACATGAGAATATTGCCCTGCATAAGAGTGCAAGGTTCTCATGTCGCCTATGTAAAAGTTGCTACCGTCATTCAATTTGAATTGAAGGATGGTAGCGAAGTTTAAAGAGGTGACATGAGGACCTTGCGCTTTTATGCAGGGCAAGATTCTCATGTCGCCATTTTTAACACCGACACGTGGTTAATTTAGCTTCCAGCCGCATGATATTTTACATGCAACTTTTTAAAAGTGAACCAAATAAAATTATCTTTGATCATAATGAGGGTTTTACACTCTTGAAAGTGAGAAAGGTCTGCAGGGTTTTACTTTAAGAGATTTAAGGCTCCATTTAGTCAATGAGAATTTGGGGATTAATATCTGTTCCCTCTGTACAGTTAGTTTGCCCTGAAATTGTTCCAGTTTTTCTTTGTACATCAGCCTTACTATTCATCAAACAAAAAAAAAGCTCAATTTTAAAGGTGCATTAGAATGTCAATAAGAGACCACTTAAAACTATCAAAAGTGCCCACTGACCTATGGGAACCAAGGGCAGAATGCAAGAAACGTGTGCAATCGCTATTTACAATGTACTTTTAATGACAAAATAATTAGCACCAAATGTTACTGAATTGCACATTTTTTCTCATTTAGCAAATGTTTGCTCACTTTTTAGCAAATGAGTTTCAAAAAGTGGGTATTGTTAAAATGTCCGCCATTTTGTGAGCGGATTAGCAATTGTGCCTAATTCAGTAAATCAATTAGCACACATTTTCATATATCTGGCTAACGTTGCCATTAAATTAGGAGCATGTGCTAACTTTGCTGTTAATTTAAGAGTCTGTGTTATTCAGTATTAAGGCATTAATAGGTTTCTTGCATCAAAACGTGAGTAATTGCAAATAGCATACCTTTTTGGCTTTTATAAAATAGCGAATGCTCCACTTTCTTGCATTCCCCCCAAGTTCCCATAGTTTATAATTCACAGGAAGGGGTGTAGCAGGAAAGAAGAGAAGAAATGTAAGAAGAGCCCGATAAAGAAAGCAACTTAAAGGAGAGGAGATTCATTTTGTATGAAATAAGAGACCTTTAGTTAGCTAAGAAAGGGATTTCTGGAGCAGATGAGATGGAAGATTTCTGGGAGCAATGGTTGTTACTCTTACAGCTGAACTGAGAACAGACTGAAGCTGAGAAAAATGAGAGGTGGGATGACCAGAGAGTGAAATGGTACAGATATCTAGTCTAGAGAGAATGAGGGCCTGAGTAAAAATGCTTACATTTAAAATACAGAGGAAGGGCCATATGTTGGCAATATTTTTTGGAAGAAGAAGTAAACTTTGGTGACAGCTTGGATATGGGGGTGGGGGAATGTCATGGTAGAATATTGTATAATACCAAAACAGAGTGCTTTGGTTACTTAGTGGACAGTAAAATTGTCATCTGTGAAAGAGAGGGGTTTAGGAGGAAGTACAAGTTCTCTCTTAACCATACTGAGTTTAAAAGGGCAGTGGGTCATCCATGATGAGATTGCCTTGACTCACTGAGTACTTGAGACTGTACAGCTGGAGATAGGTCAGGGGAAAAGAGGTAGACTTGTGTGTCATTCATGTGCAGATGGTAATTAAAGCCAATAGAATAAATAAGGCCACCAAGTGAAAGGATATATAGTGAAAAGAGAAGTGGACCCAGGACTGATCCCTGGTGTACACCCACTGGAAGATCATTCGGAGGAGAGTAGGTGTTTGCAAAAGAAATACAATTTAAAAGATAGGAGACAACAATTCTAGAGCTGTGTCACAGATGCCAAGAGAGTGTAGTGTATCCAGGAGGAGCACCTGATCAACAGTGTCAAAGTTAGCAGAGAGGTCTAGTAGGATTAGTTTACTTTATTGTTATGGCTGCATCTGTGAAGTAGTTGGAAAGGAAACCAGTAATGGGTCAAAAAGAGAGTTTGCACTGAGAAAATAATTTAAAGGGCTAGTAATACTTTGTTTTATCTTTATTTTGTAGGCATTAAAAAAACATGAAGAACGATATAAGTCTTATTTCTCAAACCTTTATTGTTTGAGAGATATTCACAAGCAAAGTTTCCCCTCCCGCCCCTTTTACCTAGTGTAAGCCATCTCTTCTCAAATGTGGAATGTAGTCCATAGACCAGACAGATAACAGCAGGGGACAGTCTTCTTCCTATGAGAACAATGAAGGCCCTGCCCCCCTTGACAAGTTTTTCAGGTTTTTCTCTTAATTGAAGATTGTCCCTCTCTGCAATCTACCTGGGCACCTCCCTTCTGCTCTGGCTGAGCAGTGTTACATCAGTAAAAGGGGCAGGAGGGAGATACTTTGTCATTGAATTACTCTTGAACTACAACTCTGACAGAATTGAAATAACACTCTCCAAAGTCCAAATACTATGATGGTTAATTAGAGCTGCTTTTATTATGAAACATTACTATCCCTTTAAGTGTGTAAATACAAGGCGTTCCAGGATTTTAGATACAAAGGGGAGGCGAGAACCTGGACGGCAATTTGAAAGTGTAGAAAAGCCTTAGTGCAAGTGTAGGACATTTTTAGTGCATACACTCTGCCATCATTAGGGAGTTAGCACAAGCAAGGTCAGAACACATCTAGAATAGCTTGCAAAGGGAAATAAAGTACTCTCATTTTTTCTGTGCCTTGTTAGTGATTAACTTAAATAAGGCAAAGAGATACACATATACGCTTCTTCCCTGCCATAATCCTTGGTATGGGCAGTGTTTAGAGGAACATGTTCAGCATAAGTAGCTTAGTAAAAAAATGCATTAGCTAGAGATTATACTAAGAACTAGTCCCAGCACATAGTTTAGCTCTTATTCATGTAAATGCATTATAAGAAATGTCTTTTGGACACAAGGTGGTGCTTTTGCAAACAGTTTAATTCAATAATAAAATATGTTTGTGTTGTAATAACTTTTGAATGAAAAATATCCTATCAGTGGGGTTGCCCTTGTTTTCCACAGCACCAATAAAAATGTTTTCATTAAAAAGTTTACTGCTCCTTTAAAGGAGCAGTAAACTTTTTTTATGAAAAAATATATATTGTAGGGAATTTCCTACTGAGTAAAATAAGAGTACTCCCACTGCCAAGAGATTCATATTTCCAGAGTTATTACAGTTTAAACCCATATTTTTTTACATTAGCAGTGCCCTCTAGTGGTCAAATTCTAATTAGATTTCCTGTTAGATTCTAATGGAGAGGGAAGTCAAGAAAGTCAGAGACATACAGTTCTCCATAGAATGTGATAGAAACTGTGTGTCACTTCCTGTCAGTTGGAACTCTCAGGAAGTAAACACAGTAAATCCACTTCCTGATTATTTAAACTGCTATACATTTTGAATAGAACATCTGACAGCAGTAGCAGTGACCTTGTTTTATTCAGCAGGAAAAGATCTAAAAAAATATGTGTTTTCATAAAAAAAAGTTTACTGCTCCTTTAAAGTAGTTTGTACTGAAGAATTAAAGACATGATTAACTCACTCTCATGGATAATCCTGCAGTGTGTGCAACCGCTATGCTTCAGCAGTGCGTGGATTTGAAGTTAAATCATTGTATAATATGATGATAATGAGTTTCTCTGCAGTCATTAGATCTCTGTCAGAAGGTAATAAAAATCGGGTATTTGTCTCCTTCTCAATTCTCATGGAGACCATGCAGATATGCCATTCCTCATTATATCTTGATGGAAACAAAACCCATTAACACAGGTGCTGTAGATTTTTAACAAGAGAGACAAGTAGAAACAAATCCAGGTCAATTACAATAAAAGCAGTGCACCAAACTCAAAGTGATGAAAATCTAATTATGTTCTTTCCAATGGAGTGTTGTCTTGCTGTCTTCTCTTAATATTTTCATTTTCTGTAGCTTTGTACTGCGTCAGTTCTGTTTCTTTGTGTCTTTAATATACCTAGTGGATCTGGACACATAACTGGAAATATCTTTGTTTCCTACCCATAGAGAACTATGAGGAACTGGTATGGGAATGTTCTTATAACACAATCTAGTTTAAAAATTAGAAGGGTCTAAACTAGGGTGAGCAGAATAAGATGGGGGTGCAATTTGCCTCCTGAGTGGGTAGATGTGAGTAAAACAGTTGGGTAGTGTACAGAGTTATTCTGGAATTTTCCAAGAAGAAGCTCAGTCCTTGGATACTATAGACTCCATGACTAAAATATTATTATATTAAAGTGGATCTGTCACCTTGAAGTGAAGTTTGCACTTTTCACAAAAATTCCCATGGAAGGGGAAAAAAAGTGATATTTTTGTCTCACTTTTCTCTTTAGAATGGTGGTAGCTGTAGCGTAGCAGCAGCTATTGCTGTCAGTGCAGTGGAACAAGACTGTGGGTTCAGTATGTGTGGTTCTCTGGCTACAGTGGGACAAGGCTGGGGTCACTGTGTGTGTGTGTGGTTCCATGGCTACCAGTACAGTGGGACAAAGCTGGGGGTCACTGTGTGTGTGTGGTTCCATGGCTACAAGTAGAGTGGGACAAGACTGGGGGGGGGGGTCTGTACATGTACTTCTGTGGGTATTGTGGGATAAGGCTGGTGGTTTGTAAATGTGCTTCTGTGGCTACCAGTGTAGTAGGATAAGGCTAGGTTGATCTGTATGTGTGGTTCCATTGCTACCAGTACAATGGGACATGGCTGCTGGGTCAGTATATGTGTTTTTTTGGCTACAGTGGGGCACAGCTGTGGGTCACTGTGTGTGGTTTTATGGCTACTAGTACAGTGGGACAAGGCTGGGGGTCACTATGTTTGCTTCAGTGGATACCGTGGGAAATCCTGGTGGCTAGTATGTGTGCTGCTATGGTTATCAATGCAGTGGGACAAGGCTGGGGGGTCAGCATGTATGCGGAGGAAAAATGTGGGAGAAACATCACTTTTTTCAGGAAATGTTCTTCCATCCCTAAAATGTCCGTATTAATACTATAGTTACAAATGATCCTAGTACAGTCACATTTTCAAAAATGAACTGCTTTTGAAGATTTAGGTGAAAAAAAAGTAACGTTGAACTTGATTTACATTAAGATCATCATTTCCAAACTAACCGTTTTTTGGACACAGGGTTCTTAAACCTTTGAGAGCCAGAGAAGTATCCAACACAACACATTGTAACGAGTCTCTAGGGTAATTCTAGAAAATTCCCAAGTATATTTGTAACCTAAATTAATAACAAACACATTTAAGATTACATTTTTTTATGTGTTTTTCAACTCTTCTGTTTGGTGGTGGGTTTAAACTTCTGGCCAGTTTGATTTAATTTTAATAAGTTTCTGCCAGATTTTTATACCATTGAAGTGAATTGCAGACTTGTAACTGGGTAATTTATCTGTGAAAACCATGATTTTGCTCATATTGATCCTACTCATGATGAGTCTTCCACTGAATTTTCTATGTTCTGATATGAATATTTATCAAGTAAAATGTGGAGCAATTCTGTGACAAAACAGTTATCTTCAAGATACTAGACCATATGTCAATCCCTTCTTTCACTGAATCAATAACCATTATAACCTGCCCTCATAACAGGGCTTTTTCTTAAATTATTATATTATTATTACACCTTTTATGTTAAGTCAATTCTTGCTTTCACATTAAGAATTGATTCTTCACAACAATTATTTTGGGATTTAGGGGCAAATCAAGTAGGCATGATACGCTTCATTTGGGACAGGGTAACTTTATCATACTACATCCAAACTCATCAGTCTGCTGTGTAGATAATCAGCTCTAGACTGAGTGCCATATAACCTTCATAACATAGATGCCTACTGTGCGGATTATGAATGTAAGGAGGAACAGCATAAAACATATGAGGAGACAATAATAAATCAGAGATTTATCCAGGATTTTTTATACCCATATATCTTACTATATGTTATACTGTATGTGGAGTAAAAACTCAATAATAAGGCCTTATTTTATTATTTAAACTTGCCCTCTTCATCAGACTGTTATCTTTTATAGTGTTATTAATAAAATGTACATTTTAATAGGCAGTCTCATAAACCTTTTCTTTGGGAAATATATGAGAATCCCCTGGAATTATTATGTGCTTTGAAATAGTACATCCTGTTTGATCATTTCTGTCTTGATAAACATGCTCACTGACTTTAATATTCACAGTAGCATAGGCAGCAGAATTGGACTGGGCACTAGGGCCACGGACTCACTAGATATCACCACTCATAGTCAATGTTCACTCCAGGAGTGGACAGACTGCAATCTCTAGCTGTTGTTGGACTAAAATATGATCTGGTGGCAGACGGTTGTCTGGTTTGTTTGAAAACTCCACCCCTCCCAGCCAAGAAGACCTTAATTTGCTTCTGCTTGTAAATAAACATGATCATTCTACACTACTAGTTTGGTTCACAGAGATTGGAAAATATTAGGGGGACTTATTTTTATCACCCGTATATATTGCATTTGTTAAAAAAACAGTACTTGGGGGATGTTGTTACCTCCTTTAATATTATACTTATCTGAACTAGAGTTTATTGCAAAATACATTTTCTGTACCAGAGATGGCTACATTTAGTTCTTGGGAGCCACAAAGAAACCTCAGTTTTGATAGGAAAAAAAGTCTGAGCCAGAGGCAGACACCACCAGGTGTATCGACCAGTGACTGTCTTTACCACCAAGAGGCTTCTGGAAAATGGTAGTAACTGTCCTTGTGCAAAAGGGGCATCTGGTTGTAGTACAAAAGAAAAAAGCATGCTATATGTATTGTGACTGCTCTGCCTTTTTGCAGCCTAATCATGCTGTTTTTACTCATTTATATTATTTATGCCCCAGATGAAATGTTGAGGTTGAGATACGAAATGCTTTGGCCAATATATATTAATTGTCATTTGTTTTAAATAGCACTGTAGGAATACACACCGGTGTATAATAAATCTTGTTTAAACCTCTTAATCATCTCTGGATCTTGAATGTATTCAGATATATTCCCTATGGAATGAGAACTCCAGTGTTTCCTGAGAGGATCCACATTGATATTTTCAATTGATCTGCTGAGCAGAATATAAATGTGGGGTCAGTGATCTGTAGATATTACAGGTGTGCTCTTAGAAGGGTTTGCACCCTCTCTCTCCTTTTATAATTTCAGGATGGACAGGCTTAGTCCAACAACTCTTTGGATATAGTACAAATTTTTGTACTAGCCTTGCCATGATGTCATCATTTTGTGGTTCATTAATCCATCCAACCAGATGAAGTGTCAATAGCAGGAGACAAGAGGAATAAAGGCAGGGATGTGATCCAGAATTTTCATATTTCTAAAAAGAAGTTAAGAAAAGGTAATTTAATCAAACAAATAGAGTAGTCTTACAAAATGCCCTTTATTACGTATTCATGATTCTTCCCTCTTTTACTGCTTCTTTAATAATTCTCAGTAACTATTTAAAATCAGGAATATGTTAACACTTTGAATAAAATATTTCCCTAAAGGCTTCCAACTGAGACAGAACCTACCAGAAAATGATACTGGCAATTTCTTGTTTGCTTTCAACAGACTTCATTATGGTGCCAGGAGCACTTTATACAGAATGAGCATCTTCAGACAAGACAAAAAAATAAAGGGTCGCTCATAGTATAACAGCAGCCAACAATGCAATACCTCTGCAGAAGCACCAGGGTACCCACAATATCTAAGTTCATTAAAAATGGGCTGCTAGGATGGTTGGAGGGAATAAACTGCCTCCATTCAGTTCCAGCGGTATAAAGCTGCAACTCCCCAATATCAAAGGCATTCAAAAAGCACATCCTCAAAAGAAATGGAACACAAAAGAATGGTAGATAATAACAGTGTATAATACAGCAAATTGGAAGGAATATATAACTTACATATTGGTGTATACTGACTGTATTAATTCCAGTCCAGTAATATCGCCAACTTCCTCCAAACTCAAAGAAGACATGAATGGTGAATAATAATCAACTTACTATGATTAAAAACAATTTAAAAAGTTGAAACTAAATCAAGGTTTGTACAATCCGACAGTTTTCTGAGCTCTGTCACTCTTTTTTCATGAACCCAACAAACCTTGATTTTGTTTTCAAATTTTTATTGTTTTTAATCATATTAAAACTGATTATTATCCACCAACCATGTCTTCTTTTGGAAACATTTGAGTTTGGGGGAAGTTGGAGATATCTGTATACCCAAAGCAGGGTGGGTTCTCAGTCCCTGTAAGTGATATTACTGGCTTGGAGTTGATACAGCCAGTATACACCATTAAGTAAGTTATATATTCCTTACACTTTACTGTATTATACACTGCTATTATTTATCTTCAGACAAGAAGCAATTAAAACAGTGTTTCAAGGTTTTTCCTGCCGGTGGACCCTGAGTCATGGACATCACAGCCAGACACATGTGGTTATAGTGGGCAACCTTGTGTGAACTCAGACACTAAGTGAACTCGTGTTGGTTTAGCCGAGTTCACAAACCAAGTCACTGATTTTTTTATTTTTTTTTTCATATTTAAATATTTTAAATATTTTACCCTTTTAGTTTTAAATATTACTCATGGTTTTCAGAATGCATTCCTCGAGAGCCAAGATGGTGCAGAGTTAAAGGAGATTCATGTTTTTGTACACATGTACCACCTGTGTTTAACCAATGATATACTTAAACCTTGGGGGACCATAACAATTATTAAAAGCCTGGGAGATTGTTCTACAAATCTCATGTCCATGAGGCCTTCTATGTAAAGGATGATTGAGAGGTCTGTATCCAATAATTGAATGTCAATCTTAAGAACAAAAGTAAATATAATAAAAGATGTACAGGGATTTCTCCCTCAAACTATATAGCCTTATGTAGGCGTTTTAGAATCAGTATGGCAAAGCATTATCTCTGGCTTCAGAACTAATAAGTAATTAAAACTTCATAATTTTACAAAAAGCTGATAAACGTATAACAACAGAGATAAGATTTCTTTTGTGTCACATCCACAGTAAGAAACCAGGGTGGATAAAAATCAATGATTTTTTTTTTTTTTTTTTTTTTTTTTTAATTTAAATTGGATTTTTTTTATTTAACTCTGATTTTTTTTAATGAAATGCTTTTGGAGGAAAAATCTATCTAAAGATAGTTTTCTATTTAAGATACATTATAGTTTTAAGGTTATTCAGCATGAAATAGAGTTTAGTTATGTACCCAAGGCTGTATAGTCATGCAATTATATTTTTGGTAAACTTATTCAATCAATCCAAGTTATCCAAGCTGAGATAACATGCACTTTTTTCACAGTGAAAATTGTATAAACTAAACAAAGTTCAGGAAAATACCTTAAAGGGATACTAATGTTTTGTTTTATCTTTATTTTATTTTGTAGGCATTAAAAAAACATGAAGAACAATATAAGTCTTATCTCTCAAACCTTTATGGTTTGAGAGATATTCACAAGAAAAGCTTCCCGTCCCTTTTACCTAGTGTAAGTCATCTCTTCTCAGATGTGGAATGCAGTCCATAGACCAGACAGATAACAGCAAGGGACAATCTTCTTCCTATGAAAACAATGAAAGCCCTGCCCCCTTGACAAGTTTTTCAGGTTTTTCCCTTATCTTAAGTGAAGATTGTCCCTCTCTGCAATCTACCTGGTCACCTCCCTTCTAATCTGGCTGAGCACTGTTACATTAGTAAAAAGGGCGGGAGAGGGACACTTTGTCATTGAATTACTCTTGAACTACAACTCTGACAGAATTGAAATAACACTCTCCAAAGTCCAAATGCTATGATGATTAATTAGAGCTGCTTTTATTATGAAACATTACTATCCCTTTAATCCCATTGTACCAGGCTCTAAGTGTGAGGAGGGAGGGGTAAGCAGTAAAAATGAAAGTGAAACCTTTTCAGCAGATTACAAACCTTGGGATCTTTGTGCACAATCATTGCTTGAAGTTCTTTATTCCCTCCCTTGAAGAGCAAAATGGCAGCAGGCCGTAAAAGAGCCCCAGTTTGGGAATATTTTAATGAAGTTCCTCTACCTATGGGTAAAGCGGGTATGCGTGCAAAATGCAAACAGTGCAATAACGAAATGCAAGGACTGGTGTCCCGAATGAAACAACATCACAAGAAGTGCTGTGATGAATGGAACATGTCTGAAGAGGCAGGACCTTCAGGTTGGTAAACGTTTTATATAACCATATTTTTATAAAGATTGCCATGAGGTATTTTCCTGATTGAGCAATAATATGTATTTGTTATTGTTACTGCATGGCACTGCAGTTGCTTAAAAGAAATAGAGTTGAAAGTTATCATTCTAAATATGACTTCTTCACCTGGTTGCAAATATTGATGGTTTTAACTACCAGCAAGAATGAGTTTTTGCATTTAAAAATCATGATTTAAATCGAGTCTTACTGACTAGTGATTTAAATTATGATTTAAATCGACTTGATTTAAAATCAAACCCACCCTGTAAGTGTGTTTTGTCTCCACCTCCTAGCTGCGTAGGACCAATCAGAACTGTTTATAAGGGAGTTTCCAGCATGCTGTCTTCAGTTCTTCTGACCCTACTTGGCTATAGGACAGATGGTTTTTTACCCCCTTCCCCTCTCTCTCTCACTTATGCTCTCTTTCCATTATAACATACAGAATGTGAGAGGCTTCTGGGAATGAACAACAGCACAATGGCCTGTTCTACGGCTAGTCACCGCCCAGAAGCATCACTGGACCGCCCTTTTGGGCAGGATTAGTCTAATATGTATGTGGAAATTTCTTCTCTGTAATGGCACTAGAGAGCTAAAACGTGATGCTTCTGGGCGGTGACTAGCCGTAGAACAGGCCATTGTGCTGTTGTGCATTCCCAGAAGCCTCTCGCATTCTGTATGTTTATTTCTATTTTGATTATAGTTATTTCACCAAGTATCAGTTTTGGACTGCATGAGGTTTTATCTGGACACTTCACTAGCTCCACCATGTCTCCCTTGAATTTGTCCCTTTAGTCCCCTAATAATGGTGGACTGCATTAATCCATCCTTCCCGGTCAAACAGGAGCTACTGGAGGACAGGGAAGGCCAATTGGAATGGGCAGAGGATACATTAAAGCACAGAGAAGAGTATGCAGCCTTCCAGGTAGAGGACTCCCTAAAATCCCTGGAGGTGCTCTGAGATGAGTTATCCAGTGAAGGGGCTGAGTTCTCTTCACCCCCATACCACTTCACAGTGAGAGTAATGGTGCAGGGGAGGTATCTATGACATACCCACCCCTGCTTATTTTTGACTTGCAGATTGAGGCCTGGCATATAAAGAACTGGATGATGCAGAGGATTATGCGAAGAAATTCTTAATTTTAACCTGAAAGGATGGATTAATGGACCACAAACTGTTGACATCATGACATGGCTAGTAAAGGTCATTTGTACCACATACATAGAGTTGTCGGATTAAGCTACCCAACCTGAAATTACTTGCTAACCCACATGGTCCATCCCATCCTGTATATGAAAAGATTATATGTAGGTGAAATCTATGTGTTACTGCATATTAGATTACTGTAGTATTTAACAGTATGCTATAAGGCAGAGCAGAGAGTCTCAGTAAGTGTAGCGTCCTTTTTCTTTTGGACCACAACCAGACACCCTTTGCACAAGGTCAGTTACTCCCATTTTCCAGAAGCTAATCCAGCCTGTTGGCGGAAAAGGCAGGCACTGGTTGACACACCAGGCTAGTAATATCTGCCTCTGGCTCCTTTTTTTTCTTACCCAATAACTAAACAACCTTCTCTTGGAAAAAATGTATTTTGCTTCATTCATGTAAATATAATATAATGAGGTAACAACATCCCCAACACACTGTTTATTGAACAAATGTGGTATTTAGGGGTGGCATGGTAATGAAGATAACACCCCTGGCTGTTTTTCAAGCTGTATGAACCAAGCTAGCAGTGCAGAATGATCATGTTTACTTACAAGCAGAGGCAAAGGAAGGTCTTATTGGTTGGACAGGTTGTACACAAACCAAACAACCTCTGCTGACCCATCATGCAACAGCTTAGAAAAGGTGTAGGGATGGTGGAAATTTTAGTCCAGCAACAGCTGGTGATTGTAGTCTATCCACACATGGAGAGAACATTGGTCTTAGTTATGATAGTGGGTCCAAGGCCATTGTGTCCCATTGAATTCTGCTGCCTATTCTAAAATACATATTAAAGTCAGTGAGGCATGTTTATCAAGACATTTTTTACCTATTCATTTGGAGGCAGCATTGCATGACCATTTGACCCCCTCCTTGTTTGTAGAGGTAATAAGGGCAATGGATAGCATGATTTAGGGAAAAAAATAAATAAGAAATAAAGTTTCAGCTAACTGAACTGGATAGATTTAATATCAAAACAATTATCACATATTATGGCTGCATCAGTCTGTTAACAAGCCTGTTAACAAGTGGCCACTTTTACATTTTATTTGACAGATTTTAGTACATTCTCACCAAAGAAAAATATTTGAAAAAATAATTTTTATGTTTTAATGAATTTAATCCCTTTTATTTTTTAGTGATAATGTCCCTTTAAGCAACAAAAATTGACAAGTAACACATAAAAGTGTGTGTGATGAATACTGTTTGTATACAGGCTTTGCTTATGCCATGTATCTGTTTATAATGCACCTGCAATAAAAGTTGTTTTTACCAAAGCAGTGGTGAATGCCGTGTACTTGGACCACAATTTCCATTGTATAATAATGCCTTGAAACATAACAACTGTTTTTAAAGTAACAGTAACACCTTAAATACCCTGTACTTCTTATAGCCACTTAAAAAATATTTCCTGAGGCATAAAATCCAGTCTTACGTATGCCCTGACGGAGCAGACATTTCTGCCTTTACCAGGGCTCCTATTTGTTTGTCCAGGATTATAGTTAAATGGGCTGAGATAGAATAACAAGCTTTCTGAATACAAGAACAGTGTACATTAATCACAATAAATTAGCTGACTTTTGCTCTTCTCAACCAAAACAGCACAAGCAACATTCTGTAAATCAGATGTGCCAACCCATTACCCAGAGGCCATAGGTGGCCTACTGTTGCATGCAATACGCCCCACCACATGAGGTTTTGGAAGTGTAAAATGTGGCCAGTATGCCCCCTACTGACTGGCATGAACCGAAGAGAAGAGAACTGCCATGCATGTGTCACTGCACGCTATCTTTGAACAGTAAGCTGTGTTTCCTTCCATCTCAAATAAATTGGAGTAGTTATGGAAATTGCACTTGAGCACTGGGATTTTCTCATAAACATTGAATTAATAAAAAATACATCTTCATTCATTCATTAATGGTATTAATTCATATGTAACACTTGTAAATCAGTTTGATGCTGATCATTTCAGTGTTTCGTGGAACTGCCCTGTAGTTTATACTTAGATATTTACCTTCAATCCAGGATTTTTAAAATTCCTTTTCTATGCAATTATAAAAGCACGATTTATGAATTTTTTCACTGACCACTACTTAAACAATAGTTAAGCTAACAAATACATGTTTGTTTAAAACAGAAACACATGTACTCAGTGAAGAAATTCAGAAAACATGATGTTGTAATTGACTGAAAATGGAATTCCAAAAATCCTTCTTTAAGGGTGAATATTTGTATATTTGGTATGGTCCCAGTACACTTGAACTACAGGTCATTTCCTCAAAACATTGAAATGATCAGCATAAAACTGAATTCAAGTGTTGATATTTGAATTAGTGCCCTTCCTGAGTGGTTGAAGGTTTGGCTTTTTTATTAATGAAATGTACTCAAGTACAATTTACAAAAGGTTAAAATAATTTAAAAACATAATTGCCTGATTACGGCTGAGTGAATTATTGGCTTACTGGTTTTGATTGATTGACTCAAATAGGAAACTAAATAGTTCAGATGGCAATATTTATGCAAAATTAGAATTACAAGCCTCAAAAGAAGGTATGAAATAAAAACATGAAAACATAAATGTAGCTACTGTTACCTTTGTTTTGTATTGAAAATTGAGCCTTTTACACCTTTGTGTGCCAGTGAGTTATCCAACACGTTGTTCTTGATACATATCTGGTATTCAAAACATTAATATATGCCCATGAATTATCAATATCTATGGGCAGTAGAGTCTGGATTGGTTCTCTACACTAAGTAATAGTATTTAAACCACTATTAACAAAGCCATGCTACTATGGCAGATTGATGTGGCTATGGTTATTTTAATTGTTATGGACCTCAGTCAAAAATGGTTAGACACCCCAGCTATAAATGCTTTATTAACAAGACAATTTACACATGCATTAATCCTTAGAGTGCCAGACAGGCACACAGTGCATTGCTCTGCAATGCATTGTGCAATTGTCTGGCGCAAAAGATTGTTTGGCGTAAGAGGTTCCATAGGAAGAAAGGTATAAATGGTTGCAATATGTATTATAAAATAAGCCCCCGACGAAGTAGCTCAAGGCTAGGAAACGCGTTGGGCGTTTATTTTCTGTTTATATTGTTCTTATTTTGAATCTGCACAGATATAATTTTATTTATATTATAATATTGTGTATTTAAATTTTATAGTAAATCTATGGTCCAAACTAATATCTGAAGGCGTTGGATATATCTCCTTAATATACCATCTCCCACATATCTGTAAGTGAGATACAGGACTCCCTAGTCTGGAAAAATTATAAGACTCCATCTTTGAAGGAGGGAATAGTCCATTAAAAGAAGAATCAGTGGGACGAGAGGTGTTGGAGAATAAAGCCACGGATACCCACACTAGAGGTGATCCTGTGAAGGCTTATACACCTGGAGGCTGGTCTTTGCCTCCTAAAAAGGTGAGTGTGGAGACCATTATCAGTTCTAAGGGTGATTTCTCACAGTGAAGGACAAGAAAAGAGGAACAAAGTAATAGAGTCACTTGGTGGAGGACTTTTAATATTACATTTAAAAGACAATCTACACTCAGATTATTTGCGCTTCTTGTTTGTATTTTTTGCATGTTCCAAGACCACTTTCTTACTGGAGGCCTTTAAAGGGATAGTAAATTTTTAGTAAATTAGGTTGAAAAAAGACACAAGTCCATCAAGTTCAACCTTCGCCTCATACCTCAGTAACTGAGAATTTTATAGCTTTCCTGCTACCAATTAAGTTAGTCTTTATCAGACCTTCCTGATCAGCCTACTGATAAACAGTATAACTCTGTATGTTCCCTTTTGAAAGAAATGTATCTAATCTTCTCTTAAATGTATCCATTGTATCTGCCATAACTACCTCCCTGGGCAATGAATTCCACAATTTGACAGACCTTACCGTAAAAAAACCCTTCCTCTGCTGAAGTTTAAACCTCCCTTCCTCTAATCTCAAGGGGTGTCCCCTGGTCACCTGATCAGGCCTTGGAATAAATAGCTCACCGCAGAGATCCTTGTATTGACCTCTCATATACTTGTACAATGTGATAAGGTCTCCTCTTAGTCGTCTTTTCTCTAGAGTAAATAAACCAAGTTTGTTTAGTCGTTCCTCATATGTCAAGTCCTCCATTCCCTTAATTAATTTTGTTGCTCTCCGCTGTACCCTCTCTAGTTCTAGTATATCCTTTTTCAGAACCGGTGCCCAAAATTGCACTGCATACTCAAGGTGAGGTCTTACCAATGATTTGTATAATGGCAAAATAATGTTATCCACTCTTGCTTCAATACCTCTTTTTATGCAAGACAGGACTTTGTTTGCCTTTGCTACTGCTGTTTGACACTGGTCACTGTTTCCAAGTTTGTAGTTGACAAGAATACCCAGGTCTTTTTCTAGCAACGAGTCACCTAAAATTATTCCATTAAGTTTATAAGTAGCCTTGGGATTGTTTCCTCCCAAATGCATAGTAATACTTCGTTTTATCTTTATTTTATTTTGTAGGCAAAAAAAACATGAAGAATGATATGTCTTATCTCTCAAACCTTTATGGTTTGAGAGATATTCACAAGCAAAGTTCCCCTCCCGCCCCTTTTACCTAGTGTAAGCCATCTCTTCTCAGATGTGGAATCCAGTCCATAGACCAGACAGATAACAGAAGGGGACAATCTACTTCTTATGAGAACAATGAAAGCCCTGCCCCCCTTGACAAGCTTTTCAGGTTTTTCCCTTATCTTAATTGAAGATTGTCCCCCTCTGCAGTCTACCTGGGCACCTCCCTTCTGATCTGGCTGAACAGTGTGACATCAGTAAAAGGGGCGGGAGGGGGATACTTTGTCATTGAATTACTCTTGAACTACAACTCTGACAGAATTGAAATAATACTCTCCAAAGTCCAAATACTATGATGATTAATTAGAGCTGCTTTTATTATGAAACATTACTATACCTTTAAAGTTAAGCTGCAACAAGGAGTGAAAGACTGGGAAATATTTATTGCTCTGGAAAACCAGGTCATCATTCATTATTGATCATTTTTTATTTTTTATTTCTGTTTGTTGCTGTTTTTGGTATATATTGCTGGTGTACAAATCTGTGGTATAAGCGCTGAGGGGATACATGTTTTTTCAAGAGTAATTGAATGATAAAGTATCCCCCTCCCACCCCTTTTACCTAGTGTAAACCACCTCCCCTCAGATGTGGAATCTGGTCCACAGACCAGACAGCTCTTACTGTGAGCATAAGGAAAACCCTGCCCCCTTTACAGGTTTTACAGTTTTTTTCTTATGCTCACTGAAGATTGTCCCTCTCTGAGATCCCTCTGGATAGTCTTGCTGCTGTGAGGTGAGCAGTGTTACACTAGGTAAAAGGGATGGGAGGGAGGATACTTTATCATTCACTTACTCTTGAACTACAACTCTAACAGTTTTGAAATAGCACTCTTCGTGGCCCATATACTATGAAGATTCATTGAAGCTGCTTTTATTGTGAAACATTACTATACCTTTATAATCACACTAAGACATTTTTTCAAGTGCTGCATGAGGTGAGAGACATTCAAAGGCAAATCCCTTAAACAAAATAACACTTTGTAATCATTGGTATATACTTGAATTTACTTTGCATTTTTTTAGAATAACTGATTGGAGAGTCATTTTAGATGTTGTATCTCAATGACTACCCATCATCAATGAAACACAATCAGCACCTTCTGCATTTAATTAAAGAATTTCACTTTCATAATCAGCATTTATGTATCTTTCTAAATTACCTTTAATATAGTTAACTATGTTTTTCTTGAAGGTTAATAGGTTCCCCGTTGACATGAATAATTTTGATGTGGCTACATCAGCAACTATATATCCCCCACAGAGTTATTTTATCTCTGTGATTGGTTAATAGTGATTGGCAGAGAATCACAGCAGGTCCAGAATTTCCCCTTCCAACACAATCAGTTTCTGCCTTGACACTGCAACAACATGGATGCTGATAACCCATTGAGTGCTCTGCAATGCGTTGTGTACCCCTCTGACACGCAGAGGGTTAAAGGTCTCAACAGCTACTTTGCAAAGCACTGGAAACTCTCTTGCATACAAGGTGTTAAAATATGAACCAAAATAAAACTTAAATTGGTTGAAAAGCCTTTAAAGGAATAGTAAACTCTTTGATAACATATCCTAATGGACAGCGCTGACCTGTCTAATACTAAGATATTATGATAGACCGAAAGTGACAACTTACCAAGTTGTTTCCCAACTCCAAGACCTATAGCTGCAGGGACTGGTGAAGACTCACCCTTTTTTCCAGTTTCATAAGATAAAGCAAAAGACAGCCTGAGAGCGAGTTCCATTCAGGTGCTTCACCTTCAGGCATTCCAAAATGATGCCCATAGTGGTCTAGCTTGCAGCTTGGTTGGGTTTAAACAGTGGGCTGTGTGCTTGGCCTCCGTGAGTGGCTGAAAATTTTGAAGAAGGAGCAGAAGGGAGTAGGGAAATGAGGGGGGTATTTAGTGAAGGCCA
Organism: Rhinophrynus dorsalis; assembly: GCA_037306005.1. NCBI lineage: Eukaryota > Metazoa > Chordata > Amphibia > Anura > Rhinophrynidae > Rhinophrynus > Rhinophrynus dorsalis. Next base: position 51,053,159 of record CM074725.1, read on the forward strand.
GCCATGTTATCTTCTCAACCTTTAGTATCTTAGGTCATGGAAGGACGTATGGTGGCCCAACTGCATAAAAGAAAGAAGACTGGAGCCAGTATGCAAAAAGCAAGAAGAATTAAGGTCCCCTGGAGGTAACATGAAGATCCCTTGATGGCAGGTAAAGAAGCTTTGGTTCTCATGCCACAAGGCAAGCATCCCCCCACTGCTACCTGCCCCTTTCCCTTTGCCCCATCTGCCAGAGTTTCCATCTGCCGTAGCATGTGCTTCCCTCTCCTTCAGAGGTTTTATGTGTGACCATCCAGGGGCCTCCGCTTCCTCCATATCCTTGCTGCATGTTCCCCTTGTGCCCCTCTGCCCCTGCATGTTATTATTTCCTTGCATGTGGCCCCCATTGCCTGTGCCCTCGCTTTTTGTTGACGACCCCCTGGCTACTGCTGAATTGAGCCTCCATACTTCTGTGAGGGCATGACCCCCCCCCCCATCCCTTTGCTTGTGACTCTCCTGTCAGGCATTGTGATGGCCAGGGGCCGCAGGCCTACCCACCGGTGTCAGTTATGGTTTGCAAAGGCAAGCACTGACTCTGTGGCCAAGCCTGCTGAAAGGCCAGAAAAGGAGGCTAGCACCGGTAATGTGCAGTGGTGAGAGGGGAGGGGCATGGGGGCCAGGAGATGTCTTGGTAATGCCCTGGAGAGACTCCCGTGATAGCTGCTGGGTGGGATGGCTTAGCCTGATATCAGGTGGAGGGTTGGAAGGTTTAGAGACATCCAGCCTGGCCCCTGTTACTCAGGGATGATGGAGCAGCGAAGGACCACATCTGGGATAGGGGCCATATGAAAGCATGCTCTAGCTGCCAAGGGAGGCTAACTGCAGACATGGATCAACCATCTTCTTTAGGGAAGGGGGTTCATTGTGGGTGAAGGGGGGTGAGCTCCCACTTTTAGACTACAAGTGAAGAAAATAAAAGTGACTCCAAAATGGCACCCATGGATGCCCAACATACTGGTTAGGCTTGTCAACAGACAGCAGGCACGGACCTAGCTCGCCACTGTAAGTTACAGTTTTCAACTGACTCTGTGGTCAGGCCTGCTGAAGGGCCAGATAAGGTGCTAGTGCTGGTAATGCCCAGGGGCAAGAGAGGAGGGGCATGGGGGTCAGTAGACATTTTAGCAATGCCCTGGAAATCCTCTTGTGATAGTCACTGACTGGGGTGGCTCAGCCTGCTATCATCTGGGGAGGTGGAAGGTTTAGAGGCATCCAGCCTTCCCCCTATTACCCGGTGGTGGTGGTGGAGAGGCAAGGACTCCACCTATAAAGATGACCAGATGCAGGCATGGTCTGGCTGCCAAGGGAGACATGACTCAACTATCCTCTTTTGAGAAGGGGATACTGCCTTGTGGGTGAAGATGGGGTGAGCTCCCACTTTTTGTTTGTATGAGCAAGAAATAAAAGTGATTTCTATTGCCATGTAACCAAGGTCTTGTGTTTTATTTTCTGGTTATGTAATATGTGTGGAGAGCGTCAGCAGAAGGTATGCACCATAGAGACTAGTAATATGGAATGTGAGCAAGGACAAGCTTCTTCCCTGTACAAATGTAATCTTTCTTCTGAAAGTGCACAAAGTGTGGATTTCGGCTTTGCACAAGCACAATACTGAGTTTGACAAAGGAGGAAGTTTGTCACTGCTCAGACCCCATATTACCTATTGCCGGTCTAGCCAGAAGAAGTGACAAGCGTTCTCAAGCCCCTGCAGTTATCAACTCAGTTTCAGATTTACTGGAATAGCATAGTGCAAAGATTTAATAACTTTTTAAATATCACATACTTCCAACTAGCATCTATAAAAAAACTATTTCATTTATTTTAGATCCTTAAAATATAATTTTAAATTTTCTTTTTAATACATGTATAGAATGTCCTATTCAAATAGCATTTGTTGAATCTTGTTTGAGATACCCTACCAAGATTGCTATCGCAATGGGTTAGGGTGCCCTGCAAAAGGTCGAATGGGTATCTCCACATGTCATAACTAAAAGGGTACTTTAGCCTAGGGATAAGTGGCTTTTAGTTTGGTTATCATAAAGATTTAGTTACACAGCAGTCAGTGACATATTTATGCTATTTTTTATTTGTCTTTGATTTCTTTTGTACTGCATTGCTGTTGAAAAAATATATAATGTAGGGATTTTCCTACTGAGTAAAATAAGGGTACTCCCAGTGCAGAGATATTTATATTTCCAGAGTTATTACAGTTTAAAGGGATAGTAATACTTAAGTATTACTAATCCCTATAGCAATGTACTACTTAAAAAATGTATTGCCCCCATTGTCATCTCTCAAACCTTTATGGTTAGAAAGATGATCGCTTCTAAAGTTGCCTTCTCCCTCCCCCTTCCCCGTAGTCAGCATTCTAGCTGACTGAAAGGAAGAGAGTCGTACAACTTTCAGGTGGCTCTCCAGCACAGCCGGATCGCGTTACTAAAAAATAAAACTTTCACTGAAATGGTCTTCTACGTGTGCTTGGCTTGCAAGCACACGTAGAAGACCGTTTTAGTGAAAGTTTTTTTTTTAGTTAACGCAATCGCGGCTCTGCTGCAGAGCCGTCTGATGATCTCTGACCGGATTTCCCTGAGTCAGCTAGAATGCTGACTACGGGGAAGGAGGAGGGAGAGGGCAACTTTAGAAGTGTTCATCTCTCAAACCATAAAGGTTTGAGAGATGACACTGGGGGCAATATGTTTTTTTTAAAATAGTACTTTGCTATAGGGATTAGTAATACTTAAGTATTACTATCCCTTTAAACCCATGTTCTTTTACATTAGCAGTGCCCTCAAGTGGTCAATTTCTTATTTGATTTTTTGTTAGATTCTAATGGAGAAGAAAGTCAGAAAAGTCAGAGACATACAGTTCTCCATAGAATGTGATAGAAACTGCCTGTCACTTCCTGTCAGTTAGAACTATCAGGAAGTAAACAGTAAATTCACTTCATGGTTATTTGAACTGCTATAAATTTTGAATAGAATATCTGACAGCAATGGGAGTGACCTTGTTTTATTCAGCAGGAAATGCTCTATAAAATATATGTTTTCATAAAAAATAGTTTACTGCTCCTTTAAAATCTGATAATAAATTGTGTACCTTACAATCTGTTCGGGGTCTATTGAGGCTCATTGTTTGTTGTGAGGAAGTGTGACCTAGAAGTATTCTTTAATAAATAACCCTATACACAAGAAACTGCCATTATAATGGAAATTTAAATTGAAGAGGCATATAGGAAATTTGTAATTGTGCCCTGTGTGCAGATGTACTGCCCCAGAATAACTCCACTTTTCTTTTGAACATAAGGACCTTAGAAATAAAATAATAGCTAAAGACTTTTATACCACTATTGCTTCTGAAGATTAAATCTCAATATTATTGTGGCACCTATTGAGACTGAGATTACATTTCTTTTCCTTATCACTTGACAGTCCTTTGTATAACATTTACTCCAAAAGAAAGATTAACTGCTACTTGCTAACTATATCTATTACGGCTTTCAGGACTGGGAAATGAGCCCACGGATTTATTCAATTGGCCATTTTCTTTGAGTCTAGTGATCTTAAATAAAGAAAAAGACATTTCTTGCCTTTATTGAAAAAAAATCTATTCTGAGGTTCTCAATCCAGATAATATATTCACTAACGTAAATGTTTGAAGCCTTTTTTCTATATCCAAGCATTGGTATTTTCACCTTCAAAAGAGATTTGTATCCAAAGGTGAAAGCAATTTCAGACTCCTCAAGGAATACACCTGGACTTGCTGTTTTTCATATTTATCAGGCTCCAGCAGTCTCTTTACTTCTCAGAATTGAGATAACACTTTAATTTTCTGTGAGCACTCACCCCAAAGAATAAAGCATTGTTTTGATGTGATTGCTGGTTCCTGACATGCCCAAAGGAGTTACTCCACATCTGCAGACAAATGGAATTTATAACAATGAAAGTGAGAAATCAAAGACAAAGTATTCCAATTCAGCTGACGTGCTATTGGCAGGGAATGTGTTGCAGCTCAGCTATTAGCTAGCTATTTGATATATCCATGCATTGTACACCTTTAGTCTTTTTATTGCAATTAATAATCAAGAGAGAAAGGTACAGCTCTCAAAGGAGGAATAATAGACTGGAACATAGAATGAAGGCTGAGGCCTAGTACAGGTCACTGCCTCTGTCCAAAACTATATAAATAAACTGAGACAGCAATGGAAGCACACTGCAGTTCAGCTGTTCTCAGACATATTGGAGTTAATGGAACCCTTTGATTTGACATGAAATCTCTATAGAACACTAAAAGCAAAGACCTTCAACCCCTTGGATCAGGGCGGTCCAAGTTCAGTCCTCAAGGGTCACCAACAGGCCAGGATTTAAGGATTTCACTGATTAACCCCTTAACGACCAAAGTGCAGACGCGTAGCTGGCACTTGAGGACCATAGGGCATTTTTTTTTTTTTGTAGTTCCAATTCAGGGCTCCCCGAGCGGCGTGCAGCCGCGCGGGGAGCCCTGAATTCCATGACGTGCCAGGGCCATCACTGGTCCTTAAGTGCCGGACAGCCGTGATGGTCCTGGCACAGCATTGGACATTAAGGGGTTAAGCACAGGTGAGTCAGTCAAAATTAATGAGCCACTGATTATCTCACCTGTGCTTAATCAGGGAAATCCTTACATCCTGGCCTGCTGGTGGCCCTTGAGGACACAATTTGGACAGCCCCACCTTGGATGACAAGAGAGTTTGCAAACATTTGGCTTCACAATGTGTATCCAACTCTCTAAACTCCAGAAGGTTACAAAAGTATCAGTATGAAATATATTGGAATGTTAGTTTAAACTAAATTCAATAACCTCCAAATGTACCTTTTTTTAGGATGTTAAGTAAATGTTTTGTGCTTGTGCACCTCAGCCCAGAAAAATAGGAGAGGTCTGCTGGGGTAATTTTGCATGTATATAACATCAAGAAACAAAAGACAGCAGTGCTCATAGACATACAATATAATAAGAATGTATTTACAGGATAGAAAATATCAAGCCATGTAAAGAGAATCTCATGGTCTATGACCATTCCATGCACACCACTCCTGTGCATTGTGTCTGACCTTTTACATATCATTCTATGTAGAGAATGTCTGCTTTAGTAGTTATGTGGGGGGCAACTTTCAGTATGTTGCTTAGTACTCACCTCAGTGCACCCAGAAGTACCAGAAGATTCAGAATTGAGCTGCTGGATTGGCTCCACATTGCAACATAGTAACACAGTAAATTAGGTTGAATAAAGACACAAGTCCATCAAGTTCAACCTTTGCCTCATACCCCTGTGACTGAGAATTATATAGCTTTCCTGCTACCAAATAAGTTAGTCTTTATCAGACCTTCCTGATTTAATTACTAATATACAGTATAACCCTGTAGTTTCCCTTTTGAAAGAAATGTATCTAATCTTCTCTTAAATGTACCCATTGTATCTGCCATAACCACCTCCTTGGGCAAGGAATTCCACAATTTAACAGACCTTACTGTAAAAAAACCCTTCCTCTGCTGAAGTCTAAACCTCCTTTCCTCTAATCTCAAGGGATGTCCCCTGGTCACCTGATCAGGCCTTGGAATGAATGGCTCACTGCAGAGATCCTTGTATTGACCTCTCATATACTTGTACATTGTGATAAGGTCTCCTCTTAGTCGTCTTTTCTCTAGAGTAAATAAACCAAGTTTGTCTTGTCGTTCCGCATACGTCAAGTCCTTCATTCCCTTAATGAATTTTGTTGCTTTTTGCTGTACCCGCTCAAGTTCTAGTACATCCTTTTTCAGAACTGGTGCCAAAAACTGTACTGCATACTCAAGGTGAGGTCTTACCAATGATTTGTATAATGGCAAAATAATCATACCTGGGAACTTTTTATTGTTGTCTCCCCAGAGGGGAGTCCTCTGCTGCCATGGGTGGTGTGAAGAATGATGCGTATCGTGTCAAAAAGGGGCGGGTCTTAGCGCGAGTGCCAGGGGAGGGCTTAAAAGAAGGCTGGGAGGAAGGAGCTACACCGGGGGAAAAAGTGGAAGCGGGTAGAGTTTCAATAGAAACTCCCCACATCCGGAGGACTCAGCCTCTGCCCCGGAGACCCGGCAAAGCAGTGCCAAAACCGGAGTCTCCGGGGCAAATCCGGAGAGTTCCTAAGTATGAAAATAACGTTATCCACTCTTGCTTCAATACCTCTTTTTATGCAAGACAGGACTTTGTTTGCCTTTGCTACTGCTGTTTGACACTGGTCACTGTTTCCAAGTTTGTAGTTGACAATGATACCCAGGTCTTTCTCTAGCAATGAGTCCCCTAAAATGATTCCATTAAGTTCACAAGTAGCCTTGGGATTATTTCCTCCCAAATGCATGACTCTACACTTCCCCACATTAAATTTCATATTCCATTTGTTTGCCCAGTCTGCCATTTTATATATATATCCCTCTGTAGAGAGCAAATATCCTGTTCTGAATTAATTACCCTGCATAATTAATTAATTAATTAATGGAATGGAGGACAAATAAAATGAGGAATGTCCAGTGTAAGGCCAGGGGAAACAGACAGAAAATCAAAGAGAAAATCCACTCCTACCAAGTGCACAGACACACATATCAAACTATCTCACCTTATTTTATGTGCACTGAGGGATTGTTCCAGTCACAACATAAAGCATCATACAACTCTACAAGTTGTGATGGAGAAGAGAGGGTAGCATATCAATTAAAGTCTCTAAAACCTCATGCAAGGACATTTATACTGAAAATAAAGAGTTTTTCACTTTGATTTTCTCCCTCTTTCCCTCTGCCTCACACCTATTGCTTCTCTCATACATCTCCTCCTAGACCCAATTCTCTTTCAAGTCTCTCTGTGACTATGACTCAACACCTAGCTTATCTCTCACTTCCTCCTCCTGATCCACCCCACTACATAGTTTCTCCCGGTACCCTTTTAAATGTTCGCACGCGAAAAAGCGTGCAAACAAATTATATATTTACCATGTCACAGCCTCTTTGTCTTCTCTTCCCCAACCCATGTTCACCCACGTATACTCTGCTTTCTCAGCACCAACAATCCTCACTTCCACCCCTCCTCAATGCCTCTGTATTCCCAGAGCCTCTGTCTCCTTCAACCTCCATAGCCTCTTTCTCTCCTTTACCATCCCTCCATGCCTCTCACCAGTGACATAGTGGAGGACCCCCACAGGCCCATGGGTGTGTGAATTTAACAAGACAGATGGGTGTATGAGGTGCCTTGGTGTCTCCATTGTGTGCCTGCTCCAGATTCCCTTCATTCCATCTTTTCTATCCTTCCATTTTTTTCCTTCTTCCCTCCATATCTAATTATCCCTCTACTAGTTGAAGAGCCCGTTACACGGGCCACAGTGCCACTGGCAGCCAGTCGCGGGGCAGTCATGCACAGTAAAGACTGCCCGTTCAGCGGCTGATACAATGCCAGCCGGTTGCAGGGCAGTCATGCGCAGTAGAGACTGCCCGCGCTGCGGCTGATACAGAGCTGGATGCTCCTTCAGAGCGTCCAGCTTTGTATCAGTCTCCTCACGGGCAGTCTATACTGCGCATAACTGCAGCACGTGCAGAAGTTTCTACTGCACATGACTGCATCGTTAGACTCATTTTAGCGAATTATTATATAAGATTATTTTTCTTCCTCTCTCTCTCTCTCTCTCTTTCTTCCGTCCTTCCTCATTGCCTCTACCTTCATCACTCCCTCTTTACCTCTTTCCTTTGCGAATCTCCCTCCTATCCTCCCTCTACCTCTCTTCCACTTTCCTCCCTCCCACTCCCTTATAATAGCAAATTAGTTATGCAATGTGACCAACAGATGTTGCCAAATTTACCCTTATGAGCTTAAAACTATTGTAATTTAGAATGCTTTTATGGGAGGGAGAATGGTTAGCCACTGCACATTAATTTTAATTCCACTGTTTCAAACCGCATTTTACAGACAGAAAACAGTAAAAAGACTGCCCACCCTGTCCACCTCCACAAACTGTCCACCCTGTCCATCTCCATACTGCCCACCTCCACACACTGCCAACCTCCACACCTTGTCCTTCTCCACACACTGTCCACCCTGTCGTCCTCCACAGTGCCCACCACCTCCACACACACTGGCCTCATTGGCCATCTCCACATACTGTCCGCCTCCAACACCCTGCCCAACTCCACATTGTCCCCCCTCCACACCCTGTCCACCCTGTTGTCCTCCACACACTGTCCACTCGTCTCCGTCCTGACCCCCTCCACACTCTGTGCCCATTGACCCCCTCCACATTCTGTGCCCATTGTCCACCTCCATACTCTGTGGCTGTGCCCATTGTCCACCTCCACACTCTGTGCCCACTGTCCATCTCCACACTCTGTGCCCACTGCCCACCTCCACATACACTGCCCACCGTGTCCATCTCCACACACTGCCTACCTCCGTCCTCCACACACTGCCCACATCAGATACAGGCCACCGACATAAGCTGCTAGCAAAGAGACGATTCAAGACAGGAAGTGCATAATGCAGTGTTCTGGTGCGCAGAGCACTCAACGAGCATGGTTATTGGTACCCGCGCCCCCAATGGTGTTGTCATCATCATGCGCAAGGTACGCAGACCTGAAGGTTGCATACGCATGCACAGCTATCAAGGAACTTCCCTACACATTGAGTCTCACTAGGCTCAATGAAGGGAAGCGTAATGTCAGTGACAGACACTGAGAATGGCACTTAGGGAACATTGCTTAGCTGCCGGTATCCGGAGCGACTGATCTTGCAGGTGGGGGCGTCCAAGCAGGTGGCTTTTTATGCCAGGCGTCCTGGGCCTATTTTAATTTGTGGGCCTGGAGCTGCAGCTCCCTCAGCCCCTACGTTAATCCGTCCCTGTGATTAGCGTGTGCCTAGGCACACCCGGCACACCCCGTGCGCACGCCTATTCTCCCACTTACACTCACGCTTTTCTTTCTCTTGCTTGGGGATCAGTGGAAAGCCCTTCTTGTGGAAGTTGCTATAGAGATGGAAATCCCGTTTTCTGTAAAATCTCTTCCTTCAGCAGAAAGTTATGCACACCATTATAAACAGCCATAAGGGCATCATAATTAACCACCAAGCACTCATAAAAACAATGCATTACTCACCACTCTGACACTCAAAGCATGATAGACCAACACAGTAGAAATGTCTATGGTATTATGCTTCACTAGGTAGAACGTCTCATACTTTTTTGCTGTGGTGGAATCTTTTGGTGTCATAACAGTGGCATAACTATAAGGGTCCCAGGGGTCGCACCTGCGACCGGACCAGTTACTCCAGGGACCTGGCCGCCCCCTGTGACCCCTCCGCCTGGCACCTGCAATCTCCCTCCGGCTCTCTAGTAATGCAGAGCGCTAGGAGATTACATAATCTGCATTACTAAGAGGACCGCGCGGGAGCTCCAGAGAGGTAGGAGATGGGGGGGCATTGTGAAGATTGAGGAGCACTGTAGAAGGGGTCAGTGTGGTCAAGGGGGGCCAATGTGGTGGTGGGGGGGGCCCGTGGCACTTCTTGCACCAGGGCCCGAGGGATTCTAGTTACGCCTCTGTGTCATAAGTAATTCTCTGTGGAGTCCTAACAACCAGATCCTTAAACCCAGTGTTTGTCTACAATAGTCCTTGAGGCAAAGGTGAATTATTGCTTTAACACATTGGATGTCCAAGGGAGATATACAATGACTTGCTTTAGTATCCAAGGAGTTAAGTGGGTATCTAAGAAATGCACTGATATATGTCTAGATTATTAGGCTCATTTCAGGTAACTGGTACTGACATGTAAGCAAGCACTATAACTAGGTTGCCGGCTTCAAAAGTGCCACATCAGAATCTCACCCAAATCAAAAGGGTGAGATTCTTATGGCGCCTTGTAAAATGTTGTCTCCATCCACTTCACTGCACTGCCTGCATACTGCTGCTTCCACCCTGCATCGTTTATAGCGGCTAAGAGGTTAACGTTTTCAGTGCCAGAGTGGTACTAAACGCATTGCTTTGTAATGCATTGTGTACCCCTCTGGTACTGAAAGGGTTAAGGATGATACAGATAAAGGAGCCGCTGTCCTGGCTCTCTCTCTCCCCACTCAGCTCCTCCCTGTCATTCGTCACGCAAAGAGAGGCAGTGCTCATTCACGGCTCCTCTGGCACTCAACCAAAGCAATGTTCAGGGCAGTTGTGAAGTGCAATCGAACCACCAGGCAAGGTAAGGATGATGGGAGTTGTATTGTAATATGCTGCTCATTATATGTTATATGCACTTGGATGCTGCGGCCAGTAAATTGAAGGTAGTGGCTTTTAAAGAGTCAACATGAGAACCTCGCGCTTTTATGCATGGCGAGATTCTCATGTTGCCATTTTGATTTTGGCTACATGGTTACTCTGTCATTTGATTGCATGCTCTTTTGCGTGCAACCTTTTAAAAGTAAACCTCGGTACCACCTTCCGCTGGTAGCCACAGAATGATGCATACACTTCTGCTGATTACTAGGGAAATGTGGTACAAATATGTATGTACCTATGTGTGCATCTTCATTTGTATAGCGCCTTACATGTACACAGCGCTTTACATAAGTAGTAACAGTTCAATACAAAAATACAAGACAGGGTTAAGAGGGCTAACGTGCAATAACTGCATTATTAGCAGGGGAGAAAAGTGCAGCAAAGGGAATCATACATTGGGAAGGGGACCCTGCCCAAAGGAACTTACAATCAAATTCATAATCATGACAAATATGGACCAGACCAACTGCTCCAGAGGGAACAAATACAAATATTTAATCTTCTCATTATCAACCCCCTCTCTGGAATGTAAAGGGTTAATTGTATCAATCATCAAAACAAAATGCAGCTATGGTGTTTTAACCATACATTGTTCATTCCTAATTCTCTCCAGACTATTTTCTCTATGGATGACATGACATTCAGCTGCTCAGAATAATTTAATTCGGGTCGGTAAAAGGAGTGAAATCCTGTTTATTTTGCCATTCAGAAAACATAACGTTACGTGATTGAATCACGATTAAATCTCAGAGTACCTGGAAAAGTTTGATAACATTTACAAAGTGACATTCAACAGATTTAGAGCAACTCACTTGCACTCTAGCCTGGTTTTTCCATTAGACTAGAAGGGAATGGTTTTAAGAAGCCCTTTAGAAAACCATGAAAAACAATTTAAGTTGAGGGACTTTTTAAGCACTCATGCATACAATAGTGTGCTTAAAATGCTGGTGTTTCAACTGATATTGAAATATTTGAAGGGAAATGTTAAGGGGCAAGGTGTGTGCTAGACGTGTTGTTCCTACTCACTGACTCAAGAAGAATATTGAAATTCAGAAATAATTGCTATCTTAATCCTACAGATACACTCATCCAGCCATCCCATATAGGCTTTTTTATAGGAAAGGCAATTACACTTATGCCTTGCATCTCTGATGGAAAACAAGTGTATCAAATTAAAAAAGAAAACATTTTGAAATAAGGTGATACTATTTCATGCCTCACTCATCATCATATGTAATCTATAAAAATACAGTTTTTTGATTTCAATTAAATATTGGTGTTAGCTACAGCATAGTGTAACTCGGGGCTGTCCAAGTTCAGTTCTCAAGGGCCACCAACAGGCCAGAATTTAAGGATTTCACTGACTGGGCACAGGTGAGTCAGTCAAAATGAATAAGCCACTGATTAAGTGACCTGTGCTTAATCAGGAAAATCCTTACATCCTGGCCTGTTGGTGGCCCTTGAGGATGCAATTTGGACAGCCCCACCTTGGATGACAGAGAGTTTGCAAATATTTTGCTTCACAATGTGTATCCAACTCTAGACTCCAGAAGGTTACAAAAGTATCAGTATCAAATATACTGGAATGTTAGTTTGTTGTGTTAAATTAAGACTCAATTATTTGGTATAATGTTCGGGTAACCATCATCCCAGAGAGGTATCCAACGCATTTCACTGACTGAGCACAGTCAGAATTAATGAGCCACTGATTAACTCACCAGTGCTTAATCAGGGAAATCCTAAATCCTGGTCTGTTGGTGGCCCTTGAGGACTGAACTTGGACAGCCCTGATCTAGCTGATACACTAAGAAACTGGAGTGAATCTGGCACAAAGCAACTGCACGCAATTCATAATCACTTGAATGCTAGAGAGGTCTAAAACACATCTCATTTACAGGCTATATGCACAAAAACATAGACAAACACTGCAAATGGGGGAAAAAGCCAGAGCTTGTAATATTATAGTATTATAAATATAAACATACATAAAAACAGTTGTTGTCAAATAATATAAACTCCTTAAATTATAAAAAACTGCATGACCAATTTGATTGGGCACATGCTTGCATTAGTATATAATTATCTCTATAAATACTGTTAACCATCAGTTACCCCATTGGGCCCCCAGTCTGGAGACATTGGGAAAGATGTACAAAAAGCCTTCTTAGTGCACGTTTAAGAATGTTTGCTACAATTTGCAACAACGGGCCATATTTATAAAAAAAAAAGTAAAGTCAAGCTTACACATATGTAAAGTGGGAGTCAGAGACGCTCAACTAGGAATTTGCAGGCCCTCTAGGAGTGGTGTCCTAACCAGTGTGCAGTTTCTTTTAACCCACTAGTTCCTTTCACATAGAGGAAATATCCTAAAGCATATCATATTGGTCCTGCCAAACCATCAGTCCAGCCACAGAATGCCAGGCAATTCCTCTCTGGACAAGAGAAGCAGCCATCCCCAGACATATATTCCAGTCTTCTTGGGCCTCATGCATAATATACGGTTGATCTCTCTAGGCACTGTGAGCAAGGGATCCAGTGCTGGATTCCCCTATTACCGTTGGGGTGGCTAATGCCAAGGATAATTTGCATTTGTAAAGTGGGAGCTAGAGATGCTAAACTAGGAACCAGACTGTAATTGAAATTTGCAGGCTCACTAGGAATGGTGTCCTACCCAGGGTGCAGTCTCTTTAGCCCACTAGTGCCTTTCACATAGAGGAAATATCCTAAAGCACATCATACTGGTTCTGCCAAAACAACAGTCCAGCCACGAAATACTAGGCAATTCCTCTCTGAACAAGAGTAGCAGTCAACCACAGATGTAAGTTTCAGACTTGCTGGGCCTCGTCAATGAGATGCAACTGATCTCTCTAGGCACTGTGAGCAAGGGGTCCAATGCTGGATTCCACTATTACCCTTGGGGTGACTAATACCAAGGATAATTTGCATTTGTAAAGTGGGAGCTAGAGATGCTAAACTAGGAACCAGACTGTAATTGAAATTTGCAGGCTCACTAGGAATAGTACCCTACCCAGGGTGCAGTCTCTTTTAGCCCACTAGTGCCTTTCACAGAGAGGAAATATCCTAAAACATATCAAACTGGTCAGAGTGCCTAGAGAGATCATCTACACCTCACTGACGAGGATCAGCAAGGCTAAAAGATACATCTGGGGTAGGCTGCTTCTCTTACTCAGAGAGGAATTGCCTGGCATTCGGGTCTGGACTGCTGGTTTGGCAGGATCAGTATGATATGCTTTAGGATATTTTGTCTTTGTGAAAGGAACTAGTGGATTAAAAGAGACTGCACCCTGGGAAGGACACCACTCCTTATCTCCTGTGTCCATCAAGTCCAGCCCATGTCAATTCACTCCCGTTTATCCAGAGGAAAACAAAATTCATTGAAGCTATTTCCAGTTAAAGGGATAGTAATGTTTCACAAAAACAGCAGCTCCAATTAATCTTCATAGTATTTGAGCCATAGAGAGTGCTATTTTGAATACTGTCAGAGTTGTGGTTCAAGAGTAATTGAAGGATAAAGTTTCCCCTCCCGCCCCTTTTACCTAGTGTAAGCTATCTCTTCTCAGATGTGGAATGCAGTCCATATACAGATAACAGCAGGGGACAATCTTCTTCCTAGGATAACAATGAAGGCTCTGCCCCCCTTGACAAGTTTTTCAGGTTATTCCCTTATCTTAATTGAAGATTGTCCCTCTCTGCAATCTACCTGGGCACCTCCCTTCTGCTCTGGCTGAGCAGTGTTACATCAGTAAAAGGGGCGGGAGGGGGATACTTTGTCATTGAATTACTCTTGAACTACAACTCTGACAGAATTAAAATAACACTCTACAATGTCCAAATACGATGATGATTAATTAGAGCTGCTTTTATTATGAAACATTACTATCCGTTTAAGCCCCAAGTGAGGAAAAAAATGTTCCTTCATGACTCCAGATGACAGTCAGATATTTCCATGGATCAACATCCTGTCTGCTTTGAAGCCACTTTTCAAAAAAATCGATTGACTGTAGCTAATACTTAGCTAAAATGTTGCTAAGAGTTTATGCATATCCTTATGTCACCTTGCAACAATCTTACAGACACTTTCTTCATTACACCAGTTTTATACATCTCCCCCATACTCCCATAGTGTTGTCTTCTTAAGGAATAGTTACATAGTAAACTACGCTGAAAAACAGACGCAAATCTATCAAGTTCAACCCTTGCCTCATAACCCAGAAATATGAGAATTATATAAGCCTTCCTATCACCAAGTGAGTATGAGTCTGTTTACTGGAACTTCCTGTTTTACCTAGTAATACACAGTACAACTCTATATGTTCTCTCTTGAAATAAATGCATCTAATCTTCCCTTAATCCTCTAACTGACAAAGGTGTCTCTGATGTATTGCTTTTCAATGAATTGTTCATCCCTCTGGCATTCAGAGGGTTAAATATACCCATTGTATCTGCCATTACCAGATCCTTGGGCAAATAATTCCACAATTTAACAACACTTCCTCTGCTGCAGTTGAAACCTCCTTTCCTTTCATCTTAATGGGTGATCCCTTGTTATTTGATCAGACCTTGGAATTACATATCCTTGTGTTGACCTCATAATACAAATCCAGATTTAAAGGGATAGTAATACTTCGTTTTATCTTTATTTTCTTTTGTAGGCATAAAAAAAACATGAAGAACGATTTGTCTTATCTCTCAAACCTTTATGATTTGAGAGATATTCACAAGCAAAGTTTCCCCTCCTGTCCCTTTTACCTAGTGTAAGACATCTCTTCTCAGATGTGGAATGCAGTCCATAGACCAGACAGATAACAGCAGGGGACAATCTTCTTCCTATGAGAACAATGAAAGCCCTGCCCCCCCTTGACAAGTTTTTCAGGTTTTTCCCTTATCTTAATTGAAGATTGTCCCTCTCTGCAGTCTACCTGATCTGGCTGAGCAGTGTTACATCAGTAAAAGGGGCGGGAGGGGGATACTTTGTCATTGAATTACACTTGAACTACAACTCTGGCAGTATTGAAATAACACTCTCCAAAGTCCAAATACTATGATGATTAATTAAAGCTGCTTTTATTATGAAACATTACTATCTCTTTAACTTGAAGTTCCTGAGAAAGTCCACCTGATCCCAATCCAGACATGACTCCCTTCTTAGTTCCATTCCCTAACTAACCAAGGAATTCCTTGTGAAGCAATGCATTGGAAAATTTGAGTATTCACTGATTTAAAATCCCTGCTTCAATCAAGTGTTTTTTGTTTGTTTATTTTTAATTTGTCCCCTGTAGTGCAATTGGTTTTCTCTAGAACTACTCCACTTTGTCTTAGGACGTCATCATAATCATCATCATCAAAGAGCTGTGTTTTGGACTGAATCAGTTGGTCAAATGATTTGAAGAAATTACAAAATAATTTATGGGAGCTAAAAAAATTATGTATTCTTTTAAAGGGACAATAATCATTAAAATAATATATTTTTTTCATATATGATTAGAACACTTTGAGTCTGAGTTAGGCCTGGATTCTATTGCAGCTGATAATTTTATCAAGAGTTTTATGTACAAATTTCTCCATAGACTTCAATCTCAATTATTTTTTTAGAAAAAACTTATGATATCACCAATCAATTGCAATGTAATCTAGGCCTTAAAGGTATAGTAATGTCAGAAAAAAGTAGTAAATATATGGTAGATACAATTAAATGAGAGTACTTGCACTTATTCGGATCTCTCAAACCTTTATGGTTTGAAAGATATAGGAAAATAAAGTTCTCCGCTCCCTCCCCTTTCTGCTTGACAAACTGTAAAGCTGTCAGAAGCAGATTCTTGTCTCCTGATCAGATGCGGCTCTTCAGCAGTGCCGATATAACTATATCTAAAAATAAATACTTCATTGGAATGGTCTACAATGTGTGCTTGAAAACCAGGCACACATTGTAGACCGTTCTGATGAAGTATTTATTTTTAGGTATCGCTATGCCGGAGCTGCTGAAGAGCCGCCGTCTGATCCAGGAACCAGTTTATGCTTCTGACAGCTTTACAGCTCATCAAGCAGAAAGGGGAGGGACCAGAGAACTTTATTTTCCTATATCTCTCAAACCATAACAGTTTGAGAGATACAAATAAGTGCAAGTACTCTGTTTTAATTGTATCTACCATATAGTTAATACTTTTTTTCTGACATTACTATCCCTTTAATAAGAACCGGACTGAAGTAATTTGGAAGCAAACCAGCTGCACCGCAGGAAAAAAAAATCCTAAAGCACATCAGACTGATACTGCCAAAATAGCAGTCCAGCCACAAAGTGCCAGCCAGTTCTCTAACAAGAGATGAAGCCAAACCCAAACATACATTACAGGCTTGTTGAGACTCATCAGTGAGGTTTAGCTGATCTCTATAGGCACTGTGAGCAAGGTATCCACATCTAGATACCTCTGTTACAATTAGGGTGACATACCTCCCAACATTTCAAATGGCCAAAGAGGGACACTTTTGTTTTAGGTGGTGTTTATGGGGGTGTGGCTGGTGGGCGGGGCATTACCAAGAAGTTTTAGGATATTTCATGACCTATTGGCTCTTCTTTGTTTAACTGAATAAATTATTTAGAACAATACCAAAGTATTTTATTTACACAGATTAATTTATAAACACATATACTAAAGATTAACTACACATTTATGTGAGTTTTATTTCTGTGGAGCAAAGTAATACACAATATTTATTTTGATATCCTGAAAAGAGGGACAAAAGGGTAGAAAAGACGGACAGATGGATTTGGGTCTCAAAGACGGACTGTCCCTCCTAAAGAGGGACAGTTTGGAGGTATGGGGTGACCAAACCTAAGAACAATTTGCAAACACAAATATATTACTCAGCGATTCTAACCTGGGAGCAAGCCTGCTATAGAATTTAGCAGGCTATATGGGAGTAATATTTGTAATATACAAAGATGAAATATCCCCAAAAACACAGCAGCCAAACCAACTCTTTTCTAAGCAAAAACAACACCAAATCCTAGCCATATATCTTAACCTTGTTACTGATGTGTATCTGATCTCTTAAAGTACTGTGAGCAAGAGACCAACCTCTGGATTACCCTGTTTCCCTTAGGGCGACCAAACCTAAGGATTGCCTATGCAAACACCTAATCATTAAGCCTATTGCACAAACTTTAAAGGGATAGTAATGTTTCATAATAAAAGCAGCTCTAATTAATCATCATAGTATTTGGACTTTGGAGAGTGTTATTTCAATTCTGTCAGAGTGGTAGTTCAAGAGTAATTCAATGACAAAATATCCCCCTCCCGCCCCTTTTACTGATGTAACACTGTTCAGCCAGATCAGAAGGGAGGTGCCCAGGTAGACTGCAGAGAGGGACAATCTTCAATTAAGATAAGGGAAAAACCTGAAAAGCTTGTCAAGGGTGGCAGGGCTTTCATTGTTCTCACAGGAAGAAGATTGCCCCCTGCTGTTATCTGTCTGGTCTTACAACCTGATTCCACATCTGAGAAGAGATGACTTACACTAGATAAAAGGGGCGGGAGGGGAAACTTTACTTGTGAATATCTCTTAAACCATAAAGGTTTGAGAGATAAGACTTATATCATTCTTCATGTTTTTTTAATGCCTACAAAAATAAAATAAAGTTAAAACGAAGTATTACTATCCCTTTAATGTTTCAATAAATAAGCATTTTCTAAGAAGATCCAAACGTTCTGCTTGTTTTATCGGGATTATCATTGCAGCAACAGCTTTTCTGGGTCCCGAACGGAGACAGTCGTATGATCTCGGTTTGCATGCCTGTCAGACTCTGTGAAAGCATTGATCTGATCATAATACTATGTAAGTACTGTATTTGTTTTCTCAACAATATTGAATTTTACATTGTTGCGCTATTGAGCACTCTCTCTTTTGTTTCTACATGTTATTGTCACTTGGGAGAGCAAGTATATAGAGAGAGCAGCCGCATATCATTTGTTTGTGAGACTGAATTTTTGCTACTGGGATCAGATATTTACCCAGATACATGGTTGTGGGAATTAACATAAGCTACTATCCAACCAATCTCCTTGTGAGCATGCACCTTTGGGGGTTGGTAATGGACAGATTTATCTACATTATTGATACACACAGGGGCGTCTTCTGTGTGTTTCTCCCTTTTCTTACTGCAATTATAGAATTTAGCAGGCTCTATAGGAATGGTGTCTTAGCAAGGGTGCACTTTCTTTTAGCCCACCTGTGCCTTTCACAGAGAGGAAGTGACCAAACTAGTGCTGTCACAATAACAGTCCAGCCACAAAGTGCCAGGCAATTCCCCTCTGAGTACGAGAAGCAGCCAATCTCACTGGTGCCTTACACAAAGAAGATATATCTTAAAGGGATAGTAATGTTTCATAATAAAAGCAGCTCTAATTAATCATCATAGTATTTGGACTTTGGAGAGTGTTATTTCAATTCTCTCAGAGTTGTAGTTCAAGACTAATTAATTGATAAAGTATCCTCCTCCCTCCCCTTTTACTGATGTAACACTGCTCAGCCAGATCAGAAGGGAGGTGCCCAGGTAGACTGCAGAGAGGGACAATCTTCAATTAAGATAAGGGAAAAAACTGAAAAGCTTGTCAAGGGGGGCAGGGATTTCATTGTTTTCATAGGAATAAGATTGTCCCCTGCTGTTATCTGTCTGGTCTATGGACTGCATTCCACATCTGAGAAGAGATGGCTTACACTAGGTAAAAGGAGCGAGAGGGGGAAACTTTGCTTGTGAATATCTCATAAACCATAAAGGTTTGAGAGAAAAGACTTATATCATTCTTCATGTTTTTTTAATGCCTACAAAATAAAATAAAGTTAAAACAAAGTATTACTATCCCTTTAAAGATAAATGTGAGGTTTTGCATTTGAGCTGTAGAAACAAACATGCTACATATACATAAATGGGAAACATCTTGGGGAAACCTCATTAGAAAAAGATTTAGGAGTACTGATAGATGATAGACTTCACATCAATGTGCAGAGTCACTCAGCTACTACAAGAGCAAATAGGGTACTAGCCTGTATAAAAAGGGGTGTAGTGCACGGGATGTTAATATTTTTCTGTCCCTATATAAATCCTTGGTTAGGCTTCATCTAGAATATGGAGTACAGTTTTGGGCACCAGTTCTTAAAAAATACATTATTGAACTTAATGAAGTCCAGAGACGTGCAACAAAACTGATAATGGGATTGGAGGATCTGAGTTATAAAGAGAGACTAGCCAAACTGGGTTTGTTTACATTAGAGAAGAGACGTCTAAGGGGTGATATGATTACCATTTACAAATACATTCAAGGTCAATACAATGAACTATCCAATGAATTATTTACACAAAGAACTAAGCAAAAAATGAGAGGTCATCCATTAAGACTAGAGGAAAAGTGCTTTTGACTTAAAGGAATAGTAATGCTTCACAAATACAGCAGCTCCAATTAATCTTCATAGTATTTGAGCCATAGAGAGTGCTATTTCAATACTGTCAGAGTTGTGGTTCAAGAGTAATTGAAGGATAAAGTTTCCCCTCCTGCCCCTTTTACCTAGTGTAAGCCATCTCTACCCAGATGTGGAATCTGGTCCTGGGACTGGACAGATCACATCAAGGGACAATCTTCTTACTGTGAGAAAAATGGAAGCCCTGCCCCCATTGACAGGATTTTCATGTTTTTTCCTTATCTTAATTGAAGATTGTCCCTATCTGCAATCTACCTGGGCACCTCCCTTTTGCTCTGGCTGAGCAGTGTTATATCAGTAAAAGGGGCGGGAGGGGGATACTTTATCATTCTATGTTGCGCTCTTTTTCTTCTTTGTTCCTTTGATGCCATAACACTATGGTACAACATGTCGTATAGAGAGCTGCCTAGGATACCATTCCCTTTAAGAGATGAACATTGCTTCTGGAGATAGCTTGAATTCTCCAGCTGCTTGTTTTAGTTGGACCCGGCATAAGCCGTTTCTTCTCCCCTTTTTTTGTCTTTTTGTAATGTTACAGTGGCTCTGTTGCTATACCATCCTATGGAGGTTTATGGTGAACTGACCAGAGCTGTATATAGGATGGTTGCACTGCACCTAAAAAAATTGGATTTGACTTGAAATAACTTTTGAATAAAATCTCTCCACAGTGGGAATACCCTCGTTTTACTCAGGAAGATACACCCTACAATATGTATATTCTAATATATATTAGGTATTACTATCCCAATAATAAACTGAAAATATTCTACTTTCAGTTTTATAAATAATGCCCAATCACTATATATTGTTGTAGCTGTATTTTCCAAGAAAGCTTATCGTTTTAAGCTTTTCTGCCTTATCTAGATAACATTTCTAGGTTGTAAAAACACACTCCTATCTAAGGTTAGGGGATAAACTGAACATTTTATGAAACATGGAATTTGGCAGCTATAATGTTATCTATCTGTGTAATATTTAAATTGCCCCTGAGGCAAAATTCTGTACTTAGGCTCACAAAAGTCTCAAAAATATATGGTTTCTATATAACAGAGGGTGGTAATGAACAAAGATAATTCTGAGGACGGAGTTCTGCTATATACTTTATATAATTGGGGATTTCAGTAGCCGAAGGCAATGAATCATCAGAAGGAAAGTAAGCGGCAGATCAAGTTAACAGCTTCTTTGCAAATACATGCCGTTCAGATAGAGATTTCAGTGCTTTCTGTAAAATGATGTAAAATATGAAACATATTTTATGAGTTAGGTTTTAATTTATGTTTTGCACGTACTGTAGGTATATGCTATGTACTACTGGGTGTAATCTTCTGAATTCAGGGATGGATTTACATCTTCAGAAATCCTATAAAAGGCACCCAAGGTAACTGTAGCCCCACCCATGGCCACAGTCACTAGGCCTCACTTGACTTCACTCCTAGCCCCAACCACTGCCTCCTGGCACAAAAACATTTAGGGCCAACGTTCAAAAGAAAGTGGAATAATTCTGAGGCGTACCAAATGTGACTTAAAAATGTGTATTGGTTTAAATGGAACTTTTTATCCCCTTGAATGCTAGGGAAGACTCCATTGAATTGAGTTATGGACCCTTTTGGCATTCAAGGGGTTAACAGCCCAATTTAAAGCGGAACTATCACTGAAAATAAAGTGTCCCCAAATCATTATGCATATAGCTATACAGGTATCCATACTAGCACTGCTTTATTGATAAATCCAACTGGTTCCCAGACGCATAGGCAGGCATTTTGCTGAACCGGCATCTGTACCTTAAGGTACAATGCAACTCCTCCTAGAGAAGACCGTAACGGACAGGCCACAGATGTCTCTTTGGCAAGATGTCTATGCTGATGCCTGCCTGTTTATCTGGGAACGAGTTGGATTTCTCAATAACGTCGGACTTATTCAGTGTGATACTAGTATGGATATGCCTATCGCTATATGCATAATGATTTGGGGGGCACTTTATTTTCAGAGATAGTTTCTCTTTAAATCAATAGAATAAAATAGAAGAGGGTGCTTCACATGGTCAGTGCTGGATTTCAATATAGGCAGAGAACGCAACTGCACAGAGCTACAAATTGCAAGGGGCTCCTTAGCACTGCTGGTCACACAGTGTGGGTGTGGCCAGAACAATTTCAATATCCTTACACCAGTTTAAATACCAACTTACAGGCTATTATTTAAACCCTTGGATGCTAGAGAGATCTTTGCAATGCATTGGAGATCTCTCTACCAACCAATGGGTTTAAGATCTTTTTTTTGGGTTTGTATATTATAGGTTAAGGGTATTTTCTGTGTCAGTGAACAGTGGATGTGACTGTGGGCGGGGGTCTTGTGAAGAGTGGGTGTGTGGCCATGGGCAGGGCTAAGAGTGCGTAGGGTGAATTGCCTTGGGGCACCTGCCAGTAAATACGCCCTCACTGGCTGTGTACAGAAGTAGATATTGTAAGAAATTCTATCTCATACCTTCCAAGTGTCCCTCTTTAGGAGGGACAGTCCCTCTTTTAGACCCAAATCCCTCTGTCCCTCTTTCCCATCCTGTTGTCCCTCTTTATAGGGGATCAGACTGTGTGGTGTGTATATAAGTTTATCACATTGCTCCACAGCAATAAAACTCACATTAATGTTTGTTTAAACATCAGTAAATGTGTGTATAAATTAGTCTGTGTAAATAAAATACTTTGATCTTGTTATAAGTCATTTATTAGGTTACACAAAGAGGTGTCAATAGGTAATTAAATAGCCTAAACATTCTCGCTAATACCCCACCCACCAGCCACACCCCTTAAAACACAAGTGTCCATCTTTGGCAATTTGAAATGTTGGGAGGTTTGCTATCTAGCCCCTCTTACCAAGGGTACAATTGCCCTTTGGGGTAGGTTGTAACTAAGAAAACACACAGATAAGGAATAATAATAAAGATGATTGTATTATGTACAGAATCAAAATACTGTTACAGTTTGGATGGTATATACATGAACAAAATAATATCATACATTACAGGTATGGAAAAGATGGAATTTAATTGGATACCAGTAAATTATATGATGAAATTCTCCTTACACCCTCCAGCACAAATCTTGGTTTCTGGTCTCTTATCTGCTGGGCTCACATCTGGACAGGAATCAGGACTGCTGGACTCATACGGCTTTCATCCTGTTCTCCTCTGCTCTCATCTCCTATTGGTACGTATTCCAGCCCAAAAATACTGCTCCTTTATACCTTTTTTCATATCACTTAGGTCTGGTGTCAACTGGTT
Organism: Rhinophrynus dorsalis; assembly: GCA_037306005.1. NCBI lineage: Eukaryota > Metazoa > Chordata > Amphibia > Anura > Rhinophrynidae > Rhinophrynus > Rhinophrynus dorsalis. Next base: position 51,076,266 of record CM074725.1, read on the forward strand.
AGGTCAACTGACTTTTCTCACCACACCCACTTGCAGATTCATGGTGACATCAAAGAGATATTATTGATGGGGAAGACTCCAGAAACAGGTTTATCAGAAGCATTTGCTCCTCTATCTGAACTCTTTGTTTAGTTGACAAGACAGTTTGGCTTGTCTTTACTCTTTCACATTTAACTAGAAGATACCTTCATTTGAGTTCTCAAACACCTAACTCTGGAAGTACATCCTGTAAAATCATTTGAAGCCACCTCTTATTGATTTCATGCTTTGTTCCCCTGGAGTTGGCTGACATTGAATTCTTAATTAAGGAAATAGAATTTCAACTGTTCCAAGTCACAATACAGATCTATACACATGCACTTATAGTTATATATATATATAGAAATAAATAAATTAAAAAAATGATTATATATATATATATAGAGTCCAGGACCATGTATACATCAGCCATAGGCTACAACAAGCAGTTTATCCCAGTGATTAAAGGGTTAAGTTTTGTCTTTTGCCTCTGCTAGCACACCTGCTCCTGGTTAATTAGCTCAGACCTATATAGTAGGTCTGAAACAGCAGGGTGTGGTCAGACTGCACTGGGATAGTGTGTTTGGAGACCTGCAAGCAAGCAAGCAAGCAAGCAAGCTGGCTGGCTGGCTGGCTGTTTGTCTGCCTGCCTGCCTCTGAAACAAGGAATGGTGAGAGCTTCTGAACTGAAAATATTGCATGTCTACTGATTTTGTTTTTTGTACTGGAACCCAGAGTAGCTGGGTCAGTAACTGGTCGTGAGGGAACTACTGTGAGTTAGCCTCCTGAAAGGAGTAGGCCTGTTTATTTCTGTACTTTTTATTTGTTGTCGAAAACCTGTTTGATTTAAAGGGGAAGCATACCCTAAAATTGGAAAGAGATTTTTCTGTTGTTGTTGCTGTTTACAATAAACTGCATTGAAGTTACAACCTCCTGGCTGTCCTGACCGTGTTTGAAGGGACCTTACCACAATATATATATACATACACACACGTCTATATCCATATAGATAAAGATATGTATGCATACATAAACACACATATATATAATTTTTTTTTTTTCCAACAAACCCCTGTTATAAGTCATATTTGATCCATTTTTACTTTCTTACATTCCCCGGCTAGAGGGTGAATATTTGTGAAAATAAGAGCTCTCTCAATAACACAAAATGTATGTCCTGGTGTGTGTGGATTAACTTTGTGCACAAGTTGAAATTGAAATAGTTAACTGTTACAGGAATGACATGACAACAATATCATGAATTTAGGGTACTGTGAGGTAATTTAGTCTAATTGTTAGAATACTCACAGTTACAATATAACTATTAATTTACTGTCCTTTAGCCACTTTGCAGATCTTGAACCCACCTTCATGACTCCTGCAGCTTTATGCCCAGCTGCTCATATGTTGGTTATATCCGTTCCTGCACGTTTGTACACCTGTGCCACAATCACTTCTTCCACCACTATGTCCTCCCCTTACCCATGTTAGAGTCTTATTTTGGGGTGCAAGTTACATGTGGCGCTCTCACTTACTATATATATCTCTTAATGCTGTGTAGTGTGTATGAGACAACCACTTACCATAGGACAGTTTATTGAGTGTGATAGGGTGGTGGGTTATTGGTAGTACTTTAGCACATTTATACCATGGACAAGTGTACTAAGTTCCTTTATCAGCAATGAACTGAAAGGTGGACTTGTTATTTATTTATTTATTAGTGACTTTAGGAAATTATAAGATAAACTACATGTAAAGCATGTAGTATGATCTTGGCCAAATCACTGATGCTACATGTCACCCGTCTCAATCTCCTTATCAAATCCAAGTCTGGTTATCTGTAACAAAACAACAAACAGATGTTACTAAAGATAATATACAGTTGCAATGGTACTTTGCTTCCCTAATATTAGTTAAATTATTCCGACTGGTGTGGGCATTTGATAAAGAAAAACGAAAGTATTACTTCTTCTATTACCACTGTCTATTAATTATAACTAAGCTCTTACTGAAAGACACATTTACATATGCAAACTGGTAATCTTATGTGAAATAACAATATACATTGTACAAACAATTTACAATTTCTAATTCATACAGCTTCAGAAATCTCTACAAATACCATTTATCTACATCGTTCACTGAAGATATATGAATAGAAATGTGCCCTGTGCCATTTATTCTTATTGGTAGCACCCCGCCTTGATAAAGTGAGAGAGCTGCAAAAAAATCAAGAAAAAAATGAGAAAAAAAAAATAAAAAAAAAATTATATAACCAGGTGTTGCCTTAAAAAAAAATAAAAATAAATAAATTATATATATATATATATATATATATATATATATATATATATATATATATATATAACTGTGAGGATATGTGTATCTTCACCTCAGTATGGCAACAACTCATAAAAAAAACCCCAAAAATCCATCTTCATTTACCCAGCCATGATTAGCTGGCGGTGCAAGCGATTTAAAAAAAAAAAAAAAAAAAAAAATACAATAAAAATTATTTAGAATTTAGCCCACCTGACTGTACTTCATAGATTTTTGGAGGCTTTTCCTTAAAAATAAACACATAAAAATTGAAGGTCCTCTATTGTGGCTGAAATAAACAAGATTGGTAATTGCAATAACCATTTCTGGTCACATTTCTTTGTCAGTTGTATTTTTTCTGAAAAACAAAATTTGAGGAGAAACATTAGATACATAAAAATTTCTAAGCATTGATAAAGTGGAGATGACTCCTCCAGTTTATCACTTATCCAATTCCAATGTTATTTGGTCTAGTCTATGCACTAACATCTCCAAAGTGGGAGAGATCTTAGTGCATTGGCTCCATAGCATAACATAGGAACTGGAGAAGTCATCTTCAATTTATCACCGCTTAGTGAATCTTCCCCCTTGTGTCCTTAAATCCCTTTTCGCACCATTGATCCCAAGGCAGCAATGCAGTGTTGCTTGTAAAGGGTATCCTGCTGTTCTGTGGTGCCTTTCACACTGATGACTGTTGTCTAGTGGGAATGTATTAATGTCCTCTGCATGCTTTTAAGCCATTGAATGTCTGAGAGATATACAACAAAGCAATGTGTAGGATAACTCTCTTGCACTCAAAGGGTTAACTTTAATACATTTCTACAGGAAATGAGCAGAAGGAAACTCTGCATGGCAGCCTTTGGAGCCATTGGCAGACGTTCCACATGAGCGTTGATAGAGGTTGTGATGTTCAGTGCATCCTCCAATGAATGGTTGAGCCACATGGGCTCCAGTAAGTAATATCATCTGTAGCCGACATGGGCTGGCTATAAGTCATTGCCGCTCCTGCATCCTGATCCACAGTGGAACGTAAGAGGAGCCAAGTTAATCTGCACAGGCCACCAGTCAGTTGTCTCTCCAGTGAGAGGCCTTTCTATCCACTCAGGTCTATCGTTTGTTGTGAGGTGTGACCTAGAGGCAGTCTTCAACAGAGATTCCTATGTACAGGTAACTGCACATATAATTAAAAAATATATATGTATCATACACACACCACTCTACTGTGAGAAGGGCAGTGACAAAGTTAATATGTTGAATAAAGAACCGTTATACAATTGTACCACCAGGCTGTGCAGCTTTTGTATATATGTGTGCATATCTGAGAATATCTTATCATTGTGAAGTATGTAGTTCTGGGGTGAAAGTATCATAATAATGTGATTTATTGCATAACTGGGTTGAGGCTGAAGTGTGATGGGTATAAAACGAAGGTAGGATAAATGGGATTGATAGTTAAAAGGGCAGTAAATATTAATGAATTACAAGAGCTTACAAAAGATCATGTTGCCCTAACACTATTCTGTTCTGGAAGCTAAGGGGTTAATAGGTACCACGTTGCTCATACGATCCTGTGCAGAACCCTGTAGGGTCCAGTTGAAGTCTTCTTGCTTGTTCAGTGGCTGGTAATACGGGTTCTGAGCAGGTACAACTGGCGACTGTTTAAACACAATATTAACTACTGTGCATGTGCAAAAAGAGGATTTACAATTTGCAGCAGTAATAGTGGCTTTGAGCAGAAAGAAAGATTGTCCATGGTCAGACACCATATTACCAGTCGCTTATTAAGAGGAAGCCTTTGTCAGACCCTGCAAGACTCTGCTTGGTATGGGCCAAGGACTTTGTAAACACCTTTAATCTACAGCAGGGCTGTCCAAGGTCAGTCCTCAACTGACATGAACAGGCCCAGATTTAAAGGGATAGTAATACTTGAAAATAAGTTGATTTTATTTTGTAGCCCTTAAAAAAACATGAAAAATGATATAAGTCTTATCTCCCAAACCTTTATGGTTTTGGAGATATTTACATGTATAATAAAGAAAAGTTCTCTTTTCCTGGCTGTTTCAGCCCAGTCTGCCATCTAGTGGACAGATTTGGAATTCAGTCCACAGAGCAACAGGCAGCTCTTTAGCAGTGCCGAGATCACGATCTTTGAAAATAACTACTTCATTGGAACGGTCTACAAAGTGTGCCTGGCTTGAAAACACACTTTGTAGACAATTCCAATTAAGAAATTCTTTTTAAAGATCATGATCTCAGCACTTCTGGAGAGGCACAACCGGTCAAGTGACCGGATTCCAAATCTGAGGGGTGAAGTAACTTTACTTTTGAATATCTCCCAAACCATAAAGGTTTGGGAGATAAGACTTATATCATTTTTCATGTTTTTTTAAGGGCTACAAAATAAAATCAACTTATTTTCAAGTATTACTATCCCTTTAAGGATTTCCCTGCTTAAGAACAGGTGAGTTAATCGGTGGCTTGTTCATTTTTACTGACTCACATGTGCTTCAGCAGGGAAATCCTTAAATCCTGGCCTGTAGGTGGCAATTGAGGACTGAACTTGGATATCTATGATCTACAGGAATGGCAGTCACTGAGACTATCCCTTTCAATTAAACTGTGGTAATATTAGTGTTTACTGCTCCTTAACGTAGCCAGGACTACCTGGGTACTCTAAGTCAGAGTCATGGTCCACATAGACCCAATACCAAACAACGAAGTCTCTGAGACAGATCTGGAGGTGTGTGTGTGTCTTTTTTTTTTCCCTTTCTGACTGTCTCTGTGTGCACTTACGTGCGTCTAGTGTCTTTTCAAAAAAGTTCAGAGTTGGTACCGTGTTAGCCGTAGAAATACAGGAGGCAAATAGTCAATTTGACACCTTTATTGGCTAACTAAGAAGATTTAGGATGTAAGCTTTCAAGACCTTTTAGGTCTCTTCTTCAGGTATGTCATCAGATAAATATGAAAACATCTGCCTTAAATACAAGTACACATTGCATTGTTTGGAATATCTGTAGAACATGCACGAAGAAGAGACCTAAGAGGTTTTGAAACCTTGCATCCTAACTCTGCTTAGTTAGCCAGTAAAGGTATCAAAATTACTATACTTGCCTCCTTACATCCCGTGTGTTTGTGCATGTGTGCGTTTATTTTTGCAAACAATCCCTCACCTCCCCAAAGAAATAATCATATTGTGTGAATGCCTTAACGAGGGGGGGGGGGACTGACTGTAGAACCAATTCATGGTACAGAGTGGGAAAAGCCTATGAGCACCCACTCACTAATCTTGGTAATTCCTCGCTGTGGATGTCCAACATACAGATGGAAAGGAGCATTTCAAAGCTTAGTAAATAAAGAGTAGTATGTCTATCCATTCACCCAGGGAGAGCTGAAAATAATATAACGGGGTAATATACCAGTAAATTTTATTTAATAGTCACAGAGCACTACAGGGACTCTACGGCTTGGATGCTGATGCCACATGGAACAAAATTATGCAGACAAAATGAAGGAAAAATAGACCACACTTTCACCAAAAAGGTTTACACATTTTCATCAGGACAAGTCATATTATATATATCTTCATCATCAGCCATTGTCAATCCAGGATGAAGGCCTCCTCAGCAAGTCTCCAGCAACTTCGGTCCTGTGCCTTTTGTTGCCACTTTGTACCTACAAATTTGATAATTTCATCTACCCATCATTTTTACTATTTATATATATCCTATATAATAATTGCCTTTTACTTTTTGTTGTAAGGTGTTCCTAGTTTCAGGACTTGGTGAATCCCCTTTTTCATTGCTGCGTTCCATTTCTTATATATCCCCCCCCTCTTTTTTTCTATGTTCTGGCCTGGACTTACACACCAGGCGCCTGAAGGCATGGCACTCTATGCTTCCTTAGCTCTGCCCATGAACCCACCCACAGTCCCTTCTACTATTTCCTGGAACAGAAAATACCCATGACCTAGAACATGCAAGGAAAAAAAACAGTACAAAAAAGCTTTAACACTTTGGTTCCTAGAGAAATCTCCCTTAAGGACCGGAGCAATTCTGACCTTTTTGACTGTGTCTTTGTTCAACAGTGTTTTCCCTCTAAGTCTTTTATTCCACCCCCATAAATTATACACTGTTTTTTTAAGCACAAATAGGGCTTTCTTTTGATACCTCACATATATAGATAACCCACCGTTTACTTTATGAAAATTTAAAAATAAAATGTAAAAAAAACAAAACAAAACACAATTTTGTTTTTTCTCTTGGGATCAATTAGGCACAAAGGGTTGAATTTTTATGGAGACTGCATGAAAAGTATGACCGGTCAGTCATACCTACAAAATGCACAGTTTAAAGTGGCCACTGTCCCCCCTGGGTGAAAATCCCCATGTCCCTTTTTCCCACCCTATTTTGTCACTTTTTTATCCCTGACATCTGGCGGTGTGTATATAAGTGTATTACATGGCTCCACAACAATCACACTTCCAATATTGTTTAATGATATGTTTTTTTTTTTTTTTTAAAGTATATCATTGCAGGTCAAAAATTGACCTGCATTTAGCCAGCCTCCTGCACCAGCAGTGAAGGGGTTAATACCCCCAGCTGCTGTATTTTCTTTTACCACTAGGTGTCTCCTCTCTACTTCTCTCTCCTTTACTTTGATAGCAAGGGAGACAGAGATAGAAGAGACATGCAGAGACAGCATGCTTTGCGTACTGCCTCTCTCTCTCAGAATGCCGGTACATGTGATCGTTGCTATGTCGATCACATGAACTGGCACAAGCAAGAAGGGCTGAGACTGAACGCCCCGGTCTCGGAGCACTCAGTCTCATCCTGGAATTAATGATAGCAGCGTGCACGGAGGCACGCTGCTATCATTTAAGCCATGACGGTCCTGGACCGTCATGGGTCCTTAAGGGGATAACAACCCATGACGGTCCAGGACCGTCATGGGTCCTTAAGGGGTTAAAGATGCAAGAATGAAGTTCACTGTAATTAACCCTCTGAGTGCCAGGCAGTATCCAACACGATATCTCCCTGGCTCTCAAAGGGTTAAGTGTAAATTAGACATTAGTGTTGCTTTAAAGGGATAGTAATACTTCATTTATGTAGGGTATGATATTGTAGGTATTAAAAAATAAACCAAAGCATCCATGTCTTTTTGCAATAACTTTCATAGTTTAAAGGGATAGTAATACTTCGTTTTAACTTTATTTTATTTTGTAGGCATTAAAAAAACATGAAGAATGATATAAGTCTTATCTCTCAAACCTTTATGGTTTATGAGATATTCACAAGCAAAGTTCCCCCTCCCGCCCCTTTTACCTAGTGTAAGCCATCTCTTCTCAGATGTGGATCAGGTTGTATGACAGCACAGATAACAGCAGGGGACACTTTTCTTTGTATGAAAACAATGAAAGCCCTTCCTCCCTTGACAAGCTTTTCAGGTTTTTCCCTTATCTTAATTGAAGATTGTCCCTCTCTGCAGTCTACCTGGGCACCTCCCTTCTGATCTGGTTGAATGGGGGGGGATACTTTGTTTGTGAATAGCTCTTAAACCATAAAGGTTTCAGAGATAAGACTTATATAATTCTTCATGTTTTTTTAATGCCTACAAAATAAAATAAAGTTAAAACAAAGTATTACTATCCCTTTAAGAGTAAACTAGATTTAAAGTTTCCCCCTCCCGCCCCTTTTAGCTACATCAGCGCTCTAGCTGTCAGACTTGGATTCTGGTCTGCGGACAGGACGGCTCGTCTGGAGAGCCGAAACAGCAGTGGATACAAAAGAAATCTTCATGAGAATGGTCTACAAAGTGGGCATGGTTTGAGGCAGTAGACTGTCGTCATGACGATTTCCTATGTATGCACTATTTTGGTTCTCCAGACAAGCTGTCCGTTCCGCAGACCAGAATCCATGTCTGACAGCTTGAGTGGTGATGTAGATAAAAGGGGCGGGAGGGGTAAACTTTAAATCGAGATTACTCTTAAACTTTGAAAGTTATTGCAAAAAAGACATAGATGCTTTGGTTTATTTATTCAAAGGATTAGTAATGTCTTTATTAAACAAAACAAAATATTGCAGCTATTACAAAAATAAACTAAATGATACAAGTCCCATCTCTCACACCTTTATAGTTTGAGAGATATAACGTTTTAAACTTTCCCCCTCCCTCCCCTTTCTCTGATGTCAGCTGTAAACCTGACAGAAGGAGATCCGTGTCGGCCGACTCAAGGTGGCTCTTCAGCCGAACAAAATAGCGCAATGTAAAAAGAAATACTTGTTAAACTGTTGTATTTTGGCTCCGCTGAAGAGCCGCCGGCCGGGCCTGGGACCAGGATTCTCCTGCTGTCAGCTTACAGCTGGCGTCAGGGAAAGGGGAGGGAGGGGGAACTTTAAAAACGTTATATCTCTCAAACTATAAAGGTTTGAGAGATGGGACTTCGATCATTTAATTTATTTTTGTAATGGCTACAATATTTTGTTTAATACACATTACTAACCCTTTAATGCCTACAATATCAGACTACATAAATGAAGTATTACTATCCCTAATGCCTAATTTACACCTAACCCTTTGAGTGCCAGGGAGTTATCCAAAGCATTGGATACCCTCTGGCACTCAGAGGGCTAATTACAGTGAACTTCATTCTAGCATCTTTAACCCCTTAAGGACTGGCACGTGCACGTGCGACCGGCACTTGAGGACCACGGGGCTTTTTTCCCCCGCTTCCGGAGTGGCGTGTAGCCGCGATGGGAGCCCTGAACGCCATGCCATGCCAGGACTGTCACTGGTGCTTAAGTGCCAGACCTGGCACGGCAATGGTCCTTAAGGTGTTAAAATGAACTTTTCTGAGGCCCAAAAATCTAGTCTTACATATGTCTTGTGGTAAAAGAAATTCCTGTCTTTTCTAAGGTTCCAGACCTTCCATTGATTTACCAGGCCTTTAAAGGGATAGTAATGTTTCATAATAAAAGCAGCGCTAATTAATCATCATAGTATTTGGACTTTGGAGAGTGTTATTTCAATTCTGTCAGAGTTGTAGTTCCAGAGTAATTGAATGACAAAGTATCCCCCTCCTGCCCCTTTTACTGATGTAACACTGCTCAGCCAGAGCAGAAGGGAGGTGCCCAGATAGACCGCAGAGAGGGACAATCTTCAATTAAGATAAGGGAAAAACCTGAAAAACTTGTCAAGTGGGGCAGGGCTTTCATTGTTCTCATAGGAAGAAGATTGTCCCCTGCTGTTATCTGTCTGGTCTATGGACTGGATTCCACATCTGAGAAGAGATGGCTTACACTAGGTAAAAGGGGCAGGAGGGGGAAACTTTGCTTGTGAATATCTCTCAAACCATAAAGGTTTGAAAGATAAGACTTATATTGTTCTTCATGTTTTTTTAATTCCTACAAAATAAAATAAAGATAAAACGAAGTATTACTATACCTTTAAACATATAAGTGCCAGAGGGGTACGCAATGAAGTATTACTATGTCTTTAAATCAGTGCAAAGGTCACAAAACACACAGATTTACTCTGAACATAAATGAAAATATATCAGTTGCATCTCTAGGCATTTTCCAAAATATTTATTTTGAAAACAGATGTACAAATATCTTCTCTTAATACTGCAGATTTAGAAAACTGTTTAGAGTGAAGAATGACAAAAGCACAGCCATTTCTTAAAAATTACAAAATCCGGATGAAAATCATACTTATTTCTGCTGAATCAGAGCGCTTGAAAGGAATAAAACAAAAAATATATATAAAATAAAAAATATACAAATGTTGCAGCTATAGAATATCCCTTCCATGCAATGTAGTGCAGTCTCCATGTGTATTTACAGTAACGCTTTGCACATACATTCATGTAAGAATGGACACAACCAATGGCTCCAAAAAGGACAAATAGAAATTTCCAGGCAAAATCTAAATTTTTTGTGCAGTACACCCCATTGTCCAGTAATCTCAGGTGGTGCTCTTGCTACAGCATTCTGGAGGACCACTGGCACTGACAATAGTCGTTCAGACATCTGTACAAGTAGCAACAACCTAAATGGCAGGCTGTGGAAGTACCGCATAAAAAAAATAAAATTCAAGTTTGGGTTGTAATAACTTATGAATGAAGCATCTTCCATCAGTGAATGCTCTCTATATGTTAATCAGTAGCCAAGGCAATACATAATACACGTTCCGTATTTTGTTATACTTTCTTTTCCCCCCCTAATGACTGCCCGATCCGGAAGTGGGTGGCACTTTTTTTTTTTTTGCAATGCATTCTAGGATAGCAGAGCAGCATGCAACCACGCTGCCATCTCAGAATTCCATGATGTGCCAGGACCATCACCGGTCCTTAACATCTGGACCAGTGTGACGGTCCTGACACGTCACTAAGTGGTTAAATCGCTGGAAAATGTCATTTGTCCTCGTGGCGGATTCAGTGGAGATTTGTATTAGCCCCAGAACTGATCCACTTTTGCGGTTGTGCAGAAGGCCCCAAAAATGCCCCCGCTTTCTTAGCAAAGTCTTACTGCTTGGCAAGCACAGCTTTGTTCCAGTATTTTATGTAACAAACAGAAAAACAATCTATACAAATTATATTATTTTGTACAAGCCAGTCTCTTGACCCTTTGAGTGCCAGAGCTTTACAATGCATCAGACACCCCTGTGGTACTCAAAGGGTTAACAGAAACATTCGGAATAAACATTAAACACAGCATCTAACAGTCTGTCCCCAAATCAGAGTGTATCAAAGTCACATGGAATAAAACCAAAGAGGGCATTATAGACAAACCAATGTTAAAAAGTATAAAAATTTTACATCTTCTTAAGATTTTCTACTTTATATAATTTGAACGCACAATAGCAAGAGAAGGAAAATCATTGTATGTCTGTACAGCGTCTCTTTGTGTTTCTCTTTCAATACATCTGCTATTTTAAATTATTTGAAATGTGTTTGAACTTGAAGAAAATCAATATTCTCCTTTTTTGTAAAAAGCGTACCACTTATTGACAACATGAGGGGGAAACAAAGTTCTGTAAACATGATTAACTTCCTTTAAGAAGAGTCGTTTGTGACTAAAAATGCCCATCACCCTAAGGACGTCTTCTTACCAAAATAAACTGAGTGCCAGTTGAGGTTACCCAGCAACAGCTGGCAATGGGCAAGCCAGAATGCCTGTAGTGCGGGGTAGTCAAATATCTGCCTTGCAGTTGTGTGTTACTACAACTTCCATTATTCCTAAGGCTGGTTCAGGATAGGAGTTGGAGTCCATAACAGCTGCATGTCCAATTATTGACTAAAACAAAAATATACATATTAGTTCAGTCTTCACAGCTTAGAAACCTCATTGTTGCCGACAGCAGCAAAGTACAGTCATCCATCCCCATTTGGCTGTCAGGAGAGTTTACGTTTGCGCAGGGATGAGGCCAAAATATAAATATATAATTCTGCTCCATTACAGCCAGGGATGCCATGCAGGGTCCATACGACACAAATTGTCCAAGCTGTTTGCTGCTGCCACTAAAGTGTTGACTTTGCTCTCTCCTCCATCAAACTGGGCCAGATTGTGTAGTCGAGTCACAATGGCGGTGACTGCTTTCTGAACCAGAGAAACCAGCTGTTGACTGTCCATGTTCTCAGGCTGGCCAGCCGGTGAGAGAGGAGACGAGGTGTCCTCTTGTGTCTTCTTGTGCCAGGCAATTATCTCATCCCGTAGCACTGTTTTCAGGATGCCGTCAACCTGCACAGAGAGGAAAAGGAGGTGTAAGTTTGGCTGTCAAAAGCAACTGAAGACTAAGGGACTAATCCACAACAGAAAAGGGAAACAATTCTACAGCAACCCCACTGCACCACAGAGGACACATACAATTTCTCCAAATTCCAAATGATATAAATGGGACTTTAACGGCTCTTTCACATGGATGACATTTGTATCACAACTTTTTTTTATAGCCCAACATCTTTGCAGTAACTCAAAATGTTTGTGTTTTTGGTGCAACAGTGTAACAATGTTTACCCAGCATCACACTATCTAAATATAAAGCAGAAGTGGGGGAAAAAAGTTGCAGCTACCAGCAATTTCACAGCAATTGACTGAATCCCATACTACAAATGTGTTGCTGTGTTATCATAATATCAGAGAAAAGTTGCATAATAATGTGTCTGCCAAATGTAGTGTATGGTGCCTGTGTGAAATGCCCTATAAAACAAGAGGATACCTGGGAACTTTTTGGTATGGGCTCCCTGGAGAGGAGTCATGTAGCACCGCTGAGGGGAGAGAGATAATGCAATTTGGGTCATAAAAGGGTGGGGCTTAATCATGAGTGGGGACGGGACTTGTAAAGCATAAAAAACGATATGCAGAATAGACTGGAGAAGGAGGAACATGGTAGGAAAAACACAAGTGGGCACAGTTTCATCAGAAACGCCCCACATCTGGAGAATCTGTCTCTGCCCCGGAGACCCGGTAATGCAGACTCAAAACTGGAGTTTCTGGGGCAAAACCAGAGAGTTCCCGGCTATGGATACACAACTTATTTATTTTTTTGTTTTCCCCATGCTATGTCGTCACTGTGACAATACAATTTATGTTAAAGGGGCATTAAAGTGGACCTGTCAGCTTGATTCAAGTTTACATATTTGAAAGCTTCATTAACCCCTTAGTGACAGCCGCGTGCGTACGCGGCTGTCACCTTAACGCCCGGCTAACACTTTTTTTTTTTTTTACGAAATGATTCCAGAGTCCCCGAATGGCGTCACTAAGTGACAGTTTTTGCGGGACGTACCTGGTAAGTCAATTGTTGGGATGGGGTTAAAACCGCCTATACGACATGCTAGCCATATGACGAGACAATGTTTGGTACTGTATGATAATCATTGTACAAGTGCGGTACCAGTGATGTTTCACACACCAATTAAGGTCTTCAGCGACGTTTTATGCCAATGAAGCTCTGTGCTGTGCCAGGAGACTTTCACTTTTCCCAGAAACAAAAGCGTGAATATCTCCTAAACTGTACATCTGCTGGACTTTTGCTTAACATGACATATAGGCAGTTCTGAATGAAGTTCTCAAATAGGTACAAGAAATTCAATGTGATAGTTTCACTTTAACCACTTCACTTTTAGCCCCATTAAATCAACTGTAAGTCGTACTGCTCCAAAATTGTTCAACTTTTGTGGCTTAAGTCCTAATGATGACATGCACAAAGAAAATGGAGCAACTGGTGTGCAGATCAAATATACCATAGGAGACAAAACACAATCTCAATTGATTTAAAGTACTTTTAACCCCTTAAATGCTCCTTAGCATTCAAAGGGTTAAAAGATCATTTAAATCACTGCAAATTATTTGTTCCTGTGGTGCAACTGGTTTGTGTCAGAATTGCTCATCTTTTTCTTTATACATATGCTTCGATATGTACATTTAGTCCCAGAACTAAACCTTTCTAATTGCTTGTCTGTCTCGCCTATAGAACTGTGCACTTGAATCCTTCCCCAGTTGCACACTCTGTTGTTTGGAAGAGGCTGCTAGGAGATTGGCAAGAACCATTAACAGCTGGTATGATTAGACTAGTCGCCCGATCTGCCCAGACATGGTCTTATATAAGCTTAATATTCCAGCATTCATTTCCAGGGGAAACAGAAGCTGAAATTAGATGAAGTTCAACAGAGCGTTATACACTGGCCCCATTAACTCCTTCAGAGACCCAATAGGAAAATGAGTACAGAATGGCCATTGCCTTCCTGTGGATCAGTATAGTTGATTTGACAAACTCAACTAGTTTTTTCCAAACTCAACTATTTTATGGAGTTAAAAGGATGGTATTGCTTAATATGGAAAAAATATATATTGCAGAATTTAAATCTGCTGAGTAAAACAAGGGTGCATTTACAGCTGAGAAATAAGTTTTATTCAAACAGTATTTCAGCTCAAACTTGAATTTTTGTGTGCTGTACCGCCGCTGCCTGAGAATATTTGGAGGAGCTGTCGGTATTGGTCAGCTACTGACAGTGACGATAACCCTCCATTGGCTACTGTAGAACAGCACCACTGTCAAATTTCAGGCCACTGTAAGTACTGCTTGCCGCCCCCCCCCTCCCCCAATAAATAAAAAACCCAAATGCTAGCTTGAAGAATAATGCTTGAATAACACACCTCTCAGCAGTGGATCCACACTTGATTCACTCAGTAGGACAAACCCTGCAATATCTATGTATTTTTTTTTTTTTTCATATTCTGTGATACTATCCCTTTAACGACCATGGGGGGGGGGGTGTCTTTAATTACTTTTTTGAAATGCATTGCACCCCCTTCTGGTCCTTAAAGGGATAATTATGTTACAATGCTCAGTTCTGTTAATTAAAATGTTGTTGTGCTACAGAGCTGCTGTTGCCTGGACCACATTGCAGGTCAATAAATGTGATCAAGGTTTTTTCTCACAGATTCCCATTTTAGTATATGGGGGAATTTGGAGTGAAAACCAGCGATAATGTTATCACCTGCAACTGAATACCTCCCAAAGCCTGATGTACATTTTTGAATAGAATTATTCAACAACAAGGCCAGATTTACATTCCAGGCTCCCCTAGGCAGGGCAATCTAAGTGCCTTTAGCTCCACCCATGGCCACACCCACACTCCTCACATGACTCCGCCCTCAGTCCCAACTACCGTTTCCTGGAACAGAAAATACCCTTGACCTGTAACAAGCAAGAACAAAAAAAAAAAAAAAAGAGAAAGAAAAAGCTTTAACCTCTTGGTTTCCAGAGCAATCTCCAACACATTGCTCTGCAGTACATTGGTGATCTCCCTAAAACCAAGGGTGTTTTAATAATAACAACCAGTAGAGGAAAACAAAACTATGGCATGGACATTGAGATTGTTCTGGCCACATCTATAATTCACAATTTGGGTTTGGTCAGTACAACCGAGTCTCCCCTCAAAAGTTGGATCTCTAGGCAGTTGCCTAATCCACCTATTAGGAAACCCAGCCTGGTTCAATAAAAGTGACATGTATGAAGGCCAAACTAGAGCAATCTGTCCAACACTTAGTAAGGGTTATTATTAGGTGATGGACAGATTGCTCTACTTTGGCCTTCATACATGTCACTGCCACAGACAGGAAGAAAGATGCAGGCACAGACACAAACACATGCCTCCTCCCTCTTTGGTCCCGCAGGAAGAAGTTAATCTGCAATACTAGTGTCTTACAGTTGAATCTCTTTTCCTGAGCAATACCGTCCCCATAGACCATATGAGGCTTGAAAGTAAGATACAGAAAGTTACGTTCCAGCTGAGAGGTTAGTTTCCTGGCTCCCAAAACTGGTGACAGTAGACATTTTGGGGTTGCACAATGCTATCTATCCCAAATCTGCCAACTGCCCTTTAAACATCTCAGTTTTCCATTTAACACTCTTAACTGGCATATACTTGTAGTACCTTGAAATTGGGCTGTGAAAAGCAACGAGCGACAGCAATCATGGAAGCAGTGAGAGGACCAGAAACTCCAATGGTTGTGAGGAATTCAGAAATGTTTGGAGTGAGCCGGAATGGGACGGGGCGATTGGCATCCAGGTCTCCAGTAGCATCGTTGATATCAAATCGGAAGTACGCTACGTTAAGTTTGCCAGTGTCCTAAGAATTAAAAAGCAACTTTAATAATTAGGAAAAGCAAGATAAGTTATGTCCTAATGTGTCCTAAATAATAAGTTCTGTATCAAAGTAAGGATCTACGTCAGGGCTCCAGCTAGGTACATTTCACTATGAACAAAGTAGGATTATAGGTCAACAACCTTCCTCCTCTTGTAACAGGGATGTAACACAAGTGAGCACTGATAAGGTTTGTCCATTATTCCTCAAATGCCAAGTGCTGGTTATCACGGCATCCATGCAATTGGAGGAGTAAAATGGACCCTTCCAACTTGGATGCCCAGTTGTTGCTCCGGCTATATGGGGAAATTACCGTGACACACTTTCATTCTTGTTTCAGGGAATCTTAGGATACGATTATACAACTGTTTTTAAAAAAAGTAGTCAACTTTTATTTTAAAGTGTTAGTAATGTCCAAAATTTTTTTTATAAGTTTTGTAGAGGCTAAAAAAAGATTATCATTGCCACAAACCCCATCTCTTAAACCGCTATGGTTTGAGAGATATTGGCAATCAAAGTCCTCACTTCCCTCCTCTTCTCTTCTCTTGATGTCAGCTGTAAAGCTGACAGAAGGGGATCCGTGTCGGCCAACACTATGAGGCTCTGCAGCAGAGACGAAATCCTGTTATTAGAAAATAACTATTTCATGGGAACGGTCTACAAAGTGTACTTGCAAACCAGGCACACTTTGTAGACCTTTGGAATTAAGTAATACTTTTCCAATAATGGGATTTCAGCTCTGCTGCAGAGCCATAGGCTGATCCCCGAACTGGGATCTCCTGCTGTCAGCTAGACGCGGAAGTCAGGAGAAGGAGAGGAAAGGGGGAACTTTCACTGTCAATATCTCTCAAACCATAGTGGTTTGAGAGATGGGGTTTGTGGCAGTGATAATCAGTTTTTTTAGCCTCTACAAATATTATAAAAAATGTTTTTGACAATACTAACACTTTAATGAAGGAACAAAACGTTTTATATATAATTTCCTGTAGGGATTTTCCTTCTGAGTAACAAAGGCAGTCCCAATGTAGAGAGAATTTACATAAAAAAATATTACAGCTCCAGAAGGAATGTTATAACTGTATGGGAGATCGCGACTTAAACTATGGTGATCAGAATAGCACCACATGGTGATGATTACAAAACTGTAGTTTAAAGGGATAGTAATGTTTCACAAAAAAAAGCAGCTCTGATTAATCTTCATAGTATTTGGGCCATGGAGAGCATCATTTCAATACTGTCTGAGTTGTAGTTCAAAAGTAACTGAATGATAAAGTATCCCCCTCCCGTCTCTTTTACTGATGTAACACTGCTCACCTCAGAGCAGCAAGACTGTCCAGATGGATCACATAGAGGGACAATCTTCAGTGAGCATAAGGAAAAAACCTGAAAAACCTATCACGGAAGACAGGGTCTTCCTTATGTTCACAGTAAGAAGATTGTCCCTTGCTGTGATCTGTCTGGTCAAGCAACCAGATTCCACATCTGAGTGGACGCAGCTTACACTAGGTAAAAGGGGCAGGAGGGGCATATTTTATCAGTCAATTACTCTTGAACTACAACTCTGACAGTATTGAAATAACACTCTCCATGGCCCAAATAATATGAAGATTGATCTGAGCTGCATTTTTTGTGAAACATTACTATCACTTTAATGTAAAAATCCACTTGAATTGTAATAACTTTTGAATGAAAAAATCTCAAAGTCGTGGGAGTGCCTTGTATGGCTCAGAAAGAAAAACTGTTTAAAATATATTTTTTTATTATTTACGTTTTTATTGAAAATGTATAAGGAATAATAGTGTAAAGACAGGAAGAAAAAAAATAACAAAAGGCTGATTCAAGGGGGACGAAGTCTTATCACTTATTAGATTTAAGTGCTCCTGTAAAACCACGTGTCAGGATGATTTATTCCCTTCAAATCCAAACGTTACTATAAGCACATTAGCCAGTTTGTTTGAACAAATATATGAATGCAGAGGAAGAAACTGTTTCTCTCCAGCTGCTATTGAAATCCAATTTCCATCAAGGTCAGTAATCTGTTGAGAGTTGTAGTTCATTAACAGCTGGAAACACACGAGTTGACCACTCCTTATTAAAACAATTACCACACATTACCTGCCTGATATTGCACCCAAACACAGCTTTGTTCCCATATTAGCTTTGTTGATATTTCATACTTTTTATGTATTGCTCTACACTGGGGAGTCAGAAATTTCACACAAGAAAGGTATAAGGTTAGGTTCACATGGGCAATCTGAATGTGCTGCAATGCAGCACAATTCAAACCGCCCATGTCCCAGTGTTCTTCAAGTGATACAGTCACAGTGGAGTGTTATGGAGATGTAGCTTAAGTGTGTTAGCCAAATGTTATTAGCCGACACCCATGAGACAGGATACTGACTGAATCGTTACAGTGAGCAAGGTCTCAATCCATTCAGAATGATCTGAATAATGGTCACATAGGCTATTACATAGATAACTACTACTTTCCTGCATTTAACTCAGCAAAGTTTCAGTAAGCAGTGTTTGGGTTGTGGCAAAATTATGTAAACAGCCCAATCCGCAGCAACAGAGAGCAATCTGGTGAGTTTAATGCAGAGTAAAATGCCTATATGAAAACTAAGAATTATCAAAAACTTAAAGTGATAGTAATGTTTGTTTATAACCAATTTTAGTATTGTACACATTAAAAATATTATTACAATGAGCTATGTCACATCTCTCAAACATGTATAGTTTGAGATTGAAGCATCTAAAGTTCCCCCTCCCGGCCTTTTCAAAGAAGTCTGCCCTCTATCTGATAGAGGTAGATTCTGGTCCCGGGACCATCCTGCGGCTCTTCAGCAGTGCCAAAATAGCACGATATAGAAAGAAATATTTAATTGGAACGGTCTACAAAGTGTGCCTGGTTTGAAAGAACCATTCCACTGACTGGAAAACAAAATGCACAAGGTATAGGCAGTTCAAATAGATACATTTAATTAGACTAAACGCTGCGTAGGTGACCAGTCCACATTAACCCTTTGAATGCCAAGGATTTATCCAACGCATTGCAATTCATTGGATATCAAACTGGCACTTAAAGGGTTGATTAAATTGAGAGTAACATCACAGCTTAAAAAAACATAGATGATTTCAGAGTTAGCTTGGTGGTGACACCTGTTGGTACTGAGAGGGTCAACACTGTTACTTTATTAAATAAGGATTTTTGTAGTCCTGTTCTGATAAAGTGGCTTGATCAATGTCAGAAGCTTTTCAGATTCCTCAAATACACACACACACCTGTGCTATCTGTAGCATTTCTGGATTCAGTCTGTTCAAATGAAAGACGAATTCTGCAAAGCCAATCAAAGCCAGCTGGATGGTAAACATCTTCCGAAACGTCCAATAATCTGTGGCATTGGGGAAGGTATGCAATGCCCACTCTTTCAGCATGCTGCGTGGCACCATGTTACTCTGAACTTCCTTTAGTATGTCACGGAGAACCTAAAAGAAAGATTAAAAAAATAATTCCAATTAACGACTTAAGGTTTCCATGTACACTGACAGAAATAACATTAGAAACAATACATGTTAACCCTTTAAGGACCAGACGGGTATACAAAGCATTGCTTCTCAATGTGTCCCGAAACATATAACAGATTTTGACTGCAAACAAGTACCAACTGGTCAATCATGTCAGCCAATTTTCCTGTCTAATTAAAATGTACAATCTTACACACTTTTCAGAATAGACATGTCCATCACATGCGTTTCTGAATTCCATTGCAGTATTAGTCTACTACCCCTGGACTGATCCATAATAAGAGGATATCAGTCTTACCTGTTAAATCCTTTTCTCTTAGTCCATACAGGTTACTGGTAACTTTGGGTAGGTGATCCGCCCCTTTAAGTAGGCAGGAACAATTCTAGAATTGATTCAAAGTTCCCGCTTCCCTCCCCTTCTCCTGACGTCAGTGTCTAGTTGACAGCAGGAGATCCCAGTCTGGGGACCAGCAGGCGGCTCTGCAGCGGAGCCAAAATCGCGTTATCGCTAAAGAATTAATTCATTGGAAAGGTCTAAAATGTGTGTCTGGTTTGCAAGCACACTTTGTTGACTTTTCCAGTGAATGAATTATTTAGCAATAAAGTGATTTCGGCTCCGCTGCAGAGCCGCCTGCTGGTCCCCAGACCAGGATCTCCTGCTGTCAGCTAAAAGCTGACATCAGGATAAGGGGGGGGGGGCTTTGAATCCCTATATCTCTCAAACCATAGCAGTTTGAGAGATAGTGTTTGGAGCATAATGATAAATATTTTAACCTCTACAAAACTGGACTTTTTTTGGACATTACTGTCCCTTTAATAATGACCTCCGGCAGATAACTGTTCTCCAGATGAAGTCTTACCAGTGATCTATAGATTGGCATTCTTCCTGCTGCCAATTCATCTCTCTAAATCTTAGTTTTTATTAGTTAATTTCTCCATAATAAAAGTACAGCCCTCAGTTCAAGTCTGCCCAGGGTTTCTTGCCCCACCTGCTAGTGGGAGCCTCATTCCTACTGGTTGTGCAGGTGGGTGTAATGTCACAACAGACAATATCAATAATCAGCTGCCTCTTCTGAGATCCAAGCAGCAATGCTGGGTAAAAGCCCAGGGAAGAGTTGTTCATCTTCAATGTGGGATCTCTTCAGCAGTGAGTGTTCCCTTGTTTTACTCTGAGGAAAGGCCTAACTTATGTGGGAAGGGTTTCTGGAATCCCAGGGTAAACTTCATTTATACAGTCATCAATTATCTTAAATAATCAAAGGGTCATGACAATTAGGCCCAATTCCATTGCATTTGATAACTTTATGAACGGTTTTATAGACTTCAATGGTAATCTGTTAGATCAAACCAGCTGATAACACTTAACTGCAAATGTAACCTATGCCGTCATTGCACAATACAAAATCCAATATATTATGGCCCAAAAACAAATAAAAAAACTGCACCATAGCAAACAAATCCAAGTTCCCATTAACTTGATGTTGCAGCTTGTTTGCCTCAGACGTAATCCACTTGTATACAAGGCCCCTATGTAAGAATACTGATGTGGAATTAAACTGTAGGCTATGTAATGAATTTTGCCTTTTTTTAAAGGGTTAGTAATGCCCAAAATAAAGTTTACTCTATATGGTAGATTTTACAAAAATAAAGTATTTGGAGAAAGTTCTATCTCTCAAACCTTTATGGTTTGAGAGATATCCCCTGCTAAAGTTTCTCTTTTTCTGATGTCAGCTGTAAAGTGGACAGAGCCGACACGGACGCAATAGAGTTGTTGGAAAATAATTACTTCATTGGAATGGTCTACAAAGTGTGTTTGCGAACCAGGCACACTTTGTAGACCTTTCCAATAAAGTAATTATTTTTAAATAATGTGATTTCAGCTCTGTTGCAGAGCCGCTGGCTGGTCCCTGGACTGGGATCTCCTGCTGTCAGCAGAGCGCTGACGTCAGGAGAAGGGGGGGGGGGACTTTAGCAGCGAATATCTCTCAAACCATAAAGGTTTGAGAGATAGGACGTCCTTCATATACTTTATTTTTGTAATATCTACCATATAGAATAAACTTTATTTCGGGCGTTACTAACCCTTTACAGGGACACAACTCCTGAAAATGAACTGGTTACATACACATAAAATCATATACCTCATGTTAATATCTGTAAAAATGATCTGTACGCTTACTGAGGCCTAAACTCTAGTCTTAGATCTGCCATGAGGGAGCAGATAGTCCTGCCTTTCCTAGGGCTTCCACTGATTGTCCAGATTATCTCTAATTTGGCTGATACAAGGCAACTCCATTTCTAAATACAAGAGTATTGGGCACAAATTAGTTAATGAACTGTCTTGAATTCATTTCTCTCAATATAAACAACATTAAAGAAATGATTTATGAAGAGTGTAATGTTGTACATGCATTAGAGGCAAGTTCAGTATTATAATTTAGGGATTAGATATAGGAATAATTACATGTACTAGCTGTAAGTAAGTGGTATTTAAAGATATATAAACATATTTTACTTTTTAGTGTTACCGTGCCTTTAATATAGAAGCCATTCATTTCAATTACAGAAACTGCTTTCTTTATTGGGTAATAACATGTCTTCCATATTAAGCCACAAGGTCTCATAACTCACTGGAGGACAAGTATTAATCAGTTCTGTATGCACAGCTCAGTCATGCCGTTCCGCGGACTCCTAATATTGCATATGCACTGCTGGCTCTGATTGGAAAGGACAGTGCCAGCTTCAGAGGTGATCACATTCAGATCAAAATAGGCTATAAAACCTCTCATCCTTCTGCTCCTACTGTGCTGTGTGAGTCTATCTATTCACTAAATGGCTTCATTATTAACCCCCTAGGTGCCAGAGAGGTCCTAAAAGCTGAGACATGGCAGCAGTTCTCACTGGCAATCAAATGCTACAATGATTTAATTACACACTGCCAACAAATACAGTAATAGAAGCTTTGTAATCATCCAATAAGTACAAGGAAGGAACAAGGCGATTGATGGGAAGACATGATTTAAAGTAGTATGAAAGGAAACAGAGACTCTTCTTGTGCAATATAATAAACTCTCTTCACAAAACACCACACCGCCACTAAAAGGGTTAAGCTGCTCCCTCAAGACAGCTTGCACGGATCTTCCTCCAGATGAAATAGTAATGCTGCTCTCCCAAGAACTCCTCTCACAAAGGCAAACAAACATACAAAAGGGGGCGCCAATAATACCTTATAACACTGGATACTAAGACAGTTAAACCTAGATAAATTGCAGTCATACTGACAAATGGTTGCCATAAAGCTATTTCAAAATCCCCCATTTGTTATAAAGTTACCCTAATGATATCACTCAAAAGTGAACCGTTCGCACTAGCGAGATGGACACCGTGAAGAGGCCGCCCACGGGGGCATCAGCCAGTAATATATGGCTAATTCTCATGTGGGCCACTTATCAGTCTCTGCCACACTGAACTGAAGAGAGGGGCCATTTTATACAGAATATTCATGGAAAAATGTAGATGCAGATTTGATTTATCTTAAGCCTAATTCTTGACCATACTGCAGTTGTTTCAACAGGCAGACGCTGACACAAGTGATATCATTAGGGTAATTTTATAACAAATGGGGGATTTTGAAAGAGCTTGGTTCACTTTTGAATGGCCGCACGCAGAAGAGCATGCGACCATTAAACTGTTTCAGCAGGTCGCCTGGCTAAAAAGCACTCAAAAGGATACCGAATAGAGGTGAGCTTCCACAAGGTGTGTTCATTTTTGGGTAAACTGACAGTTTGAACAACCTCATAGGCAGCAATGCTCTCCAAACACTTGCGATTAGATCAGTGTTGTGCTAACATTGCATGTGTGAACCAGCCTTCAACAGTCCTGCACTGCAGGCGCTATCCCTGGTGATCTCTTCCCTAGAGGGCATGGTGGAGGCTTGCATAATGGCCAGACCATGTAGCAGTAAGCCAAAAAGCCACTGATTAGATCACTGTGGTGCATAGCTTAGCTATCAAATTGTTCCAATTGAACTGCATTGTAGTCAAATAGGCCTCTGTGACTGAAGCTTTCCTATGTTCTGTGCTGAATACAGGAAAGTTTCAGCAGGCTGCATTTGGGCTGCAGGAAATTACCATGTGGACATTCCAATACCCAGCAGTATTAGGCAGTTTTGGTAAGAAACTCTGGTAAAAAGACAGCTGCTTAAACTAAGCCTCAACCCTTTAGGTACCAGAGAGGTATCCTGATAAGAGCATTGTCCATAATTTTCAGTAGATCACTCTGGTAAAGATCAACACATTCTATACGTTACATCAATGTAATAAAATATAGGAGACTACAGCTCCCATGATCCTCAGCCTGTCCAGGAAGGTGTAGTTTTTAACCCTAGGAGTGCCCAATGTTGCCTACCCAAGAGATACAGCCTTTAGAGATCTATTTAGCAGCATAAAATATATAAAAATCATTAAGTGAGATTATTCCAGTAAAAATCAGATTTTTTTTTTTTTTTTTTGTAATGAAAGCTGTCCCATTCATTACTGAATAGAAAATGACAGTATGATATTTAACCCCGTGGATGCTAACCCTTTCTGAAGCTATGCATTTGAGAAGTCTGAATAAATGATTTTTCCCCTTGGGGATCAGAGAGGTCAGCAATGGATTGTGTTGAAGCAGATTGTTAGCCATTCTATCGTTAACACAGGTATGCTTTTACCATGTAATGAGAATGGAGAGGTTATACATGTTACATTCAATAACTTGGTGTCTCGTTTTAAAGGGATAGTAATGTTTCACAAAAACAGCAGCTCCAATTAATCTTCATAGTATTTGGCCATGGACAGTGTTATTTCAGTACTGTCAGAGTTGTAGTTCAAGAGTAATTGAATGATAAAGTATCCCCCTCCCGCCCATTTTCCCTAGTGTAACACTGATCACCTCAGATGTGGAATCTGGTTGCTTGACCAGACAGATAACAGCAAGGGACAATCTTCTTACTGCGAGAACAATGAAAACCCTGCCCCCCTTGACAGGTTTTTCAGCTTTTCCCCTTCTCTTAATTGAAGATTGTCCCTCTCTGCAATCTACCTGGGCACCTCCCTTCTGTTCTGGCTGAGCAGTGTTACATCAGTAAAAGGGGCGGGAGGGGGATACTTTATCATTCAATTACTCTAGAACTACAACTCTGACAGAATTGAAATAACACTCTCCATGGCCCAAATATTATGATGATTAATTAGAGCTGCTTTTATTATGAAACAATACCATCCATTTAAAGGGATAGTAATACCTAAAATGTAAAAAAAAATATGTTGTAGGGTTTATCCCCCTGAGTAAAACAAGAGTACTCCCACTGCTGAAAGATGTTTCATTCAAAAGTTATTAATTTTCAAAGTTGAATTTTTTAGGTGCAATATCACAGTGGCCTGAAATTGTACAGTGGCGCTGTTGCTACACCATCCTATGGACCGCTCTGGTCTCAGGACCATAAATCTCCATAGGATGGTGTAGCAACAGCGCCACTGTACAATTTCAGGCCACTGTGATATTGCACCTAAAAAATGCAACTTTGAAAATTAATAACTTTTGAATGAAATATCTCTCAGCAGTGGGAGTACTCTTGTTTTACTCAGGGGGATAAACCCTACAACATATTTTTTTTTACATTTTGGGTATTACTATCCCTTTAAGCATTATTCAACTCTCTGAGTGCCAGGGGGGCGTGTGCAATGCATTGCACACCATTCTGGCATTCAAAACGTTAAGCATAACACGTTTCAAAGTAAATAGGATTATATAAATATAACCATATTTGCCCCTTATCATGGCTCTTAGAGAAAGTGTCTTTTGCAAGAGCCAAATCC
Source organism: Rhinophrynus dorsalis (assembly GCA_037306005.1). Taxonomy (NCBI): domain Eukaryota; kingdom Metazoa; phylum Chordata; class Amphibia; order Anura; family Rhinophrynidae; genus Rhinophrynus; species Rhinophrynus dorsalis. Next base: position 51,101,631 of record CM074725.1, read on the forward strand.
AGATTAAAAAGATCTACTCTGTAATCAGAGCTAACCCACTGACCGCACAAGTCCTACATGTGCAAAGTAAGTAAGAAAGTTCGGTACATTTATGTCAAGACACGAACAAAATCAATATTATGTGAAACAGACTTTCTGATAACTGGGAAAAAAAAGTCTGCAGAATACAACATCAAAACAAGGAACTGGCTTCACCACAAATCAAATGTAAATTTATTTTATAATGAACAGAAAAAAATCATGTTGTAGGGTTTCTCTTTCTAAATAAAACAAGGGTAACCCCCCTCCACTTCTGGAAAAGGCTTCGTTCAAATATTACAACTGAGCAAACCAAATCACAAAATGTATTGTTTTCATGACTATGGAGAATTAATGTTTACCACAGTAGTTGTCCATAACATGAACTAGAAAAAATCATGATCTACTTGATTCACTATGCAAACTGAATTTTAACAAAATATATTATACTATTGTAAAAGCCCATGTACACGGGCCAAGGTCCGGGTGATGTTAAGAGGCCGCTCCCTCACTGATCCACGCGATGCAGTCTCTTCCCGAAAGCGAGCAGTCTCTACTGCACATGACTGCATCGTGACAAACATCCTAGCGAATTATTATATAGGAAGGATACACTACTGTTCAAAAGTCTGGAGTCAATTCAGAAATTCCCTTGACTTCCATGAAAAGATACATCAAATAAGTTGTAAAATGAATAGGAAATACAGTAAAGATGTTGACAAGGTTAGAAATAATGATTTTTATTTTAAATAATAATTGTGTCCTTCAAAGTTTGATTTTCTCGAAGAATCCTCCATTTGCAGCAAATGTACATAGCCCATCAGCCGTTTCCTGCTACACTAGTAATTTACAACATTAACAATGTCTACACTGTATTTCTGATCCATTGATTTTATTTTAATAGACAAGATTTTCTTTTATTTCAAAAACAAGGACATATCTAAGTGACCCCAAACTTTGGACGGTTTTGAATGGTAGTGTAGAACCATAATACCTTCTGAATGAAACTTCTTCCAGCAGTGGCAAGGGGGTTAAACCCAATGAGTGTTGTGTGTGTGTATGAGAGAGAGTGATTGTATGTGTGAGTGTGAGAGAGAGAGTGATTGTATGTGAGAGAGTGATTGTATGTGTGAGTGTATGAGAGAGATTGTGTGTGTGCATGTGTGTGAGTGATCGTGTGTGTGCATGTGTGAGAGAAAGTGATTGTGTGTGTGCATGTGTGAGAGAGAGTGATTGTGTGTGTGCATGTGTGAGAGAGAGTGATCGTGTGTGTGATTGTGTGTGTGTGTGATTGTGTGTGTGTGTGTGTAAAAGAGAGAGAAATCGTGTGTGTGTGTGAGAGTGATCATGTGCGTGTGATCATGCGTGCATGAACATGCGTGTGTGTGATCGTATGTGTGTCGAGTTAAATGGGGCCAATCATTTTCAATTATCCACTATAGTGCAGTTGGTTTGCAGCAGTTGTTCCAGTTATCCATAGCTAATCAGTCTCAGTGTGTGATCCACGCTGAAGTTAGATGCTTTAATAATGAACGGAAGGAGTTAAAGGAATTGAGCATAAATTAAAAGACTATAAATTTAAGTCTTTCAACTAGCAGATGACCATGAAAACATCAAAAAGGACAGTCCAGCTGCTCATACTGACTAAGCTTATCATCATCATCATCTGCTGAAGCTCATTTAGAATGAAATGACAAACTTACAGAGAACTGCATTCCACTGGATGATTAAACCAAAGGAGGAGGGGGTTTGATTGGCTCTACAGTACGGATTCTAAATTCATTAATCAGAGATTCCATACCTGATGACTGGCTTGTGTCCCTCGTGCTTGAACTGTGGCCAATCGGTCATAGTAACGTGAAATAGGGTTGTCATGCTCAATGCCTTTCTTGGCACAGCGCTGCTTGTAGATCTCCACCAGAGAGAGAGAGGAGGGATTGTCTTCCACTAGACGCATCTGCGGTGAGACGGCCACAACACGGGGGACTGGAAATTATTGTTTGGAGAGGGAGAGGAAAATTGATTAATGCGACAGGAAAGTAATGCAGACAGGGAGGCCTAAACATTACTCACTAACCAGCACGGCTGAATCAAGAAATGATCAGTATTCAGCGAGGCTCAGACAAACACCTGGTATCGGAAAGCCATGAATGTGGGCAGAGAAGTCTCCACATTGAATGTTATCGGTATGGCATAGCGGGCCTTACATAGAAAGGCAAATGCACAAAAATACGGCTTTTAACCCTTTGAATGCTAGAGAGAAGTGCACCATTTTGTAATGCACTAGAAACCACTTGAGCATTCAAAATGTTAACCCATTAAAGACCAGAGCAGTGTGCAACATGTGGAAAAGCAATGGACTGCACATCCCTCTGGTCTGTAAAGGATTAACCCATTGAATGCTTCAGTGGTCTCCAGTGTATTGCTTCGCAATGTGTTGTACTCCTCTCTGGTTATGCACTGCACACCCCTCTAGCACTTAACCCTTCAAGTGCCAGAAAGGTATCCAACACACTGCAAATACAATTTCTCACAATTCCCATTTTGGATATGAGTTGCAGGGGTGTAACTACAGGGGGGTGCAGATCTGCCGGGTAACAACATCTAGGGGTGGTCCACCTGTCCCAGAATGCAGTAGGTTCTATTACCAATCAGAAAATATTTTTCCATGGGGCCCTCCCATGACTAGTTAAACAGGGTTAAAAACCCTATTTAACCCTTTGAATGCCAGAGGGGTGGGCAATGAATTGCAAAGTGCTGCACAGCCCTCTGGAAACTCAGAGGGTAAAAACATTGGCTATGGTCACTTCTCCCTTATGGTGCAGTTGGCTTGCTCCAAAATTGCACCTCTTTAGCTAATTGAATACCCCAAGATCCTTATCTACAAAACACTAGAGGTGCAATTCTGGGTTGAACCAACTGCCCCCTATGGGTTCAAATACATTTCTGTTGATCTAAATGGGGCTTTTAATGCTTGAATCATAGAAAGGTCTACACACAATACAAAGTGACCTCTCGAGGATTCTAAGGATTAAAAGCCCCATTTTCTTTAACTCTTTAAGGACCCTATGATATTCCAGGACTGTCACCATTTTTTTCCCTTAAAGGCAATGTATCACCTCAAAAAAGTTACCATAGGTTTGTTTAATAAAAGAGGATTTTAATCTTACCTGTTAAATGCTTTTCTCTTACTCCATACAGGTAATTGGTAACTCTGAGTAGGCAATCTGCCCCTTTAAGTAGGCAGGAACAATTCTAGAATTGTATGCAGGTGGTGGAGCCTACCTTCCCTCCTTGGCTGCAGCTAGCCAACCAGCTCCGGTAAGATTTGAGACACTAACTATTGACTAGATAGTAGAAGGGAAAGAAGACTCCTGTGAGCATGACCCCAAAGGAAACCCACGGTCTGCCACAGGAGAGCCAAGCATGGTCCCATGACAGGGTGGGAGACCAGTAACCTGTATGGACTAAGAGAAAAGGATTTAACAGGTAAGACTAAAATCTTCTTTTCTCTGTCGTCCAATACAGGCTACTGGTAACTCTGGGATGTCCAACCATTGAGTTTCCCAAAGGCGGGAAGTAAGGCAAGGACCAGGCGCAGGCCCCAAAGTCATCAGAGCACCAATAAACCTACAGATCATAAATAGCTCAACACTAACTGCAAAGTGTCAACGGACACTGAACAGGGATAAAACAAACCCCATGAACTGTTACACAGCACACTGAACAAGAGCCAACAGGGCTCAAAAGTGAAAGAGTACTGAGAGACTAATGAGACCATAGACAGGCAAGGCTGCCTGCAGGATTTTTCTCCCAAAACTGGCATCAGCCGATGCCAGCACATCCACACGATAGTGTTTAGAAAAAGTGTGCACAGCGACCAAGTGGCCGCCTTGCACAACTGATCAGCTGAGGCCTGTTTCTTGTAGGTCCAAAGAAGCCCCAATAGACCTCGCAGAATGAGCCGTGACCCTGAAGGGAACAGGTTTCCTCTGAAGTTCGTAAGCCTTACGAATCGTGGACTTGATCTAAGAAGCAATGATTACCTTGGAAGCAGGTTTCCCTGCCCTAGGACCCTCAGGAATGAGAGTGTCAGACTGCCTCAAGGACTCATTGAGATGCACATAGAACTTGAGACAACTCACATCATCCAACAGATTTCTTTGTAAGAAATAGGGTTAGGACAGAAGGAAAGGACCACAATCTCCTGATTGATGTGGAACTCAGACACCACCTTTGGGAGATACTCTTGTGAGGTGCGAAGCACCGCCTTGTCCTTGTAAAAGACCAAAAAGGGTGGCCCACAAGACAGGGCATGCAGCTCCGCAACTCGGCGAACAGGAACAATCGCCAGGAGAAAGGCCATCTTCCACGTCAGCATACCTAGAGGAATGGTAGCCAAAGACTCAAAAGGAGGGCGCTGAAGCACTCCCAAGACTAGGTTAAGGTCCCACTGAGAAGCAGGGGACTTAAACACAGGGCGGGTATGAGCAGCACCCTGGAAGAAAACCTTGACATCAGGAATGATAGAAAGATGCCTCTGAAAGAAGACAGAGAGCACAGAAGTCTGAAAGTTAAGAGAACTCAGACTGAAACCCTTATCCACAGCATCCAGGAGGAAGGAAAGAACTGTAGGAAGGTCAAAATCCTGAGAGAGGTGTTTGTCAGCACACAAAGATAGAAAGGTAGACCATAGACGATGGTAGGCCTTAGAGGAAACAGGCTTACGGGCACTAAGCATAGTAGCCACCACACCAGAAGAAAATCCCTTCTACTTCAAAATTGAGGATTCAAACTCTATGCCGTCATAACCAGACGATGAATGTCTTCCTTCCAGAGGTAACCCTGTAGAAGGTATGGACGGGGGAAAAGTCAAAGAGGTTCCACCACTGAGAGATCCAGAAGCTCTGGAAACCAAGCTTGTCGAGGCTAGTACGGAGCAAAAAGAATGACTGGGCAGTTCTCCAGTCTCAGTTTCTGTAGCTCCCTGTTCAACAGGGGAACGGGAGGAAAGATGTATGCCAGAGGAAATGTCCATGGGATCGACAAGGCATCCACTGCTAGAGCCAGGGGATCCACCCAACGAGAGCAGAATGTTGGAACCTTCCTGTTGTGCCTGGTTGCCATCAGGTCGATGCACGGAAGACCCCACTGCTGGATGATGAGGTTGAACATCTCTGGATGTAGTTCCCACTCTCCGCTGTCCACCGTGCACTGACTGAGGAAGTCTGCCAGAACATTGTCTATGCCAGGAATATGAACTGCGAAAATGGCAGGGACATGCTCCTCTGCCCATGATAAAATAGCACTGACCTCTATCCAAGCTGCGAGACTTCTTGTGCCACCTTGCTTCTTGATGTAGGCTACTGCTGTGGCATTGTCAGACTGCACCCTGATCGGGCAATCCTCCATTTGCCATGTCCAGTGATGTAGGGCATGAAATATCGACCGAAGCTCCAAGACATTGATGGGAAGGAGAGATTCCTCCTAAGACCACTGGCCCTGAACACTCAAGTGCCCCAGCACTGCTCCCCATCAGGAGAGGCTGGCATCCGTCGTCACTGTAGACCAGAAGGGCACCAGGAAGGGTCTGCCTTTCAGGAGATTGTTCAGGTTGAGCCACCACGAGAGGCTCTGTTCCACATGAAGAGGGAGAGACAAGGATCTTTCCAGGAAATCTGGTCGACCCCTGCACGCCAGGATTAGAAACATCTAAAGTTCCCTGGTGTGAGCCACAGCAAACGGAACTGCTTCTATGGTGAAAATGAACTTCCCCACCAAGGATGACAACTTCTTGGCTGGAACAGGATCCTGAGATAGGATAGCCTGGACCTTCAGTGCTATCTGATGAGCCACTTTGTCCATAAGAAATACCATCCCTCTCTGAGTGTTGAAGAGGAGGCCCAGAAAGACCATCCTCTGGGAAGGAACAAGGTATGACGTGTCCAAATTGATGATCCACCAGTGATGGGAGAAAGCATGAATGCAGTCCTGTACCTGTTGATGAAGGAGTTCCAGAGAAGAGGCCTTCACAGAAGGAGGTCATCCATAGATGGAGTCACCCTGATGCTGTTACGATGTAGGACGGAGATCAATGCTCCCAGGACTCTGTGGTCAGGTCAAAGGGGAGGGCAGAAAACTGGAAATGCCCTCGGTCGCAGGCAAAGCAAAAATACTGCAGATTTTCTGGATGAATGGTGATGTGCAAATAGGCATCTTGAAGATCCAGACAGGCCAGAAATTCCCCAGGGGACATGGCCGCTATCACGGTGCGCAGAGACTTCTGCCGGTATTGGGACCAGACCAGAAAGGAGATCCAAAATGCGATGACATCAGCCGTCCTTCTTGGAAACCACAGAGAGGTTGAAGTAGAATCCCAAGCCCCTCTCCCGAGGAGAAACAGGCTCCATGACCACCTTGTCCAGCAGGGCCTGGATAGCTTCCTCGAAATGGAGGCACTTTTCTGCTCCCAAAGGAGAACGAGAAGAGAATGTTCTGGGAGGAGGAAGGGAGGTGAAGGGAATCCTGTACCCCACAGCCACCACCTGTAAAACCCAAGGGTCCGCCACAGAGGCCTGCCAAGCCGATAGGTAGTGGCATAAGCGGCCAACTACCTGCGGATGGGGACCCGGGTTGGGTGAGTCATGCAGGAGGAGGTTTGGAAGCCTTGTGCTTCGCAGAGGACTTGGAACTCCAATGCTGCTTAGGCTTGGATGAGGAACGCGGAGCCTGATGGACTGTGTGGGGTCGCTTGGTGCACGTCTGCTTGAAAGGGATGAAAAAGCAGATTCCTTTTGACAGGTGCCTTCTTCCTCAGGACCACTGGCAGGTGAGTACTCTTCCCTCCAGTGGCCTCGCTGATGAGATCCTTGAGCTCAGGCCCAAACAGAGAGGAGCCCTGAAAAGGCAAAGACAGGAGAGCCTTCTCGGAGGCCGTATCAGCAGAACAGATCTTGAGCCAAAGAGCACGCCTGGCTACCACAGACATGGTAGATGCCCTGGCTACCATACGTACAGCGTCAAACAGGGCAGCAGAGACATAATGCTGAGCCTCAGCAATGTTAGTGAAAAGTCATAACGTCATTAGTAGGGGCCCTCTGACGGACAGCTGAATTGAGCTGTTCAGTCCAAACAACCACAGTCCTATTCACCCACACTGCAGCAAAGGCAGGGCGGAGGGCAGAGTCAGCCATTGCAAAAACAGCTTTGACAGAGGTCTCAAGCTTCTTATCAGTCCAGTCTTTGAGAGCAGAGGCGTCAGCCACCGGCAAAGCAGTGGACTTAGAAGACCTGGAAACTGGGGCATCCACTTTGAGGGGGATGGACCCACTGCGTGAGAGCCGTTTCAGAGAACGGGTAAAGCTTAGCAAACTTCATAGACACAGACGGTTTCCTGTCTGGAAATTTCCACTCCTCAGACACCAAATGGTCAAGGGTGGGGTTAGGTGGAAAGCAAGTATGGGGCCCAACAGGCTCCTGAAACACATCAGCGAGGTCAGAAGATGCCCCCTGTACCAAGGGAATGTTCAGGGTGGTAAGCACTGTCCTGATCAGGCCCTCAGCTGAGGGAATGGGGTCAGCCTCAAAGGGGTCCCCAAAGAACTGAGATGAAGGAACAGCTGAACAGTCATCATCAGAATCCACCAATAATTCCTCCTCAGAGGAGTCAGACACATCAGGTACATCCGGTGGTTTAGGCAGAGAAGATCTGATAGGGGCGGGGGCCTACCACGAGTGGAAGACCCCCTGTAAAGTGGATAGAAGAAGTTGTAAGGTGGATTGGAGGTCCCTGGTAGCAGCCATATTGGCTCTAGTGCATGGCTGGAGGCCCCTGCAGGGGATTCAGGGGCAGCAGTGCATGCTGGGCAAACATGACCTTAGTATTCTCTAGGTAACCTTGAGTGACATGAGAAGCAATGAGGGACACAGACACCCCAGTGTCCTTTGTCTTAAGTTTAGCCCCAAGGTCTAACGGAGTAGACAGACATTCTCACAGAGTCAAATGGTCAAAGTATCAAAACACCCACAAAACAGTGTGTATGTTAAATAAATGCACCCCAGAAATGCTAAATAAAACTTATCTGGCAGGCGAAGGGTTAAACTGCAGAGGAGAGAAGGAGATTCCAAGCCCTGCATAGGATACTCTATCTGCGAATACACAAAATGGCTGCCACGATGGAAGCCAATCAGAAAAGAGTGAGAACTCTTTGGAAACGTAGTTTCGCTAAAGGAGTACCCCAACAGTGCCCAAAGCCACCAACATGCCCAAAACGACCGGATGACAGAGAAAGGGCAAACCCACAAAATGAGCCATCTCTGACCTCGCTATGTGGAGCGGTTGCAGAGATATGCCCCAAACTGTAAAGTCCTATAGAAGTGACTGTAGCAATGGCATCTATGCGGTAAAAGCGTGCCTTAAAGGAGCAGAACAAAGTTAAAGAAGTGAATACCAAACGAAAAACTACTCAAAAGCCCACTAGAATAAAACAGTAGACCCACTAAACACTGGTCTCAGTAGGGAAAGTGGCCAAACCCCCCCCCAAAAGGTGCTAACCAGCAGAAAAAGGGTTAAGTTACTACATAAACTTGCTCCAAACACCTCACAGACATACAGATAAACCCAATGAGTGCATGAGTATGTAATAGGGACTCCAAATGAGACCCCTGCACTGAGGGGAAGCATGGGACATGTGGACCTCAGTACTCAAAGGGTGCTCACCTTTTTCAGCAGGTCTTCTGTCTTCAGATTACCATATATCAAGAAGAAGCCTCAGTGGGCAATTCCTGGGGAAATAACTTGCAGCCAAGATTTTCCCCCCAGGGCTTAAGTCCACAAAAGCACCTGGTAAACTGAGATATCCACATTTGGGTGATGGGAATTGTCAGTGATGGTAATTCGCCTAATGGTGGTATTCCATATCTAACAGAAAAATAATAAAAAAGCTAAAACTATAGTAGAACTGTTCTCTTGCCTTGTGTCTTGACCAAGGAACAAATCTTACTGGTTTGGGATTGGCTAGCTGCAAGCTAAGTAGAGGAGTAGGCTCCACCCAGCAGTCACTTCTCAGAATTGTTCATGCCTATTTAAAGGGGCTGATTGCCTACCCAAAGTTACCAGTAACCTGTATTGGACGACAGAGAAACGTAAGTACTTTTAAAGATATTCTATCTTCTGTGCTGTGCACATCCGCATAATGGGCACTCTGAATCTTCAGCACAGCTCTTCTCCTCCCACCTCCGTCAGGGAGCGCATTGCAAACTCAGCATAATGCTAACTGGAGCTTGATATAAAAATAGAAGCCATTCACATCACACTGAAGCAACCTCAGTATAATGCTAACCAGAGCTTGATATAACGATAGAAGCCATTCACACCACACTGAAGGGAATTGTGAACACGCTCCTTGGGGCAGCTGGGAGGGAGGTGGGAGGAGAATTAGGAAGTGAGCAAGAGCTTTGACGGAAGATAGAATATATTTAAAAGTACTTACATTTAGAAAACTCCCCCCCAGCTTTCCTAATAATACTTCATGGGAAAATGTGTTTTGTGAGGTGATACATCCCCTTTAACAACCAGTGATGGTCCTGGCGCGTCATGCACTTTTTACTTACAGTGCTCCTGTGGGAGTGCTGTAAGTAAAAACAGGGGGCTCTTTCAGATCCCCGCTCGGCGCGCCAGTACACGCAAAAGGTCATGTGTGCCAGCGCTTCAGCATACATCAAAGCTGTCCTTAAGGGAAGGTAACTTCCCGGGACCACTAGTCCTCAAGGGTTTAAAAAAAAAAAAAAAAAAAAAGCCTTTGGAAATATTTTTCCCCTATGGTGCATTTGTTTGGCTCCACTTTTTCCCATCTATCCTCTTGTGTATAAGGACTTAATGTTCCTTTAACAGGTCTTCACTCCACAGTGAAAAGATGGGTCAGCTAGGAACAAGCCGTGCCAAGTGGAGATTAGGTGCGTGTGTTATGGGATTAGATCCGATGTCCTATCGTCTTACATAAGCTATAATAAAATATTTACCTCTGCTGCTTTACCCACAGGCACACAAACAATGGCAGACACCGGACACTGATAGTCTGCATACTTAGATTTAAAGGCTCTTTTCATCTCAAGTTTTGTACAAAGACACTCAAAACAAAGAGTTATTCCATGCCTGGTTCACCCTCACACTGACAGTGGGACATTCAATGCAGCTGCAAAAAAATATGGTTATGAAGCCCTTTACTTCTCTGTAGAAGAATTAACTCTTTAGGGACCAGAGGGGTGAACAACGCACTTCATGCCTCTCTGGTCCTTAACCCTTTCAGTGCCAGAGGGGTGCGCAAAACATTGAATAGCTTTTGAACTACAGAACTGTAAGTCATTAAACATAGCGCTCTGTGTTATAAAAAGCATAAAGAAGCCTTGGAGCCAAAATGTAATAGAAACATTACTATCCTTTTAACTCAATGAATGCTTGAAAGGCCTCAAAGCAAAAAAGTATTTTTTTATGAAAGTGCAGTTTTCTATGCTGGCCACCAGGTGCTGCTGTTCCTATCACTTACTACGAGGTGCAGTAGTCTACGCTTTCACAGAGTGCAGTATAATTTTTTTCCTTATTGGACATCAGTTGGTACTGTTACTAACAATTTGATAAATAAATAAAACTGAACTGTAATAACTTCTGAAAGAAAAACTCCAGTAGCAGTTTTATTCAGCAGGTAAAGTCATATAACTTAAAATAATAAATCGTACTGCTCTGTTAAGAAAGAAAAGAAAAAAAAAAAAAAAAAAAAAAAAAAAAAAAAAAAAAAAGATAAAAGCTGACTGTCTCATTAATAAGAGGATTTTAGTCTCACCTGTTAAATCCTTTTCTCTTATTCCATACTGGTTACTGGTGACTCTGGGTAGGCGATCTGCCCCTTTAAGTAGGCAGGTACAATTCTAGAATTGTATGCAGGGGGTGGAGCCTACCTTCCCTCCTTGGCTACAGCTAGCCAACCAGCTCCAGAAAGATTTGAGACACTAACTATTGACTAGATAGTAGAAGGGAAAGAAGACTCATGTGAGCATGACCCTGAAAGACCCCCACAGACTGCCACAGGAGAGCCAAGCATGGTCCCTTGACAGGGCGGAAGACCAGTAACCTGTATGGACTAAGAGAAAAGGATTTAACAGGTAAGACTAAAATACTCTTTTCTCTGTCATCCTATACAGGTTATTGGTAACTCTGGGATGTAAAACCACCGAGTTTCCCAGAGGCGGGAAGTAAGGCAAGGACCAGGAGCAAGGCCCCCAAAGTCACCAGAACAGAGATGAACCACCAGATCAGAGATAGCCCAACAAACAATAGATCGAGTAGAATGAGCCATGACCCTGAAAGGGACAGGCTTCTTCCTCAGCTCATAAGCCTTTACGAATAGTGGACTTGATCCAAGAAACAATAGTCACCTTGGATGCAGGTCTTCCTGCCCTAGGACCCTCAGGAATGACGAACAACCACTGACAGATCCAGAAGCTCCAGGAACCAAGCCTGGTGAGGCCAGTACAGAGCAATCAGAATGACTGGACAATGCTCCAGTCGTAATCTCCGTAACACCCTGTGCAACATGGGGAGGGGAGGAAAGATGTAGGCCAGAGGGAATAACCAAGGAATGGACATTGCATCCACCACCAGAGCTAGAGGGTCCCTCCATCAAGAGCACAACCTTGGAACCTTCCTGTTGTGTCTTGTCGTCATCAAGTCGATGCAAGGAAGACCCCACTTATGAACAATGAGGGTGAACACCTCTGGGTGCAGCTCCCACTCTCCGCTGTCCACCGTGTGTCGAATGAGGAAGTCCACCATGACGTTGTCTACTCCAGGAATGTGCACTGAGGAAATGGCAGGAATGTGTTCTTCTGCCCATGACAAAATAGCCTTGACCTCTAACCAAGCAGCGAGACTTCTTGTTCCGCCCTACTTGTTGCTGTAAGCCATGGCCGTGGCGTTGTCGGACTCTACCCGGACTGGACAGTCTTCCTGCTGAGATGTCCAATGACGAAGGGCATGAAATAATCGCCTGAAGCTCCAACACGCTGCTGGAAAGGAGAGATTCTTCCGGAGACCACCAATTCCCCCGGTGACATGGCAGCAATCACTTTCCATAGAGACTTCCTGGTGATCATTAGTCCGGGTCACAAAGGAATTGAGATCCTTCAAGTCCAAAATGGGACGACAACCGCCGTCCTTCTTGGAGACCACAAACAAGTTTGAGTAAAAACCCATACCTCTGTCCTGAACTGGAATCGTCTCCAGAACGTCCTTGTCCAGAAGAGCCTGAACAGCGCTGAACAGACTGCGCTTCTCTGCGCCCTGAGGCGTATGAGAAGGAAGAAAGTGAAAGGGAGGAAGAGAGACGGGATCCTGTACCCTCCCGTCACTACCTGCAAAACCCATGGGTCCGTCACTGAATCCTCCCAAATGCTGCGCTCATGGGAAATGTAGTTTTCCCAGAAAAGTACCCCAAACAGTGCCTGAAGCCCCCTGAGCCCCCCAACACATTAGAAACATGAACCGGATGATAGAGCAAGGGCAGACAAGTAAAATGAGCCATGTCTGAAGTCGCTAGGTTAAACGGTTGCAGAGATATGTCCCAGGCAGTGCAGTCCCATAGGAGTGAATGGAGCAATGTCGCCTATGCGGTAAAGCAAGCCTTTACTCAAATTATACAAAATTGAAAGTGTAATATTAAGAGACATGAAACATCAGTAAAACATGTTAGGATACCCAAAAAACACTGAACCGGTAGGAAAAGTGTCAGAAAACCCCCCAAATGAATGCCAAACCAGCAGCTAAAGGGTTAAATATCACATAAACCTGCTCCAAACACCCAACAGACATACAGATAGACCCAATGAATGCAGGAGTGTGCAATAGGCACTCCACATGAAAAACGCCTGTGCGAAGGGGCACTGTGGGACATGTGGACCTGCAGCACTCAAAATGTTGCTCACCTTTCCTGCAGATCTTCTGTCTTCATATTACCATGTTTAAAGAAGAAGCCTCGGTGGGCAACTCCTGAGGAAAGAACTTGTAGCCAAGATTTTCCACCCAGGGCTTAAGGTCCACAAAAAGCACCTGGTCACTGAGCTAGTCACATCTAAGGGCATTGTCAGTTACGGTAATCCACCTAATGGTGGTATTCCATTTCTAACAGAAAAATACAAATCTTCTAAAGCTATAGCAGAACTGTCCTCTTGTCTGTGTTATCTTCACCAAGGAACAAATCTTTCTGGCGCTGGTTAGCTAGCTGCAGCCAAGGAGGGAAGGTAGGCTCCACCCCCTGCATACAATTCTACAATTGTTCCTGCCTACTTAAAGGGGCAGATCGCCTACCCAGAGTTACCAGTAACCTGTATTGGACGACAGAGAAAAGTAAATAAAAACACCAATATAAAAATGGTTTACCCAATCTAGACTATCCATATAATATGCAATGAAAATTTAAAAAGTTATAGAGAAAATTCAAGTTACCGGTGAAGAAAAGGTGTCTCTTGGTTGTCTCTTTCCTTTTCTCTAAGCAAGGATTCAAAAGGCGAAGCAGTTGTAAGACTCGTTCCTCCCTGCGTGACTCCGTTAGACAAGCATCATTCATTACCAGGTATGGATAAATCTTCCCATTATGGCCTCGGATGTAGAGTCGCCGGGCAGCCGTGTTGTGCTTCTGAACTATCTCAACTCTTGGCATAAATCTAGATGGGAGGGAGAAAATTAAAAACTCAGTCCTTCACACACAAAGTCAACCGCTCTGTTTCCTACCAACTTTTTATATACTATAATGCACAAAACTTATGTTAACCCCTTAAGGACCAGAGGAGTGTGCAATGGACTGTGGAGCCAATCCAGATGACACCAATCTGTTGAAGTTAATGTTACAATTCTCAAGTGAACAAAATTTTGGAAACTCCTGGTTATCCCAATGATTTCAATGGTGTGTTTAAAGCGGAACTTTCACTTAAAATGAAAGACAAAAAGGAAGAGCACAAGGAGAGACCTAGTGCAATAAAGTCTTAGAAAAAACTCCACTCTGCACGTGGGTACTCACAAAAGGCAAGGCCGTTAAATCACTTATATGACTAACAGCTTCAAAAACACGCTGAGTATTCCAACTGACTCAGCTCAGGGTGCGTGAAATAGCTGAATAAATGATGGGCTGCCCTTTTTACACACTCTTCCAGTGGTCACAAAATCTCAAAAAGACAAAATAAAAGAGCGTCCAATAGTGTAAAAACGTATAATTAATTTACTCAACATGTACATGCAAGAATTATACTCACATTTGTATACGACCAACACTTGGGGACAACCAAAGTTATCTTTTGGGCTTGATAAAGCCGTGTTTCCACTGCGAAATGCGTGGCCGGGAAGCATTTGTATTTTTTATTATTTTATCTGTATTTTGTATATGCATGATTTTTGAGCTATATTACATTTTAAGAAGAAGCATTTCGATTGTTGGAGTTCGTTATTTTGTGTGCCTTGTTACGGAGCAGTGTGCCTGGTATTACCAAGTGGGGACTGTACGATATCTCCACAGGCGTTACTGTCAATTTGGGTTAGCCCCAAGTGTTGACCATACACAAATGTGAGTATAATTCTTGTATGTACATGTGGAGTAAATTAATTATACATTTTTACACTATTGGGAGCTCTTTTATTTTGTTTTTTTGTGAGACTTAAATTAAAATGCCCCCCAAATCATTATGCACATAGCGATACGTATATCAATACTAGTATTATCCTGAATAATTCCGGCATTATTGAGAAATTCACCTAGTTCCGAGACTAACAGGCAGACATCTTACTGTAGCGGCATCTGTGCGCCTGCACCATCAGTCACTTCCTGTACCTTAAGGTACAATGCAACTCCCCCTCACCAATCCTGGAGCAGACTGGGACGGACAGCGCAGACTCTCAGATGTCTCTTCGGCAAGAGGTCTGCGCTGATGTCTACATGTGCACCTTGGAATAAGTTGGATTTCTCAATAACGATGGACTTATTCAGGATAATACTAATATTGATATGCGTATCGCTATGTGCACAATGATTTGGGGGCCCTTTAATTTGAGTGAAAGTTCTGCTTTAACCACACGGATGCTAGAAAGGGATCCAATGCATTGTGAAACAATGTGTTGAAAACCATTCTAGTATCCAGGATCTTAACCTTTTGAGTGCCAGAGGGGTACGCAACACATTGAAAGCAAAGGTTGCGTAACCATTTGGTATCCAAAGGGTTAACAGTTAGTAAATATAGACGAAGGGGCAATTCCGTAACAAACCAACAGCCGATATGGGAGAAACAAAACATCATATTAATTAAAAGGGGGCTTTAACACCTTGAGTGGTAAACAGGTGTCCAACACATTGCCTTTAAACGCATTGGAGGCCTCTAGTATTCACGGGGTTTGGAAGGCACTTAACGACCACAGGGCATTTTTTTTTCCCGCTCACTGCATTCAGGGGTCCCCGAGCGACATGCAGACCCCTGAATTCCACGATGTGCTAGGACTGTCTCTGGTCCTTAAGTGCAGAACCCTGTTGACGGTCCTGGCACGTTATGGGTCCTTAAATCAATGAGGATTTTTAGTTCTTCCCTACAGTGCAGCTGGGTTGTCCCAGGATTGCTCTTATTTTCCATGAACATAATCCCATTTTTGAGGAAGTGTTTGCGTTTGTTACTCTTGAGAACTAAGCTTGGGAGGCCGTTTGATAGCTGTGTGGTATTCCGCTTTGTTTTTCACTGCATCATTATGAGAAGAGGACAATGGCCTAGAACTGTCATGGAATGAAGAGGAATGAGAACACATTTCCAGAGGAATCAAGTAGCAAGGTAACTCTAAAAGGGTACCCAAAATGGAAACATTAATAAACAATTTATCATGGGATGACAGCTGCAAGGTCAAAACATCAAACCAATCTTCCTTTAAAGGAACATTAATATCTAAAAATTAAGTGTGGTTATATACACTTAAAGTGTATATAATATAATTAAAACATGTCTATATTTTGTTAGCCATTTGCTTTTAATATAAATAGTTTTTGAGTTACTACCCTCTACTTGTTGGTGGCGCACCGCACTTTATTCTAATTCACTGCACAGTATGTTCATTGGTTCTGTTTGAGGCCTAACTTAACTCTAGCTACATTATTAGAAATGACCCCCAATGTGTAAGCTTTGTCTAGATTCATTTACAGCAGTGTGTGTGGTAATATTGTCCTAGCACAGAATGGATTGCATAAAATGCCACACTGTACTATTAGCAAGTAAAGGTTAATTTATCATACACTATTTATATTACAAATAGCCAACACTAAATATAGACCATTTCTTATAATCCATAAAATTAACCAGTTAACTTATGGTGACAGGTTCAAGTTAAATACCCTTTACTCCATGCTACAACCTGTACAGATTCTCAATTTATTTTCTGAGTCCTAAAATCTAGTGTTATTTATGCTCCTACCTGGGAACTTTCTCCAGGGACTGCTCTGGTGCGGCTGGGGAATATAATTGAAGCGTGTCATGAAGGGGTAGGGCTTATTCATAAATGGGGGCGGGGTATAACAGTGCATCATAAAAGTAGGCGGCAAGTGGGAGGAACAGGGTGGGGAAGGAGCAGAAGTGGGCAGAGTTTCAGAGGAAACACCCGACATCCAGAGAATCTGCCCCGGAGACCTGGTAATACACTGTCAAAACTGGAGTCTTCTGGGCAAATCCAGAGATTTCCTAGGTATGCTCTATGGGGGAAGCCATTGTTGCAATCTGCAGTCATAGTCCAGGAGTGTCTGTAAGCAGTTCCGAATAAGGTAACAGCCTTTCAGAATACATCACAAATGAGCTGCCTTACCACTGGTGTCATTACAGAGGAAAATGATTTAAGGAAAAAGCATGTGGAACCATGCAGTTATAAACTCCTGCAAATCGTACTGCAACTAAAGCAAATATCAGTACATGACATGTTTGTAAGATATATGACTGTGTCTATGTAAAATGCTACTTTTATTATTTTTAATTTAAAAACACTTCAATTTTCCCTCCACAGCAATAAATACTATCATCACAGTCTTGCCACTTTTATAACACAAATTCAGTTTTAGCCCATTAGATTCACATTCTCATTACAAACAGCACAAACAAAATTATCCAAAATCTTACTGAAAAGGACAGTTAACAAATAAATTAAAAGTTTAGGATTTTATCTCAAGGATCTGGCATAAAACAATTTCTTTTTAGAGGTTTGTGATCTTTTAACATGGACCAGTCACTTTAAGATAAATTTAATTACCTTTACAGAGATATAAACACTGGTTATATGTTATACTAACCATTTGTTTGTAGTATAAACAGTTTTTGAGAGACGATAATGTTAGTGGCCCAGGGTGCTACTTTATAATAATGGGATTTTGTGTACTTAACAATAAATCCTTTCCTCGTCATCCATGTAGAATACAGGAACCATGGGGTAAATAAGGTTCCATTCCTCCAGGAGGGTGGGGTATTTATTAACCTTCTTAAGGACCTTGTGCCGTGCTGTGACAGTCATGCGGTTTTTGCCTTAAGGACCTGTGACGGCTATAGCATGTCATGTACATTTTACTTACAGCTCTCCTGTAAAACCGGGGACTGAAATTCACCTCTCCAAGACTGGAGCGGTCCCTCTCAGGCCTCAAAGCGGTGCGCCGATACAAGCAACAGGTCACATGTACTGGTGCATCAGAAAGACCAAAGTGGTCCTTAAGGGAAGGTTACTTCCCAGGACCCTGGTCATTAAGGGGTTAAACAAAAAAAAGAACTCTGAGGTGGATATTCTCTCATCAAACACAAAGACAATTCTGCAGCTCTAATTTGATATTTTACCTCAGTGGGCCCCAAAAATTCTCACAATTCTGGGAGATACAAATAAGGCTATGTGGGACCGGATAAGGAGTGGGTGCCATGACTAAGTTTCTCTTCTAGCTTTAATATATATGAACCACAGGAAAGTAGTACATCACTCACTTCCTACGGAAGAAATCCAGGAGGTCCACGTGTAAAACCAATACTGTTTACTGAAGAACGATAAGCACACCTGTACAATGTATACTATCAATCTTAACAGTGGAAAAGGCAGTGCAAAAAGCTATGGGTACAAGCAGTCAGATGTTCGTCAATACATCTCAAATGGATCCACACGTTTCACTTATGTCACGTTTACTCATGAGTATTTTCCACTATTAAGATTGATTGTATACATTGTACAGGTATGCTTATCGTTCTTCAATAAACAGTATTGGTTTTACATGTGAACCTAATGGATTTCTTCAGTTGGAAGTGCGTAATATACTACTTTCCTGTGGCTATTCTCTCCCCGGATCACTTTACTCTGAACATCATGCTCAGTTTTAATCTATAGCAAAGCCCAAAGAAGATAAGAAATCAAAATGGAACAAGAAGGAGAATCCCCTGAACCTCCTTGAGGAGGGGACTTTACCCCATGGTTCTTGTGTTACACATAGAAAGTAAGTGAAAATCAGTTCATGTGCAGGGCAAATATCACCACACACTCTGCTATGAATGAATCTAGGCAGTACCCAATCACTGGGGACACATTTCTGCATATACTGTGCAAGGAATTAGCATGGATTGCTACAATGTGCCATCAAAACATGAAGGTTAATTCCTCAAAAATAATTTTTTTTACACAGATCTTTATTCCATGTAAAACAAACAAAATGAGTCTTGAGGTGACAGGCCCGCTTTAACACTTCGAGTGTCTGAGGGGCATGCAATGAATTTTCTTTGCAATGTGCTGCATACCCCTCTGGCAAACAGTGTGTTAAATCCAAGCAAAATCCCACTGCATAGTAAAACTGAGCTTATTTTGTAGGTTTTATTATCAATTGGATATGGCTCCTACCTTGCGATTTTGATATAATAATGTGTAGGCTTAGGCATAAGGAACTCTCCAGGAATCTCCACCTCTGCTGTCTGGGCTGAAAAATTGCTCAGGAATCGACATTTTTCTTCTATGAGGAAGAACTTGGGTAATTGCTTGGTTTTAGCTTCCAGGATTTTGATCCATTTTTTAAGTTTAGAAA
This sequence comes from Rhinophrynus dorsalis, assembly GCA_037306005.1. Lineage (NCBI taxonomy): Eukaryota > Metazoa > Chordata > Amphibia > Anura > Rhinophrynidae > Rhinophrynus > Rhinophrynus dorsalis. The sequence goes on from CM074725.1 coordinate 51,120,749, forward strand.
TTAGGTTGTGAAGTTTCATGGAGCCTGGGACACTAAAATCAAAATCTAAAACAAAAAACAGTACAAGGTAAGTGAAAATATAATATTTAAATTAAGCAAAGCTAAGGAGAAGATCAGAAACATTCAAGACTATTATACATGAATTTAAGTTTTTTATTTCCCCCTTACACTTACATTACCAAGACCAGAAAATCCTAATGGCCCCTATGACTCTTGCACCTTGGTTCAAGTGATAGCTTCTTTACTCAGTCCTGGATGTCAAGTCTATGAAGGAAGACATGAAAGGGTATCCTATTAAAACATTGCATTCTAAACAGCGTGCGACTAAATGCTGCATTCAGCATGTCGCTTTGATGAAAAGGGGCGACATCAGAATCTTACCCAGCACAAATGTGCGAGATTCTCATGTCGCCTCCTTAAATGGCACTTCAACTCAACCCGCAGCATCGGGATGATTCATATGTTATAACTTTGTGTTTTAAGCATCAGATTCTTAGAAGAATAATAAAATAGTTATAACTCTAAAATTGTCCATAATTTCTTTAGCAAATATGGTAGAGATTACAGTCTAAAATTAAGTTGGCAACTTCTGTTAACAGTTTGAGTGCCAGAGGCAAAGCAATGTGTTGTGTACCCCTCTGGCACTCAAAGGGTTAACAAAAGTTGCCAGCTTCATGTTCGACTATAATCTCTACCATATTTGCTAAAGAAATTATGGACAATTTTAGAGTTATAACTATTTTATTCTTCGTCTAAGAATCCGATGCTTAAAACACAAGGTTATAACATATGAATCATCCTGATATTGTGAGTTGAGTTGAAGAGCTGTTTAAGGAGTCGACATGTGAATCTCACACTTTATGCAGGGCGAGATTCTCATGTCTTCCTTTTCATCACAGTGACATGCGGAACGCGATGTGTAGCCGCATGCTGTGTAGAATGCAACATTTTAATAGTGAACCCATGAAAATGATTAACAGGACTACTGGACTCAAACTTCACCCAATGGAAAACTTTTTCTTCTCCCAAACTGATGTTCTCAACAAAAGAGTAAATGCAAAAGGGGCCATTAGGATTTTCAAGTCGAAGTAAGTTGGGAGTTTATTATGAGGAAACTTTATTGATTTTCAGTTGACTTGAACAAGCAATATCAGATCCTTACTTTCTTCTAGATGGGTGAGAACCCTCTTTACTTGAAAATGAATCTCTAACTTAAAGGGATAGTAATGTCTCATTATAAATTAAGGTTCGAGCATTCCTTATACTTTTGTAATAACGCTCTATACGGTTGCCAGTTTTCTAACTGATCTAGTTTTTATGTAATTATACTATAAATTCCCCCTCCCGCCCTTTTAAACAATGACACTATTCTTTCCTTATAGCAGAAAGCCAGGCTGGATGGATTGTGACGAGAGACAATCTTGGATCAGCAGAAGGAAAAACCTGCACTCCTTCATTAAGTGGGGGCAGTGTTTTCTTTATACTGAAAGCCAGAATACTGTCCGGTCAAGAAACTGGACATCGGATCTGAGGGAAGAAGATTGCCGTCTGTAAAAGGGGTGGGAGGCGGAAACATAATATAATTACATGAAAACTAGACCAATTAGAAAATTGGCAATGCTGCAGAGCGTTATTACAAAGTTGAAAGAATGCTCGAACCTTAATTTTTTAATGAGACATTACTATCTCTTTAAAGGGAAAGTACCACATAATACTTATACTATGCATAAAAAAGGACATACTTAAGCTGCAATAACTTTTGAATACAAAAAAAAATATCTCAACAGTATGAGTAGCATTAACTTACTCTGAAGGAAAATAATTAGAATATACATTTTTCATAAAAACCACAACTGTCTCTTAAATGAGGCTTTTAACTTTTAATTTCAAAGTAATGCTTCTAATATTCAAGGGGTTAAAGGCCCCATTTAAGTCAATGAGACATTTGGGGATTTTCATTTCCCACCCAATAGTGCAAATATTATGCTCTGGAAATTTCTCTTCTCTTCCTTTCTTAAAGGGATAGCAATACTTTGTTTTATCTTTATTTTATTGGCATTAAAAAAACATGAAGAACGAAAAGTCTCATCTCTCAAACCTTTATGCTTTGAGAGATATTCACAAGCAAAGTTTGCCCTCCTGTCCCTTTTACCTAGTGTGAGCCATCTCTTCTCAGATGTGGAATCCAGTCCATAGACCAGACAGATAACAGAAGGGGACAATCTTCTTCCTATGAAAACAATGAAAGCCCTGCCCCCCTTGACAAGCTTTTCAGGTTTTTCCCTTATCTTAATTGAAGATTGTCCCTCTCTGCAATCTACCTTGGCACCTCCCTTCTGCTCTGGCTGAGCAGTGTTAGATCAGTAAAAGGGGTTGGAGGGGGATACTTTGTCATTGAATTATTCTTGAACTACAACTCTGACAGAATTGAAATAACACTCTGCAAGGTCCAAATACTATGCTAATTAATTAAAGCTGCTTTTATTATGAAACATTACTATCCCTTTAAAACTAAAGAACCCTTTATGGAGCAGAATGGTGTCAATGCAATTACGGTCCTTAACCCTTTAAATGCCAGAGAGGTAGCCAATGCATTGTGTGCCAATGCCTTGGCTACCTCTCTAGCTCTCAAAGGGTTAAAATGACCTAATTGTATTAAATATTTAATAGATAAGCAAGCAAAGCATTCATTAAATGTTTCTCCTGTGGCACCCTTGGTTTTGGCCAGGGACAGAGATCCATTAAAAAGAAGCAGTAAAAAGATAAAAATTCACAGCATTAAGTCCAATTGAATATCCGATAGTGTGCAAACAATCACTGGGAATAGGGCAGACCGCACTGATGCCTTTTAGCCTGGTGGCCTTCATCCATTAAATTTAATCATATGGTTCAGAACTTCCATTATCTTCTGTCATGCAACTGTTGTGCCTCACAGACTACATCATGAAATACTTAATGGGCACAATATATGTAGGTCATATTTAAAGCTGGAAGCTACTTTCAAGTGAATTCCATCAGCCAATTTCCAAATCATAGGCGGTGAAATGCTTGAGAAGCTAGTATACTACTAACTGCACAGTGCTTTAAAAAAGAGCTTATGTTTTGACCTTGGCTGCCCAAGATAATCTGTTGCATAACAGACAATGAACTGTATTCATTATGGGTCTTTTATTCATAAGGAAGCATAGGAGGAGCACTGTGGACTATGACATGGAGCAGGAAAGGATCAGCTAGTTAAAAGAGCCGTATGTTCAAAGAAAATGGAGGCATTCTGGGTCAAACTGCACTATAGGAGAAAAAAATAAAATTTCTAAAGATTCCCATTGACTTAATATGAGATTTTAAAACATGTGGGAATACTAGTGCTTTTTATTTGTTCACTACGCTGCGCCTGGTCTGCTCCAGAACTACTCCACTTCTGTACTGTGCATATGGACTTTAACATGTATTTTCTTATGAGACGAAGGGAAATGTTTCTGACCCTAGCACAATATTACCATAGAGGAGGTGTCCACAATGTGAAATATAAAGCATGCTCAAGGAAGCATCTCAGCCATTCATTAAAGGAGCAGTAAACTTTTTTTATGAAAACACATTTTATAGAGCTTTTCCTGCTTAATAAAACAAGGTCACTCCCACTTCTGTCAGATGTTTTATTCAAAAAGTATAGCAGTATAAATAATCAGGAAGTGAATTTACTGTGTTTACTTCCTGATAGTTCTAACTGACAGGAAGTGACAGGCAGTTTCTATCACATTCTATGGAGAACTGTATGTGTCTGACTTTCCTTTCCATTAGAATCTAACAGGAAATCTAATTAGAATTTGACCACTAGAGGGCACTGCTAATGTAAAAAAACATGGGTTCAAACTGTAATAATTCTGGAAATATAAAACTCTCCACAGTGGGAGTTCCCTTATTTTACTCAATAGGAAAATCCCTACAACATATATTTTTTCATAAAAAAAGTTTACTGCTCCTTTAAAGTCAACACCTCTTAATAACCCCACCCACACTTCACTTACATTCATTTCCATTAAGATAATACTTCCTAATAATAAACCTCCCCTGCCCACAGACACACACACTAAGTTTCCATTAATTTCTATTAAAGGGATAGTAATGTATTCATTAAAGTGCTGCTCTGAGTCTTCCATATGATAGCAGGTAATGCTATGTTTAATTACATACAGTTCTGCAGTTCAAAAGCTATTCAAGCTAAAAGGATCCCCCTCCCGCCCCTCTCCCTGCGTCAGGCTTCATGTAACTGTGGTCTGGATGGAGAATGGTGAGGGACAATCTTCAATAAGCAAAAAGAAAATCCTGTCCCATCTTCATCAAGAGTGGGCAGGGTTTTCTTGATACTTTCTGACTGAAGATTGTCCCTCAATGCATCTGTCCGGCCCCTCGACCGGATTACAGATTCAATGGGAGGCGGCCAGAAGGGGTGGGAGGGGGATCCTTTCAGCTTCATTAGCTTTTGAACTACAGAACTGTAAGTAATTAAACATAACGCTATGTATTATAAAAACATAGAATACTCTGAGCTACACTTTAATACACACATTAATATCCCTTTAAGACAACATCTAATAACAACCCCATGCTACCCACAGAAAGATGCAGGCACACAAAGACATGCACCCATTCCCCCAATATTTGTTTGTTTATTTATATCTATATATACACACACACACCACTATGTGGATCTGTTACCAAAACCACATCCTTAATTAGTACTGGTTATCATGTCCATGGAGGAGAGAGAGGCAGAGGGAGAGGCAGACGGAGAGGGAGAGAAAGGGGGAGAGAGGGAGAGAGAGAGAGAGAAGAAAGGAAGTAGAGAGAGAGAAGAAAGGAAGGAGAGAGAGAGAGAACTGGAGTTCTGCCGCAAAGTATCATGAAACCATCTGTGGATACGATATATAGTACTTAATATAGATGGAGTTTGGGGAACTAACCCATAAAAAGTTGATTAATGGTGACCAAACAATTTTCTAATTACCTGTTGTAAACTGGCTTTTCAGTTTCTGAAAGACTGGGTCTTGTGCTGTGGCCTGAGCTCTTCTGGCAAGGGACTCAGAAGCTGCACTAGAAAACATTGTAGACACATTGGACACGTTCTCCAGACCCACGCCGAAAGTGCTGACCAACTTCTTCACAAAGTTCAGAGTGTGAGGGGTAATTTTGGCATCAGAGACGGCTCCACTCTTCTCAAAGGCCACAGAGTAGCATTTTGCCAGCCCCTGTTGTAGTTGTCTAAGGACCTAGAAACATAATGAATAGCAACTTAACATTCTTGGGAACGCTCAAGAGCTTCATCAGAGACTCCGGTTTTTATAGTTAAGATGATGAGCCCCCCTTCTGTGGCACGAAGAAGAAAGGGCCTTATGTATAAAAGTTAACTGGACATACTGAGGTTGAATCAGGTGTAACACATTGTATCCAAGCATATGCCTGTAACAGTTAACATATATTTAAACACATTTACAATACGAATAAAGTAAACGGTGCTCAACATTGTTGCCACGCTACTTCCTCAACAAGGTACCTTCATTCGGTCTGGTTGTACTTGGGAAGGAACTCAATCAGCTCTCCATCTGTAGATTGCAATTCCTCCCTAGGTAAGTCCATATTCCTAAAACCCATAAGCCCAAGAAAGAAAATTAGCAGGGAGACCTAAAAGAGGCAGCATATTTTATATATATATATATATATATATCTCTCTCCAGGCAAAATAGTCTGCTTCAAATTAAAACAAACTTGTACTTGACCAGTTGTAATAATGGAATCTAGTACTCAAGGATTTTTTCATGCTACAATAAAAGTTTTAATTCGAAGCAGACATGGGTGCATGGATTATTATCTGCATCCTCTTTTAGGTGTCAATGTTAATTTTCTTTCCCGTGTTCAGAGGTCTCAGGATTATAGACCTACCTAGGGAGGAATCACTATCTACAGATGGAGAACCAGATGAACTCCACCCCACGCACAACCGGACAGAATGAAGGCACCTAGTAGAGGAAGATTAATTTTGGAGACTCATTCACTCATAATTCATTCCTAGTTCTGATTAAGGTATTCTGCGAAGACTAAGATAAGTGAGTGTTCATTATTAGTTGTTAGTGTTGCTTTACCCTTTATATACTATAGGGCTGCACAATGCATTGGCAAGCAATGCTATGCACACATATCAGGTCTCTAAAGGCTTACCCTGTAAAATTAAACGTACCTCTTCATGCCAGTTCTCCCTGAACCAGACCATCTGGTCTACGATTCCTTCCAGAGATGACAGGAGGGTGGGATGCAGTTCTCTCTGCATGTGCATGATCCTGCTGCATCTCCACATTGGTGCTGTGGCTCTTATTGGTCCTGGATCAGAGGCAGAATGTGACTGAGTGCCTACAGAGCTTGGCTGGTGCTGGCCAGAGTCTACAAGACAATTGAAATGGTTATGCCACACTCTACCATCACTTCTTTTGGTAAAATGATTACTATCCCTCTTAATGAAACATATTGCTACACTTTGTTCCCTGGATATTTGATGCCTGTTTATGAAGTCAGCTTCTCTGAGGAACAACTAAAGCTCTTTCAGTAAAAAAAAACATGGGGTAAATGATCCAGACTCAGAAGGCCTTCATTAATATGGACTCTTAAAGGGGAAATACAACCTAGTAGCAAGTGGCTCTTAATGGGATAGTTTTTCTTATTGCATGTTTTATCCTGCTGAGTAAACAAGGGAACTCTCCCTGCTCAGAGGTGTTTTATTCAAAAGTTGTTGCAGCTCCAACTTGCACTATTTGGGTGCAGTACCTCCAAGGCCTGAAATGTTACAGTGGTGCTGTTGCTACAGCTGCTTATGAAGGGTTATTGTCATGTGATTATAGCTGTTCATAGGCTATTGTAGCAACAATGCCACCAAAAAGATTTCAGAAGTACTACACTCAAAATAGGCAAGTTTGAGTTGCAATAACTTTTGAATTAAAGGAGCAGTAAACTTTTTTTATGAAAACATGTATTTTATAGAGCTTTCCCTGCTGAATAAAACAAGCCCCCCCCCAGCTGTCAGATGTTTTATTCAAAATTTATAGCAGTTCAAATAATCATGAAGCAAATTTACTGTGTTAACTTTCTGATAGTTCTAACTGACAGAAAGTGAGAGGCAGTTTCTATTGCATTCTATGGAGAACTGTATGTCTCTGACTTTCCTCTCCATTAGAATCTAACCGAGAAACTAATTAGAATTTGACCACTAGAGGGCACTGCTAATGTAAAAAAAACATTAAACTGTAATAACTCTGGAAATATAAATATCTCGGCAGTGGCAGTACCCTTATTTTACTCAGTAGGAAAATCCCTACAATATATATTTTTTCATTAAAAAAAGTTTAGTGCTCCTTTAACCCTTTGAGTGCCAGAGTGGTACGGAATGCACTGCGTTGCAATGCATTCCGTACCAGTCTGGTACTCAAAGGTTTAAACAGTTCTACCTTGATTATATGAACCATGAAATTATCTGAAATACTTGTAGAGATACTGAGGAAACAAACCTTTACAGTTAATAAAACACATTTTCTTGACTGACATTTTCTAAGGCCGAGTCAGCAAACAGAAGTGAAACCATGAAATTACTTTCCCCCCAGAATGAAAAAAGGTGTAAAATCAGAGATTTGGAGTTGGCTAATGTGAGTCTCACCACTTTTGTATCGCTCGCGTTGCTCTATCTTCAGTGTTAAATAGAGAGTTCTGATGGGGAAATACACAGCTTGTGGATATACTCGGCCGACCTGAGAAGAAAGAAAAGTATAAAAATCATCAATGTGCATCCTTCTGCCACAGCTAAGATGCACATGTGTTGGCAATTTAGAGAAGTGTCATCATATGTGACAAAGTATATTTAACACCTTAAAGGGATAGTAATACTTCGTTTTATCTTTATTTTATTTTGTAGGCATTAAAAAAACATGAACAACGATATAAGTCTTATCTTTATGGTTTGAGATATTCACAAGCAAAGTTTCCCCCTCCCACCCCTTTTACCTAGTGTAAGCCATCTCTTCTCAGATGTGGAATCCAGTCCATAGACCAGACAGATAACAGAAGGGGACAATCTTCTTCCTATGAAAACAATGAAAGCCCTGTCCCCCTTGACACGTTTTTCAGGTTTTCCCTTATCTTAATTGAAGATTGTCCCTCTCTGCAATCTACCTGGGCACCTCCCTTCTGCTCTGGCTGAACAGTGTTACATCAGTAAAAGGGGCAGGAGGGGGATACTTTGTCATTGAATTACTCTTGAACTACAACTCTGACAGAATTGAAATAACACTCTCCAATGTCCAAATACTATGAAGATTAATTAGAGCTGCTTTTATTATGAAATATTACTATCCCTTTAAGTGCCAAAGGGGTACGCAATGAATTGCTTTGCAAAGCATTGCGTACCCCTCTGGCACTCAAAGGGTTAAGGGTCAGATGGGTGAGCAACATATTGCACAGCCCTCTGGTCCTTGAAAGTCTAAAAAAAACACAAAACTAAAACCTTCAATAAAAAAGCAAAACATAAAAAAACAAAAAAAAAGCCCTTATGATTAGAAAATCCTAATAACCACTATGAATGTCGTCCCTGGCATGTCTGTTCAAGATAAAGTCTTCAAACAGTCCTAGATGTCGTGGCCATGGAGGCAGACATGATAACTGTTGGCAGGTTTGAAAAACTTAATGCGGCAAAGTGCACAAACCTACTTAATCCTCAAGTGGCATGTCTGCGTCCATGGACGTGACATCCAAGACTCATTGAACATGTTATCCCTTAAACAAAAGCTCAAGGGAAAACTCATAGGGGAAATTAGGATTTTATGGCCATAGAAAATAAATTTGGTTTAAAGTCATAAGTTTACCTTTAAATTAGAGAAGGAGGACACTTTAATGAAAAACTATATTCTAAGGCAGCGGTTCTCAACCCCTCTAGTGCCGTATCCCTTCGATAACATTTCTGTAAAATTATTTTTGTTGAACCTTCATTGCTGTAATTTTGCTACTTTTATGCATCAAAATATAAATATCTGATGGTTTTAGGCAACCCCTAACAAATCGTCATTCGACCCCCAAAGGGGTCCTGACCCACAGGTTGAGAACCACTGTTCTAAGGACTTTCCTACCAAGAAAAATAGTGAGATCCTAGTCTTTGGATTTTTTTCATTCAAAACTTATAACAGCTCAAACTTATTTTATTTTATGTGTTTTTTTTGTTTTTTTTTACATTAAGTCACTCTCCTGTTGTGGTCCCCAAGTGGTGCTGTTACTACCATTCACTATGGAAAGCCACAGTCAGTGACTAAAACCCACCCACAGAATTAATTATAAAAGTAAAACTGTCTGCTGGTTGCACTTGATGCTGTTGCTAACAGTGTGATTTTAGAAAAACAAATGAAAAATGTGAAATATAACAACCCTTGAATCATTCTAACGTTATTCATATTTGCAGCAACAGAGCAAACTGGTAACCAGAGGACAACTTATTTTTATTACTCTTGAGTCTTAGGCTAGTTCTTTCTCTACAAACATGATAGTAACATTGTCACCTTGTGACCACAATAGAAAAGTGCAGTTTAACATAACCCTCAACAATGGAGTTAAAATGATTTAAAATAGAAAATTTTCCAGCAGTAAGAGTACCGCCTTGTTTTATTCAGCAGCAAACATACTACAATATTTCATTTTCATAATGAAACTTAACTTTGAGTGCCAGAGAGGGTGTGCAATGCATTGTGAATGCTCTGCAAACCCTTATGCATTGAAAGGATTATAAGGTTTATTTTCCTGAGTAAAACAAGGTTATCCCTACTGCTGAGAGCTGTTTTATTCAAAGTTATTATAGCTCAAACTTTAAGTATGAGCTATAAATTCTACTGTGGTGCTGTTGCTACACCATCCTGTAGACAGCTCTGGTCAGTTGACCATAAATCTACATAGGATGATGTAGCAACAGCGCCCCTGTAAATTTCAGGCCACTAAGATACTACAATGAACACATTCAAGTTTGAGCTGTAATAATTTTTGAATAAAACAACTTTCAGCAGTGGGAGTACCCTTGTTTTACACAGGCAGATAAACCCTACAAAACATATATATTTTTTGACGTATTAAATATTACTATCCCTTTAAGGGACTGCTACAAAGATATGTACAAAGCACTCCCCAATCACAGCGAGCAACTGCCCTGTAGGGGTGTAAAATACGAGAAATACACAATGTGGTAGATACTTTGTCTCTGTTATGGGAATTCAAACTCTGTATTTATCTTATTTCTTACAGAGAAAAAAAAAAAAAAATCAGTATATTAGATATGATCTGTGAGAAGTCATCAGCTGTATTCTGGTTATGTTATGCATATTTCATAACACTAAGGTTCGGTTGCATGGAAACCATGCACCGATGTTATTTGTCTGAACTTTGAAGAAACAAATGACCACAGAGCCCAAGCAGCTTCCAGAAAAGCTGACCTGGTACATTTCTAACACCTTGCAAAGAGGGTCAATTAAAGAGCGTCCTTTCGATCATCTTTCTGTAGAAAATCAGGAGACAGCATAATATGATAGGCACGATACCAGCCACATAAAGAGCGAGGAGGAAAGGCAGGCAGAATGCTACCAGCTAGTCTATAAATGAGGCCACAATTCCCACAGTGCCCAGTGGTGCATGCTGGCAGTGCCCATTAGAGAGTAACTTTACTCCGCCTAATTGAACCACCGAGGGCGAAAAATATCCTAAGTGTAAAAGAAACCATGTTGGCCACAGAGAAGTTCACTGCCTGACTGGGGGGAAGGATATCTTAACCATTTGAGTGCCAGAAGGGAGTCTCATGTAAATGCTTCTCAATGCATTGGAAAACGTTCCTATCATTCAAGGTGTTTAACATTTTGAGTGCCAGAGGGGTACACAACGCATTGCGTTGCAATGCACTGTGTACCCCTCTGGCACTCAAAAGGTTAAAAGACTCATGTAACCCCTTAGTGACCAGCCGCGCGCACGGCCGGCACTTAACGCCCGCAGAACATTTTTTTTAAATGACTTCCAGGACGTACATGTAGTCCTCTGTCCACTTGGGACATCCGCTCGGGACGTACATGTACATCCTCAGGCAGTAAGGGGTTAAATAAATGAGAATAGTTAAGTCTTCCCTATGGTGGAATTGGTTTGCTCCAGAATTGCACCTCTTTTCTTTTGTCCATATGGTTCCATGACTCATACCTAGAAAAGTGGATATATTCTGGAGGAAATCAACTGCAGCACATTCCTGAATTTCCATGGCCTCAAAGGGATAGTAATGTTTCACAAAAGCAGCAGCTCCAATTAATCTTCATAGTATTTGGGCCATGGAGAGTGTTATTTCAATTCTGTCAGAGTTGTAGATTAAGAGCAATTGAATGATAAAGTATCCTCTTCCCTCCCTTTTACTGATGTAACACTGCTCCCCTCAGATGTGGAATCTGGTCTCTTGACCGTACAGCTCACAACAAGGGACAATCTTCTTACTGTGAGCATAAGGAAAACCCTGCCCCCCTTGACAGGTTTTTCAGGGTTTTTCCTTATGTTCACTGAAGATGGTCCCTCTCTGAGATCCATCCGGACAGTCTTGCTGCTCCGCGGTGAGCAGTGATACATCAGTAAAAGGGATGGGAGGGGGATACTTTATCATTCAATTACTCTTGAACTACAACTCTGACAGTATTGAAATAACACTCTCTATGGCTCAAATACTATGAAGATTAATTGGAGCTGCTTTTTGGGAAACATTACTATCCCTTTAAATAGAGCTTTTTAGCCTCTTGAACGCAAGAGATGTCTCCAGTGCATTGCAAAACAGACCTCTTTAGCATTCAAGGAGTTAAAAGCTCAATTTCATTTAACAGGAATGTTTATGGCTCTCCTATGGTAAAGTTGGTTTACGCCTGAATAACTCCAGTTTACTTTTATAAATATGGGCCGTGGGGATTTGTGCATAAAGTAAATAATGAACAACTCTGGAGCAAACCAACAGCACCGTAGGGGAACAAATAAAAATCCCCCAAATCCTCCTGATTTAAACAGGGCTTTAAACACCTTGAATGCTAGAAAGGTTACCAATGTGTTGGAGACTTCTGCAGTATTCAAAGGGTTAAAGGAGATGTCGCTAGAATTCTAGCAAGTTGTTAACCCTTTGAGTGCCAGAGGGGTAGGCAACGCCTGATTTCAATTTTTAAACTCCCCCCCCCCCCCATACATGGTGCAGATGGTATGTTCCAGAATTGCACCTCTTTAGATTCCTGAATACAGCCCTAGTTACAATTTGGACCAATCAAGTTAAATGGGGCTTTAAATACTTGAATAGCAGAGAGATATCCAATGCATTGTAAAGTAACGTGTTGGATACCTCTTTAATATTCAAAGGGTAAAAGCCCCATTAGAATCAAGGACATTTATTTCTCCTCTATAATGCAGTAGGTATGCTCCAAAATTGTTCCTCCTTTGTGCACAAGGACCAGTGTGCTGTGTTTCCATGGTAACAGATTACACAGTGAGACATGCAGGATTTTGACTTGGTATTAGTGTTCCTTTTCACTGCAGGAAAGTGCAGGGTGATCACCAGAGAGAGAGAGGAGTAAGGGTGAGAGAGAGGATGTGTGTGCATGTTACAGTTGTTTAATGAGATTTAAATAATTATTTTCCAGCTTTAGTATTCTACACAATACACTGCAATTATTGCAAAACATGAAGCAATTGGTGCTCATTTCCATTTGCCTTTATGAAATAATTAGCAAGCACTTAAGTTCAATAATAAGGTATAACCCACAATTTAACTTAATCTATTTACAGCAAGCTTTTAGGGAAGGTTTCATTTAAGATAGGAGGATATAAAAACTGTAAGACAAGTAATTTCACTCAGTAGAAGAATATTCCTCCCAGGGATAATGTAAACTGAAGAGATTACCGAGAGCCTGGGACACAGTGAATTTTAATAAACAAGATAGAAGGTTAAAAGGGTCACACAGAGTGTTGCCATTTCTATTTCACGGTGCTACATGTTTTGTGAAAATAATTGAATTATATAAAATACACAAACAATACCTGTGATTCGACTTTAAGGGTGATATACTAATAAAAAATAAGGATTTGGGGGTATACACTATGATTAGATAAAATAAAGGTGTGATAAACTGAAGATAACATATCCAAATTCCTAGGTTTTTCTATGAAGCCTATGCATGAACATGGGAAGCAGTTATAGCGAATTTGATACCTTTATTGGCTAACTAAGCAGATTCAGGATGCAAGCTTTCAAGACCTCTTAGGTCTCTTCCGCAGACATGTTACATGCCTGAGGAAGAAGAGACCCAAGAGGTCTTGAAAGCTTGCATCCTGAATCTGCTTGGTTAGCCAATAAAGGTATCAACTTGACTATAATTGCCTCCTGCATTTCTATGGCTAACACAGAACCAACACTCATCTTTTATGCACAAACATCTCTCCAGCTTGACAGACTACAGGGCCGCATTCAGTAAGTTAAAGAGGCACAATTCTACAACCCAACTGCATCACAAGGGAAAAAAATGTAATTCCCAATTATTCAACCATTTGAGTGCCAGAGAGGTGTGTAACGCATTGCTTTGCAATGCATCTTACACCCCTCTGGCACACAAATGGTTAAATGAGGCTTTTAAAATCTTGAACGTTAGAGAGGTCCCTGACATGCTGCTTCACAATGCATTGGAGAGCGTTTTAGATAACAAGGGGTTAAAAATTCTAATTTAATCTAGGAGAATTTGGGGAATCTTTGCTATGGTGCAGTAGATTCGCTCTCCTCTTGCACCTTTTTAGCATATAGAGTACAGTCCTTAGTGCAGAGGCTTCATAGGATAACACAGGAACTGAAGCATGTATCACACTGGTTAAGTTAGGCCTTCTTTATCACGCTTTTAAGCTCATCTCTCCTCGGGAGTAAGTCTGGGGCAACCCAACTGCACCACAGAGGGCAAAAAATGTGTATTGTTTTAAATGGGGAATTTAGCTGCGAGAATGCTAGAAAGGTTTGAGACAGAGTTTCTAGTATTCAAAAGGTAACGTGCATTCAAATCAACAGGAATTTTAAAGGTATACTAATACTTCATTTTAACTTTATTTTATTTTGTAGGCATTAAAAAATATGAAGAATGATGTAAGTCTTATCTCTCAAACCTTTATGGTTTGAGAGATATTCACAAGCAAAGTTTCCACTCCCGCCCCTTTTACCTAGTGTAAGCAATCTCTTCTCAGATCTGGAATCTGGTTGTAAGACCAGACAGATAACAGCAGGGGACAATCTTCTTACAATGAAAACAATGAAAGCCCTGCCACCATTGACAAACTTTTCAGGTTTTTCCCTTATCTTAATTGAAGATTGTCCCTCTCTGCAGTCTACCTGGGCACCTCCCTTCTGATCTGGCTGAGCAGTGTGACATCAGTAAAAGGGGCGGGAGGTGGATACTTTGTCATTGAATTACTCTTGAACTACAACTCTGACAGAACTGAAATAACACTCTCCAAAGTCCAAATACTATGATGATTAATTAGAGCTGCTTTTATTATGAAACATTACTATCCCTTTAAGGATTTTTCTATTAATTCCAACTGTTATTATCTAGAATTACTCCAGTTCATTTTAGTACATTATCCCCCTTTTTACCAACCATAGCATTTGACGTCAAGAAGTTTCAACTATCACTGTACTAGGTTAATACCATATACATAAAACATAAGCTTATAAATATCTAAAGATCTTAAAAATGTACCAGTAATCCAAAAAAGTCTGCTTATTTTTTATCTACGTAAACCTCAAAGGATCAGGGGGATGTGCAATGCATTGCTTTCCCTCTGGTCCTCAATGGGTTAAACAATCTAAAACAAAATAACACTGGCCAAAAAGCTAGAAATTATTTTAAAGCCTTGATTCCAAAACCTGTCCTCCAGCCTCACCAACAGTGCATGTTTTCTGAATAGCCTCAACTGATAAACAGTGATACACTCATTAGCATAATTGGATGTGTCACAGTGACTGAGTCACTGATTGGTCTGCCTGTGATCATGGGAGGAGTTCCTGACAAAAAACAAAGTGTTGGGCTTTTTGAGAAGAAGTTTGGTAGCCTCTGTTATGAAGATATGCCATTTGGTAGCCACTGTTATGAAGAGATTACTCTGCAATGAATTGCTTACCTCTCTGGCACTCAAAGGGTTAAGTATCAGACAGAGAAAGGAAATTACATCACCACAAGGTAGTGTGGTATCAAAATAAAACATTTCAAAATTAAGCATTTTGGCTTATAACCCATCCAGGTTTTAAAGAGCAATTATGTATGAATTAAATGCAGGCTCAAAATGCAGGTGACAGAAGGCTGGATTCCAACCTGGCATTGTCAATGAGTTTGTGGGTTACATCCGCAACCCCATATACACTAGTGACGGGATTGAAAATCACTCACTAGCAGCATCTATGAAGGCAGCAAGTGGATCTCTGAGACTGCAGTCTTACATTTCAGTCCATCTTAGAAGACTAGTAAAGAAACACGGGGGTCTTTTTCCCTGCTGTTCCTCTGAGACTCACCATCGGATAAGCCAATGTAACCTGGGCTTCATCAACAGATCTGCTCCCAGAAGAGCACATCTGTTGACTGGGCAGCATCCATGTGACAGATGCCCTTAAATATAAAATCAATTTTTGGGTGACTGAGCCACTTTATTAAGGAAATGATGCAGAAAAGGCCTGTTTATGTCTTAGGTGTTGTAATTTTCAGACTTTATAAAATGTACCATAAAATCTTGCGCATAATATGCACAGTTTTGCCCCTCTTCACCTTATGTGAACTGGGGGTGCGTATTATGCACGAGCATAAATTGTAGTTAAAAAAAAAAGAATTATATTTGCCACTGCTTCCCTCCCTCCCCGCTTACCCGCATCTTCCTCCTCTGTCCCTCTGTAGAGCAATTTCCTCAGCCTGACAGGGTCCCAATGGGCGGCATGCTTGCATCTGCTGCCCGCTTCCAGCATGGCCCTGTCAGGACCTCTTCTTTATAGCCAATGGTTATGTCTTGCAAAGACCTTGTATATGTATAATACTCACCCTTACGGTCCTCGCAGGGCAATACCATAGATCCAATGCTCATAGCTATGTGCACTGGATCTATGGCATTGCCCTGCGAGGACCGCAAGGTCCTCGCAAGACATTAACATCGGCTACAAAGAAGAGGTCCCGACAGGGCCACGGAAGCAGGCAGCAGATGCAAGCATGCCGCCCGCTGGGTCCCAGTCATGTTGCTGCATTTACACTACAGAGGGGGGAGAGGAGAAGGATATGGGTAAGAAGGGAAGCAGTGGCAATGGAAATTTTTTTTGCGTGACTGGGGAAAACATGAGTGCGTATTATCCATAAGCACTCCTGTTTTCACCTAAAATCTTGGTTATAATGTACACCTGTGTATTATACCCGAGATTTTTTGGTTAGGTCATGAAGAATATCTGCTATAATCTTTGTGTTACCTACAATAATTACATAACTTCTTGGATGCTAGCAAGGTCTCCAACATACAGCTTTGCAATGTGTTAAGTCCTCTTTATCATCCATGGGGTTAAAGCAGCAGTTTATACATTTACCTGGCTGATGAGATTCAGCAGCAGCTTGCCCTCTGAGCCAACCAAACAAGTAAGCAGCTGTGGGATCCACGCCAACCACTGGATTGGAGGCACCCCAATGCAATACTTATCCACTGCATCGGCCAGTGTGTTCTTCTCATCATCAAAACTCAAAAGCCAAAGGACCTGAAGTCAAGGAAAGACAATATATGACTAAAAAAATGGAGTGAACAGAATGTATTACAAGTAAAATATATAGAAAGAAATAAAACGCAATGAACTTTAAACTATATACTTTACTAAAACAGGCACTTTTTGTAGTGCATTTAAAAATTTCAAGTATGATCAATATAAATCCTTTGGTTGCCAGAAGAGTGGGAAACATCTCTCGCAGCAATGTATTGCTCTCCCCTCTGGAATTCAAAGAGTTAAGGGAAATAATGGTATTGGTAAGCAGAGAAGAGAACAATAATATACATTTAAAGGAACTGTAACGATTTATTACGAACATCTATTAATTGCAATGTCTTTCATTGTCAAGACATTTTTTTTTTATTAAGCTATAAGATTGCATTATTGTCTGCAGGTGGAGCTGTTTCTGTGACCTGCTATGGTTAGCTGCAGTCTACAACTCCAGCTCTCTCACAGAATGCATGAGAAAGAACACTGTACACTAATTAGAACTGTTATTAACAGTACTAGTGTAAAAGCCAGTGTACACGGGCCAAGGTCCGGGTGATGTTAACCCTTTGAGTGCCAGAAGGGTACGCAACACATTGCTTTGCAATGCGTTGCATACCCCTCTGGCACTCAAAGGGTTAAGAGGCCGGTCCTGCTCTGCGTCCTGCCGCCAGCGCAGTCATGCACTATAGAGACTGCCCAAAAGCACAGAATGCTCCCAGCATTCCGTGCGCTCGGGCAGTCTCTACTGCACATGACGGCTTCTGACAAACATCCTAGCGAATTATTAGGATGTTGAGAAAAAGCTTAATCTGAAATAGACTTTAAAAGTAACCTCTCATTGCAGTGGGAGTGCCCATATTTTAATTAATCAATTAAAAAAAATATCAAATATTTTCATAAAATAAAATATTGATCCATTATTATGCCGTACTTGGATTGGAGGCTATGGGAGATATAAAGGGATGCCTCGGAAGGCACAAATCAAGTTGACCTAATAATTTGTTATTAAGAAAAACAGAGGAAGTCTGTTATCCTGATCCAAATGGTTGGGTATTAATGTCAAGAGATGGTCCCCACAGATAAACAACTTATTTGGGTTGTTTATTTACCCGCATGTGTTTTGTGTTCTTACTAGCACCTACTTTTGCCAAATATTTTCTTGACTTGCTCTCATTCTGGTGGCGACAAGCGTGAAGGTAGCAGGTGATAGCAGACACACCCAAATGTAGCTGACGCTCTTTAACAAAGATGTTCTCTAGGTAGTCTCCCCACATTGCCCACGCCTTCACGAGAACGTCATGCATCTGCACCGCTGCTGAGAAGGCTTTATTTGCGTCTTCAGACCTGGAAGAAGAGATATATTTGTTTAGAGAGTAAACTGCCTCCTTCACAGTAATGCAGTGCTAATAGCAAAGGCACTGAACTGCAGAAGGTAGGAAGGACCACTAGGGCCAGTTATGGATCTGTACAGAGTAAGAACACTCATTTATTCTAGCCCCTCCCTGAGCATCCATCTGGCTGGGTGGGGATGAAGGAGTTGTAGTCTCCAACAACTGGAGGTTAAAAGAATGACTACCGCTGCTCAAAGTAATGGAGTTTTCAGGCAGGCCTTGGGCCTTGCAAAGGGACTTAGGGCATATGTAGAAAGAAAAAGATTAGCAATTTTGGGTCAAACCAACTACATCAAGAGAAAAAATGAAATATCTGCATATTTAATTAGTACAACAAGGGTACTTCCAATTATGGCAGTTGATTTATTCCAAAGTTATTACATGCCAAACTGTCATTAAGTGGTAAAGTTGTTACCAACATAATCTATGTAGGCAGTGTCCAACATCTCCCACAGAATGTAATAGAATATCTGTCTAGACACCAGGTGAACTTTAGATACACAGTAAACAGTGTAAACTGTAATTACTTTTGAACAAAGCATCTCCAGCAGTGAAAGTTCCCTTGCTTTACTCAACAATAAAGCCTCTTTTTTCCATAGTAAGATATTACTACAGCTTTAATGCCCTGAATGCATGAGAGGTCTCTGTTGTACTGCAAAGCAATGCATTAGAGACCTCTAGCATACCCCTCTGGCATACAAAGGGTTAAATCAATGGGGGACTTTATTTTCCTTCTTGGTGCAATTGATTTGCCATGCTCCTCCTTTACTTCATACATATGACTACAGTAAACAAAAGGCCCACGGTTGGCTAGTTAGACAACTCTGGTAAAAGATTAACTATACAAGATGTTTTTGCTTAAATGGCTGAGTGACTGAAATCAAACATGGAAACATTATTAAAACAAAAAACAAAGCAAAAAAAAAAAAAAGAGCTACTCTGAGACAGAGGCTCATTTAAAGATCATTACCATGCTGCATTACTAATTAGCTTGCGGCGATAACGTGAGGCCAACTCGACGCTGAAATCTTTTAATGATCTCCATGGTTTGTCTGCCGTTATGGTTGATTAATAGGACCATTACTAACTCGTTTATGAATCCTAACTAATTATTTTCACAAATATATATAGGCATATTTGTTCTCTAAATTAAGAATAATTGTGGGCCTTGATGCAGTAAACAAATACATTGACGTCCTGCTAGGAACTTTCCTTTGATTAGAAAGGAAATTGTAGAACCACCATTGGTGACCACTCTCTGCAATAAGATTGGCCTGCTGCCTCATCCATTTTATCAAAAACCTGGTAAGTGGACACAGACACTGGTCAATTGCATGAATGAGGAGAAAAGGGTGGACCAGTACTGCCCAATGTATGTTCTAATACTGCTCAATGCACATCTACCCAGGATTCCAATTTTTTATTCTGTTAGTGAAAATCCAGAACTCATCTATTGCAGGTGAAGAACATGTACAACTCTTGTGGCTAGCATGAATTATAGTCAGCAAATTGTAATCTACATTTTAATCTGTATATACTCTAGTGGATCCCACATCTATCCACAGGCCCTAACAGGCCATGCCTCCAATCCAGGTGTCTCAATGAAATAAATGGGCCTCTGATTATCTCACCTGTGCACAAGCAGGGAAATCCTAAATACATTTACTGTTATGGGTCTCTGGGGACAGAGTTAGGAAATACTACCCTACACTGTTGGAAATTCTAATGAATGCTTAGTTTTAAAGATGCAGGATGTGCTTATTCTACACCCCCTAGCGGTGATGCCACTTTCCTCACTGGCACTCTATGCAAATAACCTAGTCTGAATGCAGTGCCTGAAGAGTGAAAAAGTAGTACCATTAGCAGGTGGTGTAGAATAAAAAAAATACAAAAAAAACATTAAGCTATCTTTATTTTAAACCAGGCATTTACCGGTATTAGCATTCCAGCTAATGTAAGGTACAGATCAGTGATATTGGACGGCATTCCTAAAGGAGCAAAACAGCACAGCTTTTTAAGGACCTCTGATACTGCACAAGTTTTACAATCATTAGTTCAGTCCTTTTGACTGCAACACCCCATGGTACAGCCTCCAAAGCAGAGGCTTTAGGGACAAATACTCTAAGGGAATTAAAAAAATCCTGGGATAGACACATTATTCTGAGAAGTGTGTCAGACTGTGTATTTTATTAGACAGGGAAATGGGCTGACTGCATGGGCGAGGTGCTTCTTTTATGCACCAAAATCTATGTTTCTGTGCAAAATCAGGGTCACCCCAAAAAGTGCTCAGTCTATTCTCTTCGGGAGAGCAGTTTGACACCCGCGGTAGAGACAGATTAAAATCAAGCCTTTATCAGTGATGGGGCACATTTTAAAAGCTGGAAGTAAACAAGTAAGATAGTAGACATGTCCTAATTACTAGGACTACTAGTAAACTAATTAACCCTTTAAGCACCAGAAGATTGTCCAATGCATTTTTTGCAAATGCGCTGAACATTCTTCTGGTACTCGGGGTTAATAATCAAGGGCTGATTTCATTAGACCCATTATTTTCAGTCTTGTGATTTGCTAGCATCGTGCTACACTCTTTTCTTGAACCTGTGGGTGCTAGCAATTATCATGTCTAACCAAATCAAGTCCTATGGGAGCAGACTTAACATTCACCTAGGGACTGCACTGTGCAGCACAAAAATAATTCCTGAAATCCAACTGGGGGATTGGGGACAGGTTATCAGAAAACCCGTTGGGCTTGTATCAGGTTGGAATTCAATCTGGAAGTCTGAGACTCACATTAGTATTTGCATGCTGTACAAAGTGCCTCCTTAGACTTTGAATGTTTGGTTTGGAAGTCCTTCCCTAGTTTACTGAGGCTGCAAGCCCAATCAGACTGCTCTGCGAGACTTTACAGTCTATTCTCTCTTGCGGGGACAGAACTCCTATGTGCTGCCCAGCTAGTTTGCAGGGCTCACAATACAACCCCGGCCTAGGGTACAATGGGGGCGCGGGCATGCAGCGGAGAAGAGCTGTGCCCGCATGCACCACGCCGGGAGCCGCAACACAGGTCTGTGTCGCTACTGCTCTCCCTCATTGCAGTTGGCTCTTTAGTAATGCAGAGCGCGCTGGGAGTCATGATCTCCCGGCGCGCTCTGCATTACTGAAGAGAAGACTGGGCGGGAGCTACAGGTATGTGATGGGGGGCAAGTTGGAGCTGCTGGGGGCAAGGTGGAGCAGATGGGGGCAAGGTGGAGCTGATGGGGGCAAAGTTGGAGCTGATGGGGGCAAAGTTGGAGCTGATGGGGGGCAAAGTGGAGCTGATGGGGGGCAAAGTGGAGCTGATGGGGGGCAAAGGGGAGCATCTCTTATAGGCATCTCCAGACCAGGGACAGACAGCCATAGGGGGGAGGGAGAGGACAATAATGAAAAGAGGTGGGGTATAAGTAGGTGGGGTATAAAGGGTTGGGACACAAGGGATGGAGCCAAATGGGTGGCAAAGTTATGTTTTTCCTAGGGTGACAAAAATCCTTGCACCAGCTCTGACAGAGCCTGTGCCTTTGCCCACCTACATTTCATTTAAACCACTGTAAAGAGGAAAGCCTCCCCTTTTCAACAATAACCAACATGTGGGTATTCAGACCAAATGTTTAACTTCTGGCATGAATATGCACTTATTAAGTATCAGTGAATAAAGTGAAAGTAAAGTGTGCAGATAGGAGCCTTGGGCTCCAGAGTAGGCCATATCTCAGCCCCTGCATCAGATCATGATGCGAGTGCCATCAATGGAAAGGGGAGAAACCCTGTTTCCATTTACAGTGTGCATGAAGATTTTTGAAACATTTTAGTATCTTTGAGGTTCAACTTTACTGGAATCAACCAAAAATCTAGGGGCATTCATGGTTTAAACACTTATTTAAATAAATTTGGGTTTTTATTTGTGCCCGATGGAATTGCTCCACTTTTGTCTTGCGCATATGTCCTAAAGTGCAGGTCACGCCTCCCACCACTATCAATACTTACGAAAGCATGATGCATAAGCTAATAACCTACACTGACAGAAAGCCAATTAAAAAGCTAATTAGCCTTAATATAGCAGAACCAATTTTTGCTCCTTATGCTAGCGAGAAAAAAAAACAAAAAAAAAAACTTCCACTTTCCTGGACTGGGCAGTTTAGCAGTGCTATTAACTGCAGGAGCTGGCTGATAAATGACTCACTTTATCAACACTTTCTGTTTCTAAGCAGATTTGTCACCAACCCTTCCTTCCTTTCTTTTCGCCTGAATGATCCATCACACTGACGCCTCTGATGACTTTCTTCTTGCTGCCGCTATCACCTTGTTCACAAAGTAGGAGGCAAAAAGCGGGACATGCACACCCACTGCTGACCTTACGGAGACTAGAATGCAGAGACCTCCCTAGCTTTCTGTTTAATGAGTCATTACAATGGACAAAAATCATTTTACAGGAACATTTTTACAAGCAGCACAGATTTCAGTCCAGTTAGAGTAGCGATAGTGAATCGCTGGATCTCTAGCTGATGGGGTCTACAACTTCCATGATGCCCAACCAGCCTTTGGCTAGTTAGGCAAGATGAGAGTTTTAGTAGATAACAGCTGGCGGTCCCAAGGATGACTACTACGATCTTATTTTTTGCTGTGTTGTCATGAATGTCCAGAGAATTATGGGTAAAAGAGGAGTATTACATTCTTCATACTCCTACTATCATCTTGTACACAGAGTAGGAGGCACATCTACTGCTGACATTAAGGAGACTTTGTTTATGGCTCAAAAAGTCATTACAATGGCCAAAAAAACAAAACAAAACAAGTTTCACAAGAAAATAAAAAAGAGGAGACTGGATATTTATTCTTTAAGATTCAACCTTATTAGATATTTAGTCCAGTTAAACTAGAGGTACTGGAATGGTCACAACAGAGAATGTGAGTGTGGCCAGCACAACTGAGGAGCCCCTCAAAACGTGGCACTCTAGTAAGTTGTCTATTCTGCCTAATGAGAACTTTGGCTTTGAGCATGAAGATTCCTGCTTTTGTCCCAACTTAGTTAAAATAGTGTAAAGCCACTGCTCGATAATCCAAAATATCTTATTAACACTTAAGGGACAAGAGGGGGTGTGCAAAGATACTCCTATGGTCCTTAAAGGGCTAAAAAAATAACGGTTTTCATTTAAAAGCATGCAAGAATAACAAAAGGAAGAAACATATCCTCCTCTGATAATACACCACTGATTATGAGAACAGAATGCCCACCAGCTTTCACTGACATTACCATTCATACTTACTTGTTAATCTGTGCAAGGAACATCCCCTTCAAGGCGTAGAACTCTGCAGTCATCTCCTTGGTGAAATACTTCAAGTTGGTTGATTCAATAACCTCCAGGCCCTGATGAAAACAAAGTTTACATTCTGATCATTGCATCGCATGTTACTCATAAACAATACATGCATCACCAGTATTCTTTCTAAGGCAGGGGTGGGCAATTATTTTGGACCTATAATCACATCTCTTTAAGAGTTTTCCTGAGGGTCATAGTTGTAACTCATCTCCAAGTAGAACTAAGCAGCTGTACGTGTAAAAATATTATCATCTCTAGGTCTCCCAATATAAATGTGATATGCCAAATGAATGAGTATCTCAGTATGTAGGAATATAATTTTGTATTGGACTAATATTCAATTTTAGGGAAAAGTTTTCAAGAGGTACACTCCCTTTTTCAAATCAAACACATACTGGTTTTAAAAAGCACAAACTGATAAGTAATAAACGCCTAAAGTTCTTAACAGAGGAATGCGGCGGAGGGGGGGGGGGGAAGTATGAAAGACAGAGAAAGAGAGAATGAGAGAGCCATAGTACATAGAAATAAATAGAATAATATGAGAAAGATAGGCAAATGTACTATAACAAAATAAGCAGAAGGAAATATTATGTAAAGTTTTGGTAATATGAGAGGAATCCCAAGTCCTTATTTAGTCCAGTGTGTGTTTGGTGCTGAAAAAAATCGGATCATGTTAATTTCAAATACCATTCTCTACTGTGAATTTTTGAAGCACCCTCTGAGTATTTTGGTTTTAAGGTTATGGATGGAGTGGTTTATCTGGTGAAATGATGACCAACTGGATATGGTTCTTTGTTTTATTGTATTTCTAATAGATTGTGTGTATTCATCCTTAAATTAAATGGCAGGCCACATTCAATACATTGTGTGTATATATATATATCATCAAGGATGAAGGTTACTTTGTGATAACCGAAACGTTGATCTATTCGTAAATAAACCCACTTTTTCACTGATAATCAAGTCCTGAGAGTGCTTCTCTATTTCGTTTGGATATACTTTTGGCTGGAAGTTAGCACCCAGGCAATGGACCTTGGAAGCGTGAGTGCCTCTTTAATATATGTATGTATATATATATATATATATATATATATATATATATATATATATATATATATATATATATATATATATATATATATATATATATATATAAAACATTTGCTGATGGACATGAATGTTGTATATCTTGTTGACCCATTGTCAGCGTTTGTCCATTCATTGGTCAGTTTTCTACTGATGAAGGTCTGCTTCAGGTTCAGTGGTTGTCTGAATGCAAGATGCACAAATCAATGCGTTGGGGGACCTTTCTACAGTCCAGTGGGATAAATGAAAAGTCTATAGACATCTTGTCACGAATAAAAATGTTATACAGCAACATTTCAGCTTAGTAACATCTCTCAATTGAGACTTTACTTTAAATGCTCCCAGGCAACATTTGGAATGAAGTGGGACACAGCCCCACAGAGAGACCGCAGCATTTAATGGGTCCCTGCACAGGGTTAAACGATGCTCAAATTAACACTTCGGGCTGTAGTAATTGGTTCCTAGCACTATTCCCCACTGTTTTCTCCAGTTCCATCTCCTGACCCATACATAGTTATTTTCTTGCTATGGAATAGATATACACTTTCCAAAATGTCTTGATCGGTTTATCCACTTAGACTAATCTCTTAATGGCAGGATATCAAAGCCGTGCTACCGTTTTCTTTCATTGCACCTTTTGAGTAAATGCTTATCTCTTTTTTTTTTTTTTTGGTCAGCTTTGAAACACACTTTTTTTATTCATATATTTTTCCATTAAGGAGCTTTCCAGGTCTATATTTTTTTAATGTGCACCATTATGAGGTTGATGTATTTAAGTGTGGCTGTCACCTTAAGATACAGTTAGCTAATTTTAAAGAAACACTAACACAAAAAAAAAGAAATAGGTTGATATAATTACAGTTCGCATATGTAAATATTACTCATATGGTGCTCCCCTAAAACAATCTTAACCCTTTGAGTGCCAGAGGGGTATGCAACGCATTGTAAAACAATGCACTGCATAACCCTCTGGCACACAAAGGGTTAAACCTGCTTTTAGCGCATCTGTAAATTGTCCTGTTCAGAGACCATCTATTTAAGGTCGTTTGTGCTGTTTGCACGGAGCGATAACATGAAGAGAGGAAATCCACTGCACTCAAATGTTCTTCATTAAAATCACTTGTTTTATTTGAAATGAAACACAGAACACTGGGGAAATCACAGTCTCAAGCGTTTCGCACATACAGTGCTTACTCAAAGACTGTATGTGCGAAACACGAGAGACTGTGATTCCCCTGGTGTTCTGTGTTCCATTTCAAATAAAAGAAGTGATTTTAATGAAGAACATTTGAGTGCAGTAGATTTCTTCTCTTCATGCTAATGTTACGGATTTGCCGGCTCATCTTCCCACTCTGCACTAAAGCCAAGATCGGTGCCGCTTACTTTGAACTACTGCACTGAGCGATAAGACTAGTGTCAAATTAATTTTCGGTGACTAGCAGGGTGGGTTTCATTTAAATCAAGTCGATTTAAATCACAATTTAAATCACTAGTCAGTAAGACAATTTTTAAATGCAAAAACGCATTCTTGCTGGTTGTTAAAACCATCAATATTTGCAACCAGGTGAAAAAGTTATATTTAGACTACAACCTGTCAGATTAGTAAAACAGCAGTATCAGAACTGATTTTAGTTTAATAGATTAATCACTCATATTTGGAACATATAACAAAATATAATAAATATAAATGACTATACATCCTCAGGTACATAACTAAGCTCTATTTCATGCTGAATAACCTTTAAACTATAATGTATCTTAAACAGAAAACTATCTTTAGATAGATTTTTCCTCCAAAAGCATTTCATTAAAATAAATTTGATTTAAATAATAAAAAAAAAAAATAAAAAAAATAAAATCAGATTTTTTTTTTTTTATCTTTAATAAATAAATAAATAAATAAATAAATAAACAATAATCGATTTTCCACCCTGGTGGCAAGTGTCCACTGCTCTTGTATACAGGAAGACTTATTTTATCTGAGGTCATTTACAGATAATCTTGGACAATTAATGGGAGCACTGAAAAAGGTAGGAATGTCTGCTCCCTCGGAGCATATGTAACAATACATTTTAGGCCAAGGAAAACAGATTTTTTCTTAATTTTTATTTTATTTATTTATTTATTTATTTTTTACAGACTAGTATGAAGTACACAGTATTTAAAGAGGAACTATCACTCCAAATACATATTTTAGAAACAAATGGATAGTACAATAGATGCTGATTTTTAATTGTCTTTAAAGGAACACTAACACCTCAAATTAAACTGCAGATATATATATATATATATATATATATATATATATATATATATAAAATCAACCCAAAAAAAGTCCCCCCAATAATTAGCCATAGGCTTACAAATAGTACTATCATTCAGCATAAGTACCTTGTTATTCAGAAATCCTACTTCTGCTGAGACTGACGGTCAGGCTTCTTGCTTTAGAGGCATCTACGCGACAGCACTGTCAATCCCTTCTGTTACCTTAAGGTAAAATGCAATGCCACCTAGAGGAGACCAGGACGGAGAGTGCAGGCACGCAAATTTCTCTAAGCCAAGATGTCTGCGCTGATGCTTGGCCGTCCGTCTTAGAAGAAGTAGGATTTCTGAATAACGTGGTACGTATGCTCAATAATAGTACTATTTCTAAGCTTATGGCTAATTACCGGGGATTGGGGGAAGACTTTATTTAGGGTGATGTATATAGCTGCAGTTTAATTTGAGGTGTTAGTGTTCCTTTAAAGACAATTAAAAATCAGCATATATTGCGCTAGCCATTTGTTTGTAAAATAAATAATTTTAGCGAAATTAGTCTTTATTTGCTGGTGGCACAGTCTGGCACTTTATGTAAATTCATTTCTGTACTGGGTCAATTTCACCACACACTGCAATATGAATGAATTTAGGCCGAGTCCACACAATGAAGTCACTTCTAATACCACAGAGAGCAATAATCTTGGTCTAGGACAAAACAAATTTGCATACTGTACAAGGAATTAGCATAAAGTGCCACCTAAAATATAAAGGTTAATTTCTCACAAACTAATTATTTTACAGCAAAATGGCCAGTGCAACATGTAGGTTTTAATTACATGTAAAGAAATAAATAAACTAAAAAAGCCTAAACTTGTCCTTTGGTGAGGGTTCCACTCTAACCCCTTAACCACCGGGCGCGCACGCACGCGTCCGTCACTTAAGGACCACGGAGTATTTTTTTTTTGTAATCCGATTCTGGACTCCCAGAATGGTGTGCAGACCTGCAGGGAGCCTGGAATTCCATGACGGTCCTGATACGTCATGGGTCCTTAAAGCAAATCCAGCCATGATGTACCAGGACTGTCAAGGGTCCTTAAGGGGTTAAGGAACCTTGTTGTGCCATCCCAGAATTCAAAATCGGGAAAAGAGGGAAAACACAAACAAACAAAAGACTCCATGGTCCTTACTGACCTCCACCATGCCGGATTGGGCAATCGTTAAGAGGTTATAGAAATAGTAACACTAAATATGTAAAACACTAGTTGAACAGCCCGTTACACGGGCCACAGTGCCTCTGGCAGCCGGTCGCGGGGCAGTCACGCGCAGCAGAGACTGCCCGTGCCACTGCTGATACAGAGCTGGACGCTGCGGCGCGGGCAGTCTGTACTGCGCATGACTGCCGCACGCGCAGCAGTGTCTACTGCGCATGTCGGGCGTTACACGCAACTTAGCGAAATATTATATAGGATAATATTTTGCAGTGTTGCTCCTCCTGTGTTCAACAACAGTGTCCCTACCATTGAAAGGTGTTTTATTAAAAAGTTATTGCAGCTTAAACTTGATTTTTTTTAAAGATGCAGTATCTCAACGACCTGAAATGTTATAGTGGTGCTGTTGCTAAACTATCCTACTGAAGTTTATGGTGAACTAAACAAAGTCATCCATAGGCTGGTAAAGAAACAGCTCCACGAACATTTCAGGCCATTGCGATACTGCATCTAAACAAATCCAACTTTGATTGGCAATAACTTTTATTCGGGAGGATAAACAATATATATATATATGTGTTTACATATTAAGTGTTACTATCACTTTAAATACCAGAGGCAGGTACAATATATTGCTCCTCCATCTGTACTTTAAAGAGGTAAGTACTGAAATAATTCTCAGGCAAATCCATTGGATCGTAGAGGACAAATAAAACAGCCACATTGATTTAAATGGTGCTTTTAAGTGCATTGGAGACCTCTTCAGATACAAAGTACCAATTAAATACATGGGGATTTTTGTTAATCATTACAGTTTTTGTCTGCAGAATTTCTATAGTTCTTCTTAAATAATCATCTATAAGTTTAGGAGATGTACAAAAGTAGTGATTTGAGATATTAGAAAAAATGGGAGAGTGTACTCAAAATAGCACAGGCTTAATTAACTTAATATCCAGTTTGTGATGCAATTACTAGCAAAATGTTGGATAATCAAGAAGGTAGCTTTTATCTCCGTTCTCTTTGAAGTTGTTTGCCTAATGATATCTGCACAAGGGGAGCTCTATGGGGAGAGCTATGAAATTAAATTGCTGTTTGTTGATCAGGAAGATGCAGATGACAGTCGCACGATTGTTTCTTATAAAGGTCCTTCGAGCAAGTTGAAAGATTAACCCTTTAAGTGCCAGAGGGGTGTACAACGCATTGAGGAGCAATGCATTGCACACCCGTCTGGCACTCAAAGGGTTATGGAGGGTAGTTATAAAAATGTTAAAGCTAAACACACACAGAGATACTAATTTCTCTGCTTTCTTTCATTGTCTCCTCATATTAATGCCATCACCAAATTCTGACGCTTTCTCTTGCACAACATAGCAAAAATCCATCCCTTCTTCTGTTCCTTCACAGCTAAAATTCTTACACAAGCACACATCCTATCCCGCATGGACTACTGTAACATTCTTCTTTCTGGTCTACCTGCTTCACAACTCTACACACTTCAATTGATACCGAATGCTCCAGCACTTTATCTTACTGTCACCTAGGTTTGACCCTACCCCCTCCTCCTCCAATAACTCCAAAGGCTGCTTATCAAACTCTGCATGCATCTTATAAAATACTGCTCCTTTTATTACAGTGGCTTCTCTCATCTACCCCCTTCCTATAGTTTCACTCCGATCTGCTTCTATACCTCAACACACCACTTACGATGAACAATCTTCTCTCAGCTCCTTACATGTATAAAGCTATCTCATATCACTCTTTTACCTTATTGCTCCTTATCTGTGAAATGCTCTACACCTCCAGCCAGAACACTTCTCTTGCAGTCTTCAAGTAACACTTGAATTTATGACTCCTCAACAAGACTTCAACAAGCTAGAAAGCAATCGCTTTGTACATCCAAGGTGCTTATAATTTACTTATTTAATGTTTCCGACCATAAATAGAGAGCTGTATTACACAATTAGCACTTATGTTCTCTGTAAGTCTCCTTTTACCACTTTAGATTGTAAACTTTTGGCAGGGACCCCACTTCTAGAGTTTCTTTTTGTTAAGCACTTGTCACCCTGTACTGTCCAAACCCTTAAATTGTAAAGTGCTGTGTACACTTGTGTCGCTATATACATAAACATATTAATTCACTCACTTATCTAATCTGCATCTATATGAATGGATCTGTTAGTAAGTACAAAGATATATCTGTGATGTCCACAGTCTTCATATGCAACATCTACAATGGTATATCCAACTGAATTCATTTGGGACAGAAGCAAACTCATTTAGCATCCAGTGGGTTAAAGTGTGATTGTTAGGGTTCTGCAGGGATTTCATGTCAAACAGAGGGCTCTGTCATTGCAAAACATTTGAAAGACTGGTATACAGCATATGAAAAGATGCATGTGTAAATAGTTGTTATTAAGACAGGAAGAGAGAGAGAGAGAGAGAGAGAGAGAGAGAGAGAGAGAGAGTGTGTGTGTGTGTGTGTGTGTGTGTGTGTGCGCGTGTGTGTGAGAAAGAACGAACACGAGATTATGAAAATGTGTGAGAGAGTGAATGAATGTGTGA
Source organism: Rhinophrynus dorsalis (assembly GCA_037306005.1). Lineage (NCBI taxonomy): Eukaryota > Metazoa > Chordata > Amphibia > Anura > Rhinophrynidae > Rhinophrynus > Rhinophrynus dorsalis. The sequence goes on from CM074725.1 coordinate 51,151,428, forward strand.
GAGCATGAAAGTATGAGGGAGCACAAGAATATGAGTGAGTAGGAGAGTGTGTGAGAGAGTATGTAAGAGAGTGGAAGAAAGTGAGCAAGAGAGAGAGAGTACGCAATATGTGTGAGCACACGTGAGAAAGCGCTTGTGAGATCTAAATGGGACTTTATCCCCCTTGAATGCTAGAGAGATCTCCAATGAATTGTGAAGGGGTTGAAAATTTCATTTAAATCATTGGGAATCTTACAGCTTTCATTTCATTCCTTCAGTGCAGTTGCCTTGTTCCAAAATTGTCCCATTTTAGCTACATATTGTGGTGGACTGCCATGTACAGAATACTCTGCTTTTAACTTAACTTTTAGCTTGCAGTACACCACTTTACATAAGGTTATGTAATATTTGTTATTTATGTATAATATTTATTTTCATCTATATTTCCTTTTTTTAATCTTCATTTATTTCAATATAGTATGTCCCCGTCTGACTGCTATTTCTCCCAGCAAAATGTAGTTCCCAAATCTGGTAATGCTTACCTGCATGCACTCGTTTTTCCCCATGACGCCAGCCAGCTGCAGATAGCATTTAACTTGCTGACGGATCTTCTGGAAACAGTCTACAATAGGAACAGTTGGGATGGTGTGGATCCGGCTTAGAATATCTAGTGCTACGTTTACCAGTCCTTGCTTACGCGCAATCTTGCCATACTGGATAATAGCAGAGGCTGAGGCATGAACGCCTAGCATGGCATTGTTTGAATTCGGGTCATGTTGAGTGCTGTTATCATAAGCATTTACAATTGCTGTCCAAAAGAAAAATAAATAATGATGCATATAGTATTTTCCACATCCAATATACTATTCTAATGTTCGTGTCTATTAAAGTGACCATATTACATAATAACCGCTTTCAAAATCATACTATGATGTTATTTTAGACATTTTTATTTAGAAAACTAGTTATATAACTTTCAAAATCACTTCTGTGAGTCCTTAGCCATTTCTTATTTACAAAACTAGTTTATGAGTTATTTATAGATAATGCTGATTAAGGCATGCTAAGCAGACACATCATGACTTAGCACCACATTGCCTTCCCAGTAGCCGACTTTAAAGGGATACTAATGTTTCATAATAAAAGCAGCTCTAATAAATCATCATAGTATTTGGAGAGTGTTATTTCAATTCTGTGAGAGTTGTAGTTCAAGAGTAATTCAATGATAAAGTATCCCCCCTCCTGCCCCTTTTACTGATGTAACACTGCACAGCCAGAGCGGAAGGGAGGTGCCCAGGTAGATTGCAGAGAGGAACAATTTTCAAATAAGATAAGGGAAAACCTGAAAAACTTGTCAAGGGGGGCAGGGCTTTCAATGTTCTCATAGGAAGAAGATTGTCCCCTGCTGTTATCTGTCTGGTCTATAGACTGGATTCCACATCTGAGAAGAGATGGCTTACACTAGGTAAAAGGGGCGGGAGGGGAAACTTTGCTTGTGAATATCTCTCAAACCATAAAGGTTTGAGAGATAAGACTTATATCATTCTTCATGTTTTTTAATGCCTACAAAATAAAATAATGATAAAACAAAGTATTACTATCCCTTTAAGTGACAGAGGTGGTGTGCAATGCATTGCTTAGAAGTGTCAGTAATCGGACAGGGTAATGCAGGGCTAAGACAGGAAATGTCTGCATGGTATGCCTCAATAGCTCTATTTATTTACATAAATATTTATATATAACATTGTTAATATGTTAATGAGGGAAAGCCTCCCACATTGACGTGAAGGGGTTTCCTGATCCCGCTCACTCCTACCCGGTAGTTCGGGTAGTATGGAAGCAGGGGAGGCCTCTTGCTCCCCTGGGTCACCTCTATTGATCTCCCAGCTGAACTGGCTGCAAGATCATTAGCTGGGAAGGCATCAGGGTGGTCCTGATACTCTGTCACGAGGTTTGCCCTTAAAGTGGATCTATCACCACTTTACAAATAGAATAGTTAGCGAATAATTATAAAACTTTATTTTTTTGAAAAACCTAATTTGCGATAAAATTACATTTTAAAGTGTGCCCAGCAGCCTACTTCCATCTTGCCGAAGAGGTATCTGTACGCATGTGCTAACCATCCCCATGCGGTACAATGCAACTCCCCCTTTGGAAAATAACCTATCAGTGAGGAGACAGGGATGGACAGAGCAGGCGCGCAGATTCCTCTTCTGCAAGATGTCGGTGCTGTGATTTTGAGGTGAGTCTCATACAAACTTATGTTTCCAAATAATGATGATACTTACCATTATAACAGTATTTCAATAATTACCGCTATACAACTATTAATTGGGGGGCACTTACATCCGCTTTAACAATCACTAATTATAAAAATATCAACTTTAATAAACGATATAACTACTTATTTAAAACTTGTGGATCCAACATATTTTTAGTTCTTAATTTGTATGCTAATTCATTAATTTTTTTTGCTTTTATTGCATTTTATTCTACTGTCCATATATATGTCATTTTGGAATTCTGACCTTGTAATTGCAACAGCCGCTAGATTTTTCTCCAATTTTCTTGAAAAATATGCTCTAACATTCACAATCATTACATTTTATCATACAAATATTTACCGATTAGGGAATAGGGCGAGTATGTGTTTTGGATTAGCCGGGACAGTCCTGAAATTTAACGATGTCCTTGGCAGCCCCTCCTAGGACCATACACAGTCCCAAAATGAAAATTACAGAGCACAGAAATCTAAATATGCTAGAAAAAGAACTACCTGTTGACGGTTATAAAAAAGTGATGCATGTTAAAGGTTAAAAGAAAATGACCATCACACATAAGTATATGCTATAGCTTGGTAGCCTTTTTCTTGTAGCCTTATTTCAGGCATCACTTTCTGACTGAACTTTGTGATGCGCCATTGTCCAGTCAGTACACAGGATTTTGTGATGTGATGTTATGTGACTCCACCTACCCAACAACACAAGCATCGAGGGAAAGTATTCTACTACTACATCTCAGCAGTCCCTGAATAGCAGAAAGGGAATACGTTCAATCGCTTAAGGAATCATCGATAAACAAATCCTATAGTTTCTTGTAATTATTAAAAAAATGGTGTTACAAGCCAAAGAACATACATCATTCTGCCACACACCTTGGTAATGATGTTGACGCCACATGAAGATACTGCTCCAGTGGGATAGGTCATCGGATACAATAGGGAGCCTGTTCCTCCATGTTTTCACCACAGTTTTCATGTCATGAAGACTGTTGTTCCTCCCCAAGTTGGTTGGCTGCAAACCGGCGTTAATTTGAGCGGCTTCTTGAAGTTCTATGATTTGCTGAGCAGCCTAAAAAAAATAAAAAATAAAATGAATTAAGGGAACGAATAAGTATTTCCATAGAATTGGTGCAATAACTTTTTTTTTCTTTTTTAACAGAGAAAATCCTACTTTCAGTCTGCAGGCACTCAGACTGATGCACTAAGAACTGTAACAGGTCTAGAACAATCTCAGTGCAATGGAGACCTCAAGCATTCAAGGGGTTAAAAGCCCCATTTAAATCAAAGGGAATTTTGGGAAACAAGTTTTCCCTATGGTGCAGTTGGTTTTGGTATTGCTCTATTTTAACTTCATGAATGCTAGAAAGCTCTCCAAGGCACTGGAGACCCATTAACATTCAAGGAGTTGAAAGACACATTCATATTGAGGTGAGGAATTACCTAGAGGCAAACTTCCACACAAATCATTATGTACGGGAAACTGGAGACAATGAAAAAATATATAAATAGATAAAACTGCAGCTATGAACTATGTAATAGAAGTCATAGTTGGAAAAAAAAAAGATATCAAATTCAACCTCTGTTACGGTATATCCCATATAATGAGAATTACATGATCTTTCCCGACTTAATGATGGATGTTAATTTACCAGGACTTCCTGCCAATCCACTAACACATAATACTACTCTATAGGTTCCCTTCCACTAGAAATGTATTGAATATTCTCTTAAAGGGATAGTTATGTTTCAAAATAAAAGAAGCTCCAATTAATCTTAATTGTATTTCAGCCATGGAGATTGTTATTTCAATACTGTCAGAGTTGTAGTTCAAGAGTGATTGAATGATAAAGTATCCCCCTCACACCCCTTTTACCTGGGGTAAGCCACCTACCCTCAGATGTGGAACCTGGTTTTAAGACCAGACAGATCACAGCAAGGGACAATCTTCTTACTGTGAGCATAAGGAAAACCCTGCCCCCCTTGACAGGTTTTTCCCTTGTGCTAATTGAAGATTGACCCTCTCTGCAAGCCATCTGGACACCACCTTTCTGTTCTGAGGTGAGCAGTGTTATATCAGTTAAAGGGGCAGGAGGGGGATACTTTATCATTCAATTACTCCTGAACTACAACTCTGACAGTATTGAAATAACACTCTCTATGGCTCAAATACTATGAAGATTAATTGGAGCTGCTTTTATTTTGAAACATTACTATACCTTTAAACACACTGTATGAATGCCATCTACATAGGAAAATGTTTCTGCTAAAAGAAATCAAGGTACTTCTTCTTAGGGTATATTCATCCATTAACCTTCCGAGTGCCAGACTGATATCCAGCACATCGCAATGCAATGCAATGGATATCAAACTGGCACTCAGAGTCTTAAACTTAGGGCCATATTCATAAACAAAAGGAGGAGCAATTCTGTGTCAAACAAACTGCACCAAAGGCAAAAAAAAAAATTCCATCGATTTAACCCTTTGAGTGCCAGAGGGGCACGCATTGCAATGAGTTGCATACCCCTCTGGCACTCAAAGGGTTAAAATGTGCTTTTGTCCCCTTGAATGCTCTCCAATGCATTGCGAAAGGATTAAAGGCCTCTTTAACCCTTTGAGTGCCAGAGGGGTATCCAAAGCACTGCAAAGCAATACACTGAATACCCCACTGGCCCTTAAAGGGTTTAAGGCAATGTGACTATGCATTTGTTTTGCGTTAATACCCCTCTGGCACTCAAAGGGTTAAAGTCAATGGGAATATGTATTTGTCCTCTGGCGTGCAAAGGGTTTGCTGCAAAACAGGCCAACTGCACTGAATGGAACAAATTATCCACATCATGATTTACATTGAGATTTTAACCCCTTGCATGCTAGAGAGGTCTCCATCACATTAAATTACTAATGAGTTGGAGTCCTCTTTAGCATTCAAAAGGTTACAAGCTTCGGTTAACCCTTTTAGTGCCAGAGAAGTTGCATTACATCTGGTACCAGTATTCAAAGGGGTTCCGGTAACGGGAATTGTTATTGGAGACATGTAATGCAGTTGGTTTGCTAAAGAATTGCTCCATTTATTTTGTGTATATGAACCATAGTGGTTGCCTTGGTTAGTAGCTTCTAGGTTTGTCATTATTAAAGGGATAGTAATGTTTCAAAATAAAAACAGCTCCAATTAATCTTCATAGTATTTGGGCCATGGAGAGTGTTATTTCAGTACTGTCAGAGTTGTAGTTCAAGAGTAATTGAATGATAAAGTATGCCCCTCCCGCCCCTTTTACTGATGTAACACTGCTCACCTCAGAACAGAAAGGTGGTGTCCAGATGGCTTGCAGAGAGGGTCAATCTTCAATTAGCACAAGGGAAAAACCTGTCAAGGGGGCTCACAGTAAGAAGATTGTCCCTTGCTGTGATCTGTCTGGTCTCAATACCAGATTCCACATCTGAGGGGAGGTGGCTTACCCCAGGTAAAAGGGGAGTGAGGGGGATACTTTATTATTCAATTACTCTTGAACTACAACTCTGACAGTATTGAAATAACAATCTCCATGTCCGAGTTGTAGTTCAATAGTAATTGAACGATAAAGTATCCCCCTCCCGCCCCTTTTTAACACTGCTCACCTCAGAACAGAAAAGTGGTGTTCAGATGGCTTGCAGAGAGGGACAATCTTCAGTGAGAATAAGTGAAAACCTGAAAAAACTGTCAAGGGGGGCAGGGTTTTCATTGTTCTCACAGTAAGAAGATTGTCGTTGTGAGCTGTCTTGTCTTACAACCAGATTCCACATCTGAGAAGAGATGGCTTCCACTAGGTAATAGGGGCTGGAGGGGGATACTTTGTCATTCAGTTACTCTTGAACTACAACTCTGACAGTATTGAAATAACACTCTCCATGGCCCAAATACTATGATGATTAATTGGAGCCGCCTTTATTTTGAAACATTACTATCCCTTTAAAACACACACAAGCTTACAATACTTTCAAACTCACACGTTCATCATCTCTTTAGTTTTATTATTATCAGACAAACACAATAGACTCCATCTCACCAAAAGGGAACGGGGAACATTTGGGGGACTCTCTCCTGCCCATTCCATTAACGGAACCATTAACTTAAAACAACTCTGTACTCTCAAAGCGGCCGCAAGACCAAGATAACAATTGTATTGGCTTCTAATCAAATAAATAAGATAAATGCCTGAGGACTTCGCTCACATTTACAAAGTCAAATCTCCAGAAACAAAATAAATTAAGCAGAGTAATATTTTTTCACAATTATCACAGTATCAGCTTGCACAATACCTTAACCTCCTTCCTTCCACCATTCATCATGTAAATTTAATTTTCTTGCAGGTATTTAATCACGCACTATCTGATATATATAAAAAAGTAATTACTGCAACTGCAAACTCAAAGCTCAGTTTGTACTTTTGTCAGTTACTCTCAGGTATTATCCTTGTACTGGGAGACGTGTACTGGCGATGTGACGTATACAGCACGCGTTGGGATAAAAATAACCATGCTGAAGTACGAACATATTACATGTGTTTAAAGGGATAGTAATGTTTCACAAAAAAAAAAATTGCTTCGATTAATCTTCATAGTATTTGGGCCAAGGAGAGTGTTATATCAATACTGTCAGAGTTGTAGTTCAAGAGTAATTGAATGATAAAATATCCCCCTCCCGCCCCTTTTTACCAAGTGTAAGCCGCCTATCCTCAGATGTGGAATCTGGTCCACAGACCAGACAGCTCACAGCAAGGGACAGTCTTCTTACTGTGAGAACAATGAAAACCCTGCCCCCATTGACAGGTTTTTCCTTATGCTCACTGAAGACTGTCCCTCGCTGCAATCCATCTGTACAGTCTTGCTGCTATGAGGTGAGCAGTGTTACATCAGTAAAAGTGGCGGGAGAGGGATACTTTATCATTCAATTACTCTTTAAAGTGTTAGTAATGTCCACAAAAACGTTTTTGGCATTTAGTAGAGCTTAAAAAGCTGAGCTAAATGCAAAAAAATCATCTCTCTCAAACCGCTATTGTTTAACAGATACAGGCGTTTAAAGTTTGATCTCTCCTGCTGACAGCTGTAAAGCTGTCAGCAGGAGATCTGTGTTGATTGACACGGAGGTGCTTGAGCAGAGCCGCTATCTCATTATTTACCACGAATCCCTCCATTGGAATGGTCTAAAACGAGTGCTTGAAAACCAGGCACACATTTTAGACCATTCCAATGAAGGGATTTGTGGTAAATAACGAGATTGCGGCACTTCTCAAGCTCTTCCGTGTTGGCCGAAACAGATCTCCTGCTGACAGCTTTACAGCTGTCAGTAGGAGAGATCAAACTTTAAACGCCTGTATCTCCTAAACCATAGCGGTTTGAGAGATATGTTTTTTTGCATTTAACTCAGCTTTTTAAGCTCTTCTAAATGCAAAAAACTGTTTTGTGGACATTACTAACCCTTTAACTACAACTCTGGCAGTATTGATAAAACACTCTCCATGACCCACATACTATGATAATACTAAAGGAACACAAGCACCTTTAAGAACCACATACTGATACAACTGGAATCAGTAAAAAAAAATATTTTATTTTAGATCCGTAATATATAATGTTAAACTTCATTTGGCATTAATATTAGTACCCACTGCTCTTGCATTCAAAAAGTGTGTTACTTATCTCAGACAACTCTGCAGTATCAATTTTCAGTCACCTAACAAAAGGCAAATATAACTTCTCACAGAGTATATGTAAGACTAGACTCTTTTTTTACAGATATTATCGCAGGATACAAGCTTATTTAAGTGTATATAATCCCAGCTCATGACGAGGTGTTCGTGTTCTTTAGCATAACATTTTTCAGTGGTTCTAGCATTGTGGCATTTCCAGGATCTCTAATTTAAGGCTTTACTCACAAGAACAATTTGTATGCAACAGCACTGGTGCCACATTCAAACTGATCATGTCCCTATTTCCCATAAAAACTGTGCGTCAACCACAGGGAAGGCACACACTGAAGAGAAGGTCAGCCATACATGATAAGCTAATGCCCATGTGGGAAGCCAGAGATGAGATAGTCAGTATAAAAGCACTGTAAAGTTATTTATCTTCTATAAAGCGTAAAGCAGAGAAACGGATAACAATAGCTCCACCTCATTGTGATTGTTTGCACTGAATTAACTTTGAGTGAAAAATTTCACAGTAGTAGAACGGTCCTACAATAGGTGTGTGTGTGTGTGTGTGTGTATATATATATATATATATATATATATATATATATATATATATATATATATATATATACACACACACACACACACACACATAGATTGATAGATAGATAGATAAAGAGGCAGAAATTTATTTTCCATAATGAAACACTACTGCTCCTTTAATACAGGTTCACGCCAACTGTCTCAGAACCTTGTGTGCCCAGCTCTCACCTGTAATAGAGGAGTATGGACATGAGACACAACATAGGGAAGTCTTCTCCACTCTCGGATGGCCAGGCTGCTTGCCATTTCAACCAAGCGTTCAATGAAGTTCAATTGCTGCTCCTCTGGGTGGCAAATTGCTAAATAACCACGGTACATGTTCACTTTCCATGCCATCTCCTTCGGGCAACTCAGCTCCACCTGCCATTGATAAAGGAAATAGTTTTACAGTTGGGTACTTCTTCATTAGTCCTCTTAACAGACACTGTCTATATCAGGGATAGGTAACCTTTGGCACTCTGGCTGTTGGGAAAGGCAACTCCCATCATCCCTAACCAGCCAATGGCTGGTTGGGGATGATGGGAGTTGTGGTCACTAACAGCACAATATGATGGGAGTTTTGGTCTCCTACAGAATTGTTGCCAAAGTCTGTCTAAACCTGACCTGTAACAAACCGAGATGCAATTCAAAATAAACACAGACAATAAGTCTACTTCTCTAATCATCTATATCAGATGAAGAGACATTTTATACCCAAACCTAAATACATGTTACATATAATAACACATATTCAGTCTTATCCATTCTTGATGGTATACTCTGCCCTTATATCAGGCTTTTTGGCTAGCAGGAGGGGTGGAGACATAGAGACTCACTCTTTACAACAGTGGTTCTCACACTTTTGTTGGTCAAGGCACCCCAAACTCATAGTCTGGAGGGTTAGGGGCACACCTAATATTTTACAGGTCATTTGTCAAGAATGCAATGGAAGGTACAAACACAAATATATAGCTCTTTTTAGGTCTCAGAATCAGAACAACAAAAACAAACATATTGTGGATAACATCTGAAAAATAGGCGCAGAAACAACTTCCCTACTTAAAAAATTGCACTTACAAAATAAAAAGCTCTAACAAGTACATCAGTAAATTTCCAATGGAATCCTCTTTCAAGACAAACCAACATGTTTGGACATACTCTTTTCAGCACCACATCTCCTCCAGATGACTTGTACAACAGAGCCACATTCACAAATGGTACCTCAATCCTCCGATTTGGTTATCACTGGGCTCCGTTGAAGTCTCCTCTTTCGGGTTGCTGAACACTGGGTGTCCTTTTGTTTAGTCCCCGGCTAAAATCCACAGGCTGCTCTCCCTCACTGTGGTGAAGTATTTGTTTGCCAAGTTCGTTTGAACTTTAGATCGTTTGAATGTTAGACACCTAACATCATCAGACTACTAACCTGAACGGTGTATTAAGTGACATTGACAAAAATTTTTCCTTCTAGATAGGTGCTATAGTTGTGTACATGGAATACACTTTCTTTGTGTTATATTGTGGATAACAATTTCCAGAAATATACATGTGAAACTAAACCAAAGTTGGACATACCATAAAGTATTGCATTCTAAACATTCTTCTAATATGTGTTCTATATGTGCATTCTTACAAAAATCTCTATGCACCATAAGGCCAGTTGCAATATAATCTCAGCAGATAAAGGCTCTCAGTCTCACATAACCTATAAAAACAGTAATATTAAATACCACATATACTGGAGATGCCTATAATGATTTTATTTCCAACTGATACAGTGATGGAATAGGGACATAAACAAGGACATGCCCCTGGGGCTCCTTATCTGTACACTGTTTCAGCAAATGTTTTGGTGCCCGGGAGCAAGGAACCAATGAAATGGCCTGTGCATAAGAGCAAGAAACCAATGAAATGTGCTGGTGCATAGGGGCAAGGAACCAATGAATTGGCCTGGTGCATAGGGGCAAGGAACCAATGAAATGTTCTGGTTCATAGAGTCAAGGAACCAATGAAATGTTCTGGCTCATAGAGGCAAGTAAGCCAGAAAACCCATAGTACAGCTAAATGACGTTTGAGTGCCAGATACAGTTGACATCTTTCTGGCACTCTAATGGTTAAATCTTGTGGAAAGTGCCAAAAGATTAAGTCCTGGCTGAATGCATACTTTGCTCATTTATTACATTTTCCTAAATTTTATTTGCTTACGGCAGTGCTCACTTTAAATGGAAGTAAGCTCAGGAGAAAGACAATATTAACCCTTTGACGAACAGATTTGTGTGCAGTGCATTGCAAAGCAATGAATTATACACCCTTCTCTCCTTAAAGGGATACATTATGAGAGCCAGCATTCCCAGGAAATATTTAAACAGGGAAATGTGCAGTGGGAGCAAATTCATTTTTCTCTATGTTGAGTTTGTCCATAAATATGTCACTTGTTCTTGATAGCAGTAATCCAAATGGAAGTGTCATTTGTGCTGTGCTATGAAAAATGCAATCCTATATTTGGGGTCTCCTTTCACTAGTATGCCAGGAGCCTTGTACGTTCTTAGCAGAGCCCTAGGTGCAGGAGATTAATGTATGATAAACAAGTCAAGGGAAATAGAATCATTAAGAAGACATATCAGCAGAGTATTGCATCCAATTTAATTCTGCAATGTCAAAAGTGACATCTGAGATAAAAGTAAAAAAAACAGAAACTTAAACCACAGATTTATAAATAATTCTCTATTCAGAATACAAAAATGAGTCACTCAGTGTTTAACGAAGCTGAGGAAGCACCCATCAATGTCCCAATTACTGGACCTAGTTGGAAAGGACATCTATGCTTAAAGCTATGTTCTCACAGGTGGCTTAGTGCATGCCAAGCCACCAGCCCCAGCTTCAGGGCCGGATTTGTCAATAGGCAGACAAGGCACTTGCCTAGGGCGCCAGATTTTCAGGGGCGCCTGGCAAAGGCCTTGTCACGCCCACCATTAATTTCTCCCCTTTTTCCTTAAAGCGGACATATCACTTTAAAATTTGTTTTGCTTATTAATTAAAAATGTTAACTTTATGTTTTAACCACCTGAGTGCTGGAGGGGATGCGCAAGTCTGGTAATAAAAGGGTTAATTTCTTTTTCTAAGGCGCACTGTTCATTTGGAACCACAGTTTCAACCTACCGGTTCCGGGGAATAGTGAGAGAGAGCGCCTATAGATCTGTCACTATGGCAATCAGACGCGGAAGGGTGTGGTTAGGGGTGGAGCAAAGGCGGGGCTAGGGGCGCCTGAAGGTGTTGTGCCTAGGGGCACCTGAGATGTAAATCCGGCCCTGCCCAGCTTGCTTCCGAAGTCCTGCGTATACCCTGCAATTCAATTGCATGGGGGGTATGGAGGACGTGTGTCATGAGACTGATTGGCCATATGTTACCGGTTAATGTCCACATGGGTCAGCCAGGCACAAGAGAACACGAATGCCACTGAATCCTCCAGAATCCTCAAGTGAACTATCTGCACGACAGCCCATAGGCCTTAGTGCGGATCAGTATGCTGTGATCTCAATGTGCCCAACGCTTGAGAACATCCAAGTTGAAGCATGCTTCATTCCAGTGTGATTTGAATGGCAGAAATCTCAAGTGTGAACAGCACCATTCTAGCAAGCAATTCTACATGGGTGTATTTAAACCACTGTTAATGCCAAGCTAAAGTTGCTTGTGCAAAACACAGCCTACAACTTACTAAAAGCCAATATTAGGAGACTTTCCTAGGCAAAGGAAAACATATAAACTGCTTGGAAGCTATATAGGTCACTAGTGCTACATTTTCCATTACAATGTAGAATTATTTTCAAAGCCCAAGGAAGGAGGTTAGGACCCTGTGAAATGTCTAGTAGATGATTCACAAAGAGCTGCCAGCAGACACAACCTCCCATAAAGTCAGAGACATCATCACAGACTGAGAAGGAGATTGGAGACAGAGAAAGGCACCACCACTATCACTATCAAGATGTGGTTTTTCAAATTAAAGGGAAAGGGGGGGGGGGCAATCAGACACTCTAATGCTATTACTGCCTCTAGTGGTTGATCAGATGAAAAGTAGAAATCCTCTACTGTGCTGTATTTGAGAGTGATTTGAGTAATATTTTCATAGCGTTGTATTAGAAGATACTGCACTACTGGAGGTTTTGCACCACTCTTAAAGGGATAGTAATACTTCAAATGTAAAAAAATATACGTTATAGGGTTTATCCCTCTGAGTAAAATAAGGGTACTCCCACTGCTGAGAGAGATTTTATTAAAAAATTATAACAGCTCAAACTTGAATTTTTTAGGTGCAATATCACAGTGGCCTGAAAATTTACAGTGGCGCTGTTGCTACACCATCCTATGGACTGCTCTGGTCTGTAGACCATAAATCTCAATAGGATGGTGTAGCAACAGCACCACAGTGAATTTTCAGGCCACTGTGATACTGCACCTAAAAATTCAAGTTTGAGCTGTTATAGTTTTTTTAATAAAATATCTCTCAGCAGTGGGAGTACCCTTATTTTACTCAGGGGGATAAACCCTACAACATATATTTTTTTTTACATCTTAAGTATTACTATCCCTTTAACTTCCATTATATAAGAGCCAGATGAGAAGGATGGGAGATTTAGTCTATCAACATGTTCCTAAACTCTGGAGCAGTAAATAGTTCCTGATTAAAAAAGTTACCTGAACACTGTCTCCACTGATCTTGTGAGAAATGTTCAGAGCCAGGTTTACCATTAGTTACACTAGGCAACCACCAAGTACCTGTTATGCTAGCCACTACCACACAGCTTAATTGTGGTTGTGTCCTAGATATACTGCATATTATGAAAGATTTTGTTTTCGTATTTCTTGTTACAGGAAACTGGACAGGTCTGGGGTGGGGCTAGGGAAGCCTCGGACATCTTGGGCAGTGGGGGACAACCAGTGGCCCTCCATCTCTGCTGGCTGGATGGGGATGATAGTAATTCAGGTCCTGAAAAGATGGAGGGACAACAGTTGCCCCCCAATGCCCAGAGATATAAATGAACCCAGTATTATTTTACAACATTTCCAAGGCCAAATGGAAAATTGAAACAGAACATGATGTTAAAGGGATAGTAAAGTTTTACAAAAATAGCAGCTCTAATTAATCTTCATAGTATTTGGGCCATGGTGAGTGTTATTTCAGTGCTGTCAGAGTTGTAGTTCAAGAGTAACTGAACGATAAAATATAACCCTCCCGCCCCTTTTACCTAGTGTAATCCACCTCCCCTCAGTTGTGGGATCTGGCCCACAGACCAGACAGCTCACAGCAAAGAACAGTCTTCTTACTGTGAACATAAGGAAAACCCTGCCCCCCTTGACAGGTTTTTCAGTTTTTTCCCTTATGTTAACTGAAGATTGTTCCTCTCTGCAATCCACCTGGACACCACCTTGCTGCTCTAAGCTGAGCAGTGTTACATCAGTAAAGGGGGTCAGAGGAGGATACTTTATCATTCAATTACTCTTGAACTACAACTCTGACAGTACTGAAATAAAATTCTCCATGGCCCCAAATACTATGAAGATTAATTGGAGCTGCTTTTATTATGAAACATTACTATCTATTTAATGCAACTCAGGCCGGAATCTTTTTTATTATTAACCTACTAGTCACTGTTCTATGGAAGGAAAAAAAGTGCTTCCTAATTTCATCATTATTATTTAACATACAGAAATTCAGCTATAGAAATAGAATAGCAATTTATGTGTTTAGTATTTTTTTTTTGTGTGGTCCATTAGTACACGTCTCATTAGAGAAAATATCTATCAATATATGCCTTCGCCCTGCAGTCACTGGTGGCTGTCACTTCTGCTCAGCTTGCAAGCCATCACAAGTAAAAACTGTCAGACATGATCAATTCTCTCAGTTTCAACTCAAGGCTTAAAATCTACTGTACGATTTATCTACCCTTCTATCTAAATGGGAAAGATGCAGGCTGAGAAAGAATAATGTGTGTATTAATCCCAGATTTATACAGATCTTCTTGCTCAATGACATGCATTGCGTGGTGGATGATGCAAAATGGGAGCTTTTTATCCTTTTATTTTTGCCATCATTCCGTTTATTTAAAAAGTTCAAGATCTATTTTCTTAGAAAGGCAGGCAATTGTGGTGAATGTTTCTCTACACTGGTATTAACTGTTTTTAGCTAGAGAGAGACAGAAGAGCATGGAAGCACAATAGGACTTAAAGGGATAGTAATACTTCGTTTTAACTTTATTTTATTTTGTAGGCATTAAAAAAACATGAAGAATGATATAAGTCTCATCTCTCAAACCTTTATGGTTTATGAGATATTCACAAGCAAAGTTCCCCCTCCAGCCCCTTTTTCCTAGTGTAAGCCATCTCTTCTCAGATGTGAGTCTGCTTGTAAGACCAGACAGATAACAGAAGGGGACAATCTTCTTCCTATGAAAACAATGAAAGCCCTTCCCCCCTTGACAAGTTTTTCAGCTTTTTCCCTTATCTTAATTGAAGATTGTCCCTCTCTGCAGTCTACCTGGGCACCTCCCTTCTAATCTGGTTGAACGGGGGGGATACTTTGTTTGTGAATATCTCTTAAACCATAAAGGTTTGAGAGATAAGACTTATATCATTCTTCATGTTTTTTTAATGCCTACAAAATAAAATAAAGTTAAAACGAAGTACTACTATCCCTTTAAGATGTTTATTACATAGAAATGAGTCCCATACTAACTATTTGAGTGCCAGATACTGCTCTGGCACTCAAAAGGTTAACTAATTTTAATAACTGAACTTCAGTGAATGATCATCCAGCAGAGGAAAAGATGATAATTTCAGCTGAGTTAGAGGTAGGCTAGCACTGCAGTAAAGCAGTGGGGAAGTTATCAGAAGAGGTATTTAAATCAATGGCTGTGGAATTTCCATAACCAGAATTGCACCTTTCTAGCTTGATGGATAAAGCACATTATTATTTATTCATTCATTAAACAGATTTCTTTGGGGGGCATCAGGACCCCTCCTGATGTCCCCCCCAAATATTGATCTCTCAGGCGATAAGGCTAGAAGCTCAATACAGGCGACTTACAGGAGAGCAGAGTGCTCCTGCTTCCATTCCTACCATTGTAGAAGTAGGAAGGATTGGGAAAAGCCTCATCACTTGTGACAGTGGGAGGCTTTTCCCAATCCCGCACACACTCCTACCTGGAGGGGTCATGATGACCCCCAACGAAATCTGTTTAATCAATTAAAAAAAGCTGGAAAGCTGGGAGAACAATAGCTGAGAGGCATCAGGAGGGATCCTGATGCCCCCCAATGAAGTTTTAGAGATAAAAATTAAATAGGAAAAAAGGCGTATGCCAAACAGGTATCCAACACATTGCTGGAATTCACACTCCTTACTCAGCCTCCTGCTCCACTAGGATACCTCCTCCCAGGTGTCCCTCTTCAGGAAGAACAGTCCTTCTATTATTATATATATATACACACACACACACACACACACACACACACACACACACACACACACACACACACACACACACACACACACACACACACACACACACACACACACACACACACACACACACACACACACACACACACACACACACACACACACACATACATACATACAGTTAAGAGAAGAAAGGCAAGTGACCCCTTATTTTTTGCAGTGGGTTGTCTTGTTTACAAAATGGTATATGTCTACCTTTTCTTAATTTCTGTAGTTCTTATAACCATTTTTGTACAGGAATGTCATGTATGAAAAAATGTAAGAAAAATTAGAGATTGTAGTTGGTGTAGTTTTGTGCTTGTAACACCCTCTACGGTATGTTGAGTCATACTAATGGGGTGCATGTTTTCCTTATACGGACAGTAGCCAATAAACAGAGTAGGAAATACCAGTTTTCAGTACATTTGAAGGTGTTAAATTGAAAGAAAAAAAAATAGTATATATAGTCTATATATAGAAGAGTGTGTGTTTGTGTATATTATGTTATATATATATATATATATATATATATATATATATATATATATATATATATATATATACACATACACACACACACACACACACACACACACACACACACACACTTATATACACACTTATATACATACATACATACATACATACATACATACACTCTTCCATATATAACTAGAAAGTTACCAACAGATAGATAGCAAATATCCTGAAAATGTGCCTGTCCAGCAGGCCACAAAAAAATTCCTCAAGCCTCCGGCACTGAAAAGGTTAACTTTTAGATGACATCAGGACTTGCAACATGTTGGACTGAAGAGCCCTAGGTCAAAGCTATGTGGTTTAAAGAATCAGGTTAACATGCAGCCTGTTTCCTGCAGTTTAAATGCCCAGTAGCCAGTTGCTCTAGATCACTATGTCTTTGTGTAGTAGTAATTTATCAAGTGTATGGATTGTGAACATTGTGTACTCTCCTGAGAGGGGACACTAGAATGGGCAGGAACAAGGTTAAGTGGTCAGTAAATGCCTGTCATTCAGCCACAAGCATTAGGATTCCAATAGAAAAATACATTTTACAATGTATCATAAAGGCTGGTACAAATCAATATGAAACAAAAACTTTTGCAAGCAATGTACATAAAGTGTTTTAACATATGGGCAACTATCACTTGGACAGTGCCTTATCTACAGATTTGATCTTATTCCAATGAAACTGGGGCTCCACTGTGAGTCTCAGCAGACCAATGGGAGAGCAGAGCACAAATGTGAAAAGAGAATCCCTCTTTGGTCCCACAAGATCAGATTTTCAGAATGAAGTCTTGTTCACTACTCTCTTGTCCTGTGCAACTGTCCTCATGGATCCTCTATAGTCCTACACCGAGGGTCTATGGTAACTATGCTCTGAACCGGCCCCCCCAAAAAAAACACAAAGACAAAACAAAAACAGCTATAGAGAAACTTTTCAATGTTTAGGGATCTATACTCAGAAAAAACACACAGCAAGTAACTATAGGATATGACCACATTTCCATCATAACTGTTAATTTCTCTTTAACCCTGATGTTGGGCGAAATGCGTAGATTGTGGTGATCTGATCCTAAGATTGATATGGAGTGGCTTGAATAAGGAAAAGATTATCTTCCATATAACTGCACACAATAAGAAACAACCAAGGGCACTGTGGGAAATTAAGTCTTCAAAGTAGACTATATCAGACCCTTAGGAGGTGGGTGAGGTAAAGGAAGCAAGTGAAAGAATATGGAGAGAAAATTACACAGGGAATGAATGTTTACGGCAGTACAGTGGAGACAGAGTACGTCACTTGAAAGCAGTGATGGTGAGATAGTTTTGGTATATATGAATATCCGCTGGGTGGGCTATTTTAAGTGATCTCCATGTGGATACGCCATTGTCCCTGTGACTGAGTTGAATGCAAGTTCACTATATATGCCCGGAACGTTAAAAAGCACGCGGCTCATTATATCTATGATTAGATGCATGCCTTCAGATTGAGATTTTCAATTTCATTAAACAGTGCTGGGATTTTGAATAACGGAGTGTTCCTTTTGGATGGACTATTTTTTGAAATAGTGTGGTTAATATTTTATGGAAGATTAAGGCAAACTATATATAGGCTTTTTTTTTAATCTTTTACTAATATTGGTATACCATTCAATTCATGGATGCCGATATCTATACTTAGGATCAGAAGTACAGTTTTCTAGGTTACTTGTATTGTATATGGGGGGGGGGGGGTGAGCAAGGATATGGTGGGGTCATATTGGGGAGATGATTCTCCTGTGAGGAGCGTTTTTTTTTTTTATTGCTGATAATAAATTTATATTTTTTGGTACTTTGCTAGTATTATATTATTTTTTGGTTAATTTAGAGAGGAGTGCCTGTATAAATCCACTTTTTTTCCTCTTTTTTTTTCCAGTTCTATGTATCTTGTGTTGGGATTTGATGGCACCCGTGTGTATGTAATACTTGGTTTTCTCACTATGTAACTAATATAGTGTGCTAACTCATCTTCATATATTTATGTGTGAAGCCTTCATTCACCCCTAGTTTTTTTAGCTTGAAGTCTCAGAGTTCAGTCTCACTTGCAGAACCAACAAAAGGACTCTTCAAGTTCTACTGCCCTGATGGAGCACTGGGTTTCTCAATGCAGCTTTACTGATAGAGCACAGTCCTTTTGATAGCTGCCCTTTAATTTTGTTTGTACTGACTAAAAGAAGAGACAAGTGTTAAAGGGATAGTAATACTTCATTTTATCTTTATTTTATTTTGTAGGCACTAAAAAAACATGAAGAACCTTTATGGTTTAAGAGATATTCACAAGCAAAGTTTGCCCTCCTGCCCCTTTTACCTAGTGTAAGCCATCTCTTCTCAGATGTGGAATCCAGTCCATAGACTAGACAGATAATAGCAGGTGACAATCTTCTTCCTATGAGAACAGTGAAAGCCCTGCCCCCCTTGACAAGTTTTTCCCTTATCTTAATTGAAGATTGTCCCTCTCTGCAGTCTACATGGGCACCTCCCTTCTGCTCTGGCTGTGCAGTGTTACATCAGTAAAAGGGGCGGGAGGGGGATACTTTGTCATTGAATTACTCTTGAACTTCAACTCTGACAGAACTGAAATAAAACTCACCAAAATCCAAATACTATGATGATTTTATTATGAAACATTACTATCCCTTTAAGGCAGTTAAATTTAGTTTTTTTTTTTATCTCAGTCCATTTATAGACAATACTGCACTATCACTTCTGAAGCTCCCACCATGGTATTGTTAGTCAGGGAGCCCTGAAAAAGGCAGAAATAGAAGCCCCCATAGAGTAGGTGTAAGAGAAGATTTTTAGGCCTCCGATAACACATACATATACATATATACATAGTTTCTTTGTTTTTTAAACAGTAACAAGCATGAAGTACAGAGTGTTTAAGTGTATATAACTCCAGATTATTTTTAGGTGCTAGTGTTACTTTAAAAAAATTAGAAAGTAACAGAATGAAACAAAAACATTTATCCGCAAGTGCTTTCATTGCCAGAAACCGCAGCTGTGTTCTAAATCAAAGTGATTCCCTAAAGAGCCATTTTATTGCCTGTGTGAAATGAGCTGTAATGCTGACTTTGTGCAAACATTGTAAGTAAGAATGAAGGAACTTATTATTAAAAAATAAAACACCACAGTGAGAAGATATAGGGCTGACCTGTACAAGGGCTTCTTTCATGGCCGTCCAATTAGACACTCTCCAAGAGCATTCAAGGACAAGATATGGATTGATGTGGCCTTTTGATTGGCCGTAGTCTGTCAATGCCTCCCACTGGTTCAGCTCTTTTGAACATCTACATGGAGGACACAATTCACAGTTTCAATATATGCATCAATGAAAAGACAATGAGAGCGTCATGGCCAGTCTATGCATATCATACTCATTATCTGGCTGCTGTTTAATTCTTCAAAGGACCAGAGGGATGTGAAACTTGTTGCAGGGCAATGTGGTGCACAACCCTCTGGTCCCTAAATGGTTAACTCTTTCAGTGCCAGAGGGCACATTGCATACCCCTCTAGCACTGAAAGGGTTAAGCCTGTCAGAACAGATACTTGAGACCATATGTGAACAAATGGAACGATTCAGGGGCAAGCTAACTATTCCATAGGGGATCAATAAAAACTAAGGCAGATTTAACCCCTTGAGATGCTAGAGACCTCAAACACAATGCACATATGTTTTTCCCTGATGAGTAAAGCAAGTGCACTAGAATTGCCGGGAGACACTTCAATCAACAGTTATTACAGCTTCAAATAAATCTATTCATCAAAGTCCAGTGGTTCTCAATCTTGTTTTGCTCAATGTATCCCCCCCAACACACAATCTGGAACTTTTGGGGAACCCCTAACATATTTAATGTAAAATATCAAAATAAACAGTCATTATTACCTCTCACAATCATAAAAAAAACATTGTGTATAAAATTTTCATAAATCTACATTTAAAAACAATATTCACATCTTTCCCAGAGTCTTCATAGAAAACATGGGGCACCCTATGTTGATGGTCGTGACACACCAAAGTGCCAAGGCACCCTGGTTGAGAATCATTGAATCAAACTGTTCACAATAGCTGTGACTGGTGTCGGTATCATTTTAAAAGGTCACATCTTAAATATTGTGCTGCTGCCCACCACATTCAATAACACAGCATATATGAATCTGAATCCAGCCCTCTGCATCCAGTCCTCTGTAACTTCCTCGGACAAGGAAGGTGTACTGCAGCTGTAGAATCATTACAAGGAACTTGTAGCCAGCTCATGTACTGCCTGCGATCTCCTGGTAGGCAATTTCATTTTTTGGTGTGGCACTCAAAGGGTTAAGCCACACATCGAACAAAGAAGTAAAAAACTTAGATATGTTTGTACGATGTGTGGCTTAACCCTTTGAGTGCCACACCAAAAAATTAAATTGCAGTGTGCAAAGTAAACACTAATAATTGTAGTTAAGTTTCTATGTTGCTTTAATGAGAGCAACTGGAATTTTAACCCTTTGAATGCCAGTGGGGTGTGCAACTCACGTTCCTCTGGCACTCAAAGGGGGTTATGAAATAAGACGTGATAAAGAGGTGATAAAGCGGAGATGACTTCTCTTCTCCAGTTCCGCTGTTATTCTATAGAGCCTATCCATTGAGATCTCCAAAGTTGGAGAATTCTTAGCACATTGACTCCATAGAGTAACACAGGAATTGGAGAACTGATTTGACTGGACAAGCAATCGCCATGTTATCACCTTGCTATTACTCCTTAATGCATCTCCACAAAGTATTAATAGAAAAGAGGATTTTAGTCTTACCTGTTAAATTCTTTTCTCTTAGTCCATACAGGTTATTGGTAACTTTGGGGTATGCGATCCGCCCCTTTAATTGTAGGCAGGAACAATTCTAGAATTGTATGCAGGGGGTGAAGCCTACCTTCCCTCCTTGGCTGCAGCTAGCCAATCAGCTCCAGAAAGATTTGAGACACTAACTATTGACTAGATAGTGGAAGGGAAAGAAGACTCCTGTGAGCATGACCCCAAAGGACTCCCACGGTCTGCCACTGGAGAGACAAGCATGGTCCCTTGACAGGGTGGGAGACCAGTAACCTGTATGGACTAAGAGAAAAGGATTTAACAGGTAAGACTAAAATCCTCTTTTCTCTGTCGTCCAATACAGGTTACTGGTAACTTTGGGATGTCCAACCAATGAGTTTCCCAGAGGCAGGAAGTAAGGCAAGGACCAGGCGCAAGGCCCCCAAAGTCACCAGAGCAGATATGAACAATCAGAACAGAGATAGCCCAACAAAACAATGAAGTGTCAACGGACACTAAATAGGGTCAACAACACCCCAAAACTGTTACACAGCACACTGAACTAGAGCCAACAGGGCTCAAAAGTGAAGGAAGCACCAAGAACCGAAGAAGATCCTAGACAGGCAAGACTGCCTCCAGGATTTTCCTCCCAAAACTGGCATCAGCCGATGCCAGCACATCAACAATAGATCTAGTAGAATGAGCCGTGACCCGAAAGGGAACAGGCTTCTTCCTCAGCTCGTAAACCTTACGAATAGTGGACTTCATCCAGGACGCAATAGTCACTTTGGATGCAGGTCTTCCTGCCCTGGACCCACAGAAATGACAAACGGCTCATCAGATTGTCTAATGGACTCGGTGCGATGTATATAAAACTTGAGACAACGCACCACATCTAACAAGTGGAGATCCCTCTCCTTGTCAGAGGTAGGGTCAGGGCAGAACAAAGGCACCAAAATCTCTTGATTGATGTGGAACTCCGAAAACACCTTCGGGAGAATCTCCTGAGAAGTGTGAAGCATCGCCTTGTGTTGTGAAACACCAAAATGGGTAGTTTACAGGACAGAGCATGTAATGCCGCGACATGGCGAACGGACACGATCGCCAGGAGAAAGGCCATTTTCCATGTCAACAGGCATAGAGGAATAGTAGCCAAGGACTCAAAGGGAGGGCTCTGAAGAATGCCCAAAACCAAGTTAAGATCCCACTGAGGAGCGGAATTCTTGAAGACAGGACGAGTATGAGCAATGCCCTGAAAGAAAACCTTGACATCAGGAAGAATGGCAATGCGCCTCTGAAAGAAAAGAGAGAGCAGAAGTTTGAACCTTAAGGAAACTCAAACTGAGGCCCTTGTCCACACCGTCCTGCAAAAAGGCCAGGACCGTAGGCAGATCAAATTACTAAGACAGGTCCCTATCAGCACACCAAGATAGAAAGGTTTACCAGACACGGTGGTAGGCCTTAGAAGAAACAGGTTTGCGGGCACTGAGCAAAGTAGCCACCACACCAGAAGAAAAACCTCTCTTCTTCAATATTGAGGATGCAATTTCCAAGCCATCAAAGCTAGCTGATGAACATCCTCCTTCCACAGGGAACCAAGTGAAGGAAGATCCGGACGGCAAGGGAGCCGGAATGGCTCCGCCACTGACAGATCCAAAAGCTCCGGAAACCAAGCCTGTCGAGGCCAGTACAGAGCAATCAGAATGACTGGACAAAGCTCCACTCTCAATTTCTGCAACACCCTGTGCAATATTGGGAGGGTAGGAAAGATGTAAGCAGAGGAAATAACCAAGGAATGGATATGGCATCCACCGCTATAGCTACAGGATCCCTCCAGTGAGAGCAGAACCTCGGAACCTTCTGGCTGTGTCTTGTCGCCATCAGGTCAATGCAAGGAAGACCCCACGTCTGAACGATGAGGGTGAACACCTCTGGGTGCAGTTCCCACTCTCCGCTGTCCACTGTGTGTCAACTGAGGAAGTCCGCCATGACGTTGTCTACGCCAGGAATGTGCACTGTGGATATGGCAGGAACGTGTTCTTCTGCCCAGGATAAAATAGCCTTGACCTCTAACCAAGCGGAGAGACTTCTTGTTCCACCCTGCTGGTTGATGTAAGCCACGGCCGTGGCATTGTTGGACTGTACCTGGTCTGGGCAGTCTTCCAGCTGAGGTGTCCAATGACGAAGGGCATGAAATATCACCCGAAGCTATAACACGTTGACGGGAAGGAGAGATTCCTCCAGAGACCACCGACCCTGAGCACTCAGACGACCCAGGACCGCTCCCCAGCCGGAAAGGCTGGCATCCGTCATCACCGTGCTCCAGGAGGATACCAGGAAGGACTTGCCTTTCAGCAGATTGGAGAGGTTGAGCTATCACGACAAACTCACTTCCACATAAAGAGGAAGGAATACTGATGTCTTCAGAAGGTCTGGCTGACCCCTGCACACCTAGATCGCAAACCTCTGGAGTTCCCTGGTGTGAGCCATGGCAAACAGGACCGCATCTATATTGGAGATGAATTTCCCCACTAGAGAGGACAGCTTCATGGCTGGAACTGGATCGTGAGCCAGAACAGAAACCCTGTGGGCGATCTGGTGAGCTACCTCGTCCGTAAGAAACAGCATGCTCTGCTGAGTGTCAAAGAGAAGGCCCAGTAAGACCAGACGCTGGGATGGGACAAGATCTGACTTGTCCATGTTGATGATCCACCAGTGATGGGTGAGAGCATGAATGCAATCCTGAACCTGCTGATGAAGGAGCTCTGCAGAGGGGGTTTTCAGATGCAGGTCGTCCATGTATGGAGTGACTCTGATGTCGTCCTGATGGAAGACGGATACTAAGGCTCCCAGGACACAATTAAAGACTTGGGAAGCTGTAGTCAGACCAAAGGGAAGAGTTAAAAACTGAAAATGTCCTTAGTTGCAGGCAAATCAGAGATATTGGTGGCTCTCTGGATGAATGGTGATGTGTAAATACATGTCCTGAAGATCCAGACAGGCAAGGAATTCCCCCAGGGACACAGCCGCAATCACCATCCTTAGGGACTCCTGGTGATAATGAGTCCTGATTACAAAGGAATTGAGATCCTTCAAATCCAAAATGGGACGACAACCGCAGTGCTTCTTGGAGACCACAAAGAGGTTTGAGCAAAAACCCATACCTCTGTCCTGAACTAGACAGCACCATTGAATAGATGGTGTTTCTCTGCGCCCTGGGGCGTATGAGAAGGAAAAAAGCAAAAGGGAGGAAGAGAGACGAAAGGGATCCTGTACCCTTCCTCCACCACCTGTAAAACCCACGGGTCCGCTATTGAATCCTCCCAGACACTGTGGTAGTGACGCGGACGGCCACCCACAGCAGAGTGGGGACCTGGGTTCGGCGAGTCATGCCAAAGAAGGCTTGGAAGAGACCTTGGGCTTCCATTGCTGTTTGGGCTTGGAGGAGGCATGCAGAGCTGAGGAAATGCCTGGTTTGCAGGACGTGTCTCAGTCTGGAAGGAATGAAAAAACCGATTACGCTTGAGAAGCGTTTTCCTCCTGGGGAACAAAGGCAAAAGGGTACTTTTACCCCCTGTGGCCTCACTAATCAGATCCTTGAGATCTGGCCCAAACAATAAAGTTCCTTGAAAAGGCAAGGAGAGCAAGGCTTTCTTGGAAGCAGTGTCAGTAGACCAGATCTTAAGACAAAGAGCCCTTCTGGCAACCACAGACATGGTGTAAGCTCTAGCCACCAAACGGATGGCATCAAATAAGGCAGCAGAAACATAGTGCTGGGCCTCAGAAATGTTGGCAAGAAGCCACAACATATTCGAAGTAGGAGCACCCTGACGGACAGCCAGGGTGAGCTGTTCAGTCCAGACCACAATGGCCTTTTTAGCCCATGCCGCAGCGAATGCTGGACACATGGCAGTACCAGCAGTGACAAAAATTGACTCAAGGGAAACCTCAAGTTTCTTGTCAGTCCAGTCTTTCAGAGCTGACGCATCAGAAACTGGCAAGGCAGTAGACTTAGATAGCCTGGAGTTAGGAGCATCTACTTTAGGTAGAGCAAGCGCCATCTAAGAGAAGGGGTAAAGCTTGGCAAATTTCTTAGAAACAGAAGGTTTCCTGTCCGGAGATTTCCACTCATCAGACACAAGGAGGTCAAGAGTGTGTGTGTGTGGGGGGGGTTAGGTGGAAAACAAGTAAGGGGCTTTTCAGGCTCCTGAAACACATAAGAGGCATCTGAAGAAACCTCCTGAACTAAGGGAATGTTTAGGGTAGACAACACAGCCCTGATCAGGCCGTCAGCTGACGGCTCAGAATCAGCCTCAAAGGGGTCCCCAAAAAACTGAGCCCATAGCAGAACATTTCTCAACATCTGAATCCACCAACAGTTCCTCCTCAGAGAAATCTGATACGTCAGGTACTCCCTGCGGTTTCGGCAGGAAGATTTGACTGAAGGAGGGGTCTGCCATGAATGGAAGACCCCCTGTAACTGGGATGGAAAGAGTTGCAATGTAGACCGAAGGTCCCTAAGTAACAGCCTTCAACTCTTGCACCCAAACTGGCTCTAATGCATGGCTGGAGGTCCCTGGGACTCAGGGACATCAGAATATGCTGGGCATACATGACCTGAGAATTCTCTAGGTAACCCTGAATGACCAGAAGAGCAATGCGCAATAGGGGATAGAGAGACCCCAGCATCCTTAATCTTAGGCCTGGCCCCAAGCGTCAACGGATTAGACATTCTCACAGTGTCAAAAATGTTTAGAGTATAAGGAATCACCCAAATACAGTGTGTAAGATTAAAGGTTCACCACAGAAATCGGTAAAATACACTTATCTGGCAGGTGAAGGGTTAATCTGCAAAGGAGAGTCCAAGCCCTGTGTAGGATACTCGTTCTGGAAAAGGCACAAAATGGCTGCGTCGGGAGCCAATCAGGAACGAGCGCGCGAAGCAAGCGCTCATGGAAAATGTTTTCCCAGAAAAAGTACCCCAACAGTGCCCGAAGCCCCGGTAGCCTCCCAATACACTTGAAACATGAACCGGATGAAAGAGCAAGGGCAGACAAGTAAAATGAGCCATCTCTGAAGTCGCTACGTTGAGCGGTTGCAGAGATATGTACCAAACTGTACAGTCCCATAGAAGTGAATGGAGCAATGGCATCTATACGGTAAAGCGCGCGGAACACAAATTTTTGCAAAGCTGAAACATCATTAGAACATGTTAGAAGTCCCAGAAAACACTGAACCCAGTAGAGAAAGGGTCAATGACCCAGAAAACACTGAACCCAGTAGAGAAAGGGTCAATAACACACACACAGACAGACGCAGACAGACACAGACACCAAAACCAGCAGCTAAAGGTTTAAGCTACCACATAAACCTGCTCCAAAACACCCAACAGACATACAGTTAAACCCAATGAGTGCAGGAGTGTGCAGCACGAACTCCAAAGGTAAAACCCCTGTGCGGAGGGGCACTGTGGTACATGTGGACCTGCAGCACTCAAAGGGTTGCTCACCTTTCCTGCAGATCTTCTGTCTTCAGACTAACATGTATTAAGAAGACGCCTCGGTGGGCAACTCCTCAGGAAAGAACTTGGACCCAAGATTCCCCTCCCCCCCCCCGCCCCGCCAGAGCTTAAGGTCCACAAAAGCACCTGGTTACTGAGCTAGCCACATCTAAGAGCATTGTCAGTTATGGTAATCCGCCTAATGGTGGTATTCCATTTCCAACAGAAAAATAAAAAAATTCTAAAACTAAAGCAGCACTGTTCTCTTGCCTGCGTCTTCACAAAGGAACAAATCTTTCTGGAGCTGGTTGGCTAGCTGCAGCCAAGGTAGGCTCCACCCCTTGCATACAATTCTAGAATTGTTCCTGCCTAATTAAAGGGGCAGATCGCCTACCCCAAAGTTACCAGTAACCTGTATTGGATGACAGAGAAATAATGTTAAAGGGATAGTAATACTTCATTTTAACTTTATTTTATTTTGTAGGCATTAAAAAAACATGAAGAATGATATAAGTCTTATCTCTGAAACCTTTATGGTTTAAGAGATATTCACAAACAAAGTATCCCCCCCCTGTTCAACCAGATAAGAAGGGAGATGCCCAGGTAGACTGCAGAGAGGGACAATCTTCAATTAAGATAATGGAAAAAGCTGAAAAACTTGTCAAGGGGGGAAGGGCTTTCATTGTTTTCATACAAAGAAAATTGTCCCCTTCTGTTATCTGTCCAGTCATACAACCTGATCCACATCTGAGAAGAGATGGCTTACACTAGGTAAAAGGGGCGGGGAGGGGAACTTTGCTTGTGAATATCTCATAAACCATAAAGGTTTGAGAGATAAGACTTATATCATTCTTCGTGTTTTTTTAATGCCTACAAAATAAAATAAAGTTAAAACGAAGTGTTACTATCCCTTTAATGTTTTGATATCCCTTTAATTGTAATAAAAAGGCATAAAACCATTACTGCTGACACAAAAGTAATATCTACTTTTGTTTTTAAAGCGGAACTATCAACCTCATACTAATAGAGTGACAGGTAAAGCCATACTTCTATTATGATGAATAAGTCCATGTTATTGAAGAAAATAAACTTCTTTTGAAGTCACAAGTGGACAACAGAGCAGAGATCTTAGAGGAAAGGTAACGGAGTCTGTGCTGTCTGTCCCATTCACTGCCCGGTAACGGAAGATGCTGAGGTGCAGGTGCACAGTGCTTCTCTGTGCCCTGGATGCCTGCAGAAATTGTTGATTTTCTTCAATAACGAGGACTTATTCAGCATAATGGAAGTATGACTTTACATATCGCTATATTAGTAATGGACTGGGGGGCAGTGTTAAGAGGTTGATAGTTCCACTTTAAATAAAAAATAAAAAAGACAAAGAACATTTGGAGATTCTAACAAGTTACAGTCAGCTCAATAAAGAGAATATCAGGATTAACACCTTAAGGGCTGGCACGCACGCAGTCAGCACTTGAGGACCACGGAGCATTATTAATTTATTTAATTTTTTATTCCTATTCAGGGCTCCCTGAACAGCGTGCAGCCATGCGGGGAGCCCTAAAAATCGATGACTTACATGTACGTCAAGGGTGCTTTAGGAACATCCACCCATGACATACATGTACGTCCTGTGTCGTTAAAGGGATAGTAACACTTCGTTTTATCTTCATTTTATTTTGTAGTTATTAAAAAAAACATGAAGAACGATATAAGTCTTATCTCTCAAACCTTTATGGTTTGAGAGATATTCACAAGCAACGTTTCCCCTCCAGCCCCTTTTACCTAGTGTAAGCCATCTCTTCTCAGATGTGGAATGCAGTCCATAGACCAGACAGATAACAGAAGGGGACAATCTTCCTATGAGAACAATGAAAACCCTGCCCCCCTTGACAAGTTTTTCAGGTTTTTCCCTTATCTTAATTGAAGATTGTCCCTCTCTGCAATCTACCTGGGCACCTCCCTTCTGACTTGGCTGAGCAGTGTTACATCAGTAAAAGGGGCGGGAGGGGGATACTTTATCATTCAATTACTCTTGAACTACAAGTCTGGCAGAATTGAAATAACACTCTCCAAAGTCCAAATACTATGATGATTAATTGGAGCTGCTTTTATTATGAAACATTACTATCCCTTTAAGGTGTTAACCAAATGGTACATTGAATGTTATATAGACTAATCGTGCATTACAATGCATGGGTTACAACTGGTAAATATCAACAGCATTGTTTTTCCAACATATTATATTGTTCATTTTTCTGGGGGATATAAGAAAATAGATATTGGCCATGAGCAACGACATATTTTTTTACATTTCCCAGAAAACAAAATAAAAAAATATGATAGGTTAAAAGAGGTAGTGAACAAAAATCAAAACAAATGAAGATTGGCAGAATCCTCCACTTACCGAATCCAATGGTCTTCCCACAATTGATATTCTGGGAAAACAGCAGGAGACGCGTTACTCCTTTCATGTTCCTTTTTGGCCTTCTCCATGGCTTTCTCGTAGGTTTCTTGAGCCTAAAAGAATTAAAAGCCCAAAAAGGAATCGATAGCTTTTCATCTACACGATGTGCATGTGTGCCTTCTGCACCAAGAAGCAGATCGATGAAGTTACAGTCGTATGGAAAATTCAAAGTGAATGAGATCAGCATGGGATCGGCCACACTGGAGTGTTTGTCATCTATTCTTTGCGAGTTAGACTGTCTTTAACCCTTTGTGTGCCAATGGGATATACAAATATTTGGCAGTTAAGGTGGTGGCACTCAAAGGGTTAAAACAGGGATCTAATGACAGCAGACACTCATTAAAGTTAATGGGATTTAAATATTATATGGGACACACAAGGAAACAATATGGAAAGTGGTAAAAATATATGCACTGTATTGTAGAAAAGTTTTATTGCAAATATATATAAAAATATATGTATTTATTTTAACCAAATCACTCATCTGATCCCTCTGCAATTTCTAAAGAGGGGAGTGAACGCATACCACTAAGGTGGGGTCTAAGAATGTACAAACTTGATCCCTGCCCAAATATTGCATTACTACTGGACACATGCAAAGCAAAAATAGATGATTTATGAAAATACAAGAGGGAAAAGTCTGTCCCAGTGCAGACTCTGTATTACCAATTGGAAGTACTCAGATCCACCCAACCCTGTAGGAATCAGCAAAGGATAAGGAAAGCAACAGAATTTATATATAATTTGGTCTGAATAGTTGGATTAGCATTACTATATTCAGGACAGCATATTTTTCAGTATAGTAAAGATTTATATTGCTGGGGTTCCAGTAGATATAAATGTGGGGGTTATTTCAGAAGGTCTTTACATAATTTAGGAAGCCACATATAAGCTTGAAGCAGAAGGCATTACATTTTGTTCAGTTTTGCAAACCAAGCACACGTAGAAGCCCGTTTCAGTGAAAGAATTATTTTTTATAAACACGATCTCAGCTCAGCTGCAGAGCCGCCTGATGCACATAAGATTGTCGTATGACAGCTTCCCCTGCAGTCAGCGTTCAGTCAGGGGGGAACTTTGAGCGCTATCATCTCTCAAACCATAAGGGTCTGAGAGATGACACTGGGGGCAATAAGTTTCTTTTTAACAAAGCTACAATATGGGTATTACATAGTAACATAGTAACATAGTAGATAAGGCTGAAAAAAGACATGCGTCCATCAAGTCCAGCCCATGCCAATAACACCCCTGTTGATCCAGAGGAAGGCAACAAAAAAGCCCTCTGGAGCAATTTCCAATGTAGGTGTGTGTGTGACTGTGTCAAATAGTTCCCTGGCTCAATATCCTATTTGCTTTGAAGCCATCTGTCATAACTGTCAATATTGTTCTGTGCTAGATAGGCATCCATTGCTTTTTTGAATGCAGTTACATTATCTGCAAGCACAGCATCCCGAGGCAAAGAATTCCATAGCCTTACCGCCCTTACTGTAAAGAATCCCTGCCTGTGTTTTAGTCGAAAGCGCCTTTCCTCAAGTCTTAATGGATGACCTCTTGTTCTTAGCTCAGCTCTTTGCATAAATAATTCATTGGATAGTTCTTTGTATTGGCCTTGAATGCATTCGTAAATGGTAATCATATCACCCCTTAGACGTCTCTTTTCTAATGTAAACAAACCCAGTTTGGCTAGTCTCTCTTTGTAACTCAGATCCTCAAATCCCTTTATCAGTTTTGTTGCACGTCTCTGCACCTTTTCCAGTTCAGTAATGTCTTTTTTTAGAACAGGCGCCCAAAATTGTACTCCATATTCTAGATGAGGCCTAACCAAGGATTTATACAGAGGTAGGATAATGTTAGCATCCCTTGCTTCTACACCTCTTTTTATGCAGGCTAGTACTCTATTTGCTCTTGCAGCAGCTGAGTGACTCTGCACACTGCTGTGAAGACTATTGTCTATCAGTACACCTAAATCTTTCTCTAATGAGGATTTCCCAAGTTGTTTCCCATTTAGAGTATATGTAGCAAGTTTGTTTCTACAACCCAAATGCATAACCTTACATTTATCTACATTAAATGACATCTGCCACTTTTCTGCCCATTCACTTAGTTTATCTAAATCCTTCTGTAGGGAAAAAACATCGAGCTCTGTATGTATTTCCTTACATAGCTTAGTGTCATCAGCAAAGATTGAGATGCTACTTTCAATTCCCACTTCTAGATCATTAATAAACAAATTAAAAAGCATTGGGCCCAGGACTGAACCCTGCGGTACCCCACTTATAACCCTAGACCAATTTGAAAAAGTTCCATTTACAACAACTCTCTGCCATCTATCATTTAACCAGTTCTCAATCCATGTACAGATACCACCACCCAAACCGAAGCCTTTTAATTTATGCAGTAACCTGTTGTGAGGCACTGTGTCAAAGGCTTTTGCAAAATCCAAGTATACTACATCAACAGCAATTCCCCTGTCCAAATTACTACTCACTCTTTCATAAAATGCAAGTAAATTAGTAATTTGCAAGTAATTACTACCCCTTTAATTCATACCATCTGAACAGAACACTGACCAATCAAGTAAATTTGCAATACCTGTTCAAAGAAGCCATGTTGTTCGTAAGCAATGGCAGTGGCTGTTTCGGGAAATTTGCAACGTTTCTGCCATAAACCAGCCCACATATCTTCCTCTTGTAGAAGAGAATATAACTCAGCCAAGGAATCCAGGATCTCCTGAAAAGAGTACGCAAGCGCATTAAACAGGCCATTATTTATCTTATGTATATTGTTTGAAATAAACCTCTAATAAGAAACATCATGAACCACATGTACATGGAAGATTGCACCAATTACGGATTATGAAATGGAATAAAATTGTTCAATTAATTACCTATTTCTGTCAGTCTTCCCACAGCCCCAAGGGACTATATATGGGCATTGACATGTTCTCTAAAAAGGTGAAATGTAAATAAGTAATAAGTAGGTTAAAGGGGAACTACCACCCCTCAACAACTTACGCTTGAGTGGATGTTCATCTGGCGACTAGCTGCTTAGTAGCGCTAGTCGCCAGAAATCTTACCCGGTTCTGCAGATATCGGCGTTTTGCGGATGGTGACAGAAGCAGGAAGCACGGACGTCTCGTCACAGTGACGTCCGTGCGCCTGCTCTGTCAGTCCCTTTTGGAGCCAAATGGCTCCAAAAGGGACTGACAGAGCATGCGCACGGACGTCACTGTGACGAGACGTCCGTGCTTCCTGCTCCTGTCACCATCTGCAAAACGCCGATATCTGCAGAACCGGGTAAGATTTCTGGCGACTAGCGCTACTAAGCAGCTAGTCGCCAGATGAACATCCACTCAAGCGTAAGTTGTTGAGGGGTGGTAGTTCCCCTTTAAGTTTTTTCAACAGAATAATTTTCCAAGGTAGGAGGTCCTTCATAGAATGGCATTTTGATATTCTTTTCTTCCCATTGTACCTACAGTTCTCTCTAGGTCACTCCTGGCTTGACACCAACTTGTCTCTCCTAGCTTATCTCCCCCATCAGCGACACCTCCGACATGGAAATCGCCCCCAAACACACAATTGCAAGAACAAGACGTAAGGTAACACGGTGTCTTATATGAGCCGGTGGGATGCTAAACTGTGAGTATCACTTTTTGTTAGCATCTTTGTGATGACACATCCTGTATCATAGAATATGGTCTCTCCTCCTGTGTATATTTTCTTTATAGGCTGTACTAAGTCTTTTTTTCTGTAAAATAATTTTCTAAGAAATCAACCTTTATGATTTGATCAACAGTGTGGCCCTGTACAGAATGAGCTATGTTTGAGACCAAACTTGGCACTTTTGGTGTTTCTGGAAATGTCCCCAGTGCGTCTCTGTCTTGATTAAAGGGATAGTAATACCTGAAAATAAGTTTATTTTATATTGTAGCCCTTAAAAAACATGAAAAAATGATATAAGTCTTATCTCCCAAACCTTTATGGTTTGGGAGATATTCAGAAGTAAAGTTTCTCCTGGAGTGATGTCATTGCTCCACCCTTCAGATTT
The DNA here is from genome assembly GCA_037306005.1 of Rhinophrynus dorsalis. NCBI lineage: Eukaryota > Metazoa > Chordata > Amphibia > Anura > Rhinophrynidae > Rhinophrynus > Rhinophrynus dorsalis. The sequence goes on from CM074725.1 coordinate 51,184,773, forward strand.
GGAATCCGGTCGCCCGACCAGCAGTGCCTCTCCAGAAGTGCTGAGATCACGATCTTTAAAAAGAATTTCTTAATTGGAATGGTCTACAAAGTGTGCTTTCAAGCCAGGCACACTTTGTACACAGTTCCAATGAAGTAGTTATTTTCAAAGATCGTGATCTCGGCACTGCTAAAGAGCTGCCGGTTGCTGTGGACCGAATTCCAAATCTGTCCACTAGATGGCAGACTTGGCTGAAACAGCAAGGAAAAGTGAACTATACTATATTTTACATATGAATATCTCCCAAACCATAAAGGTTTGGGAGATAAGACTTATATCATCTTTCATGGTCTTTTAAGGGCTACAATATAAAATAAACTTATTTTCAGGTATTACTATCCCTTTAATTCATGACACAATGCAAGGTAAGATTTGCCCAGTGTATAATCTACAATAATTAGAACAAAGTGCGACCAAGAAAGAGGTTAATTTCTCCAAAAAACAATTTATTTTTAACCCTTTGAGTGCCAGAGGGGGATGCAACACTCAAAGGGTTAAAAATAAATAGCAAGCACAACGTATAGACAGTTTTAATTGTTTTTAAAATTAGTTAATTTATATCAGAGTGACAGGTCCAGTTTAATAGGGATCCACATGTATAATGCATTCGGCAAAGGAAACAGAGCACCGTGAACATTCTGTCAGTGCAGTAAAAGATTATTACTTTCATCCTGTCTCGAGGCCAAAACCTATATAAATCGAGTTGACAGAAATGCTGATACAGAGGGTAGTACCTGCTGAGGCGGGGTGATGCTCTCCTGCTCGTAAAACTCAGTTGTTTGCTTTGGCTTGATCTGTAAACTTAGACCTTTCTCAAAGGCCTGGTGTTCCAGCATAAGCGTGGAGCGGAACCACAGGTTGTGTGTCTTGCCCAAGTACTTGAGCACGCAGGGTCTGATGGGAATCGGTGGGACACACTGTGACATGGCTTCTACAAAGCAGTTCAAGGCACTCGGTTGGCAATCTCGCTGCACTTGGTGGCTTCCGCTGCACAGGAATGGGCTGATTTCCCCTGCCAGTGCCTGGGAACAGAATGGAATCTCAATGATTGAAAGCTCCGGCGAACTGGGAGCCCCTTACCACCTGCATTAGTACAGAACTTCTAGGAGTATTGTGATGCTGCCTTATGAATATCAAACAGCCTCAACTGCAACACAAACACTACCAGAAAAGTATATAAAAGTTATCACGTAAATCTGAAACTAGCTAATGTGCACGTTATACGGGTATTAGCTATGTGTGCCTCGATAAAGATAACAGATGAGTGTTGGTACCGTGTTAGCTGTAGAAATACAAGAGGCATGGTAACATGCCTGAGGAAGAGACCTAAGGTCTTGAAAGCTTGCATTCTAAATCTAATTAGTTAGCCAATAAAGGTATCAACAACTATATTTGCCTTCGATACAAATAGAAACACTATCTTCACAAAGTTGAATGCCCTAAACACTAAATTAGAGGTGGGTAGTAGGAGTGCTGAACTACTGGTCCCATTTGACGAAGGGATGATGGAACTCCAGGAACAGCTAGGAGACCTTACATTGCCATCCCTGCAATAAATCCATTCCCTATACCAAGTGTAACAAAGTGTTAACCCAGATTTTAATCACAACCTCTAACAATAACATTTAACCCTCCCCTGTTAACCACTAACACCTTGCAAAAGTATTCACCCCCCCCCCTTTGGTATTTTTCCTGTTTTGTTGCATTACAACATGGAATTAAAATGGATTTTAATTTGGATTTAATGTAACTGACATACACAAAATAGTCTAAACTGGTGAAGTGAAATGAAGAAAATAACTTTTTTTAAAAAAATTCTAAAAGAATAAAAAATTGAAAAGTGGTGCATGCATATGTATTCACCCCCTTTGCTATGAAGCCCCTAAATAAGATCTGGTGCAACCAATTACCTTCAGAAGTCACATAATTAGTTAAAGTCCACCTGTGTGCAATCTAAGCGTCACATGATCTCAGTATATATACACCTGTTCTGAAAGGTCCCAGAGTCTGCAACACCACCAAGCGGCACCACAAAGACCAAGGAGCTCTCCTAACAGGTCAGGGACAAAGTTGTGGAGAAGTACAGATCAGGGCTGGATTATTTAAAAAAAAAAAAAAAAAAAAAAAAAAAAAAAAAAAAAAAATACCCAAACTTTGGAAATCCCACGAAGCACCATTAAATCCATTATTAATAAATGGAAAGAATATGGCGCCACAACAAACCTGCCAAGAGAGGGATGCCTACCAAAACTCACTGACCAGGCAAGGAGGGCATTAATTAGAGAGGCAACAAAGAGACCAAAGATAACCCTGAAGGAGCTGCAAAGCTCCACAGAGGAGATTGGAGTACCTGTCTATAGGACCACTTTAAGCTGTACACGCCACAGAGCTGGGCTGCACAGAAGAGCGGCCAGAAGAAAGTCATTGCTTAACCCCTTCACGTCATGTGATGTACCTGGACCGTCACGCTGGTCCGGCACTTAAGGACCGGTGACGGTCCTGGTACGTCACGTACTTTTACTCACCACGCTCCTGCAGTAATACCGGGGACTGAAGTTGATCGCTCCAAGACTGGAGCGATCTCTTTAAGCCCTTCGTTCGACGTGCCGCCCCATGTGATCAGTCACGTGGGACTGCATGTCGAACGCGCCTATCTGGTCCTTAAAGGACCAGACACCCCGGGACTGCTGGTCGTTAAGGGGTTAAAGAAAAAAAAACAAAAAACAAATTTCCTGTTCGCTAAAAGGCATGTGGGAGACTCCCCAAACATGTGGAAGAAGGTACTCTGGTCAGATGAGACTAAAATTGAGCTTTTTTGGCCATCAAGGAAAACGCTATGCCTGGCGCAAACCCAACAACTCTCATTACCCCGAGAACACCATCCCCACAGTGAAGCATGGTGGTGGCAGCATCATTCTGTGGGGAGGTTTTTCATCTGCAGGGACTGGGAAACTGGTCAGAATTAAAGGAATGATGCTTGGCGTTAAATACAGGGAAATTCTTGAGGGAAACCTGTTTCAGTCTTCCAGTCTTCATAAGACATGAACACTCACATGCTGTTGCCTATCGGAAAGGATTTTCCACAATCTGGGAAAAAGCTGGATCCAAATCTTCTCAGCAAGTGGGGTTGAAATGTGGCACAACTGAACAAAGGCACTCAGGAGAGCTCCAGTCTGTAACAGACACATTGGTAAATGGTTAGACACCCTAACACCCAAAATGTTAAAAGCCCTAAAAGCACTGACATGTCACCCCCTCTCAATCATTTATATAGAAGTTTTCTTTTAGCGATTATGTTTGGGGCCAAGTCTAAAATGGTTCACTACTTATAATGGATTGGTACTATAGATGTAGGCTGGGTTTACCTGTGAAATTGTTCTGACAACATATAATAAACTGTCCATTCCCATTGTAATTGGATTAATACTATGTTATTTATATCTGGATGAATGCAGGATGCATAGTTGAACTGACTACATTTCTGGCTTTGGCCAAGACAAATATATCACTGTGAACTTGGTTAAAGCATAGCACTTGAATATATACACAATTTTAAACTGAGTGCCAGAGGTGTGCCCTCACCTCTCTTGCATGCAAGGAATTCATTTAAACAGATTACATCATAACCATTGATCTACAGCAGGCACTTTTATGTAATGTATTGCTCGCCATTACAGTTCTAAATTCACACAGAGGAGTAAACTGCACTGCGGAGAAACTAACCACAAAAAGTTTAACGTCAATAAAACTGTACAAAGTAACAGGCATCCCTTACACTGACCTTAACCTCTCGAAGTGAGTCCAGGAACTTATCGTGTCTGTTGGTCAGCATGTGCAGCTGGTTACCAATGTCCTTTTCTGACAGTTCTTTGGTTTTGGGATTGGTACTCTGATCCCCTGGGGCTAGCTCGATATCAATCTCTACATCCTGGAGAGAAGGTGTGTAAAGGTCACAGAGCAGTTTTTTATGGCCCATTTATTTTAAACACTGGAAGGTGGACACAAGTACATGCAGCAGTCATTTGAACTTCAACAATGTTAAAGGGAATCTGTATCATTAAAGGGATAGTAATATGTAGTTTTATCTTTATTTTATTTTGTAGGCATTAAAAAAACATGAAGAACGATATGTCTTATCTCTTAAACCTTTATGGTTTAAGAGATATTCACAAGCAAAGTATCCCCCCCCCTTCAGCCAGATCAGAAGGGAGGTGCCCAGGTAGACCGCAGAAAGGGACAATCTTCAATTAAGATAAGGGAAAAAGCTGAAAAACTTCTCAAGGGGGGAAGGGCTTTCATTGTTTTCATACAAAGAAGAATGTCCCCTGCTGTCACCTGTCTGGTCTTACAACCAGATTCACATCTGAGAAGAGATGGCTTACACTAGGAAAAGGGGTGGGAGGGGGAACTTTGCTTGTGAATATCTCTTAAACCATAAAGGTTTGAGAGATAAGACTTATATCATTCTTCATGTTTTTGTTAATGCCTACAAAATAAAATAAAGTTAAAACGAAGTATTGCTATCCCTTTAAGTGGCTCTTAGCGTGTGTGAGAAGGTGGGAGTCCTCCATGTAGCAGTCATATATGTCCATATTATGTTATACTGGAACAGTAGTACATCTGTGGCATTTCACTTTTGGAAATTGTTTACATGGTTTGGAAGAACCATAGGTGGAGTTTCCTCTACAGGTTTAGGAATTAATTTATATATATTAATAAAAGCATTTTCCTTCCTTATACAAGAGTACTCCCATTGTGATGCTTTATTTAAAGTTATTAATTCTCAACCATTTTCTTTAATAGTGCCCTATAGCCAGGGCTGCATTGTGATCACCTGCGAACCAACAGGGGAGGAGGAAAGGGGACTGAAAGAAAACCCTGGGAGTTCCCCCGCTGGTCCCACCAGAAGACACAGCTGCAGCACTGAAGGCTCACAGTTTAGCCTCATGTCCTGCAAGGTGTACCACACAGACCCTCCATGTCGGGCTTGAATGCCACTTATTTCCAGGTTGTGTTCCTGTAAAGAGGTCAGGTTTCCAAAACAGTTTTGAGCCTGAGCAGTGCAGCCCAGGGCTTGTTATCAAATCTGCCCCCATAGGAAAAATGTGATACTTGCCAATTAATCAAAATACAATGTTATCACAAGTCACCACCAGGTGGTTCTGTTATTGCTGCCTGTGGATAATTTCAGTTAGGAAACAAACTCCTCATAGAGAGACAACAGGGGAAAAAATATTATATATTATTATTTTATATATATATATATATATATATATATATATATATATATATATATATATATATATATATATATATATATATATATATATATAGATATATATATATAGATATATATTTTGACATAACTTTCAACGTCACATACTTACAGCTAGCACATGTAAAAATTCATTATTCACGTTGCAGCTCAAAAATATAATCCTAAACTTGCTTTTTAACGTGTTTGTGAAAATTTTTCGGTTCAGAGAGCATTTATTTAAAGGGGATCTATCACCCCTACGCATGTTTGTCTAAAAAGTTTGTTTATATAGCAACTACATGGAGTAATGTTTTTTTTTTTTTTTAAAATAGTTATTTTGCCGAAATTAAGCTTGCAAAGAGGATCCCATGTCTTCCTTCCGGACAGACTGCGGGTACAGCTCTGTACCGCGGTCTGTCACTCTTCCTCTGCTCGTCTCCCTCTATCCAGCCTCCTCCAATGATGCTTTCTGTAAGTAAGCTGGAGAGCTTTCATTGGCCAGAGAGTGCTCCAGCTTACATGCAGAAAGCCTCCATCATTGGAGGAGGCTGGATCAAGGGAGGGGAGCAGAGGAAGAGTGACAAGACTTCTGTACCGCATTCTGTCCAGATGGAAGACACGGTATCATCTTTACAAGTTTAGTTTCTGGAAAATAAAGATTAATAAATAAATAAAAACATTACTCCATCTAGCTGTTATATAAATTAACTTTTTAGACAAACATTTACAGGAGTGATAGATCCCCTTTAATGTTGCTTCTGCTGTTTGCTTTGAGAGTTAAGAGCTGTTGTTCTATCAAGTATGATGCACTAAATAGAACTGGTTCTGGGGCAAACCAAATTATCCATATGAATCCAGATAAATATTCTCCTTTGATTTAAATTAGGCATTTAATCTCCTGAATGCTAGAGAGGTCTCCAATGAACTGACTTGCAATGCGTTGGAGAACTCTCTAGAATTCAATGGGTTAAAAACCCCATTTAAACCAATGGGAATTATGGGAATGTTTAGTAACAAGTGAAATCTTGAGTTTCATGGGGAGAAAAAAATATACCTCTTCCTTGGACTCGCTGTTCTCCCTCTCCCTGGGCTCCTGTTTGACGTGGGTTACCATGGCAAAAGCTGCCCGATCGTGACTGTCTGCTAGATTGATGACATTAGTGATAGATGGGAGCATGGCACCCTGACAGCTTGTGCCAATTGTGGTGTTCCGCTCGCACACCGCCAGCAGAAGCTAGAGAGAGAAATGGGAGGTGGAAAGGTAAAGTTTTGATAACAGGGTGATCACAGTTTCTGTTGGTGAGATAAAGGAGCAGTAAACTTTTATTATGAAACAAAACATGTTATGGCTTTTGGGAGATTTTTCTCTCAAATGTTATTACAGCCCAAACATTTTGAAACTATTAGCAACAGCTAGTGTCCAGAATACATTTTTTAAATGCCCCCACCTATGGGAGAGCTTGAGTCACTGACTGTGGCTCTCTACACAAAGTGAATGGAGCACCACCACCACCACCTGGTGACCAGAACATAAAACTGCAATTTAATGTAATGAAAAAATATTTGGCGCTGTCATAACTTGGAAAAGTCTAACAGCAGTACCATTTTTTATTACTCAGAAGGAAAAACAAAATCCCATACACAACACCATTATGGATTTTTTTTGTGTACTTACCGATAAATCTATTTCTCTTGGTCCATGGGAAACACAAGAACCATGTGTTAAAGTCTCCTCCACCAGGAGGGCAGGACACTTAAACAAAAAAGGTGGAGACTCCTATCCACTTCAGACTCACATGAGCATGCTCAATGTTAACATATAGCAAAGATGAAAGAAGAGAAACAAAAGTATTTTTGAATCAGTAGAATAGTAGCAATGACAGAGTCAGAAAACCCTTCTTTCTCAAGATGCTGGCCTCAAGAGCCAAATCGTCAAATCAGCTTCCTCACCTGTGGGTGAAACAGTGGACCCAGTGTCAAATATTCTGGAAGAAGAGGAAGCAGAACCCATTCCACCATGAGTGTTTGGGAAGATCTAAAAACCAGGTCTGATGGGGCCCCAAATAGGGAGATCAGGAAGACATGAGCTCATTCCATCATGATTTTCCTTAGCATCATGGGAACTGGGAGAAACGTATGCCAGAGGAAAATACCATGGAATGACCATCATGTCCACACCAAGAGGCCTACCACAGAACCAACAAACCTTAATGTTCAGCTGAAAGGCCATTAGGTTCACAATCTGGAGACCCCATGGTAAAACTATCAAGCCGAATATGCTCTGAATGAGCTCACAATTGCCAGAATCCAGTCACTGACAAGTGAGAAAGTCTGCCACAGTGTTATCTACCCCTCAAATGTGAACTGCAGAGAGATCAGACAAGTGAGCCTCTGCCCACACGAGAATCAGCCTGATCTCAGACCCATGCAGACGCACTTTCTTGTCCCTCCCTGGCGGCTGATGTAAGCTACGGCTGTGGCATTTTCTGAGCGGATCTGTACCAGGTATCCCAGGAGGCATCGAGACCAATATTGCAGAATTAGGTCAATCGCCTGAAGCTCCAGATCATTTATGTACCGAGAGCTCTCTGCCCTGATCCAAAGACCCTGAGCAGTCTAAGGTCCCAGAGTGGCTTCCTAACCTCTCAGGCTGGAGTCATAGGGACTATAACCCAACTTGGGGTAACCAGCAGCCATATTAGAGACAATGGAGACCTCTGGAGCTACCAATGAAGGTACTCCTTAGTCCTGTTGGGGGGGGGGAAGAGAGAGAGAGAGAGAGAGAGACACCATGGGAAAGGCAACACTGCTGTCTGGACCAATTCCGGAGAATTTCCAGCTGCAACTCCCACATATGAAACTGAGCAAACAGTTCTGCTTCCAGAATAGAGTATAAGTAACCTAACGCATTCATGTACTCCAGCACGGTCTCAGATGGCCGGGATGCTGTCTGAGACATTTCAAGGGACATTGACAATCTTTTTATCTGGTAGAAAAACCTTCCCTAAAGAAGTGCTGAATTTCACATCAAAAAAGTAAAGGACCTGGGACGAAAATCAGTGATGATTTCCTGGGATTAAGAACCGTGTTGCTCCACAACGGACACCCATGACTGAATGTGAATGCACAAGGTTTGCTCTGATTGAGTCTTTAGTAAAATGTCATCCAGATAGGGAGTCAAAGAGATTCCTTGAGAACCGACGTGAGTCGCTAGGGCTGACATGACCATTGTGAATACCCGCGGAGCAGATACCAGCCCAAATGGAAGAGTGGAGAATTGGAAATGACAATTTGCAATGGAAACTACAGGAAATGCAGATGATTTGCTTGGATAGGGATGTGCAGATTAAGCATCCTTTATGTCTAGAAGCCCAAAACTTTTCTGCACACATGAGAACAATGATGGAGTGAAAGGTTTCCATCTTGATCCATGAAGCAAGCACAAAATGGTTGAGGCATATAGGTCCAGAATAGGAGGTCATCTGCCGTCTTTTTTGGAAACAATAAAAAGAATGGACTAGAACACTGTGAATTATTCTTGAGAAGGATCCGATATCAACATCTGCATGTCTAGCAGAGAAGAAACGGCATCCAGACTTAGATGGTTTCGCCAAAGTCTGAGTAGGAGCCACAGAGAAAAAGGGACAGAGTACCAGAACATTCCCTAGGGTGCCCAATCTGCATGTTGAGCAATAGTTTAAAGGGACCCCCCTGAAGTCTTAGCAGCCTCAGACTTGCCCAGCTTCTCCTTTAGGTTCCGGCGTAATCAGGAGACCCCCCATAGTTCTTGTGTTCTACAAAGGACGTAACAGAAATTATTAAAAGTTCACTGCCGATTTAACCCTATGAATGCGTTGGATACCTCTCTGGCATTCAAAGAATTAAATTCAGCAAGTAAAACAGAGAAGTATGCTTGTTTTGCAGGTTCAGAATTACCCACTTAAAGAAGGTCCTACAAGCACAATACAATTAGAGAAAATAAAATTAGTCAAAACAAACAGAACCAGTGTATGACCACATTATGGTCCATACACACAAAGAGAGTGGAACAAGTTTAGGCCAAACCAAATGCACCATTAAACACTTATTCCTCATATCTTCACTTGACTTGAATGGGAATTTTAACTGATTGAATACCAGGTTTCTAAATTGCTCATGGAAAAGTCTCCAGCATGTAAGGGGTTAAAAGTCCAATGGGCATTAGGGGACTCTCTTTTTATTATTTCTTTCCTATGTTGCAACCTGGTCTACCTTAGACGTGGTTCAGATTTCTTTCTACATATGGCCCTATATGTTGTAATGGTGCAATTCAAGGTTAACCCAACAGCAGGATAAGAGATAAATATAAACAAATCCATACTTTAAATTCCCAATTAATTAAATGGCACTTTTTAATCATCTGAGTGCCAGGGCCAATGCATTGGTTACCTATCTGGCACTCCAAGGGTTAGACCCTTGAATTTATCACAATGTATTGAAGATCTCCTTAGTATTCAAGGTCCATTTAAATCAACTGTAATTTTAATTTTTCCAGATAGTGAAGTTGGTTTTCCTCAAAATTGCACCACTCTGTTTTATACATACTACCATTTTCCCTAGTAATGTACAAGTAGACAGATGGAATACTTCTTATAACATAAGTTCTAGATCACCTGAAGTCAACAGTAGCCAACCTACAGCCCTTCAGATGTTGTTGGACTACGGTTTCCACCATCCTCAACTTGGTGATGGCAAGCTGAGGATGAAGGGGGATATAGCTCAACAGCTGCTCTTGGGGTTACAGGTTTCCTATTACTAACAAATCAAAATGTTGCTGAAGTCTACTTAACATATGCAACAATAGTTCATTAACACCTCCACTTTAATATTGCTGTCCACCACTGTTTCCCATTCTGTGGACCTACCTCGAGGCACTGCTTTATCCAGAAATGGTTTCCCATAGCCTCCCAGTTCTGCGAGCATGTGACATAGAGCAGCCTATCATAGACACGACGCTTCATAGAGGTGTCAAACACCTCAAAGAACTTTGCCCGTATAAGCGGCTGAGCACAACGTAGCCCAGAAAGGAATGCGGGTTCCAGCTTGGCTGTGAGTTCACTCCCAGAAAGGTTTTCATCTCTGACAAAAAAAAAAAAAAAAAAAAAATTACAAAAAAACATTACATTATTCCAATGCCATACAATGTCGATTTACCAACCTGACAGCATTATTGATTATGTTATTGTACACCAGTAACATGGAGATGCAACGATTAGATTTCAAAATAAAAGAAAATGATTCATAATAAAAATTCTGAAGATGTTAATCCAACTTGGGGAAGTCCAATGGGAGCTTAGAGCTGTTATATCAAACAACATCTGTTCTAATGGCTGCCTGCAGGCTCTAAGGTTGGATGCAGCCTACAAGTGTCACTGGTGGGTGAGCAAGCCCATATCAGTTGACTGACCAATATATGACCCATACCCATTAAATATGTCCCAGCACAATCTAGAACACTGCTATACAACGGAATGGCCAAGAAATGCACAACACAGGTTTAAAAACAACAAAAAATCTAACTAGTGTTCAGATGACAATGGATGATACCTAAGAACTAAAGACACTCAGGAATTTGACAAAGTTTCAAGGGAATCCATAATTTCATACTACTTGATCTGAACAAACTGTCTCCTTTAGTCTTTAAAGTGTTGCCATTTCTACCACAAAGGCAGAAGGTGACACCCTGCTTGCCTTAGGTGTGATTAAACAGTGATATCTCTAAGATGTAGCAATTTAAGGGTTCCTCGAGGACTGATAGGAGCACATTTGGGTTAGACTAAGCAGTGACATCACCTAGAATCTATGTTACGGGGAATGCTAAGGGTCAGTATGTTAAAAATCTTAAGGTCTGGTTCAAGTTCCCTGGTTATAACACCAAAAATATTTTTTGTATAGTGCTGTTACAGAGAACAGAATAAAGTGCACCACAGTAGACTTTAGGGCTCATTGCCCATTAAAGTCTGCATATTAACGAACAAGTGAGTTCCAGATATTAGCCACATGCAGAAAGAAGAGAGGACCAGTTCTGGAGCAAAACATTTGCACCATAGGTGACAAAAATTTCTCAAATTCCCACTGATTTAAATGTGGGAATGTAAGCTTCTGAATGCTAGAGGTCTGCGTGGGAGACCTCTCTAGCATTCAAAACGTTAACATCCCCATTTAAATCAACTTGAATTTTCATTTGTTCCAGAATGGCTCCTCTCCTGCGTTGTGCATTTTTGTTCTTCAAACACATAATTTATGATTTTCTACAAGTCTTCCCATTAAGAGTGGACTACTAATGAAATTATTTGATTAATGGTTCTCATTACCTGTAGACATAATTTACAAGGTCCAAAAACTGTGCGTTTAATTCAAGGTCTTCAGGAAAGCGTTTTTCTATGTAGGTCATCATTTTCACCAGCAAAATAGACTTTTCCCGAAGTGTAGGAGTCTGGGCAAAACAAAGATGGTCACATTCTTACATTCACTGACTAAAACTGCATTCAGTAGGCCAAAACGAAGCACAGTACACACACTCAGTGATTACCATGGAAACGTTTGTAACTGAAAATTTACCCCTTGAGTGCCACACCCCTCTGGGATTCAAATAGTTAAATTAGGCTTTTCTTTTTTAGCACCCTGTATACAAGCACTGTCTCCTAAGCATTTCTGCTCAATGTGCTTTAGAACTGACATTCAAAGGGTTAAAAAGACTCATGTCCCCTATGGTGAGGTTAACCTGCACAACTTTGTGTTTAGAAATACATAAGGCATTTTGGGCTGTATTCAAGAAACTAAAAAAGGTGCAATTCTGGAGCAAACCAAATAAATGCTCTATAGGGGACTGATGCAGACTCCCCATATTTCCATTTATTTAGAAAGGACCTTTAATCCCTGGAATGCCAGAGAGATCTACATTGAGGACTCAGTGGGATTTGGGGAGTTTGCATGAATCCCCCTTTAGTGTAGTTGGTTTACTCCACTTTGCAATTATACATAAGGCTCTTTATATTTAATAATGCCTTAAGCCAGCTTGCAATGTAAAACCAAATATTACGCATGTGTGTGTTAATGAAGCCCATGTGGGCACCACACCAAGACAAGCTTCACAAAGGCACATTCTCCAGCTCACCTGATTCGCTGCCATCGGAGTGTTGTTTTTCAGCCACTCCTCTACTATTTTTACCACAGCTCTGAGGATTTTGGCATCTGGGGACTTCTCAATCAGGGAAGTCAGGATGGTCTGAATAAAATTTTTCCTCATTTCCATGCTCATTACTGCCAAGCGAGTCTTCACCAGGTCCAAACTCAGCATTACCAACTCACTTGTGCCTGCTGGGAGATAACAGAACTGGAATTACAGGGTGTGTGGGTGGGGGGGTTAGGCAGCCGGAAACCATTTTGACATCTCACTATATAGCTGGATAGCTGGAATGGCCATGCAGCCTTCCATAAAGAGGATTAGTCTGAATGGAAACCTATGAGCAGTGTGTATAGTCACTTGCATTTTATTATTAGTTATAAAATATTATTACCAGTGTTGGCTTCCGCTGTTCCTGGGGCGGCCTGTGGGTTCAAATGTTCCCTCACCATCTTCTGAAGGGAGCGCATGAAGACGGATATTAGCCTGTCTATATAGCTGGGATTATTACTGCAGGCTGACTTCAGAATCATTAATGTACCTGTAAAATTCAAGAGTAAAGGATTAGGAGCAATTTCCTTCTTTGCAGCAACACAGAGAGCACTTTATGTAGGAAACATTTTTACATCCAAAATCTAATCCTTTACATATTAAAGACTGCTCTGAATTCAGCTGCCCTGCACTGTACGGTATTACCATTTAAACTTTTTTTTGTTGTTTTTTTGTTTTGTTTTTTTACCGAGGCTCCTCACATTTAACCCCTTGAGAACAAGAAGGTTTGCAACACATTGCCTTGCAATGAGCTTCACCAATTTATATGGTTATCAAGGGGCGATAGTAACACAGACACTTAAGAATAAACCCCCATTTACCTTGCTGTGGATAGACAATCCTAATGGCCCTCATGAATACATTCTGCATGGATTGGTTCTCCAAACTAATCTTTAAAGTAAAACGGTCACCTTAAAACACCTTAGGCAATTTGAAAACATCTTGAAAAAAGCAGCTCAAAATCTACCTATACACCATTACACCTTTATACAAAGTAATATGATCGCTGTTTACACAAAATGTACCTTTCTAAGTGTCTTTAACGGTGTATTCATTTTATTTTAAAGTATCCCCTTCCCGCCCTTTTCCCTACGTCATGCTGACTTCCTTTAGAGAAGAAGGTTGGTCCTGATGGAATGCAACAAGGCACAATCTTGAGTGAACATAAGGAAAACCCTGCCCTGCTTCATCGGTCTGTCACATGACCGGCTTTCAGATCTGAGGGAAGGCAGCATGACACAGGGAAAAGGGGCTCAAGGGGGACATTTTAAAATAAAATAAAAATGAAGAATACTTTAAAGGGATAGTAACACTTGTTTTATCTTTATTTTATTTTTTAGGCATTAAAAAAACACGAAGAATGATATGTCTTCTCTCTCAAACCTTTATGGTTTGAGAGATAATATTCACAAGCAAAGTTTCCCCTCCCGCCCCTTTTACCTAGTGTGAGCCATCTCTTCTCAGATGTGGAATGCAGTCCATACAGCAGACAGATAACAGAAGGGAATAATCTTCTTCCTATGAGAACATTGAAAGCCCTGCCCCCCTTGACAAGCTTTTCAGCTTTTTCCCTTATCTTAATTGAAGATTGTCCCTCTCTGCAGTCTACCTGGGCACCTCCCTTCAGATCTGGCTGAGCAGTGTTACATCAGTAGAAGGGGCGGGAGGGGGATAATTTGTCATTGAATTACTCTTGAACGACAACTCTGACAGAATTGAAATAACACTCTCCAAAGTCCAAATACTATGATGGTTGATTAGAGCTGCTTTTATTATGAAACATTACTACTATCCCTTTAAGGACACTTAGAAAAGTAGGTTTCATTATAAAAAAAAAAAGTATGAATAATCGTTGAGGGCTTAATATTCAGACTTTACTATATCTTTAAGTGTACTTAGGGGTTTATTTATAAGGAGGTATTTGTTCTCCAATGAAAAATTTGAAGATTTCATTTGTGTTATTCCAGAGCATGCTGACAAACAAATCAAAATCTCCATGTTAAATTCATGTGTAAAACTCCCAACAAAATATGGTTAACTTTCCAGAATTATTTAACCCTTTGAATGATAGATAGGAACTCAACGGTTTAAGTGCAAGGTCAGCGCTCTTTTTAGCATCTGACCTTGAGCTACTTTGTGGAAATTGATTAAATAAAACTACTGTCTTTCTTAGCATTTTGCACAATCCTCCCTGACACCTGACTAACAGGCAATTCCCGGAGTAAAATTACACCTGTCTGTATAGATCACAAGGGAGGATGGTGAGAGATGGCTCACATTTAAAAACTGTATTCTGCCTGGGCCTTGTTAGGATATTATGCCGGTTTTATTGACAGAACCAATTCTGTGCAGGTCACGTTTGGAATGGATTGGCACAAAAGTCAATCACTGCTCCTGCTAATACCTAGAGGGGAATTTTAAGTGAAGTGGATCAAAGGCAGATGTGTATGGAAAGCATCATTATCTAAAATTACACTTCGCTCTAAAGTATAAGGAGCTGAGGGAACCCTTGAAGAATTAATGTGTCTGACGTGCTTCGGTAATAATACTCTTTCTGATTTCAGCATATGGCCCAATATTCTTTAACCCTTTGAGTGCCAGAGGGGTAACGCAAAGCAATGTGTTCTGTACCCCTCTGGCACTCAAAGGGTTAACCGCTTGGATGGGTTCTTTAACACCCCATGGATGCTTGAGGTTGTCACCGCACTGCTTCTCAAAGCATTGACACCTCTCCGGCATTCAACAGCTTTAACCCTTTGAGTGCCAGAGAGGGGTCTAATACATTGCAATGCATTGGATACCTTTCTGGCACTCAAAGGGTTAAAGTTCTCGTAAATCAGTGGAAATTATTTTATCTGTCCCATAAGGGTAGCTCTTTGGAAGCTAGGAAGGTCTCCAAGCACAATACGATTTCGCTGCCATCCAATGGGTTAATGTACAAGAAAACAACATTTTAAAAGTTTTCTGGTGCAAGAACATAAAAAAGGCAGCAATTTAACATGGACTGGTTCCCAGCATTGGCCCATGATTGAAAGACTCACCGAAAAGCTGAGATGGATTGGCATTAGTGGCCTTTTCATAATTAGTAAGTCCTTCATAAATGACCTTCCCAACAGCAGCATATAAACACTCCAGCTCTTCGTACTTTGATGCAACACTTGATGTGCCTAAGAAAGGAGAAAGTACAGTACAGGATTAATAAAATAAGAGGCAAGCTTGGATAAGAAGGGGCCCAACCCCTATAGACATGTCCCCAATGGGAGGGAACAATCCATTAACATCCAAGCTAAAGTTTTCCTCACTACACCTTCCAGTGTTACAGTTTGTTAATAAATCGCATTTGTTTTTACTCCACATGGTCCTCACTCGATCCTCCAGCAGCCTTCCCTCTCCTCCAGCGCTAAGGGGACTCTAGCGCAGCCCTCCTCCAGCGCTAAGGGGACTCTAGCGCAGCCCTCCTCCAGCGCTAAGGGGACTCTAGCGCAGCCCTCCTCCAGCGCTAAGGGGACTCTAGCGCAGCCCTCCTCCAGCGCTAAGGGGACTCTAGCGCAGCCCTCCTCCAGCGCTGGGGGACTCTAGCGCAGCCCTCCCTCTCCTCTTGCTGGTCCTATACAGCAGCCTTCCCTCTACTCCTGCCGGTCCTCTAGTGCAGCATTCCCTCTTCTCCAGCCGGTCCGCCACACATCCCTCTAGAGCAGCCCTCCCTCTCCTCCAGCCAGTCCTCTAGTGCAGCCTTCACTCTCCTCCAGCCAGTCCTCTACTGCAGCCTTCACTCTCCCCTAGCTGGTCCTTTACACAGCCCTCCCTCTCCTCCAACTGGTCCTCTAGTGCAGCCTTCACTCTCCTCCAGCCAGTCCTCTAGCACAGCCTTCACTCTCCTAAAGCCTGTCCTCTAGTGCAGCCTTCACTCTCCTCTAGCCAGTCCTCTAGTGCAGCATTCCCTCTCCTCCAGCCGGTCCTCTAGTGCAGCCTTCACTCTCCTCTAGCTGGTCCTTTACACAGCCCTCACTCTCCTCCAGCTGGTCCTCTAGTGCAGCCTTCACTCTCCCCTCCAGACGGTGCTCTAGTGCAGCCATCACTCTCCCCTCCAGACAGTGCTCTAGTGCAGCCATCACTCTCCCCTCCAGACGGTGCTCTAGTGCAGCCATCACTCTCCCCTCCAGACAGTGCTCTAGTGCAGCCATCACTCTCCCCTCCAGACGGTGCTCTAGTGCAGCCATCACTCTCCCCTCCAGACGGTGCTCTAGTGCAGCCATCACTCTCCCCTCCAGACAGTGCTCTAGTGCAGCCTTCACTCTCCCCTCCAGACGGTGCTCTAGTGCAGCCATCACTCTCCCCTCCAGACGGTGCTCTAGTGCAGCCATCACTCTCCCCTCCAGACGGTGCTCTAGTGCAGCCATCACTCTCCCCTCCAGACAGTGCTCTAGTGCAGCCATCACTCTCCCCTCCAGACGGTGCTCTAGTGCAGCCATCACTCTCCCCTCCAGACGGTGCTCTAGTGCAGCCATCACTCTCCCCTCCAGACAGTGCTCTAGTGCAGCCTTCACTCTCCCCTCCAGACGGTGCTCTAGTGCAGCCATCACTCTCCCCTCCAGACAGTGCTCTAGTGCAGCCTTCACTCTCCCCTCCAGACGGTGCTCTAGTGCAGCCATCACTCTCCCCTCCAGACGGTGCTCTAGTGCAGCCATCACTCTCCCCTCCAGACGGTGCTCTAGTGCAGCCATCACTCTCCCCTCCAGACGGTGCTCTAGTGCAGCCATCACTCTCCCCTCCAGACAGTGCTCTAGTGCAGCCTTCACTCTCCCCTCCAGACGGTGCTCTAGTGCAGCCTTCACTCTCCCCTCCAGACGGTCATCCACACATCAGCCTTCCCTCTCCCCCCAGCTGGTCCTTTACGCAGCCCTCCCTCTCCTCCAGCTGGTCCTCTAACGCAGTCCTACATTATAATAATGTTTTATAGGAGTATTCTTATTTCTTACTACTATACACCAAAATACTTAAATCCTGATGACTTTGTGATTATTGACATGTTTCATGGATTACGGCTATAATTTCACTTTGGATGTGTCATGGTTTGTTGAATTTAATCTCTGGTCCCAGTAATCTAATAAGCTACTGAATTTCTTCCTGACCCAAAGGTATGTTTGATTTGTAAACACAGACTTGATGGCTATTCTAGAAAGGTAATTAACGATAATTGGCATTTGTAATGATATATGCCTTACAATAACCTAAAGCTAAAATCAACTGCATGGAGGAAAGAAAAAGATCTGCTCTTTTTTACACTCAATTTCCTCTGCATTTCACAATGAGGTTAAAGGATGTTTAACAACTGAAAAATTGCTTTTTCCAATCAAAAAAAGGGACACTATTAGCAATCGGGAAATTATGGAGTACAATCCACATACTTTTCTGTGAACTGGTACAGTCAATTAAACTGCTCTCTGGAAGAGGATTAAAATGTAATCACAAATTGAACTGTAAAACAAAGACTACAAATTCACATAATCTGAAGAGGACACTTGTTCCTGTTCCTTCTGGAGTTTTACAGAATGGACAGTAGGGACCTGTCTGAATATGATACCAATCCGGAAGAGTACCAGGCTGCTGAATTCTGGTATTCAATGAAACGTCTATTATTCAGACCAGGATGAGGCAATGCACGTCAGATTTCCACCAATTAGATAACTAGCTGTAAATAGCTGTACCCCTAACTCCTCCTCTATATTATATCTAGGATGGGATGGGATATCGGTTATGTTATTATACCTTCTAAATTGTGAAGGAGGTATGACTATTTTAAATGAAAACCAACACCTCTAATGATAACCCCAAGTTACCTTTCTATGGTCCAAAAATTCTATTGGACCCAGTGAAATTTACCTTTGCACCTTTGTTCAAGGGATAACATATTTAAAGGGGAACTTTCACCTCTAATACAGTTTATCTCATATGATTAAGCTAGTAAAATTATATGTGGATTGGCTTTTTTTTCTTTTTTTTTTGTAAGCTCAGTACAATGACAAACGGAGCTTGCTGTTACAATATACGTGATTCACCTCAATACGAAGGGACGTGTGAACGTGCTCCCTGGGAGAATTGGAGGACTGGAAAGTTCTGCACCAATGTGCCAACGTTACCCTGTACCGCGCGCAGCACATTGCAAGGCATTACACACCGCTCTATCCTTTAAAGAGTTAACATTATCATGTACAGCGAGCAGCGTTTCCGATCCTGCTAGAACTTGTCACGACGACATCAAAGACTGATTGAAGATGCTACCTCTAGACCTTTTCTGCCCACAGTCAGGTAGACAGGCGAATAGTATTAGGAAGTGTTAGTTTCTCTTTAAACCAATTGGCACCACAAAGATCACCAACACACTGACCTGAAATGCAACGAAAACCCCTCTCGGGTGACAAAGAAAGCGCATATTTACAGTGTCTGATGGGTGGGCAACATATTGCAGTGTAGGAGAAATAAGAACACTATAACACAGCATTTGATTAAAATGGATACGGCTAAGAAAGAATACTCCACCCCCATATTGTAAAGGTTGTGTTAATCAGTATAGAATATTAAAAGAACATTAATACTTTCTCATACATTTGCATATCTGAAACAGAACAGAAAACAGCCTAAAGTAGTGGTCTCAAAATGCATTATTGTGGAGACAGTGTGGGATTTTAAGATACCCTGATCTTGCACATAGGTGTCCATAATTAGTTTAGTGATATTTTGACTGCAACACTGGTGCAAAATCAGGAATATCCCAAAAATGTCTCGCCCGTCTAGGAATCCAGTTTGAACCTAGTGATTTAAAGCAAATAATCCAAAGCTTACAATTTTTCCACTGCAGTCTCAGAATTCCATGTGAACAAACATACAACAGGTCTTGTGATTTTAGGCTGGTTTACTGAATTTTATTGGTGCAGGAATGTATCAATAAAGTTGGGTAAATTGTAAAGCATAGGTCCTGGCTTGCTGCACAGTCTACTATTTGTACTGCATTGCACCATATGGATGACCTGGAGGTCCTGTTTGATTTTAAAACACCTTGATTGTGCCACAGATTCTTTGAAGAATGTAGATGACAACAAATCACACCGAAAACCGTGCAAGCTTTTCATTTTTTGCTGTCAACTGATGAGACTGAGAAGCTCAAAGCAGCTGTGAGAAGGTATATTACATTGTGCATTTCCAACACATGCTTTGTGCAAACAGCAAGCATAAGTTAAGGGACCCATATTATATGGTACTGAAATCTAAACTGTTGCCCATGGAATTGTGGGAATGGAATGGAAACATAAGCTTTGGAGTTTTGCTGGAGAAAGGTTTTCTGACATGCAAATTACAAGTTTCCTATACAGAACAGTCCTAAATACTGAGCTATGGATGTGAAGAATGCTTTGAGAGCAAGTTAGCTGGAGTGGCAATTAGGAAGCTCTCCAGATGATGTTCGACTACAAATTTTCACCATCCTAAGCTGACCATGACTGGAGGCAGGGTGGGAGAGGTGGTAAATCAGAGGAGCCTAGACATTTTATTGATGTGTCCTGCCTCATCATTTCAGAAGTTTACTCCATGGTTCCTGTGTTCACCAATAGTATGAAGGAGGAGAAGAGACTGTAGAGTGACAAAGGTTTATCATGAATGTGAGGGGGGACAGACATACTAGGTTCAGTTGGGAAGATGCTCATCAGTCTGGAGAGTAACGAATGGACAGCTCGGAGGACCTTGGTATTCCCGCACGTCATGCAAGCCGAGATCCCCCTCTGCAGGGGTTTGAAGCTGCTGAGAATGGCTGGATTCTGGAGCACAGTGAGCAGGAAGCTGAGCACTTCCAGCCCAGTACAAATGTTGGCAAAGTTAGCTTGGTTTGTCTGCTCCTGGAACATATTAAAAAAAAAAAAAAAAAAAAAAAAAAAAAAAAAAAATGAGAGGAAAATTGCACCATTTCACATCCATTTCTTCCAAGAGACCCAGTATACAGAATACAACATTGTTTTATAATGCACACTTCAGGCCTTACCGCAATGGCAGCTCAATGAGGCCTATAAAGGTTGCAAGCTAAAGTCACACTATTTAAATGATCAGTAATGTTTTATTATATAATAAACCATATGTCTGCTCCAGCAAAAAATGTGAGTGTGTATTTAGGACATTTTTCATTGTTCCTTATGGTGCAGTTGTTTTACCCCAGAATTATTCCTCTTTTGCTTTCTGCATGCGCTTTCTAGCGCCATAGGCACAAAAGAAAAAAAAAAAAAAAAAAATCAAGCAATTCTGAGGCAAACCAACTGTACTATGGAAAACAAGGTAAAGTGTCAATCAATATAAATAGGACTTTTATCCTCTTGGGTACTGGAGAGTTCTCCATTGTATTCCATAGCAATGTGTTAGAGACCTTTCTAGCTATTGTTTAAAATAGCAATTTAATATATTGGGATTTGGAGTATTATTTGTTCCCTATGGTGCAGTCGGAGTGCCCAGGAATACCTCCACTTTACTTTGTGAATATGGCCCACAGAAGTCTACATTGTGCGTCAGCTGCCAGGTCCCATATTATATGCACTTCTAGCACTTTGAAAGTGCCAATATGATCCATAAATGCAAAAGAAGAGGAAAAAGTAGTCATAACATTTCCTGTCGATTAAAACGGGTTTTGCATTGTGTTTGATAGCTCTTTAGCATTCAGTGGAAAAGATCCCATTTAAAGGGATAGTAATACTTAAAATGTAAAAAAAAAAAAAAATATGTTGTAGGGTTTATCCCCCTGAGTAAAACAAGAGTACTCCCACTGCTGAAAGGTGTTTCATTCAAAAGTTATTAATTTGCAAAGTTGAATTTTTTAGGTGCAATATCACAGTGGCCTGAAATTGTACAGTGACGCTGTTGCTACACCATCCTATGGAGATTTATGGTCCCGGGACCAGAGATGTCCATAGGATCGTGTAGCAACAACGCCACTGTACAATTTCAGGCCACTGTGATATTGCACCTAAAAAAATTCAACTTTGAAAATTAATAACTTTTGAATGAAACACCTTTCAGCAGTGGGAGTACTCTTGTTTTACTCAGGGGGATAAACCCTACAGCATATTCTTTTTTACATTTTAAGTATTACTATCCCTTTAAATAAATGGTAAATTTGAAAATATATAGAATGATGAATAACTGCTCATAACTGTCAGTGGCAGGCAACCATATTCACTGCAAGTCCCCCCCCAAAGGGCTACACTTTATGGTAAAATATTCTAAAAGGTGCTTGAAAAATTTAGATTAACCCCTTGTATGCTAGAACAGACTGGGGACCGCAGGAGAACTGTAAGGGCAGCATGAGGCTCCACAGCTAACCACCATTACCCTACGGGCACCTTTGCAGGCTTAACCCTTTGAGTGCCAGAGAGGTATCCAACGCATAACAATGCAATGAGTTGGATACCTCTCTTGTGCTCAAAGGGATAAATAATAGGCTGCTGATTAGCCATCAAGGCTTGGCAATAACCTGCTGTTTTAGTGACAGTCTTTAGACTCTGGACCATTACCATATCAGAGCTTTATTAATCAGTGGCAGATGAATAACACTTTAGCTTTTGGGAATATGGAGAACATATGAAAGAGCAGGATTGTTCAGTGTTATAATTATGATATGCATAAATTTTTTTTCCAGAAAAAGAGAAATTAAACTCTATAATGGGCAATTGCTCTTTGAACAAACACAACATATCCCTTTGTTAATTTGCGTTTGCAGGCAGATAGCAGAGCCAGGAATTACACAGCTTATTACGAGGAGCTTGTTATTTATGAAAATCATAAAATCAGGATGAGCAAGTGAAATAAAAAGTCAGGTTACAATTCAAGTGGTTCCTTCCTCCTTTAAACTAAGGGTGGGCAACATGAACCCTTCAGACGTTGCTGGCCTAAAACTCCCATCATCCCCTGCCAACTGGAGGGTCTCAAGTTACTCGCCCAAGCTTTAGACAATAAAATCTGGAAGAAAGACAGCGCGAGACAGACAGACAGCGCGAGCGAGACAGACAGCGCGAGCGAGACAGACAGCGCGAGCGAGACAGACAGCGCGAGCGAGACAGACAGCGCGAGCGAGACAGACAGAGCGAGCGAGACAGACAGCGCGAGCGA
The DNA here is from genome assembly GCA_037306005.1 of Rhinophrynus dorsalis. Classification (NCBI taxonomy): domain Eukaryota; kingdom Metazoa; phylum Chordata; class Amphibia; order Anura; family Rhinophrynidae; genus Rhinophrynus; species Rhinophrynus dorsalis. The sequence goes on from CM074725.1 coordinate 51,207,428, forward strand.
GACAGACAGCGCGAGCGAGACAGACAGCGCGAGCGAGACAGACAGCGCGAGCGAGACAGACAGCGCGAGCGAGAGAAAAATATACAGACCGACAGAAAGTGAGAAAGAGACAGACAGAGAGAGAGAGACAGAAACAGAGAGAGACCGAGAGAGAGAGAACCTGTGTTTTCTTTTGGGTGAAAGTATTTTACCAGGAAGGATACAGTGAGATTGTCTCTCGTTTTCAAGTATTTCCTGGGTACCTTATCTTATTTTAGCTACCTAGGAAGGGTAAAAGGAGGAGTTGATCCCACCAGATCTAGAACCTGTAACAGAGGTTTGTAGAGATTATCCAGCTGGCGCAATAACCAACTGAGCCATGTCACTGGCTTTCAACAGTTAAAATAATAGTAATGTTTCAAAATAAAAGCAAATCCAATTAATCTTCATAGTATTTGGGCCACTGAGAGTGTTATTTAAATACGGTCAGAGTTGTCGTTCAACAGTAATTGAATGGTAAAGTATCCCCCCTCCTGTCCCTTTTACTTAGTGTAACACTGCTCGCCTTAGATGTGGAATCTGGTCCTGGGACCAGACAGATCACAGCAAGGGACAATCTTCTTACTGTGAGCATAAGGAAAACCCTGCCCCCCTTGACAGGTTTTTCCTTATGCTCACTGAAGATTGTCCCTCTCTGCAAGCCATCTGCACACCACTTTTCTGTTCTGAGGTGAACAGTGTTACACTAGGTAAAAGGGGCAGGAGGGGGATATTTTATCATTCAATTACTCTTGAACTACAACTCTGACAGTATTGAAATAACACTCTCCATGGTCCAAATACTATGAAGATTAACTGGAGCCGCTTTTATTTTGAAATATTACTATCCCGATAAGATTATGAATATATGGGCAAAGAACTGGAACAAATCTGGAGTAAACCAGCTGCATTATTTGGGACAAATAAACATTCCCATTGAAATAAACGGGGCTTTAAATCCCCTGAATGCTAGAGAGGCCCCCGCATATTGTTAAGTAATGCACTGGGCACCTAACTAGGTGATAAAAGGCTAAAATCCCCATTTAAACAATGGCATTTTTATTTATCCCCTATAGAGCTGTGCATCTGAGACAGAAGGGACCGTTCCCACTAGCAGTCATTATATGCATTCCCATATTGTGAGTAACAGTATGAAGAATGGGAAATGCTTTATTAATACCCACATGTAGGGTCAGATCCATTATAACAAATACACTCACCACAGTCATTAGCAGCTTATCAAACCACTGCAGTTTCAGCTCCGATTTGGGCCACATGTCCGGACGCAAGGCTGTCTTCAGGAGGGTGACACAGCGACGAGACAGCAGTTCTCCCGGAGAGCCGGCTGTGTTAGAATTGTCATTCACCTACACAAACAGCACACAGAGTCAATTTAAATGAGGCTTCAAAACCTTGAATGCCAGAACATTGCATAGGAGACATCTCTTTTATTAAAGGGATTGAATTCAAGTTAAATTTGCTCTGCATTATCAGTTGGCTCTAACTATGGCCTAGATTCTGCTGCAGTTGAGAAGTGTTATCAAATGGTTTTATCCAACAGATTCCCCCACTGATGTCTTTGGAGAAATGTGTAGATAAAACCCATCACCTGTAAAGCAATCCAGGTCCATGTGGAATCTGCTTTTTTTCAACAGGTGAAGCGCACACAAAGGCTGATGTGCCTAAAAACAACTGGAGTAAATCAATTGCACTATCGGGGACAAATAAAAATGCCCTAAATTCTATGGCTTTTAACCCTTTGAGTGCCAGGTGGATATCCAACACATTGCAAAACAGTGATTGGATACCCCTCTGGCATTCAAACGGGATCTCACAATCATTCAAGATGATAAAAGCCAATTAACGGGCAATTTACATTTCTCCCCTCTGGTGCAACCGTGTTGCTCCAGTTCCTCATTGTTCATCCGCCTCGAAAGATTTCCCATTTTGTTGCTTTCCTGTAGGGAATATCTGGCCTATGTATAAAGATGCAAAGATAACCAGGAAGTATATATACCTGGCAGGCTATCCTAATGAGGAAATTCACCACTGTGTCCGTGTGCTGTTTCTCAATGGCCTTAGACAACACGGCGTCTGACCCTGGCAGTGCCTGGCTGCGTCCAAAAACCTGCATCAAAATAGAGCAAAAGAGTTTAAAGGAACACCAAAACCTCCTAATACTCAATCTGTGAAAACGAAAATCCTAGTGTCATAAGAATCTATTCTGCGTGGACTAGTTTTCCAAAATGAATCTCAAATTTGTACTGAATATCGTGTCGAATGGAGGAGGACATGACCAGGGCTGGATTCACATCTCAGGAGCCTGTAGGCACAGAAATTTGAAGCCCCCCCCCCCGTGGGCCATCTGCACTGGATACCTCCACAATGCTCCTAATCTCCACGTTGCGCCCCCCATCATCTCCATATTGCCCTCACATTGCCCCCATCATCTCCATATACCATATTGCCCTCATCAACTCCATACTGCCCCCATCATCTCCATATACTATACTGCCTTCACACTGCCCCCATCAGCTCCATATTGCCCTCACAATGCCCCCATCAGCTCCACATTGCCCTCACAATGCCCCCCATCAGCTCCACATTGCCCTCACAATGCCCCCCATCAGCTCCACATTGCCCTCACAATGCCCCCCATCAGCTCCACATTGCCCTCACAATGCCCCCATCAGCTCCTTATTGCTCCCATCAGCTCCACATTGCCCTCACAATGCCCCCATCAGCTCCACATTGCCCTCACAATGCCCCCCATCAGCTCCACATTGCCCTCACAATGCCCCCCATCAGCTCCACATTGCCCTCACATTGCCTCCCACCCCATCAGCTCCAACTTGCCCCCACCATCTCCACATTGCCCTCCATCGGCTCCAACTTGCCCCCACCATCTCCACATTGCCTCCATCGGCTCCAACTTGCCCCCCATTAGCTCCACATTGCCCTCACATTGCCTTCCCCCATTGTCCATTTCCTACTTCCCTGGTAGGAGATCTGTATGTGCCTCCTTTGGCACAGTCTTGTACCTGATGGAGCTCCCGCGCTGTCTCCTATTCAGGAATGCAGAGCGCTGGGAGATGATGTCATCTCCCAGCGCTCTGCATTCCTAAAGAGGCGACGAGGGAGCTCCATCAGGTACAAGACTGGGGGGATGGGCAATGTGAGCGGGTGCCGCTGGCGCAGCCAGCAAGGTGGCTAGATTTTTTTTAAAGAATATGTAAAAAAAAAAAAAAAAAAAAAAAATACAAATGGCAGGCGCCCCTCGTTGGCGTGCACCTGTAGGCAGGTGCCTACTTTGCCTAATGGCAAATCCGGCCCTGGACATGACACTTTCTTGTAGAACCCAAACTCCTCCCACTGTAGTCTTCACTCATTCCCAACACTTCAGTAGGAGGAGTCTGAGGTCATTTTGCCTGCAACAATAAGTGGAGGGTTATTGTTAGGGAGATAACCTGTTGAGGTAGCAACATTTCAAACACATTGTTAACTCATCTTTAACATCCATGGGTTAAGTCATTTATTTAAAGGGATAGTAATACTTCGTTTTAACTTTATTTTATTTTGTAGGCATTAAAAAAACATGAAGAATGATATAAGTCTTATCTCTCAAACCTTTATGGTTTATGAGATATTCACAAGCAAAGTTCCCCTCCCCGCCCCTTTTACCTAGTGTAAGCCATCTCTTCTCAGATGTGAGTCTGGTTGTATGACAGTACAGATAACAGAAGGGGACAATTTTCTTTGTATGAAAACAATGAAATCCCTGCCCCCCTTGACAAGTTTTTCAGCTTTTTCCATTATCTTAATTAAAGATTGTCCCTCTCTGCAGTCTACCTGGGCATCTCCCTTCTGATCTGGTTGAAGGGGGGGGGGGGTACTTTGTTTGTGAATATCTCTTAAACCATAAAGGTTTCAGAGATAAGACTTATATCATTCTTCATGTTTTTTTAATGCCTACAAAATAAAATAAAGTTAAAATGAAGTATTACTATCCCTTTAAGAGCAGGAAAACACAAGATATTAGTCACAAGAGATATTGTTAAAAAGACTGAAATAAAACAAACGTACAGTGCTCATTCCCCCTGTGGTTGTTCTGAATCGCTTCACCTCCTGGCTAGCATCAACAGCCAGTGCCCTTTTCACACCACCTCCAGCAGAGCTCCCACCTTCCCCGCTGCCATTTTGATCCATGTCAGAATCAGGCTGAAAGAAATAAGAATTTTAGAGACAGAAAACATTTGTTGTCTTTGTCTAAAGGAGCAGTTACATTTTACTAAATATATTGCAAGGCATATTTTGTTTAATTCATCTACTAATAACAGAGCTACCATGTATCCAAACAGAACATTTCTATTGCTTTGTATGGGATCTGAGCCTTAGGTTACATCTCTCCATTTGTAGTAGCAGTTCTACTGTGTTGTGAAAGTTTGTATTGTAGTAAATTTTGAAAGAAGGAACTACCAGTTTTACGAAGCAGGAAAGACAGACTATGTATCTAAACTCGATAAGACGGTGGGCTGGGGTGCTTCTGTTAGATTACAATTCCCCTCATCTCCAACAGTAAGAGGTCTTCAGGTTTCCCACCCTGATTTAATATGTTAATTGGAAAATCAGTAATACTTACCTGGTCTTTTATTCTTTGTAATTCCCATTTGATGACAACTTCCGCCAGGTCGACTGCCAGCTTCCTTTGCTCTATTGTGACACTAGGAGTGAATCCCAGGCGCTGCATTGCGCTGACCATGTGCTGAACCAGATTGTGCCGCACTGGATAGTAAACCTGGAGCCAGTGAGAACAAGCAGGCATCAGAGTGTTTCTACAGATTAGCACCGTATCTCCACAGCTGTTGGAGACTATAAATCCCATCATCCCCAATCAGCTGGTTGAAGTTGATGGAAGTTGTAGTCTTCAACAGATGGAAAGCCAAAACTTGCCTTCCTCTGCACTATACTAAGAAATTTTGGGATACGCTCCAAGGAAAGAAGTGTAAGGGATTATGCGTCACAGTGTATTATGCTAAGGTGTCCCCAGGGCTCACACACACACACACACACACACACACACACACACACACACACACACACACCTGCTTTTAGCACAGGAACTCACAGCACATGGTATGAATCATGGATGGGAGGCATCAAGAGCTTTGAATTTAATTTCACGTTGCACTGGATACCCCTCTGGCACTCAAAAGGTTAAAGGGGAACATTCACATGAAAAAAAAAATTGGAGCGCTGGTTACAAGTCCTAATGCAATACCAGCGCTGGGTTTTGTTTTAAATTTACTTGCCTGTGAGCCGAGATATTTATGTTTAAAAAGTGCCACTTCCGCATACTGCGGCACCCTGTGTGTGCGGCACGGAGCAGCAGGACTTCCCACTTCGCTCCCAGAAGCCCCAGCAAGCGCGTTCTCGCTTCACCTCGGAGCTGTGTTGTTTGGGGCTAACGTTACATCCAGCTCAGTTTGAGATGCTACGGAGGTTGCAACTTTTGCAATTTTTTTTTCAATTGAATGTTCCCCTTTAAGTGCTCTGACTCTTAGTGAAAGGAGCTTTACCTCATGGTGTTTGTGTCCCTCAATCATATGTAAAACAAACAAGGGAATTTTGATACTTACTGATATATTAGTTTCTCTTAGTTGATTGAGGGATGTAGGGACCATGGGGAATACAATACTCCTACAGGAGGCAGGACACTCTCGATTTAAACTGAAACTCCTCACTCCTCCTGCACCATATACCCCCACACTGCACTTTCAAACTCATTTTTTGAGTGATCTAATGAGTGACAGGGCCATTTTCCTATTGCAAAAAGTTTTTTCTTTTTGCCTTTATTTATATTTGATGCATATACGATCAGTTGGACAGTTTCACATCAAGCTGAACAAAATATACTTCAAAGGATAGTATTGCTTGAAAATACTTTTATTTTATATTGTAGCCCTTAAAAAACATTAAAAATGATACAAGTCTTATCTCCCAAACCATTAGCATGTAAAATTTTCCCTAGAGTGACGTCACTGCTCAAGCCTTCAGATTTGGAATCCAGTCCGCGGACCAGCCGCGGCTCTTCAGAAGTGCCGAGATCATAATCTTTAAAAAGAATTTCTTCATTAGAATGGTCTACAAAGTGTGCTTGCAAGCCAGCTTGCAAGACAGTTCCAATGAAGAAGTTATTTTTAAAGATCATGATCTCAGCAATGCTAAAGAACTGCCCGCTGATCTGTGGACCGGATTCCAAATCTGTCCACTAGATGGCAGACTTGGCTAAGACAGACAGGAAAAGGGAACTTAACTTTACTTGCTAGTATCTCCCAAACCATAAAGGTTTGGGAGATAAGACTAATATAATTTTTAATGTTTTTTTAAGGGCTACAATATAAAATAAATGTATTTTCAAGCAATACCACCCCTTTCAGTTTTTTCCCTGCTGAGAGATGTTTTATTCAAAGGCATTTTCTGGGGATCAGTACTTCCATGGCCTGAAATGTTATAGTGGTGCTATTGTTACTGCAGTCTATGTGCAGCTACTGTCAGTGACAGTAACCACCAGTATGCTCCTGTAACAGCACCACTGTAAAATTTCAGGCCATACAGATACTGCACCCAGAAAATCCGGGCATTAATGTTTGACTAAAACATGTCTCAGCAGTGAGAGTATCCTTGTCTTACACAACAGAACGAATACTGCAATAAATATGGATTTTTCCATATTATCAAACTACTATCTTTTAAAATGAAAAATTATAGTGTTAGCTTGCTGCCAGTGAAGCACAAAAAGGAAAATAATTACAGTGAACGATTAAACTAAATAGCACATGCTCAGAACTGTTCTTATTAAGATTTACTCATCACTACTGAATAGTCTGCAACGAGAGTTTTTAACAGCTCAATGTCATCAATGTTTTAACTTTACTATAGTAGTATTCATTAATTTGTCAACCGGATTTCTTAATTTTTTTTCCATTTCATTTGGTGTGCGTACCTGGTAATAGCCAATTCAGTTCTTCTCATGCTTCTACTTTCAGTGATGTGAGGGCCCTCTACCTGCAGTCTATAAAAATAGTCTGTGCCTCAACAGTATCTGAAAAGGATCTAAAGAAATCTGTATATGTGCATAGCAGTCAACTGAACAGCTGGCGCACTCTGACAGAGTGAAACAAACAGCACCGTATGCATAAATAAAGACTGGAGCAATCCTGGAGCAAACCATTTGCAGCATGGGGACAAATAAAAGTTCCAATTTAAAATGATAGTAACTCTTAATAAAGAAAAACATATATTGCAGTTTTATCCTGTTGTGTATAAAGGAACACCCAATGTTGAGATGTTTTATTCAAAGGTTATTGTAGCACAAAGTTGTATTTCCGGGTGCAGTACCTTCATGGCCTGAAAGTTTACAGTGTCGCTGTTGCTATAGCATCCTAAGGAGGTTTATGGTCTACTGATCACAGCAGTTACTTCCTGCAGTAGCAACAGCACCACCATAAAATTTCAAGGCCATGGATGTGTATTACATATAAAAAAAATGCAACAAATTTTGAATAAAATATTTTTCAGCAATATTTTACTCAGAGGGATAAATCCTGCAATATAAATATTTTACCATATAAAGTATTACAATCCCTTTAAATTAATTTTGATTTTAAATTACCCCTTGTGATGCTCCCAAATTGATTGCCTTGTTCCCTGCAAAGAGCCCAACCTTATTTTCCTATGCAGATAAAGCTGAGTTACAGACTCCTATCACAAGCCTAAGTAGAGCGCTCACATAACAGAAAGCAGAATGAAGAGAATCCAACTAATAGATTCACGGCAAGCACACAAAACTGAAAGAAGAAAGCCAGTATGCAAGAAAAAGATATACTACTGAAAAATAAGTGTTCAATTTAAAAACGAAGCATTACTACTCTGAAATATTTTCAGCCTTCATTACATTAAACATGCTACTGACAACACTTAACATAAATGAAACCCATCTATCCTACCTTGAAGTGCTGAACTATTAAATGCAAGATGTGGACCAGCTGTGGAACTGTGTGACCTTCTTCTACAATGATCTTCCGTGTCCAATGAGTTAACATCTGGTGTCCATCCTCCATCCGAGCAGGCACTGCTGGTGTTAAGATGGCCATAGCTTGGCGAACAATGGCGCGTGCCTCCATAGCATGAGCTTTCAAGAGGCTATGGAAAACCTGGGGTGCAAAGATACATAGCGGCATTATGGGATGTTCAACCCCATTGTGTTTTCAGTATGAATGGGTTAGGGTAAGGAGAAGCCATTTTGGTTCTAACAAAAATAGAGCCATAGAGAACTCATTTATATAGCATTATATACCTCCCTTAGAGTGTCACAAGGGTGAGCAATGCAAAACCTTTAACAGTTTGCATTCAAAGGGTTAAAATTACCCTCTTGAGAGTAAATGGTGTACAGCCCCTTTGATCTTTAAGGGGTTAAATTCACATGATGATGTCAAAATTCCACAATCTACCCAAAAGTTTGAGTTTTGTACATGCAATCTTCAACACACTGAAGAACTGCATTTTGGCAACTGGCATAAAACAACGTTCTTTGCCCCAGAAGGCAAATTAATACCTTGGCTGCTACATATGTCTCCAATGCGTTGCTTCTTAAACTGGAGACTTCTCACACTTTACAGGGGTTAAAAGTGCCATTAAAAGGGGCAGCAAACTTTGTGCAAGGAATTTCCTGTTGAGTAAAATATTTACAGAGTTTTTACAGTTTAAACAGTTCTCCATGGAATGTGATAGATATGGTAGAGTCACTTCCAGTCTGTTACAACTTCCAGGAAGTAACTGCACAGTAAATTCACTTCCTGATTATTTTAACTGTTGTTAATTTGAATAAAACAACTAACAGGTAGGAGTGACCTAGTTTTACTCAACAGGATTTTTTTTAACAATATGTTTTCATAAAAAAAGGTTACTGCTCCTTTAAATGGTCTGCAACTTTTATTATTCCCCATGGTGCAGCTGATTGACTGCACCATTGCTCAGTTTTTATCTTCCCGAATACATCATACTTGTTATCAGTGTATGATACCTTAATTAGTTATATACTTTTTCACATTAAGTTAAATCAACTGTGTGTTTCTTTAACCCCTTGGATAACAGAGTATCCAAGGCATTGCTTACCACCATCCAAGGAGCTGAAGTATGCAGGAAAGAAAACATAGTAGATGGAGCAAATCTATATTAAAGGGATAGTAATACTTTGTTTTAACTTTATTTTATTTTGTAGGCATTAAAAAAACATGAAGAATGATATCTCATACCTTTATGGTTTAAGAGATATTCACAAGCAAAGTGTCCCCCTCCCGCCCCTTTTACTGATTTAACACTTTTCAGCCAGGGCAGAAGGGAGGTGTCCAGGTAGACTGCAGAGAGGGACAAACTTCAATTAAGATAAGCGAAAAACCTGAAACGCTTGTCAAGGGGGGCAGGGATTTCATTGTTCTTATAGGAAGAAGATTGTCCCCTGCTGTTATCTGTCTGGTCTATGGACTGCATTCCACATCTGAGAAGAGATGGCTCACACTAGGTAAAAGGGGCGGGAGGGGGAAACTTTGCTTGTGAATATCTTTTAAACTATAAAGGTTTGAGAGATAAGACATATCATTCTTCATGTTTTTTTAATGCCTACAAAATAAAATAAAGTTAAAACGAAGTATTACTATCCCTTTAACCACAGTTGGCTTTAACCCATAACCCATTGAATACCAATGCATTGCACACCCCCTGGCACTCAAAGGGTTAATGTTTCACCCATTTAATACATTTTTGCTCTAGATCTTGGGCAGTGAAAAGGGTTGAGGTGTAATCCAATGCCAGCCAAAACACACTTTAGAAAACAAAAATATTAACTGTATTTACCTGCAACACAATCTTCTTATGAATAGCAAATTTTGCAATGATGTGAGCTAAGAGCAGGTGTCCACTGTACTTGCAGGCCGGGTCTACGCAAGCCTTTGAGAGCAGACAGGGCCAAGCAAAAGTCATCAGACGCCTTAATTTGCTGTTCCGGTTCTTGTTGTTGTCATGGATGTGATGCGGTGCGTGTTCAACCAAGAGAGTAGCAAATTGCAAGAGGTAGATTCTGAGTGAGTCTAGCATGTCAGTCTGCTTCTCAGGATCCAGCACCTGATGAGAGGGGAAAGAAGGTATTGTATTGTATTGCAGTCATAAGGGGAACAACAGGTGAGTATACATTAGGATAAGAGGTCGCTGCCCCATAGAGCTTACAATCTAAGTATAGGATGGGTGACATACAGATAAGAGCTGGTAGAGGAGGAAGTGCAGTGTTTGGCTTATGATGATAATGTTTGATAATGATACTGTTTCCATATTACGCTGTTGCTAGAGATAAAAGGTGCTCTTTTAGTTTTGATTTAAAGTTGTTGAGGGTTGAGGCTTGGCGAATACTGGGTGGTAGGGAGTTCCAGAGGTAGGGGGCAGCAAGTGAGAAAGCTGTCAATCGTGAAATAGCGATAGTGGTTAAAGGGGCAGAGAGTCGTCCACCATGTGTTCTGCGTAGTGGACGTGCAGGAATATGGCGGGATATCAAAGATGAAATCTAAGTATGAAATATACGTATGGAAACCATACTCAATAAAGCAAGGATTATCCATATGAACTGTCTGTATAAGAACATGGAAAACAACAGCATGGATGGGCAATTATTTTGGATTGAGGACCACATATGTTTAAAAAAACATATGGAGTGCATATTTGTATCTCTACATCGTACATATTATAGACAAACAAAACCCCTTCCTGCTAATTACCCTTACCTCAGTAGTAATGCCTTTCCTAATTATTAAATAGAGTGAGATGAAAGATAGAAATTAGATAGAGGTGGACAGTCAAGACTGTTTTAACAACAGGGTAAAGTGAGAAGCAGGTAAGGGCACCCCAAAGTTTAGGAGACATCTATCATACAAAACCATTTGTAATCCTCTGGATGTTCCTCTTCTATGTTCTAGGGTGAACAACACAGTCTGATCAATGTGGAGAAGCAAAGAGTAAAAACTATGTTTTGGAAGACGTGTGTGAAATAATATTTTGTGAAGCTACGGCTTAGCATAGTGTGAATGGAAACAAAGGTTTGAGCCAACAACTGTTTAAGAAGTTATTTTAATGAGATCTAAAAACAGTATTATACTACAATAAGATTTAGTACTTACTTTTTGGAGAGGGAAAAATAGGGGTTAATACTTAACCCAAATCAATGGGCGGAGATCTCTCTAGAATCCAAGGTGTTAAAAGGGCCTTATAATTTTATACTTTTGAGGGCCCAACAGTGCCAACCCTTTGAGTGCCATAGTGCACTCTCCTCTGGCACTCTAAGGTTTAAAATGGATCTGGGGACAGATGTGTTGAGTCGAAATGATAATTATGTCTTGAGGTCTTGATCACACATTACATTAGCAGTTGCTGCACAGAGAATATGTCAGTTTTGGGTCTCTGCACCGAAAGAGTGAAACATTGCATCAGTGTTGTGTTTGTGACGAAATGCATCAGTCTTCATTTATAGAGAAAGCCAGAGGTTATATTTTCTGTGTAGCAGCACTGCCGTATTTCTACAGCCAGAGAGACAAGGACCAGGGAAAAATTAGAACGCTAGTCGCATTTTGTCCATCTCTGTGCTAAAGCCTACCGACCTGGACGGGAGATAATTATAGATGTCAATGGTGGAGAGGGTGTAGTAATACTAGGCTGCAGTTATGATCCTCTGCACTCAAAGAAAAGAAGAATGAAAAGTGAAAAACAATTTGTTTGCACAGTCAAGGAGCTGCTGCATTACGATGCATGACCTGCAGGATGAGAGTCAACCCCTTTTAGTTCCACAGAAGTATTCAGTACATTGCTTTGCAATGCATCAGACACCTCCCTGGAGCCCAATGGGTTAATGGAAAAAGAGGTAAGGGGCTCACCATTACTACTCTTACTGCCTGGAAGCAGCTGTAAGTGATGATGTCAGTGGCGGCCAATCAATATAGGAAACTGGTGAGATTCTAAGAAACAAAAGACCCCCTTGGATTCTAGGCCTCATCACAACAACAACATCATCTGTTACTGCCCTGCACTGTATACCCCAATATGACATGGGAGACACTAAGTTTAAAGGGATAGTAATGTTTCAAAACAAAAGCAGCTCCAATTAATTTTCATAGCATTTGGGCCATGGAGAGTGTTATTTTAGCACTGTCAGAGTTGTAGTTCATGAGTACTAATGTAAGCCTAGTGTAAGACACCTCCCCTCAGATGTGGAATCTGGTCCAGGGACCAGACAGCTCACAGCAAGGGACAATCTTCTTACTGTGAGAACAACGAAAACCCTGCCCCCCTTGTCAGGTTTTTCCCCTATGCTAATTGAAGGCTGTCTCTCTATGTAAGCCATATGGACAACACCTTTCTGATCTGGCTGAGCACTGTTACACTAGGTAAAAGGGGAGGGAGGGGGATACTTTATCATTCAATTACTCTTGAACTACAACTCTGACAGTACTGAAATAACACTCTCCAAAGTCCAAATACTATGGAAATTAATTGGACAGCTTTTATCTTGAAACATTCTATCCTTTTAAAGAATGATCACGTTAAGATTAACTCATGTTTTCTGTTTGATACAGGACAGTTTAGATACACACTTCTCGAACACTGAGGGCCACATTTATAAAGTAAAGTGGAACAATTATGGTGCAAACCAACTACACCAGAGGAAACAAACAATTCCTTTGATTTTAAAAGGGCAAAACAAAAAACCTAGAACGCAAGTTTGGACACCAACTCGTTGCTTTGCAATGCGCTGGCAATCTGTCAAGCATTGAAGGGTTTAAAAAACTGTTGAAATCAAAGGATATTTTACTTTACCCTCTCTGGTGCAGATGGTTTTACCCAGAATTGTTCAACTTTCCTTTTGTGAATAAGGCGCTGTGTACCGTTCCAGAAGCATAAAGATATCATTAGTGTTGTTACCTTAGTAATGAATACACTAGTGATGCTCTCTTGATTGTCTCCTTCTGGGTTTGGAGGCCCCAAGAGCTGCTCCCCTTCGTTTTTCTCAAAGCTGTATAAAAAGGCTGGGTTCAGAATATGCTGCAGGACCTGAAAGTAGGGAAATTAAATGATGATTTATACATCTGTCCAACGCGGTGTTTCATAATGCAATGCATGGAAGGAAACTGGGTGACCCACAGCAAAAAACCCAGAGTACTGCTGGAACACAACCTAGAATCTACAATACATCTCTAAGTATTTAACCCTTTGAGTGCTAGAGTGCAATGTGTTGGATACCACTCTGGCACTTAAAGGGTTAAAGGAATAACAACACTTAAAACGAAATTGGATGATATACTGTATGTTTAAATACCACACACTTACAGCTTGCTCCTGTAAAACATTTTTTTTTTTTTTTTTTGCTATATACCCAATATACAAGCCTAATTTTTTAGAGAATGCATAGACTGTCTAATTCAAACACCATTTGGTTAATCTTGTTGTTCTGTTTGCAAGGAATGTTGGGAGCCAAGTATCCACTGTTCTTGGGTTCATAAAATATAAACCCCAGTGGATTCAAATAAAAAAAAAAATTAGAGGTCTCCAATACATTGCTTCAATCCCCACGTAAATCAATGGCCATTGGGGGGATTTTTGTTTGTTTATATAGTGCAGCTAATTCATCCCAAAATTGCACTGTTCCACTTTTATATATAAGGGTCATTTTAATGGATGAGTGAAAAATTTCACCAAGCTATGTTTATGGGAGCCAGCAGGCACTGAAATAGACAGCTGCTGAGGTCAGCGGTCCCTTCACCCCTTCCCCAGTGCTGCACCATGCTGTATGCTCCAAATATCTAAGGGCCGTGTGTTCAAAAGGAAAGTGCAGGCGTTCTGGGGCAAACCATTTGCACTATAGTGGAGAACTAAAAATTCCCATTGATTTAACCCCTTAATGACCCATGACATACATGTACGTCACAAGTGGGTGTCCCTAAAGGATAAAGGATGTACATGTATGTCATGGAATTCTGGGTCCCCACACGGCTGCGCACCGTTCAGGAAGTACGGAATCAAATGGACGGCGTGAGCGGCCGTCATTAAGGGGTTAAATGGGAGTTTTAACCCCTTGAATGCTAGATAGGTCTCTAACACATTGCTTCTCAATGCGGTAGAGACCTCGGTGAAATTCGAGGGGTTAAAATCCCCATTTAAAATCAATGGGAATTTTTGGAATTGTTACTTCTCCCTTGTAGTGCAAATGGTTTGCCCCAGAACACCTCCACTTTCCTTTTGAACATACGGCTCTAAATCTGCCCTTTTGATAATGACTCTTCATCTTTAACCCCCTAAGATGGAACAAACATGGTTAAGTAAATATAGAAATCAGCTTATTTTGGGACATTCAAAATTACTAATGCAGAGAAGATATTACAGTCAAAATCTATACTACAAGAATGAAGAAAATGAGAAAAAACACACACACACACACACACACACACACACACACTATTATCACTTTATGCTCCATATGCACAGTGTAGCAGTTCTGCGACTAAACAACAGCACAAAATGAACAAATACAAATTTAAATGCACTTGAATGCTAGAGAGGTTTCCAACACACTAGTCTGCATTCAGGGGAATAAAACCTCCATTTAAAGTTAGTGATCATGTTTATTTCACCCCATGTTGCAGTTGATTGGCTCAAGAATTGCACCATTTTTGATTTGTGCATATTGTGCAGACACGCCCACTCATGCACACACACTTTTTAGAGGTGCCCCCAAGAGCAGGGGACCCCCAGGGCTTTCCCATTTATCGTAGTAGTCCAGGCATAGAACAGAAGTGTTTCATAACCTGCAGTTCTTTCTGCTGTAAATCAAGTACCTTCGCTTTAAGTTCATCTCCAAAGTTGGGATCCACAAACTCGACGAAGCGGAAGAAAAGCGCTCTTTTCTGGGCGATACTGTAGTTCTTGGGAATCTCTTCCTCCATGTACTCCTTTAAGAAGGTCATATTGCAGAGGAAACGTCCAGTGAAGGCTCGGAGCAACTGGAAGAGCAATTCAATGTCCCCAAAATTGCGCCTAGAGAAGAAAGTGTGTACCAGGGCTTAAAATTTGAAGTCCTCTGCTACTAGCCAGGCCTGAAAAGTTACTCGCCACTGCAAGCCATAGCATACCCACCAGGGTGAATTTCTACTCACCAGGGCTACATTTTCACTCGCCATTGGCTAGTGGAGAGTGGAAATTTTGAGTCCTGGTGTATACTATACATTAAAGAAGAGGGGCATGCAGTTCTACTGTGTTATAACATCAGTGATATAAAAATGGACAAGGTTCTAACATCTGAAGAGAAAGTAATTAGGGACCTTCATTTTGAGAGGCACTATAGCGGCGCAGGTCACACCCACTGAGCTGTGGGCATGACCAGTACACATTCAGACTTTGTCTCTTGTCAGCCGCTCCTGGACGCCAATTAAGGCCGGGATTACATTGCAGATGATAAATGTGATCACTGGGTTTATCACTCAGATTCATTTTGAAGTCTGATCATAAAGTTATCACCTGCAATGGAATCCAGAACTTAATTAGTTTAAATAATGTTGTAATGTTCATTCATAGACTTATCAAGGTGGAATATTTATCACTTTTTTTCTATAATCATGTTGTCTGTTTATTTATCTGTTTATATTTTGTTGTAAGGTCCAGTTTATTTTCAGATTTGACAGATTTATACTAATTTGGCCAGTTTACTTACCAGTTCATATACTAACTTGGTCCAGCTGTTCACTAGTTTATATATTGTTGTAAAGTCTACTTTATATACACTAATTATTCAAGCTCATATACCACTTTAATTGGCAACAACTTATATCCCTTGGATACTACAGAGGTCTGCAGAGTAGTGCACAGCAATATGTTGTGGACATTTCTACCATCAGAGTTTAAAAAGCTTTTTTTTAATGTAGGTTACAGGTGGATGGGGGCTGGGGTCATGTGATGATTAGGGGGTAGATTAATGGGTATTGTCACTGGCAGGGCCAAGGGCCCCTTGCTGCATAGGTGTCGCCAAGAAGGAATTCAAACCCTGAAAACAGGCCCTTACTTGCAGTAGTTGAGAAGACAAAATGCCAGTAGCTTGGGCTCCTTCCAATTTGTTGCAACCATGTTGTCCTTGCGATGGCGCTCTTGGAAAGCCTCGCTTACCCACACACGCCTTAAGTGACTCACTAATGAGTGCTGATTTGCCAGCCAGTTTTCATCATTCTTAACGATAATGCTGATTATCTACAGAGAAAACAAAACTCAATGTGTAAAAACAGTAAAGATTTTAGCACTGAGATAAGCCCCATACAAACAGGAGTTATGGGATTTCTCAGCAAAAAGGCAAAATCACCGGTCGGTCTACACACAAAAAAACTTCAAAAGCAAGAACTGTGTGACCCAGATGGGGCAAGGACCAGATCTATGCAGTGCTTACAGTATGTGGCACTTCAAATATGAAAAAGATACAGATTATAAAACGATCAGTAATGTTTTGTTTAAAAAGAAACCTTGTATTGTAAGGTACAGAGTAAAAAATGGTATTCACTGCTGGCTGTTGATTCATTCAAAAGTTAAAACAGTTCAAACTGACACAAAGTTATAGAGATTACATTATCATATTCAATGGAGAACCGTCTCGGTGGTTCAACATCATAACTAGACCTGTGGAGGGCAACAAAATGACCCTGGGGCCTCATGTCTGTTCTCTGGTACAGTGGGAAAAGGGCATAATGTCCATTGACCACATTACAAACACAATCTGCTTTTACTCAAAAAACAGCATCCATCTTTTTTTTTTTTTATATATTGGCGATATTGCTAGCATCCAAGGAGTGAATCCACTTTTAGACTTGTTTTTAAGAGTAATTTGTAGCCCTTTGATGGACTTCAGGGGCAAATATTCAGCCCTTGGGTAAACACACACTTTAAATTGGAATAACTCTGGAAAGAAGCATATATTTAACTAGCAAAACAAAGATGCAAGCTGCAATTTAAATGGAAAATTAACATCTACATGTAACTGCGTCCACAAGTTGTTAGCTATGCAATATAAATGTAAAATGAATAGCCACATATAACTGCTTACACAGGAGATTGACCATTTGGTAGGTCTCCAGCAAAAGTTAAATTAGTCAAGGAACTCAAGGAATAAACAACATGTGGTTCTCCAGTGTGGCTGGACTACAACTTGGATCATTCTCAGCTGGCCACTGGTCAGTTAAGGATGATGATAGTCGTAGCCCAACAACAGCTGAAGAGTCACGCATTGCCCACTAATTATTATATTTATTTATTTTAAATTTCAAGCTGTAGGTCAGAAATATCCAGTCATTCCTTTTAAGAAACAAATTAAGAGTAATAAATCAAGGGCCAGATACTACTGAATAATGCAATGCCAAGTGTGTCCACCGACACAAAATGAGATATTTATACAGTGAATTAACAAGTCTTGGATATTGACCAAGTCTATTATTGAGGTCTTTTTTTATACAATGTTTTGGGACGTGTGAAAAGTGGCAAAATTCTGTATTATAAATAACTAGTGTAAAAGTCCATATACCCGGACCTTGGCCTGTGTAATGTTAACCCTTTGAGTGCCAGGGGGGTATGCAACGCATTGCTTTGCAATACGTTATGTACCCCTCTGGCACTCAAAGGGTTAAGAGGCCGCTACCTCACTGCTCCATGCTATGCAGTCATGCGCCGCCTCACTCATGCTATGCAATCATACGAAGTAGAGATTGCCCGAACATGGGCAGTCTCTACTGTACATGACTGCATCGGGACAAACACAACTGGTCTTTTATATAATAGGATATGACATGACCCTGTTACAGACTACAGTTGCCATCATCCCTAACCAGGCAATGGCCAAAGGTTCTCTATCTTAAGATAGCTAGGCATGCAGGCTCTTTCATTCCACAGGTAATATAGACTTGCAGAGTACAAGGTAGATTTTATTTATCACAGTTCACATGACTGTTTTCTAGTCCAGTTAGATGATACAAGCATGGACAAAATAAGGAAAACAGCTCAAATCAGAGCTACCTTGATAGCCTGGAACTGCAGATCAAGGCGCATTGTGCTGGTACTAGTGCTGGGAGATCCAGGCCTGACAGCTGTTTGAGTTACTCCAGGCAGCAGGAGAGTGATGAAGCGGTTTGGGTTGGCAGCCAGCACATCACGTAAAGGTTTAGCATCCTTATGTTTTAAGAAGCTCTGCAGAAAAGTAAGAAAATCACATGAAAAAAACACCCTGAAAGAGCCATTAAGTCTCTGTCAATAATGCATACATAAAACAGATTCCCATAAATGCAAAATACAGGTTTTACATATGCATGTATTAAAGGAACACCGACCTGTCCTAAAAATAAACTCGCCTTACCTCAAATGGGAAATATATGCTAATGTAAGTCATTCACAGTGGTCAGTTATACATATTGATTGCATTTGCATTTGAGCTCTGTTTTAGTCTTTCAGTTTCAATCTGATAACAACTAGGGCCGTGTACGAGTCATTCAGGTGTATTGTAGCCTATTGTTTGTTGGAAAGATGTGACCTTAAAGGGATAGTAATACTTTATTATTACACTATCCCCCATATTGTACATATTTGTAAAATAATTTAATAGCCCCCAGGTTCATCTCTCAAACCTTTATGGTTTGAGAGATAACTGAAGGCAAAGTTCCCCCCTCCCTCCCCCTTCCCTGAAGTCAGTGATCTACTGACTGCAGGGATATCCGGTCTGGCTTTCATCATGCAGCTAATGACAAAGAATTATTTCACTGAAACGGTCTTCTAACATGTGCTTGCAAACCAAGCACATGTAGAAGACCGTTTCAGTGAAATAATTATATTTTTTGCTTTCCATCTGCAGTTTCCTGTATAAAGTGAACCCCATTCAAACCTGCCTCTAGGTCACATATCTTCATAGCAGGCAGTAGGCTTCAGTAGACCTGAACGAATCTTAAGGTACACAGGTCGTCAAACTGCGAACAGCAGCAACTAGCAGTGCACTACAAGTGAGATCAAGTGCACAAGATAAGCTATATACATGTAATTGGCTGCTGTGTGACCTATGGAAATCATTCTTTTCAACCAAATAATTCACTTATCACTAGGTTACAACTCTCCTTTAATCTCTTGAATGCCAGGGGGTGGTACACAAGGCATTGAGCACCACTCTGGTATTCGAACGGTTAAGTCATGATCCATCTGTTTTTATTGTGGAACATGTAGCTGAAATTTTAACATTTCTGTGCATTGTGTGCAGGAAAGGTGGTTTGACTGAATATTTTTGGAAAGATGTGACACTTAACCCCCTTTAAGGGATAGTAATGTTTCAAAATAAAAGCAGCTCCAATTAATCTTCATAGTATTTGCACCATGGAGAGTGTTATTTCAATTCTGTCAGAGTTGTAGTTCAAGAGTTATTGAATGATAAAGTATCCCCCCCTCCCGCCCCTTTTACTGATGTAACACTGCTCACCTCAGAGCAGAAAGGTGGTGTCCAAATGGATTGCAGAGAGGGACAATCTTCAATTAGCATAAGGGAAAACCTGAAAAACCTGTTAAGTGGGCAGGGCTTCCATTGTTCTCACAGTAAGAAGATTGTCCCTTGCTGTGAGCTGTCTGGTCTTGAGACCAGATTCCACATCTGAGGGGAGGTGGCTTACATTAGGTAAAAGGGTCGGGAGGGGGATACTTTATCATACAATTACTCTTGAAATACAACTCTGACAGTATTGAAATAACACTCTCCATGGCCCCAATACTATGAAGATTAATTGGAGCTGCTTTTATTTTGAAAAATTACTATCCCTTTAAGAACAGTATGCAATGAATTGCTTTGCAATATGTTGCGCACTCCTCTGATCCTCAAGAGACTAAACTTAGGTGCCATGACACTTGTGATGGGAACCAGTGGATTAAAGGAGAACACAAATTTCTTCCCAATATACCTCCATCTGTCTTAATGACCATGAGTCAATTCTGTGTGGACAGGTTCTCCAAAATGAATCTTTAATTTGTACTGAATTTCATTTACATGGAGGCAGACATGATTCTTTGTTGGTATACTAGGGCGGGGTGTCCGCATTCATTCCTCAAGGGCCACCAACAGGCCAGGATGTAAAGATTTCCCTAATTTAAGCAAATGCGTGTTAATCAGTGACTCGTTCATTTTGACTGACTCATCTGTGCTTAATCAGGGAAATCCTTAAATCCTGGCCTGTTGGTGGCCACTGAGGACTGAACTTGGACAGCTCTGCACTAGAGAACACCAAACTTCTTCCACTGACATCCTCAATCCTAAGAAGGCTTATTGGTAATAGTTTTGGATCCCGAAGTCTTGCAAAAAAAGAATAAATGCCTGCTTCCATGGGCATGATATCTAGTACTTATCTTTGAAGTACTGCTTAATAGTGCCCCCTTAGGCTTTTCTGCCCAGACTGAAAGATGAACCATAACCTAGGAATAAGTAACTTTTAATTTATTTACTAGATACATTTACCTAGGTAGGTGTCCTTCAAGCAGCAGTAAGGTGTACCTGTTTATTTTCATTATATTTGCAGTTTTCTGTACATAATAAGCTCATCTTAAAGGGATAGTAATACTTTATTACTATTCCCCAGATTGTACATATTTGTAAAATAATTTAATAGCCCCCAGGTTCATCTCTCAAAACCTTATGGTTTGAGAGATAACCGAAGGAAAAGTAACCCCCTCCCTCCCCCTTCCCTGAAGTCAGTGTTGTGCTGACTGCAGGAGAAGTCTGTCGTACGACGGGCTTGCGGCTCTGCAGCTGAGCCGAGATCCCGTTAGTGAAAAACATAGATTATACCAGTACCTGGATGCTGTATGCTGGACACCTGCTTAGGCAAATTAATCCGTTAATCAAATTAAGAGACTTATTCCTATGACATAGTCCCCTTAATAAGGAAAGAGGTTTGGAACCACTGTGATAATTAGATCTTGTCCATTTCAAGATGCAGTGATGTGTCTAATGGAAAGGAGTTTCCAGTTAACAACGTAAGTGGTGGTCCAGGCCTGTATTCCCAGTTGCAATTGTTTAAGGGTAGTGTAATGTGAGGGTGTATGCTTTTTGTTCGTAAGGAATCTGACCAGTATACTTGGCTGCCCCAACTTAGTGCTCAGAGACCCCTATTAATAAATTCCAAGCCAACAGTGTCATCCAATTCTGTATGGTATTGTCAAGATGCTTTTTGGGATATATTACCATAAACATGCGACTCCACTGTGGGTCATTGAGCGTAGCTTCCATCATGAAAAGTTCCACAGTCTGAGATGGATGACGTGTTAGAAACTTAATCAAGGGCTCTCTGAATGGACTTCCAGCCTGTAAAATCCAAGAGCTGTTTGTTTACAGGGTATCTGCATGTGATCTTCACTATTTGCTCTTCAATGGTGCTCTACAGAAACATACCTCAATCAACATGGCTCGTTCGGTCTTCATCACGACTTCCAACAAAGGCTTTACCAGGGTTTGAGGAGCAGCAGGAATTAGGTGGAATAGGTTTATAATAGCAGAGCAAATCTTCATTTCCTGTTCATACCACAATAGAAGGAGAAACCAGTTAACTTCAGAGTGGTTTTTAGCTACAGTTTATGAACATATAAAATATTGATTTGCAATATAAAGTTGACCTGTCACTTCGTAACAAATAGGTTATTTTGAAAGATGTTTCAAAGACATGTATATTTATGTTAATATTTTTATTTTAAACAATAATTTGAGATGTTCTGTTTTGTCAGATTATGCTAACGAGCTACTACTGGTCAGTATGTCCGCTATTTACTAACTTCCTGCATTGCGTTGCATCCCAAGTGCAATCCCATTCACTGCCATACGGTACTGGTTAAGTTGCTCACACTGGAAAATAAACAAAGCTAAATATCTGAAACTATTTTTTTTTTTGCAAAAAAAAGAATTATAAAATAAATGATGATTTTGAAAGAACCTTCAAAATCACCTATTTGTTACAAAGTGACAATTCAACTTGAGACACTAGCAGATTCCATTATGTGCGCACGTGGATTATACATATCTTTATTAGCAGTATGTTCCCTTCCGCATGTTACAGGCTTGATTATTGTTACTTCCTACTGCAAAGGATAAAGGGTAGTATACACAAAGTAAGTGGAGTAATTCTTAAGCAAACCAAATGTACCATAAGGGACAAAAAAAATTCTCATGGATAAATTGAGCTTTTAACCCTTTGAATGCCAGCGAGGTATCCAACGCATTGCGTTGCAATGCGTTCAATACCTCGCTGGCACTCAAAGGGTTAACCATTTGTGCTGCAGTGTTGAATACCTCTCTGGCACTCAAAGTGTTAATACCGGGATTGGTAACAGTCTCCAACACACATTTTTGCTACGGTGCTCCACTATTTTTGTGCATATGACTTAAAGGATCAGGACTTTTTTTTCTTGAAACGAGAAAAATAAATAAGAAAAAGAAAAAAGGCACAATCTGATTTTTTATATACAAGGACAAAAAATAGACAACCATACGTGTGACTCCATTTGGAGAAAAAGGACACGTGACAATGACAAACAAGATTATAAAACGAGATAATACATAGGTACGTATAGCGCAGCAAAAATCACAACACACTCTCTGGCTATTTTATCTCCAAGAGCAGTGATTGCCAGAATGGGTTCTGTGGAGCCACATGGTTCTGTGAAGTTCACTGTGTTCCACAGGCTAAATGCAAGCACTGGAGGACAGAGGAAGATGGTAGGTGGTAGACAGTGTATGTTTGGTTCTGTTACTGTCAGAGGAACAAGTTTGCTGCAAACAAACTCCACCATACAGAACAAATAAAATCCCCTTTGATTTTAAATGGGGTTTTTAACCTCTTGAATCCTAGAGGTGTCGGATCAGTTGGAGATCTTGCTAGCATTCAAATGGTTAAAAGCCCCCAGTTTAAATCGATGGGAATTTCTGGAATCTGTTTAAGTCCCTATGGTGCAGTTGGCCCCATTGTCCTCCATTGCTTATAAATCTTCCATTGAGCCTCTTGCACATCTTCAGGAAAACCTAGGGGGTGATAAAGAGGTGATAAAGTGGAGATGACTTCACCAGTGAGATCAGTTCTTCAGGTCCTGTATTATGCTATGGAGCCTATGCATTAACATATCTCAATTTTGAAAAATCTCAGTGCATTGGCTCCATAGTATACTGTAAAATCTCAGGTATAATATGCACAATTTTGCCCCTCTTCACATTATGTAAAGTGTGTGGTGGGGTATTATACACGAGGACAAAAAAAAAACCCAAAAACATTTATTCCTGCACCCATCACAATCCTCTCTCAGCTTGCCATCCTGCTCCTCACCACCTCCGGACTCATCTGCGATAGCTTCAGAGTGGGCAGCATGCTTGCATCTGCTGCCTGTTTCCAACAATGCCCTGTGAGGGCCTTTTAATTTAAGCCAATGGTAATGCCCTTTGAGGACCTCAAGGTCCTCGCAGGGCAATGCCATAGATCCAACAAGCAGAGATCTATGCACTGGATCTACGGTACTGCCCTACGAGGAACTTGAGGTACTCAACTGGCATAATCCTTGGCTTAAATTACTAGGTCCTCATAGAGCGTTCCTGGTAGCAGGAAGCGAAAGCAAGCATGATGCCTGGTGTGAAGGCATCACAGTTGACTCCAGAGGGGGTGAGAAGCAGGAGGGCAAGCTGGGAGCAGGTTGTGGTGGGTGGAGGGAGGAAATCAGGACCCCCAAAGCAAATGTATATTTTGTGAGTGGAGGGAGAAAACAAGGGTGCATATTATATATAAGCACTCGTTTTCCCCTAAAATCTTGGGTATAATTTACACCTGCGTATTAGACATAAGTGCGTATTATACCAGAGATCTCATTGGAGAAGTCATTTCCACTTTATTACCTCTATATTAAAACTTAATGAACCTCACCTCTGATGTCCAGTGGAACATAGTGAATGAGATCCACTGGTTGAAGATGCACTAAGGTCTGATAAGAACCTTGTGTGGTGCACAAGAAGATAAACTGACCTGTCTACCTCATTGTATGTACTAAGCTTCTATCTGGCCCTTGTGTCTTGCTGGCTGTACACACAGTAGATCTGCCATACCGGGGAAATCTGTTCTGGCTTTCTCTGCCAGAAGAATGATGTGTGCTTTGTTATAAAATCATAAAAAAAGTTCAGAGAAAACCAGAACCAATACCTTGTATGTGCAGTTGCTTACTTTTAAATGTATCAGCAGAATCACAAGGAACAGACAGACAAAGGGATACTGTCACCTCCCCAGACAACAATTACATACATTTTAACATCTTATATTTTTTAAACTACCTTGGTATTTGCAGGAAGCTGCTAGACATAAAACACAATAACTATTAAAAAGACAGCACTGCTGGCTGTCAGACAGGCATTGGAAATCTGGAAATCAAAGGGTTAATCCTAGTTGATGATGTGTGGAGTTGTGTGTGTCCCTAAACATCAGGCATTTTCACTCGTCTCTTTATTTGTGAGAAGGAGAGAGAGAGAGAGAGAAAGAGGGAGAGAGACAGAGAGAAGTAGAGAGAGAGAGAGAGACAGAGAGAAGGAGAGGGGAGAAAGAGAAGGAGAGGGGAGAAAGAAAAGGAGAGGGGAGAAAGAGAAGGAGAGGGAGAGAAAAAGGAGAGAGAAAGAGAAGGAGATGGAGAAAGAGACGAGAGAGAGAAAGTAGGAGAGGGAGAAAGAGAAGGGGAGAGGGAGAGAGAGGGGAGAGGGAGAGAGAGGGGAGAGGGAGAGAGAGGGGAGCGAGAGAAAGAGAGAGAAAGAGAAGTAGAGAGGGAGGAGAGAGAGGGAAGGAGAGGGAGGGAGAGAGAGAGAGAGAGAGAGAGAGAAGAGAGATAGGGGAGAGAGAGAGGGAAGGAGAGAGAGAGAAGAGAGATAGGGGAGAGAGCAAGAAGGAGAGGGAGAGAGAAAGAAGGAGAAGGAGAGAGAGAGAGAAAGAAGGAGAGAGGGTAAAGGGAGAGAGAAAGCGAGAGAGAGAGAGGAAAGAGAGAGAGAGAAAGAAGGAGAGAGGGTAAAGGGAGAGAAAAACCGAGAGAGAGAGAGAGAGGGGAGGGGGAGAGAGAGGGGAGGGGGAGAGAGAGGAGAGACAATCATACTCACACATACACAATAGACGTGGCCCTTTAAATGACCAGAATAACTGTCCTCCCCTGCACAAAGGACTGATAGCTGGGAGTTTTACAGTTTACACAAGCATCTGTCCCAAATCTCGATTGTGTCATAGCTGTCTACAGAGATCTCAGATTAAATTTATTTAGGTACTCCATATCAAATGAGTCTAGATATTTGGTATAATTGTAATATTTGAATATATAGGCCAATGTCTTGGCTTCCCCCCCCCCTCAAGGCAACCCCAAACAAACACTCAGTTTGGATTTTTTAGGGAACTTCTATCATTTTAAAGGCATTTATAAAGTTCATAATGAGTGGTACAAATACACAGTAATATTAGGTCTCACAATCAGAATGCCAAAAATGAGCATATTGTGCATAACCATTTACATAATTATACATTTGAAAGTCAACATTGCAATTTACATTAAAATAGGTAAAAAATGTTGATACCCCAAGCTTTTTCTCAAGGCCCACCAAAATGTCATGGTACCCTGGATGAACACGGACATGTGGTCTTATTCATCATGCTAATAGGTTTGGTTCTGGAGCAACCCACCTATACCCCATAGTTGTAAGAAGAAAATTATATTTGGTTTAAATAGGTCTTTTAGCCCAGGACAGTTTAAAAAAAATTAAGCTTCTGTAGGACTTTTAACCCCTTAAGGACCAGAGCGCACTTGAGGACCACGGGGCTTTTTTTTTTTTTTTAAACTTCCGGTTCAGGGATTCCGGAGCAGCGTGGAGCTGCACCAGGAGCCCTGAACTCCATGCCGTGCCAGGACCGTCACTGGTCCTTAAGTGCCGGACCGCCATGCCGGTCCTGGCACATCAAAGGTCCTTGTGGGGGTTAATGGTTCCCCCCTGAATATAGGTTTAAATGTAAGACCCTTTTAAATTCAGTTGTAATCTTCCTTTCTGTCCGAGAGAAAAAGCAGCCATGCTTATGTGTTGTGCACAGAGGGCTGGCTTACACCTGACCCTCCAACTGCAGGATTAAAGGAGCAGTAAACATTTTATGAAAATCTACGGTTATAAAGATTTTCCTGCTGAGGAAAACAAGGACACTCTCACTGCTGTCAGTTGTTTTATTCAAATGTTAAAACAGTTCAGAAAATCAGGAAGTGAATTTACTGTGTGCTTACTCCCTGAATGTTCTACCTAACAGCATGACTCAGCAGTTTCTATCACATTCTATAGAGAACAATTTGTCAGTGACTTTCCTCTCTAATAGAATGTGACAGAATAAGTAACTGGATTTTTACCACTAAAGGGCACCATTAATGTAAAAAAAAAAAAAAAAAAAAAAAAAAAAAATACTACTACTACTACTACTACTACTACTACTAATAATAATAATAATAATAATAATAATAATAAAAAGGGGTTTAAACTGTAATAACTTTGGAAATATTCATCTCTCAACAGTGGGAATACGGTTATTTTACTAAACAGGAAAAGCCCTATAATATATAGATTTCCATAACAAAAGTTTACTGCTCCTTTAAACTTTCTGTAAAACTGGGGCTGTTGGGGACCCAAGGAGAGGACCCCTGAAAGAAGACTCTGGAGTAAAACAAGAGAACTCCCACTGCACCTAAAAAAATTCAAGTTTGAACTGCAACTATATATATATTTTAACATATTAAGTGTTACTATTTTTTTATGAATGCATATCCCACCCACTGCACATGGTAATCTTAAGTAGGCTCATGCACTCTGCCTGCTTCAGTTTAAACAAAAACTGCTAGCAACTGTCATGTCTGCCCCCATGGACTGTGCATCAGTAAGTGCTGACAAGGCGTGAAACTTGTTGATTATCACCATTCTTTGTAACCTGCTTATACCCACTCCGTATGTCTTGTAACACAGATGCTGAGATATCTTACTGAAGGTACAATGTTTTATGCTTTATAATAAAGATTGCTGATTTTAAGAAGATGTGCTACAAACGTGTTCCTGCTATTGAGAACATGATCGGAAGTATTATTTTTTTCTATTGTGAATCTAAAAGGTAAAGGAAGACCATTATTTTGCACACTTATGTTGTTCATATGTTATTTTCAGCTTGTGTTTCTATTTTTTCAGCCCTCAATGTACATTTTATTGTGTATGTTAGTTAAACTTGAATGGAGCCACAGAATCTGTATATATACTGTACCCATGGACTGGGCACCCAGGGCTAATTGACACAAAAGCAAAATCCATAGGGACTATTAGGATTTTCTGGCTATAGTAAGGTAAGTGTGGGGTGTTTATTGGGAGGTGTCATTTCCCCTTGAAGGAGCTGAATATGATTCTCAACAAAGGAAACCCATTTCCCCTGACCAAAATAAACACAGAAATGAAATTACACATAAACAACCTTTCCCTGTAGGTCTGAGGAAGGGTAGAATTGTGTGTACAGTTCTCTTTCCAGTCAGGCTCAAGGAGAAATGTATTTAACATTTTGAGTGCCAGAGGGGTACCCAATGCAACACAATTCATTGCATTGAGTATCCCTCTAGCACTCAAAGGGTTAACTATAACAACCATGTTACATAATATACATACTTGTGTTAATGCATTTGGGGCCATAAGCCCAATGGAAAAAGAGCAACAATTCTGAGACAAACCAACTGCACCATAGGGAAGATTTATATATGTATAATACATAAAAACACACACACGTAAAATATATATTAAATCTGCATTGTTCAAAATTAAGCTTGATACCTCTGTAAAACAGGCATTAACCTTTTTTATTTATTTATTTTTATATTTTTTTAATATAAAAAGTGTCAAAGGACATTTTCTGTTGAGTAAATAAGGGTGATCACTAATGCTGGAAGATTTAATTCAAAAGTCATTACAGCTCAATTTTTTTTTTTATTATTATTATTTTTTAACTCTTTCAGTGCCAGAGAGGTAGCCAACGCATTATATTGCAATGCATTGTTTTGACATCTGGCACTCAAAGGGTTATTCAATCGAACTGTTAGCAACACTGCCAAGCTTATGTCCAAAAGGATTATTTTTTTTTTTTTTTTATAAAGCATCCAATGGGAAAGCTTGATCTGTAGACTATGGCTCTCCATAGTAAGTTATAGGAATAGCACCACCTGCTGATTAACACCTGCAGGACCAGAGGGGATGAACAACATATCCCTGGATAATCACATCAAAAAATTAAAGCTAATGTAACAATAAAAAAAAAGTTTGAGTAGTAATAACTTACTCTCTTTAATCCCTTAACCCCTTAACGACCGGGGAATCCGGAAGGGGAAGTGACTTAACGACCACGGAGCAATTTATTTTTATTGCTCCGTTGGGTTCCGGACTCCCCGAGCGGCGTGCAGCCGCTGGGGGAGCCCGGAACTCGATGACGGTCATAGTACGTCATCGGTCGTTAAGTCAAATCAACCCTTGACGTACTATGACTGTCAAGGGTCGTTAAGGGGTTAAGGACTGGTCGCGCACGTATGCGCCGGTCACTTAAGGACCACGGAGTTTGTTTGTTTGTTGTTGTTTTTTTTTTTTTTTTTTTAAAGAATCCAATTCTGGACTCCCCGAACGGTGTGCAGCCACGCGGGGAGCATGGAATTCCATGATGGTCCAGAACCGTCATGTGTCCTTAAGGGGTTAATGCTAGAGTGGTCACAAATCATTTTATTTGAGGCCATTCCAGAATTCGAGCTGTTAAAGCCTCCTTAACCTAGTGACCAGCAGAGGGATAGAGCACAGGGCTTCGCAATGTGCTGGATAACACTGGCACAAAAGGGTTAAAATCATTGGGAATTTTCATTTGTCCCTTATGGTGCAGCTAGTTTGACCCAGAATTGACTATCTTTTCTTTGTTCATAAGTGCCAAGGAATCTAAATGCACCTTCTGATTTACCCACAGACCTGATGGCACATACAAGCCATGCAACCAATATCACAGCCACCTGTCCCAAACCACAGCTGACACAAACAAACACTGAATGACTGGACACAGCACTGGAAAGGCACGAAAGCACGAAGACCTTGTTCACAACACATTACAACTCCCAGGTAACAGCAGAGAGGGGGGAAAAACATAGAGTTAACCCCTTGAATGCTTGTGAGGTCTCCAATGCATTGCTTCACAATGCACTGGAGACCTCTGAAGCATTTAGTGGGTTAAACACACACCATGATGACAATATCTCCATATCTCACCTCTACCCCTTCCACGGCAGGCTGGACCAAAGAAAGATTACAGTAAGCATTTCAATGGTGGAAGGACAAAGGCGACTGGCGTGTAAAATCGGAACTTACATGCTGCTCTAAAGTGATATTAATGTTTTACAAAAACAGCAGCTCCAATTAATTTTCATAGTATTTGGGCCATGGAGAGTTATTTCAATTCTTTCTGACTTGTAGTTCAAGAGTAATTGAACGATAAAATATAACCCTCCTGCGCCTTTTACCTAGTGTAGGCCACCTCCCCTCAGATGTGGAATCTGGTCACTTGACCAGACAGGTTGCAACAAAGGTCAAACTTCTTACTGTGAGCATAAGGAAAACCCTCCCCCCCTCGACATGTATTTCAGGTTTTTCCTTATCCTCACTGAAGATTGTCCCTCTCTGCGATCCATCTGGACAGTCTTGCTAGTCTGAGGTGAGCAGTGTTACATTAGTAAAAGGGGCGGGAGGGGGATACTTTATCATTCAATTACTCCTGAACTACAACTCTGACAGTATTGAAATAACTCTCCATGGCCCAAACACTATGAAGATTAATTGGAGCGGCTTTTATTGTGAAACATTACTATCCCCAATTCACATGGGTGACTGTTGATGCAACAAAAGGATGCCATTGAAAGTTAACGTAGCAGCAAAAGTCACCCACGTTAACAACTCTATATAAACAAATTAGGTTCTGTGGAATTTGTCATTGCAACAAAATTGTCTATGTGATCTAGGCCTCATGCCTTTTACTAATGTGACTTAAAACCATGAGAGAAACCACATTTGCAGCCTGGTAATGAGCTCAGCCAGATGAGAGTAATTAATGCATCCCCTAAAACAAATTTAGCCTCTTTTACAGAGAATTACAATTTGCCTATATCTTGTAATTTTCCTGTAAAATAGTTTTGTGGAAAATAACTTATGTTTTGGTGGCATAGTGTGATACTTTATGTCTATTCCCTGCCCCATATATTAAGAAGTACTGTTTAAGGCCTAACTGCTCACTCACTGTGCTAGAGGTAATGATCTCAGATGTGTGGGGCTTGGTCTAGATTAACCATTTGAGTGCTAGAGAGATGTCTATTGCATTGGAGCACATTAGGCTTATGGTACTGAGCCTGTGGAGACTGAGTCTTTAAACCCTTAAAGTGGATGCATCACCTATGCACAACATCCTGTAAATAGTGAGGTGACGCATCCGATAGCATTAAAAAGTTATTTTATATTACGCTTCCATTTGGTTAAAATGTAACTTATAAATGTCTGGGCTGCAGCCACTTCCGTATAGACTGCAGCCCGACGCTCTACCTCTGCTCTCCTCCCTCCTCCAATGACGGAGTCTTCTGTCTGTAAACTGGAGCACTCTCATTGGCTAGATATCAATCTCTGCCAATGAGACAGCTCCAGTTTAATGACAGACGCCTCTGTCATTGGAGGAGGGAGGGGAGCAAAGGCAGAGCTCTGTAACCGCGGAGAACCGCACAGAACTGCAGTCACCCGGAAGTGGCTGCAACAGATTCTATTGTAAGTCACATTTAAACCAAACGGAAGCTTAAAAAAAAATAACATTTTAATGCTATTGGATGCGTCACCTACCTATTTAGGGGATTTTGTGCATAGGTCATACATCCACTTTAAGGACTATGCAGTCCAGGGTGGGGAGCTCTAGAGGACCACAGCACTTTTTATTTCCCCCACAGGTGTGCTCTGTGATCACAGTGCGATATGCAGCCTACTGCTATCACAAAGTTTTGTGACGTGCCAGGACCATCACCGGTCCATAACACCCGGACGGCCATGATGGTCCTGGCACATCACTGGGCATTAAGGGGTTAAAGATTAAAGAGAACGGTATTGCTAATAGTTTCCGAAGAACCCTTGGATGTATACGGCAGGACCAGGTGCTTTGTCAGATTTCATTTTGTCCAGTCTTCCATTTGAAAGCTCTATCATAATCACCAAAGTGATTTCTAGATGATGGAGTACCCAAAAGTGTTATTAAATTTAATTTATTTCTAATTATTTTATAGTAAGTTTAACATTCTTGCAAATTTTAACATTTTAGTGAATTCACACCCATATTTTCCCCATTCCTATCATAGCAAACAGGCAGAACAAACAAACAGGTACATATATTAGAGTGAATTAAAGAAAAATACACAGAAAATTCCTTGTTCATCAAGTTGAAGTGGATCTGGAGTAAACCATCTGTACCACAGGGTTGACATGAACACACTGCAAATCCCCACTGATTTAAATGGGACTGGAGACCTCCATCATTTAAGGGGTTAAAGTCCCATTCGATCATTTGGATTGTGTTGGAGACCTATGTAGTATTCATGGAGTTAAAAAAAAATAAAAGAGAAAACAGCTAAAAAATGGGCATTTTCCTTCCCCAGTTATGATGCAACTGGTTTGCTCCAGAATTACACTTCTTTAGACTGATGTCCATGTCATGGGGCCATATATTCAAAGCAAAGTGGGGGACTTCTGGAGCAAACCATTTGCACTGTAGGAGAGTTTTAAACTGATTTAACCCCTTGAATGCTAGAGAGGTCTTCAATGCAATAAGAAGCAATGTGTTGGAGACCTTTCTAGCATTCAAGAGGTTAAAATCCCAATCTAAAGGGATAGTAATACTTCATTTTAACTTTATTTTATTTTGTAGGCATTAAAAAAACATGAAGAATGATATAAATCTTATCTCTGAAACCTTTATGGTTTAAGAGATATTCACAAACAGAGTATCCCCCCCTGTTCAACCAGATCAGAAGGGAGGTGCCCAGGTAGACTGCAGAGAGGGACAATCTTCAATTAAGATAAGGGAAAAAGCTGAAAAACTTGTCAAGGAGGGCAGGGCTTTCATTGTTCTCATAGGAAGAAGATTGTCCCCTTCTGTTATCTGTCTAGTCTATGGACTGGATTCCACATCTGAGAAGAGATGGCTTACACTAGGTAAAAGGGGCGGGGAGGGGAACTTTGCTTGTGAATATCTCATAAACCATAAAGGTTTGAGAGATAAGACTTATATCATTCTTCATGTTTTTTTAATGCCTACAAAATAAAATAAAGTTAAAACGAAGTATTACTATCCCTTTAAGTCAAAGGGAATTTTTTGATGCCCCAGACATCCTCCACTATTCAGTTGTACATAGGGCCCTGCTTAGTGTTGGAGATGGTAAATACACAGCCAAGATTCTTCTCAGGGAAAAACTGGCTGCTTCAGAGGTTCAAAATGCTGATCCGCAAAGAGGTCTGGTCAGTTCTAGTGCCATGTGCAATTAGTTTATCCCAGCTCCAATGTCATCGGGCAACCCGCAGCCCTTCAGATTATATTAGACTTGCTACGGATGAAGGGAGTTTTAGTTCATATATAGCCACAGGGTGACAAATTGCCCAACAATACTACAGAATACGGCAAACTGCTGCTTATAGGGAAAATATACCATAGGAATAGGTGGCTGTTAACCATTTGAGTGCCATATGCATTGAGTAAGACTCTGGCACGCAAAGGGTTAACGTGTTTAAGAAGTTTTCATTCCTAGAGAAGTGTCTTTCATACAACTGTTCGGTATATCCATATGTTTTTTGCTTTATATCCAGTTTCCTGTATATAGAGATCTCTGCTGAAACCTCCTCTTAGGCCACACCACCTAACAGCTAGAAACAGGCTTTTATAGACTTGACTGGAGGAAACTAGTTGTTATCAAACTGTTACAGTTTGAAACAACTAAAATCAATAAAGATCAAATATGAACAAAAATATTAAACAGAAATATTTAACTGCTGTTTGAAGGATACACATCTAGATCAATCCATCTGCTTAACAAATGGGCATGGTTTCCCTTTAACATTTTGGAGTGTTAAAAAGTGGGGAGTAGTAAGAATGCTAATGGACAAAATTATGTTTCACTGTGAGAATTAGTATTTTAAGCCCTAAAAGGCTATTTTACAAGCCACGCCAAGTGCCAGTCAAGCTGCATCTGTGAAAGTTATTAACCCTTCATGTGCCAGAGGTATGTGCATGCACACTCCTACAGACAAGTAATACAGGGCTAAAAGTATTGTTTGTGTACATTAACTTCTTGAGAACCAGAGGGGTGTGAAACACATTGCAAAGCAATTCACTGCACCGCTATTTGGTCTTCAAGTGGGGGTTAAAGATACAACTTCCCCTTTAACACAAAAAACATGTTCCTGACCATATTTCAATAACGTTTTGCTCCACAGGAAATATCAAAAATTCCCTAAAGCCCATGAAAAAAAAGACAAGAGACTGTAATGATTGCCAATAATCTAACTATCCAGTATTAATAATCCATGTTCTCTGCTTAGACCTCTGGACACTAAGCAATTAGAGACCTGTCTAGAACCAAGGGGTTAAAGTAATAATTTGTATAAATTCCATTTTATATGCATTAACCCTCTCTCAGACAGACAAGGCAAGATAAATAAAATCAGCTCCAATTAATCTTCATAGTATTTGGGCCATGGAGAGTGTTATTTCAATAATGTCAGAGTTGTAGTTCAATAGTAACTGACTGATAAAATATCCCCCTCCTGCCCCTTTTACTGTTGTAACACTGCTCACCTCAGAGCAGCAAGACTGTCAGGATGAATCGCAGAGAGGGACAATCTTCAGTGAGCATAAGAAAAAACCTGTCAAGGGGACAGGGTTTTCCTTATGATCACAGTAAGTAGATTGTCCCTTGATGTGATCTGTCCGGTCAAGAGACCAGATTCCACATCTGAGGGGAGGTGGCTTACACTAGGTGAAAGAGGTCGGAGGATGATACTTTATCATTCAATTACTCTTGAACTACAACTCTGACAGTATTGAAATAACTCTCCATGGCCCAAATACTATGAAGATTAATTGGAGCTGCCATTTTAGTGAAACATTACTATCCCTTTAAATACAGAAAATGCATGAAGACAATCACAATATTTAATTAAGGACCAGATGGGAGTGCACCACACATTAAGAAGCAATACATTGCACACACTCTGGCCCTTAAAGGGTTAATGTTGTATTCAGCAATCTGAAAAGGAACAATTATGGGCACCAGAGGGAACAAATGAAAATTCCCAATAATGTAAATTGTGTTATTAAGCCACTGAATTTTAGGGAGATTGCCAATGCATTCACAGGGTTAAAATACCAGTTTAAATCAATGGGAATTTGGGGGATTTTTCTGGCCCCTGTAGTGTAGTTGGTTTGCTTCAGAATGGCTCATCTTTACTTAAAAGAATATAGCCCACAGGGCCGTATTGAGCAAGCTAAATATGTGTAATTCTGGAGCAAACCAACTGGACAAATGCAAATTACCACTAATTTATTATACAGTGCTTTTTAAGTATTTAGTGGTTAAAATCCCCATTTAAATCAATGTGGATATAGGGAATTTTTATAAACCCCTATGGTGCAATTTGGTTTGCTCTAGAATATCTCTTCCTTGGATTCCTGAATACAGCTCACAGTACCCTATTAACTCTTTGAGTGACAGAAGAGTATGCAATGCATTGCGTACCCCTCTGGCACTCAAAGGGTTAAAACGGTGGAGAACCTTCATGTGTTGCACTGTTGTATCTGCTTATTTATAATGTGACATTGCCCTCTGAAGGCAGCCTAGGTAACTACAATGCCAATCCTGTACACCAAGATACTGTATGAAAGTAAGACAGAGATGAGATGAACCTGTGATTCCAAATCAATTCTCAGAAAGTCCTTAACAGGCCAGGACTTAAAAGGACATTAACACCTGAAAGAAGCTCTGTGGTCCTTAATGGCCACAGGCATATTCCTCTCCATTGACCAGACATCCAGGACTGACTGTAGATGTCTCTTGAATAAGGACAGAACAACAAAATTCATAGTATTTTCTGGCAATGAAAGTTAAATTGGGGGGGGGGGGGGGTCTTATTCTTAGGAGGTGTTTGTTCTCCACTAAGGAGAACCTGCATGAATATAGGTGGACAAAGTTCTGACTGTTCATGCAACATAATCCTTATATTTGGGTATTGAGTTTTTTGTTTGTTTGTTTTTTGGGAGGGAGATTGGCTTAAAGTGGACCTATGACCTTGAAGTTTGTTTACATATTTGACAACTTCATTCAAAACTGCCTATATATCATGTTAACCAAAACAAAAGGTGAGATTCACACTTATTTCTGGGGAAAGTGAGAGTTTCCTGGTACAGTTGCATATGATGTGTGACTCAAAAGCTTAATTAGCATAGGAAACATCACTGTCACTGCACTGGTTCAGCAATTAGCATATGGTAACAAGTATGAATATCTCCTTAAAGGGATAGTAATGTCCCAACAAAAGTATCTGCAAAATGGTAGTTGGAATAAAATAATACTTAATGGCCTTACTCATATCTCTCAAACCTTGATAGTTTGAGAGATATAAGAAAATAAAGTCCTCTGTTCCTTCCCCTTTCTGCCTAACGAGCTGTAAAGCTGTCAGAGGCAGAATTTGGTCAGGCGACCAGAAGCGGCTCTTCAGGAGCGCTGACATCGAGGTATCTAACTATGAATACCTTATCGGAATGATCTACAACGTGTGCTTGCAAACCATTCATAGTTAGATATCTTGATGACAGCGCTCCTGAAGAGCCGCAGTCTGATCCCGGAAGCAGGATCTCATGCCTTCAGCTATACAGCTGATGCATGAGAAGGGGGAGGAGCAGAGGACTTTATTATCTTATATCTCTCAAACCATCAAGGTTTGAGAGATACGAGCAAGGCCATTAAGTATTATTTTATTCCAGCTTACATTTTGCAGATACTTTTGTTGGGACATTACAATCCCTTCAAATACATTTGCTGATCTTTTGGCTAACATGACATGGGGAGTTTTTAACCCTATACATGCCAGAGAGGTATCCAAAACATTGCTCTGGAATGAGTTGGCTACCTCTCTGGCACTCAAAGGGTTAATGCAGTTTTCAAATATGCAAACTTGAATTAAGGTGAAAGTTCCATTTTATGAAGCAGACACTGATAAAGAGAATGTCTAATTCAAAGTAACAAACAAACACAAGCAAAGTGGATGTATTAAGAACTGGACAAATACTAAGGCAAACCAGCTCTTCATAGTATTTGGGCCATGGAGAGTGTTATTTCAATACTGTCAGAGTTGTAGTTCAAGAGTAAATGAATGATAAAGTATCCCCCTCCCGCCCCTTTTACCTAGTGTAAGCCACCTCCCCTCAGATGAGGAATCTGGTCTTAAGACCAGACAGCTCACAGCAAGGGACAATCTTCTTACTGTGAGAACGATGAAAACCCTGCCCCCCTTGACAGGTTTTTCCTTATGCCCACTGAAGATTGTCCCTCTCTGCAAGCCATCTGGACAACACCTTTCTGCTCTGATGCGAGCAGTGTTACAGTAGTATAAGGTCAGGAGGGAGATATTTTATAATTCAATTAGTCTTGAACTACAACTCTGACAGTATTGAAATAACACTCTCCATGGCCCACATACTATGAAGATTATTTAGAGCTGCTTTTATTTTGAAGCGTTACTATCCCTTTAAAGTACATGTACGTCCTCTGTCACTAAGTGACAGTTTCTGCGGGACGTACATGTACGTCCATTGTCGGGAAGGGGTTATGGGGTTAAAGGGATAGAAATGTTTCATATTACATGTAGCTCATAACATTGAGAATATGTAACAATACTGCTGTGTGATGTTCCTACACTTCAAAACTTGCTAATTACATTATAATAATATGTTGAAGTTGATCCCTCCGCCCCTTTCCCCGATAGCAAGCCACCTCCCCATAAATCGGAAAACCGGGACCGGACAGATCACAACGAGGGACAATTTTTCCTTGTTTACTGTAAGGAAAACCCTTCCCTCCTTGAGGAAGGAGGATAGGTTTTTCCTAATACTGAGTGAAGATCATCCCACATTGTGATCCACTGTCGGATCTGGGACAGAAATGCTTACGCCAGGAAAAGGGACGGGAGGGGTAAACTTCAACATATTACACTGTAACTGGCAAGTTTTGAAGTGTAGGAGCATCGCATAGCAGTACTATTAAATATGATGAACGTTTTGAACTACATGTAATATGAAATATTACCATCCTTTTAAAGGCCCATTTCAATAAACGGGAATTGGGGAAGTTGTGTTTGTCCTCTGTGGTTCAGCTGGTTTGACCCAGAATCTCAACAGTTTTCTTTTTAACATTGGAACCTAAAGGTTATATTGGCAGAGATTCACAGCAGCCATGTGCTGGAAGAAACAATAAACCTCACTAATTGGATTGTAAATCAGCTCTATTGCTCCATTGTGTATGGAGAAATGGTAAAAGGGAAACAGCAGCACTCAAAAATACGGTATCATTTCTACTTACGTTTCCCTCGCTTCTCTGACCTCCTTTGTGCGTAATTACAACCACTTCCATCCACTTGCGCAGATGTTGCTGTGGGAGACAGGGAACAGTGTTACTGATTAGGAGAACACTTAATTACCAGTATAATTAGGCCAATAAACCACTCATGCTGGGGTGGATAATCTGCAGCCATTCAGCGGTTGTTGGAATTGCAGTCCAACAACAGCTGGAGGGATACATATTACCTTACGGTCCACCAAGGTCCAAATTTATCATGCAGCAAGAACCGTTCTCCAAATGCAGTGTTATTCTACAGGACACATTTATCAAATGCCAACTGTTTTCATACATGCGTGATTAATTTAGTGTGTATATGCATATACACAAATTCAGAGAGATATGTCCACTTGAATACACTGTACATACATCTACAAATCCAATTTAAGTTCATCTAATATAATTCATCTAATTTAAGTTTATTCTATAAATCACAAATTTTCAGAACCACAATTTACAGTGATGTAAATATTAAAGACTTTTTCAGACAATTAAGTCTTAGCAATAAACTAGACAGGGCTGGTGTAAGGATTTTTGCCACCCCTTGGCTCCACCCCTTGTGTCCTACCCCTTTATGCCTGCCCTGTATGTGTATAAGTATCAGTTTGTGTGTGTGTTATCTATGTGTGTGTGTCAATATGTTTTCCCTGTATATATATATGTGTGTCAGTGTGTGTTCCCTATATGTATATAAGTGTGTCAGTGTGTGTTCCCTATATGTATATAAGTGTGTCAGTGTGTGTTCCCTATATGTATATAAGTGTGTCAGTGTGTGCGAGTCTCTGTAAGGATATCAGTGTGTCAGTGTGTGCGAGTCTCTGTAAGGATATCAGTGTGTAAGTGTGTGTGTAAGTGTGTGTGTGTAAGTGTGTGTGTAAGTGTGTGTGTAAGTGTGTGTGTGTGTGTGTGTGTGTGTGTGTGTGTGTGTGTGTGTGTGTGTGTTTCTCTATATGTGTATCAGTGTGTCAGAGTGTATGTTCTCTATATGTGACTCTCTCCCCCCCTTTGACTCTCTCCCCCTCGACTGTTGATTCCCCCTTTGACTCTCTCTCCCCCCGGCTGACTGTTGATTCCCCCTTTGACTCTCTCTCCCCCCGGCTGACTGTTGATCCCCCTTTGACACTTTCTTCCCCCATCTGACTCTTTATCCCCCCTTGACCCCCCCCCTTCCACTTACTTTTTACGGTGCACGTCTTCCCTCTCTCTCTCGAATAAATATTGACCAGTGCTTCCCGCTGCACGTCTCTCTCTCCCAGTGAGTACGTTTCGGTGCCCTTCCTTAGCTGGCTATTTTTTTAATGTAGCACAGTGATGCCCGTTTCTCTCTCCCCCTCCGCTCCTTCAATCCTGGTCCAGGATTGAAGGAGCGGAGGGGGGAGAGAAACAGGCATCTCTGTGCTGCATTAAAAAAAAATAGCCAGCCAAGGGAGGGCACCGAAATGTATTTTTTTTTGTTTTGTTTTTGAGACGGGCATGCTAACATTTTCTGGGCTCCCACCCCACCACTATGCCACTGACTTGGGCAGTAAGTGGTAAATGCGGGGGGGGGGGGGGGGATGAGTCCCCAGAGATTGTGCGCCCTAGGCCGGTGCCTACCTCGCCTATAGGTGGCACCGGCCCTGAAACTAGATTGCAGAGTCTTCTTTATAATAAATGTAACACATTGCGCTATGTTTAGCTACTTATTTTTGTGTAGTTCAAATAATATTAAGGGTAGAAAGATCCCCCTCCCGCCCCTTCTGGCCACATTGCGCTGAATCTGTAGTCTGGTCCAAATGGATGCAGCGAGGGACAAACTTCAGTAAGCAAAGAAAATCCTGCCTTCCTTCTTCACTGCATCCGTCCAGTCCTGGGACCAGATTTCAGGTTCAGTGGAAGGTGTCCCGAAGGGGGGGGGAGGGGGAACATTCTACATTGAACATCCTTTGAACTACACAAACGTAAGTAGCTAAACATACCGCAATGTGTTACATTTACTATAAAGAAGACTATGAGATCAACTTTATTGATGATTACTATCCCTTTAAATAAATGTTTATGAATAACTAATAAATACAATTTTAACACTGGGTTAAGATTCCTGAATAGGGTTGTCAATGATCAGTACATTTACTGACATTCAACAAAATTTCCTGTAACTGGGAGATTTATTAAAAAAAACAAACAAACTGTAATGTCATTAAAATACTATGTCAGGGCAAAGAGAGGTGTCAGTGAAAAAATTTGGCTTATGTAATTTTTTTTTTTTTTTTTTTTTCTAGTAATGACAATAAAAGTCATTTCAGAGGTCAACAACTCTCCTGAATGGAGACTACCCATAGAACTAATTATGTTTTGTTTTCAGAGTATTTCACACTTTTTTGGCTTTATTTTGAAGCCCTTAAAATGTGTTCCTAAAGGTATACGGTAATCCAGACATGG
Organism: Rhinophrynus dorsalis; assembly: GCA_037306005.1. Lineage (NCBI taxonomy): Eukaryota > Metazoa > Chordata > Amphibia > Anura > Rhinophrynidae > Rhinophrynus > Rhinophrynus dorsalis. The sequence continues at coordinate 51,247,721 of CM074725.1, forward strand.
AACCTAGCTTTGTGTGCAAGGCGAGACTAGCTGTTCCTCACTACAATGACTATAAAAGTCCAGGACTACTGTTTTTTCTCAAGCAGAGAAGACTTGCCTGGAATTTCAAAGATGTACTATCCATATGGTCGTGGTCAATTAGATCAGATTAGAAAGCTAAAATGTGAAGCTCCTGGGTGATTTCTAACCCCATAAATAAGTTAATTACAGTTTGTTTATTTACATTAAGTATTTCACAGTTTTGTGGCTCTTACCATCATCTGATCACAGAATTTATCATTGAAGGAGTTTGGGAAAAGCCGTGTGACAGATGTCAGGCGGTTAACAACATTCAGTGTCAGGCTGCGATAGTCACCAAGCATCATTAGAAGAGGCCTCATGTGGGTATGAATTTGGTCAACCTCTATGGTAGCGCCTTCCAGAAACTACAAAACGATTGAAACAGAAAAAGAAATAATACACACACATTTGTTATCAGTAATCACTGGAAAGAGTCAATAAATTGTCAGTAAAACATCAATGGATACGTCAATCATAGGATACAATGTTGGCTGACCTGTCTGAAGAGGAATAAAACTAAGCTTGGCATACACATAACTGTACTCGCTTGCAAAGAATTACACAATACAACTAAATGGGATTGCCTTCATGTTCATTACAGGCTAATCACTCTATCATGAGGTACAGATAACTGGTCTGTGTTCGTCCTCTATTGGAGCAACTGGAAAACGTGTAAACAGCCAGAACTCGTATCTGAATATCTGTAACAAGTGTGCAAAGGCAAACACTGTGGGCTTCATGTAGAGGCATGGTGGAGCAAATCAACTGTACTGTAGGGGACAAACAAAAGTATCCATAAATTAAATGGGGATTTTAACCCCTTGAATGTGTTGCCATACACTGGAAGTACACTGGAAGTCCTCTAGAATTCAAAGGGTTAAAAATACAATTTAAAACAAAGGTGATTTGGGGAGATTTTTATCCCTTATGATGAAGTTGGTTTGTTCCATAATAGCTAAAATATGGTTTTATACATAAGGTCCATTAATGTATACTAGAACTGGTCTAAACTGGAAGACAGCAGTCTGTCCGTTTATCTGAACAGAAAAAAGGAGAGTATTAATGTCAATTAACATATTTGTTCGAATATAAAGCAAGGTTTTTTCCAGACATTTTAAACTGAAAAGCTACCCCGCCTTATATTTGAGGTCGCCCTTTATCCTGGCTACCCACTGGACGGGAAGAAATCTTCCCTCCCGCTAACACTATGCTGCTGTAATAGAAAATGCATACTTCCTGGAGAGATGTCCGCTGTGTGTAATGGCTGAATTCGCTGCCCACCTACACACTGATGTCGCGAGACACAGAAAGGTCCTTCCAGGACCTATCAATATGCAGACTCCATACACATTGATAGAAAGGTCCTGGAAGTTCCTTTCTATGTTGACAGTGTGCAGAAGGGCTGGAAATTCAAGCATAGCAACCACCAGACCACTCTCCAGGAAGTCTGCATTTTCTATTACTGCAACATTAAGGAAAGGAAGGGAAATAACAAGAGGAAGGGAATGGTGAGGAGATAGATTGTGAATGGGTAGCTTTATATTCAGGCTTCCCCCTCCCAAATAATACGTTTAAAAATGTGGGTGGTGTTGGGGGTGAGGACGGTCACCCTATATTTGGGATTGTTCATTATACAGTATGTGCCTTCAAAATATGTGAAAAGTGAGCAAAATGAATTGGGTGTCTATGTATTCCCCAGACACAAATTAAATTGTCACTATTCCATTAAGTCTAGAGGAAAGGCATTTTATAGAAAAACAAAGGTAGGGATTTTTTACAGTAACAGCAGTAAAGCTATGGAATTCTTTGCCTCTGGATGTTGAGCTTGCAGATAATGAAACTGCTTTCAAAAAGCAATGGATACCTATCTAGCACAGAACAATACTGAGAATTATGACAAATGGCTTTAATGCAGATAGGGTGTTGATTCAGGGAACTATCTGACTGCCATTTGGAGTCAAGAAGGAATTTTTTACCCACTTGGGGCTAAACTGGAAATGGCTTCAGAGGGCTTTTTTTTTTTTGCCTTCCTACAGGGGTGTTTTTGGCATGGGTTGGACTAGATGAATGCATGACTATTTTTCAGACTCATCGGCTATGTTATTATGTTACTAAATATTAGCACTCTTGGCCCAAATATAATCTGTGTGTGCTGGTAGGCAGTGTATGCTATAATAATAAGTCTATGACCCAACTTTAACGTGTTCGTTTCCTTCTAATTGCTCTAATTATGGTGTGATATTACTGAACTACTAATTGTAGAGACTTTAACCCTTTAAATACCAGAAGATGTTAAGTGCATTGCACAGACTTCTGGACCTTAGAGAGTTAAAGAATCTTTGCCCCATGTCTCTCACTACTCATATTCATAGGAACCATTTTTTTCTTTTTTTACTTTTTTTTTTTTTTTTAATTTTGTTTATTGTATTGTATTGCTTAAAATGTGAAGTCCTTTGCTACTAGCCAGACCTGAAAAGTTACTCGGCACTGCAAGCCATAACATACCCACCAGGGCTGAATTTCTACTCGCCAGGGCTGAATTTTCACTCGCCATTGGCTAGTGGCAAATGGAAATTTTGAGCCCTGGCAATTGTATTATACCCACTGAGACTGTCACTTTTTACATAATTTAATGCCAAAAGGTTACTAAATGTTTGGCACAAAGATCTACTGGCATCCTTATAGTACATAGATCATTTGAGACAGAAAGCCATTTTAATCTCCCAAACATGTAATTATCAGAACCCTGTATATAAATCAGTCAAAGCCTCAAAATCAGATTATCGAAAAATGCAGAAAATCTTTTAATCCTACGAGTGCCAGTGGGGTATGCAACATATTGCTTCGCAATGCTTCCCATACCACTAAAGCACTCAAAGTGTTAAACCAAACATTAACTTAAAAAAAATAAACATCCTAGTGCAAATAATGGAAACAGATTTTGACAACAGATAAGAGCCAGGCAGTACATCTAGACTGCCATTTTCCTATCCAGATAAAAAGTAGACTTGAGTAGTTTGCATGACACACTTATGTCTATCCCAGGCATTTTTTTAATTACTTTGCTTTATTAGCACTTACCACTTACGACAGGAGACTGCTTCATGAATCAACCTTTCAGTAAAGTAGTATTTAAAGGAGCAGTAAATTTTTTTATGAAAACACATATTTTATAGATCATTTCCTGCTGAATAAAACAAGGTCACTCCCACTGCTGTCAGATGTTCTATTCAAAATTTATAGCAGTTCAAATAATCAGGAAGTGAATTTACTGTGTTTACTTCCTGATAGTTCTAACTGACATACCACATTCTATGGAGAACTGTATGTCTCTGACTTTTCTGACTTTCCTCTCCATTAGAATCTAACTGCTAATGTAAAAACACATGGGTTTAAACTGTAATAACTCTGGAAATATAAATCTCTTGGCAGTGGGAGTACCCTTATTTTACTCAATAGGAAAATCCCTACAATGTATATTTTTTTCATTAAAAAAAGTTTACTGCTCCTTTAAGAACATTACTTCTGAATCGTACACCCTCTAACATTAGGTCATGTTCAAGTATTTCTCTTTAATATAGTAAAAGGTTTCTATCATATCCCCCTTTCCCTCCTCTCTTTAAATCTATACATATCAAGGTCTTTGAGTCTATCCAGGTACGTTTTTTTCATAAACGTCTTGCACCATTTTGAACTGCCACCAGTTTATTACTGTTTTGAAGATGTGGTATCCAGAACTGTACACAATACTCCAGATAAAGCCTTGCCATTGAACTATAGAGTGACATTAATTCCTCTCTCTTCCTGCTGCTAAGTTAGGTTTTACCACTGCTTCAGTGCACTGCTTGAACACTACACAGTCTTCTCACCTTTCTCATGCATGCTTCTCCAGCCTCTTGCAGCTCATTGTTGGTTGAGTTGAGTGCCTTGAAGAGTGCTGCGATGATTTTTTCTCTAGCCTGCGGCAAATAGTTGCAAGCCGCTAAGGCATCTGTGGAAAAATTGAATTTTTGCTGCTGAATACAGTCACAAGTAGTGATGATCTATTTTACTTGAAGCAAGGATGAGAACCAATCAAAGGAGCTGCTCCTATAACACTTAGGGTTCAATTAATTACTCTATAGAGGTGCCCTTCTGGAGTAAACGAACTGCACCACAGGGGAACAACTAAAAATGCTAAAAATTATCATTGATGTACATGGGGATTTTAACCCGTTGAATGCCTGTGAGGTCTCAAACCCATTGCTTTGCAATATGTTTGGGAAGTCTCTAGCATTCAAGCTTTTAAACTCCCCGTTTATATCAGTGAGACTTCATTTCTCCAATGTGCAGTTGGTTTGCATCTCTTTACCGTGATGAGTATGGCCCCCCTGCATTATGAATTTAACAATTTTGTGAGCTGAGCAAGGGTCTAAAGTTAGCCTCCTTACTAAAAGGCAGTATATGCCAATGGTACACAGAAATAACAAGCAATACAAGAGATCATGTTATAGCTCCAAAAATTCGCTGTTCAGCTACCAGTAAGTAAGTGCTCTCAAGTCCAATCCGTTATAAAGGTATCAGATCTGCCAATCTGGGCACAGCTTTCATCTGCACTACATAGAAGTGGTCAGAGAGCTGATAGTAACACAAATATAAAGCACCTCACAGCATTTTCTTGGTTTCCGGCCCTGCTGCAATAACAGCTGCACCCAGATTATCCCCACGCTTAACAAAGAGGACTTGTAAGTGTTGTGGGAAGTATGTGGTATTAAAGTGGGTAACTCCGTATTCACTCACCCACTAAGTAGCCAGCTTTCTGTTATATTCATTAAATGTTTTAATAAACCACTCTCTTATAACTTTAAGCAGGCATAGTAATCTGAGATAGTGTTAAGGTTGGGATGAAACTACCAATCAGAAACCCTGGGGACCACTGGAGAGCCACATGTTGTGTCTTCTATCGTGAATATGGATTTCTTCTGCTAAAAAATATACATCATGTAACACAATTTTATCCCAATGAGCTGTTAAGAAGGACATTTGTTTGTTGTGCTGCCCTTTGTTTTAGGAAGGTGCGGGAAGGACCGGAGACTAGGTAAGAGCAGTTTTGGAGATGGTTTAATACGTACAGATATAAAGTTATATATATTCAGGTATATGTTTTAGAGCAGCTCAGTTCATGTTTCATTCACACCTCTAGGAGATGTTTCAAAAGTCTCAAACTGTCCACAAGTGTTAGAGCAGTTACTATCACATCCCCCCACCCACAGAATGAGAGTAGAAAAAAACTTCAAGGACATTAGTTATATTAAAAAGTTCCAGAAGTAATAACTTTGGAAGAAAGCATCTGTTACCAATGACAATATATATATATTAACTCAGCAGGAAAAAAGCTACATAAATTGTTTTCCCATATCAAGCATTTATTGCTTCTTTACCCCTTTGAGTGCCAGATGGATACGCAAAGCATTGCTATGCAATATGTTGCGTACCCCTCTCGCACTCAAAGCGTTACACCTTTTTCCAGTGCCCCACTAAGCAACACGAACTAACAACGTGTTCAATAATATCTACTGCAGTATTTACCCTGCGGAGGCCAAAAGGAGGATTGCATTCGTATGATTAAGTGTTTTTACGTACTTAAGGCGGCGATTCGAAGCGGGACTAGGGAAGACAGGCTCTTGTAGCATGGGAATTTCATAAGGGCTGCGTCTTCTGCTTCACACAAATTTAAGAGCTGTGAAAAGGAGAGAGTGAACAGTTTATATACTATTGACAGCAGATAACAGGGAATGTCAATAAAGGGAAAAGTGAAGAAATTCTGCACCAAATCAGCTGCATAATACTTCTGAAATTAAGAAAATGGATGCTAAATGTCTCCAGCTCATTACAAAACAATGCATTGGAGACTACAAGCACCCAAGAGGTTAAAATTTCTATTTACATTGTAATCAAAATTATGTATTTGTCAAATTCCAATAAAGATATAGCAGATTCCGTATGTCCCTACTACACGGAGAGGACAATGTACTAAGCAGAACTGGAGCAAACTAAAGGCACTATAGGGGACAAACTTTATCCACATTGCTGTTGATTTAAGTGGGACTTTTAAACTCTTGGATGCTAGGGAGAACTTAAATCCACTGCAACGTGTTGGAGAACTCTCTAGCATCCAATGGATTAAAAAAATACCATTTAAATGAATTGGTATTTTGAGGTGTTTTCGTTTGCTCCAGAATTGCTCACATTTTAAAGTGGGTCTGTCACTTTGTAACAACCAAGTGCTTTTGAAAGAGTTTTCAAAGCAAACTATATTTATCTCAGACATATGTTTTATTTAAAATCGATAGTTTAAAACAATTTTGTTTTTTTTTTTGTTTTTTTTTAAGTTTAAAAAGCTTTATTGAAAAGAGTTCAGTACAAAGACATAGGCATAAAAGTAGTCAGATATCACAAATAAAAATAAATTATAAATGTGGGTATCAAAAATGTTTACATCCTTTAAAATGAAAATCCAGCATATAAGTTATACATGAAGTATCAATTTCTCAACAGTTTCCTTGACATTGTCAGTTTCGAGACCACAAGCTTTGTAAGCATAAGAAAGTCAAGTAAACTGAAAATAACGGTGTTGAGAAACATCCAGGAGCTTATAGTGAGCAAAGAAAGAGCAGGGACAAGACGTCAAGAGAATGGCAGGAGAAAAGGAAGAAAGAAACGGAGCAAAGAGGGGGAAAGGAGGAAGATGGGGGGTAAGGAGAGGGATGGGGAGGGGGACGACGTGGCAGAGCCTCCAGCCCCCATGTGTCCAGGTGAAATCTGATGATACCCCGCAGGAAAAGGAAGGCACCATGAGGTGAGGGCCAACATTATTCTTTACAATATTTAATCACAGTATGCGAAAACTGTATAGGAAATCATGTGTTACGGTCAGAAATTCTCAGTTCTAGAGCCAGACACGGGCAGATCCTATATATCGGGGTAAACTATTTAGCTTTTATATTTTGTCAATTAGTGCAAGTCTGACAGGCATGCCCGGAGGACTCAAACATTGCACATAGATCTCATTACCAACTGCCACTTCCTACCAGGAACCACTAGCTCAGATGTATGAAGTGACACAAATTAAGCTACATATCACATAAACCCTTGCTTGTAATTAAGTGAATAACACATATGGGTGATTTTGGACACTTCCTAATCTACCAATTTGTTACAAAGTTCACTATTAGCAACAGTGCCAAATAAGGTCTAGAAGGGACATTCTCACTCCCCCACTCCATGATAATGGATAATGTGGAGGAACTCGATTCAGACTACAGCACTCTGTATTTAGTGACAGGAACATTGCCACCTAGTGACCTTGTAACCTTTTAGTTTTATAAGAAATGTATGAGCATTGATAACTTGTCAGTAAAGCATCTTCCAGAGGCTACCCAGCAGGAAAAGTGTTACAGTATTATATATATGTTTTTGCAATACAGCTACACTGCTCCTTTAAAGATAATTCCCATAATATGAATGTTAGACACCTCATCCTGTGTAAGCCTTCCCATCATCCTCTGCTTTGGACTGAATGCGCTTAGGAGAAAGCAGGCACATAAATGTATTAACTATCAGTGCTAATCCACATAGAGTGGCACTGAAACACAACAATGGATATTAACCCTTTGAGTGCCAGAGAGGAATGCGATGCATTCGAGACCTCTCTAGCACTCAAAAGCTTTAAAAGACAAGCAAGAATGAAAAAGGAGGAAAAAAATGGTTTAAATGTCTCAAAACTACAAAACGGCAGAGGACAGGAAAGACTTTGTAGCCTTCATTTAGTTAACTGTTACAGTGCTGTCTCCTGTTGAAGGATACTTTAACCAGATGGACTCTGTGTCCTCCATTTGGACACAAGAAAAAATGATTTAAAAGGTTTCACATCTGCACTCACAGGAGGAGCACTTACATAAGGAGATCTACAAACAGATATGCCCTAAACATGGTATGCAATGCACGCCCATGAAACTTAAAATTAAGGCCTGGATTTCATTGCAGGTGGTAACGTTATCAAGTCTGTTATTTATAAATGTCAACATAGACTTCAATGAATCTGTTAGATAAAACCATTGAAAACACTTAACTACAATGCAAGCTAGGGTTACATTTCACAGATAAAATATTGATTACAGAGAATTAATATACCTCGGAGTAAAAGACCTTGTGTTCCACAACATTCAGATCCATGGTGAAGAGTCTGGGCTGCAGAGTGGTGCAGAAAGTATTTCCTTCCATCAAACCGATCTGGGCATTCGCTGGTTGGTGTCTGAGTAAATGCTTCTTTGGTGGAACCATGTCTTGCAAGACCTGAAAGGAAATGTCATCAACAACTGCTGTGGTGTTGGGTGACTTTTCAATCCCAGACGAAGCCAGCACGTTAAGTCATACTACTCTTACCTCTTTATGAGGCTCCATGATTACGGTGACTCCTTTACCAGTCACCTGTGCCAAGACTTGCAGAGAGTGCATGGCTTGTTTTCTCACGGTGGGATTTGGAGAGGTCACTTCCCGTACCAAGTCATGTGTTACAAGATGGAAGGACTTCTCCTGAGCTGTGAGGATCTCTTCAGTTTTCTCCTCGTCTTTCAGTGGGGTTGCACAGCGGATTAAAAGCTGCTCTAGAGTAGTCTTTGCCATTGCCACTGCTCCGTTAGAAACCTAGTCATATTGCAAGTTTAATTGACAACTGCAATTAAAGCAGGTGTTCTAAAGAGACAACATGTAATAAGCACACATCTGATTACGGCCATGATATACATTTCCTTTCAGATTGCAGTCACTTTTTTATAGAAATGTGTCAATTACAAAAGTTACAACAGTTGCAGTGCAGAGGTAGGCAGTTTGTGGGTCACGCTGGCTGTTACTGAACTACAACTCCCATCACTGTCTTCCAACTATTATATTTACTGTAAGGCTTTTCATACTTCATTCAAACATTATTACAGCTCATATTATTTTAATCACAACAGTGACAACTAGAGTCCAGAGAAGAGAGCAAACTGTTTTTCCCTGAGTCTACGGAGCCTCTTTTTCAGAGTGGAGAGATCTTAGTCAAGTGAAAAGGCTTCATAGAATAACATAGGGACTTGAGCATTTCTCTCACCGTAGTGCATCGCCCTCTGGAGTCTTAAAGGGATAGTAATACTTTGTTTTATCTTTATTTTATTTTGTAGGCATTAAAAAAAACATGAAGAACGAATAAAGGTTTGAGAGATATTCATAAGCAAAGTTTCCCCTCCCGCCCCTTTTACCTAGTGTAAGCCATCTCTTCTCAGATGTGGAATCTGGTTGTAAGACCAGACAGATAACAGAAGGGATAATCTTCTTCCTATGAGAACAATGAAGGCCATGCCCCCCTTGACATGTTTTTCAGGTTTTTCCCTTATCTTAATTGAAGATTGTCCCTCTCTGCAGTCTACTTGGGCATCTCCCTTCCGATCTGGCTGAACAGTGTTACATCAGTAAAAGGGGCAGAAGGGGGATAATTTGTCATTGAATTACTCTTGAACTACAACTCTGACAGAATTGAAATAACACTCTGTAAAGTCCAAATACTATGGTGACTAATTAGAGGTGCTTTTATTATGAAACATTACTATCCCTTTAAGACAAAGCTTTCAGTAGAAAAACATTTGATAACCACAACATAAAATTGCAGTTTAATAAAAAGTCTGAGCTACAATAACTTTTGACTGAAGTATCCCCTAGCCGTGGCCGTACACTTTTATTACTCACCAGGAAAAGACGTAAAATATATTAATTCAAAATTAAACTTTACTCCTCCTTTAAAACTGCCCTGTTGGTGGGTCCTGAGGCCTGACTTTGACAATCTATGGTCCAGATTAGATACTAGCAGCAGATTAGATACTACTAGCTGATCAGTAGAAAAAGCTGTATAATTGGAAAACTGATTTATGGGACAAAGAACAGAGCCAACGAGACTGCAATGCAATAATAATACCGCTGCTGTAAATTTAGTGTCCTGATGTATTTAGCCCTGGGAATGAAAAGTTATTAGGAAGACAATCCAAGCATCCTGATGTATTCAGCACTTGTAATGAAAAGTGATTAGGAGGACAATCCTAGGAAGACCAATTGCTTCCTTAGGAAGACCAACTGCTGGAATGCAACAGCATCACTCCCTGCATGTACTTGCAGTGCTTAATGATCACAAGAGACTCAAGGACTACACCAGTGTGCAAGGCAAGCACGACACAAACACATGCATTACCCACCTCTCCAGTCAGGTCCATCATAACAAAGAGAAGAGCTTTGAGGAACGTCTGCTGATTCTGAAGAACCCATATCAGGGGAAGGCGTTCCATCAGAAACTTAATGGAGACAACACCGCCCAGCTTTGCATACCAGGCTTGCTCATAGCAGCAGGCACAAAGACGTTCCACAATATAGGAAAATAGAGGAAGTTGACATGCCTGAAAAAGAAAGACATTATATATTAGACAGAGATCCCACTGAAGTCTTCTTAACCCTTTGAGTTCCAAAGAGGGGGAGGAGGGGAGATGCAATGCTTTGCTATGTGCTGCATACCCTCTGGCACACAAAGGGTTAAAAACACTTCAGTGGGAGGAGTTTCAGGTCCTGAAGTCCAGCAACAAAGTATTATCTCTGGGATTAACAATACTTTCAAGATTAGTATCTATCATACAGTGCAGTCAGTATGTGCTGGCGGGGCTGTCATCTCTCAGAGCCATTAGGAAACTCTAGAACAGAGGTTTTCAACCCGCGCCCTCAGTGGCCACTAACAGGCCAGGTCTTATGAATTTCCCTGCTAGACACAAGTGTGTTGATCAGAGGCTCAGTCATATTGATTAACTCACCTGTGCTCTTAAAAGTAAATTCTCAAATCCTGGCCTGTTAGTAGCCACTGAGGGCACGGGTTGAGAACCACTGCTCTAGAACAAACTACACACAGGCAGGGTCATTACCCTTTCTTTTGATCCCAGAATGATGCTGGCCACATCAAAAATCACAGCCAAGGCCACTTCTCCGATCTTGCAGAGCTCCTTCTCTTCATATGCCATGCATATTGCAATGGCATCGATCAGCACCAATGGATCCATGCCCTTTGATCCATTCTCTTCACTGTGAAACATAGCTGTGCTTGGTTGGCTGCCAACTTGGTAGCACTGCAGAAGGAAGGGTCCTAGGAACAAGGAATCAAAGGCAGATTTCTATTACAAAATGCCATAACATAGTAACATAGTAGATAAGGCTGAAAAAAGACACGCCCTTCACCATTACAACCATGTTCCCTTCCTGGTTCTCTCTCAAACTTCAGCACCACATACTACAGCATGGACAACCAATGTGAGGCCCGTGGGCCAAATGAGGCCGCCTGACTCCATGGTGTGGCCTGCCTGAGATTTTTTTTTTTACTTTTTATATCCAATTAACTAGCACACATGAACCAGTAGACCCATAAGACCTAATCCTGAGCTTGCCAGTACTGTACACTTCGAGAACAGATGTTTGTTAAATATCAGCATTGTCATTGACTTGATCAATAAATAAATCAATATTTTGAAGAGCTGAAAGGTTATAATTCATCATAGTTATCAATAAAGAAAAAAAAAAAATACTGCGGACCTCACACTTATGGCTTTCTGTTCAAGTGGCCAACAAATTAAAAAAAACTTGGATATTACGGCAGTACAGTGTGAGCTCTACTGGACTGGGACCTCATTTCTTAGTATACGATATTGATTATCATTGCTTACTGCACAACACTCAAACACAGGACCATATGTGCATAAGCAAAGTGGAGGAATTCTGGGATAAGCCAAATATACCATAGAGGCGGGGATCCCAGAACTGCCTATTTGATTTGCTAGAGTTATTCTATTGCATTCTACATAAGATGAGCCACTGGCTATAGATATCCATAGAATATTATTTTAAAAGCGCCATCACTTTATGACAGTTTTAACTTTATTAAAGTTCTTAAATTTTTTCTCCAGAAGTAGGTGAATCCCTGTTGTTGGAAAAGAAATGCAATATTTGTTTTTTTTCCTCCTTTTTCCATAATATAGGTTCACCAACCATTTAAATCTTTGAGTGCAAAGCAATGCCATGGGCTCCCCCCTGGCACTCAAAGGATTAATTATGAATCAGAATTGTGTGTAGTCTGGCTGGCAAGAGGACAGCTGCAAGGAACAGGGACACATTAACTTACCACACTGCTGTGCTACCGCTACCATTGTGTAATGCCTGATCAGACTGGCAACAAATGGCAGAGCGCTGGGCCTCAGGTCCTTGATGACGGCAGACATGAAAGCCCCAGTTAAGGCTTGCTCAAATGTTTTACGTGCTGGAGTGTCCTGGGCTTTGTAGCGATGTGAAATAATGACACTGGGGATGGACTTCTCCGTGAAACTGCAACACAGAGAGAAGTCTATTATCACGGTGGCGAATATCCAGTTATTAGTAACAGACCATGACGGCCATAAATTTTATTCACAAACAAGACTCCCACCGATGCGGCCTCCACCCGGGATAGGGCTGAGCCAGCTCATCCATTTAATTTTCATGCTGTCGCCTGGTAGCCTCAAACATGATGGATTGTTCAATTTGACAGGAAACATTTAAAGCCAACAGTCCAAACATTCCATATAAGCTGTGTGGAGGCCTGCTCTGTGGAAATTCTATTAACCCTTTGAATGGCAGGGAGGTATTGAACGCACTGCATTGGATACCTCACTGGAACTCAAAGGGTTAACATACTGGTCTTTTTAAACTCTTCAGCTTAACCCATTGGATGCTAGTGACATCTCCAATGCATTGCAATACAATGGAGATGTCTCTAGCAACCAAGGGGTTAAACAAGGACATTTTGATTTGTAAATTCTGGGATACATACATCAAAACTTTTACCTGAAAAACAAGTACGTTTTCAAAATAATTAAAAAAAAAAAACTGAGACAGCAGGTCGTAACATTTACAAGTAAGTATGTAAGTCTCCATATCTTTAGAAAACTTAAAGGAGCAGTAAACTTTTATTTTTATGAAAACTTGTGTGTTATAGAGCTTTTCATGCAGAGTAAAACAAGGGAACTCCCCCTGCTGTCAGTTGTTTTATTCAAAATTTGTAACCGTTCAAATAATCAGGAAGTGAATTTACTGTGTTTACTTCCTGAACGTTCTAAGTGCCAGGAAGTTTCTATCACATTCTATGGAGAACTGCAAGTCACTGACTTTCTTCTCCATTAGAATGTAACAGGATAACTAAATAGAAATTGACCACTAGAGGGCACTGCTAATGTAAAAAAAGCACAGGATTAAATAACAGCTTTGGAAATATGCATCTCTCAGCAGTGGGAGCACCCATATTTTACACAACAGGAAACATTCTACAATATATATTTTTTTTTAAAAAAAGTTTACTGCTCCATTAAAGGCCTACTATAAAGCTAGTTGCCTTGACAAAGTGCAGTGAGATACGAAATAGCTGTTGGCTTAACGACTGTGGATGACCACTTTGACCACTTGTTTTTACCGTCTTTTTACTACATTGCGTACACATTTAAGAACATTTAATAGGATGAGTGCCGGCTATTTTCTTCTTATGTTTTTTGTGGTGTTGATTTATACTTGGCCCTTACAGTGCAGTTGGATTGAAACCAGGATTTAGCTAGTTTTCTTTATTAACCCTTTGAGTACCAGAGGACTAGCCAAAGCATTTTCAAAGCCACGAGTTGGCTACCCCACTGCCAATCAAAGTGTTAAATCAACTTCTCTGGGTCTTATTCGGGGGGAAACCAACTGCATTGTAAAAAAAACAGATAAACATTCCCAGTTTCTAATGTTTTGTGTTTTTTTTTTTTTTTTATATTTTATTATTATTATAAAACTTATTATTCACATTTTTCAAAAGTATAAGATACAAACAAGAAACTTGGAGTGGGTCATCGGTCCAAACAGAACAGATTGTTAAACAATTGCAAAAAAACAGGACACATACTATGAATTCACGTACAGTGACTAACCTAATAACAGAGGGTACTGCTCTGGAATAATCTCATGCTCTACCATACCATCCTCAACTGTAGACGGATGTGGGGCCAAGGAGTGGACCAGAAGTTGGTGGGCTCTGCTATGTCACGGCTGCCCAATGTTGAGGACGTGAGCATAAGAGTAGGGAAGATGCAGCCACCACCTTCTCTCGCCACCTTTGGTAATTACCGAACCATAAATCATTCACAATTTTCCTCAGGTGATGGACTTAATCATGTGAGGAAGTTGCATTGATACCTGCCAGCCGCATCTCCACCCAGTCCCCCACCCGTGCCCTGATTGACACCACAGCGACAACTGTGGTTCCAAAGGGTTAAGATCATAAATTAGCTAGTACATCAGCCTCCTTGCGTTTAAACGGATTGCTCATCCATTAATTACAACAAAGTCTCTACACCAGATGCAAAACTTTCTAAAAATGAAGAAAACCTGAAACCACTTTATTAGCATCTTTTAATCCCTACGACCATAACGACAAGTGTACAATACACCATTTGATAATTTATAAAACACTTATAAATATGCTTAAACAAGCAAACACTTAAGGAATTTACAAGAGTATTTAATTTTATTTAACGGACTGCAAGAAGCATTACTTCAGTGTAGCAGATGGTGACAGTGTTTGCTTTTACATTCCCTAGGTAAGAGTTTCACCGTTAGTGCTGTCTGTGTCCTTTACAATGTCCCTGTCATTACAAATAATCTTCCATTCTTGGCTGCCAAGTTGTGTTTACAATGTGTTGTATTCCCCCTGGGTAGCAAAGGGATTATCGCAGGAAACACCACTTAGCAAAGCAAAGTAAACTGGGCAAGACAGAAAGTACTCTATCCCAAATAATAATAATGTAGTACTTATTAACATTTTCTATTCCCCAGGCAGACCCCACGACTGACACTCACACTGGATAAGTACATTAACAAAGCTAACTAGGCAAAAATTGTTTCATGAAAATAACAGTAAGGCTTATGTATCAAGAAGAAAGGGGGGTAAGATGCACTATAGTGTGATAGGAAGGTGATAAAGTGGAGAAGACTTCACCATTGATATCATTTCTCAAATTCCTATGTTATTCTATGGAGTGAACACACTAAGATTTCTCCAACTTTGGGGATATTAGTGCATAGGCTCTATAGACTAATATAGAAACTGGAGAAGTGATATCACTAGAGAAGTCATCTACACTTTATAACCTTCCTATTACACCTTAGAGAATAACCCCCTGGAAAAATTCAGTAGCAAATAAATTGTACAAAACGAGATGTGTGATAAGCACACACTGAAATCAAATACAATTTTATTCTCGGGGTTGGTGGCCATTCAGTGGCTGTCAAGTCATGTTTCACTCCAGCATGAAGTTGCTGAGAAGATATTTCTATATTTATATCGGTCTGGTACCACTAACAGACAGTCCAGAGCTGAAATATCAAACAAATCTTCCCTGAATTAAAGAAACACCACAAACCCAGACATACTTTTTTGGCCTTTAATGGGCCTCGTCAGTGAGGTGCATCTGATTCCCTCTAGTCAATCGGAAAGCAAATGACCATTCCGCAGTTATGCTTTGCTAAGTGGGAGACCCTTCCACTTACAGAGGCTACAACATTAAAGCAGTGTGTGACAAGCGTACACTGATAACGAATAAAACTGTACCGTAGCGAATAAATAAAGATTTAAAAAATGTCCCAGTGAATTTAATGTAGATTTTCACCCCCCTAAATGCCAGAAATGCCTCCAACTCATACACAGCAATGCTTTGGAGACCTCTAGTAAACAAGAGGTTAAAAGTCTAATTTAAAGACGATGTGAATTTTTATTTGTCCCCTATGTTGAAAATGGTTTGCACCAATATTAGAGTGCTTCGTACATCAGCCACAGGAAGCACATAACTACAAAGGATTACTGGCTTCAGAGCATGTATAGTACACACACTGCCACACTAAAGAAATTAAGAAATCAGCAAATATGCTTGTCATTAATTTATGCCACAATCGAAACATCTACAACTTAAGGGTCCAGGGTTAAACTGTAATAAATAAGCAACAATTGTAATAACGGTGCTCGAGCAAGAAAATTAGAATTGTTACTCATAATACACTAGTACGGAGACATTTTCCTTCGGGCACTAGTTGTGGGTATGGCCAGAACTGCAGACACAACTCTCAGTGGTCTAAGATTTGGGTATGACCCACACAATCCCTACCCCCCCACACAACAGACACTGGTTCCTGGTTTATGGAGAACAGTTTATGAGCTTATAAATTACTGTTGCGTTCAGTTATTTTGCTAATTTGACCAGTTAAAGGGGAACTGCCACCCAACACAATCTTTACCTTCACTAAGTCCCCATCTGGTGACCAGCTGCTTAGTAGCGCTAGTCGCCAGAATAATTACCTTATTTAATAGATTTCTGCTCTCTTCCATGGGTGACAGGCAGGACAAAATGCGGACATCTTGCCATTGTGACGTCCACGCGCCTGCGCCGTCAGTCGCAGCCGGAGCCAAATGGCTCCTAGCAACGCTTCCTAGACCCGGCTGGGACTGACAGCACAGGCGCGCGGACGTCATTCTGGCAAGATGTCCGCGCTCCGTCCTGCCTGTCACCCATGGAAGAGAGCAGCAATCTATTAAATAAGGTAATTATTCTGGCGACTAGCGCTACTAAGCAGCTATCTGCCAGATGGGGACTTAGTGAAGGTAAAGATTGTGTCGGGTGGTAGTTCCCCTTTGAATTATCTTATTTATCCCTGTTCTGCCTAGTTTAACCCTTTGAGTGTCAGAGGGGTACGGAACACATTGCAAAGCAATGCATTGCATACCCCTCTGGCACTCAAAGGGTTAAAGGAGCCCTAACACCTAATAATAACCTCCTCATACCTTTCTATGGACAGAAAATATCAATGGACGCTACAAATTTTCCACTGCTCCCTGTTGTAAGAAATAACTTTATTCAGCTCTGGATATTATGTACATAGAGGCAGACATCTCCATTGCTGGCAGGTCTACAGGACACAAACTCTGCTCACTGCACATGACCAGAGAAGCGTGTAATGTATTGTCTCATATTGCTTTGCGTACATCACTGGTCCGTTAGGTGTTAAATAGCCTCATTCATTCTACTTCAATTCATAAAGAAAAATGTCAGAACTATCATGACTGCCTATACGGACATGACATAAGGGACTGACTGAAGTTGTTATTTATTGAACAAAAGAAGCTAGAGCAAAACTCATAAGCCGCCCATTAGGATTTTCCATCCATTTTATGATAATAAGGGGTTATTATTGGAAGGTGCTAATTATCCTTTAACTCTCTGAGTGCAAGAGCGGCGCACAATGTGTTGCACACTGGCATTCAGAGGGTTAACCCTTTGAGTGTCACAGGGGTACGCAACGCATTGCTTTGCAATGCGCACCCTTCTGGCACTCAAAGGGTTAAGTGCTGGCCCGCGGTTGTATGCTATAGCTCCATAGGACAAAACTAAAAGAAAAGCACATTTTTATTTTTTCCTTTAGTCTGTTATTCTAACAGAAATATAAAAAAAAAAAAAAAAAAAATCATTTTAAAAGGATTCCTGAGTTGCTACGGTAAAAGGAGATTTTTTTCCTTCAATTCTTCCTACAATGGTGCTCTATCACCTGCTGAAATCCCACACTGCCTCTCAACTCACTAGTACCTTTCTGGATTAGCCTGGATGTCAGAAAATTATCCTACATGTAATCCACTTTTAATATTTTAAAGGGCTAGTAATGTTTCATAGTATTTGGGCCATGGAGAGTGTTATTTCAGTACTGTCTTGTTGTAGATCAAGAGTAATTGAATGATAAAGTATCCCCCTCCAGCCCCTTTTACTGATGTGACACTGCTCACCTCAGAGCAGAAAGGTGGTGCTCTCAGTGCCTAGGGAATCCAGCTGCACCCTCCTGATGAAGACCAACAAGGCTGAAATGTACGTCTGAGGTTAGCTAGTGTTCCTGTGCAGGGGAAACTTGCCAGTCATTTTGGAATTAGACCGCCATTTTGGGTGGGATTAGTCTAATATGTATGTGGAAATTTCCCTCTGTAAAGGCACTAGAGAGCTAAAACATGATGCTTCTGAGCGGTGACTAGCCATAGAACAGGCCATTGTGCTGTTGTTCATCCTCAGAAGCCTCTCACATTTTGTATGTTTATTCTGAATACACTTGGGGTCTACTTAAGAGTGAAGGGTAATCCAGATGTGGACCCCTTGCTCTCAGTGCCTAGGAAATCCACCTGCACCCTCCTGATGAGGCCCAACAAGGCCAAAATATACATCAGGGGTTAGCTGGTGTTCCTGTGCAGGGGGAAATTGCCCGTCATTTTGGAACTAGAACGCCCTTTTGGCCAGGATTAGTCTAATATGTATGTGGAAATTTCTCCTTTGTAATGGCACTAGAGAGTTAAAACGTGATGCTTCTGAGCGGTGACTAGCCATAGAACAGACCATTGTGCTGTTGTTCATCCTCAGAAGCCTCTCAAATTTTGTATGTTCACCTCCAAGCAGCAAGACTGTCTGGATGGATCACAGAGAGGGACAATCTTCATCAGGAAAAACCTGTTCCATGCTGTGAGCTGTCTGGTCTTAAGACCAGATTCCACATCTGAGGGGAGGTGGGCTTACACTAGGTAAAAGGGGCGGGAGGGGGATACTTTATCATTCAATTACTCTTGAACTACAACTCAATAGTATGAAGATTAATTGGAGCTGCTGTTTTTGTGAAAAATGACTATCCCTTTAACCCTATTATAATGGCTACTCCTGTTCAGGATGTCTTTTGTAGTGCCTGTCTTCATAACACACTTCCTTTATAAAATGTACTATGTTTATTTAGTCATACATACAACTGCAAGTGACTTTTTTTGCTTTTGTTTGAATAGCCATACTCGCAAAGCTGTGCCAGTATTGCCAATTTTATATATAGGTGTTCAATGTTTTGCATAGCAAAGAGTTGCACGCCCATCTGGCCTTCAAGCAGTTATGAGAAGTAGGACCATTGAGATTGTCAGACGAGATCTCCATGAGAGAAAAAAAAAAAAAAAAAAAATCAGTTTACTTACCAGGAAGCACAGACACTTTAACCCCTTAACGATCGTTGTGGTCACTAAAGGACCAGGGAGCATTTTTTTTTTTTTTTTTTTTTAATTCGGATTCTGGACTCCCCGAATGGCGTGCAGCCATGGGGGGAGCCCGGAATTCCATGACAGTCATAGTATGTCATGAGTCGTTAACTCAGATCTACCCATGATGTACTATGATCGTCAAGGGTCATTAAGGGGTTAAATAACACCATGTATAGAGTAGCTTAGATATATGAACCTAT
This sequence comes from Rhinophrynus dorsalis, assembly GCA_037306005.1. Taxonomy (NCBI): domain Eukaryota; kingdom Metazoa; phylum Chordata; class Amphibia; order Anura; family Rhinophrynidae; genus Rhinophrynus; species Rhinophrynus dorsalis. The sequence goes on from CM074725.1 coordinate 51,267,179, forward strand.
TCTATAAAGGATTTCTTACTTTGGATGTGCCAGCAGTTGGTATAAGGCATGTTTGTTATCATCCAGACTCATCATAGCCACTAAGAAACATTTGATCACCTCCCAGGCCTGTCTACGATAATATGGCTCTGTGTTGGCACTTTTCAAACAATCCAGGGCTGTCTCGATGGACTAAAAAAAAACAAAAATAGAAAAACAATCACACAGATTCTTCCTTGTGTAGAGTACAGTTTTAGAGACATGATTTTAACACTGAGTGCAATTTGTTGGACACCCAAAGGGTTGGTGCAATAATAATTTGTTTTAACATTTATTTAATAGATTTATTTTACTTGACCACTTGCTTGTTCTTGAATTCTGTGCGCTTGCATTTTACCAGCAACTTCAGTTTTTTACTGGGACGCCCCTCTCCTCTACCTTCCAGCTATATAAAAATTCTGCTACCCAACGGCAATGAATCAGAAGGTGCGCACGTCTCATTCTCTAATCTCTGCCCAACTGAATTACAGGGACAAACAGATGACAAGGTGCAAAGTAAACCCTTCTGATCATTTGCAGATAGAGTCACAGACTTGTTATACAGGCTGCAAGCATAATTGAAAGCAAAAAAAGCGCCCCATTTAAATAAATAGAAATTTGGGAAATCTTATTTCACCCTATGATGCGGTTAGTTTGCCATACAATTGTCACAGTAAGACCTTGAAACATATACCCTACTTTTTTAGTGCCCTAAAGAGTCCCAACTCCTCATCTGCCAAATCTGTCGTCACCTTTTCCATTGGGAGCTGGATGGACGCTTTGCAGTCTGCAAACTCCACTGTGATGCTGGGCCCTTGTATCTCAGTGACTATGTACTGCAACTTCTGGGATTCCTTCAGCATCTTCCTATTGCTTCCACCAAATTTACCCAGCACTCTGTATGCCACATGGGAGATGCTGTCCGCCGGATTACGGAGTGTCCTCCATAAAGCCTGGAAGAGAAGGAATGGAAGCATACATTATACATAGAAATGTAAAAAAAGAGAGCGAGACTGAGCAACACAGTCTGCAACACAGTCTACACACAAGCACAGATTGGTCTCTTTAAGGACCCAAGGACCTTCGAAGCGCCCCGCTCTGTATCAGCCTCGTCACTGGCAGTCTCTACTGCGCATGACTACAGCACACGCAGCAATCTCTACTGCGCAAGACTGCGGCGTTACGCACATTTTAGCGAATATATAGGATTATTTCAAATAATAGTTTTTGAGATATTTAGCTTTATCTGTGTGTATGCAAATTAGACATACAGGCCAGGAAATCAGCACAAACATTCCGCACTGCTCTCCCACCCACCAGTACTAGCTCATTTGTATATACTGGTAAATAAAGCTAGCTCCCACAATTGTATATAATGGTAAATAAAGCTAGTTCACACATTTGTATATACTGGTAAATAAAGCTAGTTCACACATTTGTATATACTGGTAAATAAAGCTAGCTCACACATTTGTATATAATGGTAAATAAAGCTAGCTCACACATTTGTATATAATGGTAAATAAAGCTAGTTCACACATTTGTATATACTGGTAAATAAAGCTAGTTCACACATTTGTATATACTGGTAAATAAAGCTAGCTCACACATTTGTATATAATGGTAAATAAAGCTAGTTCACACATTTGTATATACTGGTAAATAAAGCTAGCTCACACATTTGTATATAATGGTAAATAAAGCTAGCTCACACATTTGTATATAATGGTAAATAAAGCTAGTTCACACAATTGTATGAAATAAAAAATGGCTAAAAAAATATAGATTATAAAAGCGAATATCCTATTTGCTACAAAGCGACAGTTCCACTTTTATTCCTAATTAACATCTTAATGACTGATCACGTGCCAGGAGTGCCATCGGCGTTTGTGCATTAAGGACCGGTGAAGGTCTTGGCACATCATGGAAGTCCGGGACTGCAGCTCAGCTGCACTCCACGATCCCAGAATATATCACTATTAAAAATGTTTTTAAAAAGTGCCATGGTCCTCTAGAGCCGCCGACCACCAGACAGCGCAGCACTTAAGGGGTTAAAGACTACATTTTTAAAGTGACAGTGATCATTTAAAAGAACAGTACAATGTTTTTCCTTACGAGTAAAGCAAAGGATCTTCCATTGCAAGGAACTGCTTTGTTCAAAAGTTATTATAGTTGTAACTTTTTTTTTCCCTCCATATTACAATGTTAGCAACGTGACTGTTATTCCATTGCATTCTATTGGAGTAGAATACTCTGGGTACAGTTTTCCATAAAGTGTGATAGAAGCCGCTTCTTCAATTCGTGACAGTATGAATGGTAATCACTATGAATAAAGTAACTGCCAGCAGCGGGTGTATCCTTGATGTAACTGAAGACAACCCCTACTTTATATACCCCCCCATCCCCATAATGAAACTCTACTGCCCTTTTAAACCCATGCGGACCAGAAGGGGGTGTGCAATGAATTGCAAATCAATGCCCTGAACACCTCTCTGGTCCTTACATGGTTAATTTGAAGATTCTGATAGGCAATGTATTGGTAATCAAAAACGGGAATGTATTTTCAGTGTATTGTGAACTACCATTACAGTCCCCCAAAAGACAAAAAGGAGGTCTGGAAATGTGAACACAATGAGTAAATCCTGTATGATAATGCTACTGCTGCCCCTTCTTGATTGCTAGAGTGATGACTATTGAATTGCTTTGCACTGGACACTCATTTGGCACTCAAAGGGTTAGCTTTTACTGCACTCTATCAAGATGCACTGTACCTGCATGAGTTCAGCACGAACAGGCTGAATGTGATCGTACAGGAAGTCTGGCTGCAGATTGTCCACACACAGCTCCAGTGTTCTGAGCCCTTGGCTTACTAAGGTCTGGGAACCATTCAGAGCAGACACTAAGGGATCCATCAGCATGGGAAGATAAGGTAACAAGGAACTCAGGCGGACAGGTACTGTCAGGCACAGCTCCACAAAAAGATCCTTCATGTGCTGTTTGTGCAGGCCGCTTTGTAACATGTTCAGCCCTGAAAAGAGATGATATTAGCTATACAATCAGGCTTAAAGGAAAAACTATCATGTTGAAAGAGATGAAGAGTTTAAAGGGATAGTAATGTTTCATAATAAAAGCAGCTCTAATTAATCATCATAGTATTTGGAATTTGGAGAGTGTTATTTCAATTCTGTCAGAGTTGTAGTTCAAGAGTAATTCAATGACAAAGTATCCCCCTCCCACCCCTTTTACTGATGTAACACTGTTCAGCCAGATCAGAAGGGAGGTGCCCAGGTAGATTGCAGAGAGGGACAATCTTCAATTAAGATAAGGGAAAAACCTGAAAAGCTTCTCAAGGGGGGGCAGGGCTTTCATTGTTCTCATAGGAAGAAGATTGTCCCCTTCTGTTATCTGTCTGGTCTATGGACTGGATTCCACATCTGAGAAGAGATGGCTTACACTAGGTAAAAGGGGCGGGAGGGGAAACTTTGCTTGTGAATATCTCTTAAACCATAAAGGTTTGAGAGATAAGACTGATATCATTCTTCATGTTTTTTTTATGCCTACAAAATAAAATTAAGTTAAAACGAAGTATTACTATCCCTTTAAGCAGCTCCTGCTGTGTAATTGAAGCTGGGACTTCCAAGTATCCATGCATAGTACTTGGTAGAGTCATACATCAGCCATTACACACTACAGAAGCAGAAACGCCTTCAAAATACACTGGTGACCTATCTAGCATTCAAAGGGTTAAACTCCCATTTGTCCCTACAAGAGTTTTGGCAAGTTTTATTTATCGCATATGCTGGAGTTGGTTTTGCCTCTCTTTTTGTGCACAGAGCCCCAAGACTACAGTCTCTGAATACTCACACTTACTTCACCACTGACTCAGCCTTAGGGCATCTTCCTAACGCACCAAAATGGCTGAACAGAGTTGCTTTGTGGCTGCCGAGTGCAGTTTATAAAGCTGATGTCATGGGGCGGGGACTTTTGCCTATTAACTGTACATCAAGGCTGATGTACTAGTAGTGGAGCAATTCTGGAGTAAATCAACTGCCCCATAGGGTACACACAAAAATTCACCTGTAAATTTAAATGAAGCTTTTAACCTCTTCAACGCTACAGAGCTCAGCAAAGTAATGCAACGCCATTCTAGCACTCAAGTGGTTAAAAGTCACATTAAAACCAACTGGAATTTCTTATTTTCCCCGACTTACTCAAGTTATTATTAGTACATTACCCTGGGTTTTTATGCTTTTCTAAAATGCAGTTTGCTTTAAAGGGACAGTAATGTCCAATAAACATGTTTTTCTTGTTTTGTAGGTTTAAAAAAAAAGAAATTATGTGGCACAAATCACTAAAGTTCACCCCTCCCTCCACTTCTCCTGATGTCAGTGCTCTACTGACAGCAGGAGATACCGGTTCTGGGACCAGCCGGCGGCTCTTCAGCAGAGCTGCAACAGCGATACTGGAAAAGAATTACTTCATTGGAACAGTCTACAAAGTGTGACTGCAAACCAGGCAACCTTTGTAGACCTTTGCAATGAAGTAATTATTTTACAATATCACTATTGCAGCTCTGCTGAAGAGCCGCCGGCTGGTCCCAGGACCGTGATCTCCTGCTGTCAGCGCAGCGCTGACATCAGGAGAAGAGGAGGGAGGGGAGAACTTTAGATGCGAATATCTCTCAAACCATAAAGGTTTGAGAGATGGGATTTGTGTCACATAATTTCTTTTTTTTTTTTTAATCTACAAAACCAGAAAATGTTTTAAGTGGATATTAGTGTCCCTTTAACTTTAAAGATTAAAGTGTGCTAGGACCATCATGGGTGAACATGCCATAAGGACCCATGATGGTCCTGGCACATCATGGATTTCAGGGCTCCCAGCGTGGAGAGAGCCCTGAATACAATCGAGCAAAAAAAAGCTTCATGGTCCTTAAGGGGTTAAGAAAGCATTGCTTTTCAGTGCACTGAGCACCCCTCTGGTGCTTACGGAGTTAAAATCTGAACTTTGGATGACCTCCCTTTTGTCTGTTTTTAGGATACCAACATGTTGCAATTTCTAGAACTCCCAGACTATTATACTACAGCTGTTGGAGACAACAACCTTCATCATGCACAACCAGAAAAGATGAGAGTTGTAGTCTGCAACTACCTATATATTAAAACAGTACATGCATTCAACCAACAGGGTGTGACAACGAGCAAGCAGAGGTAACCTCAGATTTAACTTTAGCAAGAAAAAAACAAGCACCTTGGAAAAAACAAAACACATTACAAGTTTCATTTTGTAGCCCCCCCAAGTTAATGGTCCACTTTAACCAAGGTCCTCCCATGGAAGCAAACTTGGTAAAACTTGAAATCTGACCCATACGACAGGCGTACAATGGTCTGACCTTGCAGCAGATTTGGAAGTAGTGGAAGAAACTCCTGATACAGGAGGTCATGGCTCCCCCCACCGATAGACCTGAAGAGGGCCCGCAGTAGCAGGAAGTAGTTGTACGGTTCCTTGGCCGTCTGAGCGAGCTCCATTGAACTGTTCACTATTTTGTGCAGATGAGGCTGCAAACAAGACCAAATAATTAGGAGTTTACATACGTGTCAATGCCATATTTAACCCTTTGAGTGCCGGAGTGGTACGGAACGCGTTGCTTTGCTCCGTACCGTACCCCCTCTGGCACTCAAAGGGTTAAAATTACAAGCAAACGGACCCCAATATTGAACACCCAGCTAGCACTGGTAAAATGTCACCTTGATTAAAGTTTGCACATCTAAAAATGTCATTAAAAACTGCCCATGTGTCGTGTTAGCCAAAAGACCAGTAAACGTACAGTTAACAATATATTCATCCTTGATACCTTTGCTAATGTGCGTTAATGACATTACCTATGCGGTTTCATATGGTAATGAAGCTTTGAGGACTACGGTCGCCAATCCTGACCTACATTTCTCAATAAACAAGTCAGAGATTCCTCTAGCGGCCATACGCAAGAACAGAAAAGTGAGAAATTCTGTGGTAAATCAAGTGCTCCACATTGAAGCAAAAACATCACAGAAATCACATTGATTTAAAGGGTTAGTAATGCCCAAAACAAAGTTGATTCTATATGTTAGATTGTACAAAAATAACCTATTTGGAAAAGGTCCTATCACTCAAACCTTTATGGTTTGAGAGATATCCTCCGTTAAGGTCCCCCACGTTCTCCTGACGTCAGCTGTAAGCAGGAGTTCCTGGTACAGGAACCGACAGGTGGCTATCCAGCAGAGCCGCATTAGCGCGATTTAAAAAAGAAATACTTCTTTGGAATGGTCTACAAAGTGTGCCTGGTTTGGAAGCACACATTGTAGAGAGTTCCATAGAAGTATTTCCTTTTAAATTGCTCGATTGCGGCTCTGCTGAAGAGCCTCCTTGTGTCGGCTGAAATGGATCTCCTTCTGTCAGCTTTACAGCTGACAGCAGGAGAAGGGGAACTTTAGCGGAAGATCTCTCTCAAACCATAAAGGTTGAGAGATAGGACTTTTTCCACATACTTAATTTTTGTTAAATCTAACATACAGAATCAACTTTATTTTGAGCATTACGAACCCTTTAAACAGCCTTTTGAAAAACACCTGAGGGGTTATGCACAATGGTGTGATTAAGATGTGATAAAGAGGAGATAATTTCTCCAACATGATTAAATCTCAAAGTCCTAGGTTATTATTTGAAGCATATGCACAAAGATCTCTCAAGGTGAAGAACTATCAGTACATTGGCTCATAGAACCAGAGAGTTTATCACACGTTAGAAGTCATCTCCACTATCACCTCTTTATCACAGCACAGTGCCTTTCTACTCAGGACTGCCAGAGAAATCTCCAAAACATTGGGAAGCACTCAAGCAGTCAGAAAGGTTTAGAAGCAATAGATAACCCACTGAGTGCCAAAGATGTGGCTAAGGCATTACTCTGGGGTTAAATCAATGACAATGCATATTTATTCCCTATGGTACAACTTAGTTTGTGGTCGGGGCTTCCAGAGTATGATAATTGTGGAGGATTGCTGTCCCCCTGAGCTATCGACAGCTTCAGGGGAGGCGACAAAGGTGACCTGAAAAGAGGAACACCTTAATAAGCCCTTTAAATAAAGGGGTGTTGGTGGGGGAGCACAATGACGAGAGGCTGCGGCCCGCTATTTAAGGGCTTGCGGCCCCTCCCACAAATACAGGCTCAGCCTATCACTTGTCCCAAAATCGCTCCCTTTTTGTTTAGTGTTTATGGCCCTAAATCGCACTCAGAATTAGTGGAGCATTACAGGAATGACTGAAACATGCAGTTGGACGTTTGAATACAGGGAATAAGTGATTTTGGTGTAAACCCACTGCCAGGGGAGGGCTGGCAACTTGTGGCCCGGGGGGCAAATACAATCAAGCGGCCCATTTCTCGTTTGAGCCCACTCTAAAAAACCCAGCTCCTTTTGTTAATTTTAAATGTGGCATTAATATCGCAAAGTAAAGTGATACCACATAGCTCACATTAAAGTGGACTAAACTACTGATGTTACAGAGCTTACAATTTAAGTAAAGCTACACTAGTGATACTATAGAGCTTACAGTGGAAATGGGTTATGTAACTAGTATAGCCTCAATTGGACTGTAGCTTTGTGGTATCATTTGTGTAGCACCATTTCAGTTGTAAGCTCTGTGGTATCACTAGTGTTGCTCCATTTATAGCAACAAGATGGAGATTAAATGAGACAGTGGCCCACTGGCCCAGACATATGACCGGCCCAGGGGGCAATTGCCCCCCTGCCCCCCAGGCCAGCCATCCCCTGCCCACTGCACTGAAGGATACAAATACAATTCCCTCATTTCCTATTTAAACTGTGCTTGCATTGGAGATCTCTACAGCTTCAAGAGGTTCCATTTAAATCAACAGGGAATTGTATTTCTCCCCTACAGTACAGCTGGTGTGCTCCAGAATCTCCAGTATAAATAAGGTTCAGTGAGAAGGGCTCAGTGTAATATATGATTTTCTAATTAAATGAAGATGTTGCACTGAGATTCATCAGCACTTTTACCTTAAGCATTTGTTCATTATCCGCAGCGAAGAGAGACACAGAGCCAAACACCAGCTTGAACAGCTTGAGGTACAAGTTGGACAGCTCCACGTTGGAACCCATCTCCGGAAGCCTTTCCAACAAATACTCCACCAGGATTGTGGCAAAGAGAGCAGACGTAGTGGGGTTCGCCAAGAAGGAATTGGCTACAATCTGAGAAAACAAGCAGCTCATTCCAATGAAACCTTCCTGAACAAAGAGACTCCCTGAAGCCCAGGATTAACCAGTATTAGTTTTCAGTCAGAGCACAGGTAATGATTTTGTGTGAACAGATTTGGATGGGAAATTGGTCTGTGATGTGATTCTCTTAAAGGGATAGTAAGACTTAAGATGTAAAAAAAAAAAAATATATATATATATATATATGTTGTAGGGTTTGTGTCCCCGAATAAAACAAGGGTACTCCCACTGCTGAGAGATATTTTATTAAAAAATTATAACAGCTCAAACTTGAATTTTTTAGGTGCAATATCACAGTGGCCTGAAAATTTACCGTGGTGCTGTTGCTACACCATCCTATGGAGATTTATGGTCTATGGACCAGAGCAGTCCATAGGGTGGTGTAGCAACAGCGCCACTGTAAATTTTCAGGTCACTGTGATATTGCACCTAAAAAAGTTCAAGTTTGAGGGGTTATTTTTTTAAATAAAATGTCTCTCAGCAGTGGGAGTACCCTTATTTTACTCAGGGGGATAAACCCTACGACATATTTTTTTTACATTTTAAGTATTACTATCCCTTTAATTGAGAAAAGGCAATTAAAATAGTAAAATAAATAGTGCAGCAGGGTAGCTAATTTTCATACCTCCTACTGTTTAGGGATGATGGGAGCTCTAGTCCCCAACAGCTTAGGGTCCAGCCATTAACTAGCCTAGAAAGAGGATTTTTTTTTTTTTTACCCTTAAAAGTTTTTTTTTTTTGCTGCTATTGTCAACTCCATGGCTAGCAGCATCCGAAACAGCCCTGATTGTATTTGTATGGTCTTCCCATTTCCTGCTAAGATTTTAGTTCCACTTCTTACAAGCAGAAGATACATCTGCAGCATCATTCCCATTGACTGTGCAGGTGGGCGTAAACTCACAGCAGCCAATAGGAATCATCAGTTGCCTTTCTGGGACTCAAAGAACCATCTCTGGGAACATGAATCTCAAGGCTGGGACTTGTACATGGAGGACAGCAAGTTTATAATGTTGCAATAGGTAGGGCTTTATCACAGATTAAACAGAAATGTAGAAGCCTTTCTGCTACACTTCCATCCCCTTATTCTGAACTCATCTTCTCCTGCATTACTACATTGATGCCACTGCAAGGGGCGCAGGTGATGACTGTCAATATAAGCTTCACTGGAATCCGAAATAAGCACTGTAACACCCAAAGTAGCTTGTGTGCAAGGTCTGCATGCAGCTATATAGGCCACTGTGCCAATCAGCTATGCATGAGGTATAACCAACACACTATCAAGGTGTTGATGTTGCCTGTATCAAAAGGGCAGTAGCTGTATCATCTATTAACTAGTAAAATACTGAACTTTAAAACACACACACACACACATATATAATTTTTCATGTTAGATGCCTTTAAATAGCTCAATGCCAAATGATCTGCAATAAAACCCCATACCTGCAGTGCATAGTTTTTGGATATTCTCTCCACCATGTAAGGAACTGTGGTCTGAAAGATTTCTTTGAAGGTCAGAGGGTTCATCATGGTGAAAACACCAGCAAAGTGCTCCAACACCTCCTTCTCTTCCTTCATCCGCACTGTTTGGCAATTGGCCACTCGGATGTAGGTTTGGCCATTCCCAGCTATCTGAACCTGCAAGAAATGATCAAACGCTTATTAAACAGACTAAATATTGCTACTGTAGCATACCATTAAAGATGAATGAGAAATGTGCTACTCAAATGAACATAAGGACAACCAATGACTAAACTGGATTCTATGTACAGAAGCACAAAATGCCTTCTTTACCAGATATGAAGGACCCTAAGCACAAAACAGTGGAGCAATTCTGGGGCACGCCAACTGCTCCTTGGGGGACAAATACTAATTTCTCAGAAGTCACAATGATAACCCTTTGAGTGCCAGAGAGGTATCCAACGCTCTGGCATTCAAAGGGTAAATGGTGTGGTTTAACTCCTTGAATGGTAAAGAGGCAACACACTGGAAACCTCTATAACATTCAACGGGTTAAATGCCCCATTTAAATAAGTGGGAATTTTTATTTCTTCTCTACAGTGCAGTTGGTGTGATCTGAATTATTTTATGCATAACAGTTCTCTATTCATTTTGTATGCACACACAAGTGCAAAATCAAGAGATGAGTTTCCAAAAATTATGTCTACAATAAAAGTATCTAAGAGCTATGCTGTGTGTAAATCTGTACCCAGAATCCTTTGAAGTTGCCTGTGCACACCCAGTTTGACATTATAGAAGAGATTGTATTGCACATCTTGAAGCGCCTCAGTTAAACAAGGTAAAATCACAGAAAAAAAAACTGTAATCGTACCACCACTTTGGGATCAGACACTGCTTTCCAAGTGGATGTCAATTAAAAACAGCAGACAAGTACAAGAGATACCTGATAAATATCCAGCGCCTGCATGGCGTATTTCACCAGCTTGATATAAATCTGTGTCTCTTTGGGCTGCAGCTGTTTGTTAGGAACAAACTGAGATTCTGCAAAATAAGGAACAGGAGATGTGATCAGACAAGGAAATATAGCAGTGTAACACATAAGCAATGGATGACATCTCCAGTTTTCAATACCTCCCTCCCCAAACAGCACAGTCTATCAGGATCTTCTCATAAGAACAGAATAAGTTATAACTTATCTACTGATTAGTTTTCCATTGCTTTGTGGGATTCTGAAAACCACAATTTTGGGAGGTGGCGGGGGTTCTTTAGGACTGGAGGTGTAAAAGCATTGCATTATGGGTAAGTGAACATCCTGAGGTTGATGTACTTAGAAAAGCAGATAAATTCTATGGCAAACCAACAGCATCATAGCAACAAGCAAATATATATATATATATATATATATATATATATATATATATATATATATATATATATATATATATATATATAAGGAAAACCAGCACTTCCTATTTAAAATCCCACCGCCCCCATTTACCTTAATTTGGGCCGGTATTCTAACAGTCACTATGAATACATTTTATTTGCATTTGTTGCACAAAATTAATTTTAACCCTTTGAATGCCAGAGAGGTACCCAACACATTATCTCTCTGGCACTCAAAGGGTCCATTATAACTGGATCCCGCGTCCATGGACTAAGACACGATGATTCTGTTTTGCAGGACTCCATCACTCCAAATTCTACCGAGTGAGGGTTTCCTTCCTTTGAAGACTTCAGTGGGAGGGGTTTAGAGTCCCAAAGTCCTGCAAAAAGGACCACGCCTCTTCATGGATCGGATCTCCAGTACTAATAAAGAGTAAGATTGGAGAATTAGTCCCCATAAAGCTGATTCATAGAGGACATTCTGTGTAGATTAGGATAAGTGGATGTTTATAAGAATGTGTTAGTGTTCCTTTAAATAGGGAGATCCCTCTAGCACTCATGAGGATTCAAACCCCGTTTAGATAAATTGACATACTGAAAAAGGTTATTTGATCCCTATATTGAAGTTAGTTTGTTCCAGAACTTTTTCTTCATACACCAGCCTTCCTGCATTACCTCCAGGCGCTTTACAAGACGTTATCCCCCATGTGATAGTCTTGACGCCGCACACCAACGTCTTGACCAAACTCCGGCAGTCGGTGACCTGAAAAGTTTGCTTGTCCTCTTTGTCTTTCTCTCCCTGTTTGTCGAACACCATGAGTGGCATCTGGGTTAGTGGAGTGGCAGGGGCAGGGGGCAGAGCGTTGGCGGGGGCAGCTGTTGGTGTTGCTGCTGCAGCTGCTGGTGCAGGGACACTCGGTAAAATGGCATCAGCGGCGCAGAGTTCAGACTGGGGCTTGCACTTCTTGAAGATGGCAGATAACTGGTAGCGGGCGATGGTGTGGAACTTCAAGACAAAAACCTGAGGAATGTGCGTAAGGACAATAAGACAGATTTATTGAGAGGAACTGTAGTAATTCTGAAACAAGTTGACTGCGTTGCAGGACACAAACAAAAATTCCCCAAATCCCCTTAGATCTAAATGGGATTTTTGACCCCTTGAATGCTAGAGAAGTCTCCAATGCAATGCTAAACTTTGCAATGTATTTGAGACCTCCCTGACATTCAAGGGGTTAAAAACTCCATTTAACTCAAGGGGAATTTGGCCAATGTTTATTTGTCCCCGGTGGCACAGTTGGTTTGTCCAGGGCTTGCTCCTTTTTTAGCTTCCTGATTAAGGCCCTATATATCACACGAAAAGGACTAGGATTCATAACATTTTAAAAAGCATGTATTCATTGCTGGCATTTGTTAAACAGTAAATTTATTAATAATAAAAAACTAATTAAAAATAATTATTCACTTGGTGCAGAAGTCCCTACGAAATCAGAAAAATGTACTTTTTCTACTGACCATGAATATTTTAGAATCCTTTATAACACACATTAAATGGAAAGTAATGTTTCACAATAAAGGCAACTCCAATTAATCTTCATAGCATTTGGACCATGGAGAGTGTTATTTCAATACTGTCAGAGTTGCAGTTCAAGGGTAATTGAATTATAAATTATCCCCCTCCTGCCCCTTTTACTAATGTAACACTGCTCACCTCAGAGCAGCAAGACTGTCCGGATGGATCGCAGAGAGGGACAATCTTCAGTGAGCATATGGAAATACCTGAAAAACCTGTCAAGGGGGGCAGGGTTTTCCTTATGCTCACAATAAGAAGACTGTCCCTTGCTGCGACCTGTCTGGTCAAGTGACCAGATTCCACATCTGAAGGGAGGCAGCTCACACTAGGCAAAAGGGGCGGGAAGGGGGATACTTTATCATTCAATTACTCTTGAACTACAACTCTGACAATATTGATATAACACTCTCCATGGTCCAAATACTATGCTGTTTTTGTGAAACATTACTATTCCTTTAAAAGTTTTATTTACAACACAAAGCCCGGCACACAAGAAAGTGGAGCATTAGCTAGTTTTTGAAAGACATAAATGTATGAGCTGTTTGTAATTGCTCATGTTTTGATGCATAAAGAACATACCGATGCCTTAATATTGACTAGAACATATGAAAATGAGTGCCAATTGCTTTTATTATTTAGATGTAGCAAATACGCCATTTTCCACATGCCGCCCAACGGATTCTATATTCTAATGAAAAATTGAGAAATTCTGGGGCAAACCAACTGCACCACAAGGGGATATTTGCATTTCCACTGATTTAAATGAGTTTATATGGATTTTGTCCCCCTGAACGCTATGTATTGTTTCAGCATGCTATGGAGACTTCTCTATCATTTAAGCTTTGATAAACCAGATACAAGTCAATTGGAAATTTAATTGGCCCCTTAAAGAGGTCTTCACAATGAGCTGGAGAACGCACTAGCATTTAAGTGGTTAGAATCTCCATTTAAATTAAGAGAAATTTGCATTTCCTCCCCTCAAAGTTCAGTTGGTTTGTGCCAAAACTGTACCTCAAGCTTAAAGTGCATTTCTGAAAGGGGGGGCGGGGGTGAACATAATCGATTCAAATGTGGCTTTTAACCCCTTAAGGACCCATAACGTATATATACATTATAGGAAAACCTACGGTAAGGACCCATGTCGTATATGTATGTCATCGAATTCGGGGTCCCCGCGTGCCTGCACTCCATTCAGGGACCCTTGATTCGACTAAAAAAAAGTCTGTGGTCCTTAACCCTTTGAGTGCCAGAGGGGTACGCAAATGTGTTACGTACCCCTCTGGCACTCAAAGGGTTAAGTGCTGGCCACATGGCTGGTCCTTAAAGAGTTAACCCCTTCAGTGCTAGGCAAGTCCCCAACCTATTGTTTTGCAATAGAATTATCTGAATTTTCATGCCCCCACCGCCCCACCCATGCTGCAGTTGGTCTGTTCCAGAACTGCACCAGTTTAGCCTGATGGATAAGGTCCTATGGGCAGCACGCAAAGACTTGCAACTTACGCTATTTTCCAAAAGCCATAAATATATGCGCTATTGGAGACTGAGTGTATTTTGATGCAAAAACATACTAAATGTTGAATCAAGAGCAAATGCTCCTTAACTTATGCTATGGTTAAACAGAGCCAAGAAAAGGAGTGCTACTTATTTTTCTGAATTAGGAGTAATCGCTATTACTCTCACAAAAGTGCAAAGTTTCACTAATGTACATAATATAAAACACTAGCCTGCGAAGCTCCCTGTGTGCGTAACCGCACATGCCGCAGTAGTGACCGCTGGAACGATGCAGTCATGCGCAGTAGAGACTGGCCGAACGAGCTGATCCAGAGAGGGAAGCTCCGGGCGGTTCACCTCCTGGCTCCAGGGCAGTAGCCCAGGGCTGTTGGGTGCACTTTAGCCTGTGTATACAGGCTTTCATACTAGTTCATAGATAGATGCTCAGTTCAGTAACATTTTGCTGCTAACACTATTTCTATCAAAACTATATTGAAAATAAAGAATGAGCCACTTTCTTGCATGCCACCATAAATATCTAGGCCCAGCATGTTTCTGTGAGGACAAAATACTATCAAACAAGATAAAAAGCAGTGTAGACCTCCAGCATTCTCATTAGAATGTCCCGTCCGTTCCCGTTCTCCTGTTCACTCTTAGAGCGGATACAATCTACGAGATTGAGCAGGAGCTTGCACGACATGGTCTGAATGCTGCTGGGTATTGACTCATCATCAATGTTTTTTGCAAACAACTGGACAGCAAGGGAAAGGTCGTTCAAGGGGAGGTGCTGCCGGACATGATGCACAAGATCCGCTAATGTGCTGTATGCAAGCGGCCTGTCAGAAGAGAAACAGATGTGTGAGACGGCGCTAAATGCTGCACCAAGGTATGACATGCCACCGAAAGGAAACATCAAAGAAAGAAAAAAAAAAAATTCAGTATTTTGAACAGCAGTAAAAAGACAAAATCCACACCTCAGTGTTTCCCTGGCAGTGTATCCTGAGCCAATAAGGATGGATTCATCAAAGAGCTTGTCCATGCAAGAGATGAACTC
Organism: Rhinophrynus dorsalis; assembly: GCA_037306005.1. Lineage (NCBI taxonomy): Eukaryota > Metazoa > Chordata > Amphibia > Anura > Rhinophrynidae > Rhinophrynus > Rhinophrynus dorsalis. The sequence continues at coordinate 51,282,429 of CM074725.1, forward strand.
TGTAATAAAAATATTAGACAGCTATAAAATACAGGCAAAGTACCCTGTGTTAGGGTGATCACACTCTAGGGCCATAGATGGGCTAAACATGTTGCACGGGTCAATTGAATCTGCCCTTTGGGTCTAGATGGCCATACCTGGGAACTTGGTCTTTTTGAGCCCCCTGAGACTGCTAATAAAGTATGACTGGGGGATATAAATGACGAGATTTGTGTCACAAAGGGGTGGGGCTTAATGGCCTGTGTAATAAAGTGGGCAGGAAGTGGGCAGAACAGGGTGGGAAGGACGAGAAGTGGGCCGATTTTCGTGCAAAACTCACCACCACCGGAGATTCGGCCTCTGTCCCCGGAGACCCGGTAATTCAAGGGATAGTATTACTTCAAAATTACTATCCCTCATATTGTAGCCCTTAATAAACTGAGTTAAATGACACCAGCGGCATCTCTCAAACCTTTATGGTGTAAGAGATAGCCGCTTTCAAAGTTTCCTCTCCCCTGCTGTCAGCGTTCTGCTGCCAGCAGGAGAATCCGGTCTCTGAATCAAGAGGAGGCTCTTCAGCAGAGCCGATATCTCTTTATGGAAGGCAAAATGATTCATTGAAACAGTCTTATACGTGTGCTTGGTTACCAAGCACACATAGAAGACTGTTTCAATTAATCATTTTTCCTTCCATAACGAGACATCGGCTCTGCTGAAGAGTCTCTGCTTGTCCCGGGACCACATTCCCCTGCTGGCAGCAGAACACTGACAGCAGGGGAGAGGAAACTTTGAAAGCGGCTATCTGTTAAACCATAAAGGTTTGAGAGAAGCCGCTGGTGTCATATAACTCCCTGGACCGACGTCAGATTCAGGGGCAGGACGGAGGTGTGGAACACAAGCCCTGTGGGAGTGTCTTATGCACCATACGGTGCACGGCTACAGAGGGAATGAAGCGATTACGTCACTAGGTATTTTTATAGAATAAGAAAAGCTCCGTTTATACGAATTTCATTTACAACATACACACATAAATAGTAACAGGAGACACAATGGAACAGATAGAACCACACTCAAACAGAAGTGAAAGTTCCGCTTTAAAAATATGGGATGATGTGACACTATGGGGAATCTGTGAGTCTCCAGCTGTTGTTGCTTTTCAAATCCCATCATCCTCAGGGGAATACAAGGTGTCATCCAATAACAGCTCTAGAGTCACAGCACGCCAACCTCTGAAGCCTAGCACTGATTCTCATGAAAGTCATATCAATGGAACATCAGACACCAAAACAACATTTTTGAACATGTCAGTTATTGCCAGTAACACTTTTTTTTGTCAGAAAACATTAAGATTTCACAGTAATAGTTATGATACAAACAAATGAACATACGGCTTCTTAAGTCTGTGCTGAGGATGTGTTTGGCAGCAATAAGTAGCTCTTTCCGCAGGTGGGCAGTTTCAGGAGGGCAGTTGGTCAGGAGCTGTAACATGCCTTTAACCATTTGTGTAGCGTGCTTTGCAACTGTATCCTTTAGAACAAATAAAACGGAGGTTAATTAAAATCTAATCCTAAACCTGAATTTTTATTGCATGTGCAGACTATGCTATAGGGACACAACTTGGTTAACTGTTTGTGTAGAGCGCTACTGCGTCTACTGTATTGAAATTAGTACTGCTCAGAAAGGTTGGTTCATTATCGCAGTCCATTTGCATACAATAAATATTATCACGTCTATAAAGATAGGTATGTATTTGGCTGTTCTGAAGCAAGCAGAATAGAAGCCCCCCCACAGAGGATTTTTTAGGCCTTAGAAATCAAGTCGATTTTTTTATTTATTTATTTATTTTTAAACAGAGGCTAGCATGAAGTACAGGGTATTGAAGTGTTTTATATATAGGTATTATTGTTCCTTTAAATAAAAACCAACTCCAAAAAATTAAATAGGTTGATTTGACTTTAAATATCGATTGCTTACTGCTAGCATATGTGAAAGTTATTCTTATCTTAAGTGCCTAAAACATAATCCTAAAAAAAAAAATGTAAAGTTTATGCAGATTCCGCTATTTATGGAGCATTAATATAACTCTTTAACGACCACCTGATCTGGGGGTGGGTGGCCGTTAATGACCAAAGTATTTTTTTTTTTTTCCGCAGTGCCATCCCAGCATTCCATGACGTGCCAGGACCTTCACCGGTCCTTACCAGCCGGACTGGTGTGACGGTCCTGGCACGTCACTGGACATTAAGGCGCTTTGTTATCTTCTCTTGGCCCATTCACAGATAAAGGCAGAAATGTCTGTTTCCTCAGTGAATATGCCAGGCTAGATTTTAGGCCTCTGGAAAAAAATAGTCATTTTACAGCTATTAGCATAAATTATAAGGTATTTAAATAATATTTTAGGTGTTTGTGTTCCTTTAATTTGAGAACAGACAGGTTGAATACATTTAGGGCCTTTTGTATCAATTTAAACTGGAGAAATTCTAGGCCCTAGAATCTAGTGCAAACCAGCAGCATCATCGGAGACAAAAAAAGTCCCATTGAGTTGAAAGGGTTAACAATTTGAGTGCCGGAGAGGCATCCAGCATATTTTGTTGCAATAGATTGGATACCTCTCTGGCATTCAAAGGGTTAACCCCTAAAGCTCCTAAAATGAAGGCGAGAATGACAAATCTATTGTTCACTCAATGATAAGGTTGCTTTGAATCACTGTTTGAAACAGTTACTTTGTATTTTGTGTGGTATGCAGACCATTTTTTCGTGAGTGTGCTTATAAGGGGCGGGGGCATGAGCCTTGTCCAGGGCCCAACAGCGACTTAAAGCAGCCCTATCATCAGGACTTTAAAAAATGTTGTAGCGTTTATCCCCCTGAGTAAAACAAGGGTACTCCCACTGCTCAGAGATATTTTATTAAAAAATTATAACAGCTCAAGCTTGAATTTTTTAGGTGCAATATCACAGTGGCCTGAAAATTTACAGTGGTGCTGTTGCTACACCATCCTATGGACTGCTCTGGTCTGTAGACAATAAATCTCCATAGGATGGTGTAGCAACAGCGCCACTGTGAATTTTCAGTTCACTGTGATATTGCACCTTAAAAAAAAAAAAAAAAAAAAATCAAGCTTGAGCCGTTATAATTTTTTAATAAAATCTCTCTCAGAAGTGGGAGTACCCTTGTTTTATTTGGGGACATAAACCCTACAACATATATTTTTTTACATCTTAAGTATTACTATCCCTTTAAAAGAGACCATAATTTCATCCATCCCCAACCAAATGATGGAAGTTTTAGTCTCCAACAGCTGGAAATTCAAAAATGGACTAGCGCTAGGTTACAGTAACTTATTTTGTTACACACAACCGTGTAGAGAGGGTTTAGCTTTGTGGGTGTTCTCTAATACACAACGTACCTGGTAAATTCTTATGATGTAAGCCAGAAAAGACAGGGTTTTGATCTGAGCAGCAATGAAGTCAGCGTAGAGTTCCTTGTTATAAAGCTTGTGCTGTCTGAAATTAAATACACAGGGAAAAAAATATCCATTTACACACTGTATAGTACACTGGGTGAAACAGCTGAGGACTTTATACTGGTTTGATACTAAACATGACTGTAGATTGTATAGGTTTGTGAGATTTTTGATCATGTGGACTTGAATGGTTCTATGACAGCAGTGTATAAAAAGGGAGGCCACACAAAAACTGCTCACGAAACAAAATGCAACATACAAGAAAGTGAAGCATTAGTTATTGTTTAACCACCAGAGTGCCAAATTAGTACCCAACGCATTGGCATTCATTATTTTAAATGCCATAAATGTATCAGCTATTAGAAATTACTCTGTTTGTGCTGCAAAATACCAAGGCCTCAATGTTGAGCAGTACCTGCTCCTAAATTAACAGCACAATTAGCCAGATTAAAGGAGCAGTAAACTTTTTTTTATGAAAAACTATATATTGTAGGGATTTTCCTATTGAGTAAAAGAAGGGTACTCCCACTCCCTAGAGATTTATATTTCCAGAGTTATTACAGTTTAAACACATTTTTTTACATTAGCAGTGCCCTCTAGTGGTCAAATTCTAATTAGATTTCCTGTTACATTCTAATGGAGAGGAAAGTCAAGAAAGTCAGAGACATACAATTCTCCATAGAATGTGATAGAAACTGCCTGTCACTTCCTGTCAGTTAGAACTATCAGGAAGTAAACACAGTAAATTCACTTCCTGGTTACTTGAGAACTGCTATAAATTTTGAATAAAACATCTGACAGCGATGGGAGTACCCTTGTTTTATTCAGCAGGAAATGCTCTGTAAAATATGTGTTTTTATCGTTTACTGCTCCATTAAAAGGAGTACAAATTGCTTTGCTGAATTAGGCGCAATCTCTAATCCTCTCACACAACAGCAGACATTTTAGCCACACCCACCTTTTGGAAGCGCATCTCTAAAGCGAGAGCAAAGATTTTGCCAATTCATTAAAGAAATACACTTAAATTCAGTAAAATTTTGGAACTAATAATTTTTCCATCAAAAATTACATGTATAGAGAATAGGCCATTTTCTTGCATGCTGCCCCAGGGCCGTATTCAGTAAGCTAAAGAGGACAATTCTAGAACCATCTAACTGCCCCCCCAGGGGCCCAACTAAAAATTACTACTGATTTAAAAGAGTTTTTAACCCTTTGGATGCTAAAGAGGCCTATAACACATTGCAAAGTAATACACTGGGGACTTCTCTAGCATTTAAGAGGTTAAAAGCTCCATTTAAATTATTTGGAAATTGTCATTTCTCCTCTATGTACTGAATAAGGTCCCTTGAGCCTCAATTTGAGGCAGACAGTCTAGAGCACGGGCGCCCAACATGCGGCCTGTGGACCAAATTCATCCCCCTTCACCCCAGAGTGCAGCCTGTCTGAAATTTAACACATTTTTAAACCTAATTAACACGTGCACACATAAACTAGTAGGCCAGAAAGACCTAATCCCCTGCTTGCCAGTACTGCATAGTTCAAGAATAGATGTATTTTATCTATTATTATTGTAATTGACTTGACAATAAATAAATCCATATTTTTGAATAGCTGACAGGCTATATATACGTCACCATAATTTTATCAATAATAATAAAAATGTGTCCCTCACACTCATGGCTTTCTGATCATGTGTCCCACAACTGAAAAAACGTGGACGCCCTTGGTCTAGAGCCTGGCCAAAGACAACAGTTCATTAGGAAAAAAAATAACCCGTAATCTTCAGCTTATTAAAAGTGATAGTAATGTTTGAAAATAAAAGCAGCTCCAATTAATCTTCATAGTAACTGAGCCATGGAGAGTGTTATTTCAATACTGTCAGTGTTGTAGTTCAAGAGTAACTGAATGATAAAGTATCTCCCTCCTGCCCCTTTTACCTAGTGTAAGCCACCTCCCCTCAGATGTGAAATCTGGTCTTAAGACCAGACAGCTCACAGCAAGGGACAATTTTCTTACTGTGAGAACAATGAAAACCCTGCCCCCTTTGACAGGTTTTCCCCTTATGCTAAATGAAGATTGTCCCTCTCTGCAAGCCATCTGGACCCCACCTTCCTGTTCTGAGGTGAGCAGTGTTACATCAGTAAAAGGGGCGGGAGGGGGATACTTTATCATTCAATTACTCTTGAACTACAACTCTCCCAGTATTGAAATAACACTCTTTCAATGACCAATCAGTTTCGCTCAACTGAGTTGCATCTCAAAACGGTTTATTCATGTCTTCCCCCTCCCCTTTTCCCTTTGTTATTTGTTTTCTTGTCATCTGTATTGTTTAATATTACTAAAAAACTAAATAAAACTTGAATTTACAAAAAAAAAAAAATAAAAAATGAAACAACACTCTCCATGGCCCAAATACTATGAAGATTAATTGGAGTGGCTTTTATTTTGAAACGTTACTATCCCTTTGAGCCAAAAACATTCCTCATTATAAAAGATTCATTCCTAAGTGGAGGGGACAGTACTTACCGAGCATTGGTGGAAACCTGGGTAACTATGGTACTCATAATTAGCGGCACAAATTCTGACACCACGTTGTGAATATTTAATTTGTAGAGCTGCAGAGAAAACACAAGCATAAATGAGGCATATATATTAACACAAAAAGGAGAAAATATGGAATGAACAAACAACATTTCCCATTGATTCAAATTGAGCATTTAACCTTCTGAGTGCCAGAGGGGTACGCAATGCATTGCTTTGCAATGTGTTGCGTACCCCTCTGGCACTCAAAGGGTTAACTGCTCTGAATGCTAGAGGTTTCATTCAAAGGCTTTAAAAGTGCCACTGATATCTCTAGGAATTTTAGGAACTCTTATTTGGTCTGTATGACATAATTGGTTTTCTCCAAAATTATTTGCCTTTACATCGTCCTCACAATTTTTTAATTCCTTTTGTGGTCTGTTAAAACTTTGCTGAAAGTAGATTATTGAGCTGAAATGGGTTGCAGTCCCCGGGGCATTTATAGGGTAAATTGGAAGGATGCACTCTGAAAAATCGTGGCATTTATTTTCAGGTTCCCACCCGCTGGACAAACACGGACTAAGGAGGAGAGCCTGTTGTGAGGCCCCTACAGATCTTTGAGTTCAGTCTTCTGACTTTACTTACCATATGGAAGTATAATCCCTGTGAGTGGATCTACAGGACTGTCACTATTCAATAATACATGTTCTGATATTGTAAACTGTAACTAATACAGTAAAATACTACCCCACTGTCAATTGATACATACCCCCCTTACACTGTGAAATTCTATACTTCTTCACTGTACATGAAGACATTAAACAAAATAATGTTTTCAAGTGATAACTTTCACTTTAATATAGCAGAGAACAACCTGTGGCTCTCTTGCTGGAGTATTACAAACATATAGCAACTAGGTGTGCTGTAATAAAGTATCAAAATAGTAACTGAACTGCATGCTTAGTGCTAATCAAGAGCTAATATTAGAAAAAAAAGAAAATAAAACTATATTTTGCTATTGGATAAACCTACTTATGGGATAGCCTCAGCAATATAGAAGCCCGCTCAGCATTCAGCTGAGGCTATCCCATAAGCAGGTTTATCCAATAGCAATACATTGTTTTTTCTTTTGTCTCTTGCCTTACAAACGTCCATCATCTTCAGCCAGTCAAAATGAGGATGCTGTATCCTCATACCAGCAGGACGGCTACAGGTTTCCCACCAATGGCTTAATGGTTGATGCTCACTCTACATAGCAAAGGGAGGGTGGGTGAATCTGAACATTATATTTGTTACAAATAATCAACCTTAGGGAGGTCTTACCTGATACATTAGAACCACTATTATAGGCAGCTCAGCCAACACTTTCAGAGAAAGGGATCCTTTTGGTATGATTGTGTGCTGCATGAAGAGAATTCTCACATTAATAAAACACACAAATATACAGTGATTGTATGAAATTTTATTTATTTTTAATAGCTTAAAAAAAAAAAATCATAATGAATGTATGTAATTATAATTCTGCTTCCCATGCAATTCTTTCATAATTTTAATTATTTTTAAACAGAGAAGAGAAAAATTACAAATGTAAGTCTAAAGGCCCATGTGAGCAAGAGGTTCAGTAGCTGTGATAAGGACCTTTAGAGTTCTGTTCACTAAATATCACCAAAATGGCATTTTACATATTTTGCTGTTTTAGGAACTATGGTCGTTATTTATAAAAGCAACTAGAGTGATTCTTGAGTAAACCAGCATAAAGGACAAATAAAAATTCTTGTTACGTTAAATTGGGCTTTTAACCCCCTGAATGCTAGAAAGGTCTTTTGAAATTAATTTGAGACCTTTCTATCATGGAAATTTAGTGATATTTATTTATCCCCTATGGTGCAATTTGTTTAATCCAGAATAAGTCCCGTTTGTTTTATAAATATGGATCTATGAACCATGTATACAAAGGAGAGCAAATTAAAGAGAGAAAAAAAGAGAGTGTGAGAGAAAGCGTGAGAGAAAGCGTGAGAGAAAGCGTGAGAGAAAGCGTGAGAGAAAGCATCAGAGAGAGAGAGAAAGCGTCAGAGAGAGAAAGCGTCAGAGAGAGAAAGCGTCAGAGAGAGAGAGAAAGCATCAGAGAGAAAGAGAGAGTCAGAGAGAAAGAAAGCGTCAGAAAGAAAGAAAGCGTCAGAGAGAAAGAAAGCGAGACAAAGCGTCTCAGAGAGAGAGAGAGAGAGAAAGTCTCAGAGAGAGAGAGAGAGAGAGAGAGAGAGAGAGAGAAAGTCTCAGAGAGAGAGAGAGAGAGAGAAAGTCTCAGAGAGAGAGAGAGAGAGAGAGAGAGAGAGAGAGAAAGTCTCAGAGAGAGAGAGAGAGAGAGAAAGTCTCAGAGAGAGAGAGAGAGAAAGTCTCAGAGAGAGAGAGAGAGAGAGAAAGAGTCTCAGAGAGAGAGAGAGAGAGAAAGTCTGAGAGAGAGAGAGAGAGAGAGAAAGTCTCAGAGAGAGAGAGAGAGAGAGAGAAAGAGTCTCAGAGAGAGAGAGAGAGAGAAAGTCTGAGAGAGAGAGAGAGAAAGTCTCAGAGAGAGAGAGAGAGAGAGAGAAAGTCTCAGAGAGAGAGAGAAAGTCTCAGAGAGAGAGAGAGAGAGAAAGTCTCAGAGAGAGAGAGAAAGAGTCTCAGAGAGAGAGAGAAAGAGTCTCAGAGAGAGAGAGAGAAAGTCTCAGAGAGAGAGAGAGAGAGAAAGTCTCAGAGAGAGAGAGAGAGAGAGAGAGAGAAAGTCTCAGAGAGAGAGAGAGAGAGAAAGTCTCAGAGAGAGAGAGAGAGAGAGAGAAAGTCTCAGAGAGAGAGAGAGAGATAAAGTCTCAGAGAGAGAGAGAGAGAGAAAGAGTCTCAGAGAGAGAGAGAAAGAGAGTCTCAGAGAGAGAGAGAAAAAGAGTCTCAGAGAGAGAGAGAAAAAGAGTCTCAGAGAGAGAGAGAGAGAGAGAAAGTCTCAGAGAGAGAGAGAGAGATAAAGTCTCAGAGAGAGAGAGAGAAAGAGTCTCAGAGAGAGAGAGAAAAAGAGTCTCAGAGAGAGAGAGAAAAAGAGTCTCAGAGAGAGAGAGAAAAAGAGTCTCAGAGAGAGAGAGAAAAAGAGTCTCAGAGAGAGAGAGAAAAAGAGTCTCAGAGAGAGAGAAAAAGAGTCTCAGAGAGAGTCTCACATCTCAGAGAGAGAAAGCGTCTCACATCTCAGAGAGAGAAAGCGTCTCACATCTCAGAGAGAGAAAGCGTCTCACATCTCAGAGAGAGAAAGCGTCTCACATCTCAGAGAGAGAGAAATCAAAAATGTGTATCGATTTAAAATAGTGGAGTGGTATCAGACTGATGCTCCAGGGCAATAAATATTTAATAGATTAATATGTTTATGACAAACTTCAAACCAAATAAATTTCTTAAAAGTTAATATAAAAAAATAAATAAATAAATTATTTTTGGAAAAAACATAACATACAAAAAAAAATAATTTTAAAAATACAGGCTTTGTCCTCTTCAAGTAGGTGATAAGTCATTAGTTAATAACAGCAAGTATTTGCACTATATCATACATTCATTTTCGTGAATCAAGCGATCTAATGCACAATACTGCAAATATGATACAAGTAGATATTTTAATTTCGGTAATAATGCATATTAATGCTCATGAAGTATTAATGAATTGAAAAAGAACAATTATCTTAAGGTTTAAGTTTTTTGGGTTTTTATTTTTTTTTGTTTTTTGCTTTTTTACCTTTAGTAAAGTAACTAAAATATGGAATTTAACTATGTGACTTGGGTGCTGAATTTGTTTAAAACCCACTGTTGAAACATCAGGGGAGATGAACTAAGGTGTGATAAAGAGAGGACTTCTCCAGTGATATCACTTTCCAATTTCTATGTTAATCTATGGAGCCAATGCACTATAATTCCTCCAGCTCTAGATATCCTAGTGTAGTGGTTCTCAACCTTTCTAGTGCCGTGACCCTTTGATAAAATTTCCCAAGTTATGGCGACCCCTAACAGTAAAATTATTTTCATTGCTCCTTCATCTCTGTAATTTTGCTACTGTTATAAATCAAAATATAAATATCTGATGGTTTTAGGCGACCTCTGACAAATCGTCAGTCGACCCCCAAAGGGGTCCTGACCCACAGGTTGAGAACCACTGTCCTAGTGCATATGCTCCATAGAATAACATATGAAATGGAGACATGATATAATTGGAGAAGTTCTCTCCACTCTAACACCTCTTTATCACTCCTTAGTGCATAACCCCCAAGGTGTAAGATATGCTGGGACTGATTTCTCATCTGCAGAATAAGCAACTGTCTAGAACAGGTATGTCAATCATGTGGCTCACCAGTCGGTACACAGAGACTCTCCACATAGAGAAAGAATTAAAGTGTTCGACAACATCAAAGTTAAAAGCTCCATTTAGATCAATGGAACTTTTTCTCTCAGCTACTTTAACCCTCTGTATGCCAGAGACACAGATAGGTGTGTCAGTCTGTCTATCTTTGTATGTGGCCTCTTGACTGTATTTGAGTTTGACATGCATGGTATAGAACATCCAATTATTATTATTATTATTACTAAACCCAGCCCTCTAGAAACAAGTAGGTTTTCCATGTGTTTCACAATCTAGACACCAACAGTGGAACTTACAGTTCTAGTTTCACTGTCATCACGCTCTGGATTCACTTTCACTACAATGGAGGAGATCATGCCAACCATTTCGGGAGTAGGCACTGTGTTATCAGGAATAACTGGTGGGTTCTCAAAGTAACGATTCTTGGAGGAATTGGAAATAAAGAACAAGAAAAACAACCTTAGTATGTCCGGTTTCAGAAAGAGAAAATCAATATTAATATAAAACACACAATTTGTCAAAGTGCAGTGTTAAAAACAGAGGTCACAGGACACGATATGGAATTATTAACTCTTTGCGTGTCAGAGGGGTACATAACACATTGCAGAGAAATGCTTTGCATACCCCTCTAGCCTTCAAAGGGTTAATGGAGAAATAACACCTCTTAACAAGAAACCCCCACTTTCCTTGACCGTACAATCCTAATGGCTCCTCTGGTGTTTTTGCTTGCTCCTTCATTCTAGCAATAATGTCTTCAATCAGCCCCACATATCATGCCCGTGGAGGCAGACATGACAGTTGCTAGCAGAACGACAGGGTACAAACTCCATCCGTTACACATGGTAATCTTATCTCTTTAAGGACCAAAGGGGTGAGCAATGCATCCCTCTAGTCCTTAAAGAGTTAAGTAGACTTATTTACTCTGCTTGCTTCAGTCTGAAATGACTACGAACAACTATAATGTCCAACTCCAGGGATGTGACACCCAGATATTATTGAAAATGTTCTCTATTGTACAAATGCACAAAGGCAAAATTCAAAGAGGGTCATTAGGATTTTCCAGCCATAGTAAGGGAAGGGGCATGTTATAATTAGGTGGTGTTAAGCAGAAATTAGGAGGATAGTGAGATAAGTGTCTCTTTGCAGAGGCTGTTGTGCAAGGGTGGTCAAACTGAGAGCATTAAACTCTTTTTGAAATAGAATTTCCATCATCTTCTGTTGGCCGTTGCCTACTGTAAAGCAATCCAGGGCTGAAGGTCGTTTGAATCTGCTTTGAATCAGCTAGCCCTTTCATTGCCAAGGGGTATGCAACGCATTGCAGAGCAATGCGTTGCGTACCACTCTGGCACTGAAAGGATTAAAGAATCCCTAACACTTAAAGGGATAGTAATGTTTCAAAATAAAAGCAGCTCCAATTAATCTTCATAGTATTTGGGCCATGGAGAGTGTTATTTCAATACTGTGAGAGTTGTAGTTCAAGAGTAATTGAATGATAAAGTATCTCCCTCCCGCCCCTTTTACCTAGTGTAAGCCACCTCCCCTCAGATGTGGAATCTGGTCTTTCAGGTTTTTCAGATTTTGAAATATGTTCACTGAATATTGTCCCTCTCTGTGATCTATCCGGACAGTCTTGCTGCTCTGAGGTGAGCAGTGTTACACTAGGTAAAAGGGCGGGAAGTGGATACTTTGTCATTCAATTACTCTTGAACTACAACTCTGACAGTACTGAAATAACACTCTCCATGGTCCACATACTATGAAGATCAATTGGAGCTGCTTTTATTGTGAAACATTACTATCCCTTTAAATACAACACTGGTGATTGTGAAAGGGTTTTCAAAATGATATACATGCTGCTTTAGACTTTTTTTTTATTAAAGCTAGATTTAGTTATTTAGGTTTATTCATTTACGCTAATTAAAAATATGCTGTGCAAGTACTTCCTGATTTTGTCCAATTTTACCTTCCCCACTTAATGACACACTGCTCAGCAATGTATTGCATACCTTCCTAGCTCTGAAAGGGTTAAATATCAATGAATAGGAAGGTAAAGTTAAAGGGATAGTAATACTTAAAAATTACTAATCCCAATATTGTAGTAGTAAAAAAAAAAAAAAAAAATTAATTGCCCTCAGTGACATCTCTCAAACCTTCACGGTTTGAGAGAAATTCACTCACAAAGTTCCCCCCCCCCCCCTTTCCCTGAAGTCAGCGTTGTAGCTGACTGCAGGGGAAGCCTGTCCTACGTCCGTCCATCCAACGGCTCTGCACCAGAGCCGAGATTGCGTTAATAAAAAATAAATCATTAACTTAAAAGGCCTTCTACGTGTGCTTTCAAAGTATCTGGAGAAAGTCCTCTCTCTCAAACCTTCTCCTGAAGTCAGCGCTTAACAGATAGCAGGTGACCCCGGTCCTGGGACCAGCCGGAGGCTCTTCAGCAGAGCCGAAATAGCGATCTTTAAAAATAATTACGTCATTGTAATGGTCTACAAAGTGTGTCTGGTTTGCAAACACACTTTGTAGACCGTTCCAATTAAGTAGTTCTTTAAAAATATCGCTATTTCGGTTCTGCTGAAGAGCCTCCTCAAGTTGGCCGATACAGATCGCCCTCTGTCAGCTTTACAGCTGAGATGAGGAAAAGGGGAGGGAGGGCGAACTTCAGCGGTGAATATCTCTCAAACCATAAAGGTTTGAGAGATAAGATATAGTTCTTCATGTTTTTTTAATGCCTACAAAATAAAATAAAGATACAACGAAGTATTACTATCTCTTTAATGACCCATGACGTGTGTATATATATGCGTGTGTCATGAAATTCAGGGGTTCCCGTGCGGCTGCATGCCGTTCGAGGACCCCTGATTCCATTTCTGAAATTAAAAAAAATGTCCCATGGTACTTAAGTGCCAGCCATGAGGCTGGTCCTTAAGCGGTTAAAAAACAAGCAGCTATTAGCCAGGTAGGATGGGAGTTAGACAGCTGAAGAGCCATATGTTGCCCAGTGTGATGGGGAAGAAAATGGCTGCACATACCACAACTTTTGGAAGTTCTTTATATATCTGTCTCACGAAGTCTAGGAAGTGATGAATCTAGAAAAGGGAAACACAGACATGGTTCTTACTGTAATGTTTCAAATCCCTGAAGAGAAAAGTATAACGGAAAGGAATGATAAAGGCTCTGCAGAACCAGGGTGGGAAACCTTTGGCTCTCCAGCTATTGGTGACGACAACTCCCATCATGCCCAATCAATCTTTGGCAAGCTGGGGATTATGGGAGTCATAGTCTCTGACACCTGGAGTGCCATATATGGCTTACACCTGAAAAAATAAGCTGATATTAAAGTGATAATGTCCCAGTAAAAATATTTTGCATAGTATAGAGCAGAGGTTCTCAGCCCGTGCCCTCAGTGACCACTAACAGGCCAGGACTTAGGAATTTCCTTGCTAGAACACAGGTGTGTTGATCAGAGGCTCAGTCATATTGATTAACTCACCTGTGCTCTTAAAAGGAAATTCTCAAAACCTGGCCTGTTAGTAGCCACTGAGGGCACGGGTTGAGAACCACTGGTATAGAGCTTAAAAAGGTGAATTGAATGCAAAAAAAACATCTCTCTCAAACCGCTATGGTTTCTGCATTTAAAGTTTGAGGTTTCCTGCTGTCAGCTGTAAAGCTGTCAGCAGAAGATCCATGTCGGATGACAAGGAGGCTCTGCAGCAGAGCTGCAATTGCATTATTTAAAACGAATGAATTCATTGGAATAGTCTAAAAAGTGTGCTTGCAAACCAGGCACAAGTTTTAGACCATTCCAATGAAGACATTTGTGTCAAAGTTAGTCGCCATCAGCAGCAGCTGGCTTGTGGCTGACTAAGGATAATGGGAATTGTAGCCCAACATCTGGTGAACTGCAGCTCGCAGGCTCCAGGTTTTTAATTTTAAAAAATATATATGTTATAGGGCTTTTCATACCAGGTAAAAAAATGTATTCCCGCTGCTGGGAAATTTGTTAGCCAAAAGTTATTGTAGCATAAATCTTTTTTAATCAAACTTTTAGCAACAACTGGCATCCAACATATATTATTTATTTTTATAATGCAGTCTATGGAAGAGCATGAGCCAGGCTATGGCGAGCAATGTAAAAGACAGGAACAGTGCCACCTCAAGGCCGCAACAGAAAATTGCAGTTTAATTTAACCTCTTGATTACACCAGTGGGTCGTGCAAAGCATTGCTACTTGATCCTCTAAGTGAGTTATCCAATTCAAAGAGCTGAAATGTGTTGCATACCTCTCTGGCACTCAAAGGGCTAATGCGTTACACACGCCTCTGGCCTTTAAGGGGTTAAGAAACAAAGCTTGAGTTGTGATAACTTGTGAAATGAAGCATCTCCCAGTAGTCAGAGTACCACTGTTTTAGCCAGCAGGAAACGCATCACAATATATATTTTCATAATGAATCTTTGCTGCATCTCTAAGGGTTTAACCTGTTAAAGACCAGTGACATGACCAGACCGTTATGAGGGTCCGGTGATAGTCCTGACATGTCATCATTTTTTGTGTTCAAAGCGTTCCTGCCGGAGAGTGACGATCACCACAGGAATCTAAAACGGACTGCTACAAGACTGGAAGCAGCCAGTCTCAGCCTCTCTTTCAACGAGCGGTACATGTGTTTGCTCGTATGTGCTGGCTCCCCAAATGCAGTCTATGCAGTCTTTAAGGGTAAAAGTACCCCACATCCGCTGGTCATTAAGGGTTTAAAAGATATGTATGAAGAGATGAAATCTATAATTTTACCTCCTGAGTGATAGGTGGCCGGAACTGTTTGTGCAATTCAATGATGATTCTCAGACAGATCAAGACATTCTCCTCATTCTCAGTCTAAGACACAGTAAAACAAAATCTGCTTTAGAGATGCATTCCAACAACGATTCATTTCCTTTTTTGTTACAACAAAGAAAAGCAGGATTACAAACACGATACCTCCAGAAAACGGAACATCACGGACAGAACGTTCTTGGTGTGGGGGCGGAGGTGCTCGTTTGTAGGAATCCTATGTATTATTTCTAACACCAACTTCCTTAATTGCTTGAAATAAAAATAAGACGTTAATGCCCAGTACTCTGTCACAGTAATTAGGAATAACAAAAGTAGTTTTTCTTTCTTTTTTATAATAAAAACAAGTCTAACAGACCATTAATTAAAAGACATGTTGCAATACGTTAATGAGGATAACATTTGCCCCTTTGGAATAAAATGAGCTTATTAAGTATATGGTGGTGGACAAATCAGAATCATTAAAAGGATCTGCACAAAGTGGCAATTTATACACATCAACGGAGGCAAAATTCTGATCATAGATCATTCTGATCTTTGCACATACAAGTGCAAAGAGATGTGAGCAGTCATTTCTAATGTGAAATTCATGATATAGGTCTGCTACACTTCTTACACCTCCCCGAAAGCATCTAAAAACTCTGGATCAAAAGAAATTTAATTCAGGAGCAAAACAACTTCACCACAAGGGACAAAAAAGTTCACAGCATTCTAAACAATTTAAATGTGGCTTTTAACACTCTGACTGACAGAGGTGTTAAAAGCCCCATTAAAATGGCAACTATCATCAGATCTCCTCCCTTGGGAGAAGAACTGAAGATTAAAGAGATAATAAGGTCACGTAAAAAGTAACAGCTATATCGTATCTATAATAAAAAGAGATTACTCCTATCTCTCAAACTTTTATGGTTTGAGAGATATAGGAAAATAAAGTTCTCCGCTCCCTCCCCTTTCTGCTCAATGAGCTGTAAAGCTGTCAGAAGATGATTCAAGTTGCGCGACCAGACGGAGGCTCTTCAGCTGCACCAACACAGCAATATCTAAAAATAAATACTTCAATGGAATGGTCTACAAAGTGTGCTTGCAAACCAGGCATACGTTGTAGACCATTCCAATGAAGTATTTATTTTTAGATATCACTTTGTCAGCTCTGCTGAAAAGCTTTCGCCTGGTCCCAGGACTAGGATCGCATGCCGTCAGCTATACAGCTGACTTATAAGAAAGGGGAGGGAGCAGAGAACTTTATTTTCGTATCTCTCTCAAAACAAAAACGTTTGAGAGATAGGAATAACTTCAGGTAATGTCTTTATTATAGCTACGATATAGCTATTACTTTTTACATGACATTACTATCCCTTTAAGACAGGGTTGCACTGTTAGTCCCAGCATTCCAAAGACGTAACAGAACAAGAGTATGATAAAAATGCCGGATGCTCCCTGTGTATCTATGCTACATTACGCAATGTAGGTCCCACTAAACCAGGGAGTAGCAAAACACTGCCCTATGGCTGATTTAATGTGAACTTGGATCTTGCTGGCTGTACGCAAACAGCAGTTGTAGTCCACAACAGATGGAAGACCTCATGTTGCTCAATCCTGGGTTACAATGGTACATTTTCTTACAAAGAATATGTTTTATGTAAGGAGTAGCCAATGAGAGGTCGTACAGCTACTGCCAGACTACAACTTCTATCATCCCCCTCCTTCAAACACATATACAAACATATATATATATACACACATGTTAAACGCAAACTGCCATACGCAAAATGCTATATGCGAAACTATGCGCAGAATGCTATACGCACACGCTGACACATGCCAACATGCTCTCACTCACATACACTCTCGTACGTTCTCAAGCAAACACATGTCGAAGCTGACTCATACCTGTGCAGGTTTCTCCTGTAGGAACTGCACTTCTCCATCTTGTAGAAAAGTGAGAAACCGCGGGATGATGTGCTCCAGGAAAGTGGAATATTGGGCCGAGGTGGTGACATTCTGAGGAGGGAGTAATTTAGCACATTAAACTTCTTGAAGCACAGAGATAAAGTAGTTATCAATATGGAAGCCTGCAACAGACCAAGAATGCAAGTGTATGGCCTAGATTACACAGCAAGTGATAAATGTTATCAATGGTTTATCACACAGATTCCTATTGAAGTCTATTAGGTAATTATAGACAAAAAGTTGATAAAGTTATCACCTTGAGAAGTAATCCAGCCTATGTTATTTGCAGGTCTACTGCTCAAGTACTCGCAAAGGGATTCTTGGGGGTGGTGTATTACGATAAGCAGCTATCCAGTAGGATAAACTCTCCAATCCCTATGTTATTCACCATCCAACCTCATTCTGTAGTTGGAGATATCTTAGTGCATAGGTTACATAGACTAACATAAGGGTTGAAGAACTTCTCTCACTGGATGGTTCCTCCTCAGCTTTATCATATTCTAATGTAACTCACCCTGGTTAAAGGGTTAATAATTATTCTACATTATTATTTATTACTATTGTTATATTATTATATGTTAAACTCAGTATTTTATTAGTCGTGTGCTGCTACTCCCACTTTTGGAAACAGCAGCATTATAAACTTACAGCTGTAATTTTCCAAGTCCACCTCAAGCTTCTTGACCCACTTCCCCCAAGAACTGAAGCTGCCAGTGATACCCCTATTCCTAGTGGTTGTGTAAGTTTGAGATTTCAAAAGGAGCCAACAGGAATAATCAGATGTTTCTCTGGAGCTCACAGCACGAGCCCTAGAATGGAGAACTCCGGGACAGGACAGGACCCATATACTGAGAACTGTATGTTTATACTACTGCTATTCCCAGAGGTGAAAGGAGCAATTTAGTTATTCTCTGGTTAGTTCTGGGGGGACACCAACAGTCCATGTTTTCAGACTATCCCTGAGTGATCACATGAGTCTATTCAGTGGCTCAATCATCGTGATTGCTCTACCTGGTCTTAATCTTAGATTTCCTAAAAATCTGACCTGTTAGAGTGTCCCTAGGACTGCAACTGAGAATCACTGAACAAGTAAAGGACAGCTTTCCATGTCTTTTGTGCAAACAAATCATCTTGATTTAATTTACCTAAAAAGATCATTACTTGAAATATCAAAAAAAGAAACCTATACGTACCTCAAAGTTCTCGCTGACCTCTTGCATCATTTTCAACTTAGTTTCATCGGCTTTAAATTTAAAAAAAAAAAAAAAA
The DNA here is from genome assembly GCA_037306005.1 of Rhinophrynus dorsalis. Classification (NCBI taxonomy): domain Eukaryota; kingdom Metazoa; phylum Chordata; class Amphibia; order Anura; family Rhinophrynidae; genus Rhinophrynus; species Rhinophrynus dorsalis. Next base: position 51,300,799 of record CM074725.1, read on the forward strand.
AAAAAGGAGAAAGTCAGAATTCATAAATATAATTAAAAAAAAAAAAAAGCCACAGAAGAAAACCGACAGCAATCAGATCTTATCAGTTTTGCTTTCAGCACCCCATGTGATCTTTACAAACACACACACACACATACACACCTCTCTCCCACACAACACACACACGCACGCACGCACGCACGCACGCACGCAAGTCACTTTTCGGGGCTCAAGACTGATATCCTCATCATTTTGCTTATTTTATACTCTGCTTATTGCATCACTGGTTTTAATGGAACAAACCCATCCCCTGATGATAGCTGTTTCTCATCATAAAGACACTTTATCAAGGATGTGTTGTCTTGATAAATTATCTTTGGAACCCAAAACAACAATCAGCAGAAGATGGGGTCTTTCGACCTGCGGTTCCATTGAAACTAATGAAAAAACATTTTATAAAGAGGCAAATGCTGTTCCCTCATTTTGTTGTTGTTTTCTTGCTTGTTTGTTTTGTTTTTATTGTAGTGATTTATCTACGTTCTTGTTGGGAATGGCGTCAGGTAGCAGGCAAGTGAGCCCAAATGAGATACTTTCTTAAAGGGATAGTAATACTTTGTTTTAACTTTATTTTATTTTGTAGGCATTAAAAAAACATGAAGAATGTTGTAAGTCTTATATCTCAAACCTTTATAGTTGAAGAGATATTCACAAGCAAAGTTTCCCCCTCCCGCCCCTTTTACCTAGTGTAAGCCATCTCTTCTCAGATGTGGAATCTGGTTGTAAGACCAGACAGATAACAGAAGGTGACACTCTTATTCCTATGAAAACAATGAAAGCCCTGCCCCCCTTGACAAGCTTTTCAGGTTTTTCCCTTATCTTAATTGAAGATTGTCCCTCTCTGCAATCTACCTGGGCACCTCCCTTCTGCTCTGGCTGAGCAGTGTTACATCAGTAAAAGGGGCGGGAGGGGGACACTTTTCTTGTAAATATCTCTTAAACCATGAAGGTTTGAGAGATGAGACTTGTATCATTCTTCATGTTTTTTTAATGCCTACAAAATAAAATAAAGTTAAAACGAAGTATTACTATCCCTTTAACCACCTAATCCTAGCACTAGTCTCCCAAAAACTTCAGTCTAGTCTAATTCTGCTGTGGTGATTAGTTTATTTTACAGTTTAAATGGAACAAAACAACTGCACCACAGGGAAGAACTAAAAATTGTAATAGACTTAAATGAGGCTTTCAACTCCAGGGGGGTAATTCACTAAGCAGTGATAGAGAGCTGATAAAGTGGAGATGACATGTCCAATTTATCACTTACTTAATTCCTATGTTATTCTATGGAGCCTATGCACTAAGATTTCTTCAACTCTGGTGATCTTAGTGCATAGGCTCTATAGAATAACAGAGTCTGGAGAAGTCATCCCGACTTTCTCACCTCTTTATCACCACTTAGTGAATCTCCCCCCTTAAACGCTAGAGATGCTCTGCAGTACGTTGGTGACCTCTTTAGTACTTAGGGTGTTAACATATCCATTTAAATCCACAGGTTCCTTTGTTAGGAATCGGATGTATATTCTGAAGAAGAGATCTTTGTTAAGGTGTAAGGAAACATACGTGTGTTGACGTCTGTTAAGGCAGCCACAAACTGAAGGTATTTCTTCATCAGGGTGGTCTGGTCGACCACGGTGGGCCCCGGCGGTGGAACAAAGGCCATTGTTAGTCACTGTTCAGGTTTCAAGGTCAGGGAGAATTGAGTTCTCAGCTCATCTTTAAAAGAAAAAATGAAAAGGTGTCAAGTACAGGACATAGGATGGAAGGAAACATGTTTTTGGATGTTTTTTTGTTTTGCTCAAAATTAACTTTTCATAACTATCCCACATTAAAGGGTTATATATAGCAATGTAAAACATGTTGCTTCTCTATTAAGCCCAAGAAAGCCAGGGGGTAAGAAAGGCATTGTGAAGCAATGCAGTGCACTCCCTTCTGACAACAACAACTAAAAGAAAATGTGTGATAAACCTCTAAAATCCAGTCCTAAACTTGCATTGTTATGTGGATATTTTACCATACAGACCCCATTTGGTTAACTTTGTTGGTGAAGTTTGTAATGAAAGAAGAGAGCTAATGCAGTTTATTGATATTAGTACCTGCTGCTGTTCTTCTGTTACCTTATCTAAACCCATTTATTGAAGAGATTGTAATGTAACTATATAAAGGCATATCGGATTAGTCATTATATCTTTTTATACAGATCCATACCATTCTAAACATCCAAATCGGTATAGCTTGATTGCAATTTTATAGTAATTTCCCCTTGCCTCCCCTTCTTCCCTTCAGATCTGAAAGCCGGTTGCTTGACCATACAGATCGCATTGAGGGACAATCTTGTCTGTCTGTATAAGAAAGTCCTTGCCCCTCCTTGATTAAGGAGAGCAGGGTTTTCCTTATGCGGACACAAGATTGTCCCTCGTTACGATCTGCCTGGGCCGGTTTTCAGAACTGAAGGGAAGAAGAGTGATGTAGGAAAAAGGGGCAGGAGGGGGAACTTTACAATAAAATTACTATCAAACTACACCGATATGGATGTTTATAATGCTACGAAGCATTCTAAGAAGGTATAATAAATAATCGGATATGGCATTATATTGGTACATTACAATTCATTTATTAATAACTAATGTAAAAGCTTGTGTACACAGGCCAAGGTCCGGAACCCTTTGAGAGCCAGAGGGGTACGCAACGCATTGCCCTGCAATGCATTGCATATCCCTCTGGTGCTCCAAGGGTTAAGCGTCCGCTACCTCACTGCTCCACGCGATGAAGTCTTGCGTTGCCTCACTAACGCAATGCAATCATGCACAGTAGAGACTGCCAAACATGTGCAGTCTCTACTGCTCATGACGGCTTCTGGCAAACATCCTAGCTAATTATTATATAGGATAGCAGCATTATTAGCACTAAGTATCTCTATGCAGCATGTATAGAGAATTTTTTAGGCACAGTGCATCCCTGGCCCATGGAGCCTACCATCTAGGTTTTTGGTAAAGTGACTTACCTAAGTTCATAAACAGTTGTTGGCACTGAGAACTGAACCATGGTTTCACAGCTTCTAAGCCACTGCCCTGGATTCAAAGTAATTTAACTGAACCACTCCTTCGTCTTAACCCCTTAACGACCCTTGACGGTCATAGTACGTCAAGGGTCGATCTGACTGAACGACCCATGAGGTACTATGACCGTCATGGAATTCCGGGCTCCCCCCGCGGCTGCACGCCGTTCGGGGAGTCTGGAACCGGAAAAAAAAAAAAAAAAGCAGCTCCGCGGACGTTGAGTCGCGTCGCTGATACCCCGGTAGTTAAGGGGTTAAAGTGAAACTTTCACCTTAATTCAAATTTGCATATTTGAGAACTGAAATAATAACTTCCTATATATGTCACGTTAACCAAAAGTCCAACAGATATATAGTTATAGGAGATATTCACACTTTTATTTCTGGGCAAAGTGAAAGTGAACATTTCCTGGTACTGCACAAAGCTTCATTAGCATATGAATCATCATTTAACCCCTTAGTGACTATGGACTTACCAGGTACGTCATGAAAAAAATGTCACTTATTGACAAAGGACGCACCTGGTAAGTCCAGGAAGTCATTCACTATAATGGGAAAAAAAAAAAAAAAAAAAAAAACCCTATCATTAAGTGCCGACCACGTGCGCATGCGGCCGGTCACTAAGGGGTTAAACCTTCATTAGCAATGGCACGTCTCCGAAAAAGCTTAATTAGCATAAGAAACATAACTGAAAATTGGGATATGAAATGTCACGGGTAAAGAATGGGTACCACAATTAGCATACATTAACATGGTAACAAGTTTGAATACCTCCGTAACTGTACATTTGCTGGTCTTTTGGCTAAAATGACACATAGGAATTCTTTTTAATGTAGTTTTAAAATATGCAAACTTAAAGGGATAGTAAACTCCAGAAAAAAAGTACCGGCGAAATGATGGGTACAATAAATACCAAATGCCCTTATTCTTCTCTCTCAAACCTTTATGGTTTGAGAGATATAAGAAAATAAAGTCCTCCCCTCCCTCCCCCTTCTCATGCGTCAGCTGTATAGCTGATGGCATGAGATCCTGTTTCTGTGATCAGACGGCGGCTCTTCAGGAGCGCTGACATCAACATATCTAACTATAATTACTTCATCAGAATGGTCTACAACATGTGCTTGCAAATCATGCACACGTTGTAGACCATTCCAATGAAGTATTTATAGTTAAATATCGCAAAGTGAGTGCTCCTGAAGAGCCGCTCTGGTCGCGCGACCAAATTCTGCCTCTGACAGCTTTACAGCTCGTCAGGCAGAAAGCGGCGCTGACCTTTCCTGCCATGCCACTGGACCACCAGGAAGGTAGTAAATGGACACGGGGGGGGGGCAATGTGAGGGTAATATGAGGATGATGGGAGCAATGTGGAGATGATGGGGGCAATATGGAGCTGAGGGGGGGGCAACGTGAGGGCAATATGGAGATGATGGGGGGGCAATGTGTATATTAGGAGCATTGTGGAGGAGCCCAGTGGAAATGGCCAATGGGGGAGGGAGCTCTTCAGGGAATGTCTGAAGATCTGAAGGCTGGGTGAGAGTCTGATGGGGCAGGGGAGGGAATTCCAGAATTGAGGTGCAGCATGGGAGAAGTCCTGTAGGCGGGAGTGGGAGGATGTGATAAGAGCTGTGGAGAGGAGAAGGTCATGTACAGAGCGAAGATGGCGGTTGGGTGTATTTGGAAATGAGAGATTAAATATAGGGGGGTGCGGTGTTAGTGAGGGCTCTGTAAGTTAGCACCAGAATTTTGAATTTAATTCTATGTGCTAATGGGAGACAGTGTAGGACTGACAGAGGGGACTGGTGTTAGAGAAGCGATGAGTGAGGTAGATTAGTCTTGCAGCAGAGTTCATTATGGACTGTAGTGGGGTTAGTCGGGCGAGAGAAAGGCCAATTAGTAATGAGTTACAGAAGTCAAGACGGGACATGATGAGTGTTTGGATTAGCGTTTTAATATAGTGCCTTGGGTGAGAAAGGGTTGGATTCTAGAGATAAGGTGGAGGCGGCATGAGTTGGAGATTGACTGGATGTGAGGAATGAAGGATAGGGCGGAATCAAATGTGACCCCCAGGCAGTGTGCTGTAGGGGTTGGTGTGATGGTAGTGTTGTTAACGGTGAGGGTAATATCTGGGGTAGGACTGGATGTAGAGGGAGGCAAGATAATTAGTTCAGTTTTGCCAAGGTTAAGTTTGAGTTGATGGGAGGACATCCAGGAAGACACAGCGGACAGACAGTCAGATACCTGGGACAGGAGGGAAGGGGAGAGTTCTGGGGAGGAAAGATATATTTGAGTGTCATCAGCATAAAGATGATGGTGAAACCCAAAGGAGCTTATTAGTGTGCCAATGGGAGCGGTGTAAATTGAGAAGAGCAAGGGTCCCAGGACTGATCCTTGAGGTACTCCGACAGACAGTGGGAGGGGTGGGGAAGTGGAGTCAGTGCAGGAAACACTGAAGGATCGGTTACAGAGATATGATGAAAACCAGGAGAGGGCAGTGTCACAGAGACCTAGGGAGTGGAGGGCTTGGAGGAGGAGTGGGTGATCTACTGTATCAAAGGCCAAAGAGTTGTCTATTACACTGGGCACCACTATGGCTGACAAGCCCTGCACAAGGCATATTTAAAATTACATTTTAGCCCTCATGTCATTTCACAGATATTAGCCAAGGAATAAAATATATGTAATTTATATAGCAACTAATATGATTTTGAAGGAGCTTTCAAAATCATTTATATTCTGAGATTGCCATATTTAAGCGAATAGTTTTGAGACATTACATTTTATGCAAATTAGACAGTACTGGCTGGCATGTCAGCCAGGTACCAACATTCCACACTGCTCTTCCTCCCACCTACCATTCTCTGCTGGACAGAACCAGCAAATTTGCATAAACTGACAAAATCCTGTCAAAATGGATGTGCCCACTAACATGAGAATGTGGAACTGTCAGAGTTCAACTTTAAACGCATATACCCATTAACCCTTTCAGTGCCAGATGAGTACGCAACACATTGCTTTGCAATGTGTTGGGTACCCGTCTGGCACTGAAAGGGTTATATTTTTAAGCCACTGAGTGACAAAGTGGTACACAATGCATCACAATGCATAGTGCGAGCCTCTACACAAGCGTTAAGTGTTCGTGTAACTTTAAAGTCATAAGTAAAAAGCAATCAGATCTTATCAGTTTTGCTCTCAGCACCCCATGTGAAATGTGCAAACACCCCAACACACACACATACATACATACATACATACATACATACATACATACAGCTTTCAACCGCACTCAGACAGCAAACCACATTTCACAAAAAATGAGCGGTTCAAGCCTGACAATCTCATCATGTTGCTTACTTTTTTGGGGGGGCAGAACAAAAAAATATATCGCCAAATATTTGTCCAAGGGCTTCACCAATACAGAAATAAGAGGAAGAATTCTGGGGTAAACCATTTGCTCTATAGGAGAGAACAAAAAAAGAGCCCATTTATTTAAATGGGGATTTTAACCCCTTGATGACATTCAAGGGGGTAAAATCCCCATTAATATCTTTGTGCATTTTTAGTTTTCCCCCTATAATGCAACTGGTTTGCCCCATAACTCTTCCACTTTTCTTTTGAACATAAGGCCCAAGAGGGCAGCTGGAAACATTGCTACTGTTAGGGAGGTAACATGTAAGCTCTCACTAGCAGGACCCTCTCTCCATTTCATTGTCTATACATGTGTTACATCTGGGTCAATGTAAATTTCTACACTAAATTAGATGTTGGAATCAATTTACTAAGCTATTTAGAGGGGAACTACCACCCCGCAATAACTTAAGCTTCACCGATTGCTCATCTGGCGACTAGCTGCTTAGTAGCGAGTCTGGAGTCTCTGAGCGGTGTGCAGCCACACGGAGATGCGGACTTCCGTGACTTACCAGGTACATCCTCTGTCACTAAGTGACAGTTTCTGTGGGACGTACCTGGTAAGTAATCTGTCGTTAAGGGGTTAAACTCCATGTATCAACCCTTTGAGTGCCAGATAGGCTGACCAGACCTCACCTTTAACCGGGGATGCATAGGAAAAATACATACTGCAGGACTGCTTTGATTTCAGTGAAGTACTGAAAAATGGCTATTTCCTATGTGTCCCCGGTTAAAGGTGAGATCTGGTCAGCCTAGTGCCAGAGGGGTACACAACGCATTGCAAAGCAATGCATTGTGTACCCCTCTGGCACTCAAAGGGTTAACCATTTGTGTGTCAGAGGGGTGAGCAAAGCATAGCAAACACCAGGGCACTCAAAGGGTAAAACAAGGTGCAGAGGAAATGGTGTACAATTACAGTTTTCCTGTGCATGCTGTTTGGCAGGTGAAAGGCTAGCATTAATCTCTTAACCCTTTGGAGTGCCAGGGAGTTACTCTTTGGCACTCAAAGGTTTAATGCTTATGAAGTCTGTTCGTTATTATACACTAAAGTCATCAGGGTGTCACTGACACTGCAGGCTAATACCAGAAGAGCTGCGATTGTGAATTCCTAAAGTCACCCCACTAGTTGTCTGTATAATCAACCCCTTCTTTTTTCTTTTTTTCCAGTGCAAAGGAATAGATCAGCTTTTTATAAATAAAAGATAATATTGCACTACTGACGAGAAAAAATGGACTACGATCCATGTTCCCATATACCTATGGTGACGATGGAATTTTATTTGTTTTTTATGAAAAAGAAAACACAATAAAATGGGCTGAGGAGGCAATACGTTAGCAGTAAATATGAGTATGGCACTGATTTATCTTGATATACATCTAGTACATGGATAGACAACTTCTATGACTCCAGCACTGGGAGATTACAAATCCCATCATCCCTACTCAACCATTGGCTGGTTGGGGATGGTGGGAGTTGCAGTTCCTAAAACCTGGAGAGCAAAAGGTTGCATTCGTCTGGTGTAATATATGAAACCTAGGACAGAGGTGGGAAATCCCAGGAGACAGAGCTCCTGAATTTCCAGTGCTGGAGTTTGGAGTATTGTATATATCTGTATACAAGTACCTGCTCAATTTCCTAAAAAGTGCAGATTGCTATAAAGTTTTTTATTTATATATATTTTGTTCACCTTTGGGTGCCAGAGAGATTTAAGTGCACTGGAAACCAATCTGGCACTTACACCTAAATAGGCTTGGGATGCTAAGTAAACCGGACAAAACATGTACAGTCCACTTAATGCACCTTACTTAAAGCGATAGTAATGTTTCAGAAAAACAGCAGCTAAAGTTAATCTTCATAGTATTTGAGCCATAGAGAGTGTTACTTTAATACTGTCAGAGATGTAGTTCAAGAGTAATTGAATGATAAAGTATCCCCCTCCCGCCCCTTTTACCTAGTGTAACACTGATCACCTCAGATGTGGAATCTGGTTGCTTGACCAGACACATCACAGCAAGGGACAATCTTCTTACTGTACGAACAATGAAAATCTTGCCCCACCTTGACAGTTTTATCATTTTTTTTTCCCTTAATTGAAGACTGTCCCTCTCTGAAATCCACCTGGACACCTCTCTACTGCTCAGAGCTGAGCAGAGTTATATCAGTAAAAGGGGCAGGAGAGGCGATATTTATCATTCAATTACTCTTGAACTACAGCTCTGACAGTATTGAAATAACATACGCCAAGGCCCAAATACTATGATGATTAATTACAGCTGCTTTTATTATGAAACATTACTATCTATTAAAATGACCATAAAACTCAACATTATTTAAATCTTTATTTTCCTATATTTTTTGTAGCAGTGGCTGATAGTGTTGCATGTAAAATGTGCTTAAAGGGATAATAATACTTCGTTTTATCTTTATTTTATTTTGTGGGCATTAAAAAAACTTGAAGAACGATAGAAGTCTTATCTCTCAAACCTTTATGGTTTGAGAGATATTCACAAGCAAAGTTTCCCCTCCCGCCCCTTTTACCTAGTGTAAGCCATCTCTTCTCAGATGTGGAATCTGGTTGTAAGACCAGACAGATAACAGAAGGAGAAAATCTTCTTCCTATGAGAACAATGAAAGCCCTGCCCCCCTTGACAAGTTTTTCAGCTTTTTCCCTTATCTTAATTGAAGATTGTCCCTCTCTGCAGTCTACCTGGGCACATCCCTTCTGATCTGGCTGAACAGTGTTACATCAGTAAAAGGGGCGGGAGGGGGATACTTTGTCATTGAATTACTCTGGAACTACAACTCTGACAGAATTGAAATTACACTTTTCAAAGTCCAAATACTATGATGATTAGAGCTGCTTTTATTATGAAACATTACTATCCCTTTAATGTATTATTTTCGGTTTAATAAGTTAATGTACTACAGAGCATTCTCGATCTTCTCAAGGGGATTTAGTGAATATCTAATGGGCAAATGCATTTGCAACCAAAGGGAGTTTATGCATTAAGGAGTGATAAAGAGGGGATAAAGTGGAGATTACCTCTCCGTTGATATCACTTCTCCAATTCCTATGTTATTCTATAGAGTCTATAAGATCTCCAAAGTTGGAGAAATCTTAGTACATTGGCTCCATAAAACAACATAGGAACTGGAAAAATAATATCACTTGGGAGATATCTCTGCTTTATCACACCTTAGTGTGGCAACTAAGGAGACCACTTATCGCTTTATATCAGGTACACTTATGAAAACTTCATTATGCAGGACTTTACAGGAGTCAGTGCAACACTGCAATGTGTGTTTTCATAAATCTACCCGATTTAACTCCGAGTGCCAATGGGGTATCCATGAATTAGATGAGAATCAGAAAAAAAAGTACCCTATTCACTTCTTGATATGAATTAGGAGACACTAAGCATTAAGCTAGTTTTAAAGCGGAACTACCACCTCCACTAAAGTAGCCCTACCCTATGCAACTAGCTTACTAATCATTATTTTACCTTTAAAAAGTGCCCACAAATAAAGTTATGCTTAAGTTTCCGAGACTGATGGACAGGTTACTGCATCCTGTGCGCCTGCGTCGTCAGTCTCTTCTTGAGCCATCCGGGCCAGTGCAATGCCTGTCAAGAGGACTGACTGCACAGGAGCGCATTCAAGATGACCGCTGTGATGCCTGGCTTCCAGTCTCGGAAGCTTAAGCATAACTTTATTCGTGGGCACTTTTTAAAGGTAAAATAATGATTAGTAAGCTAGTCGCCACTTGCATAAGTATCGCAGGGCAACTTTAGTGGAGGTGTTTGTTCCGCTTTAAGGTAACAATTACAGAAAGAGTGTTTGCAGAAAATGACAGGCCCACTTTAATCAATGAAAACAACATTGTAACCAACAGGTGATTTTGGAAGCTTTCAAAATCCCCTGTATTTATGTTAGCCATTTTTTTTTTTATTTAACCAAATGCTTTGGATACCCTCTGGCACTCAGAGTTAAAAAAAGTGTTGTGGTTTTTTTAGCTTTATTTCAAAATATGTACCCTTTATTTGACAATTTATACAAGTGAGCTAAAACTGTTAACCAGATGTCGTGCAGATGTATAGTTTAGGAGATATTTACATGTATTTCTGGGGAAAGTAAAAGTCTCCTGGGGAAGCACAGTGCTTAAGTAGCATATGAAACATGACTGGTACCTCACGGATACTGCAATTAGCATGCGGAATCAAGTATGAATATCTCCTTAACTTTACACTTTCTGGTCTTTCAGCTAACATGACACATAAGCAATTTTTAATGAAGCTTTCAAATATAAATAGCTGAATAAACGTGACAGGTTTACTTTGATCAAATGTTTTCATTTTATTTAACAGACAACTATTTATGAACTGTGTGGTACAGGTAAGCAGGTGATAAGGCCTTGCTGGCCTACTAGTTTACATGTTCTAGCTAATTAGGTATACAAAATAGTTTTTCTTAATAATCTCAGGTGGGCCACACTCTGAGGCCAGATGGGCCACTAGGTAGGCTGACCAGACCTCACCTTTAGCCGGGGATGCACAGGAAAAATGCATACTGCAGGACTGCTTTGATTTCAGTGAAGTACTGAAAAATGGCTATTTCCTATGTGTCCCCGGTTAAAGGTGAGATCTGGTCAGCCTACCACTACGGACCACACACTCACTAGACGCCCATGTTCTAAGGGTTTCCAATGTGTCAGTGGAAATTTACTGAATTTTCACTTTAAAAAGGAACTTTCATCCGCTATAAAGTTGCCCTGCTATAATTAAGCAGGTAGCGGCTAGCTTCTGAATATATAGTTTACCTTTCACAAGTAGCCTGATCTGAAGAAATCCATCATTGAAGGAGACTGACGGCCAGGTTAGCACAGTCTGCACGCCTGCACAGTCAGTCCCTTCTGTTTACCATATGGTGCACTGAAGTCTACATAATAGAGACCAGGACTGAAGGAGCAGGCGTGCGGACAAGATTTCTGCGCTGTGGCCTGGGTTCCAGTCTCCTTCAATGATGGATTTCTTCACATCGGGCTACTTGTGAAAGGTAAACTATATATTCAGAAGCTAGTCGCTACCTGCTTAATTATAGCAGGGTGACTTTACAGCGGATGAAAGTTCCACTTTAACAATGTGTTGCATTTGGTTTGCTCCAGAATTGCACCTTTTTAGCTTGATGATTAAACAGTTCAATAAATATACATTTAAAACTCAACATTCATATGTGTACCAGTCTTCACATAAATATGTTGTATCCTTACCTGACACCAAAGCACTGCGACATGCCATAGCCTAGTGGGTGAAAAACATCTTATAGGTTGTCATATGAATCAGTAATCCACATAGTCAACCTACAGAATACCAGAGGTACTAGTAATCCACCCACTGATCCTACACAGTGATAGCTAAATCAATAACCAAAGCAGTCAAACTACAGAATGCAGGATAGGTTAACATCTATACTGTCAACTGAACCAGTATCCAATAAATTGCCATGTGAAAAATCTGCAATTTGTGCTGTGTCAAAATGGATACTATACCATACTGTCACATCTCATACTTTCAAATAATTACTCTAGCAAACACCAGCACTGGCAGATGAAACAGTAGCACATCTTGATGGCCCATACATACCAGAAGGGTCAGTAGACCAATACAATCAAAAAATAACATTAGGTATTTAATCAATTTTCTTCCAAAGCAGCCTACAAAACACATATCAACCCCTTCACTGCCATTCTCTTTTCAGGGTGCTCAGTCAGTTCTTGACTGTCAATCAATATTTAACGATGGCACTGTCAGATAATGAATAATAACACGTCCCACCTTCCATGTAAACATGTATAGGGTGTGGGATCACTAATTCACAATAGCATGCACACACACACACAATATTACTGTTATCAAAGCCCATCAAGGATTTAACCCGTTGGTTGACAAACTTTGTATTTTCTAGTATGCAATATGTGTTTCCACTGGTTAAGCAGTAGCCGACAGCTGAGAAAGGTTGGAGCATTATACCAACACCAGCTTGGGAGCCACATGTTAGCTGCAAAGACAGCTTTCACACCCCCCTGTTATATCCTCTCTGGAAGCGAATGGGTAAACCTTTTAAGGACCAGTGGAGTTGTAATGTGCTGCACATCCCATTGGTCTTAAAAGAGTTAAGCTTTCGCTATGGTCACTCATTCCCCCTCCTTTGTTATACCTAGACTGATGTAAAGGAAACGATTAGGAGCAACTACCCATCTCGCCCAATTCGGATGTAATCAGCCACCCGATACACCAGCACATATTACTGAACACCCACCTGGTACCCCAAAACAGACCCGGCATGATACACAAGCAGCATCAACTCACCGCATCCGCCACTGCCTCCTCCCGCTCAGCACAGGGCCGGGGTCCTGTCCCGGCAGCCTCTGCGCGAGCGAGTAGGCCTCACTATCTGCATCTCGGAAAATCACTCATTTGAAATAGAGAACTTGGCACTCAAAAATAACGATGTATGTACTATTTCGATTAGTAGAATAGTGAATGTTTAATGTGGACAGTGATTAAACAACAAAGTATAGTTAAAGGGGACTATTTCTCAGCGCGAAGTAATATATTTTGTATGACCATAGTTTTGGATGGTCTTCCTGCGTCATTTCAAACCGACGGCAGTAGGAGACTACGTCATCAGTGACCAATAATAGGATGGGTTTTACAAATTCAAGTTTGGTAGACTGGTGTGAAGTAGATTGTAATTTCAGGAAAATGTGTTGGTTCAGATGTATCAAAAATTCAGCGGACACAAAAGCATCATACGAAGCAATCATAAAATCATATTTCAATAGCAAGCCTCCTATCATCTGAACTTGTTATATAGAGTAAAACATTTTATTAACCCTAACAGTTATTTTGTAACAAGTGATTTTGAAAAGAGTGTCCAAAATCACTAGAATTTATGTAACTAATTTTATAATTTCATACATTTGTGTCTGGAGAATTTAGCTTTATTTATTTGTAAGTTTATGCAGCTAAGCTGCTACTTACAGGTAGGAAGTGGCAGTTGGCAGTACATAGGAATATGGAATGTTTGAGTCAGGAGTTGAACTAACTGATAAATAAATGTCTTATAAAGGATTGTCATATATATATATATATATATATATATATATATATATATATATAGTCATTTTGACAGAGAGAGCCATGCTGCATGACATCATAAATGCAGATTTATGCTTCCAATGGGATGTGGCTGAGGGTGACAATGTTCATTCTTATTGTTTCAAGATAAGGTGACCACATGTCCCTGATTGTCCAGGACAGTCCCTGATTTTAAACGTGTGTCCCATGTCCGTGGCAGCCCCCTTCAGGGACAATACAAAGTCCCAGAATGAAGACACCAGAGCACAGCACTGCCCATTGCCTACTGCATACCTCCCAAGTGTCCCTCTTTAGGAGGGACAGTCCCTCTTTTAGCCCCAAATCCCACTGTCCCTCTTTCCCACCGTAATGTCCCTCTTTTTAGGAGATCAGACTGTATGGTGTGTATATAAGTGTATCACATTGCTCTACAGCAATAAAACTTACATTATTGTTTCTTTAAACATTTGTATATGTGTTTATAAATTAGTCTGCTTAAATAAAATACTTTGGTCTTGTTATAAGTCATTTATTAGGTAACACAAGGAGGTAACACAAGCCTAAAAATTCTCGTTAATGCCCCGCCCACAGGCCACACCCCCTAAAACACAATTGTCCCTCTTTGGCAATTTGAAATGTTGGGAGGTATGCCTACTGTCACAGAAAGTGAGGCCTCTGCTGTGCTACAAGAAAATGGCCTTCAGACAGAGATCTAGACACTAGAGGCAGACCCGAGCCTTGTACCTGACATCAACAGGAGAAGTTGTGCAATTGTGCTGCAGTGTAATGCTAGTCAAAGGCTTTGGGCATGATGTACATTTTCATGTACCCTAAAACAAGCATCAGATACTATCACAGCAGTGTTTAGACCTCCCCTATATTTGCCCTAGAGCTGAGGACACGTGATTCTGCTGCTCTCATCTCGACAGCATCCCTGAATGGCAGAATGGAAATGTGGTCACCCTCGCTCAAGAGGAGTCAGGGGACAACTAACTACAACCAACTACAATACACACAGTACTATTCTCAGGAGAATGCTTAAAGGTATACAACAACCATTGTGGTACATTACCAGCAGAACTTGAAATAAAAAAATAAACTTATCTGACCCAGAGAGCTTGCAATCACTTGTAGAATTTTCACAAAATGTTTATTGTAAAGATATTCACTAGACCACAAAGGATAAATCAACAGGAAAATCTGCTTTCTGTACTATGTTACTCGTAAGTCCTAAGACCTAGGACTGCAGACACTATCTGCATACCTGGGAATGTTCAAAATGAGACAACACTGAGATATTTGAAGTGTTAATCCTTAAATAACCTTAGAAAGTAGGTTTCTGGCAATGTATTCCTGCTTGCTCTAAATGGGAGGTGTTCTTATTGGTCCACAAGGAATCCTTATCATGCTGTAATTTTGAGTTTTTACAGCCTGATCATAAGAAGCAGGACTATTTCCCCTGCCTTTCTGGTACAAATTACAGCAATTTAGGGACCAGTTACTTGGTCCATATGAGAAAGTAGTTAATACTGGGCTCTCACCCTGAGAATTTGGCCCTTCACCCAGAGACTCTGAGATTTGGGTCAAAACCCTGAGTCTCAAAATCAAACCCTTAGCTTTTTCAGGTGTATGATTATCTGTCACAGCACTTATTGTGCCGCTCTAATTTCCGGAGTCCCTGTGGTTCTAGGAAGACACACATTTAAAATATGGGACTGTCCTGGGCAATCTGGGACATGCTGTCACTCAACTTTTTGGGTGTAATAAGGATCATATGAAATATGTTTTCATTAAAAAAATGAAACATAACAAACTTTATTTACAAAATAACATTTCAAGGTCCTCCAATATAATTTTCTTCAAAGATAGTACAGCATATCACAGGAACATATGTTTTCCTCACATGTAGGTCACTTATTTACTCTGTTCTATTCATTATGTATGTTAGTATTGGGATTAATGGTGCTTGTTGATTCAAGGAGAAATATGATTGCCTTTTGGAATCAATTAGGAATTTTTCCCCCATTCAAAGCAGAATTTGAAATTGCTTAAATAAGGCTTTTTTTGCCTTTTTTGGAACAGCAGTAAACAAGAATAGGAACTGGGTTGAACTTGATGGATGCAAGTCTTTTTTCAACCTAAACTACAACTTTGTAACTATGAAAACAGAACACAGGAAGAATGCAAACCACTAGTAAATGATCCTATTGGATCCGGTAATAGCTGTTAACATACAGTACTCACAACATAAATGTGGTGTGCTGGTCGTTAGTACAACCAGCATATTCCAACAGGGTATCAAAAGCCGCCCCAATTCAGCCACTTCTCCCGAAGTAAAAATGTTTTTATTTGGAATCCACATGTAAAAAAATATATATTTATTAATATATAAAAAACAAGTTATATATTTTGCCAAAACAAATGTCAATACATAAATTTTGACCAGTATATATATATATACTAGTTGAACAGCCCGTTACACGGGCCACAGTGCCACTGTCACCCGGTCGCGGGGCAGTCACGCGCAGTGGAGACTGCCGGCGCCGCGGCTGATACAGAGCTGGACGCTCCTTCGGAGTGCCTAGCTCTGTATCAGCCGCGGCATGGGCAGTCTCTACTGCGCATGACTGCAGCACGTGCAGCAGTGTCTACTGCACATGTCGTGCGTTACACACGAATTAGCGAATTATTATATAGGATAATACTGGTAACAATATTATTTATAAGAATTGACATTTGTTTTAGCAAAATATATAACTTCTTTTTTATATATTAATAAATATATATTTTCTTACACGTGGATTTTTTACTTTTAAAAAAGTGCTCAGCCTGCACTTTGGAACACCACAGAGCTCTAAACATTAAGGGAAGGACTGCCTGTTGATTTCTGTGACAGAAGTTTCACCAGTGATAGGCCACAAGAAAATGGCAAGAGATTTCTAAACACTAGAGCGAGAACCTAACATCAGGTAGGAGTTTCAATGTAATTTTCTTGTTGTATAAGATTATACTAAAACCATTTTCTTGTAGCCTAGCACTGCAGACATTTTCAGTCAAAACAGCCATTCTGAGACTCTGTATGATCTTTTTTCAGCCTCATCAACTATGTTACTATGTTAAGTTATTGGGTGCTTTTTATTATGTTTTACGGAGATTTTTTCTGACTTCCCTTCTGTGTGATGGGATTTCTTTTTCTTCTTTTTTTTTTAATTAAACTGATTTTGATTTGAATTTCTGCTATGTTTCTAATGCTTAACACTTTCATATTTGTTTTTTTGCTTGATGCTTATAGAGTTTAGCATTTTGATTTGTTCCCCAACATAGAAATAATACAAATTACCATTGATTTAAATGGAGATTTCAAATCCTTGAATACTATTGAGGTCTCCAGTGCATTGCAAGCATTGCAATTCATTAAAGGTTTTAACCACATGAGTGCCAGTGGAATTTCCTGTGCATTGAAATTTACAAAGCAATGCACTGAAAAGTGGACACCCCTATGGTAGTGAAAGTTTTAAAAGCCCCATTTGAATAAATCATATATTTTTATTTGTGTATATGACTGTAAGCTTAACTTAGTTACTATATGTCCACAAACACAACTTAGTGCCCATATTAGCATGTAAATACTAGGGTTTTGATAATGTAAAGTGACTTAGGGGACCCTTACATAATAGTTTCAGGGATCAGTGTGATAGTCTTATTCTAGGCTATTGGATCTCTCGCTTGCACTGTAGAGGCTCATGTTCACCGTTCTGCATACTGGTGGCTGTAGGGCATTATGGCCAGAGGCTAAACAGTGGCACTGTGGCAAGACACATGTAGGCTTAGTAACACACTCCAAAAGAGTAGTTCACCGTAGTAATCCTGGTACCCTTTGGACAACACTTAAATTATACCTGGGAACTCTCAGGGTTTGACCCTGAGACTCAGGGTTTTGACTCCAACGTCAGGGTCTCAGGGTGAAGGGCCAAAATCTCAAGGCGAGAAAGTTCTGCATTCTTAATACATGATCTGCACCAATTAACTGCTTCTTTAGTCTATTAATTGGAGCTATTTCTATGAGTGACATAGAGAAATAAGCCCTGCTTATCTAGCGTATGTTTAAGCAGTGAGATCTTTAACTTATAGAATGTAAAGGGCTCCTTGTCAACTGAATGGAGTATCTCTGGGATAAATAAAATAGGGGCATATTGCCAAGAATCTACATTTCTGGGAACATTAGGGGGTAATATTTCAAATATCTCAGGGTCACCCAATTCTGAAAGTTCCCAGGTATGCTCACAATCTCTCTCTACTTCCTATTTGCAGGCTGTCATCATCCACACAGCATCAACAGCCAGCCAAAGAGAAATAAGGACGAGAAATGACAGTATTCCTCTCTCATTGGTTTGTTGCAGTGCTTTGGGAAGGACATCCAACCAAGCTTGCCCTCAGCCCATGATGGAGCAGATGATTGGCCTTCCTATGAGACAGATCATAGGAGCAGCCTGCAATTGTATCTGGACCACCAGTTGCAAACATTTTGCCAGTATGGCAGAGGGGAATTGTCAAGAACAAGGAACACAGTCCCACATTAATGGATAGACCTATGGACTCCCCAGTTCTGCTGTAAACGAATGCCTGGTATTACTACCTTTTTTTTTTTTTTCACTGGACAGGATCTTGAATATTGGGCTATTTAGTTCAAAACCAAGTACCTGGCAACCTTAACCCACAAAGGCAGCAATCTAGCAAATGTTGAATATAATGGACTCTTGTTTTTTCAACTTCATCAACAATACAGCTATGTGTATAGTAAATCTACAAATGACCATACATATAAAGCAAAATAACAGAACATGTGCAACTCATTGCTTCAGAATGTGTTGCCAACCTCTCTGGTCCTTAAAGGGTTAAGAAGGCTATGGCCATGAAGGTACATACTTGGCAGCTGTCCAGTGTCTCCAGGGAGGGTTCCTGCTTTTGGATTCCTGTCCTTGGATCCTGATAACTCATTGCAAAACAAGGTGATGGAGATGTGTCTGTCATCCAAGGAGATAAACATACCTTGGAGTTCTCAGGAGTTACCCTGAGACTTAGGGATTTGACCCAGACCTCAGGATGAAGGGCCGAATTCTCAAGGTGAGAGAATCCAGTGTTGCCTACTACATGATCTTCTCCATTTAACTGCTTCTTAAGACCCTAAGTTGGTGCCATATATACTAGAAAGGCAGATGGAGAAGTGTTGTGTGTAGAACCCCCTTAACAACACATGATGTGCCAGGACCATCACAAAATTCCATCATTTGAGGACATATGCTGGTTCTGGTATATCACAGAGAGCCTCAGGGTTTGTAGAGATCAAGGTCAGAGGCTGTAAACTGACTGCTCTAGGACCAGAGCAGTCACTTTCATCCATTTCCCGGTGGTTCCGCACATGTGATTGCTGATACAATGATCACAAGTACAAATGGAGCCACATGACAAAGGCAATGTTCCTAAACACTGATTTTGTCACTGTTCTCAGAGAGACAGAGAATACAGCTCCTAACAATTCAAATGGCCAAAGAGGGGGCACTTTTGTTTTAGGTAGTATTGCTCGGGACAGGACAGGTGGGGCAGCATTTTAGGCAGGGCTGGATTTACATCTCAGGAGCCTGTAGGCACAGATATCTGAAGCTCCCCCCCCCCGCCATCTCCACAATGCTCCAAATCTCCATATTGCCCTCACATTGCCCTCCATCACCTTCACATTGCCCCCATCAGCTCCACATTGACCCCATCACCTCCACATTGACCCCATCACCTCCACATTGACCCCATCACCATCAGCTCCACATTGACCCCCCATCAGCTCCACATTGACCCCCCATCAGCTCTACATTGCCCTCACATTGCCCTCCATCATCTCCACATTGACCCCATCACCATCAGCTCCACATTGACCCCATCAGCTCCAAACTGACCCCATCACCTCCACATTGACCCCATCACCATCAGCTCCACATTGACCCCCATCAGCTCCACATTAACCCCCATCAGCTCCACATCGCTTGCCCCCCATCATCCCCATATTGACCTCACATTGCTCCCATTATCTCCAAATTAACCCTTTGAGTGTCAGAGTGGTACACAACGCATTGCTTTGCAATATGTTGCGTACCATTCTGGCACTCAAAGAGTTAAGCCTCATTCTCTCCCCCCCACATCCGTTTCCTACCTCCCTGGTGGTCCAGCGGCTGGAGAGATCTGTGCTTGTGCACAGACATGGAGCTGCTGGAGCTCCTGCGCGGCCTTCCCTTTAGATTTTATCTCCCAGCGCTCTGCATTGCTAAAGAGCCGGGAGAGCTCACAGCTTACAAGGCAGCGGCTGGTGGCTGGGCGCGGCATGGCAAGCCGCGCCAAGTCAAAAAAAAATCAATTGTAGTGGCAGGTGCCCCTCTATAGGGTGCTCCTGTAGGAAGATGCCTACTCTGCCTTACGGAAAATCTGGCCCTGATTTTAGGTCATTTCAGGGCTGTTTGTGTGGCTGAATAAATTATTTAGAGCAAAATCAAAATATTTTTGTTACAGAGAATAACTTATAAACATATAGTGAATTTTAAACAAACATCAATGAGTTTTATTGCTGTGGAGAAATGTGATACAGTTATATACACACCACACAGTCCAATCTACTAAACAGAGGGACATCATAGTAGGAAAGAGAGACGTGGGGGAGATTCACTAAGATATGATAAAGAGGCAATAAAGTGGAGATGACTTCTCCAGTGATATCACTTCTCCAGTTCCTATGTTATTCTATGGAGCCTATGCACTAAGATTTCAACAGCTATGAAGATCTTAGTGAATAAGCTCCATAGAATAACATAGGAACTGGAGAAGTCATCTCCACTTTATCACAGCTTAGTGACTCTTCCCCAAGATATGTCACTGACCTGGCTGAAAAAGACCTTGGAGGAGAGTCACTAAGTGATGATAAAGAGGTGATAAAGTGGAGATGACTTCTACAGTTTATCACTTCTCCATTTCCTATGTTATTCTATGGAGCCTATGCACTAAGATTTCTTCAGCTTAGGAGATCTTAGTGCATAGGCTCCATAGAATAACATAGGAACTGGAGAAGTGGGGGTTTATGCACTAAGACTTGATAAAGAGGAGATGACTTCTCCAGTGATATCACTTCTTCAGTTCCTATGTTATTCTATGGAGCCAATGCACTAGGATTTTTTCAGCTTAGGAGATCTTAGTGCATAGTCTACATAGAATAACATAAGAACTGGAGAAGTGATATCACTGTAGAGGTCATCTCCACTTTACCACCTCTTTATCACCACAGGAAAACCAACAAAAACATTATTTTTCCATTTTTTGGTCCAGATGTTTATATTATTATCAAATTAAATGATTGGTTATACCTATAAATATGTAATCAAAAGAAAGCCCTACTTATCCTTAAGGTATATCTTTTGTGTGAATATACTAAATGAATTAGAGGGAAAATATGGTTGAACAAAGACATACTAAAAAGGTAAATTGCTCTTGTCCTCTAATTTAAAAAAAACAAGCAAACAAAAAAAAACCTTGTTACTGAAGGGTTAAAGGGACACTAATGTCCCATAAACATTTCTTCTTGTTTTGTAGAACTTAAAAAAATAAATTATATGACACAAATCCTATCTCTCAAACCTTTATGGTTTGAGGGATATTTGCATGTAAACTTCCCCCCTCTCCCTCCCCTTCTCCTGACATCATCGCTGTGCTGACAGCAGGAGTTCCCGGTCCGGGGACCAGCCAGCGGCTCTGCAGCAGAGCTGAAATCGCAACATTGTTAAATAATTACTTCATTACTTCATTGGAAAGGTCTACAAAGTATGCCCGGTTTGCAATCACACTTTGTAGACCGTTCCAATGAAGTAATTCTTTTTAAATAATGTGATTTCGGGTCTGCTGAAGAGCCTCCTCCAGTCGGCCAACTCGAATCTCCTGCTGTCAGCTTTACAGCTGAAATCAGGAGAAGGGGAACTTTACATGCGGATATCTCTCAAACCATAAAGGTTTGAGAGATAGGATTTGTGCCATATAATTAATTTTATTAAACGCTACAAAACAAGACATTTTTTATGGGACATTAGTGTCCCTTTAAGCAAGTGGTTCCCAAGCTTTTTCTGCTCAAGGCATACCTAACACACTGTCTGGCATTTTCAGGGCACCCCTATCATTTTATGCCATTTGTCAAGGGTATAATGAAGGTTACAAATACATAAATATAGAGTTATTGTTAGACCTCGCAACTAAAATAAACCTATTGTGCATAGTAATATACTTAAATATACAGCTGGAAGTCTACATTCACATTTTAGTCAAAGCCTTATGGATAAAATGGGGCACCCTAAGTGGATGTCCGTGGCACCCTGGTTCACAAGCACTGCTTTAAGCAGTGAACTCTCTAAGTTGTATCATGTTAAAGGGATAGTAATGTTTCATAATAAAAGCAGCTCCAATTAATCTTCATAGTATTTGGGCCTTGGAGAGTGTTATTTCAATACTGTTTAGTTGTAGTTCAAGAGTAACTGAATGATAAAGTATCCCCCTCCCACCCCTTCTACTGATGTAACACTGCTCACCTCAGAGCAGCAAGGTGGTGTCCAAGTGGTTTTCAGAGAGGGACAATCTTCAATTAAAAACCTGAAAAACCTGTCAATGGGGGCAGGGCTTTCATTGTTCTCGGAGTAAGAAGATTGTCCCTTGCTGTGAGCTGTCTGGTCTGTGGACCAGATTCCACATCTGAGGAGAGGTGGCTTACACTAGGTAAAAGGGGCAGGAGAGGTAAACTTTATCATTCAATTACTCTTGAACTACAACTCTGACAGTACCGAAATAACACTCTCTATGGCTCAAATACTATGAAGATTAATTGGAGCTGCTGTTTTTGTGAAACATTTATATCCCTTTAAGTATTCCTTGAAGATTGATTGGAGAACTTCTGGGTTAGATTACTTAGGGACACTATTGGTATTATGAGGTTAAAATTCCAAAGATCTCGGGGTCAGCTCATTTTAAACGTTCCCTGGTATGGAGATATAGTAAAGAGGAATACGTGCGCAGTTGGCATCTTTGCAGTGCATCTCTCTTATGATTGATTTCTATATTATACAAAAGGCTATTTGTGGTCACTATTTGAAATATTTATGTTGAATGGCTAATATATACCACTGTGTATGACAACTGTATTATGTGATTAACCCTTTCAGTGCCAGAGGAATGTGCAACACTTTGTGAAGTAGTGTGTTGCACAGCCTTTCTGGCACTCAAAGTTATTACTTTTTTAAACTAATTTGCAATGTGTTGCGCAGCCATCTGACACTCAGTGGGTTAAAGGGATAGTAGCACTTAAAATGTAAAAAAAATAATATGTTTTAGGGTTTATCCCCCTGGGTAAAACAAGGGTGCTCCCACTGCTGAAAGGTGTTTTATTAAATTATTACAGCTCAAACTTGACATTTTTAGGTGCAGTATCACAGTAGCCTGAAATGGTATAGTGGTGCTGTTGCTACACCATCCTATGGAGATTTATGGTCAGCTGACCAGATCTGTCCATAGGATGGTGTAGCAACAGCTAGGGTTGCCACCTTTTCTTCCAAAAAATACCAGCCATGGCATTCCGTCCATAGACTTAACATTGGACAGAAGCCAATTTTTTACCGGCCTGCCGGTAAAATACCGGCTGGGTGGTAACCCTAGCAACAGCACCACTATACCATTTCAGGCTACTGTGATACTGCACCTAAAAATGTCAAGTTTGAGCTTTAATAACCAGAGCCGGCCCTTACATGGGTCCAGGTGAGTCCATGGGATCCAGGCGTCACTTTGACAGGAGAGGCAATTTGCCGCCCCAAGACATGTTCTTTCGGGTGCTCTGCTGCAGGGCTGGCGCTAGCATTTTTTTCTTCTTTTTTTCATTTATTTATTTTTTTTGTATATAACAGCTCTCTCTCGTGGGCTCTTCTCTGCCCTGGTCCTCTCATTATCTCCTCCCCGATCTCCCCCTCCCTTTGCCTGTATTTGCAGCACTGCCCAGGGCTCGGTGCTGTTGTCTTTCTCAATGGCTGAATGAGCCCAGGCTGTGCAGGGGCTCCATGCGGGTTCAGAGCGCTCCCCCCCCCAGGACTCCAATCCTCACATCCCCCTGCTGGGACTCCGCTCCATCCCCAGCCCAGCCTGGCTTTATTATGTGTGTATCCAGTACAGCCCCAACAGCAGCAGCGAGAGCAGGAGGGGAGAGAGACGGGACAAAGAGCAGCCAGCCAGGCGGCATGAGATAGGGAGCTGGGGGGCTGCGGCGGCATCACATCGGCGCATGGGGGCAGCTAGCGGCATCAGATCACGGGACACACCGGCGGCTGCACCGGGGACTGAACGGAGGGACACTGAGCTCCTCAACCATCATTAGCCCTAGGACAGAGATAGATAGGGGTAGTGATACTACTCTAAACAGAGGGGGAAGGTAAGGGGTAGCAGACAGGTGAGGCAATCAGTGATACACCTTGAGTCAGAGTGGGCAACAGAAAGAGGGTGGAAATACTATCCAAAGAAGGTGAAGGGGCAAACAGATTACCATTAGAAGGAGTGAGACAGGGCTGGTGCCACCTATAGGCTAGGGCACATATCTACTGGGGGTGCAGGCGCTCTGCAGAGCCGCACACACCTCAGCAGCTGCTGTAAAGGAGAGAGAGGGAAGTGCGCCGTGTCACATAACAATGTCGCAGGACCTCAGACAGCGTCAGAGTAAGTAACATCAGGGCCGTAGAGGGGTTCTACAGGACTGGCACTGCACGCACAATGTCAGAGGGGCAGCAGGGGAACTATTGTGATACTACTGCTACTGGGGTGTCTGACAGTGGGAGCAAAGGGTATGCCTTCATCAAACAAATATAGTGTGTGTCTAAGAATACATCTGCCCTAATGAAGATGTAAGATAGGGGGGATACATGTATTTATGCTTGTCCGTGGGTTATTGTCTATATGTATTTGTGTGTATGTGGCCAAAATGAAAGCACTCAGTTCCATACCTCCCAAAATTTCAAATGGCCAAAGAGGGACACTTTCATTTTAGGTGGTGTTGTTGGGGGCGTGGCTGGTAGGCGGAGCATTAGCAATCTTTTTTTTTGTCATTTCATGACCTTCTGATACCTCTTTTTGCAACTGAATAAATTATTTAGAGCAATACCAAAGCATTTTATTTACACAGACTAATGTATAAACACATATACTGACGTTTAAACAAACATAAATGTGAGTTTTATTGTTGTGGAGCAATATGATACAGTTAAATACACATCACATAGTCTAATCTCCTAAAAAGAGGGACATCAGGGTGATAAAGAGGGACAGAGGTATTTGGGTCTCAAAGAAGTATTTAAGTATTACTATTTGTTTAAAACAATTCTTGGCAGGTTCATGTAGCTTATTCATAGTTAATGTGACCTCCCCTTTAATGCAGATCATTGCATTTTACTACATCATACCAACCAACATTTCAAATTGCCAAAGAGGGACAAGTGTGTTTTAGGGGGTGTTGCTGGGGGTGTGGCTGGTGGGTGGGGCACTACCGAGAATGTATAACCCTTTGAGTGCCAGAGGGGTACGCAATGCATTGCTTTGCAATGCGTTGCCTACCCCTCTGGCACTCAAGGGGTTAGGCTATTTCATGATCTATTGACACCCCCTTGTGTAACCTAATAAATGACATATAACAAGACCAAGGCATTTTATTTACACAGAATAATTTATAAACACATATACTGACGTTTAAACAAACAGTAATGTGAGTTTTATTGCTGTAGAGCAATGTGATACCCTTATATACACACCACACAGTCTGATCTCCTAAAAAGAGGGACATCTGGGTGGGAAAACGGGACAGAGGGATTTGGGTCTAAAAGAGGGGCTGTTCCTCTTAAAGAGGGACACTTGGGAAGTATGCTAGGTGTACTGTATTGAAGAGGGGGTCTGTTCATTTGAAGACCAGGGGGAGATTCACTAAGCGGTGATAAAGAGGTGATAAATTGGTGATGACTTCTCCAGTTTATCACTTATCCAGTTCCTATGTTATTCTATGGAGCCTGTGCACTAAGATTTCTTCAACTTTGGAGATCTTAGTGAATAGGCTCCATAGAATAACATAGCAACTGGAGAAGTGATAAACTAGAGAAGTCAGCTCCACTTCATCACCTCTTTATCACCACTTAGTGAATCTCCCTCTTAAGCGTGCAGAACACATGGTAAAATAATGCATTTCACTCAGGTCTACAGCTCCAGGGTTTAAAACAGTATTGCCTACTACATTGCTTATAAGATCATTTTAGTCCACTGTATTGGTTCAGTGTATTGCAGTTCTGCCTGTGGCCTACTAGAGGGCAGCAGTTCTCCTTTACAGTTCCGCAGGGAATAAAACCGGTGCTTCATCTTTATAATAGTGTAGCTCTGAACAAGAAGCAGTTTGAGATCAACGGAGCTCCCCAGGTTTCGAGTTCAGATGGCCCCAGGCTTCACCTCTAGGACCCAGCTACGTTTCATTCTCTGTGCTCTTATTTGTTTCGCCTCTGGAAGTAAGTAGTACCCTTCTATATCACTGTAGGAATCACCAAGGCCATACAGTGATCATGTTCATCATCCTTGCTGCCTGGCTGTGTAATGACGCTTGGATTCAGTGTTATAGCATCACTGATCTATATTCCTAGGAGCGTAGAACAGACATTTAATGCACAGAGAGGGGATACATATGAATACAGGTATAATATATGTTGTCATGTACATAGCAGGTGTACATGCACTAGAATGTTATAGGCTTCCAGTTCCTGATTATGGGAGTTGTAGTTCAACAATATTTGGAGTGTGGAAGTTTGCCCTGCCAGAACTACATCAGTTTTGTCAGAGTTGTAGCTCAAGAGTAATTCAATGACAAAGTATCCCCCTCCCACCCCTTTTACTGATGTAACACTGTTCAGCCAGAGCAGAAGGGAGGTGCCCAGGTAGACCGCAGAGAGGGACAATCTTCAATTAAGATAAGGGAAAAACCTGAAAAACTTGTCAAGGGGGCAGGTCTTTCATTGTTCTCATAGGAAGAAGATTGTCCCCTGCTGTTATCTGTCTGGTCTATGGACTGCATTCCACATCTGAGAAGAGATGGCTTACATTAGGTAAAAGGGGCGGGAGGGGAAACTTTGCTTGTGAATATCTCTCAAACCATAAAGGTTTGAGAGATAAGACTTATATCGTTCTTCATGTTTTTTTAATGCCTACAAAATAAAGATAAAACGAAGTATTACTATCCCTTTAAACAACACTAGCACAGTATCTCTAATTTTGTTCTCTGCTCTCAAAAACAGAGCAGCTTGCCACCTGTGAGGCTTTTGACATGGGAACATTTCACCTTGCATAGAGCAGCCCCAACACAGCATGCTGTAACTTTACTGTGTTGGAACCAAAAGGCAGAAAAGATGCTCCACAGATTATCTGCATGGTGGCCTAAGGGGCTGCTGTTCAGACTGTTCACACTGCAGATTCCAGTGGTGTGATGCTAACTGCAAGAATCCAATCAATAGTGGCCTATGTGGAGCTAAGCCTATCTAAATAATTAGAACACTGTGCATCAAATTAGCATAAAGTGCCACACCGTGCCACCGAAACGTAAAGGTTAATTTCCCAAAATTTATTTGTTTAACAGAAAAAATACTAGTACAACATATAGACAGCGTGTAATTCTCTAGAAAACAAACTAAACTTGTCTTGGGTGACAGATAATCTTTAAAATTCATGCCCTTTGCTTTGGAGTACAGGGGGACTGCAGTGCACAGAATAATGATTTTTCTATATATATTTTTTCACAGAGGCATATCCTATATAATAATTTGCTAAAAGTATGTTTGTCAGAAGCCGTCATGCACAGTAGAGACGGCTGAGTGCTCTGCAGTCATGCGCAGTACTGACTGCCTGAACATGCCGCAGCTGATAACGGAGCGGGGAGCTGTGAATTCAAACCGTCGTCCTCTCTGCGCACGTACGGTCTGAATTCGGAGCACCTCACTCCATTATCACCCACGACGCTTTTGGGCAGTCAGTACTGAGCATGACTGCAGCGCCACCTTTGTTGGCCCGTGTACACGGGCTTTAAAACTAGTTATGATGTAATACTCCCCTGTGGTTAAAAATATATATAGGTAGAACTAAAAGGAAATTAAAAGATTGTTTTCTAGAGTACCATAGATCAATAATATCGTCTGACAATAAATATCCATTGAGTCGCCATTTCTCTAAATGTCACAACAGTAATATTAAAAGAACAGTAGTTATACCACTTGAATATATACCCAACAATATCCCTAATGGAGATAGAGTTAAAGGGATAGTAATACTTCGTTTTAACTTTATTTTATTTTGTAGGAAGTAAAAAAACATGAAGAATGATATAAGTCTTATCTCTCAAACCTTTATGGTTTAAGAGATATTCACAAGCAAAGTTTCCCCTCCTGCCCCTTTTTCCTAGTGTAAGTCATCTCTTCTCAGATGTGAATCTGGTTGTAAGACCAGATAGAAAACAGAAGGGGACAATCTTCTTTGCATGAAAACAATGAAAGCCCTTCCCCCCTTGACAAGTTTTTCAGCTTTTTCCCTTATCTTAATTGAAGATTGTCCCTCTCTGCAGTCTACCTGGGCACCTCCCTTCTGATCTGGCTGAACAGGGGGGGGGACTTTGCTTGTGAATATCTCTTAAACCATAAAGGTTTGAGAGATAAGACTTATATCGTTCTTCATGTTTTTTTAATGCCTACAAAATAAAATAAAGATAAAACGAAGTATTACTATCCCTTTAAGGTTTTAAGCCATAAAGAAAACTACTGGAGTTACAAATTAGAGGCATTACAACCAATAAGTTTAAAAGATAGAATAGATACCATCACAACTGTATAATATATATATTGGGATATTTGAGATCTTCCTTCTTTCTGTTTTCCCCTCTTGCTTCCCCCATGTCCCTTATCCTATATTATATATTTTATCTATTATGGTCAGGGGTTATATTTAGTCTCTATCCAGTAGTTGCCTATTCTCCATTAATATTATATATCTTTACCTCTGAATTTAAAGGGGTGGGATTTCTTTAAATGGAGATTATTATACAACATAATATTATTAACTGTGAGTTATAGTTTGCAAATTTTTAATATATATGTCTGTATATATATATATATATATAATACACATTACACCCTTTTAATATATTTCACACTTAATCTGCAATTATTCTTATTAGTTTAATATTTTCCTATTTATTTTCTAGTCTATTTAGTAGTTATCATGATGCGGTTACAATCTTGGTGACATATCAAATGCTATCTCTCCAATATCTAATGAGCTACATAAGGATTTAAACCTGTGAGTTCATTTATACAGGTGTGCTCACCTAGGTCACCTAGCCAACACGGCTGATAGGAGCATTTGAATGTAGCAGGTCCTATAAAAACCTGCATAAGATTGAGTTACACCATTCTCTGATGAAGTGCTAAGTGTAATAGTATGAAACGCGTTAGATTTTTAAAGGGATAGTAATACTTCGTTTTAATCTTTATTTTATTTTGTAGGCATTAAAAAAACATGAAGAACGATATAAGTCTTATCTCTCAAACCTTTATGGTTTAAGAGATATTCACAAGCAAAGTTTCCCCTCCTGCCCCTTTTACCTAGTGTAAGCCATCTCTTCTCAGATGTGGAATGCAGTCCATAGACCAGACAGATAACAGCAGGGAACAATCTTCTTCCTATGAGAACAATGAAAGCCCTGTCCCCCTTGACAAGTTTTTCAGCTTTTTCCCTTATCTTAATTGAAGATTGTCCCTCTCTGCAGTCTACCTGGGCACCTCCCTTCTGATCTGGCTGAAGGGGGGGGGGGTACTTTGCTTGTGAATATCTCTTAAACCATAAAGGTTTGAGAGATAAGACTTATATCGTTCTTCATGTTTTTTTAATGCCTACAAAATAAAATAAAGATAAAACAAAGTATTACTATCCCTTTAAGTTCCTTTATTTTATTGAACCATACCATAAAGTGCCAGGACAATTTGAAGATTTAAGTGTACTAATGTGACATAGAGTGTCTACAGATACTGTTCAGATTGTTGGATCCTAGTTTGCTTTATCCTACTATGAAAGGCAATCAAACTCTGCCATATTAATGGGAGGTAACCTAATCCTGCCCGCACATGCATTAATGGGAGGTAACCTATTCCTGCCCGCACACGCAAGTGGAGAGGAGACGGGTGGAGAAGAATCCCTGCCCGTTAAAATAACCTTACAAACAGATTGAAATAAGGATCCACATCAGGTTACACTCTACGGAGGTAGATATATATTTACCCTTTAACAAGAGACTTACATTTATATATACATCTTATGTGAGACGTGAGGAGGAGAATCCTGTCCGCTGAATACAACGGACTCCTTGTCGGCTAAACGGAACATTCACAGACTTTACTATATACATAGCTCCTGGTATACCAGACAGGTTCAGTGTATGGGACTTTTTACTTTAAATCCATAGGTATGTTTAGATTGGTAATTTATGATTTTAGCAAAAATAACAATTTCTGTATGTTTTTAGATGCCTTTTATAACCTTGAGATTTCCACCAATGGTCCAGTAACATCAGGTGCCCAAGCCAATGTCAACACCAGTTTATCTATCAGGAATGGAAGTATGACCCTAATTGCAGATCCTAGGAGCTATCATTTCCACTGGGTCTATTCCCCTCTACTGCTCACCCAAGAGTCAGATAATGACTCCAGCACAAGGATCACCGTGCTGTGTAATCATCCAGGAAACTATTCCATATCAGTCAGAGTGACCGAGAGACACTGCCACACTTGCGAGCCAGTTGCTGGAGGCACCACCTATCTACAGGTTACAAGTAAGCAATGTTGGTAGTCTGTGGCATTTGATTTCAGACAGTAGGTACAGCTTATTATTCCCTCAGTGTTAGTTTTTAACTCTTTTAAGTTCCAGAGGGGTGAAAAGTATGTTTCTCTCCCTCTGACACTCAAACAGTTTAAGTTATTTTAATGAATACATGCTATATGACTTATCCTTATGAGTAAATCAAGGTACTTCCACTACTGGAACCTTTTTAATTCAAATTTTTTATTGAACTGCAAATGTCTCACTGGTAGCCAAAGAACCACACATTCTGACCTCCTAGCCTTGTCCCACTGCATTGATAGCCATAGAATCACACATATTGACCCACAGCCTTGTCTCACTATACTGATAGTCATAGATGCACTCATACTGACTCTCCAGCCTTGTCCTACTGGTGACCATAGGTTCTCACATACTAATCCCTCAGCCTTGTCCCACGGCTAGATATAGAATCACACACTGACCTCACAGCCTTATCCTACTTTACTGCTGACCCCCAGCCTTGTCCCATTGGTAGCCATAGAACCACAAATACTGCGCCCAAGCCTTGTCCCACTGTATTGTAAGCCATAGAATAACACATACTGACCCCCATCCATGTTCCACTGCTCTAATAGCCATAAAATCACACATACTGACTCTCCAGACTTGTCCACTGGTACCCAGAGAACCACACCTAGTGACTTCCTAGTCTTGTCCGACTGGTGGCCATAGAATCACACTTACTGACCCCTCAGCCTTGTCCCACTGGTAGCCACACTTTCAAAGACCGAGCGTGAGCTAAAGCACAGTCACGATCCAAGTACTAATTCTACACTTCCCTTAACAATAAAATGAAAAAATACTAGCCCTAACACTATCAGAACACCCATAACCCAGCACTGTAACACTTACCTGTCATCCACTGTAAGTCTTCTATCTTCCGTTATCTTCTTCCTGTCTTCTTTCTTCTCATGTTCATATCTTCTTTCTTCAAATCTTCTTATCTTCATCCTCTTCCAATTGATCATGCCATTATAGATAAAAAACACCATGTTCAAATTAAATAATATTGAAATCAAAGATGCCCCCAAATATATGCATGCCATACTTGTATGCTGCCCCTGCTGATGGTGGTGGCAGTAATGCAGAGCAAAAATCCCCCCCTCAGATACCTCTCGAGCTGTTGCCCTAGCTATACTGAGGAAGACTTGAACAAAGACTGATTTATATATGGCCAGTCTCTTTTCAAAATTTCCATGCTTTTCCATGATTTCCATGCTTTCATTGGCTGGGGTGTGGGGTTATGCACCTCCCAGCCAATCGGCTTCTAGACGATTTTGTCATCCCTCCCGCTAGAATCTGATTGGCTTGGAGGTGAGTAACCCCACATCCCAGCCAATGAAAGTGTGGAAACCATTTTGAACAGAGACTGGCCATATAAAAACCAGCCTCTGTTCAAATCTTGTTCAGTATGGCTCGGGCAACAACCAAGTGGTATCAAAAGGGGGCAATTTGGTTTTTTTTTTATCTCTAGTGGCATTATATATAGGAAGAGAATGGAGATAAGGATTAGAGGTAAGTATTTATTTCCAGGGTATTTTGTTAGCTTTAGGGGGATAAACCCTGTGAGTGCCACTAGGGTATATAACACTCAGCAATGAGCTGCATACCCCACTGGCACTCATAGAGTTAATTTTTTTTAACATTACAAACATTTTTCAGTACTTTGGATGTATTGATTTAATGCTTAGGTCCCCATGTCAATACATCCACTGGTCACATAGCTTTTTTGCTTTGCTTTTTTCAACTTAAGTTCCAGCATCAGTGGTTTAAAACATGCATTAGGGGACTCTACGCCTACTTTTTTCAGGTGCAGATTTTTGGTGATAAAGCAGGGTCCCTTAAATAGATAGTGATGTTTCACAAAAACAGCAGCTCCAGTTAATCTTCATAGTATTTGAGCCATAGAGAGTGTTATTTCAATACTGTCAGAGTTGTAGTTCATGAGTAATTGAATGATAAAGTTTCCCCCTCCCCTTTTACCTAGTGTAAGCCCCCACTCCTCAGATGTGGAATCTGGTCCACAGACCAGACAGTTCACAGCAAGGGACAATCTTGTTACTGTGAGAACAATGAAAACTCTGTCCCCTTCACAGGTGTTTCCCTTATGCTAATTGAACATTGTCCCTCTCTGCAAACCATCTGGACACCACCTTGCTGCTCTGAGCTGAGCAGTGTTACATCAATAAAAGGGGTGGGAAGGGGATACTTTATCATTCAATTACAAGTATTGAAATAACTCTCCCCATGGCCCAAATACTATGAAGATTGATTGGAGCTGCTTTTATTATGAAACATTACTATCCCTTTAACTCCTGTTACCACCCAATGCATAGAATTGAATCTGAAATTCAACATCTTTTTTTATTGATTCCAAAGGGTGCATCGAGCGCCTAGTGACCAGTGTGCCTGGAGTAAGAAGGTTCTTCTGACAATCCATTCAAGCTTAAATTTCTCTCTGTCTGATCCTTTGCAGTGATCCTACTCATCGGGTTGTTAAATGTTGACCCTTGGTCCTGGAGATGTCTTCAGTGCATCATGATTGGCTGCTGAGCACAATCATACAACTTAGTTAGTGAGGTTTGAAAAAATAAAGACAAATCCATCAAGTTCAACCCAATTCCATGGATCTAAAATGGCAATAAGATTTATCCCTTGATCAACTTTCGACCTGTGCTATAATTTTCAATATTTTTCTTTGTTAAAAAAAGATTCCAGTACCTTTTGAACATATGTACAGTGTCTGCCAACACAGCCTCCTGAGGGCAGAGATTCCACATCCTTACTGCCCTTAGTGTAAAAAAGCCTCTTTTCATTGGTGCTTTAAAAGGAATACAAGATTATAAGCCCACTCCCACAAGCCAACTGTAATAATAATGAAGACAATGAAATATATTGCTGAAGGTGTGTAGATAGTGTCATAGTAGAATCACAAAGCTGGAACGGTTTTTATGGTGAGAAAATTCAATCTTTGAGAGGTAGAGTGGATTTCAAAGTATTGTTCACCTTTCTGGAACTGAAATAATAACTTCAGATTCATCAAAATATAACCTATTTGATCAGTGGATAATTGCATCACTAACATGAAGATCAGTGATAGCAGTAAGACATGTGTCTGTATATGTATATAAAAGACTA
The DNA here is from genome assembly GCA_037306005.1 of Rhinophrynus dorsalis. Lineage (NCBI taxonomy): Eukaryota > Metazoa > Chordata > Amphibia > Anura > Rhinophrynidae > Rhinophrynus > Rhinophrynus dorsalis. The sequence goes on from CM074725.1 coordinate 51,334,568, forward strand.
GGACATACAGTAGATGATAGGTCAATAACATGCAGCATATTTATTCTGTAGGGTCTATTGTTGGGAAAATAACAGCAAGACAAGTAGGAGATAACACTACATCACCCAGAAATGGCTTTAACCTGGCTACTAACAGTGATGTCCAGTTATCCTTCAAGATTCACGATCCAAGTCATTTCTTGGAGTCAGCTGTGTTCTTCTACATGTGGACATTTGGTGATGGGTAAGTCATTGACCCCTGCAATAAAAATCTGCTTGTTTTCTTCTATGTATTCATATAATGTAGCTAGTTGTACTATGAAAAGGTAGATTTATAAATAATTTTGAAGCTATTTTGTAATGATTTCTTTGCTTTAGGACGCAGATGGTGACAGCCGATCATGTTGCTCATCATAACTATTCTAGACCTGGAAGGTACAAAGTGTCGCTTCAAGTATCTGCACAGCTCTCAGGACATGGTAGACTTTCGGAGAAGACAGGGAGTTTCACAGCAGACCTGACATTATTAGGTTTGGATCATTGTTATTTCAGACATAATCTTCTTTTACAACCAGAGTGTCAGCTAGCTTTTCATTATTGACTGGTAAACACTACTGTATACAGGTAGGCTGGTTGGAAAATTAATGTAGAGTTCCAATTAGTATGCACAAGCATGTAATTTTATTTAGTTTATCCCTGAGACTTCTGTATATTTGGGTAAATGCAGGATTAATTTTCAGACGGCCATGCAAAAGTTGATGATGACTCAGTTACATTATTAACCTGGTATTACATAAGACCAGCAGAGAAATACAGTATTATATGCCACCAGCATGGCAATACAGTATTACATGCCACCAGCATTGCAGTACACCAATACAGGACACAAGTCGGACAACATAGCATTATATACAACCAGCATGGCAATACACCATTCCATGCCACCAGGAAGGCATTACGCAATTACATACAACCTGCAGGGCAACACACCATTACATGTCACCAGCATAGCAGTACAACATAACATTTCACCAGCAGAACAATACATCATTACACGGCTGCATGTCACCAGCATAGCAGTACATCATTACATGCCAACAGCATAGCAGTAGACCACTACATGTCACCAGCAGGTAAAAACACCATTACATGTCACCAGCAGAGCAATACATCATTACATGTCACCAGCATAGCAGTATACTGTTACATATCACCAGCATATCAATACATGTCACCCGCAGGGAAGTACACATTACATGACACCAGCATAACAATACACCATTACATGTCACCAGCAGAGTGATATACTATAACATGTGACCAGCATAGCAATACACCATTACATGTCACCAGCAATAGACAACCACGTCACCAGTAGGGACATACGCATTACATGACACCAGCATAACAGCACAACATTATATGTCACCAGCAAAGCAATACACCATTACATTCTACCAGCATAGCATTAGACCACTACATGTCACCAGCAGGTGAACACACCATTACATGTCACTAGCAGGGAAATACATATTATGTGACACCAGCATAGTAGTACACCATTACATGACAAATGCATAACAGTACACCATTAAATGTCACCCCCAGAGAGATACACTGTAACATGCCACAGGCGTAGCAGCACACCATTGCATATCACCAGCACAGCAACTGATAACTACATGTCACCAGCAGGCAAATCCACATTACATGACACCAACATAGTAGTTCACCATTACATGTCACCAGCAGAACGATACAGTGTAAAATGTCACCAGTGTAGCAGTACACCATTACATATTACCAGCACACCATTGCATATCACCAGCATAGCAACTGACAACTACATGTCACCAGCAGGGAAATCCACATTCCATGACACCAGCATAATAGTACACCATAACATGACACCAGCATAACAGAACACAAGTACATGTCACCAGCACAGCAATATACTGTAACATGCCACCAGCATAGCAGTACAACCTTATATGTCATTAGCAGAGCAGTAGACCACTACATGTCGCCAGCAGTTAAAAACACCATTGCATGTCACCAGCAGTGCAATATCACTACATGTCACCAGCAATGCAATAGCCCAACACACTATCACATACCACAAGCAGGGGAATACATTTTGCCACCCACAATGCATTTTCATGCAAAGCATTGGATGCCTCTCTTGCACTTAAAGGGCTAGACGGTTATTAATCTTTTTTAGGTGATGCAGAAGCTGAATTGTAAGAAGAACTGGAGTACATCTGCAGTAAACCAACTGCACCATAGGGGAAAATAAAACTCCCCATTGATTTAAATTGGGTAGGTTGGAGACCTCTCTAACATTCAAAAGGTTTATACACCCATTTAACCCCTTAATGCCTGGTGACGTACCAGGACGTCACTGTTTTTTTTCCTGAAGGACCAGTGAAGGTCATAGCACGTTGTGTAATTTTTACTTACATTGCTTCTGCGGGGAGGGCTGTAAGTAAAAACGGGGTCTAAAATTGACACTGCAAGATTGGAGAGGTCCCTCTCAGACCACGTAATCAGTCACGTATGCCAGCGTGCCAACAACGATCAAAGTGATCCTTAAAGTAAGATAACTTCTTCGGGCCGCTGGTTGTTAAAGGGTTAGTAATGCCTGAAATAAAGTTTATTCAGTATGGTAGATTTTACAAAAATAAAGTATTTGGAGAAAGTCCTATCACTCAAACCTTTAAGGTTTGACAGAAATTCGCAGCTAAATTTCCCCCTCCCTTAGCTGTAAAGCTGACAGAAGGAGATTTGAATCGTGTGACTCGAGGAGGCTCTGCAGCAGAGCCGAAATAGCGATCTTTAAAAATAATTACTTCGTTGCTTGCAAACCAGGCACACTTTATAGACTGTTCCAATTAAAGGGATAGTAATACTTCGTTTTAACTTTATTTTATTTTGTAGGCATTAAAAAAAACATGAAGAATGATATGAGTCTGATCTCTCAAACTTTTATGGTTTAAGAGATATTCACAAGCAAAGTATCCCCCCCCCGCCCCTTTTACCTAGTGTAAGCCATCTCTTCTCAGATGTGGAATCCAGTCCATACACCAGACAGATAACAGCAGGGGACAGTCTTCTTCCTATGAGAACAATGAAAACCCTGCCCCCCTTGACAAGTTTTTCAGATTTTTCCCTTATCTTAATTGAAGATTGTCCCTCTCTGCAGTCTACCTGGGCACCTCCCTTCTGATCTGGCTGAACGGGGGGGGGGGGGATACTTTGCTTGTGAATATCTCTTAAACCATAAAGGTTTGAGGGATAAGACTTATATCGTTCTTCATGTTTTTTTTAATGCCTTCAAAATAAAATAAAGTTAAAGCAAAGTATTACTATCCCTTTAAGTAATTATTTTTAACGATCGCTATTTCAGCTCTGCTGCAGAGCCACCAGCTGGTCCCAGGACTTGGATGTCCTGCTGTCAGCAGAGCGCTAACGACATGAGAAGGGGGGGGGAGCTTTAGATGCAAATATCTCTCAAACCATAAATATTTGAGAGACAGGACTTTCTCCAAATACTTTATTTTTGTAAAATCCACCATACTGAATAAACTTTATTTCAGGCATTACTAACCCTTTAAGGGGGTTAAACCAATAGATATGTTTACTTGTCCCATGTCATGCAGCTGTTTTGCTCCAGGTATATTAGTATATCAGCCTCAGTGTTTTATATTAGCCTTTCAGCTATACTACTAACTATCAGTATTGTCCAGCTGTGCCACTACCTGGTTTCTAATATACAAGTATTACGTTTACTTAAAGAAACCAGCCCCAAGCGGATGTTTTGCTTTAAGCCTTTGAGCACCAGAGAGGTATCCAATGCATTGCAAGTGCTCAAAGGGTTAATTTATCTTCCTATTATGATTTTCAGATGTGCTAAAAAATATTACTGTTACCAGTTCAACTGAGACAAGAGTAAGGGAACCCTTCAATGTGTCGCTGCATTTCTTTGGCAGGTAAGAGAGATTCAGTACTACAGAATGCACTTGTTTATTAACCCTTTGAGTGCCAGAGGGGTACACAACTCATTGCTTTGCACCTCTAGTTCCTTGCCTGAGATGTAAATCTGGCCCTTTGGGGTGTGACTAGGCTTGTGTAAATGTGGTGAACTGTGTCATAAAGTGCGTGTGGCATAATCAGATGGGTAGGGCTTAATCAGTAATTGGGCAGGAAGTGGGCAGAATAGGGTGGGAAAGAAAGAAAGGAGGAGAAGTGGGAGGAGTTATCCAGAAAACTCACCACAGCAGGAGAATCAGCTTCTGTCCTTGGAGACCCCATACATAGGGTGACCACGGGTCCCGGAACGTCCGGGACTGTCCCTTATTTCAGGGCTATGTCCCGCGTCCCGGGTCATCTTCAACCGGGACAATGAAGTGTCCCGGAATGAAGCCAAGCCGCCCTGGATGTCAGCCTGAAAGCGGTGTGTCACATCATGGACGCCGCTTGCAGGCTGACATCCAGGGCGGCAATGCAGCTTACCTGATCTCCTGGAGGCAAGCGCTCTAGTAATACAGAGCGCTGGGAGATGACATCATCTCCCAGCGCTCTGCATTACTGAGCACAGCGCGCGGGAGCTTCAGCTCTGTGCCGGAGGAGGCACAGAGCACTTTCCACGCCGCTAGACCACCAGGGACTTAAGGTATGACGGGGCAACTAGGGTGACCACGTCCCGGAATGGCAGAAGGGAAATGTGGTCACCCTACCCATACATAACACTAAAAACCAGAGTAGATCTGGAGGTGTAGCCATGACAGTTACTGACAAGACCTCAGGACCTCAAACTCTGCTCACAGCACATGATAATCTTAACCCTTTAATGACCCTAGGGTTGTGCAGCTCATTGCATTCTGGTTCTTAAAGGAGTAAGCAGGCTTGTGAACTCTGTTTTAATATGAAAATCTGTCAGCAACTATCATGTCCTCTTCAATGAACATGAAACGCAGGACTGATTGAAGATGTTATTTGTTGATCCAAGGCAAATCCTTAGGGGCATTAGCACGTTTTTGGCCATAGTAAGGTACATAGGGGTTTAATTTTAGGATCTGTTAGTTCTCCTTAAAGTTTAAAATATTAGTATTTGCCCTTGGGGACAGGTATGGACACTCCTCTATTAGGAACTTTCCTGTTAAGTAAAGCGCTCTGAAGTTATTCTGGAGTAAACCAACTGCACCATAGGGGACACATTAAAAATTATTAAATCCCCATGTACTTGAATAGAACTTTTTAACCCCTTGGATGACAGAGAAACCTACCACTCTAGCATTCAAGGGGTTAAAGGCCCAATTTTATTGAACAGAATTTTTTGATTGCACCGATGACTCTGTTGGTGTACTCCAGAAAACTCCAGTTTGCTTTTTTTAAAGCGGAACTAACACCGCTAAGAAACTTTGTTTGTAATAATTCCCTATCTGGCGGATAGCTGCTTAGTAGCGCTAGTTGTCAGAATTATTACCTCTTCATGGAGAAATATGCATTCATCCTCGGCTGACAGGCAGGACGGAGCGCGGCCATCTTGCCCTAGTGACGTCCGCGCGCCTGCGCTGTCAGTCCCAGACAGCTGTAGGAGGCATTGCTAGAAGCCATTCGGCTCTGGAAGGGACTGACAGCGCAGGCGTGTGGACGTCACTAGGGCAAGATGTCCGTGCTCCGTCCTGCCTGTCAGCCGAGGATGACTGCATATTTCTCCATGAAGAGGTAATAATTCTGACAACTAGCGCTGCTAAGCAGCTAGTCGCCAGATAGGGAATTATTACAGACAACGTTTCTTAGCGGTGTTAGTTCCGCTTTAAATATGGGCCTCATTTTAAATATGGGTCACATTTCATGCAATTGTCATTACGGCTCAAATCAGACAACAATTGCATTTGTCTTTTGCTGCCACCAGAGAACATCTGGTCAATGACTTTAGCTATCCATAGAAAGCAATAGCTAAACAACCTAATTGTGATTTTACAGAAAATGTATTTTGATTTCTCTTATGTCCAGTATGGAACACAGGAACCATAGGGTTGAGCTTCCTCCTAGAGGAGGGCAGGGCACTGCAAAAAAACAGGGTCTTTGGGTCGGAGACTCCCTCCTACAGCTCCCCCTCCCTAATTCAGATTCACATGCTCTGTGGAGGTGCAGTGGAAATTCTCTTAGTTATTAGGTTATTTTATTGTTTTTTCTTTAGATAATGGGCTGTATAATCCACCATTAGGTAAACAAAAATAAAACAGGTTCGAGCTGTAATAACTTCAGAATGAAGGAAACACCTCCCAATTCTGGCAGTAGCCTTGGGAGCAAGGCTTAGGTGATGTGCCAAGCAGCCACAGGGTTAAGCAAGAATACTTCTTGGGTGGCCATCTTTTCATGAAAAAAACATGCTGTGCAGAACTTTCACACCCCCACTCATCATATGACCCCACACCCCCAATCCACTGTTTCCTGTCACAGTGGCCTGTAACAAGCAAGAATGAAAAAACTTTCACCTCTTGGTGCTAGAGAGCTCTCCAGCGCATGGTGGAATGTAAAGGGGAATAAAACTGGTGCAGAGACATTGATTTGGCCACACCCATGATTCAGAATGTGGGTGTGGCCAGCACAGTGGAGGCGCCCCTCAAAATTTGGAGCTCTAGGCCGTTACCTACTCTGCCTATTGGGAAAACTTGCCCTGTCTCTAGCATTTAAGGGATTAAAAGCCCCATTTAAATCAGTGTGGAATTTCTGGGGCAAAACAGCTGATATTTTCCGTTTGGTGTAATTGTTTTTGCCCCAGAATTGCTCTGGTTTTTCTTGGATAAATAATCTTCTGCAGCAAGCATGTCAAGCATAAGCCCCACTAGCTAATAAACTGTGGCTCCAACAGGATTTCTTATTTTAAAGGGACATTGTCACCTAAAAACAACCTTTATGGTTTTGAAAGCACTTTCAGAATGTCCTGTATGTTGCATTAGTCATTTTTATTTAGAAATGTAGTTTCTTAATTATGTTGATTCATAGATTACTACAAAATATCAGTTGTAATATGAACATACTAGTTGAACAGCCCGTTACACGGACCACAGTGCCACTGCCACCCGGCCGCGGGGCAGTCACGCGCAGCAGAGACTGCCCGCGCCACGGTTGATACAGAGCTGGACGCTCCTTCGGAGCGCCCAGCTCTGTATCAGCTGCGGCGTGGGCAGTCTCTACTGCGCATGACTGCAGCACGAGCAGCAGTGTGTACTGCGCATGTCGAGGCGTTACACGCGATTTAGCGAGTTATTATATAGGATGCAGAATACATAGGTGTAAATTATACCCAAGATTTTAGGTCCTCACAGAGCACTACCGTTAGCTTGCATTAGCTTCAATTAAAATATGTCCTCACATGGAAATGCAGGAAGCGGGGGCAAATGTAAGCATGCTGCCCACTGCATGGATCTCCTGGCTGCCTTAGGAGGTGGTAAAAGTGAATAACGTGGGTAGAAGGAGGGAAAGGGGGAGGATACCAGGATAATAATCTCTACCAGGATAACGTTTTCCCCATCTTGTATAATATGCACCTCCCACTTCACATAAAGTGAAAAAGGGAAAAAATATACCCAATATTTTATGGTATGTTAATTAAGGTATGCCGTGCAGACACTTCCTGTCTTAGCCCTTCATTACCTTTCCCACTCATTTCCACTAAACCCTTTCAGTGCTAGGAAAGCAGTGCCATTTGTTAAGAATCAGTAATCATACCCGGGAACTCTATGGATCTGACCCAGAGACTGTGTTTTCCTTGCCCCTGTGTGTCCCACCCCTCGCTGCTTATTGGTGGACTTGCCCTTTAAATTCTACCTGTTTCCTCTCACCTATGCCCAATCTTTGAACTACAGTGAGAGTTCCCTGCTTATATCTGTCTTCAGGTCTGTTACCAATTCTGGCTTCTGTCTGACAAATTTTTGGATTCCATTTTGGTACTTCTTGTCCTGATTTCCCTTACCTGACCTCGGCTTGGCCCTGGTGCTGCTTACCTGTCTGCTGATTTGTACTGCAACCTAGTGCTCTCCCAGTCCTGACCTCGGCTGTGCCTCAACTATGCTGAACCCCTGCACTGAATGGCAGTGCTCATCTTTGCCTAACTGGAGGCACGTCTGCTCCAGCATCTGGTTCTCCTTAAATACCAGAAACACTTCTCTACCAGCTCTGTCCTGAGTCTTCTTTTATTCCGGATGGCGGCTTCCACCTCTGCTCCCTCCCTGTGTTTCCAGCGTGTCTCAGCTGCCTCCTTGCTATATCTTACATCTGAAACACTTTTAGGCAAATGTCTGCATCCAGCGGCAGTCCACCTACAGCTACCTTTCAGTTGTTTCCTGTGTACAGATCATATCCTGGTGGACATCTAGTGGTTAGATTTGGTATAGCATTTACAGACCCAGTTCTTCCATCCCTGCTGGGAGCTTCCTCATCTTGAATCTCCTCTGTGCCGTCATAGGATCTCTTACGTCTCTTCTTCAGGCATGTTATAAAGATAAATATGAAAACATCTCTTTTAAATACAAGTACACATTGCATTGTTTTGAATGTCAAGCAGATAAGATCTGTTCAGTCCAGACCCAGATTCTTTGATCAGTCAGTGGTAAAGAAATGGGATGTATGCATTCATCCTCTGGAGGTGTCAAAGGAATTTACACTGCCAGTGGGATTCAGGCTGTCTGTTATACAGGCCGATCCACAATGTGTAAATGTATGCACAGGTTTCACACCTCTTTTGTAGGCAGGCATATATGCCTTTACACCACGGGCAAGGTACCCATACCAAACTCCTAGTTACACCAAATGATCAGTGGTACCTTCACCTGAAAATCATCCTCGTCATGTGTGCATCTGTGTGGGTGAAACAGGCCAATCCTATATAATAATTTGCTAAAACGTGTGTAATGCCACAATCATGCGCAGTAGAGACTGCCCGCGCCGCGGCTGATACAGAGCTGGACGCTTCGGAGCATCAAGCTCTGTATCAGCTGCAGCGCGGGCAGTCTCTACTGCGCATGACTGCCCCGCGACCGGCTGGCAGTGGCACTGTGGCCCGTGTAATGGTCTTATCAACTAGTCATTACATGAAAAGATTACTTCCCACAGATCCAGTGTTAACAACAAAGAAGACAGACTCACCAGTAGGAGAACATTTTTGCCAAAATGGACACAGTCAGGGACATTTAACTGACTGTATTAATGTGACTGTTCCGCAGGCAGAGGGACAGAAGAATATGGGAGGTTAAATTATTGCTCCAATTTAATACTTTAAATGTCATGAACCGGGATAGGGAATTTCTGTCACAGCCTGAGCTTGCATCCCTAATCTGCTTAGTTAGCCAATAAAGGTTTCAACTTGACTATACTTGTATTTCTACATCTAACAGCTCTCATCTTTTATCTTGAGGTTCATAAGCAAACTACACCTATTCCTTTCCCATCAAGAGGGAAAAGGTTGTCCTTATCAAACCAGAAGGGAATTTTTATCTCTGAGGACTCCTACTTTTCCATTCCAGACTAGGTTCCAGACTTCACAGTCCTACTTGTCTGCCCATGGTGCTTTACTAACATCTCTGCACTAGGCAACGTTTCCCTAGCTACCTATCCTGGTCTGCTTCCCAGCTCTTGGGGTAGATATCTGGCCTTGCAGCCATCATCTCTAACCCAGTTTTGACTACGGCAAGGGTAGCAAGGTGACCATCACTGGTCTCAAGCATCACACCCCAGCATCGCCCACTAGCCTTCTCTAGTGCAGAGGCAGTGCTTCTTACACTCCAGTTTTTATATTTAATTACCATGTCTGATTCTCAGGGCTCAGTGAGTTCCCTTGTAACTTTGTCCACTTTGCTGCCGGTTCCGGTCACTCTCCAGTCATTTTACGCCTGACTTCCACAATCAAGCTCCATCTCCTTTATGAAGCAACTTGCTTCATTTGGACAGGAGCCTCAAGGCGTGCTGTGAACATGCCGGGGAGGCTGTAACTTACTGATCTAGGACCGGAACAGTCAGTTTCAGCCTTTACCTTGTGATCCCTGCTAAAACGATCACATGTATCAGCTGAGCCAATGACAGAGGCACTATATAAACTACATTGCCTTTGTCAGTGTTATCTCCCTGTGATCGTGAGGAAGGGAGAAGCAGAGAATAGAGCTGATGGAAAGAAAAATGGCCAACGATGGCGGCAGTTTTATTTAAATTAGTGGTCCTCTGGGCAAGATAAGGTGTAGGTCATTGATGACCTCTTGCCAGCCCTTTGTGTCACTAAATAAATCATTTAGCGTAAGACTAAAGCATAATATTTACACAGACTAATTATAAACACATATACTGAAGTTTAAACAAATATTAATGTGAATTTTATTGCTGTCGAGCGGTGTAATACACTAATATACACACCACACAGTCTGATCTCCAGAAAGTAGGACACCAAAGAGGGAAAGATGGATATAGGGATTTTTATATCAGAGGGACAGTATCCCCCTAAAAAAGGGACAGTTTGGGATGTATGAATGGCGGTTCATACACTTTATCCAGTCCCTGTTAAAGGGATAGTAATGTTTCAAAATAAAATCAGCTCCAATTAATCTTCATAGAATTTGGTCCATGGAGAGTGTTATTTCAATACTGTCAGAGTTGTAGATCAAGAGTAATGGAATTAAAAATTATCCCCCTCCCACTTCTTTTACTGATGTAACACTGCTCACCTCAGAGCAGCAAGACTGTCCGGATGGATCACAGAGAGGGACAATATTCAGTGAGCATAAGGAAAAACCTGTCAAGGGGGAAGCACGGTTTTCCTTATGCTCACAGTAAGAAGATTGTCCCTTGCTGTGAGCTGTCTGGTCCCAGGACCAGATTCCACATCTGAGGGGAGGCGACTTTTTGAATTTTATGATTCAATGACTCTTGAACTACAACTCTGACAGTATTGAAAAAACGGTCTCCACGGCCCAAATACTATGAAGATTAATTGGAGCTGCTGTTTTTATGAAACATTACTATCCCTTTAAAAATGCACTAATTAAGCACAAAACATCACAGGAAAACCTATAAAAATGTTGTGGTTTATGTCAACTTGTTTTCCATTTTTTTATGTTATAAACAAAACTACGCGATGGGTTATAACCATAAATATGGCATCAAGAGAAAGCCCTACTTATCCTTTAAAAAGGTATATATAAGGTGTACAGCTGTACTAAAGGATTTATAGGGGAAATATGGTTGTACAAACACATACTACTTTTGTCCACTAGTGTAAACCCCCTCCCTGCTCTTAATCCATTGCTTTGCAATGCGTTACATACCCTTCTAGCACTCAATTGTTGAGATTGTGGATCGTGCCTGCACACCAACTATATTGGAGTTTCACATGTCTACTCTACAGAAATAAGATCAATGTTTTTTTAGTATGCACTAACTGATTTAATCATTACTGATCTCTGGGTTAGCTCATCATAAGTTGGCATGACTGGCATTAAACGGGTGTCAGCAAAAATTAAACTGCAAGTATACAAATAGCAAAGCACGTGTTGTTATGTAATCTTCCTTCCCATTTTCTGTTCCATTATTCACTGGGTGTATGACAAGTGCAAAAATCTTGTGACTAATGTAAACTTGCATTGCACAAAAGAATGAAAACACCAGGTAAAGACTGGCCTGAATGTTAGGAGGCCAGAGCCAAAAATTATTTTAACCCGTTGCTTTGCAAGGTATTGAAGATCTTCCTAGTATCTAAGGGGTTAATGATTTGGCTTGGCATGGGACTAAATGCATAATCCTAGATTCCGGAGTTGATAGGAAAAGAAGTTCTGCAGCAGAGAAGGGGGGAGATTCACTAAGCGGTGATAAAGAGGTGATAAAGTGGAGATGACTTCCCAGTGATATCACGTCTACAATTCCTATGTTATTCTATGGAGCCTATGCACTAAGACAGTGGTTCTCAACTCCTGTCCTCAGGACCCACTAACAGGCCAGGATGTGATGATTTCCTTGTTAGAGCACAGGTGAGTTAATCAATGTGACTGAGCCTCTGATCACATGATTTCCTTGTTAGAACACAGGTGAGTTAATCAATGTGAATGAGCCTCTGATCACATGATTTCCTTGTTAGAATACAGGTGAGTTAATCAATGTGAATGAGCCTCTGATCACCACACCTGTGTTCTAGCAGAGCAATCCCTAAGTCCTGGCCTGTTAGTGGGTCCTGAGGACAGGAGTTGAGAACCATTGCACTAAGACCTCCAAAGTTGAAGAAATCTTAGTGCATAGGCTCCATAGAATAACATAGGAATTGGAGAAGTGATAAACTTTAGAAGTCATCTCCTCTTTATCACCTCTTTATCACCGCTTAGTGACTCTCATCCAAGGTCTTTGTCAGTCAGGTCAGTGGCATATCTTGGGGGAGAGTCACTAAGAGGTGATAAAGTGGAGATGACTTCTCCAGTTCCTATGTTATTCTATGGAGCCTAGTCACTAAGATCTCCAAAGATGAAGAAATCTTAGTGCGCAGGCTTCATAGAATAACAAAGAAATTGTGATAAACTGGGGAAGTCATCTCTATTTTATCACCTCTTTATCACCGCTTAGTGAATCTCCCCCCCTTTGTCTGTGACCTGGTACCTCTCATCAGTGACTGTACATTTTTTTTGGCACTTTGTCAACATTTCCCTTGGCACCTTTCTTGCATTCAGGCCTATTAACATTTGAGTGTCAGAGAGGTATACAACATATTGCTACACAGTACTTTGCACACATTTATGGTCATTTATGGTCCTGGAGGGGTTAAAAATTGAATTTAGTAGAAATCACTACACAGGAAACGGTAGCTATAATACAAAAATTGCATATATAAACATACCTAACTGTTGCTGCTCCGTATCAGCCATGGTGCAGGCAGCCTCTACTGCTCATGACTGCAGCGCGGCCAGTGACAAGACAGTATCCGGCCGGTTGCTGGGTGGCACTGTGGCCTGTGTAAAATATATATATATATATATATATATATATATATATATATATATATATATAATATAATATAATATAATATATAATGTGTGTGTACTTGACCTCTGATGAAGCCTTGTGGGTGATACGTGTTGGTCTTAGACAGGAGAGACTTGCAGTTTCCTAGCCCACTTTTTGGTGTTGGTACGTTATAAATGCAATACGGGTTACCTTTTCTGTTGCAGATGAAAAACATTTTCATTCGCTGACAAAATAAAATGGTAATTGTACTCTACTAGTGTAAAAGTCCGTGTACACGGGCCAAGGTCCGGGTGATGTTAACCCTTTGAGTGCCAGAGGTTTGCAATGCGTTGCATACCCCTCTGGCACTCAAAGGGTTAAGAGGCCGGTCCTGCTCTGGGTCCTGCCGCCGACGCAGTCATGCAATGTAGAGACTGTCCAAAAGCACAGAATGCTCCCAGCACAGAACTCCCAGCATTCAGTGCATTTGGGCAGTCTCTGCTGTGCATGACGGCTTCTGACAAACATCTTAGTGAATTATTATATAGGATATACAAAATGGTATTATTGAAGAGTATTTTTTGTCCTTTTTTCTTTCCTCCATAGAGGTTACAATTACTGTACTAGTATCACCTAGTTATTTTGTTCAATGTTGTCTATTTCTTTTTTTTTTTAAATTTTATTTTAAATTAAAGTATGTTTTATTTTTACTTTCACCGATAGTCGAAACACATTCAAACAATTGGAGATTACAGATTATCACTTAGTGCCCCAACTAGTATGTATGTAGATTTTTTTCTTTTTTTTTCATTGTATGTAACATTATGTAGAGACAGGTGCAGGCAGCACTTTGAACGTATAAAGTAACAAGCTACTTTAACCCTGCAATGCCTTGCGTACTCTTCTGGCATTCAAAGGGCTAAGTGATGTGACTTAGTCCATTCTCCAATTCGATCTTTTCCTTTATATGTTTGTCCCCCTGCAACAGTTTTGTGTCCCATGTTATTTCACTCACCTTCTGATGTTTTGCACCTCCAATGTGAAGTATGATTAGCCTGTGTGAGCACCAGACAATATTATTGGCTGGCACCCATGTGAGTTGCCCATTCATTGGAGGTTGTGATGAGCATTGCACCTTTCATCAGCTCTGCAGTGAAATGTCTGCCTGTGGCCCTTTCATGGACCTGACACAGTACACTGGACTTTCACACGAGGCAATAATCACACGTGTGTATGACACCATGGTACATTTCACAGTGGGAAACATCATCAACGCAGCATCTCCAATGAAAGGGACCATACAGTGTTTTACCTAGGTAAAACATAAAGACAGTGATATTTTAAATCAAATTGCTCTTAATTGTAAGCAATTCATTCAGAGGTTAAAATCCACTTTTAAATGCATATCTGGTAGTCATGCCCATACATACAATATTTCTGGGAAAAGGCAATTTTTACTAATAAAGTAGATTAGACCCAGCTATATTAGTGCTCAGAGCAGCAATACAATGTTTAATTACTCAGGTTTGGAAAACACAGGAAGGTCCTTCTGTTGGTCAGATCCTTACTAGGATCACCCATCTTGAGCTCATGGAGAGACTAACCGCTACCCTACACGGCTCCCTACCCAAACACACATAGATGACTGGAGTATGTGGACCCTAAATAGGGGCACAGTTGCAGCACCTGGCCTATAATTGTTTCTCTAGCTGATAGCCCACTAGATAGACACATCACTTTTCTTTACTAATGCTTCCCCAGCCGATTTAACTATTCCCTCACCTTTTTTTTTTCCTCTCCCTCTTTCCTATGCCCTTCCCATCCCACTGGAAGTATGTGTGTATAACTGAGATTTTGTACTAAAAGGGCAGACACACACCTCCCAACATTTGAAATGGACAAAGAGGGACAGTTTTGGTTTTGGTGTTGCTAGGTGTGTATGGTGGGTAGGGCATTGCTGACAATTTTTAGGTTATTTCATGACCTATTGACACCCTCATTATAAATGGACACATGACTTAGAACAAAACCAAAGTATTTTATTTAAAAAACAAATGTAAAAAACACATGTGGTGAAGTTTATATAAACATTAATGTGAGTTTTATTGCTGTGGAGCAATGTGATACACTTATATACACACCACACAGTCTGATCTCCTAAACACAGGGACACCAGGGTGATACACTTATATACACACCACACAGTCTGATCTCCTAAACACAGGGACACCAGGGTGATACACTTATATACACACCACACAGTCTGATCTCCTAAACACAGGGACACCGGGGTGATACACTTATACACACACACCACACAGTCTGATCTCCTAAACAGAGGGACACCAGGGTGATACACTTATATACACACCACACAGTCTGATCTCCTAAACACAGGGACATCAGGGTGATACACTTATATACACACCACACAGTCTGATCTCCTAAACAGAGGGAAGCCAGAGTGATACACTTATATACACACCACACAATCTGATCTCCTAAACACAGGGACACCGGGGTGATAGACTTATACACACACCACACAGTCTGATCTCCTACACACAGGGACACCAGGATGATACACTTATATACACACCACACAGTGTGATCTCCTAAACAGAGGGACGCCAGAGTGATACACTTATATACACACCACACAGTCTGATCTCCTAAACAGAGGCAAGCCAGGGTGATACACTTATATACACACCACACAGTCTGATCTCCTAAACACAGGGACGCCAGGGTGATACACTTATACACACACCACACAGTCTGGTCTCCTAAACAGAGGGACACCAGGGTGATACACTTATATACACACCACACAGTCTGATCTCCTAAACAGAGGGACATCAGGGTGATACACTTATATACACACCACACAGTCTGATCTCTTAAACAAAGGGACACCAGGGTGATACACTTATATACACACTACACAGTCTGATCTCCTAAACAGAGGGACACCAGGATGATACACTTATATACACACCACACAGTCTGATCTCCTACACACAGGGACACCAGGGTGATACACTTATATACACACCACACAATCTGATCTACTAAACACAGGGACACCAGGGTGATACATGTATATACACACCACACAGTCTGATCTCCTAAACACAGGGACACCAGGGTGATACACTTATATACATACCACACAGTCTGATCTCCTAAACACAGGGACACCAGGGTGATACACTTATATACACACACCATACAGTCTGATCTCCTAAACACAGGGACACCGGGGTGATGCACTTATGCACACACACCACACAGTCTGATCTCCTAAACAGAGGGACACCAGGGTAATACACTTATATACACACCATACAGTCTGATCTCCTAAACACAGGGACACCAGGGTGATACACTTTTATACACACCACACAGTCTGATCTCCTAAACAGAGGGACACCAGAGTGATACGCATATATACACACCACACAGTCTGATCTCCTAAACACAGGGACACCAGGGTGATACACTTCTATACACACCACACAGTCTGATCTCCTAAACAGAGGGACACCAGAGTGATACGCATATATACACACCACACAGTCTGATCTCCTAAACAGAGGGACATCAGGGTGATACACTTATATACACACCACACAGTCTGATCTCCTAAACAGAGGGACACCAGGGCGATACACTTATATACACACCACACAGTCTGATCTCCTAAACAGAGGGACACCAGAGTGATACACTTATATACATACCACACAGTCTGATCTCCTAAACACAGGGACACCGGGGTAATACACTTATACACACACCACACAGTCTGATCTCCTAAACAGAGGGGCACCAGGGTGACACACTTATATACACACCACACAGTCTGATCTCCTAAACACAGGGACACCAGGGTGATACACTTATATACACACCACACAGTCTGATCTCCTAAACACAGGGACACCAGGGTGATACACTTATATACACCACACAGTCTGATCTCCTAAACAGAGGGACACCAGAGTGATACACGTATATACACACCACACAGTCTGATCTCCTAAACACAGGGACACCAGGGTGATACACTTATATACACACCACACAGTCTGATCTCCTAAACACAGGGACACCAGGGTGATACCTACAGTCTGTTGTCCTAAACAGGAGGTACACTAAGGTGGGAAAGAGGGACAGAGGGATTTGGGTCTCAAAGGGAGACTGTCCCTCCTAAAGTGGGGCACTTGGGACTTATGAAGATATACTAATTTTTAGGCAAACCAATTAGACCAGCATCACATAATTCACTGTTCTGTGAATGTAACACTACATATTTGTAATGTCTGTGAAACACATTCTTATAAAAATAAAGTTAATGAAACTAAATCCCCATTAAAATCAAATGACATTTTTATCTCTCCACTGTAATGTTTTTTGTTTTTTTCCCCAGATTTGTTGCTATTTTGTTTTGTGCACATAGGTGTATGTTTTGTGCTGTATAACCTCTTGTTTCCATTTCCTTTCAGCCCTCCCCTGAGTGTTTGCTGGATGATAAAATCAGACTGCGTATTTTTGGACGGAGATGAGTGCCACCCAGTGGTGATAAATAATACATTTCTCAGTATGAGACACATATTTAACAGTGCCGGATATTACTGCCTGAGCATCAGAGCCCGAAATGATGTCAGCGTTCTGCAGAACTATCACAGCATCACTGTATATTCTTCAGGTAAAAAAAAGAAAGACAAAACAAAATAACAGTTGTACAAAACTTAGAGTCATATTTTCAGTTCTTGTGCAAACTATGTGCACCATAGGGGACCAACAGAAATTCCTAAAATTACCATTGATTTAAATGGGGATTTTAAACCCACGAAAGCTAGAGAGGGCTGTAGAGCAAAGCAATACAGTGGAGACTTCTCTATTATTTAATAAGTTAAAAGGTATTTCTTTCTCCTCTATAATGCAATTGGTTTGCTCCAGAATTACACCACTGAGACACTGGCTGAGATTAGTAATGTTTCACAAAAACAGCAGCTCCAACCAATCTTCATAGTATTTGAGCCATAGAGAGTGTTATTTCCATACTGTCAGAGCTGTAGTTCAAGAGTAATTGAATGATAAAGTATCCCCCTCCCGCCCCTTTTACCTAGTGTAACACTGCTCACCTCAGATGTGGAATCTGGTCCACAGACCAGACAGCTCACAGCAATGGACAGTCTTCTTACTGTGAGAACAATGAAAATCCTGCCCTCCTTGACAGGTTTTTTCTTATGATCACTGAAGATTTTCCCTCTCTATGAGATCCATCCTGACAGTTTTGCTGCTCTGTGGTGAGCAGTTTTACATCAGTAAAAGAGGCGGGAGGGGGATACTTTATCATTCAATTACTCTTGAACTACAATTCTGACAGTACTGAAATAACACTCTCCATGGCCCACATACTATGAAGATTAATTGGAGCTGCTTTTATTATGAAACATTACTCTCCCTTTAAGGGGCATTTTAAGCTTCTGCAGGGCCATGGACAAAATATAAAGTATTGCCCCTCCCTTTAACCCCCTGGTGCTTAAGAGATTTCAGTGCATTGCTTTTCAATGTGTTAGCATCCAAAGGGTTAAATGAGCGTCAGTTTAGAAGCCAGTTTAGAACCTTCTGCTTCTCCCTCTCCCCCTTGATCTGGGGCACACAGTGCAGTCTCCTCAATGTGTGAAGGATGGCTTCTTGCTGTCTTCACATATCCTATGAATGACTGCTGCTGCAAAAATCAGTGGTTCTGGCATTATTTTATGGTTGAGGTAGTAAGCCTTTGGACCCTCAACTACAACCGCAGAGAAAAAGGACTTCGGAGTAGTTATATCTGATGATTTAAGACTGCAGTTCTCAACCAGCATGCTGTGATACTTTCCATCTTGTTGTGCGCTATGTTTTCTATAAAGACTTTGACAAAAATGTTAAAGCTCAGTTTCTAATGTATATTTTTGGAAATTATTATGCACGTGATGCTCTTTTTTTTGTCATTCTTAGTGTGAGACCTAACAATGACTATACATTTTTGTATTCTTCTACAGTAAGTCCTTGAGAAATTAAAGGGATATTAATGTTTAATAATAAAAGCAGCTCTAATTAATCATCCTAGTATTTGGACTTTGGAGAATGTTATTTCAATTCTGTCAGTTGTAGTTCCAGAGTAATTCAATGACAAAGTATCCCCCTCCCATCCCTTTTACTGATGTAACACTGTTCAGACAGAGCAGAAGGGAGGTGCCCAGGTAAACTGCAGAGAGGGACAATCTTCAATTACGACAAGGGAAAAACCTGAAAAACTTGTCAAAGGGGGCAGGACTTTCATTGTTCTCATAGGAAGAAGATTGTCCCCTGCTGTTATCTGTCTGGTCTATGGACTGCATTCCACATCTGAGAAGAGATGGCTTACACTAGGTAAAAGGGACGGGAGGGGAAACTTTGCTTGTGAATATCTCTCAAACCATAAAGGTTTGAGAGATAAGACTTATTTCATTCTTCATGTTTTTTTAATGCCTACAAAATAAAATAAAGATAAAACGAAGTATTACTATCCCTTTAACAAAAAAAATACAGGGAGTGCCCGGAAAATCCCAGACTGCATTTCAGGGGTGTCTTGATCTAAAAAAAGATTGCGAACCACTGATTTAGGGATAGGCATACAAAGCACTGGGAAAAGCCAACAGGACACCAGGACATACTGGAAACCAAGAGCAATCTCAATGTATTCTTCCAGGCAAAACACTTTCTAAATAAATAAACGTTATGCAGACTGGAATTATAATAGTACATGGCAGCAGCATTTAAGGTTATGGTTAAAGACAAGTTTAACCACTTAAGCTACAAAGGGGTGGTCAACAAATTGCAAAAAAAATGCATTGCAGTCACCTCTACTCTTCAAGGTGTTAAAGTGATAGTAATACTTAATATGTAACAAATATTTATTACAGGGTTTATACCCCTGAGTAAAAGAACGGCACTCCCACTGCTGAAAGGTTTTTATTCAAAAGTTATTACAGTTCAGACTAGAATTTTTTAGGTTCAGTATCACAGTGTCCTGTAATTGTACAGCGGTGCTGTTGCTACATCATCCTATGGACAGCACTGGTCAGTTGAGCATAAATCTCCATAGGGTGGTGTAGCAACAGCGCCACTGTACAATTTCAGGCTACTGTGATACAGCACCTAAAATTTCAAGCTTGAGCTGCAATAACTTTTAAATAAAACACCTTTCAACAGTGGGAGTACCCTTGTTTTATTCTGGGGGATAAACCACAGCATTTTATTGTCTACATTTTAAGTATTACTATCCCTTTAAATATAATTATATTTTCCCTTTAATGGGTTCCTCTTCTAAGAGCTGTATGCACAAAGTAAAGAGGAGCAACTCTGCAGCAAATCAACTGCACCCTGGGAAACAAATGCACATGGCCATTGATTTAAATGGGGCTTTTAACTTTGTGAATGCTACAGAGATCTCCAAAGAATTGCTTTGCAATGGTTTTTAGATCCCTCTAGCATTCAAGGGGTTAAAATCCCCATTTAAATCAGTGGGGGGGTCTGTAGAATTTTCATTTTATCTCTATAATGAAGTTGATTTGCTCCACTCATTTTGTGCATATAGCCCTGTAGTTTTTTCACTGTCAGAGTGGGTTCTCTATACTGACCATATGATGTTTGGTTCCTGATTCAGGTATCCACCCCGTCTGGTTTGTGTTACCCTGTGGTGCTTTGATTGCATTGGCTGTTGTGTTCATCTTCTACTTTCTGCTCAGAGCGGACACTGCCAGTTCCCATGAAAAATCGCCAGTAGAGGTATGTGAGTGCAGCAGTGTGAGATTATGTATATGCAACATACAGCTTGGGATATAGTTTGTATACTGTAGAACAGGAGTAACCAACCATTGTCCCTCCATCTGTTGACGTCTGTGTGTTTGTGTAAGTAAGTGGTACCCAATGATAAAAATGACGTTAAAGTGGTATCCAGTTATATGCATGGGGTTAAATAGTACCCAGTGAGGTGTAAGTGGTACCAGAGAAAAGGATGAGGTTAAAGTGGTACCCAGTGATAAGGATAAGGTCTTAAAATGGTATCATAGTAACATAGTAAATTAGGCTGAATAAAGACACAAGTCCATCAAGTTCAACCTTCTCCTCATACCCAAGTAATTTTATAGCTTTCCTGCTACCAAAGAAGTCCAGTTATAAGTATGGGTTAAAGTGGCACGCAGTGATAAAGATGTAGTCAAAGTGGTACCCAGTAATAATTGTGGGATTCAAATGTTACTCAGTGATAAGGAAGACGTTATAGTTGTATCAAGTGATAAGGATGGTGTTCAAGTGATACCTAGTCATAAGGATGTAGATAAAGTGGTACCCAGTGATCAGGATGATGTTAAAGTGGTACCCAGTGATTAGGATGAGGTTAAAGTGGTACCCCGTGAGAAAAATGGGATTACAGAGTCACCAAGTGATAAGGAGTACAGAGCGATAAGCAAGAAGTTAAACTGGTACCCAGTAACAAGCAAGAAGTTAAAGTGGTACCCAGTGATAAGAATGACTTTAAAGTAGCACCCAGTGATACGGATTAATGTAAAGGGGTACCTAGTAATAAGAATGAAGTTAAAGTGGTTCCAATGATAAAGATGAGGTTAAAGTGGTACCCAGTGATAAGGATTAATGTAAAATGGTACCCAGTGATAAGAATGAGGTTAAAGTGGTTCCAATGATAAAGATGAAGTTAAAGTGGTCCACAGTGATAAGGATGGAGTTTTAGTGATATCCAGTGATAAGAATGGGTTAGACTGGTACCCAAATATAAGGATAAAATTAACGTAGTACCCACTAATAAGGATGGCATTCAAATAGTACCCGGTATTAAGGGTATGACCAGTATACTCTCCCAGTGTCACGGTTTGTTTAAGACTCACAGACGCAGAGTTTGGTAAAAACTTAACTTTATTGAAAAGTTAATGCAACCCCGTAGGGTAGAATACACATACACATATATTTCTTTATTAGACAGGAATATGACGCAAATAATCGCAATGACGGCTCTACAGGCCTTGCCAGAATACCGGGCAAGGCAGCCAGGAGATAAAACTACGGGGATGAGGCTCTACCGGTCTTGCCAATACCGGGTAAGGCAACCCAAGGAAACAGGACAGGTTCTACCGGCCCTACCGTTTACCGGGCAAGACAGCCGATACAGGTGACTACACAGGCTCTACCGGTCTTGCCAATACCGGGTAAGGCAACCCAAGGAAACTGGACAGGTTCTACCGGCCTTACCGTTTACCGGGCAAGACAGCTGATAACAGGTGGAGAAATGAGGGCAACCGACAGTGACTAGCTGGTGGTGAAACAGTCACTAGGATGGTAAAGAGGCAAATCAGTAAGTGAGCCGCCAGCAGCAGAGATGATAGCACTCAGTAATGCTTACACAAACGTAACGCCCTACACCCGTAGAGCAAGCAGATCTGTATGGAGCGAACCAGTACCCAATACGTGGGATGCACAATATCTATACTGAGGCAGCTGAGCAGCTTGCGGGCCGAACCAGTACCCAATACGTGGAACGCTATAATACTGATACAGCCGGGTGGCTTGTGGAGCGAACCAGTGCCCTGTATGTGAAACACACAACACTTAGACAGCCGGGTGGCTTGTGGAGCAAACCAGTACCCTGTACGTGGAATGCTATAGCATTTATACAGCCGGGTGGCTTGTGGAGCAAACCAGTGCCCTGTACGTGAAACGCACAACACTTAGCCAGCCGGGTGGCTTGTGGAGCGAACCAGTACCCTGTACGTGGAACGCTATAGCATTTATACAGCCGGGTGGCTTGTGGAGCAGACCAGTGCCCTGTATGTGGAACGCACAACACCTAGACAGCCGGGTGGCTTGAGGAGCGAACCAGTACCCTGTACGTGGAACGCTATAGCAAGTATACAGCCGGGTGGCTTGTGGGGCGAACCAGTACCCTGTACGTGGAACTCTATAGCATGTATACAGCCGGGTGGCTTGTGGAGCAAACCAGTGCTCTGTACGTGAAAAGCACAACACTTAGCTAGCCGGGTGGCTTGTGGAGCGAACCAGTACCCTGTAAGTGGAACGCTATAGCATTTATACAGCTGGGTGGCTTGTGGAGCAGACCAGTGCCCTGTATGTGGAACGCACAACACCTAGACAGCCGGGTGGCTTGAGGAGTGAACCAGTACCCTGTACGTGGAACGCTATAGCAAGTATACAGCCGGATGGCTTGTGGAGCGAACCAGTGCCCTGTACGTGGAACGCTATAGCAAGTATACAGCCGGGTGGCTTGTGGAGCGAACCAGTACCCTGTACGTGGAACGCTATAGCAAGTATACAGCCGGGTGGCTTGTGGAGCGAACCAGTACCCTGTACGTGGAACGCTATAGCAAGTATACAGCCGGGTGGCTTGTGGAGCGAACCAGTACCCTGTACGTGGAACGCTATAGCAAGTATACAGCCGGGTGGCTTGTGGAGCGAAATAGTACCCTGTACGTGGAACGCTATAGCAAGTATACAGCCGGGTGGCTTGTGGAGCGAACCAGTACTCGCATAGTAACCGGGAAGATGACAATGTCGCCTAGGCGACTCAGGAACATCTGAAGGCAGGAATCAGCGAACGGAGGCAGGAATCAGCAGGCAGACGGTCAACCGGAATACTGGAGGAGACTGGCGGCAGGAAGCGGAGAGGGCGACCGGAACAGCAGGAGGCAGGAACTCTTCACAGAGAAACACTGGAACGTCTAGAATACAGGTAGCAGGAACACAGCAGGGGCCCAGGATACTCAGGAACAGACTCAAATGCAACAGCATGGAGACAACACGAAAGGGCAACCAAAGGGTGCCCTGACTAGGTTTAAATAGGCTATACAGGGCGGGCTGACAGAAGCCAGCCAATGGAGAGCCCCCTACTGGTGATAGACAAACAAAGAGAGCAATCACGGGCACCGTGATACCCAGGCGCTTCATACATCCTTTACCCTCCACTGCCAGCAATTCACCGACTAAACTAAACCACAATAAACAATCGGGTGGATCTAACTTCTTCTACCGAGCAAACGGCCAATAAAAAAATAAATAAAATGGTACTAAGTGAAAAGGATGTAGTTAATTTGGTACCCAGGCATAAGAATTTAGTTGATGAGTTACCCAAAGATGAGAAGTTAAAGTGGACTTGTCACCTTGAAGTGAAGTTTGCATATTTGAAAGCTTCTTTCAAAACTAACTATGTATCGTGCTAGCCAAAGGACCAGCAGATGCATAGTATAGAATGTATGTATACCTTTATTTCTGTATAATGTGCTTTCTGAAAGTGGTATCAACTGCTGTGTTAATTGAGCTTTTAGTGCATAACAGAGATTAATTAACACATGTTGCTGCACTTAGAGAGACTTTCACTTTTTAAGAAATATAATTATCTGTATTTCAAAACCCATTCATCTGCTGATATTTTGGCTAACATGATATACAGGCAGATTTGAATGAAGGTTTCAGATATGGATACTTGAATTCAAGGAAACAGGTCCACTTTAGAGTGGTACTTAGGGATAAGGATACAGTTAAGTGGTACCCAGTGATAAAGATCTGTGTAAAATGGTACCCAGTGATAAAGATCTATGTAAAGAGGTACCCAGTGATAAAGATCTATGTAAAGAGGTACCCAGTGATAAGGATTGATGTAAAGTTGTACCCAGTGATAAGGATCTATATAAAGTGGTACCCAGTGATAAAGATCTATGTAAAGAGGTACCCAGTGATAAGGATTGATGTAAAGTGGTACCCAGTGATAAAGATCTATATAAAGTGGTACCCAGTGATAAAGATCTATGTAAAGAGGTACCCAGTGATAAGGATTGATGTAAAGTTGTACCCAGTGATAAGGATTGATGTAAAGTGGTACCCAGTGAAAAAGATCTATATAAAGTGGTACCCAGTGATAAGGATTGATGTAAAGTGGTACCCAGTGATAAAGATCTATGTAAAGTGGTACCAAGTGATAAATATCTATTTAAATTGGTACCCAGTGATTAGGATAGGATTATAGTAGTACCAGTGATAAGGATTGATGTAAAATGGTACCCAGTCATAAGAAAGGGTTAAAGCGGTATCCAGTGATAAGTATCAATGTAAAATGGTACCCAGTCATAAGGATTGGGTTAAAATAATTCCCAGTGGTAAGGATGGAGTTAAAGTGGTACCCAGTGATAAGGATCAATGTAAAATGTTACCCAGTGATATGGATAGGGTTTAAATAATTCCCAGTGGTAAGGATGGGGTTAAAGTGGTACCCAGTGATAAGGATCAATATAAAATGGTACCCTACACAGCACACTGAAACAGATAATTGCATATTTTTATGAGATAAATCAGATTTGAACATCCCCTTACAGAGCTACTTCCCATAGCAAACCATGTCTGAAAACATGAGCTTTGACTACAAACAGAGGCATTAAAGACTTCCAGTGTGACAGATATACTGTTTGTAGTTCAATGGCTGGCTATTGGTATTATTACGTAAGATATATTCATCACTTGCTTCTAACAGTGTTCAAGTGTATGTAGGCCTCCCTCAGAGCCAGAAGATTAAATATTAAATTGATACAGTACATGGCTTCTTTACGCAGCAATTTCTGAACGCATTCATGTGCACTTTCCAATTTACAGACATGATTCACTATATCCTGTTAATAGCATTTCCCAGATTCTAGATTTCTGACAAGACTCAACAGGGATGGAGATAGCTTTGAACATAGAAAATAATGGTGTATTGGCTATAACAGATTGAGCTGTATAAAATGAAATGGATTGGTATTTGTCATTGTGTCTTTACCATGCTGTCAATACATTTCTTAAAGTTACACTAACACCCGTTAATAATACCAATCCTCTACTTACCTTAATTTGAGCATTAAACCCTATTTGCCACTATGTATCAATTCTGCGTAGATTGCATCTGCAAAATGTATTTTCAGTTAGTACTATATATCATGTCCACAGAGGCAGACTATGTTATTTGTTGCAGGACTACAGGACCCCAAACTCCTCCCATTGAAGGTTTTAGCAGTTTGGAGTCCTGAACAATACAGATAAATGGTTATAAAATCAGAAATGGAATCAACATATTTAGAAACATTTGCATAAGATGCATGATGAGCAATACAATAATTCACATTACGATTGACTTAATACATATAAATATACCGCAAATATGTTTGACAAAGATAAACTGAATAAAGTCAGATAATATAAATATATATATATATATATATATATATATATACAAAAATCTGACAGTGGCACTCACTAACTTCAAGACCAACAAACGTTTTAATTGGTTCACGTCCCATAAAATGAAATAGTTTTTAAATGTACTCAGCCTTAGGGATGCTCCCAGCGTTGCACTAGACAGCACTCAAACATAAAAATTTAGAGATTCAATTTATTGCATCCATATCTGCCAAACACTTTCGGTCCTCTCAGGACCTTCCTCGGGGCAAAAAAAAAATATATATATATAGCTTCAACAATACATGAGCAGGATCCCATTTATAGTCCACATAGGAAGTCAGTAACTACACCATACTACCAAAAAGAGACATGACTCAAGGATTTAGTCCAAGGTTCTAAAGTAACAAACAGATCAAAAGAAAAAACTGAAATCCCATTCAGTATTTAATCCATCTGGTACCCTGGTGTCTAACAGGTGTATCCAGAACATTTATCTCCTTCCAAGGAGTGGGAACAAATTGTCTCCTCTATGAGGTCTGGTCACCTTTTCCACATGTATTTGTAATACAGCACAAAACTAAATGGAGAAGGCCCAGTTGCTTTCTAACAGACTTATCCAGAGAGGGTATACAGAATCTCAAAGTGAGAAAGCTAAAAAGTGTCGCTCACATGAAAATGAATGAGCTTATACATAATTCTTTTAGATAAAGAATAATAACTGTAGAAACAATAATAAAATTGGAATTAGGAATTTTTGTTATAATTCTCATGAGAGCGACAAAAATGTATCATGTGGTAGTGTTCAGCCAGTTACGTTTTCCACGGAATACAGTTGTCATTATAGGTCTGTATGCAGAGTATTTCATTAAATGCTCCCAGTCTTATATGGTGATGAGGTGTTACATGATGTTTTGAAAGAGAGTTGCAGATTCACCTGTAGAAAAATGTCACCTTTGAGGACACGTTTCGCACCAAGTATGTTTTCCTCTTCAAGAAATGTAAATCAAAAAACACACTGTATTCAGCCAAGTCTTAAGTGTGGAGGAAGATGTAAATGGTGCTCCTTTGCCTTAGTTTCAAGAACCTTTACCAGAAGTGTTACCTCAAAAAACATTTACAACTAAGCACTTTATAAATTGTTCCACATCTTATGTGGTTTATTTGGTCACTTGTCAAAAGTGTAATAAACAATACATGGGCATGACCACACGTCCTCTAAAGGAAAGGATCAGAGAGCACCTAAATGCAGTTGAGAAAAGTGATAGTAGGTCTCCTGAGACTAGATATTTTATGGATCATGGATCTGACTTGAGATACTTCAAGTTCCAAGGTGTGGAAAAGTTAACCAGACCTCCTAGAGGGGGCAGTTTGTTCCGACCCCTTGGAAGGAGAGAAATATTCTGCCAGGGTACCATTTAAACACTGAATGGGATTTCATTTTTTTCTTTTGATCTTTTTGTTAATTGTGAACCTTGGACTAAATCCTAGGAGTCACGTCTCTTTTGGTAGTATGCTGTAGTTACTGACTTCCTATGTGAACTATAAATGTCGTACTGCTCCCATGTTGTTGAAGCCACATATATATATATGTATATATTCTCTAGCTCTGTGAACTATATTCGATTTATCATTATCAAATATATTTGGGGTATAGCTCTATATTTTTTATAAGTACTAATCAATCATAATTTGAATCATGTTAATCTCATCATTTTATGCAAATGTTTTTGAATATGTTGATTCCATTTCTGATTTAATAACCAATTACCTGTATTGTTTAAAGGGGAGAAGTATGTATGGTTTAAACACTCCCAAGCATCGTGGGGGGCTTTGCCTATGATTAAGGACCGGTGTGGTCTGAAACGCGTAAGGTGTTATGTAGCCGTGTGTTCCTCATGACATGTATGTCTCTTCGACATGGATTTGAAAAAATAAATAGGTTTAATAAATCTCTTTGTTTTAATCTTTGACTCATATTTACATGGCAGAGTTGAGGTCTGATTTCTTCAGTGCAGTTCTTTGTGGTATCCCTTACCTTACTTTGCAACGTTAATGCCAATCATAAAATTAACAAAAGGGGATAGGTTCTGAGCTATAGTAGAAAAGGGCCACTTGATTGTATTTGCACCCAGTCCTAAATATGCCAGTGTTTGTGTGTGGGGGGTGCATATCCATTTAATCATCACTTATTTCTTTAGAAATTGTTCCGTTTTTAAAACTATCACAACACAATAGATTGCACATTTTTTTGTGCATATGACACCTATAAGTCATAGAGAACTGAAGGACACACATTTACAGCAAAAATCAATTAACTTTCTTGTTTTGATGTTTTCTCTATCCAATTACTATTCATCTCTGGATCGCTTGTTCAGTTAATCAAATATCTTTGATGTTTGTGACTCAGTACACCCTCACTAGCACAATTTTACTATTCATCTCTGGATCGCTTGTTCAGGTAATCAAATATCTTTGATGTTTGTGACTCAGTACACCCTCACTAGCACAATTGATCTTCTCTTCAGGGTGAATTTGTTTATAGTGGATGTTTTATGCAAGCTGATTAGTCATTGAAATGTGAAAAATAAGTTACATTCATGTATCTCTTCCATGTGGAGATTAAAATAATTTCTAATCAACATTAATTTATGGCATCTTGCAATCATCACAAATATAAACTTTATAGTAATGGAGTAAAGAATTGTCCACCAGGTTGGGAAGAATTAAACTGGAATGATACCTTAAACCTTTCAATGGCAGAGAAGTTCCCAGTGCATTGTAAAGTGTTCATCACCTCTCTGGCACTCAAAAGGTTAAAGGGATAGTAATGTTTCACAAAAACAGCAACTCCAATTAATCTTCATAGTATTTGAGCCATAGAGAGTTATTTCAATACTGTCAGAGTTGTAGTTCAAGAGTAATTGAATGATAAAGTTTCCCCCTCCCACCCCACCCCTTTTACATAGTGTAAGCCATCTACCGTCAGATGTGGAATCTGGTTGCTTGACCAGACAGATAACAGCAGATAACAATCTTCTTACTATGAGAACAATGAAAACCCTAACCCCCTTGACAAGTTTTTAAGGTTTTTCCCTTATCTTAATTGAAGATTGTCCCTCTCTGCAATCTACCTGGGCACCTCCCTGCTGCTCTGAGCTGAGCAGTGTTACATCAGTAAAAGGGGCAGGAGGGGGATACTTTATCATTCAATTACTCTTCAACTACATCTCTGACAGAATTGAAATAACACTCTCCATGGCCCAAATACTCTGATGATTAATTAGAGCTGCTTTTATTATGAAAATTACTTTCCCTTTAAGGCCTCCATCACATGGGTTACTGTAGCCCTTCATCAGTTCTGCCTCCCACGTTATCTTGCTCACTTATCCCTTGTGTAACGCTGAAGATCTGGACATGTCAGAAGCATGCCTGATAGACTTCACACATGAGCTCCAGACAATATTACTGTCTGGTGCACAATTTGGTTGGCCTTTCATTGGAGGCTTCAACCACAAACTCCAACAGCACCTGTGTGAAAGCACCCACGAGCTGCCATGCTGATCCTTCTTACTGCAGTTTTACTGTGTTCCTGAGGGACTGCAGTTCAGTTGCAACATGGTGGACTTTGCTGCAGTCACTCAAGGTGGTTGTCACCCATGTGAAAAGAGGCACCATAGTCCAGAATCTTATTTTTCACCTTGGCCAACATAACAACCAATTCATTTCTCTATTGCTGTTGCCTGTGTGAAATAGGTAAAAGAGTTAAAAAAAAAAAAAACAACTTAGCAGCTGCGTATGCAATGAGTCTTGTTCTATAAGGAGAACAGGCAGTTCCAGTCTTCATATAGAATATAATAATGGTATGTGGGTGGGTGAGATTTTCTTTCATTCAATCAATTTGGTGGTACTGAAACTGCTAGAGGTGACATTTAATGTAGGAAGTGAAAAAGATAGCTTGTTGTAAAACTGAGAACACATGCTAAGTCTTCTGCTCTGTGTCTGTGGCAATGAAGAATAAAATAAAAGAAAAAGAAAATAAAAATGTCATAGATTAATTCAGCTTGTCTGTTCATCCAAACACTACATAAATCTGTTCAGATTGTTTCCTGCTTTGCAAACTAAAGCCCAGGGGCAGACTGACAGTACCCAGGGTCCATGGGGAAATGGAGGTCGTGAGCCCCCTTTTACCATACCACTAGTTATGATCCACCCACATTTATGTCCCATCCCTGTTATCAATGTAGCCCACCCCTTTTTAGTAATGTGAAGGCAAGTGATATCACAAAGCTTACAATTGAAATTGAGCCAGACTAGTGATACCAAAGCATTTACAAATGAATTGGAGCTACAATACCAGTGCAGCTAAATTTCAAATGTAAGCTATGTTGTATCATTTGTGTAGCCCCATTTTATGTGTTGTTATCATACAGAGCTTAGAATTGAAATGTAGCTACACTAGTGATACCACTGAGCTTACAATTGAAATGTAGCTACACTAGTGATACCACTGAGCTTACAATTGAAATGGAGCTACACTAGTGATACCACAGAGCTTACAATTGAAATGGAGCTAGAACAACAGTGTAGCTCCATTTCAACTATAAGCTCTGTGGTATAATTTGTGTAGCTCCATCTGAATTGCAGTACCATAGCACATACGCATGAAATGCAGCTACAGTATTGATACCATAGAAATTACAATTGAATAGACCTACATTAGTGATAGACAGAGCTTGGAATTGAAATGGGCTACATTAGTAATACCACATATCTTACAAATGAAATGGAGCTACAATACTAGAGGTAACAATTGTGTAGCTCCATTTAAATTGTAAGCTGTCTGGTATCATTTATGTTGTTCCATTTCATTACTATACTTTGGTCCTAGGAAGAGTTGACTCACAAACAGGCCACTGCCAATAGTACACTTTGGTCTTAGGAAGGATTGATCCACAAACCTCACACTGTCTGACTTCCCCACCTGGT
Organism: Rhinophrynus dorsalis; assembly: GCA_037306005.1. Classification (NCBI taxonomy): domain Eukaryota; kingdom Metazoa; phylum Chordata; class Amphibia; order Anura; family Rhinophrynidae; genus Rhinophrynus; species Rhinophrynus dorsalis. The sequence goes on from CM074725.1 coordinate 51,365,780, forward strand.
TACCCTGCCCACTGGTAGCCACAGATCCCCATATACACCGTATGACCCCCGATCCTAGTTCCTCCAGCCACTATTTGCCATAAATTCTCCACATACACTGTGGGACCCCAACGTCCTTGTTCCTCTGCCCACTGGTACCCACAGGTCTCCATATACACTGTCTGGTCCCCAGCTTGTTCTCTTGCCAAATGGTAGCCACAGATCTCTATATACACTTCCTGTCTGCACCCCCCACCTTGTTCACATGCCCACTGGTAACCACAGATCCCCTTATACATTGTCTGACCACCAGCCTTGTTGTCTTGCCATCTGATAGTCACACATGCCCATATACACTGTCTGACCCACCAGCCTTATTTCTCTACCCACTGGTGACCACAGATTCCCATATGCACTTCTTGACCCCCCCGCCTTGTTCCCCTGCCCACTGGTAGCCACAGATCCCCATACAGTCTGAACCCTCAGCCTGGTTCCCATGCCCTCTGGGAGCCACAGATCCCAATATACACTACCTGACCCCTCCTATCATATTCACCTGCCCACTGGTAGCCACAGATCCCCATATACACTGTTTGAGCCCCCCAGCCTGGTTCCTCTGCCCATTTACACTGGCAAACCACCCACCACCGCCTTGTTCATCTGCACACTGGTTGACACAATCCTCATATAAACTGTATGAGCCCCCCAGCCTGGTTCCCATGCCCACTGCTAGCAGCATATTACCCATATACACTGATGCAATCTTTAATCCCAGAATAAAATTCCAGGTCACAGAGATACTGCACTCAAAAAAATGAACATTTTAGCTGCAATAACTTTTAAGTACAATTTCTCTCAGCAGAGGGAGTATTCTTGTTTTAATCAGCAGGATACATCCTGCAATATGTATTTTTTCCGTATTCAATAATATTATCCCTTTAATATATACTATTAAAATATTAAAAGTAAACTTAAAACAGAATTATAACATCACAGCAGAACAAAATATTTTCCTTGTGCCACGCATAGGAAATTACACACAAATTACATTTGCAATGTATGTACTTTAAAATGAGGAAAGACCTCACAGCATGTAAAAACAATTAACAACACTTCAAAGATTTTTTTGCAATTCGCTTGATAGAACGTAGGATGATGCCCCCTCCCCTTACCTCCAATTGAAAAAGCAAAACCTTTCTGTAAGTAGTGGTAGTAGAGCCTCGCTCTGATCTCAATTTCAGTGTGGAGTCCCCTCTTCTAGTACTTCTGTGGCACTGAAGTGAGGTTACCTCAGTGCACTCAAAGTGCTAGAAGAGGCAGCATGGAGCCGATGGCTCCATACTGAAAATTAAAACAATGTGGGACTCTACTACCACTACTTAATTAAAGTTTAAAAATTAAAGATTATAGTGTAGGTACATCACAGCCTACACTTGGGGGCCCCCAATCCAATGGGGTCACCCCGCACAGTGAGGACACCCCTTCTCAGTGGTGGGGGTAGGGTGACCACATTTCCATTCTGCCAATCAGGGACACTGTGGTGACGAGAGTACTTCTCTCCAGCTCTAGGGCAGCTTTGCAGGAAGGGTCAGTATACCACAATGGACATCAGTGCTTAAATTGCTCTTTATCCATCACACCACAGAGTTCTAAACAATAGAGGGAGAACTGTCCATTGACTGCTGTGACAGAAAGTGATGCCTGTTGTGGGATACAAGATAACATATATCCTCCCAAAGACTTAAACAACTATTACACTACAGCAGAATTGTACTGCAGATTCCGTTTGATGTCAGGATCAAGGCTCCGTTCTGCCTCTAGTGCTTAGAGCTCTGTGTGGAAGCCATTTTCTTGTAGCCCAGCAGAGGCATCACTTTGTGTCACAGTAGGCAATGTGCAGTTCTGTTTTGTAGTGTTTAGATTCTTTATTCAGGGACTTTGTATTGTCCCTGAAGGATGCTGCTGGGGACATAGGACACACACATAAATTCCAGGACTGTCACTGGCAATCCTGGACATGTAGTCACCCTAGGCAGGGGCCATCTTTCCATGACCGAGTGCTTGATGGGTCAGTCCGCCCTGCTAAGGCCCATATTTATAAAACACAAACTGTAGTTATTGTGGAATAAACCAACTGCATCATAGGAGACCAAATAAACATTCTTAAATCCCCATGCACTTGAATAGAGCTTTATAGCCACTGGAATGCAAGAGCAAAGGAATGCATTTGCGACCTCTCTAGCATTCAGTTGGTTAAAAGGCCAGTTTTATTAACAGGAATTTTTATTTCTCCCCTGTGGTGCGGTTGGTTTACTCCAGAAAAACTCCAGTTCAGCAAGCTAAAGTGGAGCAATTCAAGTCATTAAAATCCCCATTTAACCCTTTCAGTGCCAGAGGGGTATGCAGCGCATTGCAAAGCAATGCATTGCGTACCCCTCTGACACTGAAAGGGTTAAGTCGAGGTGGAATTTGTATTTGTCTCTTATGGTGCAGATGGTTTACCCAAGGATTGCTTCAGTTCTTCTTATTAACCCTTTGTGTACTGGGCAGGTGAGCAGCGCATCACTTCACAATACATTGCTTATCCATCTGGCACTCAAAAGGTGAAATTTGCATTTATGTGTGTGTATATTTTCCTTGGTATATAGCCGTTTCTTTATCCATACCTCCCAACATTCCAAATGGCCAAAGAAGGACCCGATTGTTTTTGTGGGTGAGACTGGTGGGCAGGGCGGGAGGGGGACACTTTAATATAAAATAAAAAGAGGACTACAATGTTATGAACAATTAAAGGTACATTTCGTTACAAAAAAGTATATTGAATAATCGATGTTGCCTTACTATGAACACATTACTATCCCTTTACACAAACATTATAGGGATAGTAATGTTTCACAATAAAAGCAGCTCCAATTAATCTTCATAGTATTTGGACCATGGAGAGTGTTATTTCATTACTGACAGAGTTGTAGTTCAAGAGTAATTGAATGATAAAGTATCCCCCTCCCGCCCCTTTTACTGATGTAACACAGCTCACCACAGAGCAGCAAGACTGTCCAGATGGATCGCAGAGAGGGACAGTATTCATTGAGCATATGGAAAAACCTGTCAAGGGAGGCAGGGATTTCATTGTTCCCACAGTTAAAAGATTGTCCCTTGCTGTGATCTGTCTGGTCTCAAGACCAGATCCCACATCTGAGGGGAGGTGGCTTACACTAGGTAAAAGGGGCTGTAGGGGGATACTTTATCATTCAATTACTATTGAACTACAGCTTTGACAGTATTGAAATAACACTCTCTATGGCACAAATTCTATGAAGATTAATTGGACCTGCTGTTTTTGTGAAACATTTCTATCCGTTTAACCCCTTAGGGACCCTTGACGTACCAGGACCGTCAAGGGTAAACTTGCTTGAAAGACCCTTGACGGTCCTGGTACGTCACGTACTTTTTACTTACAGCGCTCTACCGGGAGCGCTGTAAGTAAAAATGGGGCATGAAATAGACCGCTCCAAGATCGGAGCGATCTGTTTCAAGCCCCATAGTGACGCGCCGATACACGTGACAGGTCACGTGTACCGGCTCGTTAAAGTGCCCCTATGCGGACGTTATGGGACGGAAATGTCCCATAACGTCCGGTCCTTAAGGGGTTAATGTGTGTATTTTTGCTGTGGAGCAGTATGATACACAGCACACAGTCTAATCTCCTAAAAAGTGCACCAGGGTAGGAAAGAAGGACAGAGGGATTTGGAAATCAGAGTGGGACTGTCTCCCTTTAAAGGAGCAGTAACCTTTTTTTTATGAAAAATATATATTGTAGGGATTTTCCTATTGAGTAAAATAAGGGTATTCCCACTGCAGAGAGATTTATATTTCCAGAGTTATTACAGTTTAAAGCTGTGTTTTTTTTTTACATTAGCAGTGCCCTCTAGTGGTCAAATTCTAATTAGTTTTCCTGTTACATTCTAATGGAGGGGAAAGTCAGAAAAGTCAGAGACATACAGTTCTCCATAGAATGTGATAGAAACTGCCTGTCACTTCCTGTCAGAACTATCAGGAAGTAAACACAGTAAATTCACTTCCTGATTATTTAAACTGCTATAATTTTTGAATAAAACATCTGACAGTGATGGGAGTGACCTTGTTTTATTCAGCAGGAAATGCTCTGTAAAATATGTGTTTTCATAAAAAAAGTTTACTGCTCCTTTAAAGAAGGACACTTGGGAGGTATCCGTTATCTGATGCAGGGAACATTATTTTCACAGGAATAGAATCTACAGGCCTCACTTCTAGTTTGACCTATATAAGTATGGGAGAAGGAAAATAAACCATATCAATTGTTCCTTGTGTTTACTTACAGGTAGCCGATTTTGATTTTTCACCCTTGAATGAGGAATATCAGGCCCTTCCAGAATATAAGGACATTTCTACAAGAAACGGATGCTGTACTTATTGTACTGCTGAAATCACGCCAGATGAAAGAGAGGCACATGTAGAAAAACAGCCGCTATTGCAGCCATTGTCTTCATCATTCAAACGTTACATGTTGTAAGACTCTTGTCAAACATCACTGCTGGCATTAGATTTGCCTTAACAATGAGCTCAGTGCTCAAAATGCTGCTTAGTACGGTACATACAGAGGCTGATGTACAAGAAAGAGTTGGGATACTTTGGGGCAAACCAACTGCTCCACTGGGGACAAAAACATTCCCAGTGTTTTAAATATGGCTTTTAAATTCAGAAAGCACTGCAAAAGCAATGACTGAAGATCTCTCCAGACATCATGGGGTTGAAAACACCATTTAAAGTGGATCTATCACCTCAATTCAAGTTTGCATATTTGAAAACTGTCAATATGTCATGTTAATCAAAAGGCCTGCAAATGTACAGTTCAGGAGATATTCACACTTATTTCATATGCTAATGTATGCTAACTGCGGCACAGTGTGGCATGAGTGATGTTGTCATATGCTAATTAAGCAAATAACTTATGTTTCATATGCTAATTAAGCCTTTTCAGTGATGTCATATGCTAATAGAGGTTTCAATGATGTTTCATATGATAATGCAGCTTTGTGCAGTACCAGGAAGTGTTTACTTTCACTTTCTCCAGAAATAAAAGTATGAATATCTCCTAAACTGTACATCTGCTGGACGTTTGGTTAACATGACATATAAGCAGTTTTTAAAGCAGTTTTCAAATATGCAAACTTGAATTAAGGTGATAGATCCACTTTAAATCAAGAAGAATTGAGAGTTTTTATTTGTCCCCTATGGTGCAGTTGGTTTGCAAAAGAATTGATCCACTTTCCTTTTGTGCATATAGCCCAATGTCTTTAAATCACATTACGTGGAGGCCAGTGCATTTTTTGTGCTTTTACAGAATAAAAGAAAATGTGCTTCAGGTGGTGGCATCCTGGCTTTCAAAACAGCTGTGAAAAAATGCTTATGCTAAAAATTGCTTGAAAGAACATCACTGGGTGATCATATGTCCTGGTTTGCTCAGGACAGTCCTGTATTGTTAACCCTTTGAGTGCCAGAGGGGTATGCATATCCCTCTGGCAATCAAAGGGTTAAAGTTTGCACTGCATCCCAGGCAGCCTTTGTCAAGGGCAATACACACCCCATAATGAAGTTCTGGAGTACAGAGTTCTAAAGACTTCTTAGAAGAGGGGGGCTGCCCATTAATGTCTGTGACAGAAAGTGACTCCTATATTAGACTACAAGAAAATGGCACCCAAGACTTAGCATAGATTTAAGCTACAAAAAAATGGTGCTGAAGTTCCTGTTTGGCAGTCAGTGGACAGTTCTCCCTCTGGAGAAAGCATGTTGCACATTCATGTTCAGGGAGGTCAGCACAGGGGAACTCAGTGTCAGATGCACTAGAACTGTGGAGAGGTACTCTGCTGCCCTAGTCTTAGCAGTGTCCCTTAGTGGCAGAAAGTCCTGATCACTGAAGTCAGCTGTACAATATTAATAAACTGAATCTGCCTGAATGTACTTTTAATACACATATTCAGGTATGGAGCAAGCACTAAGCAAATTAAACAGCCTCACAGAGAGGAGGAATTGTGAGGAGGACATCAGGAAAGTTTCTGTTAGGCAGGGCAACTCCCAAAGGCTGTTGTACTAAGATGAATGGTGTGTGTGGAAGGGGGATGTTGCATCACAGTAAGACAAAGGGGAGACAACCTTTCCAATTTCTATGTTATTCTGTGGAACCTGTGCACTAATAACTCAACAACCTGAGAGATGGGTATCCTATCAAAATGTGGCCATCAATTTAATTTAATGGACAAGTATATTTGTCCCCTCTGATACTGTTAAAGGGGATAGTAATATTTCAAAATAAAAGCAGCTTCAATTAATCTTCATGGTATTTGAGCCATGGGGAGTGTTATTTCAATACTGTCAGAGTTATAGTTTAAGAGTAATTGAATGATAAACTATCCCCCTCCCTCCCCTTTCACTGATGTAACACTGCTTACCTCAGAACAAAAAGGTGGTGTCAAGATGGATAGCAGAGAGGGACAATCTTCAATTAGCATAAGGAAAAAACCTGTCAAGGGGGGGTCACGGTTTTCATTGTTCTCACAGTAAGAAGATTGTCCCTTGCTGTGCTCTGTCTGGTCAAGTGACCAGATTCCACATCTGAGGGGAGGAGGCTTACACTAGGTAAAGGGGGCGGGAGGGGAATAATTTATCATTCAGTTACTCTTGAACTACAACTCTGACAGTGTTGAAATAAAACCCTCCATGACCAAAATACTATGAAGATTAATTAGAGCTGCTTTTATTTTGAAACATTACTATCCCTTTAATTTGCTTCAGTGTTACTGAATTGTACTTAATACAACAGTCTCAATGCCCTTTGCTCCCTTTTTGACATATTCTGATTTGTCAAGTAAGAAATGTCAATATTTTAGACTTTTTTTAAAAATTTATGTTAAACCTTCATTGTTTTCTCTTTAACCCTTTGAGTGCTAGAGTGGCATCCATCGTATTGTGGACAAATGGTGGGACTCCCATCTGGTAGAAGTAGAAGTAGAAGTAGAACAGGGGTTATTTTAGGTGGGGTTAAAGTGTTAGTAATGTCTGAAAAAAAATTTTTGCATTTAGAAGAGCTTAAAAAGCTGATCTAAATGCAAAAAACCGTATCTCTTAAACCGCTATGGTTTAAGAGATAGGACGTTTAAAGTTTGATTTCTCCTACTGACAGCTGTAAAGCTGTCAGCAGGAGATCCGTGTCGGTCGACACGGAGGTGCTTGAGAAGTCCCGGGATCTTGTTACTTACACGGAATCCCTTCATTGGAATGGTCTAAAACGTGTGCCTAGTGTTCAGGCACACGTTTTAGACCATTCCAATGAAGGGATTCCGTGTAAGTAACAAGATCCCGGCACTTCTCAAGCACCTCCGTGTCGACCGACACGGATCTCCTGCTGACAGCTTTACAGCTGTCAGTAGGAGAAATCAAACTTTAAACGCCCGTATCTTTTAAACCATAGCGGTTTAAGAGATACGGTTTTTTGCATTTAGATCAGCTTTTTAAGCTCTTCTAAATGCAAAAAAAGTTTTTTTTAGACATTACTAACACTTTAAGGGAGAGGCTGCCTTTTTTTTTGACATTACTAACACTTTAAGGGAGAGGCTGCCTTTTATTTGTTTCTGCTTTATGGATACTGGAATACCTTTGCTCTGTATGTATATAATTGACATCCATGTGCAAAAAAAACCCCCCAAAACATATAAAATATTTTTAAAAATGTTGACCTCCTAGTATTTCAATCCATAGAGGCCGGTGTATAGCTGCAACAGTTCTGATGCAAACCTACTGCAACATAGGGGCAAAGGAAACTTCCCATTAGTTTAACCTTTTGAGTGCCAGAAGGGTACGCAACGCATTTCAAAGCAATGCATTGCACACCCCTTTGGCACTCAGAGGGTTAAAAGGATCCCCCTTAAATGGAAGAAAGACCTCTGACACATTGCTTTGAAATGCATTGGAGACCTCTCTAGCATTCAAGGGGTTAAAAGCCCCATATACTATAAATCAGTGGGAATTTGGGGATATTTTATTTCTTCCCTACAGTGAAGTTGATTTTCTTCCGATTTCACCATTTATCACATCATTGTCTTCAGGTCCAAAAAGTCACTATGTTCAAAGTTTTAGCAACAACATTGAGACCAATGGGAATAGGCCTGTGATATCACTGTCCCTCCCTCTCCAGGACATCTCAAACATGTGACAACGTGGCACAACAGAGGCAGATAAACTAAGGCAGAGAGCTCAAACACATGGCCTATGGGCCGCATGGGCCTTCACAGTATGACAACGTGGCCCAGTTGATAAGCAGCATTTATATCACTTCATATGCTATTTATATACAGATAATGTCTGCTTATACTGTGTATGTGCAGTTCTAGGGAACTTATTGGTATAACTAAAGAGGTGACGTTCTGGCGTAAACCCACAGAACCTTAAAGGGATAGTAATGGTTAATTTTAAGTTGATTTAATATTGTAAACATTAAAAAAAGGTTAACATCAATGTAAGTCTTATCTCTCAAACCTTTATGGTTTGAGAGATATAACTTGCTAAAGTTACCTTTTCCTGGCTGTTTTACTCAAGTCTGCCATCTAGCTGACAGCTGCAGATTCCAGTCCTTGACCAGACAGAGGCTCTTCAGCAGAGCTGAAATCACGCTATTTAGAAATAAATACGTCATTGAAACGGTCTACACAGTGTGCTTGGAAGCCAGGCACACTTTGTAGACCGTTCCAAATTAACTATTTATCTTTAGATATCGTTATATTGGCGCTGCTGAAGAGACACATCTGGTCAAGCGACCAGAATCTGCTTCTGACAGCTTTACAGCTTGTCAAGCAGAAAGGAGAGGGACCAGAGAACTTTTTTTCCTATATCTCTCAAACCATAGCGTTTTGAGAGATACGAATAACTGCAAGTACTCTCTTTTAATTGTATATACCATATAGTTAATACTTTTTTTCTGACATTACTATCCCTTTAAAGGGAAAACTGCTATTCTACAAATTCTCACTGACTTAGAAGAGGGTTTCAACCTCTTGAATAAAGAGGTCTCAACACAATGCTTTGAAATACATTGAAGACCTTATTAGAATTCAGGGAGGTTTGCCCCACAATTGCACCTCTATACCCTGATGTACAATGTCCCATGTCGGTTTGTACAAGATTTTCTGCTGGTGTCGAGCACATGGACCACTAGTGATGTAATATGATTGGTCTAGAAATAAGGGAACCTGGTATATTTTTTTTCATGTTGGCAAATATGATGTTCCTCAGTAAGGACCTTATTCAACAAGAGGTACATTTCTGGAGCAAATTAAAAGCACCATAGGGGGGAAATGTACATTCTGCTAGTTCCCATTGATTTAAGAAGGGATTTTAACTCATGGAATGCTACAGAGGCCTTCAGCATATTGCTTTGCAGTACGTCGAAGACCTGTCTTGCATTCAAGGGGTTAAATGCCCTATTTTAATCAACAGGAATTTTCATTCCCCCTATGGTTCAGCTGGTTGGATCCAGAATTGTTCCCACTGAGGTTGATATATAATGCTCCAAGTCTAATAGACACATTTTTCTGCTGGTTTCGTGCACATAGACCGCTAGCGGTACAATGTGACTGCCCAGGGAAAAGAGGAAAAATGGTTTTGGCGCTGTACGGCTCCTGGTTACATATCATTTATTTTTACTACATGGCCCCTATAATGGTGAGTTTGAGATCACTGGACTGTGCTGAGATAAACTTTCCAGTGATTGAAACTCTCCAATTCCTGTGTTTTTCTATGGGGCCTATTTAATAAGACAAGGGTAGTCAGTTTATTGGACCCCCAGCCATTGGCTGGATGGGGATCATGGGAGCTGTTGTCTCTAAGAGCTGGTAATCTAAAAACTGACTATCCCTCCATGAAGATCATTCCAACCTGAATCACAGCTGTCTAGAGTAACATAGTTATTGGAGAGTGTCTCTCACTGGAGACTTTGGGCTGGATTCAAATGCAGGTATTAATTTTATCTCCAGATTTCCCCATAGACTTCAATAGGAACATTATTGATAAAAAAGGGAGGTAACACTTACCGTATCTCCTGCATTTGAATCCAGCCCTTTATCTTGCCTTAGTGCAGTGGTGAGCAGCAGGAAGCCTTGGGTGCACACAAGGGCCTCACAGGCTTTTCCTGCATTCCGCAGTCTGTTCTCTGGCATAGAGGGAAGATAGGTCCATTTCTCTCTACCACTTTACTTACACAAACTATTTTAACCCCAAAACACCCACTTACTTTCTTGTGCCTCGAAGCATGTATCCCATTACACTTACACTGTTCCTCCTTTGTTAACCCCTTGGATGCTAGAGAGATCTCCAAAACTTTGTGAAGCAATATGTGAAGCTTTGTGAAGCAATATGTTTGAGATCTCTCTAGCATCCAAGGGGTTGGTTAATCTACTTTTTTAATTTCAGTTTACAACAGTTTTTAATCCCTGTTTAGAATTTTTAATTTGTAATGTGTGACCTTTTGGCAGATTGAGGGCCACATATGTAGCCTTTGTGATGTATCTGGTTGCCTTTCCTGCCTACATGTTTAACACTCGCTGATGTCATGTCAGCTGTAGAGTTGCCACCCAGCTGATATTTAACAGGCAGGCCGGTAAAACATTGGCTTCTGTCCAATGTTAAGTCTATGGAGGGAATGCCATGGCTGGTATTTTTTTGAAGAAAAGGTGGCAACCCTAGTCAGCTGTCACACCTGTGTAGGGTGACAACAGTTTCTTTGTGCCATTAACCCTTTGAGTTAAGCATTGCTTTGCATACCCCTCTGGCATCCAGAGGGTTAAGCAACACTGTCAGAACTAGGCTGACAGATTACTTCTCCTTTCTCTAATGCAGCTGCATGGGTGAAGTCGTGTGACATCATGTGACCCAGCACCCCATGCTAATCCCATTGGATATCAGTGTTCAAGGTAACATTTTTACAAAGCACCACTGAGTTCTGATCTGTAGAGGAATAACTGCTCACTGACTGCCAAAGAGGAACCACAGCTAGTAGCCAGGACTTAGGCTATGCTAAGTGCTGGATGCTACTTTCCTGAATCCCAACACAAGCATCACTTTCTGTCACAAAAGTCAACGGGCAGACATCCCTACAGTGTTTAGACCTCTGTACTTCAAAGTCTTCATTTCAGGGCTTTGTATTATGTCTGAAGGGAGCTGTTGAGGGATGCAAGACAAACATAAACAATACAGTACTGTCCTGGGCAATTCGGGACACATGGGGGGTTATGCACTAAGAGGTGATAAAGTGGACTTACTGAGAGCTGTAGTCCAACACTACGGTATGATAAAAAAGCTGCTTCCTGTTTGACTCTATTGCTAATGTTTATTTAAACCAACAACAAAAAATCTGCCATACCTTTTAACCCCTTAACGACCCATGACGTACATGTACGTCATAAGATTGCGGTCCCTAAAGGACCAAGGACGTACATGTACGTCAGGGAATTCCGGGCTCCCCACGCGTCTGCACGCCGTTCGGAGAGTCCGGAATCAGATTCTCAAAAAAAATGCCCCATGGTCCATAAGTAACCGTCACGTGTGTGCACACTCTGCCGGTCCTTAAGGGGTTAATGAAGAATCTTCCAGCCATTCACAATACATTGGAGACCTTTTCAGTATTAAATGGATTCAAAGGGGGAGATTCACTAAGCGGTGATAAAGTGGAGATGACTTCTCCAGTTTATCACTTCTCCAGTTACGGAGAAATATTTGTGAATTGGCTCCATAGAATAACATAGGAATTGGAGACGTGATATCACTGGGGAAGTTATCTCCACGTTATCACCTCTTTATCACATCTTATTGCATAACCCCCATGGTCACCCTATTTGTGAGCAACAGATCCAATCTATTGATTAGCATCATCAAGTAACTGACATGGATTAGATGACATACTATAATCTCAATCACATATTACATTTAATTTTTTATCATATATTTTCATTTTCTTCCTTATGCAGTAGGCACGGTCTACAACAAGATGCCATACTGTTATTTTTACTGCACAAACGTGAGAAAACCAATTAGTATGATAGCTAGTGATCTGAACACTGGAGTTTTGTACAAAGACACTCAGTAAAACAAAATGTTCCATTCGTCCATCTGTGTCAGACTAGTGCAACATTCCACAGGATCATCAAACTCACATTCCTTAAAGTGGATCTGTCACTTTAAGACAAGTTTGATTTCCAGAGAATTCCAATCTGCCTCTGTATTATACTAAGGACTTTTCTGTAATAATTAATCTTTATGGTTTGATGGCACAGTGTGCCATCAAAGGGTTATGTTAACCCTTTGAGTGCCAGAGGGGTACCCCTCTGGTACTCAAAGGGTTAAAGGTCAAACCTATCCCTTTGTGGCTACTAGAAATGGCTACAGCATGTGGGCTCTGAATAAATAAATTCACAACGCATTACGTGCTAATACTGGCCTAGCACAAAACAAATTAGTTTAAATTACTACCAACAAATAAAGGCTAATTACTCAAACATTATTTATATATATATATATATATATATATATATATATATATATATATATATATATATGACAAATAGGTGGCACACTATATATTTAAGAAGTTTTTTAATTATACTAATTCTAGTTAAAATGAAAGTAATGTGACAGCTCAACATTTTCACACTGGAACAGTAAACATCAAGTTAGATTTCAAGAATATTCACCAAACATAGACATTCCTTCTACTCTGCCTGTTTTAAAGGGACAGTGAACTTTTTTAATGAACCATATATTAGGCCTTTTTCTCCTGACTAACACAAGGGTATTCCTTCTACTGGACAAGGGTATTCCTCCTACTAGGAGGTTTTTCATTCAAAAGTTATTATTACTCTTTTTTCATTACTCTAACATTTCCATCACCAGATGGTTTTGTTCCTACTACTTAGTATAAAAAGCAGTAGTCTAACTGCAGCTCTCCCACAGAGTGCCTTATGAAAACATGCTTTCTGGACACCAGTTGGCACTCCTGCTAAAATTTTGAGATGAAATAAGTTTGTAATAAAACCTCCCAGAGTGGAATACTTTTCTTTTATTCAGTAGATGTAAAACATTGGACACACAATCTGGCAACCAAAGGACTGTGCATTTTAGGCTTACAATAAAACCAGAACTAAATGTTTTTTTTCCAGAATTAAATTTTTTGAATAAATGTTTTCCTTGGCTGTTGTCTCCAGTGCCTTTATATTTAATATGTATGGTATGGTAAAAAATATTTGCGTTGTTACGTGACTCACAAGGGGGGATCGTCTTATTGTGGTTGGACAATGTTCCTTAACCCCTTAAGGACCATTGACGAGAAAGGACTGTCAAGGAGGTCCAGCACTTAAGGACCAGTGACGGTCCTGGCACGGCATGGAGTTCAGGGCTCCCTGGCGCAGCTGCACACCGTTCCGGAAGCCCTGAACTGGAACTTAAAAAAAAAAAAGCCCCATGGCCCTCAAGTGCTGGCCGTGCGTGCGCACGCCAGTCCTTAAGGGGTTAAAAAAAAAGTAGAATCAATGATAAAAGGTATCAGGTCACAGACAAAATATATAGGATCACAGACCTGGCTGAAAATCAGCCCAGGTGATACACAGTTTATCTCTTTACAACTTTACTGCAAAAAAGGTTGATATACAGAAAACTACAGATGTGCAGTTCTGGGGCAAACCGACTGTACCATGCTGGATTCTACCTTGACATCCCCCCCCCACCCCATATTCAAGTTGTCAACAGAACATGTGGCTTCTACCTGAAAAATATTGCCAAAATACGTCACTTCCTCAGAAAGTCAACCGCAAAAATTCTCACTCAGGCCTTCATACTCACTAGACTGGCTTGCTAGTTCATGTGTGCTAGGTAAGTAGGTAAAAAAATAATGTTTTAAAATTTCACCCTAAGGTCAGGAGGGCTGAATTTGTCCCACTGGGCACACGTTGGACACCCATGCATTAACCCAGTGGTTCTCAACTTCTGTCCTCAGGACCCTCTAACAGGCCAGAATATGATGATTTCCTTGTTAGAACACAGGTGAGTTAATCAATGTGAATGAGCCTCTGATCACCACACCTGTGCTCTAGCAGAGAAATCCCTAAGTCCTGGCCTGTTAGTGGGTCCCGAGGACCGGAGTTGAGAACCACTGCATTAACCCTTTGAGTGCCAGAGGGGTATGCAACGCATTGCAAAGCAATGCGTTGCATACCCCTCTACCATTCAAAGGGTTAAGGGGTGACAGAGAAGAGATAAAGTCTCCAGTGTGATAAACTCTATAGTTCCATGCCTCCCAACATTTTAAATTGACAAAGAGGGAGACTTGTGTTTTAGGGGGTGTTGCTGGGGGTGTGTCTGGGTGGTGGGGTATTACTGAGTATTTTTAGGTTATGTCATGACTTATTGACACCTCTTTGTGTAAATGAATAAATGAAGTAGAACAAGACCAAAGTATTTTATTTACACAGATAATTTATAAACAAAAATACTGAAGTTTATACGCACATTAATATGAGTGTTATTGCTGTGGAGCAATGTGATAAATTTATATACACACCACACAGTCTGATCTCCTAAAAAGAGGGACACCAGGGTGGCAAAGAGGGACAGGAGGATTTGGGTCTCAAATAGGGACTGTCCCTCCTAAAGAAGAACACTTGGGAGGTATTCAGTTCCTAAGATATTCTAAGGAGCCTACGCAGAAACAACCCTTCGATTTGACTTAGTACATAGGATCCACAGAACAGCAAAAGAACAGGAGACTTTATCACACAGGAGAAGTTATCACCTATAAACTCTTTATCACACCTTAGTGCATCTTCCCAGGACTTATTACTTGACAAATATTATTGTTTTAATATCGGCATGCCACTTCCAAAATGGTTAACAAAAAGGTATAAGTACCCATGTTTGAAAGGAAAGTGGAGTAATTTCGGGGCAAACCAACTTCACCATATTGGACAAATAAAAAAGTCCCACAAAGTCCACCGACTGAACGTGGCCATCGTAACCCTCTAAACATCACAGAAACGTATTGCTTCACAGTTCTGAAAATTGTGGGTTAAGTAGGTGCAGGTGCTATTCCTGTTTCATTTTGAAAAAGCTGCCAGCAACTGTCATGTCCGCCTCCATGGATATGACATCCAGGACTGGAAGACGATGTTACCTCTTGAACAAACACAAAAGGGCAAAAATCAAGGGCCATAAGGATTTTCCCCAGAGGGGGCTCATGTGGTGCTGGTGGGGGATGTAAATGACTAGATTTGTGTCACAAAGGGATAGGGCTTAATCACGGGTGGGGGCAGGGCTTAACAGAATGTGACATAAAGTGGGTGGGAAATGTGTAAGAAGGAAGGAGGAGAACTGGGAGGGAAGTGGGAGGAACAGGGTGGGAAGGAGGAGAAGTGGGTGGGAAGTGGGACGAACAGGGTGGGAATGAGAAAAAGTGGGCAGAGTTTCATAAGAAACTCCCCACCGCTGGAGAATCGGCCTCTGTCCCTGTTGACCAGGTAATTCACAGCAAAACCAGAACTTCCGGGGCAGATCGGGAGAGTTCCTAGGTATGATTATTAGAAGCTATTAGTTTTCCTTTAAATAATTGGAAATTTAGGGTTATTTTATTTGTCCACTATAGCGCAGTTGGACTTCATCAGAATTACTGCACTGTACTCTGGTCATAGTAATCAAAAAACATATATAAAAAAATGGGTGGCATTTATTATTATGCAGCTGCATGCCTTACTTATTTTCAACACCAGATGGAGCTCTGTGCATTGCTAAGATATCATAAACCCCAATGGTGCAAGAAGGCTCCATTTACAATCTGTAGTTCTAAATTGTACTTCAGGATAAATGGCTGAATTATGA
The DNA here is from genome assembly GCA_037306005.1 of Rhinophrynus dorsalis. Classification (NCBI taxonomy): domain Eukaryota; kingdom Metazoa; phylum Chordata; class Amphibia; order Anura; family Rhinophrynidae; genus Rhinophrynus; species Rhinophrynus dorsalis. Next base: position 51,381,707 of record CM074725.1, read on the forward strand.
AGGGGCTTCCATATCTTCTTAATCTGTGACCTAGAAGGGAAATTCTATTACATTGATTCTGAAAATGTTCGATGTGGTTGAATTCTTTCACTTTTAACCCTTTGCAGAGTGCCAGAGGGGTACGCAACGTATTGCAAAGCAATGTGTTGCATACCCCTCTGGCGCTCAAAGGGTTAAATAAAATCTTTGCGCAGCCCTTTCAAATCTTTTAACCACTTTGATACCAGAGAGGTCTCCAACACATTAAAGCTTGGAGTAGCTACTCTAAAACATATATTGAATATCACTACAGAAGACAAAACCTGTGGCTCTTCAGTGAGCCACATATTTTCTGATCGATAACACCTTCCCATGCTCAGCAACAGTATCCCATATCACTATGCATGTTTAAAGTTATTAGAGTGGTTTATTAACCCCTTAATGACCCGCTGTTAAGGACCACAGGGTTTTTTTTTTTTTTTTTTCTTTGACGGATTGGATTCAGGGGTCCCCAAGCAGCATGTAGTCTTGCTGGGCCCCCTGAATTCCATGATATTCCATGACCATCACTGGTCCTTAAAGTGTTAGTAATGTCTATATTTTATAACGCTAATATTGCAACTATTATAAAACAAAATTAAAGGGATAGTAATACTTAAAATGTAAAAAAAAATATGTTGTAGGGTTTATCCCTCCGAGTAAAACAAGAGTACTCCCACTGCTGAAAGGTGTTTCATTCAAAAGTTATTAATTTTCAAAGTTGAATTTTTTAGGTGCTATATCACAGTGGCCTGAAATTGTACAGTGGCGCTGTTGCTACACCATCCTATGGAGATTTATGGTCCCAGGACCAGAGCTGTCCATAGGATCGTGTAGCAACAGCGCCACTGTACGATTTCAGGCAACTGTGATATTGCACCTAAAAAATTCAACTTTGAAAATTAATAACTTTTGAATAACTTTTCAGCAGTGGGAGTACTCTTGTTTTACTCAGGGGTATAAACCCTATAACATATTTTTTTTACATTTTAAGTATTACTATCCCTTTAAACGACCCCAGTCCCATCTCTCAAACCTTTATGGTTTGAGAGATATAGAAGACTAAAGCTCCCCCCTCCCTCCGCTTTCCCTGACGTCAGCTGTAAGCTGACTCCAGCATATCCTGGTCCCGGGACAAGCAATTGGCTCTTCCTCAGAGCTGAAATAGCAAAATGCAAAAAGAAATACTTCATTGGAACGGTCTACAAAGTGTGCCTGCAAACCAGGCACACTTTGTGGACCGTTCTGACGAAGTACTTATTTTTAGATTGCGATATTTCGGCTCTGCTGAAGAGCTGCCTTGAGTCAGCCAACTCGAATCCCCTGCTGTCAGCTTTACAGCTGAAATCAGGGAAAGCGGAGGGATGGAGGAACTTTAGCCTTCTATATCTCTCAAACCATAAAGGTTTGATAGATGGGACTGGGGTCGTTTAATTTTATTTTATAATAGCTGCAATATTAGTGTTTATAAAATATAGACATTACTAAAACTTTAAGGGAAGTTTACCTATGACGGTTCTAGCATGACATGGATCCTTAAGGGGTTAAAGACTTTAATGAATATAACAGAAAGCTGGAAACGTTTGTTACAATGCGTGAGTGAAAATTGCATCACACTGTGGCTGTTACCCACTTTGACACTACATATTTCCCAAAACACTGACAATAAAAGTAATCTTTACAAAACATGGGAATATTCTGTAAACAGATATTGTGGCAGTGGGGCAAAAAAACATGAAAATGCTGTGAGGCACTCTATCTGCATTACTATCAGCTCTCTGATTGGCCACAGCTGCAGATGAACGCTGTGCCCAGATTGGCTGCAGCCAAATGGGCCTCAGATTTCAACCACTGTCTCTGGTGAGCCATATAGCTTAATACCTGACTGGAGTGGAGAGAACTACTCATTGGAAGCTGAAGAACTACCAGGAGCTTGCAAACTACCTGTTGGTGACCCCTGTTCTAAAGGTTAATATTGTATCTTTATTTATTAGTGTGAACATTTCCAAGCTTAAAGGGATAGTAATAATTATTACTAATCCCTATATTAAAGTCATATTAAAAATAAATGTATTGCCCCTAGTGTAATCTCTCAAACATTTATGGTTTGAGAGATAATCACTCCTAAAGTTGCTCTCTCCCTCCTCCTTCCCCGAAGTCAGCGTTGTAGCTGTCTGAAGGGAAATCCGGTCTTACGATGATCAGGCGGCTCTGCAGCAGAGCCGCGATCACGTTAATTAAAAGAAAATTTCACTAAAATGGTCTTCTACGTGTGCTTGCAAACCAAGCACACGTAGAAGACCATTTCAGTGAAATATTTATTTTTTATTAACGTGATCTTGGCTCTGCTGCAGAACCGCCTGACGGCCGTACGACAGGGTTCCCTGCAGTCAGCTAGAACGCTAACTATGGGGAAGGGGGAGGGAGAGGGCAACTTTAGGAGCGATTATCTCTCAAACCATAAAGTTTTGAGAGATGACACTGGGGGCAATACATTTATTTTTAATAAGTCTTTAATACAGGGATTAGTAATAATTAAGTATTACTATCCCTTTAAATTATTAGGCAATTTACCAGGTAATGAAGCTTGGTTATTGTGCTCCAGGGTTTATTATGTAATGTTTTGGGAGGTTAAGTCCACAGGTCTTATGCTTAAAACCAGATTGGGGCATATAGATGTGCCAGTATCCCTTAAAGCGGAACTTTCACTCAAATTAAAGTGCCCCCCAAATCATTATGCACATAGCAATATCCTTATCAATACTAGTATTGATATGCGTATTGCTATGTGCTTAATGATTTGGGGGACACTTTAATTTGAGTGAACTTTCCTCTTTAACCCTTTGCTGTACAATGGTACAATTTTGGTACTCACCGGATTTCAAAACATAAGTCAGCTTCAACAATAATTTAAACACTCCAGGAGTATATCTCTTGATATCACAAACAGTGAAATTGACGATAAAGAAGAGTTCAGTCTCTTTATTGCTATAAAAATATATATCCAACTCGTTGGATATATATATTTGTATATTAATAGAGACTGAACGCTTCTTTATCGTCAATTTCCCTGTTTGTGAGAGATACACCTGGAGTGTTTAAATTATTGTTAAAGCTGACTTATGTTTTGAAATCCGGTGAGTACCAAAATGTGTGGAGGTTATCTGAATATCCTACTTACAGATCTACTCTTAGATAAGTCTTTTTCTTTTCTTTTCTTTTGTCTATATTTCTCTACAGAATCATTTTGCGGATTACACGCTACCACTAGTGTTGTACTAAAGAGGCAGCGACCAGAGAGTTAACACCAAAGAAATTTTGGGACTTTGGATTAATAACCCCTCGAACCATAGTGGTGTGGATCCCGGGAAAAAAAAACTAATAAAATATTCACTCCATGAAAAAAAATATATCTCACAAGCAATATTGATCGATACAATAAGAAGTGGTAATTCCTACGTATGCTTCCAGTTTCCTGTTGGAATTTTAAAAGACTAAATGTATATGTATGTAAATATATTTTTCTTTGAGGACATTTAAAGGGATAGTAATACTTTGTTTTATCTTTATTTTATTTTGTAAGCATTAAAGAAACATGAAGAACGATATAAGTCTTATCTCTCAAACCTTTATGGTTTGAGAGTTATTCACAAGCAAAGTTTCCCCTCTCGCCCCTTTTACCTAGTGTAAGCCATCTCTTCTCAGATGTGGAATGCAGTCCATAGACCAGACAGATAACATCAGGGGACAATCTTCCTCCTATGAGAACAATGAAAGCCCTGCCCCCCTTGACAAGTTTGTCAGGTTTTTCCCTTATCTTAATTGAAGATTGTTCCTCTCTGCAATCTACCTGGGCACCTCCCTTCTGATCTGACTAAGCAGTGTTACATCAGTAAAAGGGGTGGGAGGGGGATACTTTGTCATTGAATTACTCTTGAACTACAACTCTGACAGAATTGAAAAACACCTGCAAAGTCCAAATACTATGATGATTAATAAGACATAACTCCCAACATTTCAAATTGCCAAAGAGGGACACTTGTGTTTTAGGGGGTGTTGCTGGGGTCGTGATTTGTGGGAGAGGCATTACCAATTAATTTTTAGGCTATTTCATGACCTACAGACACCTCCTTGTGTAATCTAATAAATGACTTATAACAAGACCAAAGTATTTTATTTACACAGACTAATTTATAAACACAGATACAAATGTTTAAACAAACAATAATGTGAGTTATATTGCTGTAGAGCAATGGGATACACTTGTATACACACACAACACAGTCTGATCTCCTAAAAAGAGGGACATCAGGGTGGGAAAGAGGGACAGATGGATTTGGGTCTAAAAGAGCGACTGTCCCTCCTAAAGAGGGACACTTGGGAGGTATGAATAAGAGCTGCTTTTATTATGAAACATTACTATCCCTTTAAAGAACACTATTTATTAGGATCTATATCTGCTCTTATACAGTTGCTTGATTTTGGTGTATTTTAAATATTTTGGTATTTATAGTTACATAAGGGAAATTACGTCACCCAAGGGCTTTTGGGATTTTTCTTCTTGTGTTTTCTTGACAGGTAAATAACCCTTTCATGATCTGAGGGTATATTTTTCCTTTATTTCATTATAAATATGACAGTCATGCTATGACCAATTTCTGCTGGTAAATTTACAGGATTCTACAAACACAAATAAGCTTCTTTTTGTTTTGACAGTTTATCAGGAGCTGCCATAGTAACCAAACTCATTGTAGAATCATTGAAGAGAGCTTCAAAGGTTCATTCTCTGTGCTAGCTGAGAAGTTACAGTGCTGTGGCTTCTATTAAATGCAGCTGCCAAAATATTGTCATAGACCTTTTTACACTCTGCTAATGTTTCATGGAAATGCATTGTTTGCAGTAAAAAAAATACATAGAAAAAAGGTTACCATGGGAAACGATGCATAGAAGCAGGAATGAGAAAGCATTAAATTGTGAAGTTTCAATTCACTTAGAGAATACTGCTGGAACATGGTTAACCCCTTAGATCAGTGGGGGAAAATCTTTGGCTTTCCAGCTGTTTCAAACTACATCTTCCATCATCCCCAGCCAACCAGTGTCTGGTTGAGGATGACGACAGTTGTAGTCCCCGACAACTGATGAGTCAAAGATTGACAACCCCTGTCTTTAAAGGGATAGTAATGTTTCTTAATAAAAACAGCTCTAATTAATCATCATAGTATTTGGACCTTGGAGAGTGTTAATTCAATTCTGTCAGAGTTGTAGTTCAAGAGTAATTCAATGACAAAGTATCCCCCTCCCACCCCTTTTACTGATGTAACACTGCTCGGCCAGAGCAGAAGGGAGGTGCCTAGGTAGATTGCAGAGAGGGACAATCTTCACTTAAGATAAGGGAAAAACCTGACAAACTTGTCAAGGGGGGCAGGGCTTTCATTGTTCTCATAGGAAGAAGATTGTCCCCTGCTGTTATCTGCCTGGTCTAGCAACCAGACTCCACATCTGAGGTGAGGAGGCTTACACTAGGTAAAAGGGGCAGGAGGGGGAAACTTTATCATTCAATCACTCCTGAACTACAACTCTGACAGTACTGAAATAACACTTTCTATGGCTCGAATACTATGAAGATTAAATGGAGCTGCTGTTTTTGTGAAACATTACTATCCCTTTAAATATGGGTCATGCAAACTGATGACCTCTGGCCCTTCCAGGGGCATCAAAGCAGTGGCAGGGGATCTTTCATTAAATTAGATCATAAATATTGCTCTTAAAGTCTTTTTGTGGTGTGTGTGGGCTTAAAATCTGAAGTCCTTTGCTACTAGCCAGACCTGAAAAGTTACTCGCCACTGAAAGCCATAACATACCCACCAGGGCTGAATTTCTACTCGCCAGGGATAAATTTTCACTCGCCATTGGCTAGTGGTGAGTGGAAATGTTGTGCCCTGTATAATATATATATATATAAATATATATATACATATATATGACCCAATAGGTCTTGTAAATAAATGTAAAAAAAGAGTGCTCCATCTAAATAGTTTGCCTTTAGATGCTTGAAAGGTCCCAGATACATTGAGAATATAGGACCATATTTATAAAAGCAAATTGACGTTATTCTGTAGTAAACCAACTGCACCATAAGAGACAAAAAAAAATTCCTAGGCACTTGAATACAGCTTTTTAACCCTTTGAGTACCTGAGCCTGCCTAGCCATCAATTACTTGCGTCAACCCATCAGGCGTTGCTGGTTCTAAGGTAAGTGAGACAACTGGCATCTCTCGCGGAATAAGTTTGTCCCATCACATCTTGACTAACAGAATCCGGCCCACTGCACTTCACGTGAGCAAATTCCAGCCCATTGCGCTTCACTTGGCCTGCTGCACCTTGGCAAGCCAAATCCAATCCACTGGACCTGTCTGGGATGAATGCGGCCCACTGAACCTCTAGAGAGCCAAAACCTTCCCATCGCAACTCTCAAGGGCCAATTTTGGTCCACTAAACCTTGACCCGTCACATCTTTGCGGGCCAATTTTCGATAACCAGTTCCAGCCCACTACTCCTTAGCGGGCCGTAAATGGCCCGCCGGACCTCTCATGTGCCAATTTTGTCCCACTGTGCCTTTTTGGGCCAGTTTTGACCCACAGTGCCTTAGAGGGCCGCATGCGAGCGGCACAACCTCTTGTGGGCCAATCTTGGCCCAACACCCCTTAGTGGCCCAGTTCTGGCCCACAGTGCCTTAGGGGGCTGCATGCGGCCTTCTGACCTCTCGCAGGCCAGTTTTGACCCATGGCACCTTGGTGGGTCAAATCTGTATCAACCCTCCTTTCAAAGGCCAATTCTGGATTGTCTCACATTTTGCAGACGCTTTTTGCAGACGCCAACTCATGCCTGTTACGTCCACTTTCCCAAGTGATATGAGAAATTTTTGGACAAACTGCTTATTTCCCCTCCATCTTTTCTTCCCACTGTCATCACAATAAGCCCCGCCCCTTTTTATGACACACACTGTGATTAGAGCCCTCCTATAATGGGAGAACGAGAACTAGAGGCATTCAGAAGTGAATAGCTATGTGGACTAACAAGTTTGCAATGCTGTAAGTCAAGGTTAGTCAACTGTTGGACCTTCAGCTGTTGGGAATGATGGGAGTTGTTGTCCCCAGTAGCTAGAGGTGCAGTATATCACTAACCCTGATGTGGATGAAATGTACAGAGGACATTAAGTATACGGCAATCTGAGTCCCTCTAGGTGTTGAGGACCAGTTCTGTGGATGATGGGAACTGCAGTTCTTCAACGGTTGGCTGGACTCGGGTTTCATGGGAATGCAAAAACATTTTGCACCTATGCCACAGATTCCAGTTGTCAAATGTCTAGAGACTATAACTCCCATTATCTCAATCCAGCCACCATAGATGTGATATATATATTTATGTATGTTTAAAAGATTGGCTGTATTTTTTTGCTTCGACTGGGGATTATGGGAAATTGTGAATTGCAGTCCTCAACCGCTGGGAGGACTCTGGTTGTCAACAGGTGTTATAATGGGAAACTGCAATGATTGTGGGGTACATACACGTGTGGGGTAGATACACAGTGTAAGCAGCCTCCTCTCAGATATGGAATCTGGTCACTTGACTGGACAGATCACAGCAAGGGACAGTCTTCCTACGGTGAGCATAAGGAAAACCCTGTCCCCCTTGACAGGTTTTTCAGGTTTTCCCTTATGCTCACTGAAGATTGTCCCTCTCTGTGATCCATCCAGACAGTCTTGCTGCTCTGAGGTGAGCAGTGTTACATCAGTAAAAGGGGCAGAAGGGGATACTTTATCATTCAATTACTCCTGAACTACAACTCTGGCAGTATTGAAATAACACTCTCCGTGGCCCAAATACTATGAAGATTAATTGGTGCTGCCTTTATTGTGAAACATTACTATCCCTTTAAATGGAGCTTTTAACCCTTTTGATGCTAGCGATGTTGCCAGTGCATTGCAAAGCAATGCATTAGAAACCTCTCTAGCATTCCATGGGTTAAAGGGCACTTTAACTTGATGGACATTTTTGGAATCCTATGCTGCATTAGGTTTGAATCAGAATTGAAAGCCACTGCATTGAGTTAAAAGCCTCATTTAAATCAATGCAATTTTTATTTTTTCCCAGAACTTCTCTGCGCATGTCTTTATACATATGTCCCAATGCACCGTAATGAAACAACTCTATCACCATTCGGTATACTAATCTGGTGATCTAAACAGTTGGACTTTTTAATGTAATGATTGTTTATCTTGTATCTCATACATGTTTAATGCTGTGATTTTGGTTACATCATAAATATGAGTAAAAATTGATTTGGAGAAGAAAGTAGTAAAGAGAAAATTCAATGAATTATTAAGCAGCAGAGAGAAACAGTTCTGACTGCATTCTTTATCATGTTTACATTTCAATAAACATTAGATTATGTGCTGGTTTTCAGTAAGACTCAAGTCAGTCAACAGCATAAAGAAAGGACTATGAAATCTACATAGCTTGGAAGGCAGTATTATTATCATCATTGATTTACAAAGGGCCAACATGTTCCTTAGGACTACGGAATAGGGTGGCAAACATTAACCCTTGAGTGCCAGGGGCATAACTCCCAAGTGTCCCTTTTAGGAGGGACAGTCCCTCTTTTAGACTCAAATTCCTCTGTCCCTCTTTCCCACCCTGATGTCCCTCTTTTTAGGAGATCAGACTGTGTGGTGTGTATATAAGTGTATCACATTGCTCTACAGAAGTAAAACTCACATTAATGTTTGTTTAAATGTCATTATATGTGTTCATAAATTAGTCTGTGTAAATAAAATACTATGGTCTTGTTATAAGTCATTTATCAGGTTACACAAGGAGGTGTCAATAGATCATGAAATAGCCTAAAATTTGATGTAATGCCCTGCCCACCAGCCACGCCCCCAGCAACACTCCCTAAATAACAAATGTCCCTCTTTGGCAATTTGAAATGTTGGGAGGTATGCAGGGGGTATCTAGAGCATTGCAGTGCAATGCACTGGATACCCCTCTGGTACTCAAAGGGTTAAAGAAGCAGTAACATCTCCTACTAACAATCTCCCATGGCCATCCACAGAACTGGTCCTCAACACCTAGAGGGCCTCAGATTGCCGTATACTTAATGTCCTCTCTACAGTTCATCCACATCAGGGTTAGTGATATACTGCACCTACAGCTGTTGGGGACAACAACTTACCATGGCCAGAAAATCCTAATGGCCCTTATGAATCTTGCCTTTGTGCCTTGTAACTTTTTCAATTAATTTTGGTTGTCATGGCCATGAAAGTTGATATGACAGTTTCTGGAAGATTTTTCTAAACTGAAGCTTAACCCTTTAAAGTGGATGTGTCACCTATGGCAGGGCTTAAAATTTCCACTCGCCACTAGCCAATGGGGAGTGAAAATTTAGCCCTGGTGAGTAGAAATTCAGCCCTGGTGGGTATGTTTTGGCTTGCAGTGGCAAGTAGCTTTTCAGGTCTGGCTAGTAGCAAAGGACTTAAAATTATAAGCTCTGACCTATGGACAACATCCTATAATTAGTTAGGTGACACATTCAATACCATAAAAACGTCATTTATTTTTTATTTTAAGCTTTGATTTTGTTTAAATTTAACTTACAAAAGTCTGGGCTGCAACCACTTCTGCATAGACTGCAGCCCGACGCTCTGCCTCTGCTCTCCTCCCTCCTCCGATGATGGAGGCTTCTGTCTGTAAGCTGGAGCGCTCTCATTGGCTAGATATCGATCTCTGCCAATGAGACCGCTCCAGTTTACTGACAGACGCCTCCATCATTGGAGGAGGGAGGAGAGCTGTGGCAGAGCTCTGTAACCGCAGAGAACCGCAAATGAGATAAGCTTACCATTTCAGAAATATCTCTAAAATGATAGAGGCCATAGTCCTCCAGGCATTTAAAATCCTGAGGAGCTACGTCTGGTTCAAAATGCGAGGGTCTAAAGTATGGGGTGAGAGGAGAGGGGTCAGAAATTATATGTTTCTTAAAAGTCAGTTTATTCCAAATTCGTAAAGCGTTAAAAATGAAGGCGCAAAAAATATGAAGAGGAGGTCTATTTATTTTGGGGACCCAAATAAAATAAGAGGCAAGGTTCAGGAAGGTTAGATCATTCTCAATGTCCACAAAACATTTCTTATTAACATAAATGTGCCAGGAGTGTATCTGGGCAAGTCGTGCCGAGTAGTAATAGTCTAAATCTTAGGAAGGCTAAAACCACCCTGAAGTCTCGGTGCAAACATTATATTCTTTGAGATCCCATACCTCCCAACATTTCAAATTTACAAAGAGGAACACTTGGGTTTTAGGGGATGTTCCTGGGGAAGTGGCTGGTGTGTGGGGTATTACTGAGAATTTTTAGGTTATGTCATGACCTAATGACACCTCTTTGTGTAAAGGAATAAATGATGTAGAACAAGTCCAAAGTATTTTACTTACACAGACTCATTTATAAACAGATATACAGAAGTTTATAGAAACATTAATGTGTGTGTTATTGATGTGGAGCAATGTGATACATTTATATACACACCACACAGTCTGATCTCCTAAAATGAGGGACACTAGGGTGGGAAAGAGGGACAGGGGGATTTGGGTCTCAAATAGGGACTGTCCCTCCTAAAGATGGACACTTGGGAGGTATGCGATCCTAGGGGTTTTGTCATTCCAGACAGGGCCGGATTTGCCATAAGGCAGAGTAGGCATCTGCCTACAGGCGCACCCCACAGAGGGGCACTGAAATCATTTTTTTTTTTTTTTTTATATTTTTATTCATAGCGCTCGCACTGCGCACAGTGGCAGAAGTAACCAGACGCTTAGAAAGATCTGTGCCTTCTTCTGCACAGACCTGTATGCTGTTGCTCCCTCGTCGGCTCTTCAATAATACAGAGCGCTGGAAGATGACATCATCTCCAAGCGCTCTGAATTATTGAAGAGAAGACCGCGCGGGAGCAAAAGCATACAGTCTGTGCAGAAGGAGGCACAGGCTTTTCCTGCCGCTGGACCACCAGGGAGGTAGGAAACGGATATGGGGAGGGGGCAATGTGAAGATGATGGGGGCAGTGTGGAGATGATGGGGGTAATGTGAGGGCAATATGGAGCTGATGGGGCAAGTTGGAGCTGATGGGGGGACAATATGGAGCAGATGAGGGGCAATGTGAGGGCAATATGGAGATGATGGGGGCAATGTGGAGATTAGGAGCATTGTGGAGGTGTCCAGTGGAGATGGCCAATGAGGGGGGGTGGCACTTCAGATTTCTGTGCCTACAGGCTCCTGAGATGTAAATCCGGCCCTGATTCCAGATAAAATTATCTATATGTGATTGTAGGAGTGATAAATTAAGGTGGTCTACAGGAATTGGGAGAGACTGGAAGAGATAAATGAAGCGTGGTAGGAGGTTTACTTTTATATAGTTAACTAGCAGTTTGGGACGGCGTTGCCCGTCATGTTATGCAGGAAATGTTTCTTTTTTTTAAAATAAATGTTATGATAGTGAATTATAGCGTAGGGTGTACGTGTCAGAAAGGTACACACAGTGATACACAGAGACACATGCAACACACACATATACACACACATGCACTGACAACACAAACAGTGACACACAGCTGCAAATCAGAACATAAATACATACAGTGTGAGCAGTGTAAGTAACATACCTCCCAACATTTCATATGGCCAAAGAGGGACACTTGTGTTTTCGGTGGTGTTACTGGGGGCGTGGCTGGTGGTGTATTTTAGAGAATTTTTAACCCTTTGAGTGCCAGGGGGTAAGCAATGCATTGCATCCCCTCTGGCATTGAAATGGTTAAGTTACTCTTTCTGTAAGTGAATGATTTAGAAGAAGATGAAAGTATTTTTTACACAGACTAATTTAACAGATATATACAGAAGTTTATTCCCACATTACTGTGGGTTTTATTGATGTGGAGCAATCTGATACACTGGTATATACACCACACAATGTGATCTCCTAAATAGAGGAGCAGAGGGATTTGGGTGTCAAACAGGGACTGTCCCTCCTATACTGTATAGTGCCAGTCCTTATACACAGACACATGCAGACTGTATACTATACAGCAGAGGTTCTCAGCCCATGCCCTCAGTGGCCACTAACAGGCCAGGACTTTCACTGCTAGAACACAAGTGTGTTGATCAGAGGCTCAGTCATATTGATTAACTCACCTGTGCTCTTAAAAGGAAATTCTAAAATCCTGGCCTGTTAATAGCCACTGAGGGCACAGATTGAGAACCAGTGCTATACAGTGCCAGACCATTGTAGAGAATTTTTAACCCTTTGAGTGCCAGGGGGTAAGCAATGCATTGCATCTCCTCTGGCACTGAAATGGTTAAGTTACTCTTTCTGTAAGTGAATAATTTAGAAGAAGATGAAAGTATTTTTTACACAGACTAATTTAACAGATATATACAGAAGTTTATACCCACATTACCGTGGGTTTTACTGATGTGAAGCAATCTGATACACTTGTACATTAGGCTGGCCAGACCTCACCTTTAACCAGTGACACATATGAAAAATGCATACTGCAGGGCTGCTTTGATTTTGGTGCACTCCTGAAATATGCTTATTTCCTATGTGTCCCCGGTTAAAGGTGAGGTCTGGTCAGCCTACTGTATATACACCACACCGTGTGATCTCCTAAATAGAGGAGCAGAGGGATTTGGGTGTCAAACAGGGACTGTCCCTCCTATACTGTATAGTGCCAGTCCTTATACACAGACTGTATACTCTACAATGCCAGACCATATATAAATAGTTTGTCATACATGCTATACAGTGAGCTATGTACAGCATGGATATGATTGCAGGAACTGGCACCTCTACTTACAGACAGACTGACAAACAACCTGCTCTCTTTCTCTCTCTTTGTGCAATATATAAATACAGTCACATCCATGTCTCTGCCATTTACCAGCTCAGCTGAAGCCTTGCTCTGCACTGCCTGATCACCTCTCTGCCGTTGTTTCCACTTTCTCAGCAAGCCAGTATCCTCCTGCTGATTGTTTAGAAATCAGCTCACTTGTAGTAATTAGCAGAGCTGTGTAGGCTCAAAGACAGGGAATGAAGAAGCTGCATAATACAGATTGGACCATGGCCTTCCAGCTGTAGCTTGAACATTGTTCCCATCATCCTCAGCGTGCGTGTGTGTATATGTGTGTATGTGTCTGCTAGTGTGTGTGTGGGAGGGCATGTGCATGTGTCTGTGGTGTAGGAGTGTGTGGCAGCCATTTTTTTTTTCAGCCTTAGATAGTGGTGGGCGGGCTGGATAGTGGGGGCAGGCCAAAAATCAGACTCCCACAGAATCACCCAATGGCAGCAGTAATCCTTTTTACTGCCGCCCCTGGGTGTGTTTTGCCAGGCACAAAGTCTTCTTTTATATATAGTTAACTAGTTGAACAGCCTGTGTACACGGGCCACAGTGCCAGGCACCAACGGCCGCGCAATCATGCACAGTAGAGACTGCTTGCACCACGGCTGATAACGGATCAGGGTGCTCTGAATTCAGACCGTAGTCCTCTCTGCGCACTACTACGGTCTTTTATCAGCCGCGGCATGGTCAGTCTGTACAGTGCATGACTGCAGCATGTGCAGCCGTCTGTACTGAGCATGGCGGCTTCTGACAAACATACATTAGCAAATTATTATATAGGATTTTTCCGATCCAGAAGATACTATAACTTTGACAATCAATTAATGAGAATTTTTCTTTGTCCTTTATAGTGCAGTTGGTTTGCTCCAGAATTGCTTCTTTTTTCTACATCTCATCTCAGTGTATTAAACTTGAATGCTAATTTGCATGAGTGTAATGAAGGTTTCGAGGTGAATTGAACTTGAGCAACACAACGCAGCTAGCAAGTTTATAATGCATTGTCTCTAGAGCTTACCCTGCTGTCTCTCATCCTAGGGTTTTCCGTGAATGAATCTGACCCGGATCTGCACGTGTACCTTACACCCACTGGCTGGCACTATCATTTGCTGAAGCAACAAATGCATGTTCCTAATGAGTCCCAAAGAGACTGCACATCTGTGGTTTTAGCTCTGTCAGACTGAAGGAATTAAATTGCTTCCAGCAATTTGTGTTGCCTTCATAGATTCATCAGTCTTCTTATTGCTTATGTTAAGGTGACATTACCTATTATACTGTGCAGCTCTACACTTCTTTAATTTGCCTCTTACCCTGCTAAAACACAACATATATTATACATATAAAAGTAATGATTTTTAGAGTCCCTGAGGCTGGAGATGTGTGAAATATGACGTCTTGTTCCACTTTACTTCTTGGAGCTACTTAAAGCGGTATAAATTATTTCTTAGTTACCCCCTAGAGGACGAGAGGTGTATATGCAATGCAGCACTGAGAAGTATTGCATTACATACTCCACTGGCCTTCAAGGGTTTAATCTCTTACTTGTTAGTTAGCAAGTGAAATACTGGCTCGTATAGGAGAACTAGCTCCTCTTAACCCTTTGAGTGCCAGAGAGGTATCCAACACTCAAAGGGTTAATTAAAAGTTAGAATCTTACCTCCCAATTATTTTATTATGGCCAAAAAATCCTAATGGGCACTCTCGAGTTTGCCTTTGTTGGGGGCAAATATTATGCCACCAGGTGTCTCAAGGGATGTTAAGGCACTCTAGCTCCGGCCATGGTCAAACCCTCTCACATGACCCCGCACCCCCAATCCACTGTTTCCTGGTACAGTGGCCTATAACAAGCAAGAATGAAAAAACGTAAACCCCTTGGTGCTAGAGAGATCTCCAACACATGTTGGAGATCTCTCTAGCATCCAAGGGGTTGAATTATAGAATGTAAAGGGGAATAAAACTGGTGCAGGCACATTGATTTGGTCACAACCATAATTATAAATATGGGTGTGGACAGCACAGCTGAGTCTCCCCTCAAAATGTGGAGCTCTGTGCAGCTGCCTACTCTGCATGTTGGGAAATACATCCGTGCATACAGGACTGCTTGAAGATGTTATCTTTTGAACAAAGGCACAAGGTCAAAATTCTTTGATGCCACTAGGATTTTCTCGTCATAATCTTGTGAATGGGATTATTAACCCTTTGAGTGTCAGAGGGGTATGCAACGCATTGCTTTGAAATGCGTTGCGTGCCCCTCTGGCACCCAAAGGGTTAAGAGGAGGTGTTAGTTCTCCTTTAAGAACCATTGAGGCACCTGATAAGATTTTGAATAAATGCCCCTAAATAGTTTCAAGTTTCAAGGGCAACTATCACTCATATAGTGCCCTAATGTCAAGCCTGAGAGCTAAACCGTGAGATTCAGTGAATAGGAGTAGGGTTGCCACCCAGCCGGTATTTTACCTGTAGGCCGGTAAAAAATTAGCTTCTGTCCAATGTTACGTCTATGGACAGAATGCCATAGCTGGTATTTTTTTAAGAAAAGGTGGCAACCCTAAATAGGAGAGCAGAACTGGGTGTTAAAAAAGACCACCGCTCAGGGCTCACACATTGATTCTGTGAGAGAGAGAGAGAGAGACTGAACTATAAGACTCTGAAATCTTGCTGTTTAGTCTCACTTGGCTTTGTATGCAGCCCTATAGACACTACTGAGGGCCTTTGGGATGGATCATTTTAGCCCCGCTACTTTCAAAACAAGCAGTAGTGGTTTTGACAGAACATTTTATAGTTCTATAAACTGTGCTGTGAACACCAAAAACCATGCAAAAATGTTCAACGGGTGTGCAATTTTCACACATAGAACATCACTTAAAAATAGTGACCTTTGCTATCCTATTCCATGTGGTGGCTTCACCGCATGTTTAGGAATCACTTTTCATGGCACAAATCCTGCACCATTAGAAGGCAGGCGCAGAGCCCAAAATAGGGGGTGAAAACTGGTTTCCAACACATACTTGTGGTCGAAACAAAGATACAATGATTAACCCTATGAGTGCCAGTGGGGTATTCAACGCATTATACAGAGTTGCACACGCCACTGGCACTCATAGTGTTAATCCAGTTTCACACATGTCCTGACAATTAAAAACTTACCAGTTATCCTGATGTCCGGCGGGGTTGCGGCCGGCTTCTTCTTTTTCTTTTCTTCTGTCTTCTTTTCCTCTTTCTTGCTTTAAAATAAAAAGAAAATCCATTAGTGTTTTTCTCTTTTCTAAAAAAATAATTCCCCAAAGATGCTACCGTTAACCCTTTGAGTGCCAGAGGGGTAGCCCTCCAGCACTCATAGGGTTACTATTGGTGGCATCTTAATGTTCTTATGAAATATAAATATAATTTTTTCTTTGTAAATGTCCATATTCATGTAAAGTTGAAATCCATTTACCCCCTTGCCTCCGCCACTGTCTCCGCTGGCATTTGGATCAGCAAAGAGGGATCCTTGCGACCTCTTGGGCCATTGCCCGAGTAACACTGACACAATTTTTAACCGAGACTGGTTTTTATATGCCAGTCTCGGTTCAAAATAAATTGGCAGTCTCCTATTGGCTGGGAAGTGCTTACGCACCTCCCAGCCAATTGACTTCTAGCAGTGTTCGTCATCATCACTGATTGGCTGAGAGGTGGCCAGAAGGGGTGGGCGGGGGATCCTTCTGCAGTTAATATGTTATGAAATGTAAGTTGTTTATAATAGTGCAATGTGTTACTTTTATTATAAAGAAGACTCGGCAATCTAGTTTTTTCAAACAGAATGCAGGACTATCCCTGCAGCATAAAATACAGCATCCAGTCTATATTAAATACAGCAAACAGTGCACTCACTGCTGCAGGGATTACATTGTATCTCTGTCCTTGTTGTCACAATCCCTGACTGAAAGCTCTCTGTAAAGATATATTCAAGAAGCTCACCGTCAGATATAAAAGTATAAAAAAAATAGGGAAGATGGCAAAAAAAAATTATACGCAATTTGATTTTACATATAATGAAATTGCAGAATATCTAAAGTCAAAAAACAGTTGCAGTGTCATGTTAATATTTGTGAGAAAAGCAGCCACAGTGGAGTTCTGTGCACCCAGGACAGCCTCTCTCCTTTCCGCAATGCCGTTGCGTACCGCTCTGGCACTCAAATAGTTAAATATGATTTAAACTGCATCATTATAATCTATAACCTTTGGGAACTCAAGGTAAGGCCCTCTTAAATTAGAGGCCTCCATATATGCTAGGCAATAAACTGTGTGTGTGTGTGTGGGGGGGGGAGGCTTCAAAAAACGACTCCTACCTAAAATGCATGGTATGTGTTATGCATGGTATTCTTCACTTGCGCTTAATAAAATCTTAATCATACTTGGAAAACTTAAAGGGATAGTAATGTTTCATAATAAAAGCAGCTCTAATTAATCATCATAGTATTTGGACTTTGGAGAGTGTTATTTCAACACTGTCAGAGTTGTAGTTCAAGAGTAATTCAATGACAAAGTATTCCCCCTCCTGCCCCTTTTACTGATGTAACACTGTTCAGCCAGAGCAGAAGGGAGGTGCCCAGGTAGACTGCAGAGAGGGACAATCTTCAATTAAGATAAGGGAAAAACCTGAAAAACTTGTCAAGGGGGGCAGGGTTTTCATTGTTCTCATAGGAAGAATATTGTCCCCTGCTGTTATCTGTCTGGTCTATGGACTGCATTCCACATCTGAGAAGAGATGGCTTACACTAGGTAAAAGGGGCGGGAGGGGAAACTTTGCTTGTGAATATCTCTCAAACCATAAAGGTTTGAGAGATAAGACTTATATTGTATCAGTGTGTGTGTGGGGGTGACTTAAATGATATGGGTTAGATTTGGAGATGGAAGGTCAGAGTTTGCTTTTAAATGAGCAGGGGAGTGGGAGGGACCAGACTGGGAGTGAGTTGGGTTAGGGGAACTCTGGAAATAGAGACCCATCCTCTGTACTTGGACACAGGAATTCAATGCTGGAGAAATCAGTTCAAGTTATCGGCTTTGTAAAGACATCTATTGTTTGAGTAATCCTTTGCTAAATGTAAGACTGACATAAGAATTTTGCTAACACATTTTCATTGTTTAAAGTTTTATATAACTAAAATAATTTCCCAAGTTGCTATGTAACTTTGTTATTCTGCATACTTCACTTTATTTGCAAAAAAATGTTTTTATCTACAGATCAGTAAGCATTGTGTTGTTATGATTAGAGTAGGGCACTATTAACCCCTAAAGGGGCGTGGGGGTGCAATACCTTGTTAAGCAATGCGTTGCACACCCCTCTGGACTTTAAGGGGTTAACCTTAAGACAATCAATTCTGGTTTTTGTTAGAAAAAAGGTAGAACAGACAACATTATTATTTTGTAGTTTTGCTAAAGCAACAGTAAAGTGTTATTATGAAAAACATATACTGTAATATTTTTCCTGCTACAAGGATACTCCCATTGCTGTCAGTTGCTGTATTCAAAAGTTATTACAGTGCAAGATGTTACAATCACTTTCCCTGAAGAAATGTGGGGCAGTGAACACAATACAATAATTGTTTGTATAACAGTTAAACTGTCTGGCCATCAGGTGGCACTATTGGTAAAATTGAACAGTTAAAACTGTAATAAATCTTAAATGAACAATCTCCCAGCAGCTGGAGTACCCTTGGTTAGTCTTCAACACAAATGGCTGTGCTTCAGGGTATACACTTGAACATATCATCTCTGTAGTACATTGTGGCACACACTCTGGTGTCATTAAAGGGATAGTAATGTTTCATAATAAAAGCAGCTCTAATTAATCATCATAGTATTTGGACTTTGGAGAGTGTTATTTCAATTCTGTCAGAGTTGTAGGTCCAGAGTAATTCAATGACAAAGTGTCCCCCTCCCACCCCTTTTACTGATATCACACTGTTCAGCCAGAGCAGAAGGGAGGTGCCCAGGTAGATTGCAGAGAGGGACAATCTTCAATTAACATAAGGGAAAAACCTGAAAAGCTTGTCAAGGGGGGCAGGGCTTTCATTGTTCTCATAGGAAGAAGATTGTCCCCTTCTGTTATCTGTCTGGTCTATGGACTGCATTACACATCTGAGAAGAGATTGTTTACAGTAGGTAAAAGGGGCGGGAGGGGGAAACTTTGCTTGTGAATATCTCATAAACCATAAAGGTTTGAGAGATAAGACATATCATTCTTCATGTTTTTTTAATGCCTACAAAATAAAATAAAGTTAAAAAGAAGTATTACTATCCCTTTAAGACCTTAATGCCAGCAAGCACCTTACACATTCCCATTGATGAGAGTGATCATGTGTCCCTGGTTGCTGATGACAGTCCCTTATTTTAAATGTGTGTCCTATATCCCAGGCAGCCTCCTTCCCAGACAATATAATGAAATTAATGAACACTCCAGAGCACAGATGGGGGATTATAGAAAATGAAAACTGCTGTCATCCAGAGTTCTGAAGTCTAGAACGTGAACAGCTGAGCCCTACTTCTTAATGTCAAACAGGAGATGAAGATCTATCTTCCATCTTGTAACCAAGCACAGGCATCATGTCACAGAAGTCAATGGGTGGTTTTTACGGTAGTGTTTAGAACTCTATGCATAGTTGGGACTTGGGAGCTCTCTGTATTTGCCCCTGAGACTCCGGTTTTTGGTGCTAATTACAGGGTCTCTGGGACAGAGGCTGATTCTCCAGATGTGGGGAGTTTCTAATGAAACGCTGCCCACTTCTCCTCCTTCCCAGTCTGTTCCTCCCACTCCCTGCTCTCTTCTCCTGCTCCCCCAGCCCATTCCTCTTACTTTTTCTTCATTTTATAAGCTCTGCTCCCATTCACAATTAAGCTCCACCTCTTTTTGGACACGATTCACGTCATTTTTCTCCCCCAGCAGCACCACAGGACTCCCCTCTCCAGGGAGTCCAGACGTCAAAGTTCCCATGTATAACTATGTTTCTCTGGAGAAAGGGCAGGCTGTACACTGATGTCTATTGAAGTCACATGACTTTTCTCGCACAGTCTCACTAGAACCAAGGAGAAATACTCTGCTGAATTGGCAGTGTCCCTGAACGGCAGAAAGGAAATGTGATCACCCTGCCATAGACAGGGAAGGAAGAAGCACCCTAAATATTTCTAATAACCCATTGTACTTTCATTGGCTCAAGTAGCATTAAAGGGAGAATGTTTGGTGTAAGTAATATAGTAAACTGGATTTAGACAGGCATGTGGTTAGACAATTGATTCAGGTGCTTGAATCTTATTGGTAGATTCACCTCATTGATGTGTATCAACAATGAGAGACATACAATGCACTGTAAAGTCCTGTTTTGCACACTTTACTGGCACTCAAAAGGTCAAGCACATAGTATATAGCTGACGGTCAACAACTCCATTTTTTAATAAGTTCATTACTCTTAGCCCTTAATTAGTTAGGTTAATTAGTCATACCCATTGAGTGCCAGAGGGGAACTCAATGTATTGCAAGGCAATATGTTGCGTACCCCTCTAGCACTCGAAGGGTTAAGCTTTTAAAATGGGAAATTATAAGATTAAGCCTCTTGAAGTTCAGAGTGATGTACATTTCATTGTACAATCCTCCAATCCTCAAGGGTTAGAATATTCCCAATGCTGATAAACCAATATACAGTATAACAATGTCTCGGGATGTGTAGGCTGAACATATACTCCAGGGTTATAAATAATTGCTCACAGTGATATTTAATATTTAGCGTGTAGAATCTGTGTATCGCTACTGCTTATACAATGTCATTCAAATGTTTTAGAGATGTGCTGGGGGGACGCTCTTATTAAGATTTAAGTAAGATTTATTTTATTTCTAATAAAATATTGCCTTTTGCACAACTAGGGAGAAAAAGATTGTTGCCTCAGAAGAAAAACAGCCAATGTGCTTCATGGTAAGGTAGATTTTATTATGTTATATTATTATACTCTATGTTACTGCTCACTCTCATATGAAATCACAGCACAGCCTCTGCTTGGGTTATACTGTGCTTGCATATCGCCATTCTCAATGCCGGATTTATATATACCAGATGCCCCTAGGCAGGGCACTAAGAGCTCTTAGCTCCACCCATGGCCACACCCCCACTTTTTACATGTCTCTGCCCATGTCCCATCGACAGTTTTCTAGCACGATAAATAACATTGGCCTATAACAAGCTAGAATACAAAAAAACCTTTAACCTCTTGGTTGGAGTTGGAGGTGTCTCTAGCATCTATGGGATTAAATAATACTATGTAACATGTATATAACTTGTGCCCTCCCACTGCTGGGAGATGTTGTATTCAAAATTATCACAGCTCAGTCTTTTTTAAAGGAGCAGTGGACTATATATTTTAACAAAAATGTTATATGACTTTTCCCTGTGGATTAAAAAAGATTGCTATCAAGACTGGGAGAATTATCATTCAAAAGTGATTACATTTTAACTATTTTTTTATATACATTAAACGGAAATGTTTTATTATGGCCACAAGGTGGCAATGCTTGTATAACTTACCTATGCAGTCTAAGCCTCAATTTCTTCCATACACAGCATTAAAAACATGGGCCCTAGGTTTTTGGGGGCTTTAAGAGAAAAATTCATATTAGGCTCCCCTTTAAATTGCTTTGGTATTTCTAGTAAGACACTGTTACCTAATTTTGTTTACATCCAGCAGTGGTATTGTACAAGCTCTACAGGGCCGTCTGAACAAGTGGGGGCCTTAAAGGGATAGTAACACTTCGTTTTAACTTTATTTTATTTTGTAGGCATTAAAAAAACATGAAGAATGATATAAGTCTTATCTCTCAAACCTTTATGGTTTATGAGATATTCACAAGCAAAGTTCCCCTCCCCGCCCCTTTTTCGTAGTGTAAGCCATCTCTTCTCAGATGTGAGTCTGGTTGTATGACAGTACACATAACAGAAGGGGACAATTTTCTTTGTATGAAAACAATGAAAGCCCTTCCCCCCTTGAAAAGTTTTTCAGCTTTTTCCATTATCTTAATTGAAGATTGTCCCTCTCTGCAGTCTACCTGGGCATATCCCTTCTTATCTGGTTGAACAGGGGGGGGATACTTTGTTTGTGAATATCTCTTAAACCATAAAGGTTTCAGAGATAAGACTTATATCATTCTTCATGTTTTTTTAATGCCTACAAAATAAAATAAAGTTAAAATGAAGTATTACTATCCCTTTAAGCAGCCGCTTATATTCTAGCGGCACCACTGATTACAAAAACAAACTCTCTTCTTAACACCAGTTGGTGATGTTGGTATTGTTTATTAGTAACATTTTTTTTTACCTACAATATGTTTTGAATGAAGGATTTCCCCAGCAGTTGATGCAGCAGCAAAATCCATATAACATATACAAAATAATACACGTTTATTGCATCTTGACCAAACATTAATGAAGAGAGGTGCAATTTTTAAATGTACCAAAGGGCACATTGGTTAAAAATTGCCCAGAATTCATCAGTGAGCATATTCAATCAGTGCACAGGCTTAATACATAACTCTCATTGTGATTTAGTTAGATTGTCACAGAAAGAGAGTGCTTGCTGCAGCTTTCCTCTGACAGATAACATAGCTACGAATCTGTAGTATGGGTTTAATTAGAATTGCATTGGTATCTCAGGTAGATTAATTTTATGGCAAGACAGGAGGCTCCTATTTTGCATAACATCCTTTACTGGTCCTCACCGCAGCAGGAAGAGATAGACAGAAAACTAAACCAATCACACTCACCAACATTGTCAGTTGCTACAAAAAAAGTCATATTAAACGAAGTTGTGCTACACAGTTTCTCCTATGAAAGAGCCATTAGACCCCTTTCACATGGGTGACAGCAATGCCTCGGTGTTGTTCTGGATCTGTTGTCATGGTGAAAGGTAACATGCTGGAACATGGTGCATTTCATATGGAAGAGTATCACCTCAGGTGATCACGCCAGACTCCATCATACAGCAACTGTACTACGTTTCCTGAGGAAGGCAGTAAAGTTGCAGTAAAGAATATGTGCTGGTGGCCTACTGGGCCTACTGTAGGCCTTTCACTCAACCAGCTTTGGCATATGTGATTCTCATCACAACCTCAAATGACTGGCCATCCCATGTGCACAGTAGCCAGTTATTTTGCCTGGCACTCATGTGGGCGGGCTATCAGACATACTTCCTGTGTTTTATTCGCTGGGGGAATACAGGGCAGAGGTGAGTGCACATATACAGGCAATGAAACTGTCTCAGGAAGGTTCAGCAGTTCAGTCAGCCATATGAAGGAGGCCTTAGGTGTAAAATCAGCAATTCTGGAACAAACAAAGTGTCTTTCTGAAGTATTGTATACCTGCTCAACCAACATTTGAACACAAATCAGAGAGACACCAGGCCTATTAACACCCCACTGAGCTATACACATATACCAAAGATTCTTTAAAGGGGAACTACATCTCCTGGAATAAGTGGCACTTAATATGTTTAACAGAAATACTGATTAGGTAGGAGACCTTGATACCTTAGTCCGATAAGTCTATTTATATATGTTATCCATAGCATCTGCAGTTGTCTGTATTTGTGATGAACTGCTTTTGGACCTGTCACATTGATTCAAGTTTGCATATTTGAAAACTTCATTATATACTGCCTGTGTGTCATTTTAGCCAAACACCGGCAAATGTACAATTAAGGAGACATTTACATACCTGGGAACTTGCTGGGTTTTACCTGGAGACTCTGGATTTTGGGCAGTGTCTCCGGGTGAACCCTGCAGTTCTCCGTCTATAGAAAACAGGAAAAAACAAACAAACACACATTGCAGGTTGGGCTGCGTATTGCTCATGTTTGTCATACAGTATTGATATAATCCTCAATCGGTGCACAGACTAGCAAACTCAGGGAGGTTTCAGTCCGTTTGTCTTTAAACAAATCTGCATTCTCTTAAAGTAACTGTATCATGTGATGATCTTGGAGCATAGAATTGTTAACCCTTGAGTACCAGAATGGTGTTTAAAATAGTGATCTAATGCTTTGCATAGCCTTCTGGCATTCAAAGGGTCTCAACAAGACTCCCCTAATAGCAATCCCATGCCATTATGGCCTGGGATTGATATTAGAGATGTCTTGCTGTGATCCTCTGTGTGCCAGAACGCTATGCAAAGCATTAGGGCACAATTTTGCACACCATTCTGGAACTCAGGGGGTTAACAGTTCAATGCCCCAACACATTAACAGAGCTACGTTAAGAGAATGTGGATTGGCACAGATGTCTTGGTACCCTGTATTTGCCAGAAATGCACTTCCAGTTAAATATGGTAGTTTTTTTTTTGTTTTTTTTAAATACATTTCAAGGTGAGTTATTTCTGCAGGTTCCCAGGTATGGATTCATACTTGGAACTGTATGCTGATTGGTGTACCCCTGTGGTACAGTGACATTTCATATGGTAATGAATAGTGTTGAGCGAGCGTGCTCGGCCGATGCTCGGATCGGCTCGAGCATCGCTCTGCTCGGCACATGGCGGTACTCGTACGAGTACCGCCATTTGCTCGCCCGACATGTTCGGGTGAAGAGGATCTGTGCCGGAAGAGGCACAGATCCGAAGACGCTCCGCTGGACCACCAGGGAATGGAGGTACGGGGGCATTGCGGAGATGAAGGGGGCATTGCGGAGATGAAGGGGGACATTGTGGAAGAGGGGCATAGACTCTATGCCCCTCTTCCACAATGTCCCCCTTCATCTCCGCTATGCCCGTCTTCCACAATGTGCCCCTTCATCTCCGCTATGCCCCTCTTCCACAATGTCCCCCTTCATCTCCTATGCCATAGAGGAGATGAAGGGGGACATTGTGGAAGAGGGGCATAGCGGAGATGAAGGGGGACATTGTGGAAGAG
This sequence comes from Rhinophrynus dorsalis, assembly GCA_037306005.1. Lineage (NCBI taxonomy): Eukaryota > Metazoa > Chordata > Amphibia > Anura > Rhinophrynidae > Rhinophrynus > Rhinophrynus dorsalis. The sequence goes on from CM074725.1 coordinate 51,406,581, forward strand.
GGGCATAGCGGAGATGAAGGGGGACATTGACCAGGCACCCTCCGCTCATCAGAGCAGGGGGTGCCTGGTTTAATGCTCGAGTGCTCCCATTCATTTGAATGGGGCTCGGGTGCTCGGCCGAGCACTCGAGCATCAGGGGGTGCTCGGTCAGAGCACCCGAGCACCCGAGCATCGGGGTGCTCGCTCATCCCTAGTAATGAAGCCTTTTCAGTGACATTTCATATGCTAATTAAGGTTTGAAGTGATAGTTCATATGCTAATTAACCACTGTGCTGCACTGGGATACTTTTCCCAGAAATAAATGTGTGAATATTTCCTAAACTATACATAATTTAACATGACACTTTCAAAGTAATTGACCCACTTTAGTTCAGTTGCACACGTTACACAATTGACTTAAAGGGGCAATAAACTTTTTTTTATGAAAAAATATATATTGAAGGGCTTTTCCTGATGAGTAAAATAAGAGTATTCCCACTTCTGAGAGATGCATATTTCCAGCGGTATTACAGTTTAAACTTGTATTTTTTTATATTAGTAATGCCCTCTAGTGGTCAAATTCCAATTAGTAATTCTGTTACATAATAATAGAGGAAAGTCAGTGACGTACAGTTCTCCATAGAATGTGGTAGAAACTGCTGAGTCACTTCCTGTCAGAACTATCAGGAAGTAAACCCACAGTAAATTCACTTACTGATTATTTGACCTGTTATAAATGTTGAATAAAACAACTGACATCATTTAGAGTGTTCTTGTTTTACTCATCAGAAAAAGCTCTATAACATACAGGTTTTCATAAAAAAAAAATACTGCTCCTTTAATCAGTTTGAATGAGACTAGTCATAGAGAGCGAGTCCCACCTATGATTTTGAAGGGGCACAAAAAAGTTCTTAACCCTTTGTGCGCCAGAGAGGTATTCAGCGTACTGTGTTGCAATGCACTGAACAAAGTAAAATGTATCTGTGTAAGCTACTTATAACAAGCTTTTTCTATTCCAAACAGATTGTAGAGATTTTTGATTCGTAATTGGGAATCTAATCTCATAGATCTTTGTTCTCTGACTTGGTTGGGTAAAGCTGCTTAATGAATTACGCACATGTCCATAACATCACCTCACTCCACCTTCTTATGCTGCTAGAACCATTATGTTTCCACCACAGGGGTGGAATAAATTGAAAAGGAGCAATAATCACGCAAATCCTTTTGAAATGGAAGCCCCCACTGAGGGTAATACTTGAAAAGGCAATAAGTCCTCTTTAAAAAAGGTAAAGAAAAGAGTACATCTTAGAAAAATATTAAAAAAACAATGTAAAGTAAACTTTTCAGTTAATAGGCAAAAATGTTTTTAAAGTGATAAGTCCACTTTCAGAGCCTTTTATTTGAAGGGTTACTGTTGTGTAGAATAAAGACCGCATTAGTCAAAAATCCTTCCTCAGCCGACCCTGGCGGCCAGGCAGCAGTATTCTAGAGGCATCTACACTCCTTTGCCGTCAGTCCCTTCCGGTACATTAAGATATCATGCAACGCCTCCTACAGGAGATCAGGACTGATGGCGCAGGATCGCACACGTCTGTAATCAAAGATGTCTGTGCTGTTGCCTGACCGTCAGTGTCGGCAGAGGTAGGATTTTTGACTAATGTGGTCTTTATTCTACATACCAGTGTGACTGTTAAAGGGATAGTAATACTTTGTTTTATCTTTATTTTATTTTGTAGGCATTAAAAAAACATGAAGAACGATATAAGTCTTATCTCGCAAACCTTTATGGTTTGAGACATATTCACAAGCAAAGTTTCCCCTCCCGCCCCTTTTACCTAGTGTAAGCCATCTCTTCTCAGATGTGGAATGCAGTCCATAGACCAGACAGATAACAGAAGGGGACAATCTTCTTCCTATGAGACCTATGAATGCACATGATGGCTTCTGACAAACATCCTTAGTGAATTATAATATAGGATAAGTACAAAAATCTGTTTCTGGGTTGCTCTCCACCCTACCCTAGGTGGCAGGGGGGTGGAGGTAACCCATACCCAGCGAATTGCTATGGGGCAGAGATTTTGCCAAGAATGGCTGAGGGGCAAAGCCTCCCTGAACGCTCCTGTGAAAATCAGTGCAGCGAGATTCACAAGGGCGGTTATTTTGACAGAAGTGAAAGGCCTCTGGCAACTCCTGCAAACCCTGCCCCCCTGGCCATTTTCCCAGGAATGAAAGACCCCCTGGCCACTCCTGCGGACTCCCTCACTAGCGCCAAATCCTGTGAAAATCACAGCGAAACTCAACACCCTGTGCTGCAGTGCGACTCACCATCATTGAAGTCCAGTGGATCCCTGACATGCACTGAGCAGCCATGTCCGATATGGAGTGCCCCGTTCCGTATCAGCCGCATCACGGGCAGTCTCTACTGTGCATGACTGCACCACGGTTGTTGCTGGGTGGCACTGTGGCCCGTGTACACGGGCTTTTCAACTAGTATATAAATAAATAAATAATAATTGTTGATATAAGTATAAAATATTTAATAAATCAAGAACAATACAATTAAATTGAATTACTACATAAGCACATGCTCTGTCTAAAGAAAAAAATATTAAACATGTGTACGAAAATATTGGATCCAAAAAAAGAGTCTAAAGATGGTATGTGAGCATATGTTCCTCATGTATACAGTGTGAGTGTCCTATAATACAAATAATATGGCGTGTATCATGGGTTACATCTCCCGACTGATATGGATAGTTAGAGAAGGACTGCGGGCAGAAGATGTTCTTTCTCTCTCATAATACAGGTATCTGAAGAGGGCAAAGGTCCCTTCCGAGACGTCTGGCGTATATTCTGACAACACCTTGCTAGAGAGGCAAGATGTAAGCTGTTGGCAATAGCGTGTATATGCTGCTCTGGACTCTATGGATGCTGATGTTTGTCTTTCCAACGCATTTCGTACCTCTAGGGTACTTCCTCAGGGAAATTTAGACTGTGTAAACTTTCTGACTTTCTCAGTGTCTATTTAAATCTGATGATTTTTGTTCTACGTTTGTATATTGAGAATTGTAGCCTGATGCTTTCCTTTGCAATAGTAGGAAACAGAATAAGTGGACAGTAGCTGGTGCTGTTGATAAGTTTACTACAAACAAAGTGTGATCTGTAATAACTTTATAACAAAGCATCTTCTAGCAGTGGTACTCCTGCTTTATTCAGCAGAAAATGCTCTACAATATTGTACAAAAACATCATGTTCCTTTAAAGTTACCCCCCCAACTAACTGATCAAGTAGGCCAAAGAAGAACAGTTTCTGTTGAAATAAAGTAGTTGACATTTTATTCCATTTCCAGTCACACTAACTGTGTGGTCTCACTGTCTGCATCCAACAGGTCATGTCATCTCATCTCAGGGTTCTCTTGTTGCCTGGACAACTAGACCCAACTTGATGGATGCCTTAGGCACCTTGTGGTAAAGCACACCATGGTTTTCTAAGTGTCACTGAATCCACCAGGGAAAGAGCACAGTTCCTTTTCTATTATATGCCAATGATAGCTGCCTTACATGACATTGTATGGGAACTATACCTCTGAAATAAGCTTCTTTTAATCTGTTTAAAGGAGAACTAACACATCCCAATAATAACCTCCACCTACCTTCCTACGGTCATAAAATCCTAATGGCTCATTTGAATTTGCCCTTGTGTCTTTGTTCAAGGCGATAACATCTTCAATCTGTCTTGGATGTCATGTCTATGGTGGTGGACATGACAGTTGCTAGTAGGACCACATGGCATTAAATTATGCTCATTACATTGTGCACTTGATCCTTCAAGAGTTAAGTGTGCACTGTCTACTTCAGTATAAAAAAACTGCTAATGAGTGTCATGTCCTCCTCCACTGACTTGACATCCAGGACTGATTACAAAGGAACAAGGAAAAAATTCACAGGTCTTTAGGATTTTTCTGGCCATACTAAGTCAAGTCACTTATTATTAGGTGATGTTAGTTCGCCTCTAACTTAAAGGGATAGTAATACTTCGTTTTAACTTTATTTTATTTTGTAGGCATTAAAAAAACATGAAGAATGATATAAGTCTTATCTCTCAAACCTTTATGGTTTATGAGATATTCACAAGCAAAGTTCCCCTCCCCGCCCCTTTTACCTAGAGTAAGACATCTCTTCTCAGATGTGAGTCTGGTTGTATGACAGTACAGATAACAGAAGGGGACAATTTTCTTTGTATGAAAACAATGAAAGCCCTTCCCCCCTTGACAAGTTTTTCAGCTTTTTCCATTATCTTAATTGAAGATTGTCCCTCTCTGCAGTCTACCTGGGCACCTCCCTTCTGATCTGGTTGAACAGAGGGGGGATACTTTGTTTGTGAATATCTCTTAAACCATAAAGGTTTCATAGATAAGACTTATACCATTCTTCATGTTTTTTTTAATGCCTACAACATAAAATAAAGTTAAAATGAAGTATTACTATCCCTTTAAGGACTTGCCTAGGCAGGTGTCCTTTATACAGCAGTGAGGCATATTTATATACAGTGTTTTGTCTTTGCACTCTGGAGTGGTCTGTAGATGGACAAAGGCTGTCAAGGAGGTGATCTGTGAGGTGAGGGACATATCTGGAAGGCCCTGAAGCTATCATGGGGCTAGGGTGCAATGCTAGGAAGTGGTGCTTGAGAGCATGGTTATCGGCAGGTGTGGACCTGTTGCAGATACTTAATCAGAGTAAAAGTGAATATCCAGGACCAGTTGAGCCAGAACTGTGTCAGGATTACATACCTGCACATCCATGGTTAGCAAGGTCCAATAGATGATGACAACAAATAACAGTCTTCTGAGAGATGATGAACCAGAAACAAGGTAGAAGGATAACACCAAAGCTCTGGAAGACAAGCCAATAGTCAGGGCAGGCAGCACAAGATTGTGGTCAAAGACAAAGCCAAGGTCTGGTACACAGGAACAAGATGACCAGGAGGCACACAGAGGAACACAAAGCTAGACTTTTGTATGAGTAAGGTGGGAGGCTCACTGTTGGGTATCAATACTATTCCAGAGGGAACAGCACATACATGTGACAAGAAGCTTCCACAGAAATAGTAGGAAAGGTGTGACAGGGTGAGACACAATTAAGTCACCTCCAGGCCAAGCAACAAAAATGGCCACTAGGAGAAAGATAGGCCATGGCTAGGAATCCGCTAGGTAGTGACAATGCAGGTATGTCACAGCCCCTCCACCCCCAAGAATTGTCCTTTGGGTATGCAGGGCTGGGGTTCTCTGGATGAGCACAGTGAAAGCCCTGAACACATGCAGCAGTATGAACATCAGAGGTGAAAACCCAACATCTCTCCTCAGGACAGTATCCTTTCCCATTGATTAGATAGCATAGCTTTCCTGAGGTGATACGGGACTAGAGAATCTTGTATTCTTCCTGAACTTCAATACGTACTGCTGTAGGAGAGTTTATAGAGAGGAGATACTGGACTACTAGTTTGAGGATGGAGATATGGAAAACACATGGCACTTTTGTGGGGGTAGTCCAAATCAAAAGATACCTCATTAAGCTGCAGGATCTTAAAGCGGCCTGTGTAACAACGTCCCAACCTGGAGGAGTCACAGGGTCTTTGTAGATAACCATATCCAATTTCTGACATGCAATGAGGGTATCACCTGCAAATTTTGCCTGAAGCTTTTTTTGTATGGCATGCACAGGCTAGAGATTTCTTGAATCTTGGCACAGTGAGCATGGAGATCTTCAATCCCTGATCCGCCACTGGAATTTTTAGATTGGGGAGCAGATCCTGGCAACAAACAAAGCTTATAACCTAAGGCATCAAAGAATGATGAGCCGCATAGGGAAGAGTGATGCCAGTTGTTAAAGGCGAATTTAGTCAGGGGCTAGAGCTCAACCCATCTGTCCTACTACTTATTGACAAAGTTTGTTCCACAATCTGATTAGTTTGATCATTCTGCCTGTTGGTTTGAAGATGGTATGGAACATCAATCGAGATGTAATTTTTTTTAATTTGTCCTGTATTGTACAGTAGTTTGCTCCAGAATTGCTCTTCTCCCTACTGTCAGCCATGGTATATCTGGGATTTTTTTCCCTTTCCCTGTTAAATATAAAGCATATTCGACATAACATATTTTACAAAAGGAATTGACAGAGATTGTTTTATATGGCAGAATGATTTTATTATATTGTTTAAGCCTACTCTTTTTTTCCCAAATATTACAGGATCCGTCTATTATACTGCCATGTGCTGTACATTCGATTCCCAATAGGTTCCACATTAATTTCTTCTGATGACTTCTATATGACAATCATTAATATCACTTTAAACTTCCAACTTTATTCCTCGATCCCATGGTTTTATATCAAGATGTCAGATCTCTTTTCAAAGACAGTGGAGGCCTGCAGAGCAATATACAAACAATAAAAGGGAAGCAATTCCATTTAAAAAAATTGTATCATGTGGTGTTATATGCTTGGGACCTCTTTACCATTCAAGGGGTTAAAAGCCCCCACTTAAATCAGTATAACATTTTATTTGTCCCCAATGGTGCGATTGATTTGCTGCAGAATTATTTCACTTTTACTTAGGACAAGGCTGTCCAAGTTCAGTCCTCAAGGGCTACCATGAAGCTAAGATGTAAGGATTTCCCTGATTCAACACAGGTGAGTTAAAGAGATAGTAACACTTAAAATGTAAAAAAAAATGTAAAAAAAAAATATGTTGTAGGGTTTATCCCCCTTAATAAAGCAAGGGTACTCCCACTGCTGAGAGGTGTTTTATTCAAAAATTTTTACAGCTCAAAGCTGAATTTTGTAGGTGCAATATCACAGTGGCCTGAAATTGTACAGTGGCACTGTTGCTACACCATCCTATGGAGATTTATGGTCCCGGGACCAGAACTGTCCATAGGATGGTGTAAAAACAGCGCCACTGTACAATTTCAGGCCACTGTGATATTGCACCTAAAAAATTCAACTTTGAGCTATAATAACTTTTGAATAAAACACCTTTCAGCAGTGGGAGTAACCTTGTTTTACTCAGGGGGAGAAACCCTACAACACATTTTTTTACATTTTAAGTATTACTATCCCTTTACTCAGTGGATCATTCATTTTCTCAGTTATGCCCAGCCACACCCCCAGCAACACCCCCTAAATCAAAAGTGTCCCTCTTTGACCATCTGAAATGTTGGGAGGTATGGAGATGTTAATCCAGGCATTCCTTCATAGCAGTCAGGGGGTTAATGAAATAGCTGGAGCTCGTGATAAGCTATTTTGGCAAATCACTGTGGCTGGTGAGCAATGTACAAGCATATGGTGAGTGGAGCTTGTGAATATTTATGCCGAAAACCAGAGAAATAGCAGCTAAAAGGGAACATTTACCAACCTGTTAAATTATAATGCAGAACTGACATTGACTAAATGCTAGAGCTAAAAAAGGCTAAATCCTTCTCAAGGTTTCAGATGGAAGGTAATATTTAGGGAATATGTACACATTAGTCACAGTCACAGGTATTAAAATATCATGAAAGCTACATGTCACAAATGGTGGGAGCGCCGACAAGAAATAACAATGTATTGGACCTAGTGATCACTAATAACACAGAAATGGTATCCAATATTAAGGTAAGAGAACATTTGGGAAACAGTGATCACAACATGGTTACATTTGAGATCTGTCTGGCAAAGCAAAAATGTATAGGTTCAACCAAAACTCTTAATTTTAAAAAAGCAAACTTCAAATTGTTAAGGGCCTCAATGCAACACATAGACTGGGATATGTTATTTAAAGGCAAAAATACTGAGGAAAAATGGTCAGAATTCAAATTTAGGTTGCAGAAATGTACCCAACTGTATATACCAATGGGGAACAAGTGCAAAAGAAGTAAGTCACAGCCAATGTGGTTAACTGCACATGTAAAGAAGGAAATGGCAAGGAAAAAAAAAGCATTCAAATTATTTAAGTCAGAAGGAACTGAACAATCTTTCTTAAAATACAGGGAGAGCAACAAAGATTGCAAAAAGGCAATTAGGGTAGCAAAAATAGATAATGAAACTCGAATTGCAAGGGAAAGCAAGACTAATCCAAAAAAGTTTTTTAAATATATAAATAGCAAAAAACTTAAGAGGGAGTGCATTGGACCATTCAAAAATGAGATGGGTGAGTTGGTTAGTGAGGATAAGGAAAAGGCTGATGTTTTAAACACTTTCTTTGCATCAGTATATACAAGGGAGCAAGGAATGGTAGAAGAGCCTCCGCAAGTATCAAATAAAACAATACAATTAATAGATATTGGGTTAACTCAAGGAGATGTCATGGGAAGACTGAACAAAATTAAGACCGACAAAGCACCGGGTCCTGATGGTATACATCCAAGGGTTCTTCAGGAACTCAGTGCAGTGTTAGCAAAACCCCTATATTTACTCTTTAAAGATTCTATTACCACAGGCTCAGTGCCACAGGATTGGCGAAGAGCTAACATAGTGCCTCTATTTAAGAAGGGAACTAAAACAGAACCTGGGAATTATAGACCAGTGAGTTTGACCTCTGTAGTGGGAAAACTATTAGAAGGCATAATAAGGGACTATATTCAGGATTACAACACAAAAAATAAGATCATTAGCACGAATCAACATGGTTTTATGAAGAATAGGTCATGCCAAACTAATCTTTTCAGCTTCTATGAGGAGGTAAGCAGCAACCTTGACAATGGCAAGGCAGTAGATGTAGTATATCTAGACTTTGCAAAGGCATTTGATACAGTACCACACAGAAGGCTGGTGTATAAAATAAGGAAATTGGGGCTAGGAGATAACCTTTGCAATTGGATACAAAACTGGTTGAAGGATAGGGAACAGTGTGTGGTTGTAAATGGAAAATTCTCCAGTATAGTTAAAGTGGAGAGTGGAGTACCTCAGGGTTCAGTATTGGGTCCGCTGCTTTTTAACATGTTTATAAATGACCTGGAAATAGATATAGAAAGCAAAATATCAATATTTGCAGATGATACTAAATTATGCAAAGTCATTAATTCAGAACAGGATATTTTCTCTCTACAGAGGGACTTACATACAATGTCAGATTGGGCAAACATGTGGAATATGAAGTTTAATGTGGGGAAGTGTAAAGTCATGCATTTGGGAGGAAACAATCCCAAGGCTACTTATAAACTTAATGGAATAATTTTAGGTGACTCGTTGCTAGAAAAAGACCTGGGTATCCTTGTCAACTACAAACTTGGAAACAGTGACCAGTGTCAAACAGCAGTAGCAAAGGCAAACAAAGTCCTGTCTTGCATAAAAAGAGGTATTGAAGCAAGAGTGGATAACATTATTTTGCCATTATACAAATCATTGGTAAGACCTCACCTTGAGTATGCAGTGCAATTTTGGGCACCGGTTCTGAAAAAGGATATACTAGAACTAGAGAGGGTACAGCGGAGAGCAACAAAATTAATTAAGGGAATGGAGGACTTGACATATGAGGAACGACTAAACAAACTTGGTTTATTTACTCTAGAGAAAAGACGACTAAGGGGAGACCTTATCACATTGTACAAGTATATGAGAGGTCAATACAAGGATCTCTGCGGTGAGCTATTTATTCCAAGGCCTGCTCAGGTGACCAGGGGACACCTCTTGAGATTAGAGGAAAGGAGGTTTAAACTTCAGCAGAGGAAGGGTTTTTTTACGGTAAGGTCTGTCAAATTGTGGAATTCATTGCCCAGGGAGGTAGTTATGGCAGATACAATGGACACATTTAAGAGAAGATTAGATACATTTCTTTCAAAAGGGAACATACAGAGTTATACTGTTTATCAGTAGGCAGATCAGGAAGGTCTGATAAAGACTAATTTAATTGGTAGCAGGAAAGCTATAAAATTCTTAGTTACTGAGGTATGAAGCGAAGGTTGAACTTGATGGACTTGTGTCTTTTTTCAACCTAATTTACTATGTTACTATGTTACTATGTTACTATATATATTGCTGATATTTCAATAGGCTTCATTTGTCCCTCTCTGTTTCCTGTATATTTCTTTCAAGCTGGCAGTTTTCATAATCAGATGCCTTAAAGTGGAAGTTCCGCTTTGTAACAACTAGATGATTTTGGAAGATCATTCAAAAGCAAACAATATATTATACATCTTTTTTTATTTAAAACAATATTTATAAGATATTTCGCTTTATTAATTTGTCAGTTAGTGCTTGCCTGGAGGGCTCAAACATTCCACATAGCTCTACACTCTCAACTGTCACTTCCTACCAGCAAGTACCAGCTCAGCTGCATAAACTGACACATGAATAAAGCTAAATACCTCAGAAACTATTGCTTGAAATTAAAATTTACTAACATAAACATGGGTTATTTGTGGACTTTTTTTTTCAAAATCACATATCACAATCACATGACTGCTGGAGAGTTCACTAATTACATTGCAAAGCAATGATTTGGAGACTTCTCTAGCACTCATGTGATTAAAAAAATATTTATATAAATGGGTATTTTATTTGTCCTCAATAGTACTGTTGATTTGCCCCAGAACGTTTCCACTTCATGCCCTTTGTATCTACAGCATGTTTTAATTAATGGAATGAACATTAGAACTCTTATAAAATCTGTCCTTCTGGCAAAAAGCAGATACATTTTTCATGGCTTAAAAACTGACCTTGTACCTTGTAATCAATGCAGTCTCTCCATTCTGCTACCATTGCATATGTTATGTGTATGTGTGGTACATTGGTTCAATGTTTTTTGTTTGTTTTTTTAATCCTTGTATGTTAGAGTTGAGAAGCATCTTTCATTAAATGTAGTAAGATGTGCATGTTTCCCTGTTAACATGTCCAGTAAGGTTTTGTTTCACTTTAACTCTTTGATTGCCAGGGGGTATGCAATGCATTGCAAAGCAATGCATTGCATACCACTCTGGCGCTCAAAAGGTTAATCCTTTGCATGCCAGAGAAGTATCCAATGCATTGCAAGACAATTTACTCATATCTCTGTGGCATTCAAAGGGTTGATGCAATGTAATGTGTTTATTCCCATTTGCATCTCAGCTAGATCTAATTCATTGTTAAAAAGAGAGAGAGAAAGAGAACAAGAGCAGTGTGGTAAGCGCTCACCATAAGTAAACACGTGTGATAGTTTGTTCTTGGGATAATACTGAATCAGCTGTTCCATTACATTTTGTTGCCCTTGTGTGCAATTACAGAGGAGAAATTTCAATATTCACATCAGTCATGTCTCACCCTTATAGTTTGTTCTAAAAAATGTCAATGTCAGACAAATCTCCTTCGCACAAAAGTAGTAGCAGCCCCAGCCAAATGCTTCATCCTAGTATGGGTCTCCTCAGTGAGGTGGAGCTGCTAGTTCTAGGGGGGCAGAGAACAAGGGGCCCCCGTCTGAATTACCATTTCTACTTTGGGAGAAAAAAGGAAAGTATGATATACAATCTCTGAAAATTAATTTGCCAATTTGTTATCCTGATTGCACGCAATCAGAAAATGTTCAGTCATATTTCTTACCCATTTGAGCCATTACAAAGAGACATTTCAGTGTTCATATCTCTTGTCACACCCAACGTCGGTTGAACCATGAAATGTCAGGCAAATCTCTTATGTGCCCTAGAAGTACTGTTGGCTTAGTCTGGGCCTCATTAGTGAGATGTGGCTTATATTCCTAGGTCCACAGAGAGCAAGTGGTTCACATTTGGATTACCCTTGCACTATGGAGACATAAAAAAAAGTGGAGAGGGATGGTACACAATTAGTAGCTTCCAATTTTATTTTTTTTTTTATTTTGCAGTATTCTGCAATTGCAGAGAATACATTTCCATATTCATATCATTCTGTCCCCACCCACGCAGCCAGTCCAACCCCAGAATGGCAAATCTCCTCTACATAAGAGAATTAGCAAAACCAGATGTACATTTTGGCCTGGCATGGGCCTCCTCAGTGAGATGTAGCTGAACTATCTAGGCATACCTCCCAACATTTTAAATGGCCAAAGAGGGACACTTTTTGTTTTAGGTGGTGTTGCTGGGGGTGTGGCTTGTGGGCAGGGCATTACCAAGAGCTTGTAAGTTATTTAATCACCTATTGACACCTCTTTGTGTAACTGAATAAATTATTTAGAACAAGACCAAAGTATTGTATTTACACACACTAATTTTTAAAACACATATACTGAAGTTTAAACAAACATCAATGTGAGTATTATTGCTGTGGTGCAATGTGATACACTTATATACACAACACACAGTCTGATCTCCTAAACAGGAGGGACACCAGGGTGGGAAAGAGGGACAGAGGGATTTGGGTCTCAAAGAGGGACTGTCGTCCTAAAGAGGCGTACTTGGGAGGCATGCCCTAGGAACAGAGATTGACTTTAATTGTTAGCCTATGAAGCAGTTTTTTCTGTGCTCCTTTTCACATTTTTGCACTCAAAAACTGACATCTTTCCTTAACAGATTAATTTCTGTAGAGTGCAATGTAAAAATGTACCAGTAGATGGCAGGCACACATTTTTTCCTCTTTGTTTGATATCTATTGCAGAATTACAAATGCCCGCTTTGCTTTGAAGGTGCAGCACAGCAAACCTCCCAAGTGTCCCTTTTTAGCAGAGACAGTCCCTCTTATAAATCCCTAAATCCCTTTCTTCCTCTTTCCCACCCTGGTATCCCTCTTTTTAGGAGTTCAGACTATGTGGTGTGCATATAAGTGTATCACATTGTTCCACAGCAATAAAACACACAGTAGTGTTTGTTTATACATCAGTATATGTGTATAAATTAGTCTATGTAAGTAAAACACTTTGGTCTTGCTCTAAATCTTTTATTCAGTTACACAAAGAGATGTCAAAAAGTCATGAAGTAACCTAAAAATTCTCAGTAATGCTCCACGTACCCAGCAACACCACCTAAAACACAAGTGTCCCTCTTTGGTCATTTGAAATGATTGGAAGTATGCTAGAATAATACTTATCATTATGAAAAGAGCATGATGTACAATTTATCCCTTAAAGGGATAGTAATACTTCATTTTATCTTTATTTTACTTTGTAGGCATTAAAAAAACATGAAGAACAATATAAGTCTTATCTCTCAAACCTTTATGGTTTGAGAGATATTCACAAGCAAAGTTTCCCCTCCCGCCCCTTTTATCTAGTGTATGCCATCTCTTCTCAGATGTGGAATCCAGTCCATAGACCAGACAGATAACAGCAGGGGACAATCTTCTTCCTATGAGAACAATGAAAGACCTGCCCCCTTGACAAGTTTTTCAGGTTTTTCCCTTAATTGAAGATTGTACCTCTCTGCAATCTACCTGGGCACCTCCCTGCTGATCTGGCTGAACAGTGTTACATCAGTAAAAGGGGCGGGAGGGGGATACTTTGTCATTGAATTACTCTGGAACTACAACTCTGACAGAATTGAAATAACACTCTCCAAAGTCCAAATACTATGATGATTAATTAGAGCTGCTTTTGTTATGAAACATTACTATCCCTTTAAGCATTTGTATCAATGCTTTTGAGATGTCTGTAGCATCCAAGGGGATAAGGCATATTTGATTTCATTTGATTTGTTTGTTTCCAGCAGACTGGGGGAAGCAATTGTTCTTGAACTACTCACTTCCTGTTATTTTGGACACTATCTTCTGACAAAGGAATAGTGAATTGCAAAGGAATATTGCTTCCTCCCAGCCAGCTCAAAAACAGGACATACAATTACAATGTACCATAGGTTGATTCTACAAGCTATTACTTTTGCATGAAATATTGCCTGGAGTATTAAGAAGAACTGGAGGGATTTTGAAACAACCAACTGTACAATAGGGAACACATTTTAACCCCTTGAATGCTAGTGAGGTCTTCAACGCATTGTCAAACAATGCATTGGAGACCTTTCTAGCATTCCCTTTTAAATCAGTGGTAATTTAGAGAAATGTTTGTTTGTCCTCCTGCGGTATATTTGGTTTGGTCTAAAATCCCTTCTGTTTGTATTAGAACATCATCCTCAGTATGCTGTAACAATTGCAACCATGGCCTGTATCCCATTTCAGAGGATAACTTTATCACTGATTTACATACCTGGGAACTCTCCAGATTTTGATACTGCTTTACTGGGTCTCTGGGGCAGAAACTGATTCTCTGGATGTGGGGAGTTTCCTGTAAAATCCTGCCCACATCTGCTTAGGGTGACCCCATTTCAATTCTGCCATTCAGGGACACTGCGGAGAGAAAAGCACACCACAGATTTCTAAACATTAGAGAGACAACTGTCCATTGACTGCTCTGACAGAAGGCGATGCTTGTGGTGGACTACAAGAAAATGTACATCAAGCCCAAAGCCTTAGACTTGCCTAAACTACAACAAAATTACACTGCAGCTCCCGATTGATGCTCGTATCAAGGCTCAGTTCTCTAGTGTTTAGAGCTCTGTCTGGAAGCCATTTTCTTGCGGCCCAACAGAGCCATCACTTCCTGTCACAGTAGACAAAGGGCAGTTCTTCTGGTACAGATATTCTCAACCCGTGCCCTCAGTGGCCACTAACAGGCCAGAACTTAGGAATTTCCCTGCTAGAACACAAGTGTGTTGACCAGAAGCTCAGTCATATTGATTAGCTCACCTGTACTCTTAAAAGGAAATTCTCAAATCCTGGCCTGTAAGTAGCCACTGAGGGCACGGGTTGAGAACTACTGTTCTAGTATATAGATCTCTGTGCTCTGGAATCTTCATTCAGGGACTTTCTATTGTCCCAGAAGAAGGCTGCCTAGGACAAGGAATGCACACTTAAAATCCGGGACTGTCCCGGGCAACCTATAACTGCTCCTTCCCATCCAGTTACTCCCACTTTTCCTCCTTCCCCACCTAGATCCTCCCACTTCACGCCCACTTGTGTGATGCCCCGAAGGCCCCACCCCCACTTGAGGGTAAACGCCACCACCTTTTGGCCACGATTTGCTGCAATTATACTCCCTAGCGGCAACAGAGGGGACTCCACAAGTGAAAGTCCCCAGGTATGCTGATTTAATCTACAAATGCCATCATAGACTTCAAAATAGGGTTGCCATCTGTCCGGTTTTGACCAGGAAAAGTCCAGTTTTGATAAACTGTCAGGATTTCAGTGGTTCTGAAATCTGAACAGATCCAGTTTCCAGCTCTTGTGCTCTCATAGGCTAGAAAATACATCTATCACAAGAGCACTAATTGTAATTGGCTGGTAGTGCATCTGCCTGGTGATTTAACCTTTTTGAGTGCGGGGGGCTGCACAACACATTGTTTTGCAGCCCTCTGGCACTCAAGAGGTTAAAAGACTTTGAACCCTTTAAATATTACTTTTATCACTTTGAATACTGAGAGGCCCCCAACAGGCTTAAAACAGGCCTGTAGGACATACATTAAGCTTTCCACTGAAAAGAATTATAAAGTTAGAAACCAAGAAATATGTGATGTATTGTTCTGTGTTTAGTACAAAGCATTGTGCCTCTGTTCAGTTTTGTAAGGACCAGTAATATAAAGGTCTCTAACGCATTAAAAAGCAATTTGTTGGTGGCCTCATGAGAGTTCAAGGGTTTAATAGGAAACCATATCTATAAGAGTAAGTGGATTTTAATGCGTTTAAGTGAAGCACTTAGGAAGGCGTCCTTCATACAGCAATCAGGTATATTTATTTAGGTACTTTTTGGCATCCTATCTGTAATTGCCTGTATTTGATCAGCACCATTTTAAGTCTGTATTTAGTTTTCAGATGTACCCAAAATATAATAGACTTAATGAGTCTGAATTAGATTATCAAGTATAGAGAGAGAACTTCCTGTTAGAATCTTGAGCAGGACTGGCTAGAGTCCCAGAGTGAGAGTCCCACGTTTTAAAATTATGATTTTGAATGACTAGAGCCATAGAGATAGCCCCTTCCCAACATACCAGCCAACTGTCCCAATTTATGCGGGACAATCCTGATTTTAGGGCCTAAACCCGCTGTCCTGCCCGTATTGCTCTTTGTCCCATTTTCTCTCCTGTTCCCCACTCATGTTTTGCACATACAATGCTCCAGCATCCTACAGAGGTACGCTCATCATGTGAGCCACGCTGTATCACACCTAATTCACAGCGCATGCATGCCACAGACTTGATATATGTGCACGCAATCGCGCCATACTCCGCCGCCTGAGCCAGCCAGAACACGCTGTGAGTGAGAGTTGACTAGACTGCAGCTGAGCAGCAAGCGACGCTCCTGAGAAAACTGACTCAAATGCTCAAATCATCTCCTCTACTATCCTCTGCTGCCTGTGATAGGCTCAGGTAATAATACTAATTAGTTTCACCGTGGCGCCTGGCTGACTAACTTCAGTTCATTGCGGGAGTGGGGGGATGGGTGTCCGTCATCATGCCAGCCTCCCTGGCCATGCGGAGCTTCATCGTGGACAGACGGGGTGAGCACTGCTGCCTCAGTGCCGGATGTCTGGCCAAGTAACACCAATTGGAGGTGGCAGACCAGGAGGAAGAAACAGCCTTGAGAATTGATTACTTTAATAATAACTCATTGCAGCGCACGGCGCCTGACTGATCGTGCCAGCAGCAGTCAAAGCTGCTACTGCTGGGCAGCATGGCATTCATTGCATAAATAACCCCTGTGAGAGAGTGCTAGGGGTGTGCAATGCATACCCCCTCTGGCACTGAATCAAAGTGTTAACCCTTTGAGTGCCCGAGAGGAATCCAACGCAATGCATTGGGTACCTCCCTGGCAATCATAGGGTTAAAGTAAGTTTCCTGCTTACGACTTAATTTATAAAAATGTGTGCACTTGTAGCTTGCCATTCCCCCAGTGCTTCGCTTGCCATTCCCCCAGTGACTCTACCTGGTTAGTATCATGCCCAGCTGCATTGGAACTGAGGTTCAAATATATACAAAGTATATGGCCACCAGCCAGGAGCCTCCACACTTCCACTGTACATATAGTCAAAGGAGGAAACAAAGTTAGCTCCTCTGTGTTTGGACAAACGCATTGTTTGTTTAACCCTTTGAGTGCCGGATTGGTATGCAACGCATTGCGGCGCAATACTTTGCATACCTTCTGGCACTGAAAAGGTTAAACTTCTATTAATGTGTTTATAAATTAAACTGCGTCAATAAAATACTTTGATCTTACTGAAAACCATCTATTCAGTTGCATAAAGAGGTGCTAACAAATCATGCGATAACCTAATAATTCTAGGTTATAACCCACCAGGGGTGGACTGACAGGACCCAGGGCCCCTGGTCCAAAAAGAGGTCTGGGCCCCCTGCAGAAATCTCCACATTGCCCCTTCATCTCCACAATGCCCCTTCCACAATGCCCCCTTCATCTCCACAATGCCCCCTTCATCTCCACAATGCCCCTTCCACAATGCCCCCTTCATCTCCACAATGCCCCCTTCATCTCCACAATGCCCCTTCCACAATACCCCCTTCATCTCCACAATGCCCCCTTCATCTCCACAATGCCCCTTCCACAATGCCCACTTCATCTCCACAATGCCCCCTTCATCTCCACAATGCCCCTTCCACAATACCCCCTTCATCTCCACAATGCCCCCTTCATCTCCACAATGCCCTTTCCACAATGCCCCCTTCATCTCCACAATGTCCCCTTCATCTCCACAATGCCCCTTCCACAATGTCCCCTTCATCTCCACATTTCCTCTTCCACAACGCCCCCTTCATCTCCACATTTCCTCTTCCACAATGCCCCCATCTCCACAATGCCCCTTCCACAACGCCCCCTTCATCTCCACATTTCCTCTTCCACAATGCCCCCATCTCCACATCGCCCCTTCCACCATGCCCCTTCATCTCCACACTGCCCCTATCTCCAGTTCCTGGTGGTCTAGCGGCATGGCTTAACACTGTGCGAAGTCCCGCGCACCTCTAGTAATGCAGAGGCTGGGACATGATGTCATCTCCCAGCGCTGTGTATTACTAGAACGGCGCGCCGGTGGCCGTAGTTGGAGAGCAGCTGAGCAGAGCTACAAACGGGCCCCATAAGTGGCAGGCGGCAGTGGCATTGCTGGAAGCGGCGGTGGGCCCCGTGACCGAATGCCCGTGTGGTCAGTCCGCCCCTGTAACCCACCCACCAGCCACACCCCCACCATCCAGAACAGAAGTGTCCCTCTTTGCCAGTTTGGGACATAAAAACAATCTTAATGACTTAAAATGTCCCTGTTCAGTTATAGACTACAGCACACTTCAAATGCATAAACCAGTAAAATATATACCTGACTGTTGTATGAAAGACAAACTCCTAAGCTAGTCTGACTATTAATCCTTTCAGTGCCCGAAAGGTATCCATTGCACCGCAATGCATTGGCTACATCCCTGCAGCCAAAAGGGTTAACCCTTTGAGTGCCAGAGGGGTGCGCAAAGCATTGCTCTGCACTCAAAGGGTTAAACAAATTAAGAACAACTTATTCCATAGGTAAATTTCCCCTTTAAAATGAGAACAAGTTGTATAATAGTATTAGAGTCCTTTGCCTTGTAGCATCTCCAGACATGCCTACGAGGGGTGCTAACAAAAGCCCACAGGAGGCTGTTCATGCCTACAGCTGCCTCTGATACGTTTACAACCAGACACTGATTAGAATTGCTACTGATTTACACATGCCCATTATATGTCTGTATTTCACTCTGTAATATGAAAAGCAGATTCAAGTGAGAACCTGGGGTCTAGACAATTTCACTACAAATAGACTAACATCAATAAAAAAAAGGAAAATTAATTATGCCTTTTATTCTATGTCACTTAAATTCTCAAGACAGCCTTCATCTGAAATAACATCTAGATTTCCAGTGATTAATCAAATATGGTTTTATTATCTTAAGTGAAATGTAGACACCGTAGACCAGGACACTAACAAATGTGGCATTATATTCACTGCTAAGAAGACCTATTGCAGAGACTGATAACATTCTATTTACTTGTTCTCATGGGACCTCCAGACAAATGTTAGCTGAATGATCTTGTATTCCATTCAGCATGTTTCTGCTGTATTCATTCTGAAATTGTACTTGTGAATTGAGTCAATGGCTGTACGGGCAGGTTTTGAATATAGTTAAGGCAAACAGAATAATTTTGGATTCTTGATGTTAGTGTAACTGATTACACTTCAGCATTCAAGGTGGTTACACTAAGAACCCTATTAATAATATTCGCTCACTTACCTTAATATGGTCAGAAAATCTTAATGACCATTATTAATTTTGTCTTTGTGCCTTGGTTTAAAAGTAAACATTTTCCGTCCATCCCATATATCATGTCAACAGTGACTGGACTACTGGACATCAGACTCCACCCACTGCAATGCTAACATCTTCTGCTTGTTCATTCACTGCTTTATTTTGTAAAAAAACAAACATGACAACAAAAAGAAGTTTCAGTGCACAGAGTTTGGGGTCCAGCAGTCTTGACACCAAGAGTCTTGTCCACCTCTATGGACATGACATTGACGTCAGACTAAAGATGCTGAATGTATGAATCCACCAATAAGGCTCTGCTGGCATACTCCTCAAACTCTTGCTTCTGCACTTCCGGGAATATACTAAGGCATCTGACTACTGTACTGCCTACCAACACACACACTCCGCTGTCATTATGACTTTAATTCCAGCAAGCTCCTTATGCCTGCACCATAGCATGCACAAGTAAGTGGAGTAAAGTTACCCCATTTCTCCTGTGTCTTGTTTAATACATGGTATTAATGAAGGAACAGAGGAATGCCTATATACACCCACACAGTATCCTTTTAAAACGTTGTGCAGAAAACAGCGCGCGGCTAGGCGGCGAGTTCAGCATGTCACCATGATCAAAAGGGCAACATGAGAATCTCGCCCTGCATGAAGGTGCGAGATTCTCATGTCACACAGTGAAAAAACACTGCATACCTTGGTCCGCCCCGTTGCCTGTCATTCTAATTATGTGGCCAGCTCCTTTTGAAAGTAGTGCCCTGTAGTAGCTCTTAAAAGAGCTGTTGGTGCTTCTGCAGCAAGTGTGACGTTCTCTCTTCATTACTTCTTTAGCGCGGTCTGGGTCTTAGGCTTCAAGCTTTTTTAAGCGGGCTGTTGGGTGCCTTTGCCGGTGTAGTCGCCTTTTCTGCTGCTTGATCTGGCCGCCCAATGTGTCACAGGTGTATGGCCTCATAGTACAGAGAGATCAGGGCCATACCTGAATATTTTCTATTTTCAACATTAAAATGGGCCCCTAATGGTTGGCTGGGCCACGGCACCTGCTGAACCAGTGGTAGTTTAGCCCCAGGTAGATGAAGTATTACTAGAGAGGGGATGTACTAATATAATTCTAAGCTAGAGTTGGTGGTACAATAACTTTTTATGTGCTATGCAGGCCTGTTGTATTTGAACAGTGAAACGTCTCACCTTACTGCTGCTTGAGGGAAGTGTATGGGTATTCTTGAGCATTCCATTCCTATGCACCTGTTTAAATCCATATTCTAAATAAGGAGCAGAGGAAAGTAATCCATTTTCCCATACATACCATAGTGGCAAGGGTCAGCACATGCTAGCATTAAAGTTGTGCAACTATATGCACCTATTTGCACTAAAGCAATCAGGTGCAGAAGTGCAAGAGTATGAAGAAAAGGTGAATGATAAAGTTAAGGTGGATTCATACAGTCCTCTGAGGCTATAATGCTAAGAAAAAGTAGAGAAACTCAGGGGCAAATTAACCACGCCATAGGAAAGAAGTGCAAATTCCTATGATTTAAATAAGGCTTCTGGCTCCGAAATGCTAGAGAAGTCTCCAACTCATTACTGATATTCAGTCTCTCAACAGCACCCAGAGTCTACACAAAGATCTTGGTAGTAGTAGCTGCACATCTCAGTGAACTTGGGCTTGCAGTTCTTCCGTACTTAGATGATTGACTAGTGAAAGCATCTACCTCTAAGTTCACACTTAGTAAGTGATCTCTCATTTACAGTGCATTGGGTGGTGGCTATATCTAAGTAAATTTTCTTCAAGAAAGATAGAAAATGTTACTAGGTTTGACACTAGACACCAACTATGGAAGAACCCTTTTACCATCAGAAAAGGAAGACACTCTGATCTAACAAGTCTGTCTTCTAAAATCAGCCAGAATGTTGTCACTTTGATATCTCATGTCCATTGTTGGTTTGATGATGACATTGATAGAGGTAGTTCCCTTGGCTTGTTTCCACAAAAAACAACTCTACTATCATTATGTCCACCAAATGTGCTAGTGGCAGGAGTAAGGGGAAAGGAGTAGGAGGAGTGCAATGATATGTGGGTGATAATAAAGTCTTACTACAAAAACTGACTGTTAAAGTTAAGGTGGATTCATACAGTCCTCTGATGCTATAATACTAATGAAAACTGGAGTAACTCAGGCGCAAATTAACCATGCCATTGTCACCCTCGGATGGGATGCCTTACCTCCGTGGCTTTTGCGGCCCTTCTCTTTTTGCCTCCGAGGCTTTTCGTGCTCTCTTCTGGGCCTCTTCCCTGCCTGCAGTGTACTTCCAGCTCCTCACTCTGTTCTCTCGGAGCAACTATCCGAACATCCAGGTTTGGCCTAGGAAGCGTCACTCTTTCGGTGACGTCATCCTTCTGTGCCTATATATAGGCAGCTCTCACTGTCATCGGAGCACTTTCACAGTGTTCCCTTGCCAGTCTGACCTTGGTCCTTGGCATTCTATCTCCTTAGTCCTAGTCCTAGTTTAGTGAGCATATTGTTAGACTGTTCTTTGACCAGTCTCTCCTTCTCTATTTAGATTGTGTATGACCTCTGGCCTGAATCTGACCAATCCTTCTGCCTGCTGTTACTACCTGATGATCTCCTGTGTATGACCCCCTGGCTTGTCCTAGACCTTTCTTATTGCCTTCTACTCCAGTCCAGAAGATTCACCGTGTATGACCTTGGCTTGTTTCCTGACTATTCCAACTACTTTTAAACAGACTATATCTAAGTCTGTGTATGAACTTCTCACAGTCCTTTGTCTCCTGCAGCATATCACTCTCTAGTTCTGCTTCCATACCAGATATTTCTAGTTCCTTCCTTGGAGATTAGCTACCTTAGCCCACGTACCCTAGCCACGTTCCCCACTCTTTGTACCCTAGTCTTCACTCTTCCCTGCAGGAGAACTTGTACTGTCTGTGGTGAATCCATCCTGCATACTCTTACATGGCTCTTGTTGCAGCATGACTTCATTACAGGCAGTCTATGCACACGAGCTCCGCTCCCCAGCCTTCACACCCGAGCATTCCCTCTCCTGCAGGTAACAGCCTGCGTGTTACAGCCATAGGAAAGAAGTACAAATTCCCATGACTTAAATGAGGCCTATGGTTCATTAAATGCTAGAGAAGTCTCCAACTCATTTCTGACATTCATTCTCTCAACAGCACACAGAGTCTATAAAAAGATCATGGTAGTAGTAGTAGCTGCACATCTCAGTGAACTTGGGCTTGCAGTTCTCCTATAATTGGATGATTGACTAGTGAAAGCATCTACCTCTAGGTTCACACTTGGTAAGTGATCTCTAATTTCCAGTGCATTGGGTGGTGGCTAAATCTCTGCAAATTTGCTTACAGAAAGACAGAAAATGTTGCTAGGCTTGACGCTTGACTCCAACTATGGAAGAACCATTTTACTATCAGAAAAGGTAGATACTCTGATCTAACAAGTCTGTCTTCTAAAATCAGCCAGAATGTTGTCATTTTGACACCTCATGTCCACTCCTGGTTTGATGATAGAGGTGGTTCCCTTGGCTTGTTTCCACAAAAACCAACACTACTATCATTATGTATACCAAATGTGCTAGTGGCAGGTGTAAGGGTAAAGAAGTAGGAGGAATGCAGTGATGATGTGTGGGAGATAATAAAGTCTAACTACAAAAACTGACTGTGGCCATGGTTTCTGCAATTTGTGCAATAAATGATGATGATCCTCCTGATCCTGAGGAGGTTTTTGTAAAAGTGATATGAAATATTCCACCACTTTTAGTATTACTAAAGCTTTTAACAACATAATAATGACACATTCTAGTGTTTTTGCCATAGTGTAGGAGGATTTAGCAGTGAGACCAACTGCTGTATCAGACTGTGACGCCCCTATGTAAACTAGTGGCCAATGTAAATCCTAATGGAAAAATAAACATTTTTTTTCTTTAAAAAATCCTACACAAATCTAAAAGTAGTAGGAGGAAGCTGATGCTGCTGTTGCTGATAATCTAATTATAGATAACTAGTTGAACAGCCCGTTACACGGGCCACAGTGCCTCTGGCAGCCGGTCGCGGGGCAGTCACACGCAGTGGAGACTGCCCGCGCCTTGGCTGATACAGAGCTGGACGCTCCTTTGGAGCGCCCAGCTCTGTATCAGCTGCGGCGCGGCCAGTCTTTACTGCGCATTACTGCCGCATGCGCAGCAGCGTCTACTGCGCATGTCGGGCGTTACACACAACTTAGCGAATTATTATATAGGATGATGACATTGATTTAGAATATGTCAATTCACTCTCTTCCCCATCTACTATTTTCTGATCCAGATGAGAGTGAGAGCGTTGTTGGTATGTCCAGAAATTAGCTGAAAGGAATGGGCTCAATATTGCACCATTGTAATGAGTAATATGTCAGTTTATAAACTCTTTGATATATCAACTGGAAAGTCTGGGTCTGTACATGTAATCATGCTTAAAAAACAAGCTATCAACTTGTTCACCATAATTTTCATCAGTGTCACTGCTTTCAAGTCCAACCCACCTAGTCATACTCACTATTGTTGACTAAGCAGCAACACAGGTCATCAACATTCAGAACACTAGCTATGCATACTACTGCTAGTGTTCAAAGGGCAGAGACAATGACACCTACTGCTAGTAGTATTACAACATCTAGCCCTGTATTATTAGTAGTAGTCCCACAGGAACTCCTCAGTGTTTGACAATTACAGTATGCAAATACTTAATTCACTATCCAAAAGATAAATATATTGTTAAAAAAAATGCGAACAGGAAAAAGCAGAATCACATCTAAGCAAATTTCGATTCCTCCCCCGAAGCATAACCACAGGTCTGCTTGGAAGACCCACCAGCAACACATCAGTGGTTTGGTGACTAACAACAGTAGAAGCCCTCCCAGCAGTTCATGGGGCCAAGGTGCACATTATAGTAGTAGTAGTTGTAGTAGTACTGTAGATGGCTGAATTAATTGAAAGTAACAAGAGTTATGGAATCCTCACAAGTGCCAGACCTGTTGCCACCACCTGTACCAACATTGCTAGCAGTGGACATGTTGTTAAAGCAACACCTAAACCTGTATCACACCATCAAAGCCAGTGGTCATAACACATGCACCACCTACACCTCTGCCACACTCACAATAATCACTAGTGTGAAGACCATAAGCAAGAGATTAAGAAGAATCTGGTAGTGGTGGTGGCTTGCTGATGATCAGGGTGCCACTAGTGTTGCTGCATCAGAGATGATGATGAAAGCTTCCTTAGCTAAGACCAATCAATAATGAGAAGAATGGGTATCACCAGCAGTGATGACATTTTGTTGTTTGCTGATTTTGTAGTCATTGGTACCAACAGTCTTCCAACTCCTCTTACTCATTTCTGCATAGAGTGACTCAGGGTATCCTTTTAAAAGGTCGCACGCAAAAGTGCGTGCAACCAAAATATACATTAACCATGTCGTCAGCATGCAAATGTCGACATGAGAATCTCGCACTGCATGACAGCACGAGATCTCATGTTGAGTAGTTGAAGGTCGCATCCCAGTCAGTTACTGACTGCTGGTTATTGGTACCAATATGTCTAATATACATTGGTTACTTGAGCACCAAAGGCCGTAAAATACAGTTCATTCTTCAAGTAGTACCTCGAGGTAACGGAAGGAGAGAGAGATAGGCAGAGCACAGGACACGGAGGTTGAAACAGTGCATGCAACCTTTTAAAAGTAAACCATGACTCAGTATGCACACTACACAGTTCAGCAGGCAACTACAGAAACACATACTACAACTTCTTTCTTCACTTTAGCTACTACATCAGAAAATTCTGGGTTTTTATGGTACTGGGCAGGAATTCTTGGGGTCATATAAAGCATAGAGGGAAATGTTCTTGTGAGATATTCTGTGGTAATCGTGAAAAAAATGGAATCTTAAGTATTTTCTGATCGGTGCAAAGCAACACATTGTATATTTTCCTCTCTAATTCTAATAAGTACCAGATCATGATGAAAGAGGACATTTCTCATGGGTTAATGAAGAAAAGATAACACCTCCAGGTCCGACTACCGTACACGTAAGAAGTTCTGCTTCTGATTCTGGTGAAGAGCAAAGAATGTGGATCACTTATCCCCCTCTATTCCATGATTGATTGACTTCTTGTCAGAAGAATTTACCAAATACCTGAGTCCCAGAACTATTTAATTTGGAATCTAGACCCTGAGCAGATCCTTACGATGCTCTTTTATCAACCATTGTGTGGATCAGAGCTTCATCAAATCCATTCAGTGTTTAACAACTAGAATTCTTTTTTTGCATCCTCCTTGAATTTTAACCTGGTTCCCAAAACCCTGCTGAGGGACCCTTTGAAACATCTTTGCTGCTGCAATTTGAAGAGACTGCCATGAAAACATTTTTTAATGACATTAATCTTGGCTTACAGAGTGAGTGAATTTCAGATGCTCCAAACTATTCCTCCATATTTATTGTTCAAATTGGACTTGGTCTCACTTCACCTTCTGTCAGCATTCGCCCCAGATTTCTGTCTTCCAGCATTCTGCCAAAATCCTAGCAAAGCCATGGAAGAAGAACTGCACACCCTTGACATAGAACTGTGCCTCCAGTTCTATTCTATCTTGACATAACTCATTCATTTTGGAAAACTGCTTTCTTGTTTATGAATTTCTCTGGTTCTTCAAAAGGTATGATTGCCTCCAAAGCCATCACTGAAGCATACACATCTCAAGGGAGGATGCTGCCAAAAATAATGAAAACTCATTCTTCTAGAGCCATAGGTTGAAAAGGCCTATGTTTCCACCAAGCAGATCTGTAGAACCACTGCATGGGAGAGCTTCTTCATGTGACCTTCTCGTTTCCCTTGTTTTTTTTATTTGCTTTCTCCCAGTTGTGGTCCAGGACAGTGCTTATAATTTTAAGTCCTTTGCTACTAGCCATACCTGAAAAGTTACTTGCCACTGCAAGTCAAAACATACCCAACAAGGCTGAATTTATACTCGCCAGGGCTAAATTTTCACTCGCCATTGGCTAGTGGCGAGTGGAAATTTTGAACCCTGGTCCAGGATACCCTAAAGGAAAGACATATATTTTACCTATTAAATCCTTCTAGGTCTCCTTTGGTAACACGCATACTTTCTGCCATTGTGTTTGTGTCCAATAAATACTTTTTTGGCATCATGTTTTGGTGTCTGATTAGTCTCTGTTCACACACTAGAAAGGCAGGATGGGAGGTCCTTTTAGATGTTCCCTGTACTACCTGTGGGGGGGGGGCAGGGACTTTCTCAGATGTGCTACCAAAGTAGACCTGGAGGAAAAGGAATTGATTTGCCCCTTTTTGCTTAAAATTATCTGAAGTTTTTAGAATCTATGATTATTTAAAGCTTCCTACAGCAGCCAGTCTGTTCTGACATTCACTCCCACTATAAAAACAGCAAAACAGAAGGGAACACCCAGGCTGTTTAATAATAGTGAGGAATACTGTGATTGTTCTCTAGCAAATTGAAAAGGTCACTTGTTAATACAAAAGTGATTAGTTTTTTTTCTGCTTTAGCAATCTGTTTCTCCCAAGACTGAAAATGAGAGTACATGTATGTTGCGGTTCAGTAATTAATTCAATATGTAAAAAAAATCCAAAGAAAGCTTTTTTTTTGTGACATTTGTTGATATGTTATTGAGTGTGCTATTAAGACCTTCATAGATAGTAAGGCATCCAGAATATGCTTTGACTGGTCCCTATACGGCTACATTCACACACAAATGCAACAATTCTACATTGGTTGTGTCACTTATGCTGCAAGGTATACTGCCAGGCCATTGTGCCTTTCACATGGGCAACTATTACCTTCTACGAATGCATCAGTTTCCTGGAGATATGGACCGCCTCTTGTTGATCACCTCAGTACAGTCTATGGTCTGGGTGAGTGTTCTATTTTGCTCACATAAAACAGCTGGCCATGGTTAACATTATCGTAGCTGGTACTTCCTTTGCAGAAAATGTTGGTCTGGTGTAATTTCAATAAAGCAGATAAAGCAGTATTTAATTAAGCATATCTCTCTGTCCTTTCATTTTTTAAAATTGAAATGGTAGCTTTGCTATTGTACTGAAGATATAAAATGGAGGATATTGAAGTGACAGAGATTGTGGAGATGTACGCAGCCAGCATTAAAATTCACTAGCATTCACTTAAATTCATTAACATTCACTTAGATCAGCTGAAGATGTAACAGCACACCATGAATTATTAAATTCTTTGTTTACTGAAATGACTGTGGCAGACAGAGATGCTGTATCTTTAAAAGATCTTTTTAAGGAATTGGAAAATCTAATGATCAAGGAGGTGAAATGCTGGTGGGAAATCACAATGAATGAAGTACAGAATGATGGAAAGAATACCTCAAGATCTATGGATTAAAAAGGTACCCAGAATGATATCAACTATACTAATTTCATGCAATATGAACTAAGGATTCAATACTATTCCCCATGGTAAAAAAACCCAAAAACTGGCCACGGTGGTTTTGAAAGTGCAGTATGGTAATCTGTCAACTGTGCTGTCAAAAAACACTGACAGTGAAAAATGTCCAACAGTACAAACCTTGCGCCCATTGGACACAACAAAAATGTGTTGAATTTGGCATTGTAATACATGCGGTGGTTTCAATTCAAGTTATGGGACACTTTTTTGGTGAAAAAATTGCGCCATCAAGAGTAGGCGCTCAGTCCCTATCATGAGTTGAAAACCACTGATGTGTATTAGAACAGTGGTTTTCAACACCACATGCATGTGTGGCTAGTGATCCCTACACTAGTCACACGTGGATGTATTGGCAGGGCTCAAAATTTCCACTCTCCACTATCCAAAGGCGAGTGAAAATTTAGCCCTGGTGAGTAGAAATTCAGCCCTAGTGGGTATGCTATGGCTTGCAGTGGCGAGTAACTTTTCAGGTCTGGCTAGTAGCAAAGGACTTAAAATTTTAAGCCCTGGTATTGGTATGGTTTACTTTTAAAAGGTTGCACCCAAAAGAGCTTTCAACCAAATGAAACAGCTACCATGTCACCATAATAAAATTGACGACATGAGAATCTCACACTGCATGACAGAGCTAGATTCTCATGTCGCCTACTGAAAGGCATCCCAGTTTACAGGTACCACAGCGCTCTGTTGTTGGACTGCAGCTCCCATCATGCTGCACTGACTCTAGCCCATCATAAATATATCAAGGAACCACTAGCACTCTATGGTCATCTGCTCCCGGCATCTCTGAGCTTCTTACATTGCTGGATTTCCATGAGCGTATAGCAAGGAACAACAGCTGGGGCTAAGTAGGAGAGCTGGAAACAGCATGAGACAGGTCAGCAATGCCTGCAGTGTGTGGATGCGGCTCACGATGCGGTAGGCGCAAGGATATCCAGCAATGTAAGAAGCTCAGAAATGCCGGGAGCAGATGACCATAGAGTGCAAGTGGTCTCTTTGATATATTTATGATGAGCTAGAGCTGGGGCAGCATGACGGGAGCTGCAGTACAACAACAGAGTGCATCAGTGCACTGTGGTACTTGTTGGATTGGTATGCGGCCTTTCAGTAGGTGACATGAGAATCTCGCTCTGATTCTCATGTCGTCATTTTTATTATGGCGACATGGCTACTGTTTCATTTGGTCGCATACTCTTTTGTGTGTGACCTTTTAATAGGATACCTATTGATATAGGGCCGTAAGCCCTGTATTACTAGAACGGTGCGCCGGCGGCCGTTGTTGGAGAGCTGATGAGCAGCGCTGGAAGCGGCGGCGGGCCCCCTTCAGTCACGGGCCCTTGGTCCATGACCGAATGCCCGTATGGTCAGTGCGCCCCTGGGTGGGTGGAGAGTGACTGTGTTTTGAGCACTCTCTCGTTGTTTGACACTGTGTCAAACAACAAGAGTTGGCTATTTCCCTTTGATGTTCCCACAACTCATGCAATTTAGTGTGAACTGTAGAAACAAAAATCTACAATGAGCATATGGCCACAACGTGGATTTTCATCACCAATGCAGGTTGGTCCATGTACCGGTCCAGCTATAGGATATCTGCTGTACAGAAGTGGGTTTCTCGTTCTTTGTTTTTTTTTTCCCTTACCGGATGTTTTACCTGTGGGAATAGTATCGAGCCAGAAATTTCTTACAGACTGTTCTAATCTGTTGATGTAGTTTATAACTGAGTACAAATAGGAACTTCTATCTAAATTACAGCATGTGATTAAACCCAATCTGCACATCCTTATGACATATAAGGGCAATGAGGACTTGTAACAGTTTGTTCGACTCACAGACACAGTGGTTAGGATAAAAACACAGTTTTATTGAATTAAACAATACAGTAAGAACCCTTACAGGTCCTGTAGTATACAAACAGTATATTACAGACACACGACAGGTAAATTATTCAATGCCCACACAGGTCCAGCATAACATGAAGGTACAGACAGTATATACTGACACAGGTCAGGCAAAAGGAGTAAGTTCCCAGGACTCCGGTACTGCAGGAGTTAAAGTTCATCAATGATGGTAAACAGTCCCATGTGTGAAGGTACTGGAATGACACCTTAACAAGCCAAGGTCAGCAAATATACGTGAACTGCCAGAGCTCAACTGAGGTAGTAATGAGCACTGACAGAGCAATAACGGAGGCAACCACTTGCAACCGGAATAGCAGTAACAGAGGTCAAGCCTATGGCACTCTACCAGAGCAATAACGGAGGCAGCCACTTGCAACCGGTGTAGCAATAACGGAGGACTAGGCCAAAGGAGCACTGCTGGAGCAGTAACGGAGACAACACTGGCAACCTGCAGGAGCAGTAGCGGAGGACAAGCCAATGGCACTTTACCGGAGCAATCACAGAGGCAACACTTGCAACCGGTATGATAGCAACGGAGAACTAAGCCAGAGGTGCTCTGCCGGAGCAGTAACGGAGACAACACTGGCAACCTGCAGGAGCAGTAGCAGAGGACAAGCCAATGGCACTTTACCGGAGCAATCACGGAGGCACACACTTGCAACCGGTATGACAGTAACGGAGGACAAGGCCAGAGGCGCACTGCCAGAGCAGTAACTGAGACAACACTGGCAACCTGCAGGAGCAGTAGCGGAGGACAAGCCAATGGTAACCGGATTGTCTGCTGACTAAGAATGTCGCCGAGGCGACAATGACAAAGGAAGCAGGAATGTCGATCAAGCCGGGTCGGTACACAGGAACAGGAACTTCAGCCAGGCAGGGTCAGAACACAGGAGCAGGAACGTCAGCCGGTCCGGGTTGGTACACAGGAGCAGGAACATCAGCCAGGCCGGGTCGATACACAGGAGCAGAACTGAAGAGAAGTCAGGCAATCCGGGTCAGTACACAGGAGCAGGAACTGAAGAGTAGTCAGGCAGGCCAAGTCGGTACACTGGGAGCACTGAGCAGTTAGCACTGGTACAGGAACACTACGAAAGGGCACCGTGTGGGTGCAGGAGCCCAGTATATTAAGGCCATGCTGGGCGGGCTCAACACAGGGCAACCAATGAGAGCATTACACAGGAAAACTGACAGGAAAACAAAAACAAGGGAGCACGGGCACCGTGATAGGACTTTACAATAGTAGATGCCAAACTAAATACTAACTTGAATAACCTAGCAATCAATCTCTTCTACCAAGCAAAAAATTTTGAGAGATAAGCTGGACTATGAATCTGATGAGATATATAGATGGAACAAAGATTCCTTTTATATATATCATAATAGGGACCAAAAGTCTATTTTGAAACATACTCAGCATACAAAAAAGTGAGTTTCTCTTGAACAGAGATGGATTCTGTCGATGTTGACATTATCTGTCCCTCTGGTGGTTCACCAGCAATGTCATCTTTGACACATTTTTAAGCAAGGAGAAACTGGCCTGAGCTGGGTATGTGTTTATGGGAACAAGTGTGCCCTAATATGTCAAGACGATACAACACAGATCGGGAAGAATCCAAAAATTATGCTTGTGTCAGGAAAAGCAAGAAGACTCAGACAAGGAGGTCAACACAAAGTCAAGACTCTGATATAGGGGGCATCTTCAATGTCAAGAAAAGCAGAGGCAGGTCTACCAGTGATTAATCTCTCTAATTATAACCTCACTGATGAGTTCTTTACTTCGATGAGTCATATCTTTGACATACTTGAAAGCGAGAGAAATCTCAATGTTTTCTTTCTGGTAAAACACTTTCAAATCAAATACATAGGTTGATATTAACCTCTGTGTTAGAAGATTTATGTTGAAAAAGAAAATATGTAATGACTCCAGTGACTGACTCAAATGAATTGCTACTTCATCTCTAAGAGTCAGAGATTATACTAATGTGTCCAGCCTGTCTTTCACTGAGATTTTCTGCTTGACAGACTGTGAGAACCCCCTCCTTCTCCTCCATTTCTGTGCTTATTCCTTGGCCTCTTTCCCCTCCTACTTCTGCTATTTAATCCTCTCCTGTCTCAATATTATAAACTTGTTCATAGTAGAGTGGTTTCCTTGAGCTCCTTAGCCTTCAGTCTCATTGCCTTCTGTATGGCCCTGCCTGATCTGACTCTGAATTTAAAGCTGGCTCTCCTGGCTTCTGCTTGCCTGTCTCCCTTGTGATTCTGTGCTACCTGCCCTGACCCTGGCTTGACCCGACCACACTGTTGTTCTCACTCTTACTGTAGAGTCTCCTGATGTACAACTTTTCCTGTTCTTCCTGTTTAGACAACAGGTTCCTTGCTTAGGAGTATAAAAGAGCTAATTTCTGTGCCTGCTGGTTCCTTTCTTGTGTCTCTCCTCTTCGCATATCCTCCAGGGTGCCAGAATTGCCTGGGATTCCTTCTACATTTTCTTTGTCGCTCTGCTACCTCTTGCTGCTGCCTGCTCCTACTGAATCCATTATGTTCATTGATTCCTGTCGCCTGCTCCCTCCAGTGGCTTTAGTGGGTATTTCTTTCTTCTACTTGTTCAGCTCCTGTTTCCCTGGCTGTCCAGCTTTCTTTGAATTATTGGGTATGGTCATCTTGTCCAGTTTCTGGGTCAGACGGTTACTGATATTTGACCTTGTGTTTGATAACTGTGCCCCCAGTTGACACCACATAGTACATTTGGATTGAAGCTTTTCACCACAGCTACTTCTGGACGCTATTTGATCTCCAATAATTTAGAAGTCTGTGCTTTGCTAAGGTGATCACATATTCTTTAAATAAGGGAAGCTTATAAAAACACACACACTGCAGGGATGCACTGATTCCTTGCAATCTTGAAGAATTATGTTTTTATAGGTTTCCCTGATGTAATGGGATGTATGAATACTTACTCTCTGCCCACTGGTTCTGTTTCTCTATGACACAGACATGGTGAATGTCCAGCATTAAGTGTGGTTGCCACTGATGACTTTGTGAAAGTAGATAGAACGACTACTTGTTTCTCAGTATCTTCTACTTTGTATTGTCAAGGTTTGGCTGAGCTGCTCTAACTCTGCTGTTTGATTCTGCTGTCTGAGCTAATCTAGAGCTATGCTGTCCATTGCTGATGCCTTCCCTTTCCTGGATCAGGCTAAATCAGCTGACCTCTCTGTGATTGCTCACCTGACTGTTATCAGTCAACCCTCCCAGGGTATTTAAAGCAGCTTGGCTCACTTCTTGATTGCCCTTGTGTCTGATTCTGGCTGCAAGCATGTTCTCCTGAGTTGCTGATCATCTGTACATGGCCTGGCTTCCTCTGACATCCCTTCAGGCTCCTGACTCCGTGACCTGAAACGTGTACCGGTGCGCTGAGTGCGGGTCTGAGAGGGACCAATCCAGTCTTGGAGCGGTCAATTTCAGACCCTGTTTGTGGTTACAGCGCTCCAGTAGGAGAGCTGGAAGCACAAAGTACGTGACGTGCCAGGGACGTCACTGGTCCTTAAGGGAAAAAAAAAACAGTGACAGTCCTGGCATGCCACTGGTCTTTAAGCGGTTAAGGAGCAGTGGGGTGTGGAACACACTTCTTTTGGAGGAAATATCATCGTAGATGCTTCCCAAAGGACTCTATTCAGGAAGATAAAGAGGAGATCCTGGGACAAGCCACCTGCTTTGTAGGAAGCAAATAGAAGCATGAAAAAATTCCCTTTGACTGTTTTAACCCCTTGCATCCTAGAGAGGTCTCTAAACTTACTGTGTAACAACGCATTGATGATCTCTCGACCATGCAAGGGGTTAAAAGGCCCATTTAAGTCAACAAGAATGTTGCAGTTAATTTGCTCTGGAATTGCCCATCATTACTTTTCTGTAAACAGTCCATAGGAAGATTGATGGACTAGGAAGGACAGGAGCAAACCAAATTCACAGCGGGGGGGGGGGGGGGGGGGTAAATAAAAATTCCCTTTTGCAAATGGTTAAAAGCTCAATTAATTTAGGTCAATGGGAATTTTGATACCCCCCCCCCAACCATAGTGCAGTTGGTTCACACCAGAATTGCTAATTTTTAGCTTTGTGAATTTGGCTGATAGGAAGGGTGATTTTCTAAGAAGAACTATTTGTCCATAGGGGACAAATACAAATTGCCATTTATTTAAATGACTATTTTAACCCCTTGAATGCTAGAGAGGTTTCCAATGCATTGCAAAGCTAAGTATTGGAGGCCTCTCTCTCATTCAAAGGCCTAAAAGTCCTAATTAAATAAAAGGGAATTAAAGGGATAGTAATACTTCGTTTTATCTTTATTTTATTTTGTAGGCATTAAAAAAACATGAAGAACGATATAAGTCTTATCTCTCAAACCTTTATGGTTTAAGAGGTATTCACAAGCAAAGTATCCCCTCCCGCCCCTTTTTCCTAGTGTAAGCCATTTCTTCTCAGATGTGAATCTGGTTGTAAGACCAGACAGATAACAGCAGGGGACAATCTTCTTTGTATGAAATCAATGACAGCCCTTCCCCCCTTGACAAGTTTTTCAGCTTTTTCCCTTATCTTAATTGAAGATTGTCCCTCTCTGAAGTCTACCTGGGCACCTCCCTTCTGATCTGGCTGAACAGGGGGGGGGGTATACTTTGCTTGTGAATATCTCTTAAACCATAAAGGTTTGAGAGATAAGACTTATATCGTTCTTCATGTTTTTTTAATGCCTACAAAATAAAATAAAGATAAAATGAAGTATTACCATCCCTTTAAAATGGCTTATTTCTCCCATGTGATGCAGTTGGTTTGCCCCAATACTGCTCTTTTTTAACACTCTGAATATAACACTATTAATTTTACATTCTAGGTACTGGCAACTTTTACATAAATATCTCCAATTATAGAACATGTTCTTTCCTTTGACATCCTATATAATAATTCACTAGGATGTTTGTCAGAAGCCATCATGCACAGGAGAGACTGCGTGCGTTCGGCAGTCTCTGCTGCACATGATTGCATTGCGTGAGTGAGGCGCGTGAGTGGGGCAACGCAAGACTGCATCACGTGGAGCAGTGAGGTAGCGGCCGCTTAACCCTTTGAGTGCCAGAGTGGCATGCAACGCATTGCAAAGCAATGTGTTGCTTACCCCTCTGGCACTCAAAGGGTTCAGGACTTTGGCCCGTGTACCTGGGCTTTTACACTAGTCATGTTATATTAAAGCATTAGTATTCCTTGACAGTATCACCATAGTGGACAATTAAATATTCTCATTTATTTAAATGGGACTTCAAAATGCGTTGGAACCCTTTCTTGTATTCAAGGTAATAAAGTCCATTTGAAAAAACAAAGAGCACCAAGTTTGGTGCAAACCAAGTGCTTTTTTTCTTTTTTAATGTATCTCTTTATATCTTATATTAGTATGAGACCATTTGCATAAGTATTTGTAAAATATGATGCATTTGATATACCCCAGTTCTTATTACATCAGCGTTAGTGAGTATGCATCCTATTTATTATTGTTAGAATTTGTTAACATTTTGTCTTGCAAAACTAGTGAGGTATATTCTTGTATAATAAATCTTCATTAGGTGGATTTGGCTGCTTCCTCGTAGATTTAAAATGGCACATCTGCCTGATGGAAAAACATTTCAGGGAAATTACTGATATATCCTATATAGGTCTTGCTTATCATTATGGAACCGGACTTTCCTTTTAGGCAGGATTAGTCTATACATGGACTTTTCTCCTCTAATGGGACTAGAGATCTAAAATGTGATGCCTCTGAATGGGGATTTGCAGCCGAACAAGCAACATGTGCTTTTGTTTGTCCTCAGATCCTCTCAATCAATTTGGTATGTTTTTCTGAGCACTCTTACGGTATCATCCTAAAAGTGAAGGGAAATCCAGACATGGACCTCTTGCTCTCAATGCCTATGGAAATCGGCTGCACCTTGCTGACAAGGCTCAACAAAACCAAAATGTACATCTGTTGTTTCACATGCAGTGGGTACTTGCTGCTATTTTGGACCTACACTGCCCTTTCAGATTGGATTAGTCTAATATATTTGTGGAAACGTATCCTCTGTAATGGCACTAGAGAGCTAACAGGTGATGCTTGTGAGTGGTGATTAGCAGTAGAACAAGCAACACATGTTTTTGTTTGGCCTCAGAGACTCTCACATACTTGGTAGGCACTTGATAGGCCCCACAATTCCTACAGTTCTTATTACTTCAGCCTTAGGGAGTATACATCCTATATATTATTGTTAGCATTTATTAGTACTTTGTCTTGTAAAACTAGTGAGGTATATTGTTGTGTAATTAATCTTCATTATGTGGATTTGGCGGATTCCACCAGAGATTTATGATGGCACATACTTGGAGGAGAAACATTTCTCGGAAATTACTGATATGTCCTTCACATCTATTTAAACAGATAGCCACCGGTCACACAGAATGTCAACACCAGTTGTTTCCTTTAGAGGGATATTGACTCAATATTGAAAAACTATACACTGGAGGGTTCATAGTGATGAATAAAGCAAGGTACTTCTACGACTGAGAGGTGTTTATTCATAAGGTATTTTCATGGGTATTCCGTATGTAATCAATGAGAGCAAGTCACAGTTGGGGTTGTGGAGTTAAAGTACTACTCTGTGAACTGTAAACATCACTTTCATGCCTTGACAAATATAAATCCTGCTTTAACCTTTTGAGTGCCAGACTCATATCCAAGGCATTGCAGTGCACTCAGATGGCTAACATGTTTTTGCCTTATAATTATTTTTTTCAAGTCGTTAACACCTTAATGATGCAGGACGTACATGTACATCATGAGTGGATGTCCCTAAAGGACCCATGACGTACATGTATGTCATTGATTTCAGGGTTTCCAGCGCGGCTGCAATCCGTTTGGGGGGCCCTGAATCGGATAAGAAAAAAAAATGCTCCGTGGTCCTTAAGTGGCAGCCACGTGTGCACGCGCCGGACCTTAAGGGGTTAAGTCTTTTTTTGTAATCAAAATATTGTACTTATATAAATGGTCTCATAGTAATGTATTGATCAATAATGTGTTTTATCAAGCTTCTCTGTAGCATTCTAGGGGTTAAAAGTCAAATTTAAATCGATTGAAATGACCATTTGTGCTCTGTAGCGCAGCTGCTCAGCTCTGAATGTTTCCATTTAGCTTTTTTTTTTTTTTTTTACATAAAACCCAATAACCCCAATCACCATACCTGGGAGCTTTTTATTGTGGACTCCCCAGAGAGGGGAGTCCTGTGGTGCCGCTGGGGGAGAAAAAGGATGCGATTTGTGTAAAAAAATGGCAGGGCTTAGTCAAGAGTGGGAGGTGAGTTTATAAAATGAAGCAAAAGTATAATGAATAAGCTGGGAAAGGAGGAGAAGAGGGCGGGGAGGAGGAGGAACAGACTGGGAAGGAGCAGACGTGGATAGAGTTTCATTAGAAATTCCCCACATCCAGAGAATCAGCCACTGCCCTTGAGATCCGGTAATGCCAATGGCGTAACTATAGGGGTCGCAGGGGTCGCAACTGCGACCGGATCCGTTACTCCAGACACCCCCTGCGACCCCTCCGCCTGGTGCCCGCAATCTCCCTCCATCGCTCTAGTAATACAGAGACATCATCTCCCACCTCTCTGCATTACTAAGAGGACTGAGCGGGAGCTCCAGGGAGGTAGGAGATGGGGGGCATTGTGAAGATTGAGGGTGGTGGTGGGGGGCCAGTGGCACTTCCTGCACCAGGGCCCGGAGGCTTCTAGTTACGGCCCTGGGTAATGCAGAGTCAAAACCGGAGTCTCTGGGGCAACCGATGGCTGATGGGAGTTCACAACAGATGGCGGTACAAAGAATAACTTATTGTGGTTGTATTTCCCTTACCAGGGAGCATGGATTCACAGAGAAAAAGGATTAAAAGGGCTGTATGCACAAAAAAACAGGAGCAATTCTGGGGCAAACCAAAACTGCTATAGTGAACAAATAAAGGTTCTTATTGACTTAAATGCAGTTTAAATGCAGAGCAATGTGTTGCGTACCCCTCTGGCACTCAAAGGGTTAATCATTTGAATGGTATAGAGATCTCCAAGGCATTGATTTTCAATGAGAATGATGTGCAAATTAAAGGGATAGTAATACTGCAAAATAAATTCAGCTCCAATTATTCTTTATAGTTTGTGGGCCAGGTAGAGAGTTATTATCATTCTCTGAGATGTGTAATTCCAGAGTAATAGAATGATAAAGTTTCCCCCTCCTGTCCCTTTTACCTATTGTAATCCACCTCCCCTCAGATGTGGAATCTATTTGCTTGACCGGACAGCTCGCTATAACGGATCCTACCTGTTACTTGAGCCCTTGTCTGGCCCTAGAACTATTTATCCAACGACTGTGGACATTGTGCCCTGGTTGTGCACTAAAAAAGACTTTTGATAGACTTTATGTGAATGAGGCTAATGTACAAAACTGCCCTGCGTTAGACTGCTGGCTTGCTTCCAAGGGAAGGGGCAGTGAGGGGTTAATTCTTTGAATGTGTATTGCAGTCCCTCAAGCCATTGTATTGTGTATTGTAAGATGTATTGAGACCCCCTGCTGTGTGTTAATCCATTCACGCCCCTCAGTCTGTGAATCACCTATTGTATAACCTGAAACTCTGTTGTCAGTCCTTTGTATTATATGTTGTGAGTTGATTACCTCTGTGAATGCTCCCATTGTGTCAGCCCTTACCATTTGCTGCTGGTTTCTTGTCTTATGTTTGGATTGTATTATCTCTGCCCCTCACCCTATTATATCTGGTTGGGCAATGTATTCCAATGTAGTTGATCTATATAAATATGTGTGGTTTTGTACAATAAAGTCAGTTTTATTCTGAGTGAACAAAGAGTCCTGGAGTCTTGTGTTCTTATGGTAATAAAGTGTCCATTCTGATACCCATCTGCGCCAAGTATCCTGCATCATTTGAGCGCCTGCTGCCAGTATCCTGCGACCCAACTTTGGATGCTCTCAGGTGGTAATGTGGACTCCATCTTCTCATCCTTGTGTTCCTGCGACATTTTCCAGTGATCCTTTGACCAGGAGTAGAGGCCTCACTCTCTACTGCCCGTGCCTTCCTGCTTCCAGCAATCCTGCAACTGTTTCAGTGACCGTCCATACTTCAACTGGTGCATCTGACGGCACTTATCTGGCGTCAAGAAGGAGAGACCTGGGAATGACGGCGGAAGGCGACGCGGTCCCTTCCTAGCTTCCGTTACACTCGCATCAAGGTGCAATCTTCTTACTGTGAGCATAAGGAAAACCGTGCCCCACTTGAAGGAAATGGGCAGGTTTTTCCTTATGCTCACAGAAGATTTTCCCATGCTGCGATCCATCCGAACGGTCTTGCTGTGCAGCTTTACAATAAGTAATAGGAGCGAGATGGAGACATTTTATGATTCAATTACTCTGAATCTACACATCACTGAGAATGATAATAATACTCTACATGGCCCACAATCTATAAAGAATAATCGGGGCTGCATTTATTTTGAAACATTATTATCCTTTTAAGGAGGTGCCCTAAGACAGACACATCAAACTCAAATATAACTGAGACATGCATATACGATGATTCCCTCTAAGGAGGGCTACACCCATGACTGCCGTTGTCTGCAATATTGTTGTGTTGTACAGATCTGGAAAGAGGGATGAAATGTAAATAGTTTCCTGCTCTGCTGTGGCTGTTCTGATAAAGACTTCAGTGTCTAAATTATCTCTAGGACAGGATTAACCCACCTTAAAGGGATAGTAATGTTTCATAATAAAAGCAGCTCTAATTATTCATCATAGTATTTGGACTTTAGAGAGTGTTATTTCAATTCTGTCAGAGTTGTAGTTCAAGAGTAATTCAATGACAAAGTATCCCCCTCCCGCCCCTTTTACTGATGTAACACTGCTCAGCCAGAGCAGAAGGGAGGTGCCCAGGTAGACTGCAGAGAGGGACAATCTTCAATTAAGATAAGGGAAAAAGCTGAAAAGCTTGTCAAGGGGGACAGGGCTTTCATTGTTCTCATAGGAAGAAGATTGTCCCCTGCTGTTATCTGTCTGGTCTATGGCCTGCATTCCACATCTGAGAAGAGATGGCTTACACTAGGTAAAAGGGGCGGGAGGGGGAAACTTTGCTTGTGAATATCTCTCAAACCATAAAGATTTGAGAGATAAGACTTATATCGTTCTTCATGTTTTTTTAATGCCTACAAAATAAAATAAAGATAAAACAAAGTTTTACTATCCCTTAAACACTAAAGCTATTGGAGGCTACAGCTCCCATCATCTCCAACCAGCTAATAGCTGGAGAGAGCCAAAGGCTGCCAACCCATTCTTTAGAAGGCGATTGTAATCAAGCGGATCTAAAATGGAATTTGTATCTGCAGGGCTGCCCTGTAGTTAAAATGAGAGCCTGTTGGGGACAAGCAGTGAAAAATTGGTTACTAAATAAATGCCCCCTAGTGGTAAATAGAATCACACCTGTTTATTACAGAAGTAGACATAAGAGACATTCGCATGTTCAGTTCCCCCCTCCCTCCATTTCTCCTGACGTCAGCTCTCTGTTGACAGCAGGAGATCCCGGTCCGGGGACTAGCCGGCGACTCTGCAGAAAGGTGTACAAAGTGTGCCTGGTTTGCAAGCACACTTTGTAGACCATTCCAATGAAGTAGTTATCTTACAATACCGCAATTTCGGCTCTGCTGAAAACCTCCTTGTGTCGGCCGACTCGAATCTCCTGCTGTCAGCTTTACAGCTAAAATCAAGAGAGAGGGAACTTTAGATGTGAATATCTCTCATAACATAAAGGTTTGAGAGATAGGATTTGCTCCACACAATTTATTTTTTGAAACTCTACAAAACGAAGAATTTTTTATGGTACATTACTGTCCCTTTAAGCAGAAGAATAGCAAGCACTTTGCTAAAATTATACACAAGAAAAGTTGATTCTAAAAGATAGCTTCCTGTTACGATCTTAGTACATTTTGTAACACTGTGATATGAATTAAGTTTTTTTTTTTCAATGGCAGCATTGCTAATTGGTTTTAAGGTAAGCAGGGTGGGAATTGATTAGCTGTAACTGAAAGAAATTGCCTCTGCTTCATTCTCTCAAAGGAAAGAGAGGATGATTCACTTTGTGACAAATGAACTTCGCATTTAGCAAGAGAATAGATTTATTGCATGTGTCCTTGGGATGGTCATTGTGTGCGTTTATTTCACTTTGATAACATTTGGAATATGTAAGCTGTGATTTGTAGCATTGGTAAACAGATGACTGCATTCAGATACAACAAAATGAGCCTGAAACAACAAAATGAATACCCGTTTCTTGTGTTCTTGTGTTCAGAACATGAATAAAGGATGAAATCTGAGTACATTCATAAAGGGAAAGTTTGTAGCGTACAAAGGTGAAGGCGTGAGTAAATAACAGTATCATTAACACAGAGCATAACAAAGCTCATTACAGTTCTAATGGAGTTATATGCTTTTCTCCCCTGATCTATAACTTTACTATATTCATGTTTGTAACAATGCTTAGGTCCATATGCAGCAGGTAATAGTGGGACAATTCTGAAGCAAACCAACTTCACCAGAGGAAGCCAATAAAAATTCCCCAAATTGCGGATGATTTAAAAGGGGCTTTTAACTCCTCGAATGCTAAAAAAGTTTTGATATGCCCCCTATTGTTTAATTGGTTTACCAATAAATTGCTTCTATATATTATATACTAGTGTAAAAGCCCGTGTACACGGGCCAAGGTCAGGGTGATGTTAACCCTTTGAGTGCCAGAGGGGTACGCAACGCATTGCAAACTGCACTCAAAGGGTTAAGAGGCCGGTCCTGCTCTGCGTCCTGCCACCGACGCAGTCATGTACTGTAGAGACTGCCCAAAAGCACAGAATGCTTCCAGCACAGAATTCCCAGCATTTCGTGCTCCCAGCATTCTGTGCGTTCTGGCAGTCTCTACTGTTCATGACGGCAAATTATTATATAGGATATGTCCCACTGAGTTGATAAAGTTGAAAGCACCCTATTGTTCTTCCGAAATGTGACTCTATATAGTCTACATATGCAGGGCTCAAAATTTCCACTCGCCACTAGCCAATGGCGAGTGAAAATTCAGCCCTGGTGTGTAGAAATTCAGTGCTGGTGGGTATGTTATGGCTTGCAGTGGCGAGTAACTTTTCAGGTCTGGCTAGTAGTAGTGTTGAGCGAGCATGCTCGGCCGATGCTCGGATCGGCACGAGCATCGCTCTGCTCGGCACATGGCGGTACTCGTACGAGTACCGCATGTGCTCGCCCGCCATGTTCGTGTCTCCTCCCCGCACGTTTTGCGCCTGCTGCGCAGCCAATAAACGTGCAGGGAGGCTCTGACATCGGTGTAATGCCAGCAGCCATGTTGGCTGCTGGCATTACACTGATTGGCTGGCCAGAACCCGTGGTCAGGTGCTGTATAGCACCTGACCAGCGAGTTCGGCTCAGTCTGAGCCAGGGAGAGCTGAGGATAGGAAGGGAAAGGCAGTGTAGGGAGGAAAAAAACAAAAATTGTGAAAAAAAAAGAACCAAAAGTCCTTTTTAGGACTACTGTGTGTGGGGGCAGCAGGTTATTTGGTGTGGGGGGAAAAAAACAAACAAAAAAAAAAAAAATATATATATTCTGTGTAGTGTGCAAAGTTGCAGATTAGAGCACATTCTGTTTAGTGTGCACAGTTGCAGATTAGAGCACATTCTGTTTAGTGTGCAAAGTTGCAGATTAGAGCACATTCTGTTTAGTGTGCAAAGTTGCAGATTAGAGCACATTCTGTTTAGTGTGCAAAGTTGCAGATTAGAGCACATTCTGTTAAGTCTTCAAACTAAAATATCAAAGTCACGTATTCCATTCAGTGTGCGTCGCCGCAGTTTAGTAGCACATTCTGAGTACTGTGCAGAGTTGCAGAATAGGAAGAAATACTGTTAAGTCTTCAAACTAAAATATCAAAGTCACATATTCCATTCAGTGTGCTTCGCCGCAGTTTAGCAGCACATTCTGTGTACTGTGCAGAGTTGCAGAATAGGAAGAAATACTGTTAAGTCTTCAAACTAAAATATCAAAGTCACATATTCCATTCAGTGTGCTTCGCCGCAGTGTAGCAGCACATTCTGTGTACTGTGCAGAGTTGCAGAATAGGAAGAAATACTGTTAAGTCTTCAAACTAAAATATCAAAGTCACATATTCCATTCAGTGTGCTTCGCCGCAGTGTAGCAGCACATTCTGTGTACTGTGCAGAGTTGCAGAATAGGAAGAAATACTGTTAAGTTTTTAAAACTAAAATTTAAAAGTCACATATTCCATTCAGTGTGCTTCGCCGCAGTGTAGCAGCACATTCTGAGTACTGTGCAGAGTTGCAGAATAGGAAGAAATACTGTTAAGTCTTCAAACTAAAATATCAAAGTCACATATTCCATTCAGTGTGCTTCGCCGCAGTTTAGCAGCACATTCTGTGTACTGTGCAGAGTTGCAGAATAGGAAGAAATACTGTTAAGTCTTCAAACTAAAATATCAAAGTCACATATTCCATTCAGTGTGCTTCGCCGCAGTGTAGCAGCACATTCTGTGTACTGTGCAGAGTTGCAGAATAGGAAGAAATACTGTTAAGTCTTCAAACTAAAATATCAAAGTCACATATTCCATTCAGTGTGCTTCGCCGCAGTGTAGCAGCACATTCTGTGTACTGTGCAGAGTTGCAGAATAGGAAGAAATACTGTTAAGTTTTTAAAACTAAAATTTAAAAGTCACATATTCCATTCAGTGTGCTTCGCCGCAGTGTAGCAGCACATTCTGTGTACTGTGCACAGTTGCAGAATAGGAAGAAATACTGTTAAGTCTTCAAACTAAAATATCAAAGTCACATATTCCATTCAGTGTGTTTCAACGCCGTTTAACAGCCTATTCTGTGTACTCTGTACAGTTCCAGAATTATAAGAAATACTGTTAAGTTTTCAAACTCAAATATTAAAGTCACTTATTCCATTCAGTGTGTTTCAACGCCGTTTAACAGCCTATTCTGTGTACTCTGCAGAGTTGCAGAATAGTAAGAAATACTGTTAAGTTTTCAAACTCAAATATTAAAGTCACATATTCCATTCAGTGTGTTTCAACGCCGTTTAACAGCCTATTCTGTGTACTCTGCACAGTTGCAGAATAGGAAGAAATACTGTTAAGTTTTCAAACTCAAATATTAAAGTCACATATTCCATTCAGTGTCTTTCACCGCCGTTTAACAGCCTATTCTGTGTACTCTGCACAGTTGCAGAATAGGAAGAAATACTGTTAAGTTTTCAAACTCAAATATTAAAGTCACTTATTCCATTCAGTGTGTGTCACCGCAGTTTAGCAGCCTATTCTGTGTACTCTGTACAGTTCCAGAATTATAAGAAATACTGTTAAGTTTTCAAACTCAAATATTAAAGTCACATATTCCATTCAGTGTCTTTCACCGCCGTTTAACAGCCTATTCTGTGTACTCTGCAGAGTTGCAGAATAGTAAGAAATACTGTTAAGTTTTCAAACTCAAATATTAAAGTCACATATTCCATTCAGTGTGTTTCAACGCCGTTTAACAGCCTATTCTGTGTACTCTGCACAGTTGCAGAATAGGAAGAAATACTGTTAAGTTTTCAAACTCAAATATTAAAGTCACTTATTCCATTCAGTGTGTGTCACCGCAGTTTAGCAGCCTATTCTGTGTACTCTGCACAGTTGCAGAATAGGAAGAAATACTGTTAAGTTTTCAAACTCAAATATTAAAGTCACATATTCCATTCAGTGTCTTTCACCGCCGTTTAACAGCCTATTCTGTGTACTCTGTACAGTTCCAGAATTATAAGAAATACTGTTAAGTTTTCAAACTCAAATATTAAAGTCACATATTCCA
Organism: Rhinophrynus dorsalis; assembly: GCA_037306005.1. Taxonomy (NCBI): domain Eukaryota; kingdom Metazoa; phylum Chordata; class Amphibia; order Anura; family Rhinophrynidae; genus Rhinophrynus; species Rhinophrynus dorsalis. The sequence goes on from CM074725.1 coordinate 51,451,172, forward strand.
TTCAGTGTCTTTCACCGCCGTTTAACAGCCTATTCTGTGTACTCTGCAGAGTTGCAGAATAGTAAGAAATACTGTTAAGTTTTCAAACTCAAATATTAAAGTCACATATTCCATTCAGTGTGTTTCAACGCCGTTTAACAGCCTATTCTGTGTACTCTGCACAGTTGCAGAATAGGAAGAAATACTGTTAAGTTTTCAAACTCAAATATTAAAGTCACATATTCCATTCAGTGTCTTTCACCGCCGTTTAACAGCCTATTCTGTGTACTCTGCACAGTTGCAGAATAGGAAGAAATACTGTTAAGTTTTCAAACTCAAATATTAAAGTCACTTATTCCATTCAGTGTGTGTCACCGCAGTTTAGCAGCCTATTCTGTGTACTCTGCACAGTTGCAGAATAGGAAGAAATACTGTTAAGTTTTCAAACTCAAATATTAAAGTCACATATTCCATTCAGTGTGTTTCAACGCCGTTTAACAGCCTATTCTGTGTACTCTGCACAGTTGCAGAATAGGAAGAAATACTGTTAAGTTTTCAAACTCATATATATTAAAGTCATATATATCGTGTAAGATGAAGAAGGCGGGTAAAAAGGGACGGGGAAGTGGACGTGATCCTGAAAGTTCAGGGCGCGGGTCAGGACGCGGAGAAACTGTGCCTGGTGCCAGAGCACAAGAAAGAAAGACATCCACCATACCTAGCTTCATGTCTCATTTCACAGGGCGTCGCAGGACATCACTCTCGAGGTCCGACCAGTGCGAACAGGTGGTCGGTTGGATGACAGCTGATACTGCTTCCAGTCGGTTAAGCACCACCCTGTCTTCCACCAAGTCCACTCTCAGTAGCCAAGAGTCTGGTCAACATAATCCTCACTCTGATCATCCTTCCTCCCACCATACACGGTCTGGTCAAAGAAGTGATCCCACACTGGGATATAGTGATGAGCTCGTCTCATCACCAATCCTTCATTTGACCCTCTCTCCAAGCACGCTTGCAGAGGAACATGACATCTTGTGCCCTGATTCACAACCTCTAGAGGCTACCCAATCACAAGAAGATGACAGATGTGAACGGCATTTAAGGTCAAAGGAAGTAGTGGATGATGATGATGATGATGAGACACAGTTGCCATTAAATCAACCACTATTTCCGTCTCAAGACCTTGTTGAGGAGAATGTTATACAGTTGTCAATGACTGAGTATGTGGTGGGATCAAGACTTGAGGAGGATGATCAGAGTGAGGAAGTGGAGGAGGACTTGGTGGACGATGAGGTGACTGACCCCACCTGGGAAGGTGTAGAGCCGAGCGATGACAGCAGTCCTGAGGGTGAGCCATCTGCAGCACCGCAACAGGCTGGAAGAGGCAGTGGTGTGGCAACAGAAAGAAGGCGGACCGCACCAAACCGGCCCGCAAATGTTCCACGGAGCACCCCCTTGCGTAAATCTACCTTGCCAAAGGGTAGGTGTTCCGCGGTATGGCGTTTTTTTAAGGAAAGTGCGGACGACAAAAGAATTGTAGTTTGCAACCTGTGCCACACCAGAATGAGCCGAGGCATGAACACTAGAAACCTCACCACCACCAGCATGATCCGACACATGGCATCCAAGCACCGTAGTAAGTGGGAGGAACGCCTGGATCGCCCATCTGTGTCTGCAGGCCACACCACTGCCTCCTCTTCCCCTGTTTTCGGTGCCGGCCAATCGCCTGTCGAAGGCGCAGGCCCGCATACCTCCCGCCCTGCACCTGTACCATCTGAAGCACCATCAGCGACCACAACTACTTCCCTGTCCCAGCACAGCGTCCAAATGTCGTTACCCCAGGCATTTGAGCGCAAGAGAAAGTACCCAGCCACCCACCCACAGGCCATAGCACTAACCTCACACCTTTCAAAATTACTGGCCATCGAAATGCTGCCATTTAGGCTTGTGGACACTGAGTCCTTCCGCAGCCTGATGGCAGCAGCTGTCCCTCGGTACGCGGTCCCCAGCCGCCACTACTTTTCCCGGTGTGCCATCCCCGCATTACACCACCATGTGTCCCGTAACATCACCCGTGCCCTGACCAACGCAGTTACTGGGAAGGTCCACTTAACGACTGACACATGGACAAGTGCTTGTGGCCAGGGACGCTACATTTCCCTGACGGCACACTGGGTGAATGTCGTGGAGGCTGGGAGCGACTCGGACCCTGGGATGGCACGGGTGCTACCCACGCCGAGGATTGCGGGCCCTACCTCCATCAGGGTTTCCACCAGCACCTATGTTATTGGCTCCTCCTCCTCCGTTTCCACCTCCGAATTCTCTACACACACCGCCACTCCCCCATCAGCCAGTAGCTGGAAGCAGTGTAGCACTGCAGTGGGGAAGCGTCAACAGGCCGTGCTGAAGCTGATCTGCCTTGGGGACAAACAGCACACGGCCTCAGAGCTGTTGCAGGGGATTAGTCACCAGACCGAGCAGTGGCTCTCGCCACTCAACCTGCAACCAGGCATGGTTGTGTGTGATAATGGGCGTAACTTGGTGGCGGCTTTGGAGCTCGGCAAGCTCACACACGTACCATGCCTAGCGCATGTATTTAATTTAGTGGTGCAGCGATTTCTAAAAACCTACCCCAATGTGCATGATCTCTTGACCAAGGTGCGCCGCGTGTGTGCACATTTCCGTAAGTCATCTACAGCTTCGGCCGGCCTGTTGAAGCTGCAGCAGCGCTTACAATTGCCAGCTCACCGGCTGCTGTGTGACGTGAGCACGCGCTGGAACTCCACCTTCCACATGTTGGCCCGGCTTTGTGAGCAGCAGAGGGCAGTAGTGGAGTACCAGCTGTTACACGGTCGTCGCCTCTCCATTCAACTTCCTGTAATCAGAAGTGAGGAGTGGGAATGGATGTCAGACCTCTGCGAGGTTTTACGCAATTTTGAGGAATCGACACAGATGGTGAGCGGCGATAACGCTATTATCAGTGTAACCATCCCACTTCTGTGTCTACTGAAACGCTCGCTGCTCACAATTAAAACCGACGCTTTGCATGTGGAAGAGGTGGAAATGGGGGAGGAAGAGCTTACACAAGGTGATAGCCAGAGCACGCTCACTTCGTCTTCTCAGCGACAATTGGAGGAGGCGGAGGAGGAGGAGGAGGAGGAGGAGGAGGAGGAAGACACGGTTGCCTCCGCTACAGAGGGTAGCCATGGAACTTTAGTTCCATCTCTTCAGCGTGGGTGGGCAGAAGAGGAGGAAGAGGATGAGGATATTGAGAGTCAGCCTCCTGGTGAGGACAGCGAAATCTTGACTGTTGGTACTCTGGCACACATGGCTGACTTTATGTTAGGCTGCCTTTCCCGTGACCCACGCGTTGTACGCATTTTAGACAACACGGATTACTGGGTGTTCACCCTTCTGGACCCCCGCTACAAAGAGAATTTCTCATCTCTCATTCCTCCGGTGGAGAGGACAAGCAAAATGGTGCAATACCAGAAGGTTCTTGTTGAAAAATTGCTCCAAAATTTTCCATCTGACAACGCTGGCGGCAGAGTACGTGCTACCTTGGCCAACCGAGAAGGGGAGAAAAGGGGAGCACACAGCAGTTCCGACAAAGGCAGGGCAACACTCTCCAAGGCGTGGGACACCTTCATGACACCCCGCCAGCACCCTCACCCTGATGCGCAGCCTAGTGTCACAAGGAGGGAAAAGTTTTGGAAGATGGTGAAGGAGTACGTAGCAGACCGTGTCAGCGTCCTCAATGATCCCTCTGTGCCTTACAACTACTGGGTGTCCAAGCTGGACACGTGGTATGAACTGTCACTCTACGCCTTGGAGGTGCTGGCCTGCCCTGCCGCCAGCGTTCTGTCTGAGCGGGTATTTAGTGCTGCTGGTGGCATCATAACAGATAAGCGTATCCGCCTTTCCACCGACAATGCTGATAGGTTGACACTTATAAAAATGAACAAGGCCTGGATTTCCCCTGACTTCTCCACTCCACTGGAGGAAAGCCCCGGGGGAACATAAACTCACTTTATATATGTTATTTACAATGATGGGAATACTCTGTATTCCCATTCACCCCTTCCACCCAAAAAACGGGTATATGGTTGACTCTTAATCTTCTCATCCTCCTCCTCCTCTTCCATATGCCCTGTGCTATAATTTTTATATAGGGCCAGCTCACCAGCGGGCCCTGTGATATAATTTTTATATAGGGCCAGCTCACCAGCGGGCCCTGTTTGCCAATTTTTATATAGGTCAGCTCACCAGCGGGCCTTCTCATATAATGTTTTATAGCGTCAGCTCACTAGCGGGCCTTCGCATATAATGTTTAGGATGGTCAGCTCTGCAGCAGACCCTCACCCATAATGTTTTAGATGGTCAGCTCAGCGCACGTTTCCATCTTAATCATGGCCTCAGTTCTGAAAATCAAGGAAATTTTTGGGATAATTTGCCTCTGCGCACGTTTCCCTCTTAATCATGGCCTCACTTCAGAAAATCGATGAAATTTTTGGGAGAATTTGCAGATGATATACAAGTAAATATACAGCAAATACTGTTTGGTAACAATTTTTCGCCTAAAGTCGTTTTTATTTTCCTTTTTGTGTGTTTTACGGTCAGTCTGTAAAAATGGCGTACTACGGGCGAAAGATCGTTCCCAGCAGCGATGTTGGAGTCCAAGGTGCATCCAGACATCCTCCCTATGCTGTCCCTGAACCATTTCTGTAGTGTTTCCATCTTTTTCTGCCCTTTTCCTATGGACCAGGCACCCTCCCCTCATCAGAGCAGGGGGTGCCTGGTGTAATGCTCGAGTCCTCCCATTGACTTCAATGGGGCTCGGATGCTCGGCCGAGCACTCGAGCCTCAGGGGGTGCTCGGTCAGAGCACCCGAACATCCGAGCATTGGGGTGCTCGCTCATCACTAGCTAGTAGCAATGGATGTAAAATTATAAGTCCTGTACATATGTATGTGTAACTATTCACATGATATTTGGTTGTGCTTCAAGGATGCAGGGATTTTTTCAGTACTGTCAGAGTTGCAGATCAAGAGTAACTGAATGATAAAGTATCCCCCTCCCACCCCTTTTACTGATGTAACACTGTTCACCTCAGAGCAAAGACTGTCTGGATGGATTGCAGAGAGGGACAATCTTCAAGAGCATAAAGAAAAACCTGTCAAGGGGGGCAGGGTTTTCCTTATGCTCACAGTAAGAAGACTGTCCCTTGCTGTGAACTGTCCAGTCAAGAGACCAGATTCCACATCTGAGGGGAGGTGGCTTACATAGGTAAAAGGGGCAGGAGGGGGACACTTTATTATTTAATTACTCTTGAACTACAACTCTGACAGTATTGAAATAACACTCTCTATGGCCCAAATACTATGAAGATTAATTGTAGCTGCTGTTTTTGTGAACCATTACTATCCCTTTAAGGACTAAAAGGGTGTGCAACAACACATTTGCTTTGCACCGCAGCTCAAAGTTAATTGGCTGGGATGTGCATAAGCACATATCCCAACCAATGACTGTGAGGGAACTGGAACAGAGACTGCCCGTATATAAAGGCAGTCTCTGTTCAAATTCCCTCCGTGTGGAACAGACATCGGCCCTAAAGGGAAGGATGGGGGGTCTGTGCTGCACATCGATTTCTCCGCCTCCACAGCTTCCACCGCGCACACAGCGGTGGAGAAATAGGAAAGTATAATTTTATTTTGTAAACATTTGGGATCTTTATTTTGACAAAAGGGGAATCTTTTTATAAACTGGAGGCATCTTTGTGGATCATCACCCACATACTTTTACACAGTTTAACCCTTTGAGCCCAATAGAGGTACATTGCATACCCCTCTGGCACTCAAGGAGTTAAACTATTTATGAGTGTGCAGGTTATTTGAGGGGAACATTTATTTAGACTTTTCTTTTTCGTTATAGCAAGAAGACAGAAGAAAGAAGAGAAGACAGAAGATATTATATATATATATATATATATATATATATATATATATATATATAGAGAGAGAGAGAGAGAGAGAGAGAGAGAGAGAGAGAGAGAGAGAGAATGAATGAATATAGAAGGAGACATACAGTGGATAACAGGTAAGTGTTACACAGATAAGCTAACAGTCAGTGCTTGACAGTGTGTCAGGCACTGATCATTTGCTTTTTTCTTTGAAGTTCTCAATATTGCCTCTATTTAACAGCGTTTTGGGAACATAATGCACAAAATGGACTTTTGGCCACAAGACATTTTCTGTGACCTAACATTCATTGTGTAGGACAATGGAATACCGACGTACACATTTTCTTTTGTTGGTTGGTATCCATTTGGCCCTACCGGCTTTTTTAACGGCCTCAATTGAATCGAGCCCTTATTATCTTGAAACAAAAGGAAAATACATTCAGGAGGCCATTAATATTGTCTACCCATAGTATAGAAAGTGGGGGTTATTACCTGTCACCTTAAATTTAAACGCCACATTTGAAAACTTCATACAAAACTGCCTATGTGTCATGTTAGCCTAAAGACCAGCAAATACATAGTTTAGATGATATTCCCCTTATAGTTTTCCATATGTAACTAACATTAACCAAAGGAATTATACTTACACAAAGGGATAGAAAATTATTGAACATTTGTCCAGTCATCCATGTTGAAAAAATGCCCAGCTCTCAGTGCAGGATTGGGGAGCCTATCACGACACTCCTAAGTGGCTTCACAAGCCTTAAAAATGTACAGGTTTTTTTTTTTTTTTAATATTTTCACCATTATCTGAATTTCTCTGGTGCCTCTAAACTCAACTCTTTTCTTTCTATTGACAATTTCTTCTTTTAGACTACCACTGATGATCAAAAGCCAACCCCATGGAACAGAGCTGAGAGGGCTAGGTGCGATTTGAACTGACATTACCAGACTAGAAAAAAACGAGAGCAAAGAATTTCTTCATTTCCAAAGCAACATAATAAGCTTGTTAACGGGACATTATCATCAAAAACGGAAACGGTTTCATATCCATTAAAATATGCGCTCATAGTCAGAGGTTTTTTTTAGCTGTCTTTGCTGCAAACTTTCTAAAACCTTTCAAAGTAAAGGTGAAAAGTGGCTAAAAGTAACTACAGTTATGAAGCCTGTTTAAAAAAAGGAAAACCAAAAACATGATTAATTGTTTTAAGATTAGAACTGAGCCAGTTTAGTTGACTGAAAAACCTGTATCTTATTTATTTGTTTATCCCAGTCATGCCATATATTATTACATAGTAAATTAGGTTGAAAAAAAGATACATGTCCATCAAGTTTAAACTCTTGCCACAATATAACCCCAAAAATTAGAATTACACAATTGTTCCTGACCCCAAGATGGGGGGTTTGTCTATACCAGAACTTACTGTTTAACCTACTAATACATAATACAAATCTGTATGTTCCCTTCTGCAAGAAGCCCCCTGCCTCCTCAACCGAACACACAGTGCATGTATAAGCAAGTTCATCTCCCCCTTCTTTCTATTTGCCTCCGTCTCCCTTCAGTTCACCGATTCATCTCTCTCCCTCTCTTCCCCGTATTGCCTCCCCATCTCTGTTCCACAACAAAAAACAATCAGACCTTGTGGCTGGGCATCAGGACCCCTCCTGATGCCACCCAGCTACTGATCTCCAAGCTGATTCTGCTTAGAGATCACTAGAGGTGACGCAGGAGAGCTCCCTTGCTTCCATTCTACTCGAAGAACCAAGTGATAGGGACCAGGAACCAGACAGGACACAAAGAGGTAAAATGCAATACACCTCTATTAGTGCAACAAAAACAAAAGCATGATCCAGGAGCATAAACCAAAAGACACACCAGGGTCAGGAACCAAGACAGGTATTCAGCTGAACCGGAGTCAGGAAACCAGAAGTCTGCGATGTCAGGAACAAGCTGAGAGTCAGAAGCACAGAAGTCAGAGAGGTCTGGAACAAGCCAAGTGGTCTGGAACACAGCAAACAGTAACACAGGAAAATCCACGGCAGCAACAGGTCAAAAAACAAACATAAGGACAATGGGGAAGTGAGCCAAGCTGCTATAAATACCCTGAGAGAGTTGGCTGATAACAGTCAGGTGAGTAATCAGAGAAGTCAGCTGATTCAGCCTGAGTCAGAAACTCGGAAGACAGCAGCAGTGGATAGCAGAGCACTAGATTAGCTCAGACAGCAGAATCAATAGGCAGAATGGGAGCAGCTCAGAAAAACCTTGACACCCAGGTAGGAGTGGGCAGGCCTGGCAAACTTTCTCACGTCAGTGAGGAAAAGCCTCCCTTATTGATGTGAGGATTTCCCAATCCCGCCCACTTCTACCCGGGTACTCTGGGTAAAACGAAAGCAGAGGAGCTCTCTTTCTCCTGTGCGTCAGCTCTATTGATCTTCCAGCCAAATAATCTGAGAGATCAGTAGCTGGGAGGCATCAGGAGGGGTCCTGATGCCCTACCACGAGGTCTGACTTTTAATAAAATGTAACCTCACTGACACTCAAAGGGTTAAAAAATAAACAAGGTGCGATGCACTGACAAAGCAGTGCCACAGGCCTGCTAGTTTCTTCATAAATAAGAGGCATGAAGACAAAAATGAAAACAGAGATCAAATCTATTTTCTCCTCTTAACATACTACTCTACTAATCTCAGTTTTGTCCAATGAAGCACTACATAAACACAGGTAAATAACTCTCAGTGACCAAGCTATTGACACATCTGTTTTCAGGTATGAGTTACCCAGTCAATTGGATGACAGTGTGGTATACAAAGCATTGCTGAGTAGTGCACTGGAAACCTCTGTAAAGGATAATGTACTAGGAGGAACTGGAAAAATCCAATAAACTGCACTATTGAGGACAAAGAACCCCTTGAATTCTAATGAGGTCTCCAACGCATTGCTAGCTTTCAAGTGGCTATCCCTTTGAGTGCCAGAGGGGTAGGCAATGCGCTCCTAGGGTTAAAAGCCCCATTAAAATAAATGGGAATGTGTATATGTGCAGTTGGTTTACCCCACAATTATTCCAGTTCTTTTTTGTTCATTAGCCTCCTAGTAGCCATGTGATTAAAGCAGTGATTCCCCTGACTCACCAGGGGCAGACAAACAGGTCAGGTGTTAACCCATTAAGGACCAGCTTCATGACCGGCACTTAAGGACCACTGGGCTTTTTTGTTGTTGTTGTTGAATGGTAATCAGAGGTTCCTGAACGGCGTGCAGCCGTGCAGGAACCCCTGAATTCCATGGCATACATGTACATCATGGGTCATTATTGCACGTTTTGTACTTCCATAGTCCTTAAAGGGATAGTAATGTTTCATAATAAAAGCAGCTCTAATTAAACATCATAGTATTAGGACTTCGGAGAGTGTTATTTCAATTCTGTAAGAGTTGTAGTTCAAGAGTAATTCAATGACAAAGTATCCTTCTCCCGCCCCTTTTACTGATGTAACACTGTTCAGCCAGATCAGAAGGGAGGTGCCCAGGTAGACTGCAGAGAGGGACAATCTTCAATTAAAATAAGGGAAAAACCTGAAAAACTTTTCAAGGGGGGCAGGGCTTTCATTGTTCTCATAGGAAGAAGATTGTCCCCTGCTGTTATCTGTCTGGTCTGTGGACTACATTCAACATCTGAGAAGAGATGGCTTACACTAGGTAAAAGGGGCGGGAGGGGAAACTTTGCTTGTGAATATCTCCCAAACCATAAAGGTTTGAGAGATAAGACTTATATCGTTCTTCATGTTTTTTTAATGCCTACAAAATAAAATAAAGATAAAACGAAGTATTGCTATCCCTTTAAGGGGTTAAGAACTATCCTGATAAAGCACAGGAGAAGCAATCACAATGACTGAACCACTGATTACTCACCTGCTAACTTGTACTGTTGATGTACCCTGAGAGCTAATGTTGAGACACAAGGTTAATCTGTCAGTGCCAGAGAGTTATCCAACACATAACAACACAATAGGATGACTACATTTCCATTCTGCCATTCAGGGACAATGTGGTGACGAGAGTACTTCTCTCCAGCTCTAGAGCAGCTGTGTGGAGGGGTCAGTATATATCAATGAACATCAGTGCTCAAATTGCTCTTTATCTGGCACATCACAGAGTTCTAAAACTGGAGGGTGATGCCTGTTTTGGGCTACAAGAGAACATACATCACTCACAAAGACTTAGACAAGTATTACACTACAATATAATTGCACTGCAAATCCGGTTTGATGTCAAGACCAAGGCTCCGTCCTGCCTCTAGTGCTCAGAGCTCTGTCTGGAAGCCATTTTCTTGTAGCCCAGCAGAGGCATCACTTTGTGTCACAGTAGGCAGTGGGCAGTTCTGTTTTTAGTGTTTAGATTCTTTATTCAGGGACTTTGTATTGTCCTTGAATGGGGGCTGCCCGGGACATGGGACACACACGTAAATTCCAGGACTGTCCCTGTCAATCTGGGACATGTGGTCACCCTACAACACAGTTGGATACCTCTCTGGCACTCAATGGCCTGCACGTCTATGTTCGTACTGACTGGAGTTGAGAAATTCTGCCTGACAGCTACCTGGAGAGGCGGATATGTTCGCGTTTTCATAAAAGCATAACTTGTCCCATTCACTATTCATCATAAATCTCACTTGAAGGTCTCTAAAGTCATAACAGATATTGTGTGATTTCGATTGTAAGCCTACTAAAAATGGCAGTAGATTGTGAGCTGGAAAACTGTTAAAGCAGAACTACCATGCCCGAGTCAGTTACTCTATGCAGCTAAAGATAGCCCCAGACCACTTGAAAATATAAATCAAACTTCACATTACTGTTTCTATATTTAGAAATCTGACCCGTTATCCAGGGACCCAGCGCTCGTACACCTCCACCATCTTGCCAATTTTTACTCACTGCCAGTGGCGTAACAATAGGGGTCGCAGCGGTCACACCTGCAACCGGGCCTGTCACTCCAGGGGCCTAGCCGCCCCCTGCGACCCCCCTCGCCTGCAGCAGTAGCTTAGCTGATCTACCACTCGGCGTGCCGCTCTAGTAATACAGAGCGCCGGGAGATGATGACATCTCCCAGCCTCTGCATTACTAGAGCAGCGCGCGGGAGCTTCAGTTCTCAAGATCTGTGCCGAAGGAGGCACGGATCTGTCAAGACACTCCGCTAGACCACCAGGGACTGGAGGTAGGGGCAATGTGAAGATAAAGGGGAAACGTGGAGATAAAGGGGAAATGTGGAGATGAAGGGGCAATGTGAAGATGGAGGCATTGTGGAAGGGGAAATGTGGAGATGGGGGCATTGTGGAAGGGGCATTGTGGAGATGAAGGGGGCATTGTGGAAGATGCAATGTGGAGATGAAGGGGGGGCATTGTGGAGATGAAGGGGGCATTGTGGAGATGAAAGGGGCATTGTGGAAGGGGCAATGTGGAGATGAAGGGGGGCATTGTGGAGATGAAGGGGGCATTGTGGAAGGGGCAATGTGGATGAGGGGGCCAATGTGGTCGGGGGGGGGCCCATGGCAATTCTTGCACCAGGGCCCGGTGGCTTCTAGTTACGTCTCTGCTCACTGCGCATGTGTGTGTTGTATTTTGCAGTCAGTCAACTTTGACACACCAGCCCATCTTTTTTTGCTTCCTCGTGCACACTAGTGCGAGTGATGACAATTCCAATATAAGCGAAGCGACCACTTGCAACTTCGTTTGGCTCAAAACTAGTCCGCATATGCTACAATTGTATTGTGCTTATTTTTATAGTGAGAACGCTGTACATGAACGCGCTCGAACCTCACTGACATGACCTGGATGCGCAGGATTGAAGGAGCGCGCCAGGTCACCTGGTTTGACAGGGACTGGCGTCGGATTCTGGGGCAGGACGGACGATGGAAACACAAGCCCAGTGAGAGTGTCTTCTGCACCATACGGTGCACGGTGGTACAGCTTGATCCGATGGATACGTCATCAGGTACACAAATCATGTCTCTGTTTCTGCATTTACATGGATTTATAAACGAAATTAAACACCACAACTTACACAGTGGACAAAAGAGAAGGGATTAGGCCACGATTATAGAGAGGTGAAAATTCCGCTTTAACTTTGTTCTAGCAGTCTCCAGCAGTGACAGCGTTAAACGAGGTGCCATTAAAGATGTTCATTTTCTGTACGATCCATTCATTTAGCTGTCTGATCATCTCCCCTCCTGCAGCTGTAAAACTTCAATCTAGTCAGCAGGATTTCCCATCAACGATATGAAAGCCTCAACACCTACTGATTCTAATGACTGTCTCTGAAACCAAATAGGCTTCCAGCGTAGTAAGCTCACAACCTCACCTACATGATTAGCTGCAGAGACTTAACAAAATGCATTAAAGTATTATCAAACACAGTGTTATAAGCCAATAATTTGAAACCAGGTTTTTACCTGGGACAGTGAAAACAAAACGTGTGCTGGGAGCCCTTTTTGATTCCCATTACCATAAAGAGATAGTAATGCTAAATATGGAAAAAAACATATATTGCAGGACATATTGCCGGGGAACTATTTGACACACACACACACACACAGACACACACACACCTACACTGGAAATTGCTCCAGAGGGCTTTTTTGTTGCCTTCCTCTGGATGAACAGGGGTGTTATTGGCATGGGCTGGACTTGATGGACGCATGTCTTTTTTCAGCCTTATCTACTATGTTACTATGTTATATTATGCTACGTAAAATGAGGGTGCCCCTTTAATTCAAAAATTATTACAGCTCAAACCTGCATATTTTAGGTTTAGTACCTCCATGGGCTGAAATTTTATATTTAAAGGAGAAGTAAGCTTTTTAATGAACAACAATGTTATAGTACTTTTTATGCTGAGTAACACAACAGCATGTCCACAAAAAAGTTTTTTGCATTTAGAAGAGCTTAAAAAGCTGAGCTAAATGCAAAAAAAAGTATCTCTCAAACCGCTATGGTTTAAGAGATACAGGCGTTTAAATTTGATCCCTCCTATTGACAGCTGTAAAGCTGTCAGCAGGAGATCCGTGTCGGCCAACACGGAGGCTTTGAGCAGAGCCGCAATCTCATTATTTACCACGAATCCCTTCATTGGAATGGTCTAAAACATGTGCCTGGTTTTCAAGCACTCATTTTAGACCATTCCAATGAAGGGATTTGAGGTAAATAAGGAGATCGTGGCTCTGCTCAAGCGCCTCCGTGTCAGCAAAGATCTCCTGCTGACAGCTTCACAGCTGTCAATAGGAGAGATCAAACTTTAAACGCCTGTATTTCTTAAACCATAGTGGTTTGAGAGATACAGTTTTTTTTGCATTTAGCTCAGCTTTTTAAGCTCTTCTACAAGCAAAAACATTTTGTGGATATTACTAACACTTTAAAAGTTATACAGTTAAAACTTTTTCATGTTAAATGGCAATTTTCTATTGTGGTTACCAGGTGGTACTTCTCCTATGGCTTACTCTAGACAACCAAAATCAGTGACTCAAGCTCTTATTTTTTTTTAAATTAACAGTTTGATTTTAAAGTTGGAAGTCTGAGCTGTAATAATTTTTAAATGATACATTTTCCAGCAGTGGGAGTACCTTTGTTTTACTCTGCAAAAAAGTCCTATAACACAAAATATATTCCTAAAATGTTTACTGCTTATTTAACACTTCAATCTGGAGTGACCAGATCTCACCTTTAACCAGGGACACATATGAAAAATGCATACTGCAGGGCTGCTTTGACTTCAGTGCAGTCCAGAAATATGCCTATTTACTGTGTGTCCCTGGTTAAAGGTGAGGTCTGGTCACCATATCAATGACTGAAGGCAATATGCAGTGCATTTATTTGCTATTCATTACTCACTCCCTCTGCTCCTTAAAAAGGTTAATTGGGGCTTACAACCCTTTCAATATTCGGGAGGTCTCCAATGAATTCAAGAGGCAATCAAGAGTCTTAAATCTCCATTGAAATTGTTGGAAATGTAGGGAATTTTAATGTGTCCCAGAATAAGTCATGTAGCTTGGTGCTCTATGCATTGCCTCATGGGAGGACATAGCAACAAGTAAGTATAAAGGTTAAGAGTTGATGCTCTGCCTCCCTTGCCTGTTATGGTTCCATGTCCTTATACCCACCTTTATGAACAGCCTACAGCAGAGGTAGCCAACCTGAAAGTCTACAGCTCTACTGATGTAAGACATACTGGTCTGTAGTTGCCAGACTCCTCCCTTCTACTTTTTTGTGTGAAAAATGACTACATTTGCTCCTTTCAACCTTCTGGAACTACTCCTGTCAGTAGTGACCGATTGAATAATTCTGTTGCCAGAACACTCCTAAGTTATTTTAATAACTTTTGGTGTATGCCATCTGGTCACATTGGTTTATCTGTTTTTACCTTAGCGAGTTGAAGTAAAACATCTTCATCTGTAAATACGCAGGCTTCACGTCTCCATATTTCTTTTTTCTAACAGAGGTCCTTTTGCTTCCCCCTTCCTCTGTAAAAAAGGAACAGAAATATTAATTGAGGCAATAAGCTAGACCATTAACCTCATTGACATATCTTGCATCTTTTGTCTTCAGTCTATCTACTCTTTGTTTCATTTTTCTCCTTTCACTTATATATCTAAACATTTTTGGTTCCTCGTTTTTACTGACTGGCCAATTTTCTCCTCTGCGTGTGCAGTGGCACATCTAATAATGCATTTAGTTTTCTTCAGCCTAGTCTTGTACAGCTGCCTATCTTCCTCTGATTTCCTTTTTCTTTTTACCCTTACTGACAAATCTAACGCAAAGCTCTGTTGCCTTTAATAAAACACCTTTCAGATAATCACATTTCTTCTGGACGCCATCTAAAGATCCTCAGGCTGTTGAAGACTGACCTAAATATGTTTTCCTTTCAGCACAATCAGCGTCTCTAAAATCTAAAAGCTTTGTTTTAACATGTGCAACTCAGCCTCTGTCCTTATATTAACCCTTTGCAATGATTAGCGTACCCCTCTGGCACTCAAAGGGTTAGATCACAATGATGGATGACCACTGGAACACAAGCCCTCTCCTACAGTTACATCTGATACCAATAAATCGAGTATTGCTTCTTTCCTAGTTGGATCTTATTCTAATTAAATAGTAATACCAAGATAATACCAATACAATCCCTGTAAAGAATGTAAGATATCTCTACTCCTGGCTGAACCTACGGCTTTCTTTTTCCACTCTCACCTTTTACTGTCATCTTAGTTATTTCCTTCATCGGCAGTAGATGAACACCTCTGCTTGTCTAGTGGGTCTACAGATCACACCTATACAAGCAACCATCTTATTTCCATATTCTAAAGTTATACAAGCTTTCTCTGTGTTCTACTCCATACCATTAACCTTTAAGGTATTTTTCACATAAATGAAAACTCTTCTACCATTTCTGTCTTTTCTAAATAGTGAGTACTCTAGTATTACTCTAGTATTACTACACCCTCAGTCATTTTTGGGGGGAGGGACCAGATCCTGAGTGTCAATCACTCAAGTGCTTTTTTGTGGTGCATCTTCCACTTCCTCATTAGTAAGAAATACTGGGCTGCCCACACTATTACTTATACCTATCAGGTACAAAGTATCTTAACCATATCAAGTAATCAAATCAAGAAAATTGTGATAAGTCAATAGACAGTGTCGGTTCCATATATACTTTTCCCATTGATGTGCTAAAATAAAAATTACATTATTTACTTAGTTCAATAAACTGAACAATCAATACAGAAAATAAACCTTATATATCAATACCAGTTGACTATCAGTATTATTCTAAAAACTCCTAAATTAAACAAAAATTAAAAATCCTAAAATGCAACTATTATCATTAGAGAAAAATCATATATGGAATAATATAAACATATACAATGGGAATATGAATAATATGAACATACACTTATCTACAGCTATACACATAAATAGATACAATTAAAATATAATTAACTATATGTGCAAATAAAAAAGTAGGGGATAAAATACTTAAAAATTTAGAAAGAAATCTAGAAAAAAAGGAAATACTAGTGATGGACTGTTAAATATCTATATAATATGAAATATAATTAGTACTTCATACACAGACAGCCAAGTCAATCTCCAGGTTAAGACCATTAGGGTATTTAGGGAGCCATTTTTTCCAATTGCACCTTGTCCTGAGGAAGGCCAGCTGCGTCTGGCTGAAACGTTGATATGCACCAATAAACTTTATCTCACTTAGAAGTCATGTGAGTGCAGCACATCTTTTTGCAGATGCAACAAGATGTAACTTTATTAAGGTTAATATTTCGATCCTCACATGGCTTTTTATTAAGACCAGGCTTATATCCATGAACAAGACCTGAGAGTGCTGATTTCTCCAAGGATTGATTAATTAGTCAGATCGTGCACCCAGGCGCCTGCCCGATTTGTCGTGAGTTCGTCCTGCCACTGTTGTATTAAATATATATATATATATATATATATATATATATATATATATATATACACATACAACAAGAGTTGGCAGAGGCACTCTTATGAATTGTTAAACAAGCAAGATTATTGCTGCACGTCCCATATTATATATAACAAGTGTACTTAGCTGGGCTATAGTAGAAGAGACAGCACTCAACAATTCAGACATTGTTTCCAACCAAACATTTTCGGTCCTATGACGGACCTTCATCAGGAACAGCGATACCAATAGAGTAACTGATAGCACCACTCGAGGCAGCAGAGTAGGTGCTTAGATAGATGCAGCCACAGAGGAGCACACTACTGAGGCAAGTAGCGAGACAAGCTGCACTCTATCTTACAGAAGGCAACTAGGAGGCACAGAGTGTAGGTAGCACTGTAAGTGCTAAGCCAGGCAACAGTTAAGCGTAAGAGGCAAGTGCCCATGAGCGAGACTAAGTTGCAGTAGCTGCTCGGAGGCAAACAGAAGGCACCAAGTGGTGGTAACCTGCAAGCGACCAGCTGGTGGCTGAGCTACTTGGTAAAGGAGTACGCCCTGGATCGGCCTAGTGGTAGTCAGATAGGAGTGAGACACAAACGGAGTGTCAGTCAGACAGGCCATGGTCAGGAACCCGGATCGGGTAGTCAGCCACAGCAAGGGTCATTACGGAGCAGGTAGTGGGACAAGCCAGAGTCATACACGGATCAGGAAGTCAGCCACAGCCAAGGTCACAACTGGAGCAAGTAGTTAGACAAGCCAAGGATCGAACACCAGGAGACAACGTAAGCCAAGCAAGGGTCAGAGGAACAAACTAGATGAGCACAGGAACACCACGAAAGGGCAACAAGTCCTAGCCTCAGTGAGGTTTATAAAGCAGAAAAAGGAGGCGGGACCCAATTAGGCCCAACAGAATAGGCCCATAAACAGGCGTCCATGCCAGTGCCTGAAACATGACTATAACAATGAGGAAGTGGCCAGAGGTCATGCTGGCCAACAGCCATACAGAGGTAAGAGCACAGGCTCGCTTTAGGCTTCAAAGGGAGACTGTGATAGGTACATTGTGAGTGTGTTTTTGTCTTGTGATGCTATGGTTCTTTCATTCCCCTGTCTTTCCCTTGTGAGCACTGACTATGTTACACAAAATCTTAAAATATTGCTGTCTCATGTCTCTCTGCAGGATCATACCTATGCACATGATCTTTGAGATCCCATCTGAAGCACAGCCATGAGTCTGATTGGGAGACACACAGCAGCGTGTTAGATGTGTGACGACTAGCAGCAGCAAGTCTCCACCAGTAGTAAAGGCCATCAGCAGTCTAGCCCATATCATAGGCTTGCTACTTTGTGCATATAGAGCTTTCAGATACAATCACAAAAAGCTTCAAATAATGTTAAATAAATTACAGCTGGTGTTAAATAAACTGCCTCGGATTATAGACAATCACTTTTACCCCGCTTCTTGAAAGCTGTCTTTGTGTCTGCTGACAATGGCTCCAATTTAATTGATGCCTTGAGAATAGCAGATATGGTACCTTTACGTTGCTTTGCTCATGTCCGAAATCGAATTTTTACTTGATTACAATAAGAATCCGAAACTCTCAGAGAAATGCTAAATATTGCCCACAAAATACGTGCACATTTTAGGAGGACCTACAGTGCTCAGAATGCCTAATATTCCATAAAAGAGTGTAACCACCTCCCCAATCACCTGCTTAAAACTGAGGTACCTACCTGGTGGAATTCTACATTTTACAGGTGTGAGATGAGCATAACAAAGCAGGCAGCAAATATACTACACTTAACTGGAAAACTTCAGAGGGTCGCTCCTTTGTCGCCTGGATAATGACATCTAATAACAATTGATTTATGTGAAATGCTGAAATCGTTTGAGGATGCCACCTTGCTGGTTAGTTGTGCCAGTGAAGGAATCAGTAAGATACTTCCACTAATATAATTTCTAAAGAAAAATAATGAACAGCATGGCTGATGATTCTTACAATAATGAAAACAAAGATATGAACCAGCTGGTAAAAGACATGCTAGCATGCTTTGAGAGGATCCTCGCATTGTCACCATTAAAGTTTTAAACATAAAATGTCTGCTTAAAACAAAAAATGTCTGTTTTTTTTGCCAAGGCATGAGCAGCAGAATGTAGAGGAAATGGATTCTGTGAAAGAATATAAAGAAATTCTAGCAGGTTGAGTGGAAGGTTGCATACTTAAATAGTTACTATTTACTCTGCCAAGATGGCGCCTGTGAGAGAAATAAGGGGCAAAAAACAACTAGAAAGCATAGTGAAAAGGAAGTAAGCAAAAGGTTTATACATTCAGTAGCATCAGCAACAACATCACATCTGATTCTGTAAAAACATGAAAATAAACGCAATAGGTTGAGGAAAAGATTGCTTTGAGGAGGGTATGAGAGAGAGATAGGGTTGTCACCTTTTCTTAAAAAAAAAATACCGGCCATGGCATTCCCTCCATAGACTTAACATTGGACAGAAGCCAATTTTTTACCATCCTGCCGGTAAAATACGGGCTGGTGGCAACACTAGAGAGAGATAAACATAGGGACAAAACTACTAGAGAGCCTAGTGAAAAGGGAGAAAGCAAAATGATTATAACCTCAGCATCATCATCACTACCAAGAGCAACAACATCTCATTTGCAGAACATCATCATCACTGAAAGCAATTAATGTGTATGGGTGGTAGTCTAAAATTGGTGTTGGCACGTCTCTATGGGACTTGCTTCCAGATAATGGGTTGGTAACTGATGCGTATGTACACCATTTGTTTCCACTGAGTGGTCCCACTGCATATCTACTGGATAACTATGTCCTAGGTTGAAACAATGATCTGCTTGAATTATGGCAAACAAAACAGTGTATATGATAAGCATGGAAGGGTACTGCTCACCAGCAAGTGTTCAGTCAGAGCAGATTTTCAGTACAGTTGGTTATATTATGAATCACCGAAGGACATGCCTATCCAGCAGCACTTCCTCCCCTGAAGACTTGGTCCCCTGTTCTTTGTCTCCCATTCCTGTGGCAATGGAAACCTTTATATTATTTTTCCTAGTTTCCATTGTAACTATAACTATGTGTGACTCTTTTGCCAAGCTATGTTCATCAGTGCTAGGCTTCAATACCTTGTATGACATGCTGTTCCACAGATGTATCATCTCAGTATAGCAGTGTGTAGCCTGAGATCCAAAGACATTGGCACCAGCCCATCTGCACATATTTTGAGATAACATTATCTTGGAAAACATGGGGATTCTTCCCTGAGGCAATGCCTTGTAGTGGGGTGGTTAATGGATAAACTTGACTCTAGACAGGGCAATGCCTGGGGGCATTAGTGTTCAGTTAAAACCTATCTGGAGATTGTTGGAGGTAGTCCTGTTGGTGAGTTTAGCTGACAGGGATCTTTGGTAGACTCTGAAATGGTTGACACATATCTCCTGAGACAGTGTGTTGGTCCCAGATTGGTCACCTGACCCACTGCGGGATATTGAAGGCTGCTGTTGGGCCTGATCTAGGTACATGCCAACAGTGTGCGATTCCCTCTGTATGCCTAGGGAAAGTGTATGTCAGATGACTCAGGTACCCTATGGTTTGTTGTTTTTGAAATAAAATTCTGATTTGCATCTTCTCAGCCTGGTCTTCTTCATTTCATAATAATACACAATGGATCTCTAGTTTAGCACAGGTTTTTCACCAGAATCCCCTATTGTGTAGTTGGTTTCCTATTAAATTGCTCCACTTCTTGTTAGTACATTTTCCTCATTCATTCTGTAAAAAATAAAAGGATTAAAGAAGGGTTGGATTTACGCACACACTAATAAATGCATCTCAAATGATAGCCGACTTCAGACTTTCATTGTACCTAATTAGCACAATTTATACAGCTCTGTTGGTTACCTCCTAGCACAGCAATTTCCTCTCTTCCCAGTGGGATATAAGCTGTTCCTATACAGTAGACATTGGTGCAAAATACAGTGATTTCTTCTTTATGATTTCTGCACCATCCAGCCTCCATTCATTTATCAGCACAATATGCCTCTTAAGGCATTTCTAAAGGTTGGTTCCGGGATTTAAATTTTGAAGTTGTATAAAAAAATTAATTTACACCAGAAAGCAGTGTATTAGGTCTCTGCTGATGGTAGATATATGCTTGTACACTGTGCTAAATGACTACAATTAAAACTACATTTACATCCAGCAATTAAAATGTAAGATAAATAATTATTTATGTGGAAAGGCAAAGTATCTTTTATCATGTCATATATACAGATCTTTGATATTAAATTAACCATATGAATTCCAAAGGGTGTCCAATGTATTGCATTTATAGAGGAGGTACGTAAAGCCTCCTCACCAGGGGATTATTCAGATCTGTTCTCGGAGATTTAAAACATGGCAATGAGAAAGCAAAATATAGGGAGGAAAGAAAGCAACTGAGAGAGAAAGAGAAAGAAATATGATAGATAGATAGATAGATAGATAGATAGATAGATAGATAGATAGATAGACATAACTAGGTAGACAGATATATAGACAGATGGATTTGCATTTTCCTACAGGTGAAGGACTGATATGAACTTTATCATTGCTGACCTGTATGAAGATGTAACTGCATGAATAAAGGTCAACAATGATCATGTTCAAATCAACATACAAAAAGGAGATTGACAAAGAGAAAATGTCAACAGATGGAAACATCATGATGGAAACTGAGTGACAAATAAAACTGGGATAGCAAGCACTTGGAAAATGTAGTAGTATGGTCTTTAAGTCAAATTTGCCACTCGGCCTCAAGCAAAAACTTTTTGACCAATGTATCCTCCAAGTACTTATAGCTGTGAAACACAGATATTGAATGCCAAAGCCATACAAAAAGGAAAGTTATGCAGAGAAGTGTGAAACATCAAATTTTGAACATAACAAAAAGAGACTGAAAAAAGTGTATGGATTCATCAGCAAACAAAAGTTTATGACATCACTGAAAGAGTTAAGCGCCTAAAATGGAAATGGACAGGTCACTTAGCAAGGAGACCTGATGGTAGATGGACCGAACAAATTTTGGAATGGTTTCCACTTGATGCTAAGTGTCCATGATGAACAAAGAAGACAAGGTGGGTTGATGAAATTACCACATTTGTTGGTACAGAGCGGCAACAGGAAGCACAAGACTGAAACTGTTGGAAACATACTAAGGAGGCCTTCACCCTGTAGTGGATCAACAACGGCTGAAGATGATGATTCTATAGACAGATAGATTAGACAGACATAGACAGCTAGATTAGATAGACAGACATTCAGATACATAGAAAGATAGATAGATAGATAGATAGATAGATAGATAGATAGATAGATAGATAGATAGATAATTTTAGAGCTTTTTTTGGTCTCATCCATCTTAACCTCTTCAATGGTAGAGAAGTCTCCAAAGTGTTGCAAGCAATGTGTTAGAGACCTCTTTAGTATTCAAGGAGGCTGATATACTAAAGGAAATTGAAGCAATTATGGGGAAAATCAACTATGCCACAGGTTAAAAGAGCAATTTAAATTAATGGGGATTTGGAGAATTATTATTTGCTCTCTCTGGTGCATTTGGTTTGTTTTAAAATTGTCAAATTTTATTCACCCTCAAGAAATCCTGTTTAAGTGGATATGGTATAAAAAATATTTTTCATTTGTAGGATTTTCCTAAAAGATCATCCCTGCATGAATAACTATTATACATAGCCATGTCAATAAGGATATAAAGATCCTCTAAAACAAAATGTATTATGCAAAATCTGTTAGATTCAGGTACATTTGTGAGCAGTGCTGACACTCCCTAATATTCCTTTTTTAAAGGGATAGTAATGTTTCATAATAAAAGCAGCTCTAATTAATCATCATAGTATTTGGACTTTGGGGAGTGTTATTTGAATTCTGTCAGAGTTGTTGTTCAAGAGTAATTCAATGACAAAGTATCCCCTCCCGCCCCTTTTACTCATCCAGAGCAGAAGGGAGGTGCGCAGGTAGACTGCAGAGAGGGACAATCTTCAATTAAGATAAGGGAAAAACCTGAAAAACTTGTCAAAGGGGGCAGGGCTTTCATTGTTCTCATAGGAAGAAGATTGTCCCCTGCTGTTATCTGTCTGGTCTTACAACCAGATTCCACATCTGAGAAAAGATGGCTTACACTAGGTAAAAGGGGCGGGAAGGGAAACTTTGCTTGTGGATAAGACTTATCCTACAAAATAACATAAAGATAAAGCGAAGTATTACTATCCCTTTAAGTAGGAGAATTGTGTCATCATTCCCTGCAATCACATCTAGAAATAAATTGTAACATAAAATTCCTGTTCCTGTCAACTTTATAAGACCTGACTCACAAAAGTGACAGCAATTTCTACATATCGCCTGCTGCTCTTCCTTATTGTTTCGTCATTTGCATATGAAGCTTTTTGATTTTTAATTAGCATTCTCTTTTTCACAATTGGAAAATGTCACCTTTCTCTGAATTCTTTGTTGCTATATCAGAAGCCAATCAATTCCCGTCATACTTTGCATATTCATTCATGTCCTGATGTGAGTTATGTTGAGACAAAAGGAAACATATTTAATTCACTTCTTTGAAAACATTATTGGTTCGAAACCTTTCAAACTAGAAAATTGGAAATGTCATTGTGTAGATACATTGCCTAACAGCTCTGTTAGGGAAAATGGAAAAGAAACAGTAACCATAAAGAACTACAACACTCCATCAGGTTGAACTAGCACATTGGAGATATTATGTCATCAGGATATATAATTGGGTAAAACATAACTTTTATTAATAATAATAAATTAAAAGGTAAAAATATATGGAAGAAGTAATGAAATAAATAGAAAGAAATGCATTGTGTAACAGCTTTTGAAAAGAACATAAGGTGGGATAAACAACATATCTATTATTTAGCACACAAAAATCCTGAGCATTACATATAAATAACCTGTGGCTTACTATATATACTAAACAGAGGCGTTTAGCTACATTTGTTAGTTAGAAAATAACAACCCAAATGAACTGCTGTCACAGTATAAGAATTTGCCAAAATTACTGGTAACCAATGGTCACATTTCCTTGTACATAGAATATGAAGTAGTGGTCACCAAAAGGATGAAAGATATCAGCAGTGCTACCGTAACATATTACACCTGCCTAGTAATCAGTACTACATTGTATAGCAAAAGCCCAAAGCCAAATGCATATTGGTAATGGCAACAATCTTTTACTAATAGCTTAAATGATGTTGCTGAAAGTCGGTGAGATACTGAATACTGTATAATCAAAAAAGATAGCAAAACTGGATAATCAATTTCATGCTGATTGCAACCTGATGATAAAATGGGCTTGCCAAAATGTTTACCAATTACTGTACTAGTTCTAAAAAGAGCTATTGGGGCTATGCCTCGGTAAAGCATCAAATAAGCAAAAAAAGCATATAAACCGGAGCAGATTTAACTAAAGTTCAGATAGCCAAAAATCATTACCCCAGATTCCAACTCTGAAAAGAGCTATTGTGGCTGAAATTTGGACAATAACATATACTGAAAAAAACATAGTTTCTTATTATAGATTTAGCAGCTCGGAGATTTCCAATTACTACATTGTATTTGCATCAGAAAGAAAAGATCTGTTATTCAGTTAGTGTTTGAGATTGGCTAGCAATGTATATCTTTATTAGCAGCAAACCACATAGTCAGTTTTGACATTGAATATATGTTATACTTAGTATCATGTCATTGAGAAGTGAAATGTGACAACTGCAACATTGTATCAGACAGGCATACATCTGGTACCTATGAATGTTATTAGACAGATTTGTAGTCTGTCGAACATTATTATGGTTGCATGCAATGAAGAGATTATGATTGGTTAATCACATTCTATTCTCTGTAATGTGGTAGGTTCCGAATAATTGTGTTCCCTCCCTGAGGGTGGAGATTCTGGTTTAAAAAAGACTGTGCTGAAGGGAAATCTGATGTCTTTTTGAAGAAGCCACAAGGAAAACTCACATCAGGCTAAGGAAAATTTTGCTTTCCTTTCTCCATAATTTTCCCTTTTTAACACTTTTTTTTACAGTATGGTGTGTAACTATTACTCTGAATTCAGTGCAATCCTTTGATTGGGCTGGCATTAAAGGGATAGTAATGTTTCATAATAAAAGCAGCTCTAATTAATCATCATAGTATTTGGGCCATGGAGAGTGTTATTTCAGTTCTGTCAGAGTTGTAGTTCAAGGGTAGTTCAATGACAAAGTATGCTCCTCCCACCCCTTTTACTGATGTAACACTGTTCAGCCAGATCAGAAGGGAGGTGCCCAGGTAGACTGCAGAGAGGGACAAACTTCAATTAAGATAAGGGAAAAAGCTGAAAAGCTTGTCAAGGGGGGCAGGGATTTCATTGTTTTCATAGGAAGAAGATTGTCCCCTTCTGTTATCTGTCTGGTCTATGGACTGCATTCCACATCTGAGAAGAGATGGCTTATACTAGGTAAAAGGGGCGGGAGGGGAAACTTTGCTAGTGAATATCTCTTAAACCATAAAGGTTTGAGAGATAAGATTATATCGTTCTTCATATTTTTTTAATGCCTACAAAATAAAATAAAGATAAAACAAAGTATTACTATCCCTTTAGGCATTCTTTTTACATGGGCTGGTGAATGACAATATGTTTTCATTTTAGTCTGTCGCACTTTTTGTACCAGGATGTTTCACCACAACAGCTCTTTTTAGAGATGGTATCTAGGTTAATGATGTTTGGCTGTCTGGACTTTAGTTAAATCCACTCCATTTTATACTCTGTACTATACTTAGGTTGTAAGCTCTAGGGGGCAGGCACCTTTCATCCTAATGTATACTCACCTGGTGTTCCCATTATGATTGTCTATATAAGCACTTAATCACTGCACTTATTGTTCCCCTACAATACTAAATGTAAACTGTAATGTGCAAAGTAAACAGGTTGGCACTATATATAAATAAAAATATACATACATACATATTCTTTTGCTTACTTGAGACTTTACTGAGGCAGAGCCTCAATAGCCCTTTTTAGTGCGGGAATGGTAATTGTGTGGTCCTATTTTGACCTCTACATCATATTCCATTCAGAAGGAATTGTGACCATTGGTTACTAGTAATCTTGGCAGCTTCTTATGCTGTGACAGCAGCTCAGCCAGGTTGAGTGATGGATACCTTGTTTATCCCACCCTATGTTCTCTTGGCAAGCTGGATTTTGCCCTTGCAGTGAAATACACTTCTGTCTCTTTTGCTATTTCTTCCCTATATTTTTATCTTATAATTTCTTACTATTATTATTGATAGAAGTTATGTTTTACCCAGTTATATATCCTGATCACATGATAGCACCATTGTGCTAGTTACATTTTAAAGGGATAGTAATACTTCATTTTATCTTTATTTTATTTTGTAGGCATTAAAAAAAAACACGAAGAACGATATAAGTCTTATCTTTCAAACCTTTATGGTTTAAGAGATATTCACAAGCAAAGTTTCCCCCTCCCGCCCCTTTTACCTAGTGTAAGCCATATCTTCTCAGATGTGGAATCTGCTTGTAAGACCAGACAGATAACAGAAGGGGACAATCTTCTTTGTATGAAAACAATGAAAGCCCTTCCCCCCTTGACAAGTTTTTCAGCTTTTTCCCTTATCTTAACTGAAGATTGTCCCTCTCTGAAGTCTACCTGGGCATCTCCCTTCTGATCTGGCTGAACAGGGGGGGGGTATACTTTGCTTGTGAATATCTCATAAACCATAAAGGTTTGAGAGATAAGACTTATATCGTTCTTTATGTTTTTTTAATGCCTACAAAATGAAATAAAGATAAAACGAAGTTTTACTATCCCTTTAAGTGTACTAGTGCTTCAGGGTTATCTTTCCTTATCCATGTTCCTGTCAATTTCCCCTGTACCACCGCTATTTTTTTTTTGTTAACTTGGCTGATTGGGAAAAAAATAGCTCAAATGAATTGTGACAGTGTGCGCTAGGTTCCATTCCTTTTATAACAGCTCTTTTATGAAAGTGTGACAGTCATCATTTTGTCTTTTCTTTGTAGCTCTCTACCTCTAAGGATTGCATATATATCTATGTACACTTGTGTTCTTCTACATATCTGAAACAGATCAGAACAATAGGCGTGCTCACAGGGTGTGCCGGGTGTGCCTAGGCACACCCTAATCGGCCCCGTGCGCCCCGGCTTTTCAGAAGTTAAATGGCCGCTTCTGCATATTAATGCGGCTGCGGCACCGGCTTTATACCTTAGCCACTTGCCACGACTATCTGCTGCTGACTGCTGTGCTCAGGGAGACCAAGGGGGGCGGGACAAGCACTCGAGCTCAAACTCTGCAAAAGCCTGCATGAGCCTTCCGTCCTTCATTGCAGTGCTGAGAGGAAGTGATGTCACTTCCTTTCAGCGCTTGTTACATTGGTGGAAGGTGTCAGGGAGCGAACAGCGGGTGAGGAGGCTGCAGGCACTGGCACTGACTCGACTGTATGATGCATGAGTGAGTGTGTTAATGTTTAATGTGTGTGCGTGTGAAAGATAACTTACACCTAATCATTTATTTAACACACATATATATATATATATATATATATATATATATATATATATATATATATATATATATATATATATATACACACATGTGTGCATGCATGTGTGTGTTTGTGCTTTTGGGTGCACACCCTAATGCAATTGGCTGCGCACGCCTATGATAAGAACATTTGTTACCAGGAAAGATTCCAAAGATGTCAATGTTTCTATTACATTACCAGAATTCCATGCAACAAAATGCAAAGGATTTAGACTCCAGACCCATATGAAAACAAAGAGTTTATCTGGCAAAGCATTGCTTGTAAATGCATGAACCAAATAAACTACTCACACATAGCTGTTTCACCCTACTGTCCTCATTTGTATATTGTTACATGTAATGCAGTTGAAAATGTTTACATTTTTGTATCTTTCTTTAGATTTCTGATCAGTTTTAAAAGTAAATACAAACAAAAGTGTATTATGTTGATACAGTACTCTGTACCGCGGATGGAATCATCCAGCCTCCCATTGATGGAACCCAGTAGGTTGACTGACTCATGGGTTTACAGCCTCTGCTTTATTGTATAAGTTGTGCTCAAACAGCATAGCTAAATTTGGATTTAGAATATAAAAAATGACTGCACTTCCATGCTGTCAATGTACAATTTGTGAAAGCGACAGAACATTGTTGGGTTATGTTCCTTTGCTGTAGACAGGTTTTTATATCTAATTTGGACATGTAAATGTGCACATATGTTTCTTAACCAGGTACAGTATTTTGAACCATGGAAGGATTTTGTCAGTTTATTTACTTACCATAGAGTAATAGATTGTCATACCTCCCAACATTTTAAATTGCCAAAGAGGGACACTTATGTTTTAGGGGGTGTGGCTGGGGGTGTGACTGGTGGGTGGGGCATTACACAGGATTTTTAGGCTATTTCGTGACCTATTGACACCTCTTTGTGTAATCTAATAAGTGACTTATAACAAGACCAAGGTATTTTATTTACACAGACTAATGTATAAACACATATAGTGATGTTTAAACAAACATTAATCCCTTAATGACCGGCCGATCAGCGCGGTCAGTTAAGGACCACGGAGCATTTTTTTTTTTTGCTCCATCCGTTTCCGGACTCCCCGAATTGCGTGCAGCCGCGGGGGGAGCCCGGAATTCCATTAAAGTCATAGTACGTCATGGGTCGTTCAGTCAGATTTACCCATGATGTACTATGACCGTCAAGGGTCGTTAAGGGGTTAATGTGGGTTTTATTGCTGTGGAGCACACTGTCTGTTTTCCTAAAAAGAGGGACATCACAGTGGGAAAGAGGGACAGAGGGATTTGGGTCTCAAAGAGGGACTGTCCCACCTAAAGAGGGACACTTGGGAGGTATGGATTGTCTAGCATATAACCTCAAAATTATATTTATTAGCATGAGCCAACCAACCAGCCTCACAGTGATGAGACCCAGAACATCAAAACAGCTGTCTGTGGGTAGGTTGTTTGGTTTATGAATTTATAGCTCATACTTTGCTGGATCAACATCCTACCTGCATTGCAACTATCATAATTTTCAATATTTTGAGCTAGAAAAATATTCACTTTTTTAAGCATATACGGTATTTGCAAACACAGCATCCCAAGTCAAAGAATCCCTCAACCTTACTTCCCTTACTTTTGCCTTTGTCTTAATCAAGAGACTTTCTACTAGTCTTGATGGACAACAGTGAGTTTTTTTCTTTGCTATTTGAGTAAATGGTTCCTCAACTATTTTTTGTATTGACCTTGAATATATTTGATATATTTGCAAAGAGTAACATAGTAACATAGCAAATTAGGTTGAATAAAGACACAAGTCCATCAGGTTCAACCTTATCCTTATACCCCAGTAACTGAGAATTTTATAGCTTTCCTGCTACCAGTTCAGTTAGTCTTTATCAGACCTTCCTGATCTGCCTACTAATAAACATTATAACTCTGTATGTTCCCTTTTGAAAGAAATGTATCTAATCTTCTCTTAAATCAATCCATTGTATCTGCCATAACTACCTCCTTGGGCAATGAATTCCACAATTTAACAGACATTACAGTAAAAAAACCCTTCCTCTGCTGAAGTTTAAACCTCCTTTCCTCTAGTCTCAAGGGGTGTCCCCTGGTCACCTGATCAGGTCTTGGAATAAATAGCTCACCGCAGAGATCCTTGTATTGGCCTCTCATATACTTATATAATGTGATAAGGTCTCCCCTTAGTTGTCTCTTCTCCAGAGTAAACAAACCAAGTTTATCTAGTCGTTCCTCATATGTCAAGTCCTCCATTCCCTTAATTAATTTTGTTGCTCTTCGCTGTACCCTCTCTAGTTCTAGTCTATCCTTTTTCAGAACTGGTGCCCAAAATTGCACTGCATACTCAATGTGAGGTCTTACCATCGATTGGTATAATGGCAAAATAATGTTATCCACTTAGATGTCTCTTCTTTATGTTAACAATCCCATTTTAGCACTATATGCATCTTCACCCTTCTTATACATGATATTGCCCTATTGGCTTTTGCAGCAGATGAGTGACACAACACAACTGTGTTAAAACAGCATGGGTATTAACATGGGTTTAGAATCTACAAAATGACTGCATTGTGTGCTCTCATTTTTTTATTGTTTCATGCAACTCTGGAATGCACATGAAGCATTGTTAGCTGTGGATTTATTGCCAGAAACAGGTTTTCAGATATGATTCAAAATATAAATGCACAAACAATTATTGTATAGGTACTGTGGATGGATGTTGTCACTTTATTACCTCACCATAACCTGATTGTCTATCAGACTACATTTTACCAGATTTGCTATATAAAAATCAATCAATCAAACAAACAAATAAAATAAAAAAACAGCCAGCCAGCTTTGCATTAAGGAGTCATTATAAGTTGACAAGCTAGTATTTTTAAGACTGTCCATTGCTGGATAAATTGTGTTAAAGTAGAATGGATAAGCAAATGGAACAATGTTAATTTGGATTTACAATTTAATTAAAATATCTACGTAGTGTGCCCACATTTGTATCTTAACATTGTTAAATTTAAATTTTTTGCTGGTTCAAAGTTGTAAAAGAGGTTATTAATGTGGATGGATGTTTAAGAATGACTAGTGGAAGGATCGTTCTGTATTTTTGTCCAGATAGACAGTAACGGGAGCTGAGGAGGAGACACCCCGGATCGTTCCCTCCCTGCAACGGGAGCTCCAAGGATACCGGGTCTCCCTCAGCCATTGTTCTGGGACTTTCTCTCTCGATGCCGGATAGGCACCATCGGATGCACCGGTCGGAGGATGGCCGGACCAGGAGGAAACCCAAAATTCATTGAGCATGAACTGGAGCATATGCCTTAGGCTTAAAGAAATAATCTGTGGGTTGGCTTGTTGGTTTATATATTTATGGGCTGTGCGTTGTTGTATTAGTCGTGCTATAATGGAAAGGATAAAGTAAACCACCCATATTTATATGGGATTGGACTCTAAAAAGTTACTACACTATGTGCTCTCATTTGCATATTATTTCATTGCATACTGGGAGTGCCATGGAAATATTGTACATGTTGGATTCTTCACTAAGCAGAGGTTTTCTGACCTGGTTCAAATGCACATACTAATGTGTAATATAGCTAACAGTAACACATTTTATATGGTGGATGGGTGTTTTCACCCATATTTATGTAGGGGTAGAACTGAATAAGCGACTGTAGTATGTACTCCTGTTTGCATATTGTCTCATGAGTTATGGGAGTATGATAGAAACATTGTAGACAATTTTCTAGTCTGTTTGACAGAACTCTGTATGATGGGGGGATTTTGGTACTTTATTTACTCACCATTTAGCTCACATGTGCCAAACACAGAGAAGAAATAATCTGATTCTGCCAACAGGACAGTCCAGACAGGAAAAGCAAGGCAATCCCTCTCTAATTGAAATCAGTTAACACCAGATGTATGTTTCAGCCTCCTTGGGAGTAATCATTGAGGTGCAGCTGTACTCCAGTCACTTGTGAATAAGGGGTCCACATCTGGATTTCCCCAAAATCCTTAGGGAGAGCAAATTATATATTATTTGCATGTCCAAGATAATAGTTAGATATATATATATATATCATAGTTATTGTAGGACCTCATTCAACCAAGGGGACAATCTCTTTCATCTTACTTGTACTATATACAGAAAGGAAACATCCTGAAGCACAAGCAGTGATACTCAACTAGAATTGAGAAGGCTATATATGACTACATTCTACACATAGTACAATCTTTTTTTGCTCATGTGACATGCACAAAGAAGAAATAATTGGATACTGTTTCGATAACAGTATGGTCACAACATAATCTTTCTGGTCTATATCAGTGAGGTGCTGCCACTTGTGGGGGGGGGGGAATGGACCACATCAGGATTCCCCAAAAACCTTAGGGAGACCAAAGTAAAAAACTGTTTACAGTACCTATGAAACGTAATGGACAAAGATGCTCAAATAGGAACAAATTTGCCAGTATATACATATATAGGAGAAGTCAGAGATGCTCAGCAAGGCTCATGAGCTTGCAAGGGTATGCAAAAGCTCATTGGGACTGTGTTCTTGTGCCCAGGGTGCAATCTCTTTTAACTCACAAATGCCATACACAGAGAAGAAATATTCTGAAGCATATCATACAGGTACTGCCAAAATGACAGCCCAGCCACAAAATGCCAGACAATTCCTCTCTGAATAAGGGAAGCAATTAACATTTCAGTCTTTTTGGGCCTCATCATTCATGTGCAGCTAATCCCTCTGCAAGCTTGTGAGCAAGGGGTCCACTTCTGGATTCCCCCATTACCCTTAGGGTGACTAAACCTAAGAGCAATTTGCATATATATATATATATATATATATATATATATATATATATATATATAAAAGAAGTCACAGATGCTCAACTAGGCTCATGAGCTTGCAAGGGTATGCAGAAGTTCTCTAGGATTGTGTCCTCGTGCCCAGGCTGCAATCTCTTTTAGCTCACAAATGACAACCACAGAGAAGTAACATTCTGAAGCATATCATACAGGCCCTGTCAAAATGACAGTTCAACCACAAAAGCCCTCTCTGAACAAGGGAAGCGGCTAATTCTAGACATACATTTCAGCCTTGTTTGGCCTCATCTGTGAGTTGCAGCTGATCCCTCTATGCGCTTGTGAGCAAGGGGTCCACATCTGGATTCCCCCATTACTCTTTGGGTGACTAAGACCTAAGAGCAATTTGCATATTGATAGAAGAAGTCAGAGATGCTCAACTAGGCTCATGAGCTTGCAAGGGTATGCAAAAAGTTCTCTGGGACTGTGTCCTGGTGCTCAGAGTGCAATCTCTTTTAGGTCACAAACACCATACACAGAAAATAAATATTCTGAAGCATATTACACAGGTCCTGCCAAAATGACAATCCAGTCAATTCCTCTCTGAAATAGAGAAGCAGCTAATCCCAGACATACATTTCATTCTTGTTTGTGATGTACAATTGATCCCTCTACTCCCTTGTGAGGAAGGGGTCCACGTCTGGATTCCCCTATTACCCTTAGGGTGACCAACACTAAGAGCAATTTGTATGAGGACAGAAGAAGTCAGAGATGCTCAACTAGGCTCATGAGCTTGCAAGGGTATGCAAAAGTTCTCTAGGACTGTGTCCTGGTGCTCAGAGTACAATCTCTTTTAGGTCACAAATGCCATACACAGAAAACAAATATTCTGAAGCATATTATACAAGTCCTACCAAAATGACAGTCCAGTCAACTTCTCACAAACAAGGGAAGCAGCTAATCATGAGCTTGCAGGGGTATGCAAAAACTCACTGGGACTGTGTCCTCACACCCAAAGTACAATCTCACTTAGCTCACAAATGCCATACACAAAAAAATAAATATTCTGTATCATTTCAGGTCTTGCCAAAATGCCAGACAATTCCTGAAAAAACAAAGAAAGCAGATAACCCCAGACATGCAGCTCACCCTTGTTGGGCCTCACCCATTAGGTACAGCTGATCCCTCTAGAAGCTTGTGAGCTAGGTGTAACGGACCCTAGGCCGTTACTATGGAGGTTCACTTGGTTCACAAAAAAGACCTGACTTTCACCAAAGTGGCCAAAATGCAGAGGCTCCACTGAGTCTGAGTTCCCATTGTTTCCATGTTTACCCCTGTCCCTTATCCATGAAGTTCAGCCCTTTGTGACATTGTGTGCCCATTGTTGCTAAATTTAATCATGTTAATTTAATTATAGAATGTTTTGTGCCCTTTTGTTAACTGTTTGACTTGATGCAATTAACTCTGCTTAAAAGAGCTGAATTCAGCCAAAATAAAGTGTGTTCAGTTTTGGAACCTGACTGGCGTGCTGTGTTGTTCGTTTGGGGTGGTATCAAGGGTCTTCTTTTGACCCCCATCCTGGGATAGCTGGAGTGGAGCACTGGAGACATCACCCTTCCCTGGCGGCCCCTGCAAGAGAGAGACCCGGCATAGCAGGCTAAGTCAATCTGAGGACTTAGGATCCTGTTACACTGGTGGCAAGTGACGGGATCTTACTTTTTCAAAGAGAACTGCAACTGGGACCAGCATCCAGGGGGAGATACAGCCACAGGCTTGACCCCGGTCCCAGCAACATAACGGAGGCCAGCCCAGCAGGGGGACCATCTTGCTCGCCATTCTGAGGGATACGGAACACTGTTGGAAGTCAAGGGGGTGCGATGGCCGATGTTTACAGGCAGCGCTCGGTGGCTGAGCTCCAAATTATGGCAGAGGAACACGGACGAGACGCCAGGGGACTGAAAAAAGGTGAACTAATAAATCTCCTCCAAGCTATGGATGAGGAGATCGTGGATCAGGCCAGGGTTACAGATTTGCCCCAGGATGATTCCTACAATAACCCTTCCAATGCGGTAGGATCTCCGCCACCGATTCAGCCCGTGCCAGCTACCTCAAATATTGTGAATCAGTGGGTGGCCAACAGATTGGCGCTGGCCGGTCCAGACCCATCGCCTGACTTTAGGATAAGGACAATTCTTGCTGTGGAAAAGGAGTACCTGGAGGAGTTATCCCAAAATCGTTCAGGGCCCCCCAGTCACAGCAATGACTCCAGAATGGACTCATCGGATCACCACCGTCGCCTCCCCCATCAACTATTTAAAACTTTTGACGATGCAGGAGGGGACATTGATGGGTTTTTAAGGGACTTTGAGCGACAATGCCAAGTGATCCAGGTTAATCGCCAGGACTGGGTCCCAATCCTAGCAGGCAAGCTCACGGGGAGGGCTGCGGATGCATACCGTGCCATACCAGATGCTTGGATTACCGATTACCCCGAGGTAAAGCGAAGACTGCTCCAAAGGTATGCATTGACCCCTGATGCATACCGGAGGCAATTCAGGGAAGGAAGCCGCCAACCTAAAGAAACCCACACGGAGTGGGTATACAAAATGGAGCGGGCATGCCGTAGCTGGTTGCAAGGGGCAGGGGCCAGGACCTGGGAAGACTGTTGTCAGCAAATTCTGTTGGAACAATTTTTCTATCAAGTTACCCCGGAGGTGCGGGATTGGGTCCATGATCAAGCACCCCGCACGGTTACCACGGCCGCAGAATTGGCCGACAAATTTGAAGAATCTAGACGGCGAAGCCCTCGAGGAAACACCCTTCTGGGGACCCCGGGATCAAGTAGTACCCGCTCGGCCGGAACCCCAGCTCCTGACACTCGGACGGCTATATCGGTTCCCACACGGGACACAAGTTACTTCCAGCCTCGGTCCAACTCCAATCCTCGGTGCTATCAATGCCAGCAGTATGGTCACCTGCGTCCCAACTGCCCCCAGAACCGGACTGTGCAAAGACCCCCGGGTGGTTCTTCCAGGTGGAACTCTCAGCCCTCCCAAATGAGAGGGGCTCCCAGACCAATTCACTGTGTCAGTGAAGCAGTGGACACCGAGTCAGTTTGGCCTTCTCCCCAGGAAGTTGTGCGGGGCCCCACAGATCGGTCACCATGGGGCTATTACCATGAAGTTGCCCTCGCTCGGGAGGGGCCCTCCGACAATAGAAGCCATCATATGCAGCCCATTAAAGTGGATGGCTATCCCACGGAAGGACTAAGGGATTCCGGGGCCACACTCACCTTGGTGCAACCCGGATGCTTATTACCCCGCCACCGCACGGACCAGGTTGTGGAAGTCCGCGTAGCGGGTGGGAAAATATATCGCTTACCTATGGCCCGAGTACACCTGGACTGGGGTAGTGGACAAGGATACAAAAATGTTGGGGTGATGCCTGGATTGCCGGCGGATGTACTCTTGGGCAACGACTTGGGCCGGTTGGAGAGCCAATTTACCGACCCACGACCGGAGGATTGCCAGGCCGTCACCCGCTCACAAACCAGACAAGTAGTGGTAAGCCCCCCGACTACTCCACCTAGCCCCAGACCCGATGACCGGCCCTTCCAGTGGGTTCCCCCAGACGAGTTCCGGACGGCCCTACAGACAGATCCCACACTACAGGGGTACAGGGAACAGGCCGACACGGGGAGGACTGGCCCTAATGGGGAAGTTTTTAGCTGGGACAATGGACTGTTATATAGGCAGACTAGGTCCATGGGACAGGGACAGACAGAGGTTCTCAAAAAACAATTACTTGTCCCTGCGGCTCACCGAGCCGCCTTGCTGTCACTGGCTCATGAGGTGCCACTGGCCGGTCACCTCGGAGCCAAGCGTACAGAACAGCGGCTCACCAGAGCTTTTTACTGGCCCCAACTGTCTAAAAATGTTAGCACGTTCTGCCGGACCTGTGACCTTTGTCAGCGGGTCGGCAAGCGTGGAGACCGCCCCCGGGCACCTTTACAGTCTCTTCCCATCATCGGGGTTCCTTTCCAGCGCGTGGCTGTGGATATTGTGGGACCCTTGGCCAGGTGCAGCCGCTCGGGGAAAAAATTCATACTAACAGTAGTGGACTTCGCCACTCGGTACCCTGAGGCAGTTGCCCTGGCCAACATCACCGCAGAATCTGTAGCAGATGCACTGATTAAAATCTTCACCCGGGTTGGGTTCCCCCAGGAGATATTATCAGATCAGGGCACTCAGTTCACGTCTGAATTACTGCAGCAGGTATGGAAGTTGTGCGGAGTTAAAGCACTCCACACCACACCATACCATCCCCAGACTAATGGGCTTTGCGAACGGTTCAATGGAACCCTGAAGCAAATGCTCAGAGCCTTTACGGACTCCCACCGAGATTGGGAGCAGTATCTGCCTCATCTCCTCTTTGCCTACCGAGAGGTGCCACAGGAGTCCACGGGCTTTTCTCCCTTTGAACTACTCTTTGGGAGACGAGTTCGAGGACCCCTGAATATCCTCCGGGAATACTGGGAAGGGAAGTGTGAGGCAGAGGAAACTCCCGCAGTAACATATGTGTTGGGGCTCCGGGAGCGCTTGGAGACTCTGATGGGCATGGCCCGACAGAACCTCCAAACCGCCCAGACCCGCCAGCAACAGTACTACAATAGGCAAACCCAGGACAGGGAATTTATCGTAGGGCAGAAGGTACTGGCCCTGCGGCCGGTCCGCCAAAATAAACTTAAGACAGCCTGGGAAGGTCCCTACCAGATAGTAGATCGTCAAGGGGAAACCACCTACCTAATAGCCAAGGGACCCCAGTTGAAGGACAGGCAGGTCTGTCACATTAATGCTCTGAAAGCATATGAGGAGCGGCCTGAGGAGATTCTGGCCATATGCACCTTGGCCAGTCAGGAAACTGAAGATAGGGAATTGCCGGACTTATTAGCGGACACCCACAGTACGGTTCCACTCAGCCCGGTGCCCCTAGGGGCCCATCTTACCCCGGAGCAGCGGGTACAACTGCACAGTATTGTCACCCGGTGGCCCAATCTCTTCTCGGCTTTACCGGGTCGCACAACCCTAACAGAGCATAAGGTGGAAACCTTAACACAGACACTGCTCCGGCAACCCGCTTACCGGGTACCCGAGGCTGTCAAAGCCTCTATTCAGAAGGAACTTAGGGAAATGCAGGACCTAGGAGTCATTGAGGAGTCAGACAGTCCTTGGGCTTCTCCGGTAGTCCTGGTCCCCAAAAAGGATGGCACCACACGTTTCTGTGTGGACTACCGGCGACTCAATGACAAGACAGTAACCAACGCTTATCCCATGCCCCGGGTAGACGACCTCCTGGATAAACTTGCTGGAGCTCGCTTCGTCACCACCCTAGACTTAAGCAAAGGGTACTGGCAAATTCCCATGGCTCCGGAGGCAGTGGCCAAATCTGCCTTCATCACCCCATTTGGCCTGTACCAATTCACGGTCATGCCATTCGGGATGAGGAATGCGCCCGCCACCTTCCAAAGGCTGGTGGATCACTTGCTGACGGGGGCACAGGAATTTGCTTGCGCTTATCTAGATGATATAGCGATCTTTAGTGAGTCCTGGGAGGAGCACTTGTTGCATGTGGAGGCAATCTTGGGGCGCATACAGCAGGCAGGGTTGACCATACGGCCCGACAAATGTCAGTTTGGGATGGGGGAGGTTCAATATCTTGGCCACAGGGTAGGTAGCGGGTGTCAACTGGCCTCAGCCCCAGACCAAAAAACAGGTCCTCGCGTTCCTGGGAACCTCGGGCTACTACCGTCGGTTTGTCCCCAGGTACAGTGACCTGGCGAAACCCCTGACTGATCTCACCAAAAAAGCCCTGCCCCGGGTAGTAAATTGGACCCCTGACTGCACCCAAGCATTCGAAGCCCTCAAGACTGCGCTAGGCAAAGGTCCTGTCCTCACTGCTCCCAACTTTAACCAACCCTTTCTGGTCCATACAGATGCCTCAAACGTTGGGTTGGGAGCAGTGCTAAGTCAAATGGACGCCACAGGGGCTGAGCATCCTATCGCATTTCAAAGTCGCAAGCTCCTGGACCGAGAAGTGGGATACTCCGCCATTGAAAAAGAATGTTTGGCACTAGTTTGGGCTATAAAGCGGTTTCAGCCCTACCTATATGGCCGAGAATTCACAGTACTCACGGACCATAACCCCCTTGTATGGCTGAATAGAACATCTGGGGATAATGGGCGCTTGCTGCGATGGAGTTTAGCTTTACAGCCCTACACTTTCACGGTTCAATACCGGTCTGGCAAACAGAACAGCAACGCTGACGGATTATCACGTCAGGAGGACATCTAAACAGCTAGGAGTACTACGGGGTTTTTCCAGATTGGAAATCCCAAGCCCTTCTCTGAAAACGGAGTGAAGGACTTGGATGCCCGAAAGGGGGGGTGATGTAACGGACCCTAGGCCGTTACTATGGAGGTTCACTTGGTTCACAAAAAAGACCTGACTTTCACCAAAGTGGCCAAAATGCAGAGGCTCCACTGAGTCTGAGTTCCCATTGTTTCCATGTTTACCCCTGTCCCTTATCCATGAAGTTCAGCCCTTTGTGACATTGTGTGCCCATTGTTGCTAAATTTAATCATGTTAATTTAATTATAGAATGTTTTGTGCCCTTTTGTTAACTGTTTGACTTGATGCAATTAACTCTGCTTAAAAGAGCTGAATTCAGCCAAAATAAAGTGTGTTCAGTTTTGGAACCTGACTGGCGTGCTGTGTTGTTCGTTTGGGGTGGTATCAAGGGTCTTCTTTTGACCCCCATCCTGGGATAGCTGGAGTGGAGCACTGGAGACATCACCCTTCCCTGGCGGCCCCTGCAAGAGAGAGACCCGGCATAGCAGGCTAAGTCAATCTGAGGACTTAGGATCCTGTTACACTAGGGGTCCACATCTGGATTCCGCCATTACCCTTAGGGTGACTAACCCTAAGAGCAATTTGCATATAGATAGAAGAAGTCAGAGATGCTCAACTAGGCTCATGAGCTTGCAAGTGTATGCAAACACTCACTGGGACTGTGTCCTTACGCCCAGGGTGCAATCTTGCATCCAGGGTGCAAATTGCGCTAAGGGTAAGTCACCCAAAGGGTAATGGGGGAATCCAGACGTGGACCCCTTGCTCACAAGCAAGTCTAAAATGTATGTCTGGGTGCTTGATGCTTGTCATGGCATGCTTCAGAGCATTTTATCTCTGCATATGGTATTTGTGAGCTAAAAGAGCACTCTGGGTGTGAGAGCCCAGTCCTAGTAAGCTTTTGCATACTCTTGCAAGCTTATGAACCTAGTTGAGCATCTCTGCCAATATATATATCAGGTGCTATCTTAACAGTTACTGCACTGTGTGCTTTTATTTGCATATTGTTTTAGATTTCCAGGAATCCTGGGAAAACATTATATATCTTGAATTATCTGCTAGGGACAGATTTTCTGATCTGGTTCAGAAATGTAAAGATGCACAGAAACACTTATAGATACTGTAGTGTTGAGAGATGTATAACTTCCTGCTCACCAGTGATTTAAAAAACAAAAAAATTAACACATGCCCACCAATATAGATCAAACATAAGTGTCTTGTTCTAAGGTATAATGGTTTCCCAAATCATGTATTTTGCTTCTATGCATCATTGTAGAGAGAAAATATCCATATCAGATTAGCCTTGCCCACAAAACCCAACTCCTAAATAACCAACATTTACTTTGCACAAGATAAACCACACATTCCCAAAGATACATTTTGACCAATACAAAGCAATGTGCACATGATTCCCTCTAAATGGTATGGAGAGCAAGGGTCCATGCTTAGGATACCATCTAACATAGGGAGACTGGAAAACCGAAATGTGTGATGAACACACACTGAGATCAAACTAAATTAAGTGCTTTGTTGTAAGTAATAGTTGCCTCTCAGATTTTGCTTGTCTTGTTTTTCACTCATATATACCACTGCTGAGATAAATTTCCATATCCATGCAAGCCCAATCTAATGTAGACATGGCAATGTTCTCTCTGCAATGGCAGATGAGAGTGAAGAATATGACTTGAACAGCACCTGAGAGGCCTTTATCACTTATAGCAAAATAACTTAATTTGGTTTGGTCTCTGTGTAGGCTTGTCACACTTTTTGTTAGTAGGTCTCCCTAAGTTGGAATGGTATCCCAGGCATGGACCCTTACTCTCCCTTTGCCTAGAGGGGATTAGCTACCCTCCATCAATAAGGTTCATATAGGCAAAAGTTGCATGTTGATGTGTGCTGGTTCTTTTGTGCAGAGCCTTTTCCTGATATTTTGGAGTTGATCTGTCTGTGGGTGCGGCCACTTGGGTATGAATATAGAGATGTTCTATCTGCAAGGGCACATGGGAGTAAAAACTAGACTTGTGCACGGGCAAAATTTTCGGTAAAATTCGAATTCGGACAAATTTTTTTTTCTAATTCGGATGATCCTAATTTCGGACCGGGCCTATTCGATTCGGACGAAATTCTGATCCATTCCGAATTATTCGACCGAATTTAACATGGGTTAAATTATAGCAGTGCGCCTCCGTGCACGCTGCTATCATTATTTGCAGACAGGGTGTGCATTTAGAAAA
The DNA here is from genome assembly GCA_037306005.1 of Rhinophrynus dorsalis. Lineage (NCBI taxonomy): Eukaryota > Metazoa > Chordata > Amphibia > Anura > Rhinophrynidae > Rhinophrynus > Rhinophrynus dorsalis. The sequence continues at coordinate 51,491,681 of CM074725.1, forward strand.
AGATCCATCCCAAAAACGGACATTGTCATACATTGAAAGTCTGTGCATGCCTCTACTCTAGCATGGGATGCCAGTCACAATGCAAACGTCGAACATCGAAAACCCATGCCTGTCATTCAATTTAGCATGTTCGAACATCGAAACCCCATGCCTGTCATTCAGTTTATCATGTTCGAACATCGAAACCCCATGCCTGTCCTTCAATCTAGCATATGTTCTAACATCGAAACCTCATGCCTGTCATTCAATTTAGCATATGCTCGACATCGAAAACCCATGCCTGTCACATCCTACTCAACATAAGTGGTCGACTCGAATATGGACAAACTACATGTCACATTCTATGTTAGTACATGGGTAAAGATTAAGGTTTCATTTTCTGGTACCAGCCTCCTACCCTACTGTCCCTCTTTAGTACCCAAATTCCTCTCTCTCGTTTTCCTATCCTAATTTCCCCTCATATCAGATAACTCTATGTGTATATACATTGTAGAGTTTCATACTACATCAAGAATAAACATCAATGATTGTAATGTGATAGATGTAATGTGTTAACCCTTTGAGTGCCAGAGTGGTACGCAATGCATTGCAAAGCAATACGTTGCATACCACTCTGGCATTCAAAGGGTTAAAAAGAAAAATTGAGACATTCTGTTGTGAACAAACTGCAACACAGGAGAGAAATAAAAAAAATGCTTGACATCTATACTGAAGAGGGGTCCACAGCATTGTCTTAGTATAGCAATATCACCGTTTTCCGTGAGTGTGCAATACAGGGCTCTACGGTAATTGCTGGGCATTTCCCAATGTCATAATCAGGGGATGATGGGAGTTGTATTCTAACTACTGTTAGGAAACACATAAGTGATGCACATTCATCTCCCACCTAGAAATTATTTACACACGAGGCAACTCCCCCAAGTAATACCTAGCCCCTTTCCAAGTGAAAGGACTTCCAGAAAGGCTTCAGATCTCTTAGTGACTCACCTGTTATTGCCAGTCAGCGGGACCCGGAGAGTAGGAGGGGGTGATGCTATGGCTGCACGGCACGGTGCTCTTAGTTGGTCACTTGTCGCAATGTTGAAGCTCAGCCCGGCCAGCACCTTCTGGGTGGAGACACCTCACAGCAATCCTGTTCAGGACACATCATGCACTGTTGTGCACTCATACTAGGGATCCCAAATGTTTAGACTCATTTTGTACAGGGGGCACCCTCCTGTATTTGTAAAACCTCTCTAGCAAATCTGGGATGGTAGACCTATTTACTCAAGTCTTGACTTTAGGTGGGCGATAAACAATACAAAATAGGCATAATGTTTCACTATCACATAATTCACGTCACTGAAGCAGCCAGCAGGCATCACCACTGAGTGAGCATAGGGCTGCCCGGCTGCTGACAGTCACACTGATGGGACACCCTGCAACACAGAAATGGCGGAAGAGCACAAAATAAACATGTTATGGGACGGCAAATTGCCGCCCCTGTCAAAGTGCCGCCTGGGTCCATGGACCCACTGGGACCCATGTAAGGGCCGGCCCTGTATTCAAACAAATACCTAATATTTTTTTATATTTTGCACAGGAACAAATATTACTTGTTCTTGCAGTGGCAATAACTGGAACTAATGCTGGCTGCCTACCTATGCCTAGCCTAATGCTACCTGCCTGCCTACACAACAACTGTACACTCTCTAATCTCTTCTCTCTCTGAGCTCCAACAACCCAATGAGGAAATGCAGGCAGTCTGTCTGTGTGACTGTGTCATTAGTCCAACCCCCATCATGAAACGAAGAAGGCTATTCGAATACAGACAAAAGAGGGAAGTAGTGCATGAAACGGAGAATGGAATTGGACTAGAGACATGGAGGGAAAATTATGGAGGGAAAGTAATTGAGCGCGCACAGGAAGTACAAAATGTCCTGGTCAAAAGTAGTCAAAACTTTTGGAAATGTGTCGATTGCCGAAACTTCCGAAAGTTTCGACGAATTTCGGACCTGGGCTGTTCGGAGTCGGATCATTTTTTCCGAATGACCCTTGAGTTTCGGATTGGCCGAATGTCTCCGAATGACCCCATTTTCGACGAAATCCGAATGTCTCCGAATGAATTCGCACATGTCTAGTGAAAACTGAGGTACTACTATGCTTTAGAACAAGCCACTTAATTTTGTTCAGTTCAAGCATGCTCTGTGTCAGCAGCTGGATGTTTCAGAGCTGCACTGTCTGTGGGTGGGACCAATCTGATATAGACATGGAAATGTTCTCTTTGCCCTGGCAGATGGGAGTGATGAATATGAATTGAATAGCATGACAGAGCAAATCACTTAATTTGGTTAGGTCTCTGTCTATTTTTGTCACTCTTCTTGTGTGTAGGCCTCTTGGACCCTTGCTTTTCATACCTTTTAGTGGGGGAATTAGCTGTACCCCACTGACGTGGCCCTCATAGTCCAAAGTTTATGTAAGGAGTTGTGCTGTTTCTGTCCTGCTGAAAGGATTTGCCTGTTATTTTGGAGATGAACTGTTTGTGTGCAGGACTAATATTATATTGATATGGATATTTTCTCTCTGCATTGGCACTTGGGAGCAAAAACATGACTTGAGCAGCACCTGAGAAGCCACTATGTCTTTGAACAAAACACACATTTTTGTTAGATTTTGGTGTGTATTCATCACAACTTATATTGGTAGGCCTCCCTAAAATGGAAGGGTATCATGGGCATGGGCCCTTTCATTCGATGTGCCTAGAGGTAGTCAGCTTCACCTCACCAACAAGGCCTAAGATGTGTAAATATAAGGTGATAGAATTGTTTGCAAGGGCTCTGTTCTTTGCCTCAGGACCTTCCCTTTGGGGTTGGGCCCATGCTGCTATTGGTAGAGGATTTAGCATTCTCTCCAGATAGGGCTGTTTAAAAATGGTAGAACAACATTTTAGATCCGTCCAGGTGAAGATGAAGACTGGGAGGATATAGGTGGAAGAGGTGCATTGTGAGTGTGTGACAGAATTGTATCTCTCATGGTGGTTTTTCTGGGCATGCTGGAGTTTAAACCAGATGATTTCTTGCATGCACAGGACTTTTCCAGGTTTGAATATTTTGATATCACCTTCAAAATAATTCCTGACTGCTATAATTTTCATCTTACAAAATCACATAAGTTGTTTTAAAGGGATAGTAATGATTGTTATAATTTATTTCGCCGAGTCTTCTTTATATTAAAAGTAATACATTGCGCTATGTGTAGGTAGAAAGAAAGGTGAGAGATGCTCAACTAGGCTCATTAGCTAGCAAATACATGCAAGAAGCTCACTGGGACTGAGTTCTCATGCCCAGGGTGCAATCTCTTTTAGCTCACCAGTGCCATACACAGAGAGAAAATCTTCTGAAGCACATCAAACTGGTCCTGCCAAATGACAGTCCAACCACAAAACACCAGACAATCCCTCTCTGAACAAGAGAAACAGCTAACCCCAGACATACGTTTTGGCCTTTTTGGGCCTCATCAGTGAGGTGCAGCTGATTCCTCTAGGCACTGTGAGCAAGGGGTCCATGTCTGGATTCCCCTCATTACTCTTAGGGTGACTAACCCCAAGAGTAATTTGCATATGTAGAAAGAAAGATGAGAGATGCTCAACTATGCTCATGAGCTAGCAAATACATGCAAGAAGCTCACTGGGACTGAGTCCTCGCGCCCAGAGTGCAATCTCTTTTAGCTCACCAGTGCCATACACAGAGAGAAAATCTTCTGAAGCACATCATACTGGTCCTGCCAAATGACAGTCCAGCCACGAAATGCCAGACAATTCCTCTCTGAACAAGGGAAACAGCTAACCCCAGACGTACGTTTCGGCCTTTTTGGGCCTTGTCGGTGAGGTGCAGCTAATCCCTCTAGGCACTGTGAGCAAGGGGTCCATGTCTTTTGTTCTACGCTATGTGTAGGAGCTTACTTGTATGTAGTTAAAAAGTTATTAAGTGGAGAAAGATCCCCCACCCGCCTCTTCTGGCCATGCCACTCTGAATCTGCAGTCTGGTCTTGACGGATGCAGTGAGGGACAAACTTCAGGGGGGCAGGGTATTCTTTATACTTACTGAAGTTTGTCTCTCGCTGCATCTGTCTGGTCCCACCACCAGATTCCAGTTTCAGTGGGAGGTGGCCAGAAGGGGCACACGGGGGATCATTCTTCATTAAATAACTTTTGAACTACAATCAAGTAAGCTCCTTCACATAGCGCAATGTATTACTTTTAATATACAGAAGACTCGGCAATCTAATTTATAACAGACATTACTATCCCTTTAAGATGTTTGTCCCACTTTACGTGTGTGCATATGCTGTATGCCTATGTATACGCTCGTACCTCCATAAACTTAATTTGGATACATCATCTAGTACCTAGCATAAAGAAATCATATTTCAATGGAGTATCCTTGTACTTGCTCATGGATAAGCAAATACAACCCGCTGATAAATGTGCAAAGGGTTAATTTGCATTGATAAACTAGAATATTTCCTATTGTGTTTATGTGCGCCCACTGATACATTTTGCCTTGAATTTTCAGTGAGATAAACAAGCTATTATCTTACTTGAATAGATCAGAGTGCAATCTAATAATCCGGGATGATATATAATGAGAAAGCTATTATGCATAATTGCTATAGAAATGTTCAATTTATGAACATTTTTGATTATAAACATTACTATTGTTTGAAAGATTTTTTCATTGCTATTTTGTAACAGTTTTCATCTTTGCCCTTGACATTCAAATTCATCTGATACACCATAAACACATATTCCACTGCCAACTTGCGTGGCATATTGGAAGATTAATTTACCATAATCTGCTAAATAATCATCCGAAACACAGATGTTTGACCCACCCTTCAAAACAATCAGCTTATAGGATGGAGGAAAACAGAGAACTCAGATGAAGCAGTACTCTCTCACCCCAGCTCCCGTTAAGGACAACATAAAACATGAAAAAACTTTTTTTTATTCTTTTTCTTGGTGAGGTAGCGCAGTTGGATAATGTACTACCTGTAGAATCTATTCAAAGCTCAGGGTCACAGGTTCTAGTCCTGGCAAGGTGAACTCAGCCTTTCACCATTATAGGCTAGATAAAAGGCATGCCAAGGACGTACTTGAAAATGAGAGACAATTTCGATGTGTCCTTTCTGGTAAAATACTTTCTAAAAAAATAAACTAAATAATGATAATAATATATTCCCCCCACCCCCACATGGAGAGTTTCCTCAATATATTCTCATCGTATGATGTATAGATGGGGTGTCAGTTTACTGCATGTTGTTAGCCTGTGCTTAGGATATAGGAAGTAAGAGGCTGAATGTTTGAAACTAGCTAGTTTAGGTAGACAGGCAAAGAGAGGGAGCTGGAATTGCTTGATAGGAGTATTGGATGTTCTCTAGTGTGGGTGTGAATGGAGAAAAGAGCAATAAAATAATCAGTTATAAAAAAAACTACAACAAAAACCATTTTTGACTGATAAGTGACAGAGTTAGACACGCAGGTGAAGAGATCCTTCTTGACTCTGTGATTAAGCAATGTTTAGCGCCAAACGTGTGAGGCCCTTTCACTTCATTGTGTTCATCCCTTCCTATGTCTTTCCTGATATGTGTATGCTTTTAAATATAGCAATAAATTTTGATGTTTTATACTGAAGAAGTTTTGAATCGTTCTATGAGTCTTGGAGCGGAGATGAGTCTTTGCACATCTGCAAGTTATCCACCAGATACGAGAGGACCGTGTCACCACAGCACCCAAGCGGTGTTGTGTCTCATGCATGCATATGAAATGTTAAAGGGAACTTTGTATAATTGTGGGCATTCATCTTTTTGTTGGGGCTTAATCATGGATGGGGCAAGACTTATCATACCTTGTCATAAAATGGGTGGGAAATGGGCAGAACAGGGTGGGAAGGAGGAAAAGTAGACAGAAAGTGGGAGGAACAGAGTAGGAACTAGGAGAAGTAGGCAAAGTTTCATAAGAAACTCTCCGCCACCAGGGAATCAGCCTCTGTCCCCTGAGACCCGGTAAATTACTTAGAAAACCAGAGTCTGCGGAGCAGATCTGGAGAGTTCTCGAGTGTGGGTATGCAACAAAACCCTCTTTTTTCCCAAATAAGTAAATTAACACATTGGTATGCTATATGCTTTAGACAGGGTTCACATTTGGTTAAAGGGATAGTAATACTTAGTTTTATCATTATTTTATTTTGTAGGCATTAAAAAAACATGAAGAACGATATAAGTCTTATCTCTCAACCTTTATGGTTTGAGAGATATTCACAAGCAAAGTTTCCCTTCCCGCCCCTTTTACCTAGTGTAAGACATCTCTTCTCAGATGTGGAATGCAGTCCATGGACCAGACAGATAACAGCAGGGAACAATCTTCTTCCTATGAAAACAATGAAAGCCCTGCCCCCCTTGACAAGCTTTTCAGCTTTTTCCCTTATCTTAATAGAAGATTGTCCCTCTCTGCAGTCTACCTGGGCACCTCCCTTCTGATCTGGCTGAACAGAGGGGGATACTTTGCTTGTGAATATCTCTTAAACCATAAAGGTTTGAGAGATAAGACTTATATCGTTCTTCATGTTTTTTTTTAATGCCTACAAAATAAAATTAAGATAAAACGAAGTTGTGACGGGGGGTACAGGGGTTACTTATTGGTAGGCCGAGGGTTAAGAGATTTATCCAGCCAGACAAAAAGATAATAAATTGCATTTATTAGGGTTGTCACGGCACAAAACATAGGACAACAATTACAGGCAAACAAACAGGGGTGAAACATAAAAACTAAGCACTTCTGCTGTTCTCTTCTTAGTTGCATAACTTGCCAGGAGTTACAAATAATACTCACAGTCCATTTTAGCTTAATGCTGGAGCTTATTCATAGTCCCACTAGAGGCAAGAGTAGGCATCCTGCCCACTACACACGTTGCTGGATCACATGAAGGTTCCTTGTATCTTTTAGTCCTGGCAGAGGAGGTGGGGAAGACATCCTAAGATCCTTGTGGTAGGAACATCAGGGTACTCTCTCTGTGTCTGAAGCCGCCTTGACTTACAGCCCACTACTGAAAAGGGGACCTGGCCCTACAGTGCCCGCTCACTCTAACTCTTCCGGTGAGGGCACTCACCAGTCCCAGTTTCTCCAGTATGCCTGCAGAAAGCACCTGGACCAGTCCAACTCCAGACTGGCCCCAGGCTACCCCCCTCCATGCTGGGGAGAGGCTCTCTCCTGCTCCTACATTCTGCAACTCTCTCTCACTCCCTTCTCTCTCCAGGTTTTCTCTACCCACCCCCTACAGGATGTGATGTCACAGGTACCATGTACCAGGTCTGTTCAGCTTGGCCTGATGTAGAGGGGGAAGGTACACACTCTACATAGATTTGCCCTACCCCCCTCTCTATGCTGGCCAAAACTGGCTATCTCATAGCACAATCTCTGGGTTTAGCTAGACTGGTTGGCACCATTCCTCTGTATCCTACATACTAACCAACCCATTCACTGCTGGTAACTGGACAACACTCTTTAATGCATGCACACACAGGGCACATTAAGGTTTCAAGAATGGGAACATGTTAAGACAATGGCAATCACTGAAAACAGACACATATCTTTCTCTGGGTGACAACCATTTCGTCACAGTCTGTCCCCCCTTTCAGATGGGGACCCCAGAGTTCAGTCTACACGGACAGATCACTGGGTCCCCACATATTAACTAATTTCCTATACTTCTATCAATACAGACATCAAGCCTACAAAGCATTTGTATATACAGTACATCATTTGTATCTTTAGTGGCGATAGTTCCAAAACAAAGTCCAGAGATTCAGGATACTTCCCAGGGCAAGACATATCCAATTAGGGTGCAGGAAAAAGCAGGCCCAAAACATTTCAAATAGGCAGATCTTCTGGTGTGGCAATGCATTTTCCTCACACACACACACAATAGCTTACTGCCATCAAAATTAAGAGACCGTCCCAGAACACCATTCCACCTGAATCAGTCCAACATAAAGAATCAGAACCAGTCCCATCACAATCAGTCCCCACAGGAATGTCACTTACCCCTGCAAAGACTTCCAACATTGCTTTTGGGGTGGATTAACTTTTCCATTAAAATTCCCACTGTAACTGGTTTCTGAATAGAGCATCCTCCACTGGATTTTCCTTTAGGCTGAGAAGGTAGTGCAATGGTCTCTCTGGATTATCCTTCTGGTCTCTGTGTCACATTACTCCCATGCTTCGATTCTGTGGCACCCAACACTGGTTTAGCACATTCTGAATTTCCACTCTGGATCTGGTTGCTTGGAGCTCTGTCTTTTGATGTTTGACCACTTTGCTTTGAAGTACTGGATCAACCAGGCAAGTCTGTAAAGCTGTAAATCACTGCATTGCTAGGGCATAGTGGGGGCTGGATGCAGACTACACCCCTAGTCCCATTTTGTCTGGCAGTGCTGATAGGGTACTTGCTCACATGTCCCTTAGGCTAACTCTAAGGCAAAACAAAAATAACAGGAGGGGTTCCTATACTGTTGTCCTTGGCCGTGTCTTTTTGTCTGGGTGCTAAAGTGACCATGCTACTGAGCTGGCACAACTAGCACACATAGTGGTCAGGGTTGCCCTCAGACACCCTGAACACCTACGCTGGATATCCCACAAGCTGCCACCAGTGTGACGGGGGGTACAGGGATTACTTATTGGTAGGCCGAGGGTTAAGAGATTTATCCAGCCAGACAAAAAGATAATAAATTGCATTTATTAGGGTTGTCACGGCACAAAACATAGGACAACAATTACAGGCAAACAAACAGGGGTGAAACATAAAAACTAAGCACTTCTGCTGTTCTCTTCTTAGTTGCATAACTTGCCAGGAGTTACAAATAATACTCACAGTCCATTTTAGCTTAATGCTGTAGCTTATTCATAGTCCCACTAGAGGCACGAGTAGGCATCCTGCCCACTACACACGTTGCTGGATCACATGAAGGTTCCTTGTATCTTTTAGTCCTGGCAGAGGAGGTGGGGAAGACATCCTAAGATCCTTGTGGTAGGAACATCAGGGTACTCTCTCTGTGTCTGAAGCCGCCTTGACTTACAGCCCACTACTGAAAAGGGGACCTGGCCCTACAGTGCCCGCTCACTCTAACTCTTCCGGTGAGGGCACTCACCAGTCCCAGTTTCTCCAGTACGCCTGCAGAAAGCACTTGGACCAGTCCAACTCCAGACTGGCCCCAGGCTACCCCCCTCCATGCTGGGGAGAGGCTCTCTCCTGCTCCTACATTCTGCAACTCTCTCTCACTCCCTTCTCTCTCCAGGTTTTCTCTACCCACCCCCTACAGGATGTGATGTCACAGGTACCATGTACCAGGTCTGTTCAGCTTGGCCTGATGTAGAGGGGGAAGGTACACACTCTACATAGATTTGTCCTACCCCCCTCTCTATGCTGGCCAAAACTGGCTATCTCATAGCACAATCTCTGGGTTTAGCTAGACTGCTTGGCACCATTCCTCTGTATCCTACATACTAACCAACCCATTCACTGCTGGTAACTGGACAACACTCTTTAATGCATGCACACACAGGGCACATTAAGGTTTCAAGAATGGGAACATGTTAAGACAATGGCAATCACTGAAAACAGACACATATCTTTCTCTGGGTGACAACCATTTCGTCACAGAAGTATTACTATCTCTTTAATTTGTATGGAGCAGTGCAGGACTGTCTTGTTTTTTGCTTTTGCTCTAGGCTTTTTCCTAGCTTCAGGACTTGGCGAATCCCCTCCACTCCTTGCTGTGCTCCATACCTTATTCACATGAGTTCTTATTTTTGTATATATATATATATATATATATATATATATATATATATATATATATATATATATTACAGGGCCAATGGCGAGTAGAAATTCAGCCCTGGTGGGTATCTTACGACTTGCAGTGGTGAGTAACTTTTCAGGTCTGGCTAGTGGCAAAGGACTTCACATTTTAAGCCCTGTACATTATATGTGTAAGTCATGATGTGTTAGCGCTATGATTTTCTCTATTTCTTTTTCTTTTTGCTTTGCAAACCTCCATGGACATGACTTCCAGAAATGATTTAAAATTGTATTTCTTGAATGAAGGAAAAAAAAAAGCAAAATTCAGATGGGCCATTAGGATTTTCTAGGCATAATAAGTTAACTGTGTAGTTGTGTGGGATATGATTAGAAGGTTTTAGTGCCTTAAAGGTACACTAATGTCCAATCATATTTTTCTGGTTTTGTAGATTAAAAAAAAAGAAATTATGTAGCTCAAATCCCATTTCTCAGATCTTTATGGTTTGAGAGATATTTGCTTCTAAAGTTCCTCCCTCCCTCCCTTTCTCCTGAGATCCCAGTCTGGGTATCAGCCGATGGCTCTGCGGCAGAGCCAAAATTGTGTTATTGGAAAAGATTTAATTCATTGGAATGGTCTACAAAGTGTGCCTGGCTTTGTAGACCATTCCAATGAAGTAATTATTTTCCAGTATTGCTATTGCGAATATCTCTCAAACCATAAACGTTTGTGAGATAGGATTTGTGCAACATAATTTATTTTCTTTAAACTCAAAAACATGAAAAAAAAAATCTGGGACATTACTGTTACTTTAAAAGACCAATACATAGTAACAAGTATGCATTCATATACAGTAGCCTTTACTTGTGTGTGTACTTAAACTTCTCCTTAAAATAAGATGAGGTTAGAATTTTGAAATATACCCAAATCTATATTTGTGAATTTCTCTTTTTTCTTAGTAATTGTTTGACAGATGTAAAGCACTAATAATGAAGCGGATTCTTTAGAACATCACTGGGTAGGGAGGGGCAGGGGGGTAGCAGATTGCACTGGTAAGTTCCCCTGATCCTATATTAGTTAAGTCAACTGTGCTGCAATGTGACTATTTTGAAATTGTTGTATGAAGTATGCGATGGCTACAAATGAAAATACAAAAAAAAAATAAAAAATAAAAGAGCATTTTAGCAGAAGGAGCAGCAGATTTCTCTTCTGACACAGGGATGTCTCATCAGTCACGAACAATGACAGATTTGACAACCCACCAGTTCTGGAATCTTTTTTTTTTTAACTCTTTTGGATGTTGGCGATAGCTTCAATGCATTGCAAAGCTATGCATTGGAGCTGTCTCTAGCATCCAAGGGGTTAAAGAACATCATCTTTATGGCAGAAGAAATCATCCCTCTACAATCTGTTTTTATTGTGTACATGGTGAACTGTTTGTTAAGAAGAGGATTTTACCTTGTTTGGCTCTGCATATTGTTGCTAGATTAGTGGAGATTTGAGGCTGGTCAGAGAATATGGTTCAAAGCCAAATACACAAGGAGTGGGATTTGCTAAGCGGCAATAAAGAGGTGATACAGTGGAGATGACTTCTCTAGTGATATCAGTTCTTCAGTTCCTATGTTATTCTATAGATCCTATTCACTAAGATCTACAAAGTTGAAGAAAATTTAGTGCATAGGCTCCATAGAATAACATAAGAATTGGAGAAGTGATAAACTGGAGAAGGTTATCACCTCTTTATCACCGCTTAGTGAATATCCCCCAAGGTTTTGGTGCGCATCCATATTTTCATCATTATTAACCCTTTAATCTGTGGCATATTGCCTGCATATCACTATTGTATTAAAGATGACATTATAGTCACATAATATGGCCACAGTAGTCTCAGCTTGCCACCACGCCAAGGTACCCTATTATAAGCAAGTCCTAACCATAAAGGAATAGTAATACTTCGTTTTATCTTTATTTTATTTTGTAGATATTAAAAAAAACATGAAGAATGATATAAGTCTTATCTCTCAAACCTTTATGGTTTGAGAGATATTCACAAGCAAAGTTTCCTCTCCCGCCCCTTTTACCTAGTGTTAGCCATCTCTTCTCAGATGTGGAATGCAGTCCATAGACCAGACAAATAACAGCAGAGGACAATCTTTTTCCTAGGAGAACAATGAAATCCCTGCCCCCTTGACAAGTTTTTCAAGTTTTTCCCTTATCTTAACTGAAGATTGTCCCTCTCTGCAGTCTACCTGGGCACCTCCCTTCTGCTCTGGCTGAGCAGTGTTACATCAGTAAAAGGGGCGGGAGGGGGATACTTTGTTATTGAATTACTCTTGAACTACAACTCTGACAGTATTGAAATAACACTCTCCAAAGTCCAAATACTATGATGATTAATTAGAACTGTTTTTATTATGAAACATTACTATCCCTTTAATATGCTTTGTCCTATGAGCTGAATCTCTCCTGCTTTGGTCATTTACTAACCTCAGTTTACTTTATCCTGAGAGCTGGATCTTTGCTAACTTTACACATTAATGGAGGGAGACTGTCTTACAGGCATTATATAGTGTACTTGTTATGTTTGTAGTAGAGGTGTACTCACTTTTCAGAAGCAGGAACCCAGAGGCAAGTTGTCACCCTTGCTGAAGCAGCACCCAGGGAGAGGGCTGAGTCAGATTATAGACCCCCTCCTTGAGTAGTCTGCGAGCATGGGCAACAGAAAGGTGGAAGGAGGTCCGTTGGCCCAGCTGGAGTCTGGAAACCAGAGAGCGGCAGAGTCCAGAGGTACAAGCCAAAGTCAGGATACCGGAGAGCAGTGAAATCCAAAGGGTCAGGCAGAGGTCAGGATACCGGAGAGCTGCGAAGTCCAGGGGTCAAGCCGAAGTCAGGATACCGGAGGGCAGCGAAGTCCAAGGAGTCAGGCAGAAGTCAGGATACCGGAGAGCTGGGAAGTCCAGGGGTCAAGCCGAAGTCAGGATACCGGAGGGCAGCGAAGTCCAAGAAGATCAAGCTGGGATCAGGATACTAGAGAGCTGAACCTGATAAGAAGCCAGAGAGTCAGGAGGTCAAAGGTCAAAGAAAACAGGATCAAGGACTGGAGAGCTGCTGGCAACATACAAGGGAAGCACAGTGTGACTGAGCAAAGCCCATAGTGAGCTCTGGGCTTTTATAGTTGAGACTGGGGGCGTGTGGAGGTAGCAGGGAGGCGGAGCCGAACACCACGTTGCCATGGCAACACCCTAGGGGCTTTAACACCACCAGCAGGGCGCGCACACAATGCTGGCTGGATGTGTGCGCGCTGGGACCCTCTGCTGAGGTGTGCTGTGTGGCCACCGGCCACTGAGAGGCAGCGAGGAGAGGAGAGAGGTAACCGCCGTGGCGGGCGGCTGACAAGCGGGAGCCGCCCGCCTGCACTGGCAAGTGGGGAACAGCAGGGAGTCGGGAGAGGCAGCCGCCGCACCGGACGGCCACGAGGTGAGCTCCGCCCTCCCGCACTAGTATGTGTGCGGCGGGCGACATGACAGTACCCCCTCCCAAGGCACGACCTCCGGGCGTGACTAGGAGCAGGGCGAGTAGGGTATCGCTTGTGAAATTGTCTAACACATAAAGGGGCATGGACGTTCTTAGCAGGTTCCCATGATCGGTCCTCTGGGCCGTAACCTCTCCAATGAATAAGGTATTCAAGAATACCCCGACGTCTACGAGAGTCAAGTATCTGCTGAACCACGAACTCCTCTTCACCATCCACCAGGACCGGGGCTGGGGCCGTTGGTAAGCGTCCTCGGAAAGGATTGGCCACATAAGGCTTGAGTAAAGACACATGAAACACAGGATGTATTCGGTAAGTTTGTGGCAGCTGGAGCTGAACCGCAACAGGACTGAGGATTCTTGTGATGGAAAAGGGGCCAAGGTACTTGGGACCCAATTTCTTAGAGGGACAGGATAGCCGGATATTTTTTGTGGAGAGCTACACCTTATCACCTATGCGATAACTAGGGGCGGAAATACGCAGTCTGTTGGCTTGCTTTCGGGTATATTCTTGAGCGCGCAGGAGTGTTTGTTGCATGGTTTTGAACTGCTGAGTGAGGCGAGAGATTCGATCGGAGGCTTCAGGTACTGATAGGTCAGTAGGAAATCCAGGAAACATGGTCGGATGAAATCCATAGTTAGCAAAGAAAGGAGTCATTTGTGTGGACTGATGTCTACCATTGTTATACGCAAATTCAGCAGTGGGTAGGTATTGAAGCCAGTCGTCTTGTAGATATGTAGTATAACAACGAAGATAGTGTTCAAGAACTTGATTTATTCTTTCAGTCTGTCCGTTAGTTTGTGGATGAAAGGCGGTGGACAGTGATGGTTGGATTTGTAGGTTCCGACAGAAGGATCTCCAGAAGTGTGCTGTGAACTGAACCCCTCGATCTGAGGTAATGGTCTTAGGTAATCCATGGAGTCGAAATATTGAAGAGAGGAACAGGGATGCAGTAGTACTGGCAGAAGGAAGTCCTATTACTGGTATGAAATGTGCCATCTTGGTGAACCTATCAACGACTACCATGATGGTGTCATGCTCCTTAGATGGAGGAAGATCAACAATAAAGTCCATAGAGATATCGGACCAAGGCATGGAAGGCACAGGCAAAGGTTGCAACAAACCAACGGGTCTAGTGCGTGGAACTTTGGTTTGAGCGCAGATCTGGCATGAACGTACAAAGTGAGTGGCGTCTTGTGGGAGTGTAGGCCACCAAAAATGTCTTTGTAGGAGATCCAGAGTTTTCCTTATTCCTCCATGGCCGGCAAACAGAGAGTCATGGCATCTTTGTAAAATTGATAACCGGACGGGCTCTGGTACAAATATTGCTTTTTTGTAGTAGAGAAGGCCGTTAGACCGTTGAATAGGTGGTGTAGTGTCTGGGTATGAGATGGTGGCAGAACATGACCGGATCTGATCCATGATATCAACTGATGTGGTCAAGAAGATGTTTGCGGGGAGTATGGTGTCCTCTGATGTGGGTCTATGATCCGGAAGGACGGGAAGCCGAGAGAGAGCATCAGCTTTGGTATTCCGAATTCCAGGTCTGTACGTGATGTGTAGATTGAAACGAGTAAAAAATAGTGCCCACCTGGCTTGATGGGGGCACAGACGTCGGGCAGCTCGGAGGTATTCTAAATTTCGATGGTCTGTATATACTGTTACTGGATGTGGGGATCCTTCAAGAAGATGTCGCCATTCCTCCAATGCCTGTTTTATGGCCAGGAGCTCTTTATCACCAGTGCCATAATTCTCTTCTGCTGGAGAGAGACGATGGGAGTAAAAGGCAACAGGATGTAGTTGACCTGTATCAGGATGGCGCTGAGAGAGAATGGCACCTAAAGCAAGGTCAGATGCGTCAACCTCAAGGTAGAAGGGCAGTGCAGTGTTGGGTTGCATTAACACAGGTGCAGAGGTAAATCTTTGTTTCAGTTGATTGAATGCAGTTTGAGCTTCAGGTGTCCATTGAAATCGTATGGCTTGTCGGGTCAAGGCAGTGATGGGAGCAATAATGCGAGAGAAATTACGGATGAATTTTCTATAGTAGTTAGCAAACCCTACAAACCGCTGGACTGCTTTTTTATCAGTAGGTACTGGCCACTCCAATACAGCTGATACTTTCTTGGGATCCATGTTGATCCTCCCAGGTGCCAAAATAAAACCTAGGAAACTGACTGTAGAGGTCTCAAACAAGCACTTCTCAAGTTTGGCATAGAGATGGTGTTCTCGGAGGCGTTGTAGAGTCTTTCGGACGTGTATGCGGTGATCCTTAAGTGTGGGTGAAAATATTAGGATATCGTCCAGGTATATTACTAGGAAGGAATCCAGGTAGTCACGGAACACGTCGTTCAGGAAATGCTGGAATGTGGCGGGGGCATTACAGAGTCCGAACGGCATTACGAGGTACTCGAAGTGTCCGTATCTACTCCGGAAAGCAGTCTTCCATTCGTCCCCTTGTCGGATACGGACCAAGTTGTAAGCCCCTCGGAGGTCTAGTTTGGTGAACACAGTGGCATCTTTCACTCGGTCAAGGAGTTCAGGGATCAAAGGAAGAGGGTAGCGATTTTTTGTCGTGATTTTGTTCAGATCTCTATAGTCCACGCATGGACGCAGACCCCCATCTTTTTTACCCACAAAGAAGATTCCTGCTCCTGCTGATGACGTAGATGGTCGGATGAATCCCTTTTCTAAGTTCTCTTGGATATATACCTTGAGATGATGTAATTCAGGTTCAGAAAGAGGGTAGATCCTCCCAAACGGTATCGGGGCACCAGGCAGGAGATCGATCGGACAATCGTAGCTACGCCTAGGAGGCAGTTGATCAGCCTTTTTTTTGTCGAAGACATCTAGATAGTCACTATAAGGCTCTGGAACTGTGACGGGTTCCGTAATCCGTTCTTGTGAGAGGAGAAGGGTGGATGACGTTCTCAGGCAGTGTTGACGGCAGAATCCTGATAGAAAAGACAGGGTACCCGTACCCCAGTCAATGGCAGGGTTATGCAGGCGTAACCATGGGAGTCCCAGGATAACCGGAAACAGTGGAGAGGGTACCAAACTGAAGACCACTCTTTCGGTATGACAACTCCCCAAGGTCATCTGTAAAGGTACCGTCTCCTGAGTAACTGGTCCGGAAAGCAAAGGAGAACCGTCAACAACTTGAACAAAAACAGGAGTCTGTTTTAACTGAGTGGGTATCTGAAGTTGCTTGGCAAATACCTGGTCAATGAAGCAGGAGCTGGCTCCAGAATCAATGATGGCAGGAACGGAGATACTGTCACTGGTCCACTGTAACGACAGAGACACAGATAGGTGAGGGGAGCCATTAACAGAGGTAGAACCAAGACAGACATCAGAAAAGAGAGTCTTACCCACTGGAGTACGGGGTCTCCGGGGACAGGAACGTATCACGTGGCCTGGTTTCCCACAGTAGAGACACAAGTCATTGGCACGTCTGTAAGTCCTCTCGGCGTCAGTGAGAGGGCCACGTGCAAATCCAATCTGCATTGGTTCCTCAGAGGATGCGGCAGGAGTCAGGACACTGGCCGTAGGAGCAGATGCTGCAGGGCGTCTTGGAGGTGGAATACTTTGACTAGCGCGCTCCAGTCTTCTTTCACGAAGTCTACGGTCGATCCGAAGCACCAGATCATTGAGTTCTTCAAGGGATGAGGGTATCCCTACTCGTGCCAGTTCATCTTTCAGCGCTTCGGACAAACCTAGGCGAAATTGGTCTATTAGAGCGGATTCATTCCAAGTACTGTCAATCGCCAAGGTGCGAAATTCCGTGATGTACTCCTCTACTGGTCTTCGTCCTTGCCGCAGGACTCTGAGGGCAGCTTGAGCAGATGAAGCCCTAAGAGGATCGTCAAACAGGGAGTCCATAGCATGGAGGAAGGTGTGCCAGGAGCTCAGAACGGGATCGTTGGTATGTAACAGTTGGTGAGCCCAGGTCTGGGGCTCCCCAGAAAGCAATGATATCACAGTCCGAATCTTGACAAAATCGGAGGCGTAGGTTCTAGGTTGAACAGAGAACATCACCTGACATGAAGTAATGAAAGTCCTGTACTTGGCACGGTCCCCTGTAAAACGGTCTGGTAAGGGTATCCTGGGTTCCAGGGAGGAAGCTCCCTCAGAAGGCGGAGCACCTGTTGGAGGAAGAAGAGGCGTAGTCGGCAGAGTGGGACAAGTCTGGAGTTCTCGCAACTGATGTTGGAGATGAGTCTGCCCGGCCTGTAAGTCCTCCATAGTTTGTGCTAGAGCAGCGAGCTGGCGGGAGAGTGCGGTGATAGCGTCGGTGACACTTGCGGGTTCCATTCAGGCTCAGTCACTCTGTTATGTTTGTAGTAGAGGTGTACTCACTTTTCAGAAGCAGGAACCCAGAGGCAAGTTGTCACCCTTGCTGAAGCAGCACCCAGGGAGAGGGCTGAGTCAGATTATAGACCCCCTCCTTGAGTAGTCTGCGAGCATGGGCAACAGAAAGGTGGAAGGAGGTCCGTTGGCCCAGCTGGAGTCTGGAAACCAGAGAGCGGCAGAGTCCAGAGGTACAAGCCAAAGTCAGGATACCGGAGAGCAGCGAAATCCAAAGGGTCAGGCAGAGGTCAGGATACCGGAGAGCTGCGAAGTCCAGGGGTCAAGCCGAAGTCAGGATACCGGAGGGCAGCGAAGTCCAAGGAGTCAGGCAGAAGTCAGGATACCGGAGAGCTGGGAAGTCCAGGGGTCAAGCCGAAGTCAGGATACCGGAGGGCAGCGAAGTCCAAGAAGATCAAGCTGGGATCAGGATACTAGAGAGCTGAACCTGATAAGAAGCCAGAGAGTCAGGAGGTCAAAGGTCAAAGAAAACAGGATCAAGGACTGGAGAGCTGCTGGCAACATACAAGGGAAGCACAGTGTGACTGAGCAAAGCCCATAGTGAGCTCTGGGCTTTTATAGTTGAGACTGGGGGCGTGTGGAGGTAGCAGGGAGGCGGAGCCGAACACCACGTTGCCATGGCAACACCCTAGGGGCTTTAACACCACCAGCAGGGCGCGCACACAATGCTGGCTGCATGTGTGCGCGCTGGGACCCTCTGCTGAGGTGTGCTGTGTGGCCACCGGCCACTGAGAGGCAGCGAGGAGAGGAGAGAGGTAACCGCCGTGGCGGGCGGCTGACAAGCGGGAGCCGCCCGCCTGCACTGGCAAGTGGGGAACAGCAGGGAGTCGGGAGAGGCAGCCGCCGCACCGGACGGCCACGAGGTGAGCTCCGCCCGCCCGCACTAGTATGTGTGCGGCGGGCGACATGACAGTACTAAAGACAATGAGCATTGCACCTGGGGGTGGGAGAGTACTTAAACCAATAGAATGTGGTCAAAACTTCCAAAAATACAATTCCAGTCCATGTTTTGGTAAGCACACCCAAGGAAAAAAACACATTTAATAATGATGAAAATATGGATGTGCACCAATACCTTGTGTATTTGCTTTTAGCTATTTTGGTCAAAACTGGTTGCACTCCAGCAATTTTAAATGTGTTTTTTTTCCTTGGGTGTGCTTTCCATAACCTGGACTGGAGAATGTGGTTCCCCATTATACACTTACTTCCACAAAGTTTTAAAGGAATAGTAATACTTTCTTTTAAAAATCTCTAAAATTGTAGATATTAATAACAGAATTGGAATAAGCTACTTACCATGTCTCAAAACTTCATAGTTTTTGTGTTCATAGCATTTAAACTCCACCCCTCCCTTCCCTTTCTCATATATCAGCGCTCTAGCTGCATACCTCCCAACATTTCAAATGGCCAAAGAGGGAGACTTGTGTTTTGGGTGGTGTTGTTGGGGCATGGCTGGTGGGCGGGGTATTACAGAGAATTTTTAGGTTATTTCCTAACCTATTGACACATCTTTGTGTAAATGAATAAATTCATTATAACAAGACCAAATTATTTTATTTACATAGACTAGTTTATAAACACATATACTGTAGTTTATACAAGCATTCATGTGAGTTCTATTGCTGTGGAGCAATATGATACATTTATTTACACACCACACATTCTGATCTTCTAAAAAGAGGGACATCAGGGTAGAAAAGAGGGACAGAGGGATTTGGGTCTCAAAGAGGGACTGTCCCTCCTAAAGAGGGACACTTGGGAGGTATGTAGCTGACAGATGCAGAATCCGGTCATTGACCAGACGGAGGCTCTTCAGCAGAGACGAAATTGTGACATTTATGAAGAACTAATTCATTGGAACGGCCTACAAAGTGTGTTTGCAAGCCAGGCACACTTTGTAGACCGTTCCAATGGAAGTGGTTGTAACTGGATATACGTCAAGCTCCTCCTGTGTCCTGAAAGTTTACCATTTGTCAGGACAGTTATTCTTTTGTATACTATGGGGCAGGTGATCCATCGTCTAAGGCTCTCCGTAGAATGTGATAGTGACACTTCCACTACCTTTTGAATTGTTATAATTTCTGAATAAAGCAGTAATAGGAGTACCCTTATTTTAGTCAGCACGGAATGACCTCCAGTTTAAAAAGGAACTTCTTCTTTAAATAAACTGGTCTTACAAAACTGAGAACTGCCAGCACACATTCCACTGCAACCAAGGGCCATATGCCATTACAGTGGAGAAATTCTGGGGCAAGACAGCTGTCTCACAGGGAAAAAAAAGACATTCCCATTAATTTAAATGGGGTTTTTAACCCTTTGAGTATAACCCTTTGCAATGGTTACCCCTCTGGCACTCAAAGGGTTTAGGCAGTGGGTCTCAACTACTTTGGTGTGCAATGAGTATCATCTTAGGGAGCTATTCTGTGTCTATGAACAGTGGCGTAACTATAGGGGTCGCAACTGCGACCGGGCCCGTCACTCCGCCCCCTCCTCCTAGCGCCGCAAGCTCCCTCCCGCGCTCTAGTAGTGAAGAGCGCTGGGAGATGACATCATCTTCCAGCGCTCTGCATTACAGAAGAGGACCGTGCGGGAGCACGTCGCACCAGCCCGCCTCTCCTGCCACCCCACTGGACCACCAGGGATTGGGAGGTAGGAAATGGAGGCATTGTGGAGGGCCCGGGGGCCAATGTGTTCGGGGGTTGGGGGGGGGCATGGCACTTCTTGCACCAGGGCCCGGACCGTTCTAGTTACGCCTCTGTCTATGAAGACTTTTTTTTTTTTTCTTTTTTTTTTTTTTTTACAAAAATGTGAATGTTGACTTTCAAGTGTACGTTTATGGAGTTTATCAAGCACATATGCTCATTTATTTATGTTTGCAAAGACTAAGAAGAACCATTTGTTATGTACTTGTACCCTTCAGTACATTCTTGACAAATGACATCTGGAATGTTATTCCAAACTGTGTGTTAGGGGTGCCTTGTGCAAAAAAGTTTGAGAATCACTAATTTAAATTCCTAATTTAAAGGAATCACTAATTTAAAGGAACAACTTTTTAATAAAAACCTATACTTTATAGAGCTTTTCCTGTTGAGTAAAACAAGGTTACTAACACAGCTGCCAGTTGATTAAAACAAAAGTTACAACTGTACAAATTCTCAGAAAGTGAATTTCAGTGGGATTACTTCCTGAAAGTTCAAACTGACAGCATGAATCAGTAGTTTCTATCACATTCTATGGAGAACTGTTTGTCACTGACTCACCTCTTCCAGAGAATGCAACAGAATAAGTAACTGGAATCTGACCACTAGAGAGCACTGATGATTTAAAAAAAAAAAAACAATAGTCTAAACTGTAATTGCTCTGGAAATATTCACTTCACAGCAGTGGAAGAACTTTTGCTTTATTCACCAAGAAATGCCCTGTAATATATATTTATATTTTTATCATAAAATATTACTGCTATTTTATGCTGTTACAAGACCTATTTAATAAATGGGATTGGGGGGAAAGTTATTTCCTGTGGTGTAGGTGGATTGCCCCAGAATTTCTTTACTTCTACTTTGTGACTATTACTAAAGCTATCACTTTTAGCTCCCATCTGCTGTAGCATGTGTTGCTTTATGTGTGTATATTCTATCTATAACATTGACACATAGATAACAGCACTCTACGCAAAGGTTTCTGTGGGATGTGAATCATACAAAATGCTTTCTGCTTTATCGTCACTAAATGTCAGTAACTTGGCTGTTAAATCAGCGATTCTCTCCAAATCATGGAACGCTTCTATAACTATGTGACAGAATAACACTAATTCATAGGAATATCTTAAAAATCAATTAATCAGACTCAAATTAAATATCAAGAGGAGGATGTTGGGTAAAATGCCTCTTATCCCACCAAAGAATAATACCGAGGCGTAATTCTGGAGTAAAGCAGATGTACCCTAGCAGATAAATATAAAGGCCTATTGATTTTAATGGGAATGTTAACCCCATGAATGTTAGAGAGATCCCCAACATATTGCAAAGTCATAATATCCAGTAGTAACTAAAGATTCATTTTTCTTGTAGTTTGCACAGAACGTATTCATAGTGGCAGTTAGGATTTTCAGCCCAGATTAAGGCAGCAGGGGTTGTTACTGAGAGGTGCTAGCATTACTTTCAGGGGAGGGCTGGCAACTTGTGGCCTGGAGGGCAACTACAATCAAGAGGCCCAATTCTACTATCATTCCAGCCCACTGTCCCAGCCCACCCCCTTTTATTAAGTTTTAAAATTGCCATTAACCTTTTGAGTGCCAGAGGGGTATGCCACGCATTCCGAAGCAATGAGTGGCATACCCCTCTGTCATTCAAAGGGTTAGTGTTGTGAAGTAAGGCAATACCACAAATCTTACAATTGAAATGGGGTTACACTGGTGTAGCTACAGAGCTTACAATTTAAGTAAAGCTACACTAATGCTACCAGAGAGCTTACACTGTAAGTAAAGCTACACTAGTGATACCAGAGAGCTTACAATGTAAGTAAAGCTACACTAGTGATACCAGAGAGCTTACAATGTAAGTAAAGCTACACTAGTGATACCATAGAGCTTACACTGTAAGTAAAGCTACACTAGTGATACCATAGAGCTTACAAGAGAAACTTCACTTGGATTGTAGCTCTATTTCAATTGTAAGCTCTATGGTATCACTAGTGTCGCTACATTTGCAGCAACAAGCGGGAGTGGCTCACCAGCCCAGACATATGACTGGCCCAGGGGGCAATTGCCCCCCTGTCCCCCAGGCCAGCCCTCCCCTGATTACTTTAAACTATTTGTAGCATTGCTTAGGCCACAGACAGGCAACTTGTTGCTTCTTTAGCTACTATAATGCCAATAATACAAAGCCCCTGTGCTTTCTAATTCAGCAGCAACAAGGCTTTAGCTCACACATCTTCACCCAGTTACTTGGTAATGGCAGATACAATGGATACATTCAAGAGAAGATTAGATACATTTCTAGCAGGAGGGAACATACAGGATTATACTATGTATTAGTAGGTTAAACAAAAACTCCTGGTAATAAGATTAACAGTCATCCGGGAGTCAGGATGAATTATGTAATTCTAATTTTCTGAGTTATACTGAGGCAAGGGTTAAACACGATGGACTTGTTTCTTTTATCAGCCTAATTTACTATGTAACTATGCACTAAATAAGATCCCATGCACTAAAAAAATACACTGTAGGTCTTATGTATCAAACAAAACTGAAATAATTCTGGCACAAGTCAACTGCATCACAGGAGACAGGTAAATTGCTTTTTATATTTCCATCGATTTAAATGGGACATTTAATGCATTGAATCATATAGAGGTCTCGAAAGCATTCAAGACGATAAAAGATCCATTTAAATCCATGAAACTCTTTAGTTTTGTCCCTTATGGTTCCTTTGGGTTGTTCCAGAAAAAATTCAGATTGCTTTGATGCATAAGGCTCTGTGGGAAGTGGTTCATTAAATTCTGAAAGCTATATATCGCTATTTGCAAGTCCTCACCTTTTGACAGGGCCGGATTTACATCTCAGGAGCCTGTAGGTACAGAAATCTGAAGTCCCCCCCCCACTGGCCATCTCCACTAGATACCTATACAATGCTCCTAATCTCCACATTGCCCCCGTCAGCTCGACATTGCCCCCATTATCTCCATATACCATATTGCCCTCACATTGCCCCCCATCATCTCCACATTGCCCCATCAGCTCCAACTTGCCCCCATCAGCTCCATATTGCCCTCACATTGCCCCCATCATCTCCATATATCATATTGCCCTCACATGGCCCCCCATCAGCTCCATATTGCCCCCATCAGCTCCAACTTGCCCCCATCAGCTCCATATTGCCCTCACATTCGCCCCATCATCTCCATATACCATATTGACCTCACATTCCCCCCATCATCTCCATATACCATATTGCCCTCACATTCCCCCCATCAGCTCCATATTGCCCCCATCATCTCCACATTGCCCCATCAGCTCCATATTGCCCCCATCAGCTCCATATTGCACATTGCCTCCTCCCCAGTATACATTTCCTACCTCTTTCTTGGTGGTCCAGCGGCAGGAGAGGTCTGTGCCTCCTCTTTCTGCACAGACCTGTAGCTGCTGGAGCTCCCGCGCGGTCTAATCTTCAGTAATGCAGAGCTCTGGGAGATGATGTCATCTCCCAGTGCTCTGCACTACTAAAGAGCTGAAGAGGGAGCTCAGCAGCTACAGGTTTGTGTCAAAGAAGGCACAGACCTGTCTTCACCATGTTGCGGTGCCGGGCGGCGGGGGAGGCATATTAAAAAAACACAACATGATCCCAATGACAGGCACCCCTCTTTGGGGTGCTCCTGTAGGCAGATGCCCTGTGTTTTGATGCAGGAAACATGCTAACACCTTGATGCTGAACAGCACATGCTCCTAAATTAATGGCACAATTAGCCAGATGCATGAAAATGTGTGGTAACGGCTTTGGTGAATTAGGTGCAATCACTCATCCTCTCACAAAACAGTGGACATTTTAGCCACGCCCACTTCTTGAATGCACTCTCAAAAAAAGTTCACCCATTTGCTAATATATAAAAAACATGCAATTCAGTAAAATTTTTGCGCTAATAATTTTTCCATCAAAAGTGCTTTGTAAATAATAATTGCACACATTTCTTGCATTTCACCTTATGGGCGGCATGCAAGCAAGTGGAGCATTCCCTATTATTATTTGAATGCCATGATTTTCTGTTCTATTTGTGATTGTTCATGTTTTGATGCAAGAAACAAACTAATACCTTGATGGTGAATCGCGCATGCTCCTAAATTAAAGGAAAATGTATCTAGAGTGTCAGTATCCTGAAACCGTTGGGTTTACCTGCTGTTGGTGGTGCCCGCCATACATCTCAGCGGTGCAGTCGCTCTCTGGTTTAGCTCCCCTCTTGTCCTGTCCCTTGTAGTGTGCCTCGTTCTTTGGACTTTCTCTTCCCATCCTGGGTTCCTGCACCGGAGGCTGGAGGGGCATTGCAGGAATCGCACCGCAACGCTGGGCTGTCTCCCTGAATCTTAAGTGTGGGTGTGGGTGTGGCCAAGCTTTTATGCCTATGGAGGCATGACAGGAAGCTGACAGCGCCTCTATTTAAACCCAGACGTACCTCTGCTCACGGCTTAGTTATTTTTGCTTTTCCCTACCTGCAGTACCTTGCTTGTCTATCTTGAATCCTATCTCTGGCCTGTTTTTCTACCTTGCTGACATCTGTAACCTCGGACCTTGGCCTGATATATTCAGTGATGCAGACTGCTATATCCCTGGACCCTGGCTTGACCACTGACTGTGATTTGACCTCTGTAACCCTATACCCTTTCTTGCCCTCCATTACGATATCTTCATTTGACAACAGGTTGCCTCCTGTATAACATTCCTTTTACCTGTATTCTAGGAACCCCTTAGGCTCCTTGGTACAGTGGCCCTTGCCATTTTGGGTGGTGCCTCTGTCACCCCATCCTCTGGGTACATATCTCCCTGCATCTGGGCTCCAGTACCCAACAATTGTCACAGAGTCCGACACTGACATATGAAAATGTGTGATAATTGCTTTACTAAATTAGGTTCAATCACTAATCCTTTCACAAAATGGTGGATCTTTTAGTCATGCTCACTTTTTGAAAAAATGTCAGCAAAATTTTGGTGCTAATCATTTTGCCATCAAAAGAAAATTGTAAATTGCACACATTTCTTGCATTTTCCCTATGTTCCTTTCAATTTACAGAAGCTGATGTACTAAGAAGACCTGGATTAATTATGGGGCAAATAAACTACACAAAAGGGTGAAAAATGAAAATTCCCTTTGATTCAATTGGGGATTTTAACCTCTTGAATGCTAGAGAGGTCACTAACGCATTGCAAAGCCATATGTTATTTACCTTTAGCATTTAAAGCAGAACTACCGCCGCTAACAAACTTGCCCCCCAATAATTCCCCATGTGGCGACTAGCTGCTCAGTAGCGCTACTCACCAGAATTATTACCTTGTTAGATAGAATTATCCACTGCTCCCGGGTTGACAGGCAGGAAGGAGCACAGACATCTTTCTATAGTGACATCTGCACTCCTGTGCTGTCAGTCCCTTTTGGAGCAGAATGGCTCCTAGCAATGCCTCCTAGAGCATGCTGGGACTAACAGCGCAGGTGTTCAGACGTCACTATGGAAAGATGTCTGCTCTCCTTCCTGCCTGTCAATCCAGGAGCAATGGATAATTCTCGTTAACGCGGTAATCATTCTGGCAACAAACGCTACTGAGCAGCTAGTCTCCAGATGGGGAATTAATGGGGGGCAAGTTTGTTAGCGGTGATAGTTTCGCTTTAAGGGATGAAAAAAACAAAATTGTATGAATTTGTATTTCTTCCCTATCGTGCAGTTGGTTTGCCCCGGAATGATCCATTTTCATTTGAATAGCAGGCCCTTGGAAGTTGCAGTGTTTCTCTTTGCTTTGGATACATCTTGAGCATTCAAGATGTAATCTGATTTTTAACTTGACTTTTGAAAGCCTTCAAAAAGTTTTGACTTCCCCAAGGATTTCAAATGGATGTGCATTAACGGTTTTGCAAAACTGCTTACCCCGATTGTCTTAATGTTCTCACTAGATTACTGTATTAACACAGATATTGCAAACATATTATTACAGATGCAGGAAAGAGATCACTAACCTTGCAAATAATGAGTCATATAACTAATTGGGTCTTAATACTCTTAATCTATATCCATATTATTACTCATGGTAAACAAACACAACTCATTCAGCAGCTGCCTGCATGACAAATTCAGTGGTGTGAAAGGAAATGAATACTGGTAATAAAAAAGGTAATATTAATATTCATCTCTTCTGAAAAACGTGTTTGTCAGTTGTGGCACCCACATTCATTATAAATCACAAAGGTTTCTATAACATCATTGTGTCTAATGCAAGGCTGTTGTTTCAAAGGTAAGAAATTTGAGATTTGTTTCGTAATGTAGGATTTTGTTTTTAAAGGGATAGTAATACTTCGTTATATCTTTATTTTATTTTGTAGGCATTAAAAAAAACATGAAGAATGATATAAGTCTTAGCTCCCAAACCTTTATGGTTTATGAGATATTCACAAGCAAAGTTTCCCCTCCCGCCCCTTTTACCTAGTGTAAGCCATCCCTTCTCAGATGTGGAATGCAGTTCATAGACCAGACAGATAACAGAAGGGGACAATCTTCTTCCTATAAGAACAATGAAAGCCCTGCCCCCCCTTGACAAGTTTTTCAGGTTTTTCCCTTATCTTAATTGAAGATTGTCCCTCTCTGCAGTCTACCTGGGCACCTCCCTTCTGATCTGGCTGAGCAGTGTTACATCAGTAAAAGGGGCAGGAGGAGGATACTTTGTCATTGAATTACTCTTGTACTACAACTCTGACAGAATTGAAATAACACTCTCCAAAGTCCAAATACTATGATGATTAATTAGAGCTGCTTTTATTATGAACCATTACTATCTCTTTAAATGTGTAGACACTTTTACCCGTTGAGTGTTGGACACAATTAAATGGAATACCAGGCCCACACCTCTGATCTTATGTATGAAATTAAAGTGGATCGATTCTAGGGTACACCAACTTTTCTGCAAGACTATCAGCACTTCAGTGCTAGTGAGGTCTCCAAGGCATCACTAGAATTGAAGAGGTTAAAAAGTTCCATTTAAGTTAATTAGAATTTTAGTTTGTCCTCTGCTGTGCAGTTGGTTTGCCCCAAAATTGCTCAACTGTACTTTTCTACATAAGGGCTTGGCCTTTTATATAACTTCTTCATGTCCACAGAACCACGTCAAATAGTGAGTGTCCGCTCAAGACTGGGTCATTTCCTTCTTTTGCTTCCTATATATAAGAGAAAAATAAACACAAAAGGAGGGCGCTCCTGGTGTAATATTGTCAATTAGATCAGTATCACCACAACTTTCACTGTAGTTATACTCACAAGTATATTGTTCAGTGTAGCACTTACGTGCACACTGAAAGAAAAGCAGGAGAGATTTAATTCTGCCCCAACCACTGTTTGAAGAAATGGTACAATCTAAGGTCCTCAGAAGGGATGACCTGCACCTATAAAAGGATAGTAATACTTAAGTATTACTAATCCCTATAGCAAAGTACTACTTAAAAAAACGTATTGCCCCAGTGTCATCTCTCAAACCTTTATGGTTTGAGAGATGAACACTTCTAAAGTTGCCCTTTCCCTCCCCCTTCCCGTAGTCAGCATTCTAGCTAACTGAAAGAAAAGAGTTGTACGATTTTCAGGTGGCTCTCCAGCACAGCCGGATCACGTTACTAAAAAAGAAATCTTTCACTGAAATGGTCTTCTACGTGTGCTTGGCTTGCAAGCACACGTAGAAGACCGTTTTAGTGAAAGTTTTTTTTTTTTTAGTTAACGTGATCGCGGCTCTGCTGCAGAGCTGCCTGATGATCTCTGACCGGATATCCTGAGTCAGCTAGAACGCTGACTACGGGAAGGGGGAGGGACGAGGGCAACTTTAGAAGCGTTCATCTCTCAAACCATAAAGGTTTGAGAGATGACACTGGGGGCAATACATTTTTTTTTAAGTAGTACTTGCTATAGGGATTAGTAAGACTTAAGTATAACTATCCCTTAAAACATCCTACAAGGAGTATGGAAAGCATAGAAAAGAACACATACAAAATGGCACCTAAATAGTGCCTGTTAGCCTGATAAGTGAATATTATCAAGTTAAGATTATACTCACAATCAGAGTAGCTGGCTGGTAGAATGTACATCAACCAGCAGTAAACGCTTGCAGAGAGAATTACCTGTTCTCTGCTTAGGTATCTCAGATGGATGTTCCAGTCAGGTCAAGAATAAATGGATGCTGCTTAAAGGGACAGTAATGTCCATAAATATGTTTATAGATTTGTAAAGATTAAAATGCCACAAATCCTATTTCTCAAATCCCTATGGTTTGAGAGATATAATCCGCTAAAGTTCCTCTTCTCCTGATGTCAGCTGTAAAGCTGACAGAAGGAGATCCGTGTCGGCCGACACAAGGAGGCTCTTCAGCAGAGCCAGAATAGAGTGATTAAAAATAATTATTTATTTGGAATGGTCTAAAAATCGTGCTTGCAAACCAGTCACACTTTGTAGACCGTTACAAAGAAGTATTTATTTTTAAATCATGCTATTTTGGCTCTGATGAAGAGCCGCTTGTCGGTCCCCGGACCAGGAACTCCTGCTGTCAGCTTACAGCCGACGTCAGGAGAAGAGGAGGGAGGGGGAAACTTTAAGGGAGGCTATCTCTCAAACCATAGCAGTTTGAGAGATAGGATTTTTGGCATTTAGCTTATTTTTTTAATCTCTACAAAATTCTAAACATTTTTTATGGGACATTACTGTCCCTTTAAATCTTGTTAAAAATGTATTCTCCTTCCTTACATGCAAAAGTTATTTAAAAACAAAGTAAAAAAGCCAATCAGATGATAATGTTTTGTAGCACTAGGTTCCTTTTTCAGGATAGCCAACCGATTTGAAAAAGCAGCCTGGTGCTGTGAAACTAGTATATAGTATATGATACCAGCAGCTACTCTGGTGATTGTGAGAATAATTTTAATTTGATAATATTCATTTATCAGGTTAACTGGCACTATTTGGGTGCCCTTTTGTTTGTGTTCCTATATATGAGGGACCTGAAGTAACAAAACATCTATCTACAGACTTATTGCCAAGGAACAATGGATAGCCAGGCCATCCCAGGGAAATCCTGTGCTATCTGACAGCTGATCCTGTCACTGATGGAGAATAACCACAATCATGTCAATTAGCCACATCTCCGTGTAAATTAACTGGCCCAAAATGATAGAAACACGTGTGGGGCTCTGCAAACAGGACATTGGTGCTCCACTGAAACATCCCACTCTCTATAGAGAGAGACCGCACAGTGACCCCATATCTGCTGAAAATAAGCAACACAAAGCAGAGGCACATTCTAAGGCAGTACATATAGATCTGGTGAGATAGGATGGTGTAGCAACAGCACCACTGTAACATTTCAGGCCACTGTGATATTGCACCTAAAAAATACAAGTCTGAGCTGCAATGACGTTTGAATAAAACACCTTGTAGCAGTGAAAGTACCTCTGTTTTACTCAGGGGGATAAACCATACAATATATATTTTTTTACATTTTAAGTATTACTATCCCTTTAAACCAGGGGTAGCCAACCCTACTCATAAAGTGTTACGAAAAGTGCATGTTTCAGGACATCCCAGTTGCAGTACAGGTAGACTAATTAGTGGCTCAGTCACTTTAATTGGTCTGTCTCTACTCATTGGGGGAAATCCTGAAAATATGCACTGTTGGCAGCACTTAAGGACCAGGAATGGCTATCCCCACTTTAAAGGAGCAGTAAACGTTTTTTATGAAAACACATATTTTATAGATCATTTCCTGCTGAATAAAACAAGGTCCCTCCCATCGCTGTCAGATGTTTTATTCAAAAATTAAAGCAGTTTAAATAACCAGGAAGTGAATTTACTGTGTTTACTTCCTGATAGTTCTAACTGACAGGAAGTGACAGGCAGTTTCTATCACATTCTATGGAGAACTGTATGTCTCTGACTTTCCTCTCCATTAGAATCTAACAGGAAATCTAATTAGAATTTGACCACTAGAGGGCACTGCTAATGTAAAAAAAACATGGGTTTAAACTGTAATAACTCTGAAAATATAAATCTCTCTGCAGTGGGAGTACCCTTATTTTACTCAATAGGAAAATCCCTACAATATATATTTTTTCATAAAAAAGTTTACTGCTCCTTTAAGCAAAAACAGCTGTTTGATTTAGCAGTATAACATCTGTGAAAAAGGGTGAAATATGAAGTCAACTCAGTGTCATATCTATATTACCTAGAGAGAATATATTGGTAATAAAAGTTATTAATATAATTGTAAATAAGCAAAATATACATTGTGATTGTCAATCTAAGCTCTGTTCTGTAATTCTAGAGTGAAACTGAAGGAAAATACAATCCTGGTAAACAGCTTTATTATTAAAATGTCAGTGTGATTAACTCTCAGTGGACACTATGATTAAATTGAAAACAATGCAATATTCATCATGTATTATACTTTCAATGTCAAACATGATAGGAATGTGCTTCAAACATCTTGTACTGTTCCTCTGCCTTATGGTGGCTGGAGGTACATCACTGGTGTCCTGAGTAAAGCAGAGTACTTTTCGGAGTGTGTCGGTCCAAATTTACATGATAGACTCTGCTAATCAAGGCAAACAAGGAGCTTTTAGCTCCACCCCTGCCCACAATGCCCCCATCCCAAGACTATACCCCCAGCCACACTCTCATTGCCCTGGCATAGAAAATACCCTTAACCTAAAACATATAAGAACAATATAATGTTTTTAAACATTTGACTGCTTTTGCTATACTTTAGAGACATCACTGGCATCTATGGGGTTAAAATGACCAGTTAAATAGTTTGCAAACTGGTAAATAAACCAACCCCCCCCCCCCCCCAGAGTAAAAAATACCTTCTGTACTGCTAAAAGCAAAATTCATAGTGGCCATGATGATATTCTGGCCACAGTAACTGAAGTGGTGGTTATCATTAGGGGGTGTTACTTTTAACAAGTGAACCCTGAATGCAAAATCATATTGGCACATCCCTTCCTGTCACCCGGAAGCATCAGCCTAGAGAGGTTTCCAGTGATACTGTCTGACCCCTGACCATTCTACCCTGCCCAGTGGTAGCCACAGATCACCATAAACGTTGTCTGACCCCCACCCTGGTTCACCTGCCCACTGGTAGTCACCAATTCCCCATACACATTGTATGACCCATCCCAGCCTTGTTCCCCTGCCCACTGGTAGCCACAGATTCCCATATACACTGTATGCCCACCCTCAGCCTTGTTCACCTGTCCGCTGCTTGTCACAGATCCCCATATACACTGTCTAATCCTGTCTAATCCCCCCAGCCTTATTTCCCTACTCACAGGTAGCCACAGATTGCTCATATACACTGTTTGATGATACATCCTCCCCTTACCTGTGTTTGAAAAAAAATGACTCTCTAGTTCAGTGGTTCTCAATCTTTTTTTGTTCGGGCCACCCCTAACACGTAATCTAGAACATTCAGGGCACCCCTAACATATTTAATGTACTTTATCAAGGGCATAAGAAGGGTACAATACATAAATATACAGTTATTATTATGTTTTATAATCATAATAACAAAACTAATATTTTGCATATTGTGCATAACAATTTCTATAAATCTTTATTTAAAAGTCAATTTTTGTTAGTCTTCATAGAAAACTGGGGGCACCATAAGTTGATGTCAGTGGCACACCAAAGTGCCACGGCACCCTGGTTGAGAATCACTGCTCTAGGTAGTCCTGCTCTTTTCTTAATTTAAGTATGGAGCTATCAACTCCACAGTGCCTCTACTGGTACTTCCAGGGGCACTGAGGCAACCTCACTTCATTGCCCCAGAAACACAAGAAGAGGCAGTGTGGAATTGAGAACAGAGAGGGCTCCACTACTGCTACCTACAGAAACATTTTTTCTGTGTTAAGTGTAGGTATAGCCTACACTTTTTGGGGGCCCCCAAGTCTGATGCTGGGGCCTCTGCTACATCCCTGCTCCCACTATTGGCAAAAGTTATAACTGTTTAAATTGACAGGAAGTGATTTCAAACTCACAGGAAGTGGTAAAGCTGTTGTGATCACATTCTATGGAGAACAGTTGTCAGTCACTCACTTCTCCCATACATTGCAATAGAATAACTGTCTGGCCACTAGAAGACATTGTTAATGTGAAAAAGTTTAAATTGTTATAACTCCCCAGCAGTGGGAGAACCATTAGTTTACTCAGCAGAAAAATCCCAACAATACGTGGTTTTGATAAGCAATTTAAATGTAGGTCCCCTGAAACAAAAGAGAGAGAGATGCCCTGGTATTAACACTTGGAATGTTAGAGAGTCTGCAAAGGCATTGCAAAACACCATAACCGTGAGTGTGTTGGAGTCCTCTCTAACATTCATGGATTTAAAGGGTTAGTAATGCCCGTATTTAACTTGATGCAATATTGTAGATGTTAAAAAAAAATAAAGTATATGGAGAAAGTCCCATCTCTCAAACCTTTACAGTTTGAGAGATATTTGCCACTAAAGTTCCTCCCTCCCCCCTTTTCCTGATGTCAGCTCTCTACGGACAGCAGGAGATCCCGGTTCTGGGACCAGCCAGTGGCTCTTCAGCAGACCTGAAATAGCGATATTTAAAAAGAACTACTACTTTGGAACGATCTACAAAGTGTGCCTGGTTTGCAAGCACACTTTGTAGACCGCTCCAATGAAGTAGTTCTTTTTAAATCTCGCTAAGAGCCTCCTCGAGTCAGCCAACACGGATCTCCTTCTGTTAGCTTTACAACTGACATGACGGGGGGGGTTTACACTTTAGCTGTGAATAGCTCACAAACCATAAAGGTTTGAGAGATGGGACTTTCTCCAGATACTATTTTTTAACATCTACAATATTGCCATCAACTTAAATACGGGCATTACTAACCCTTTAGTCACAAAATAAATGAGAACCAATTCTGGAGCAAGCCAGCTGCACTGCAATCCATACTGATTGGAAATACTGGATGGGCGGGGTCATATGACAGGTGGGGGTGTGGACATGGGTGTAGCTAAGGGTGCCTGCGGTGTCTTGACTAGAGTACCCTGGGATGATAATCCAGTCATGTATCCTACTCCTTTGCCCATATCTTTTTCCAGCCCTAAAGGTCTCTGCAATTTTAAATGTTGGCATGTCCAAAAGAAAATTGGAGGAATTCTGAGTCAAATCAACTTCGCTATAGGCAATTCATAAAAATTCATATTGAGTTAGATAATGGTTTTAACCCCTCGTATGCTAGAGAGGTCTCCAATACATTATGTTAATACTAGTGTAAAAGTCCGTACACGGGCTAAAATGCATAGGTGTACTACTGCAGAACTCCTCCTCCCAGCACTCTGTGCATTTGGGCAGTGTTTACTGCGAATGAGTGCATCGGCCCACGTTCAGACAGTCTCTGCTGCGCACTACTGCATCGGACAAACATACATCTGGCCTTTTATATTATAGTAAATAACAGTTTAAAGCAATGAGAATTTTTGGATTTTTTTTTATTTCACACCTTTCACACCTATAGTGCAATTGGTTTGTTGCAGAATTGCTCCAGTTTTCTTTTGAATATTAAAGTTTACAGTACCAAAAATCATGCTTGTTCAGGGCTGAATTTTGCTTTAGGTAGATTGGGCAGTCCCCAAGAACATTGAATTTTAAGGGACACCTCAGATGAGCTGGTTACTCCCACCATGTCAAACTGTGGGTCACTGGTCTTGTATTAGATGACGTGTCTTGATCTTGAACATAATAATCCCCCAATGGTGATACAAGTCACATTTTTCACTCCCATGTGCCATTGCAGAGAGGAAATTTCCATATTTATATCAGACTGGTCCCACCCTCAGACAGCCCAGCTCCAAAATGTCAGACAAATCCTCCCTGCACAAGAGAATCAGCAAAACCACAGACATATGTTTTGACCTATATGGGTCACATCAGTGTGGTGCAGCTGATTCCCTCTAGGCACATGGACAGCAAGCACCCATGCATGGTATCCACTTCCACTTAGGGAGACAAAGAAACAAATGTTGTGACGAGCACCCATCGAGAACAAACAAGATAAAGTGTCTTGTTCTTGGGCATAGTAACCCCTCAGTAGTGCTACAAGTCATGTATTTCACTCCCACATGCCATTGCAGAGAGAAAATTTCCATATTCATATCAGACTAGACCCACCCTCAGACAATCCAGCTCCGAAACATCAGACAAATGCTCCCTGCACAAGAGAATCAACAAAACCTCAGACGTACGTTTCAGCCTATGTGAGCCTCATCAGTGTGGTGCAACTGATTCCCTCTAGGCACATGGAGAGCAAGGGCCCATGCCTGGGATCCCCTTCCATTTAGGGAGACAAAGAAACAAATGATGTGATGAGCACCCATCAAGAGCAAACAAGATAAAGTGTCTTGTTCTTGGGCATAGCAACCCCTCAATGGGGCTACAAATCACATTTTTCACTCCCATGTGCCATTACAGAGAGGAAATTTCCATATGCATATCAGACTAGTCCCACCCTCAGACAGTCCAGCTTCAAAATGTCAGGCACCTCCTCCCTGCATGAGAGAATCAGCAAAATCACAGACGTACATTTCGACCTATGTGGGCCTTGTTGGTGTGGTGCAGCTAATTCCTTCTAGGCACATGGAGAGCAAGGGCCCATGCCTGGGATCCCCTTCCACTTAGGGATACAAAGAAACAAATGTTACAAGCACCATTCAGAACGAACAAGATAAAGTGTCTTATTCTTGGTCATAGTAACCCCTCAATGGTGCTACAAGTCACGTTTTTCACTCCCATGTGCCAATGCACAGAGAAGATTTCCATTTTCATATCAGACTGGTCCCACCCTCAAACAGTCCAGCCAAATCCTTCCTGCACGAGAGAATCAGCAAAACCACAGCCGTACATTTCGGTCTATGTGGGCCTCGTTGGTGTGGTGCAGCTTATTGCCTCTAAGCACATGGAGAGCAAGGGCCCATGCCTGGTATCCCCTTCCACTTAGGGAGACAAAGAAACAAATGTTGTGACAAGCAACCATTGAGAACAAACAAGATAAAGTGCCTTGTTCTTGGGCATAGTACCCCTCAATTGTGCTACAAGTCACGTTTTTCATTCCCATGTGCCATTTCCATATTCATATCAGACTGGTCCCCCCCTCAGACAGCCCAGCTCGAAATGTCAGGCAAAACCACAGACATACATTTCGGCCTATGTGGACTTCGTCAGTATGGTGCAGCTTATTCCCTATAGGCACATGGAGGGCAAGGTCCCATGCTTGGGATCCCCTTCCACTTAGGAAGACAAAGAAACAAATGTTGTGATGAGCACCCATCGAGAACAATCAAGATAAAGTGTCTTATCCTTGGGCATAGTAACCCCTCAATTGTGCTACAAGTCACATTTTTCACTCCCATGTTCCATTGCAGAGAGGAAATTTCCATATTCATATTCATATCAGACTAGTCCCACCCTCAGACAATCCAGCTCCGAAATGTCAGGCAAACTCTCCCAGCACAAGGGAATCAGCAAAACCACAGGCGTATGTTTCAACTTATGTGGGCCTTGTCAGTGTAGTGCAGCTGATTCTTTCTAGGCACATGGAAAGCAAGGGCCCATGCCTGGGATCTCCTTCCATTTAGGGAGACAAAGAAACAAGTGTTGTAACAAGCACTCATCAAGAACGAACAAGATAAAGTGTCTTGTTCTTGGGCATAGTTTCCCCTCAAAGGTGCTACAAGTCACATTTTTCACTCCCATGAGCTACTGCAGAGGTGAAATTTCCATATGCATATCAGACTAGCCTCACCCTCAGATAGTCCAGCTCTGAAATGTCAACAAAACCACAGACATACATTTTGACCTACATGGGCCTCATCGGTGTGGTGCAGTTTATTCCCTCTAGGCACATGGAGAGCAAGGGCCCATGCCTGGGATCCCCTTCCACTTAGGGAGATAAAGAAACATATGTTGTGACAAGAATCCATTGAGAACAAACAAGATAAAGTGTCTTGTTCTTGGGTATAGCAACCCCTCACTGGTGCTAAAAGTCACATTTTTTCACTCCCATGTGCTATTGCAAAGAGAAATTTCCATATTCATATCAGACTGGACCCACTCTCAGACAGTCCGAAATGTCAGACAAATTCTCCCTACACAAGAGAATCAGCAAAACCACAGATGTACGTTTCAGGCTATGTGGGCCTCGTCTGAGTGGTGCAGCTGATATCCTCTAGGCACATGGAGAGCAAGGGTCCATGACTGGGAACTCCTTCAACTTAGGGAGACAAAGAAACAAATTTTGTGATGAGCACCAACCAAAAACAAACAAGATAAAGAGTCTTGTTCTTGGGCATAGTAACCCCTCAATTGTGCTATGAGTCACATTTTTCACTCACATGCGCCATTGCAGAGAGAAAATTTCCATATTCATATCAGCCTAATCACACCCTCAGACAGTTCTGCTCCAAAATGTCAGGAAAAATCTCCCTGCAAAAGAGAATCAGCAAAACCATAGATATACGTTTCAGTCTATGTGGGCCTTGTCAGTGGGGTGCAGCTGATTCCCTCTACGCACATGAAGAGCAAGGGCCCATGCCTGGGATCCCCTTCAACTTAGGGAGACAAAGAAACAAATGTTGTGATGAGCACTCATCGAGAACGAACAAGATAAAATGTATCACATTGCTCCATAGTAATAAAACTCACATTTATGTTTGTTGAAACATTAGTATATGTGTTTATAAATTAGTCTGTGTAAACAAAATACTTTGGTCTTGTTCTAAATCATTTAAATGGTTACACAAATAGGTGTCACTAGGTCATCAAACACCCTAAAAATTATCAGTAATGCCCCACCCACCAGCAATTATCACCATCACCATCCCTCTTTGGCCAGCTGATATGTTGGAAGGTATGTTATCTCCTCTTTATCACCTCTTTACCTTAAAGCAAAACCCTGATTGTGTTGCAATGCGTTGGATACATTTCTTTGCCTAGATGGACATGGCATGTAAACCGGTCCTGTGCTTGGTTGAAATGTTGGTATCGTAAACTAAAACATCCAACAACTGTCCTAGTTTACACATATAGAGCAAATTAAATATTCACTTCCCATTTTTATTGTTTTCAATGCTGATATACAAAGTGTGCTACATACATGCTAGATCAATTGTGCCCTAACTAATGAATCAATTTTAAATACACTTTGTCCTTAGGCAAATTTACTTCCTATAATATGGCTCCTTTACTTTGCTCTGTATTTAATACATTTAAAGCAAATATTAGATTTTGTCAATTGTTTGCTATTTGTTTTTAATTTTGAGCTGCAGATGCTTAGGTTTACAATATTAAAAACATCAATTTTCTTTAACAAACAATACCATTGTGGGAATGTACAAATCGACCAGTGCTGCCCTGATGTTGTTGGTCTCCAGTGCACGTGCCTGTATCCCCATGTATTCATTAGATCGTATGAATGCTTTACTGTATACCTGAACACACACACACACACACACTCTGCTGTCATTAAGAGCAGAAAGGAGCAGAAAACTTCTTAAAAATGAATACCTATATGATATAGAGCTTTTCCAGCTGAATTAAACAAGGGTACTCGCACTGCTGTCACTTGTTTTATTCAAAAGCTGTAACAGTTCAAATTGCCAGGAAGTGAATTACAGTGTGATGACTTTCTGAAAATTCTAACTGGCAACATTAGTCAGTAGTTTCTATTACATTCTGTGGAAAACTATTTTCCAGTGACTCACCTCTCCCATTGAATGCAAAAGAATAACTAATTGTAATATTAATGTAAAAAAACAAATGTGTAAATTGTAATAACTCTGAAATAATTCATTTCCCAGCAGTGGGAGTACCACTGTTTTCTTTAGCAGGAAAATCCCTAATATATATATATTTTTCATTAAATGTTTACTGCTTCTTTAATGCAAACAATACCCAGAACTCTTCTATCATGTGCATGGAAATTAAGTTAAGCTACACACCAATTATATCTGCACTTTGTCCAATATATGGTTCTAAACAAGGCAGAAAGAATGGAAACATCTCAGCATGTTAATACATTTGCCTTGGCTCATGCATCAATAAGGGCAGAATATTCAGAAAAGATAGCTTAGTAAATATGTAACATACTCCAGAATATTTCAGAGAGAACCAGGATTCTTCATTTCTATCATTGTAATCCAGTGATTCCTAAGGGAAGTGCATGATATGTTTATTTTAGCACTGTGCATACAGTATCCATATTATCATGGATGGAAGTCTGAGAGAGGCTGGTTCAAAGGATGTTATACAGATTGCAGTCTGTTGTGTTTGTACTAATGGTAAGTATATGTTAGGCAGGGAGCTAATAATTGGTTGTGGAGGAGGCAGAGGCATGGGAGGAGGCCAGCCAACCGCTCACACACAAAATAAAAATATTCAGACCTTGTGGTGGGGCATCAGAACCCCTCCTGATACCACCAAGCTACTCATCTCTCAGTCGATTCATCTGGGAGATCAATAGAAGCTACGCAGGGTATCAAGAGAGCTCCCCTGTTTCCTTCCTACCCAAAGTACCCGGGTAGGAGTGGGCAGGATCGAAAGCCTCCCTCATTGATATGAAAGTGTTTTTCTGATCCCACTCCTACCCGGTAGTGGGATGGAAACAGGGGAGCTCATTTGTTGCCCTGTGTCACCTTTGTTGATGATCAGTAGCTGGGGGGGCATCAGGAGGGGTCCTGATACCCCACCACAAGGTTTGAGTTTCAATACAACTCTTTTGGCTCCAAAGAGATATCCATTGCATTGCAACACAATGTGTTGGATATTTCTCTGGCAATCAAAGGTTCAAAAAACCAAGGTTCACCTCATGGGCCCACCACTACTTTATACCATCTTCATTTTCACCTGTGTGGCAGCTCACACACACACACAATACACCTGGAAACCACAATCAAAATGTAATATTAGTCTAATCCCTTGGATGCTGCAGTCATTTCTTAGCAATGCATTGGAAATGTCTCTAACATCCCAGGGGTCATATACAGGTGAAATAATACAAATGCTACTCATATAGTTATACAGATAGAATACAAGGCAAATTCCTGAAGGATTCAGCACACTAAGGGCCGTATGTTCAAAGGGATAACGTCAAAAAATTGTTGTATGAAAGACAAAAATAAGTAAATGCGTGCATGAACAACATATTTTCTATAGAGTATACAACAAAAAACTAGTGATGTCCGTTGTGTACAACACAACTCCAGAATTGATGGGAAAAGGGGCGGGGCAAGGGCGGGGCTAAACTATTCTCCAGTGTCGTATAGAGGAAAAGAAAATTAGTCGTAACTAACGACAAAAAAATGTCTTTCAAAAGACAAAATTTGCACATTAAGAAAAAAGTGGAGGGAATACGTTCTGAATGTGAGAATTTTTGTCTTTGGTTAAGACATTTTTGTCGTTAGTTAAGACATTTTTTAAGACATTTTTGTTGTTAGTTAAGACATTTTTTTGTCATTCCATACAACAATTTCAGTCAGGACAAACAACATATTTCCAATCACAACCGACACTCTCTGAAAATGTTAATGAGACCCACGACACTATACTTTGAAAAGTCGTTACAAACGACAAAAGCTGTTTCGCTACTTCTTTGAACATATAGCCCTAAGTAGAAAGCTAGAATCTCAACAGTACGGACAGTGCTCGGACCCCTTAAGGCCCAGAGGGGGCCACAACACATTGTGAAGCATACTTCCCTGGTCATCATGGGGTTCATAGGCAACCCTTCTCCTCAGTGCCCTTCATGGCCCAATCACCACCAAGCAGTATGTTGTCTCACAGATTTCTCCTTACATTACAAAGACACACATTTCAAAATATAATTAGAAAAATTAAAATTCCACGTGCAATGCTGTGCAACATTTGCTAGTAGATATAATGGTCTGTAGAAATGTCTGCAGCACAGAAAATGATGTATAATTGGTGGGCTTCATAAAAAAAAATATATATAAAAAATACAAATGAATAATAACATAAAAATAATTGTAACAGGTCACATTTGTTTTGAGAAAGTGTGTTTGTGTCGGGGGGGCAGCAGGATTTAGTGAAAAACACATAAGGGAACGTCATGTAAAAAGGTTTGGGAGGCTGTGAGCCACCGATCAGGGACGACTGCAATAAGAATACATGCTAACATAGTATTCTAGTGTGTTTTCCTTTTGTTTTTATTCTCTCTTCATATGCCTTTAACTCTTTTAGTGCCAGAGAGGTATCCAACACATTGCAACGCAATGAAAAGCAATATTTACCTAACCCCTTAACGATCGGCTGTGTGGCCGGCAGTTAAGGAACATGGATCTTTTTTCCAAGAAATGGATTCAGGGGTCCCCGAGTGGCGTACAGGCAAGTGGGGACCCCTGAATTCCATGATGTGACAAGACCTTAATGCAAGTTCTGAATTTTGGAGCCTTCACACCTTAACTGTATTAAATCATTTAATATTTGAAAGGTTTCTATCATATCACCCTTCTACCTCCTTTCTTCGAAGCTGTACATATCAAGTTCTTTGAGCCTATTATGGTACCATGTGTCTTGAAGACTGCCCTGTAATCTATTCAATGAGCTGTCTACACAAAAAATAACGGGAGTGTATTTCAGACAACGGCTGATAAAAAAACAATCCATAGAAATCAGTAGAAAGCTATACCCGCTGAGCAATTCAATGACCAGCGGTAACACTTATTGCACACTAAATGGATACATTTTCTGACATCACTATGTCTAGAATCCACTAGGTGCATTAAACCTACTTTTACGCACCAGACGCACTAAACCTACTTCCACCTACTGTACAAACCTAAAAACAACACCTGGCATATGCGCACTGGGGGATCAATACCAGTAGGGCCATGAAAACGTTCATACTAGCAAAACCAAGTATCACCTCCAAATATATCAGTGCCAACACACAAAGTAATTGAACGTCCCTACCTTCCTCCCAAGAAACAACATTTACCAAATGAAGTCCCCCACCCTCAACAAAATATGTGTAATAGAGGAGCCCCTGTTCTCCCTACCCAGCCGAAGTCAAAACCAGGATGTTCAAATAACAAAGCTCTTGTTCCCTCCAACCAGTCCACATAAACCCAACATGTGCAATGACAGGGTTTAAATCCCCATCCCCACCCAGTCCAAGTCAAACCCAACATGTGCAATAACCAAGCTCCTGTTCCCTCTGACCAGTCCACGTAAAACCAGCTTGTGCAATGACAGGGTTCACATCCCCATCTCCACCCAGCCCAAGTCAAACCCAACATGTGCAATAACCAAGCTCCTGTTCCCTCTAACCAGTCCACGTAAACCCAACATGTGCAATGACAGGATTCACAACCCCAACCCCATCCAGCCCAGGTCAAACCCAACATGTGCAATAACAGAGCTCCTGTTCCCTCCAACCAGTCCACGTAAATCCAACATGTGCAATGACAGGGTTCACATCCCCAACCCCACCCAGC
Source organism: Rhinophrynus dorsalis (assembly GCA_037306005.1). Classification (NCBI taxonomy): domain Eukaryota; kingdom Metazoa; phylum Chordata; class Amphibia; order Anura; family Rhinophrynidae; genus Rhinophrynus; species Rhinophrynus dorsalis. The sequence continues at coordinate 51,533,651 of CM074725.1, forward strand.
CCAGGTCAAACCCAACATGTGCAATAACAGAGCTCCTGTTCCCTCCAACCAGTCCACGTAAATCCAATATGTGCAATGACAGGGTTCACATCCCCAACCCCACCCAGCCCAAGTCAAACCCAGCATGTGCAATAGTTCAGGCCCCGTTCCCCCTCCCCACATGCTTACCAAGTGAAGCATTTACCTTGATGTCGAAGGTCCAGCAGTGTCCTCTGCGGCAGCATCCACCACAGTTACATTAAAAAAAAAAACACCCTAACAATCCACCTCCACCACCATCACTGCTAAAATGAAAAAAAAGTACCTCCCAATTCTGCTTGGGACTTTCCACAAGAAAATGTGATAAAAAAATGAACAGGGCTTGGCTTTTATATGGTCAGACTCTGTTCAAATCCTTTCCTACATTCCCAGTGGCTGGGAGGTGGGGTTACACAGGGCACAGAACATGGCCTACAGTAACCTCACTTCCCAGCCAATCACCATCCAGATGAAGGGGTCATGCATGTTCAAATTTGACTTTGTGAATTAATTAAAGGTAGGCAGGCAATGTAATAAAGTAGTGTGGAATGCAAGCAGGGTACTGGGTTGTATAGCTAGGGACATTAGTAGCAGAAAAAGGTAAGTGGTCATGCCAATCTACAGATCTCTAGTTAGACCTCACCTAGAGTATTGTGTACAGTACTGGAGATCCCGTCTCCAGAAGGATTTATTTATTTATTTAGGAAATGTTTTACCAGGAAGAATACATTGAGATTTCTCTTGTTTTAAAGTATGTCCTGGATATAGATATAGGATACAGATACTCTAGAGAAAATTCAAAGACTGGTTTACAGGAAAAGAAACATCAGGATAGACTAAAGGATCTGAACATGTATAGCTTGGAGGAGAGAAGAGAGAGAGGGGATACGACTGAAACATTCAAATATATGAATGAATTCAACAAAGTGCAGGATGGAAGTATATTTCAAAGAAGTAAAAATGTTAGAACAAGAGGCCATAGTCTAAAACTAGAGGGACACAGGTTTAGATGTAATGTAAGAAAGTTTTACTTCACTGAGACTGGTAGTTAAGTGGAATAGCCTACGAGCAGAAGTGGTAGAAGTTAATACAGTGACAGAATTTAAGCATGCATGGGATAGGCATAAGGCTGTCCTTAACATAAGAAAAGACCAAGGACCAAAAACGGGTTGAGGTTTTTACTGTAGAAAAAATGGGCAGACTAGATGGACCGAATGATTCTTATCTGCCGTCAAATTCTGTTTCTATATGCAATTTCTTGTTGCGGTCACCAGGTGGTGCTGTTATTATCACTTACTATGGATAGCTGTAGTCTAAAAGTTTCCCGCAGAGTGCATTATACAAAACAAAATTCCGTCTGGACACCAGTTAGCACCGTTGCTGAAAGTTTGATTAACAGATAACATATTTGAGTTATTATAACCCTTGATTTAAGCATCATCAATATCCTTATTTTACTTACAAGGTACAGTCCTGGAACATATTATTTTCATAATAAACCGTTACTGCTCCTTTAAAAGTAATCCGTTTTCTACCATCACCCATCTTGCATGGAGCAAATCTGCATTCTTCACATTACTAAGGACTCCCTATGAGCCGTATTCATAGAAGCAAAGAGTAGCATATCTGGAAGAAACCAAATGCAATCTTAACCCTTTGAGCGCCAGAGAGGTATCCAACACATCTTGCATTCAAAGGGTTAAAGAAGAAATAGAATGTTCCCAAATTCTCTTTGATTTAAATGGAACCTTTAACCCTTTGAAATCTAGAGGGGGTGGATCCGATGCATTGCTTAAAATTCAAGTGGTTACAAGGGCCATTTAAATAAATGTTAATGTTTATTCATTCACTAAAATGCAGTTGCTCCAGAATTGCTCCTCTTTTATTTTCATTTCCAATTAACCCTTTGAGTGCCAGAGGGGTACGGAACGCATTACTTTGCAATGCGTTCCGTACACCTCTGGCACTCAAAGCGTTAAGCCCCAAGTGGGTAAAAATTCCTTCCTGATTCCAAATAGCAGTCAAATAGTTCCCTGTATCAACAATCTATCTGCATTGAAGCCAACTGTCATAATTCTCAGTATTGTTCTGTGCTATATAGGCATCCATTGCTTTTTGCCTCATCTAATTTACATCAATATGAACATTAGGTAGTATTCAGAAAACGAAAGAGGGGAAATTCTATAATAAACCAGTTGTACCATAGTGGATAAAAACATTTCTTATTGACTGAAACTCAGTTTTTACTCCTTTAAAATCTAGAGAGGTCACAACATGTTTTGAAGCAATCTGTTTGAAACCTCGTTAGCATTCAGTGGTTTAAAAGCCCCAATTAAATCAATGGAAATTTTTGAGTTTTTTTAATGTGTCCCATATGGGTCTGCAAGTCTACTCTACAATCGTTCCTCGTTATCTTTCTGCAAATAGCTCGTTTTGCTCTTATAATCAATTCCAAATTGTAGTCAAAAGAGATGTGGCAATCTACCAAGAGTATTTCACAAAAAATATCCAAGTTTCAGTTCAGCTTTGCATTTGGCAGCAAAGTTTGACTCCGTGAAGATTTTTTTTCATTGCTGATTGTTGGTAAATGATTTGCCTTTTAACTGGATAGAGGATAGAGGATAGATTTCATCTGTCTTAGCCGAGCAAAACAAGGCAGTTTTTGTCAGGGTGACTTTCTGAAAGGGAGCCAATCAACAAAAATATATCTTATTGTCTGCTGTAACTTCTGTATAGCATAGACTAAAAGGTGTCGTTTTGTATTTAACAGGATTGATTTGAATTTTCTTATAGAGGCTGAGTATACGTTTTTATGAAAAAAACAAACATACATTTTCTGTTGAGCAAAACATGAGTAGTCCCACTGCTAAGCAATGTGTCATTCCATATTTATTATGGTTTTAAACCGTTGGGTTTTTAAATTAACAGTGCCTTCTGGTTTTCAGAAAATTTACCTACAGTTCCTCTTTTATCCTAACAGTTATTTTATTGCATTCTATGGGAAAGGTGAGTCATCGGCTACAGTTACCCCTAGAAAGTGATAGAAACAGTTTCACTACTTCCTGACACTTTGAACAATTATAACTTTTGAATTAAACCACTGCCATCAGTAGTATTACCCTTTTATACTCAGCGGAAAATGCTCTATAACATATGTTTACAAAAAAATAAAGAGGTTAAACAATATCCCATAAAGGAGTATATAAATTGGTAGAGGGATACTGAGATTGCACTTGCCATACTCACAATTCAGAATGTGGAATCTGTCAGCACAGCTGTGCCACCCCTCCTAATTTTGATCTCTAGGAAGTCACCTACTCTACCTCATATGAAATCCAGCCCTGTGAGTACCTCATCCACAATGTCAAGTCATCTGTTTGACAGTCTTGGTTTAGAAAGTTTGAATATTGCAAGCATATTGAAATAACCAAATAGAAGGAACCTATTACTTCAAAATTATTTTAATGAGGCTATAAAATGCTTTCAGTTTTCCATTTATTATATTTGTCTATAGTAGATGCAAATATCATCTTGATATTATTAAAAATGTATGAGGACAATCCAGATTAGTGTGCATTCAAGAGGTTTAAGCCACATATTATAAGACCAAACATGGATAATTCGTTAATCATTTTCTGGGCATCCTTCCAAATGCATAATAATTAAGGATGAATGATAGGGTTTGACTGCAGTCAATGGACCTCAATCTTCAAGCTCTTCGATTAAAAACCATGAGTCTGTATGAGTGATTACCACTGACAATAATAAAAGTATGTGATCAAGAGAGGCAAATGTTTATATCATCTTCACTCACTTTTTTCTGACCATGCATAATTCAATTACTTCTTATAATTGTAATTAGCAAAGGTACATAATAATTAGTATAACAGGCTTGTATTTCAACAGCAACAATAATTTCAACTGCTATAGAGAGAAGGCTTAAAAGGAACACTACATTTTTTAATTAAGAAATATTTGGTATGGTCCTAAAAACCAGTGCCAAGGCATGTTCTTCTTTAACCCATTGTATGCAAAAGACATCTTAAATGCACCATCGCACATCCTTCCATATAAATCCCTCTACTCTGCAATAAATAGGTTGCTTGCAAGTTAAAGGGATAGTAATACTTCGTTGATATGGTTTAAGAGATATTCACAAGCAAAGTTTCCCCTCCCGCCCCTTTTTCCTAGTGTAAGCCATCTCTTCTCAGATGTGAATCTGGTTGTAAGACCAGACAGATAACAGCAGGGGAAAATCTTCTTTTCATGAAAAGAATGAAAGCCCTTCCCCCCTTGACAAGTTTTTCAGCTTTTTCCCTTATCTTAATTGAAGATTGTCCCTCTCTGCAGTCTACCTGGACACCTCCCTTCTGATATGGCTGAACAGGGGGGGGATACTTTGCTTGTGAATATCTCTTAAACCATAAAGGTTTGAGAGATAAGACTTATATCGTTCTTCATGTTTTTTTTCATGCCTACAAAATAAAATAAAGATAAAACGAAGTATTACTATCCCTTTAAATCTGTTATCCCTGCCATTATTCAAAGGTTATTTAAACCGAGAGGAATATAAGGATTTGTGATAGAGCATATGAAATAATTAAAACCTATAATCTACTTTATCTACATGACAGCTTTAAACACTCTGTTCTTGCCTTTACTGTGATCACTGCAGAGAGACAGACAGAAGCTTTTAGTAGAGGTGAATGCTAGTCTTGTACTTCAATAAAGCATTGGAAAGCCATGACTGATAAAGCTTACCAATGCTGAGCCCTGTCTGACCATGGTGTTATTACCCAACTGCTAACATCAGAATGTACTTAATTTGGAGTGAGTACACCCATAGAAGGGGTAACCAACTATATTCTTCAAGAGTTACTAGCATTACAGCTGTTCAGGGTATCCTGGTTTAATCAAAAGTAGCTGCCGATTGATCCATCTGAGCTCAAGCAGGGATATCATCATTGAAATAGTAGTGTTCTGTTAAAGGGGATGTATCACCTTATTAAAAGTTTGCTTTAATCTGTTAGTCCTAGTTATATCAACAATGCTGTGCCTTTTTTTTTTTTTACTTCACTATTTTCCAACTTACTTTTCCCCTCTGACGTGTTCTCCTCACTCTTATCGGAAAATGTGTGCCGAAGAGTATACAGGAGAGATCCTCCTCCATGCTGGTCTGTCTGAAAGCTGGAGCACTCTCATTGGCAGAGATCGATATTTAGCCAATGAGAGTGCTCCAGCTTTCAGACAGACCAGCGGGGAGGAGGATCTCTCTTGTATACTCGTCAGCAAACGTTCTGCTGATCAGAGTGAGGAGAACATGTCAGAGGGGAAAAGTAAGTTGGAAAACTGGATTTCTATAGCGAATTAAAAAAAAAAAAAAAAAGCACAGCATTGTTGATATAACTAAGATTAACAGATTAAAGCAAACTTTTAATAAGGTGATACATTCCCTGTAATAGCGCTTCAGGATTTGAGAAGGCTACAAGTAGAGGTCAGGAGGAAAATTATTGGTTTATTCATTCATCTCTGCAATCCGCTCTGGAATACTAATCCAAATATATTTTTTTCACATATGTATTTGGAGTTGTTCTACATTTTTCTGCAAAGTTTACAGATAAGTTTGGGAGACTATATATAGGGGCTCTTGAAACTTTTCCAGAGTATTGTTAAAGTCCTAACCTTAAAGGGATAGTAATACTTCGTTTTATCTTTATTTTATTTTCTAGGCATGAAAAAAACATGAAGAACGATATAAGTCTTATCTCTCAAACCTTTATGGTTTAAGAGATATTCACAAGCAAAGTTTCCCCCTCCCGGCCCTTTTTCCTAGTGTAAGCCATCTCTTCTCAGATGTGGAATCTGGTTGTAAGACCAGACAGATAACAGAAGGGGACAATCTTCTTCCTATGAGAACAATGAAAGCCCTTCCCCCCTTGACAAGTTTTTCAGCTTTTTCCCTAATCTTAATTGAAGATTGTCCCTCTCTGCAGTCTACCTGGGCACCACCCTTCTGATCTGGCTGAACGGGGGGGGGGGGATACTTTTCTTGTGAATATCTCTTAAACCATAAAGGTTTGAGAGATAAGACTTATATTGTTCTTCATGTTTTTCTATGCCTACAAAATAAAATAAGGATAAAACAAAGTATTACTATCCGTTTAAGGTTACCTAAAAGGTAAATTGGCTCTTTAAAGTGGATGTGTCACCTATGGACAACATCCCATAAATAGTTAGGTAACATAGCCAATACTATGAAAAAGTTATTTATTTTTTACTTTAGTCTTCAATTTCATTTATATTTAGCTTACAAAAGTCTGTGTTGCAGCCACTACCGGGTGACTGCGGTTCTCTGTGATTACAGAGCTCTGCCTCGGTTCTCCTCCTTCCTCCGATGACAGAAGCTTCTGTCAGTAAGCTGGAGCGGTCTCATTGGCAGAGATTGATATCTAGCCAATGAGAACGCTCCAGTTTCCAGACTGAAGCCTCCATCATCGGAGGAAGGAAGAGAGCAGAGTCAGAGCATCAGGCTGCAGTCTATATGAAAGTGCCCGTAGCCCAGACTTTTGCAAGTTAAATATAAATGAAATTGAAGCTTAAAATAAAAAATAAATAATGTTTTTATGGTATTGGATATATCAAAGAAACAAATGTTGTGACGAGCACCCATCGAGAATGAGCAAGATAAAGTGTCTTGTTCTTTGGCATAGTGACCCCTCAATGGTGCTACAAGTCACATTTTTCACTCCCATGTGCCATTGCAGAGAGGAAATTTCCATATTCATATCAGACTGGTCCCGCCGTCAGAGAGTCCAGCTCCAAAATGTCAGGCAAATCCTCCCCGCACAAGAGAATCAGCAAAACCACAGACATATGTTTCGGCCCATGTGGGCCTCGTCAGTGTGGTGCCACTGATTCCCTCTAGGCACATGGAGAGCAAGGGCCCATGCCTGGGATCCCCTTCAACTTAGGGAGACAAAGAAACAAATGTTGTGACGAGCACCCATCGAGAACAAACAAGATAAAGCGTCTTGTTCTTAGGTATAGTAACCCCTCAATGGTGCTATAAGTCACATTTTTCACTCCCATGTGCCATTGCAGAGAGAAAATTTCCATATTCATATCAGACAGTCCAGCTTTGAAACATCAGGCAAATCCTCTCTGCACAAGAGAAACAGCATAACCACAGATGTACATTTTGGTCTATGTGACCCTCATCAATTTGGTGCAACTGAATCCCTCTAGGCACATAGAAACAAGGGCCCATGCCTGGGATGCCCTTATACTTAGGGAGGCAAAGAGTTGTGAGGAGCACCCATGAAGCACAAACAAGGTAAAGTGTCTTGTTCTAGGCATGGTATCCTCTCAATGGTGCTACAACTCACGTTTTTCACTCCCATGTGCCATTGTAGAGAGGAAATCTCCATATCCACATCAGACTGGTCACGCCCACAGACATTTAAAGCAGAACTTTCATGCTAATAACATTGCCGTCCAATATATTTCTAACTTAGAGATATACAAAGTCTTACTGTCTTTAAGCTTAATATGTCCACGTTATTGCTGAAAAAACACTTCACTTGCAAGAATCGGGCTGCACAGAGCTTACAAGAGAAGCTTTGTGTGCCTGCATGGTCAGTCACTCCTGGTGCCTTAAGGCACCAAGGAACGCCACTCACCAATGCTGGCAGAGAACAGGACAGACAGAGCAGACTCAGAGGTACATTTCCTCTAAGATGTCTGCACTGTCTGTCCTCTGGTTCCTGCAGAAGAAGTGTTTTTTCAGCAAAAACCTGGACTTACTGAGCTTAAAGACAGTACGACTTTAAATATTGCTAGGTTAGAAATATATTGGGGCAATGTTATTAGCATGAACGTTCCGCTACACTTCTAGCTCACCATAATATAAGCAATACAGGGCAAGGGAGCTTTTTGCTCTATTTACGCTGGTTTGAACATTAATATTTGTAAGCATTGTCATGCAAGTAGATTTCTTTCTCACTTGTTAAATAAATAAGATATATCTGGGGACTGATTTTGTGGCTTAGTAAACTCTTGTCTATATGTACACTTTTTGCATATTTTAGACTGGCTCTAGATGATAGGAACTGTGGTCCTTAAAAGCTGGAAGGCTTCAGTTTGTCCACCCTGCTCTTGAAAGTAGATTTTGAGCAATCTCCTGTTATATCATTAAGTGCATATCCTTGTGTGAAATGTGTGAGACCTATCTTCATGCATGTGTCTGACATCTGTTTTGCTTAATCAGTAAACTTTGTTTTTGAATGATACCTGTGGTTATCAGTCACTTTGTGTGAGTATGGGTTATTTTGTCGTAGCACTAGAATGTAGATTGATAGGAAAAAAGTGCTTTGGTCCTCCAGCGCACCCCACCCTTGGACCGCGCTGTCCTTAAAGGGATTGTAATACTTCGTTTTGTCTTTATTTTATTTTGTAGGCATTAAAAAAACACGAAGAACGATATAAGGTTTGAGAGATATTCACAAGCAAAGTTTCCCCTCCCGCCCCTTATACCTAGTATAAGCCATCTCTTCTCAGATGTGGAATCCAGTCCATAGACCAGACAGATAACAGCAGGGGACAATATTCTTCCTATGAGAACAATGAAAACCCTGCCCCCCTTGACAAGTTTTTCAGGCTTTTCCCTTATCTTAATTGAAGATTGTCCCTCTCTGCAATCTACCTGGGCACCTCCCTTTTGCTCTGCCTGAGCAGTGTTACATCAGTAAAAGGGGCGGGAGGGGGATACTTTGTCATTGAATTACTCTTGAACTACAACTCTGACAGAATTGAAATAACACTCTCCAAAGTCCAAATACTATGATGATTAATTAGAGCTGCTTTTATTATGAAACATTGCTATCCCTTTAAGGTGTTAAATGTAGGTGAAAATCTGGATGAAAATATTTGCACTAGCTGTCACACAAAACATTGCACAAAAATTATGGAATTTTTTTATAGGTAAAATGTAATTATTTTGATCCATATCATCTACACTTTTGTCTTGATACATATGTTCTAGTTGCAGCCCAACCCTGGTCCTCAAAATCTACCAAACAGTGCCTGTTTTCATGTTATCCCTGAATGAGCACAGGTGGACCAGTTAAAGTTACTGAGCCACTGATTGGTACATCTGCGATCCGGCTGGGATATCCTGATAACATGCAGTGTTGGGAGCTCTTGAGCGCCAGGGTTGGCTACCCCTGCATCTAGTGAGGCTGATTTAGGCCTAGACTACATTTCAGATGATAACTGGTTATCATTGTTTTTTTCCAAAGATTCACACTGAAGTCCTGGAGAAATTTGTAGATATAACTCTTGATAAATGTATCAGCTGGAACAGAATCCAGGTTTTACTGAGCAAAGCTGATGCAGTTGTGGAGCAAATCAACTGCACCATAGGGAACAGATTAAAAAAACCCCCCAGATTGCCATTGTTTTAACCTTTTGAGTGCTAGAGAGTATCCATTGCAATGCACAAGATTTCTCTCTGACACTCAATGGGTTAAGCCCCTGTTTAAATTAAATGAATGTTTATTGGTTCTCCAATGTGCAGCTGGTTTGCCACAGAATTGCCCCACTTTTGTTTTGTATATCATCCCCTCTGATTAGGTCTGTGATTGATCAAAATGAACTTTATGTAGACTATCAATAAAGTATCTCTTTGCAATGCGTGGAGCACCCCTCAGGTCCTCAAGTGGTTAAAGAAGTAATAACCTTGAATTATATTAAAAAAAAACAACATATTGCTGTTTTTTCTGCTACATAACGCAAGATTTCTGACACTGCTGGGATCTGCTTTATTAAAAAAATATTCCTCTTGTTTTTTTCCCCCATTGAACTGTTAGCAACAGTGCCATTTGTGGTTTAGTCAATTCACCTGGTATCCAGACAGTTATTCTGTTAGATTCTATGGTTGAGGTGAGCCTCTGTTTACTGTTCTCTATAGAATGTGATAGGAAACGCTCTATGACTATAATAACTTTTGACTAAAGCAACTGTTAGCAATGGAAGCACCCTGGGATTAACATTGCAGTAGGCATCCAATACTGTAGCAATCTGAGTATATTGGAGCGACGATTTACATTACACCATCGTTTTGAATCGGACAAGATTCTGATGTGGTGCTTTTGAAGCCGGTGACCAGGATATACCAATTTCATGTCGCACACTCTTATGCGTGAAGCATTTCAAAAGGATGCCCCCTGGCTGTATACTACAGTAAAATCTCTATGACATTTTTTTTTAATAATAGAACTTTGCTATTTCGTTAGGCTCTGCAATATTTTTTGCTTCAGACACCGGGGGGGTTGTGCACTAAAATGTGATAAAGAGTTGATAACATGGAGATAACTTCTCCAGTGATATCACTTCTCCAGTTCCTATGTTATTCTATAGAGCCTATGCACTAAGAAATCTTAGTGCATTGGCTCCACAGAATAAAATACAAACTGGAAAAGTGCTGTCACTGGAGAAGCTATCTCCGCTTTATCACACCTTAGTGCATAACCCCCCTGGGTTGAGATTCATTAAGATGTGAAAGAGGTGATAAACAGGTGGTAAAGTGGAGATAACTTCTCTGGGGGTTACAAACTCTCCAAGATCGATGTCATTCTATGGAACAAATGCACTAAAATGCCTCCACTTTAGAGATCTTAGTGCATTTGTTTCATAGAATAATATAGGACTTGGAGAGTTTACCACACTGGAGAAGTCATCTCACTTCACATCTTTATCATGCCTTAGTACTAGTGTTGAGCGAGCATGCTCGGCCGATGCTCGGATCGGCTCGAGCATCGCTCTGCTCGGCACATGGCGGTACTCGTACGAGTACCGCATGTGCTCGCCCGCCATGTTCGGGTCTCCTCCCCGCACGTTTTGCGGCTGCTGCGCAGCCAATAAACGTGCAGGGAGGCTCTGACATCGGTGTAATGCCAGCAGCCATGTTGGCTGCTGGCATTACACTGATTGGCTGACCAGAACCCGTGGTCGGGTGCTGTATAGCACCTGACCATCGAGTTCGGCTCAGTCTTAGCCAGGGAGAGCTGAGGATAGGAAGGGAAAGGCAGTGTAGGGAGGAAAAAAAACAAAATTGTGAAAAAAAAGAACCAAAAGTCCTTTTTAGGACTACTGTGTGTGGGGGCAGCAGGTTATTTTGTGTGGGGGGGGGAAAAAAAAAAAAATATATATATTCTGTTTAGTGTGCAAAGTTGCAGATTAGAGCACATTCTGCTTAGTGTGCACAGTTGCAGATTAGAGCACATTCTGTTTAGTGTGCAAAGTTGCAGATTAGAGCACATTCTGTTTAGTGTGCAAAGTTGCAGATTAGAGCACATTCTGTGTAGTGTGCAAAGTTGCAGATTAGAGCACATTCTGTTAAGTCTTCAAACTAAAATATCAAAGTCACATATTCCATTCAGTGTGCGTCGCCGCAGTTTAGCAGCACATTCTGTGTACTGTGCAGAGTTGCAGAATAGGAAGAAATACTGTTAAGTCTTCAAACTAAAATATCAAAGTCACATATTCCATTCAGTGTGCTTCGCCGCAGTTTAGCAGCACATTCTGTGTACTGTGCAGAGTTGCAGAATAGGAAGAAATACTGTTAAGTCTTCAAACTAAAATATCAAAGTCACATATTCCATTCAGTGTGCTTCGCCGCAGTTTAGCAGCACATTCTGTGTACTGTGCAGAGTTGCAGAATAGGAAGAAATACTGTTAAGTCTTCAAACTAAAATATCAAAGTCACATATTCCATTCAGTGTGCTTCGCCGCAGTTTAGCAGCACATTCTGTGTACTGTGCAGAGTTGCAGAACAGGAAGAAATACTGTTAAGTCTTCAAACTAAAATATCAAAGTCACATATTCCATTCAGTGTGCTTCGCCGCAGTGTAGCAGCACATTCTGTGTACTGTGCAGAGTTGCAGAATAGGAAGAAATACTGTTAAGTCTTCAAACTAAAATATTAAAGTCACATATTCCATTCAGTGTGTGTCACCGCCGTTTAGCAGCCTATTCTGTGTACTCTGCACCGTTGCAGACTAGGAAGAAATACTGTTAAGTTTTCAAACTCAAATATTAAAGTCACATATTCCATTCAGTGTGTGTCACCGCCGTTTAGCAGCCTATTCTGTGTACTCTGCACAGTTGCAGACTAGGAAGAAATACTGTTAAGTTTTCAAACTCAAATATTAAAGTCACATATTCCATTCAGTGTGTGTCACCGCCGTTTAGCAGCCTATTCTGTGTACTCTGCACCGTTGCAGACTAGGAAGAAATACTGTTAAGTTTTCAAACTCAAATATTAAAGTCACATATTCCATTCAGTGTGTGTCACCGCCGTTTAGCAGCCTATTCCGTGTACTCTGCACAGTTGCAGACTAGGAAGAAATACTGTTAAGTTTTCAAACTCAAATATTAAAGTCACATATTCCGTGTAAGATGAAGAAGGCGGGTAAAAAGGGACGGGGAAGTGGACGTGATCCTGATAGTTCAGGGCGCGGGTCAGGACGCGGAGAAACTGTGCCTGGTGCCAGAGCACAAGAAAGAAAGACATCCACCATACCTAGCTTCATGTCTAATTTTACAGGGCGTCGCAGGACATCACTCTCGAGGTCCGACCACTGCGAACAGGTGGTCGGTTGGATGACAGCTGATACTGCTTCCAGTCGGTTAAGCACCACCCTGTCTTCCACCAAGTCCACTCTCAGTAGCCAAGAGTCTGGTCAACATAATCCTCACTCTGATCATCCTTCCTCCCACCATACACGGTCTGGTCAAAGAAGTGATCCCACACTGGGATATAGTGAGGAGCTCGTCTCATCACCAATCCTTCATTTGACCCTCTCTCCAAGCACGCTTGCAGAGGAACATGACATCTTGTGCCCTGATTCACAACCTCTAGAGGCTACCCAATCACAAGAAGATGACAGATGTGAACGGCATTTAAGGTCAAAGGAAGTAGTGGATGATGATGATGATGATGAGACACAGTTGCCATTAAATCAACCACTATTTCCGTCTCAAGACCTTGTTGAGGAGAATGTTATACAGTTGTCAATGACTGAGTATGTGGTGGGATCAAGACATGAGGAGGATGATCAGAGTGAGGAAGTGGAGGAGGACTTGGTGGACGATGAGGTGACTGACCCCACCTGGGAAGGTGTAGAGCCGAGCGATGACAGCAGTCCTGAGGGTGAGCCATCTGCAGCACCGCAACAGGCTGGAAGAGGCAGTGGTGTGGCTACAGAAAGAAGGCGGACCGCACCAAACCGGCCCGCAAATGTTCCACGGAGCACCCCCTTGCGTAAATCTACCTTGCCAAAGGGTAGGTGTTCCGCGGTATGGCGTTTTTTTAAGGAAAGTGCGGACGACAAAAGAATTGTAGTTTGCAACCTGTGCCACACCAGAATGAGCCGAGGCATGAACACTAGAAACCTCACCACCACCAGCATGATCCGACACATGGCATCCAAGCACCGTAGTAAGTGGGAGGAACGCCTGGATCGCCCATCTGTGTCTGCAGGCCACACCACTGCCTCCTCTTCCCCTGTTTTCGGTGCCGGCCAATCGCCTGTCGAAGGCGCAGGCCCGCATACCTCCCGCCCTGCACCTGTACCATCTGAAGCACCATCAGCGACCACATCCACTTCCCTGTCCCAGCGCAGCGTCCAAATGTCGTTACCCCAGGCATTTGAGCGCAAGAGAAAGTACCCAGCCACCCACCCACAGGCCATAGCACTAACCTCACACCTTTCCAAATTACTGGCCATCGAAATGCTGCCATTTAGGCTTGTGGACACTGAGGGCTCGATTTAAAGCCAACCGTTAAACCAGCCGCTAAGTGAAAAAGGCACATCGCTCGCAAATAATACAGGAGTTACGGCAGATTCAATAGCTACTCTACGAGAATAGCTATCGAGCGTAGGCACACAAAAAACACGTAACACAAAACCCGTTGTCGCTCATGTTAATGCACAACGGGCGGACAAATCACACGATAACTGAGCTCCAAACAACATGTAACATAACGGCTGCCGTTGTCAAGCAACCCTGATTGATGCCAAAACAAATTCAAACACACATCCAATCCCAAAGGCCCAATGTATCAAATAACTTCAAATACACCTATATATACCCAAAAATAACCGCCACACACTGTCTGTTATCGAGTTCTTCAGAGCCAGATATCAGGACCCAGGAGCGGAGGATAGTCATTAGAGAGAGGGAGAGAGGCGCGTTCATTGGAGGTAGAGGAGTTTTGCAGTTTGGAGAGAGGAGAGAGGTGCACTATATATACACATATCACACTTTTGCACATATTACATACACACATACAAACACAAACACATACACATACATACACATAGTCCTTTTATTTCATAACACCTTACACATATTACTTTTTATTTTGACAGTGTGAATCTGGGAGTGAAAGTGTGTGACAGAGAGTGACTGGATCGAGTGTGTCTGTGAGGGCCTGTGGGAGTGCCTGGGTGTGACTGGGTGAGTGATGTCAAGGAGAGGAGGACAGGAGAGAGGGATGGGGAGAGTAGTGGAGGAGGAGGAAGGTCAGGAGGGGATCCCTCAGCAGAGCAGGGGTGGGAGAGGGAGATCCGCAGGGCGGAGGGGGACCAGGCCCACCAGAGCAGGAACACGCAGGACAGGGACAGAACCTGCAGTGGGACGAGGGGTAGTTCCTGGGGAGCACCCCACACAGGCAGGGTCAGACCAGGCAGGGCACTCCGGCTCTGAATCCTCCCATGCCGGAGCTGATGAGGGCAGGATCAGGGATCCCAGATATAGTGAGGAGGAGAACACGGCTCTTGTGGAAGCTGTCCTGGAGAGGCAGAGTGTTCTCCACCCGACGGCAAAGGTCCCTGGCCTGGCAGCGCGGAGGAAGGCAGCCTGGAACCAGATCTGCAGCCGGGTGAACGCGGTGGCAACATGCAGGCGGGACGTGGAGTCTGTGAAGAAGAGATGGGGCGACTGCCGGAGGGTGGTCAAGAACAAGATGTCTGACATGGCCAAGCAAGCCCGAGGCACCGGAGGTGGCCCATCTGTGCCCATCACATTCTGCGGCTGGGAGGAGATGGTGCGGCAGAACATGTCCCCGACCATGATCGAGGGGGTCGTGGGAGGAACTGACACTGGGGATGAGAGGAGCCTCCACACTACCGGTAAGTGCAACACTACAGAACAACACACTACAGCAACCAACACCAGCTGCACACACACTCACACCTCAACACATGGCCATCACTCAGCCATACAACTGCACCAACACAGCACCATGAGGGTTAAAAAAAGGACACAACACCTGGACAAATGGCAACGTCCAACTTGGGACAAACCTGTCAAAGTCCTACTTCAACCCTCCTGTCGCTGTGCTCATTACACACAATACACAAACCTTCATTTTCAAATTGTCGACTGTAATAGATCATCACTGTTCACACACAATGTCACCCATGTCCCCACCCCCACCCTAACCCCGTGAGTGCTAGAGGGATCATCAATGCATCGATCAACAATGCATTGGCAACCCCTCTGGGACTCAAGGGGTTAACCTGACAACAAACAAGTCAATAGGCCAACGATCACATGCTACACAGGGGACATTCACTAAGCGGTGACAAACACATGGTGGACACAAAGTAACCCTCACACACCCTCACTTCACCAGTACCAGTGTTAGTCCATGGAGAATATGCCAAAACAAGAATCAAGTTCATAGGGTCCCATTGTACAGACTCCATGGAAAACACTGGAAATGGGGAAAGGAGATCACTGGAGAAGTCACCATCATGTTCATGTCATCGGTTCAACATCACCGCTTACTGAATCACAAAAGGGGGCATCAGATCACACATCACAGTGTCACACAGAATAAATGCTTGTAGGTGCAACACACAGGCCGAAAACTATTTTACAGAATTCAAGCAGGAAAAAGTAGGCATTGGTGTTGTGGCTGCAATCATTTCTCTGACTTGAAATGACATATCCCATATCTGATTCCCACATGGATCCACAGGGGTGCTGATGCCATGGATCGATGGTACACCAGCATCTCTATGCAGGATACATATGGGAAACAAATAGCAAACATTGTACCTTGGTCACCAACAGGCCATGACTGATGGATATCTAGGACTGAGTACGGTTGCCTCACACAGAAGGATGGATGGGCTCATACACAGACAAAAAAACAGGCCTCAATCAAAGATATCCCTCACTACTGGCTGGATTGTTGCCCTTAGGATTCAAATGTTACTAAATATGTTCCAACATGATGTGAACACAGAGATCACTTCACTGGATGTGATTGCCTTACTGGCCAGATATGTGCACCCATCACATATCAACCTACATTGCTACCATCCAAATACACATACATAGTATATCACACCCTACGTAGATGGGATATACGAGGTATGTTCATATCCATCATATCAATACAATGTCTTGTTGGATGGGTGCACATATATAGCCAGTAAGGCAATCACACCTAATGAAATGCTCTCTGGCATCACATCTTGGAAGGATATTACTCCATCCATATGAAGGGTACATATCCACATACATATATGACCATTTCTACTTGTGTGTCACTGTAATGGGATAGCAATGGGTAATGTCATCATGATGTCATATCATTGCCATCGTTAACAGATGTGTCTTGATCTAAGTCCCATCCCTCCAACACTCATGGTTATACAGATATTGCTCCATGTGACAGGTGAAGATATCCATCATTTGACCACACGGAGGCTCTTCAGCAGAGCCAAAGTCACAACATATAGAGAGAAATACCTCTTTGGAATGGTCCACAGAGTGTGCTTGTAAATCATGCACACCCTGTACACCATTCCAATTAAGTATTGTTCTCTAAATGGGTTGATTTTGTCTCTGCTGAAAATCCCTCGTGTAGACAAATGACTGAAATCTACATCCGTCACATAGAGCATTATCTGAACAACCATGAGGGTAGGAAGGATAGGACTAACAGAGAACAACATCTGTTCCCACAATGTCTACAATCTGACATCAAGGTGGACTTAACCTTTGCCACCCCCCTGGAGGGATAGCCATCCCTACAAGTTGTGAAGACAAATATATGTTGTTGGATCTCCCCCCCCCCCCGAGTTAAACAATGGTATTCGTACTGCTGAAAGGTGTGTTGATGCAAAAGGTATCACAGCTCAGACATGGATATGTCAGGGGCAATATCCTAGTGGCCTGATATTGTACAGTGGTGCTGTTACTACACAATCATATGGACAGCTCTGGTACAGGGACCAGATATCTACATGGGAGGGTGTAGCAACAGCCCCACTGTACTATTTCTGGCCACTGTGATATTGCACCTCAAAATGAAACCTTCACCCATAATAACTCAAACACCTTTCAGCAGTGGGAGTACCCTTGTTTACCCAGGGGGATTAACACAAACACATATATTTTTCTTCAACACATATCAAAGTAGAATTGTCTCCACAAACATATGGCAAAGGTCACTAATCACAACATCTTCTTCCTCCACACAGCTTACGGCCGTCAAGCCCAGCAGGAGACAGTGGAGGAGGCTATGTCACCCCCCAGTGAGGAGGACACAGAGGAGGGGACCAGCCGGTGGTCACCTTACCCACCATCACCATCCCCTCCAACACAGGCTGCACCACCCCTTCCAGCTGCACCACCACAGGCTGCACCACCCCTTCCAGCTGCACCACCACAGGCTGCACCACCCCTTCCAGCTGCACCACCACAGGCTGCACCACCCCTTCCAGCTGCACCACCACAGGCTGCACCACCCTTTCCAGCTGCACCTCCCCAGTACAGTGGCTGGATGCCACAGGAGGAGAGGTGGACACATCCATCCACCTCCACCAGCTACTACCCTCCATCAGCAGCACCACCACCGCCAGGGAGGCAATGGCTGCCAGGGACAGTGGCCAACACCCAATATGGGCCATATGCCTCCCAGATCAACCCACCCTCCTGGATGGCTCCACAGCATGCCCCAAGGTATGATCCAAGGTGGGGTCCCACCACCTATCAGTGGCCACCATATGACCCTTGGCCACTGGACTACACACACCTGGGCCTGATTGGTGAGCCCCAGCGCCCCCTACCCAGGGACATATTCACACCTCCACCAGCACACACATCTCTGGGCAGCTCTGCATCACTTGATGTGGTGGGCATATGCCCATCATCTGCACCAGCCACTCCAACAGCAGCCACAGCACCCTCAGCAGCAGCAGAGGATACAGCACCTCCAGCAGCAGAGGAAACAGCACCTCCAGCAGCAGAGGAAACAGCACCTCCAGCAGAGGAGGAAACAGCACCTCCAGCAGAGGAGGAAACAGCACCTCCAGCAGAGGAGGAAACAGCACCCTCAGCAGCAGAGGAAGAAACAGCACCCTCAGCAGCAGAGGAAGAAACAGCACCCTCAGCAGCAGAGGAAGAAACAGCACCCTCAGCAGCAGAGGAAGAAACAGCAGCACCAGGGACACCGGGCACATCCACCTCCAGCACCGCACGCCTCACAGGGATGGAGGCGGAGTGTATGGCCCTTCAGAGGAGACTACTCCGGTCGAGCAGGAGTACTGACAGCAATATCACCAGGAGCAGGAGGCAATCCAGGAGGAACATTGTCCAATTGGAGAGCAGGATCCAAGGTTTGGAGTCGGAGGTGTCCAGGGGGAATACACTACTCCAGCAGCTCAGGACTGGTGTGATGGACATGTTAACACAGGTCCTTGTGGAGCTGAGGGAGATAAACCGCAGGGAGAACCTGAGGATGGAGAGGGAGAACTTGCGTTCCACTGAGGGGTCTACTGCAACCACCACCCCCTCTAGTGTTACCCCTGAAGCAACACCTAGGGGGCAGAGGGTTACCAGGAGATCCACAAGGGCATCCACCTCTGGCACCCAGGCTAAGGCCCCCCACCCAAAGAAGAAAAAATGAAAGGCCCAACCTGTTAAGTTTCCCCTCAATAAAGAAAACATTTTTTTTTTAATTCCAGTCTGATCTGTTGTGTCTTCAGTTATGGATTGGATGGCAGGGTTGTCTCCAATGCATTGCCATACAATGCAGTGAACACAACCTCTGCCTATGTGAAATGTTAGTGGGATGCTACAACATGGGTTCACACACACACCGTTGTACAAATTCAACTTGTAATACATCCCTGGAGCCATATTACACCACTGTGTTATATGGCGGTGTTGTGTGTTGAATTTGAACAACAAAACATACCCCTTAGCACAACAAATTGTACAACACTGAACATTTGTCTACATCATGTGCTGTGTTTAACCCTTTGAGTGCCAGAGTGGTAGACAACGCATTGTCAAGAAATGCGTTGGGGACCACTCTTGCACTCAGTGGGTTAATGGGATAACCAGACAAACAGCTCTGTGATTTAGCAGGGACATTATAAGCAGGATAGATAAATGGGACATGTATCCATGTTGTCTTGGATTCACACACTCATTGTGCAACTGACTTACTGAAGAAGCCAATGTTTTTAACCTAGGATTTCAACGTGTAGCACACACATTGATATCCTGGGCTGAGCATTGGGGTCTCCTGTAAGTTGAGTTGCTGTTTCCCTAAGGGTGTAACAGACTTCACCAGTGATAACACATGTCCACTTAGTCTGGTTGTTCGTTAGCCCATGTACTGAGATATGTCAAAGTGGAGCAAAATCTCCGAACATGGATTATACTGAGCAATACAGATACTGTGGACAGGTATTCACTGTGGAAGTATGTCCCCTGTATCACCTCTTCATCACTCCCACAACACATTGGTGCATCACTGCCACCATCATCTGTTTGCATTGATACATCACAGAGTCCAGTCACTGGCAAACAAGTGGTGGACTCCTGTGATGTGGGTGTTGCCTTTCCATGTATGGGGCATACTCTACCCTGGGTGTGGTAACACATTGACATATGTGTTCTCAAATATATCCTCCTACAGACACAGATAGAATGGTGATGGTTCATCTTTATTGTGTCTCAAAGTACATTAGAATGTACATGTGTTTTGTGTGTGTATTGCCTATATGCATTGAACACCTGTATGAGAACACTAAATGTACTTTGAAACTAAATTGTAATACTTCAGTAACACTGCTGCCCTGCTCATGTGTTGTCCATGAGGTTTGACAACTCTGTAGCTGAGCATCCTGACTGTACAGGTTACAACACTCAAGAATTAGTGTTTTCTGTGTCTCTATGAGAATGTTCCAGTAGAGGTTTGTGTGAACCTCAGGTCAAACTTTGCATCACCAACAACATCACCATAAACAGCAAGGGGTGATCTTCATGAAGGTGTTGTCAAGACATCAATCCAGTCACATGGAAGATCTTCAGTTCAAGGATGGATCATGTTACGGATGCCTGCGGGACAAGAGGACAGGATTTGGAGCAGTAGACCTGAACTGATCATCAAGCAACAACAATTTAGTCTTTTTCATCCCCTCAGTTTTCACAGTTACAGGTGAGTGCACAAACCATTGCTTGACAATGTGTTGTGTACTCATCTGTAACCAATTCTGTGGGGAACTAAGGACATGTGCATCAGTCCTAGGGATATGTGCCCCTGACATGTATACACACATTAACAAGTGTTCTGAGAGCTCCATGGAAGTAATGACATTGTGCTGCCACTGTGAAAGTGACAGTGGCAGCCCAATGTCATTTGTTCCATGGAACTGTTAGGACACATTTGTTGATGTGTGTATTCATGTCAGGGGCACATACGTCTGCACACTCACAGGTCTGCATGGAGTCCGTGGTAATCTGATCTACGTCTCATGACCTCTACATTGTGTGCCCATACCACTGTACATCCACCCCTGTGCTGCTCTTCTCAGCTGTAGCACAGTACAGGTCCCATATTGAGTCTGATGTCCCTTCTCATGCAAATCATTAGATAATACTCTTTCACTACTGGGCTAGCATGGTTGTTCAGGCTCTAATCATGGCATATCCAGTTAGTTGCTGTCAATCAAGCCGTGTAAGGTGATGAACATGGGTAATATGTTGTACCTTGTTTCTCCTGAGGGTGTGCGTGATATCCTTGGGGTCTGTATGTCAACGTGGAGAGTGGAATGGAGGATGGTTGCTGAGTCCACACACACAATTTTCCACGTCCACTGCCAGTGCAGTGCTGTGTCACTGTTCCTGTGGGGTGAGACAGAACAAAATGTGCAGTGTGGTTAGTGTCACAGGACTGCTGGGGGACTTGCATGGATTGTTTGCATGCCTGTGTTATACTCACAGGTGAAGTATTCCGTGATGAGCCTGTCTCTGATCTGTGCCCCTCTCATGGTCTCCTCCACATGCCCGATGTCCATGGGCACTTCCTGTATGGGGGGGTCCGGGATGTGCTCCAGCAGCCTGGTGTCCACTGCGATATTGTGCAGTATTGCGCACGCCACAATGATGTCACACACCTTAGCCGGTGCATACTGCAGTGCTCCCCCAGAGTGGTCCAGACATTGGAATCTTGACTTGAGGAGCCCAAATGTCCGCTCAATAGCATTCCTGGTTCTGGCATGAGCCTGGTTGTAGCTTTCCTGGGCATGTGTTTGGGGATTGGCCAGAGGGGTCAGTAGCCAGGACTTGCATCCATAGCCAGCATCACCTGTGTAATGTGAGTGACATGGTGAAACAGGGAGCACATGTTGTGTGAATGATGTTTTGTGTGGTGGACGTAGTAGGTGTGGGTCAGGTGCATGCTGAGCTGAGTGGTGTGTACGCCTGTGTATGTGGTGTGATTTTGTTTTGTGAACTCACCCAGTAGCCATCCCCCTGTAAAGGTTCCATTCTCAAAATCTCTGTGGACTGAGGAGTTTTGTAGAATGTATGCATCATGTGTGCTGCCAGGATATTTTGCACAGACATTCATGATCCTCATGTTGCTGTCACACACCATCTGCACGTTGATGGAGTGGAAGTTCTTCCTGTTGATGAATATCTGTGCGTCACGTGCTGGGGCCTTAATCCGGACATGGGTGCAATCTATAGCACCCATGACCCTGGGCATGCCTCCCTTTGCGTAAAAGGCCTGCTTGACGTGTATCCAGTCCATGTCGGTGGTGGGAAAATGTATATGGGTACTGGCCTTGATTTTGAGGGCTGGCAGGACCTGGGCCAGCACTCTGGAGAATGTGGCCTGGGACATGCCAGATGCGTAACCCTCAGTGGACTGGAAGGCCCCGCTTGCCATGAAGTGTATGGCACAGAGTAGTTTCTGCAGGCCAGTTAGGGCATGGTTGTGGATGTAGATGGGATCCACCTGCTCCTTGATGACCTCATACAAGGCAATGATGCTGTCAGGCCTCAACCTGTAGCGATCAATGACCTCGTCATCAGCCATTCCAAAGAGTGTGACCCTTGGGCGGTATACCCTGGGCCTTGGTGGTCGTCTATACATCCTGTGCCCTCCAGGTGGGGATGGACTCCTGTGTGGCTGCTGAGCCAGAGCCTCCTCACTTGCAACAGGTGGAGGCTGTTGATGAGGCGTGCTTGGGGTTTGCTGATGTTCCCTAGCTCTCTCCCTTGCACGCCTTCTCCGCAGTCTTCGCAACAATATGTAACCCAACATACTGTTTGCTCTATCTGTCTCTCTCTCTCTCTCTACCTCTCTCTCTCTAGCTCTCTCTCTCTAGCGCGCTCTCTCTCTCTCTCTCCCTCCCTGAGTGGAAAACAAGCCACAAGTGAGTGTGTTGAGTTGTCCCTTTAAGTACTTGCTAGGGCGTTGTGTAGGTGTGGTGATGAGGTGAGTGCTGACCAATGGAGAGTTGTTTGTGTCCAGGTAAGTGTTTGCAGGTGTGTGTGTGTGTGTTATAAGATGTGGTGTGTTGTGCTTGTTCTGTGTGTGCCATTTGCGGGCGTGCAGTTGTGGGGTGCAGGTCGCGTGTTGATGTTGCCCAGGTGAGCTTGTATTTGCAGGGTCCGCTTTGTGTGATGACCCCCATTGTTCCGTGCCATGTTGTGTTGTTGTTTTTTTGTGTGTCATTGTTCCTGTGGTGTTGGTTGTTGTTTTGTGTGTAGTGATTTGTGTTGTGTGTGCATGTTTTTGTGTTGTTTTGGCATTGCACGGGTTAATTTTCCCATTTACATGGTTGTGCGGTAAGCCTTTTGTGTGTTTTCCTCTGTAACGGGTGTTTAGTTTTGGCCGTTAAGTGTCTAACGTGTGTGAGAAGTGGGTCTTAACTTTTAGCCGTTAGGTGTGTCTTTTTTTCAGCCGTTATCAGTACCGCAAGCCTTTGAATAGCTCTGGGGTATGTTGTTCCATGTTGTTCCATGCGTCTGAATGCACGTAAGTGTAGCGGCCGTAGGAATTGTGCAACTGCCGTTAGCTGTTGTTTAGACGGATCTTTGAATTGCAACATGACACTTAACGCACCCGTTAGTGTTTTTTTTGGTTAACGGCTGCCTTTAAATCGAGCCCTGAGTCCTTCCGCAGCCTGATGGCAGCAGCTGTCCCTCGGTACGCGGTCCCCAGCCGCCACTACTTTTCCCGGTGTGCCATCCCCGCATTACACCACCATGTGTCCCGTAACATCACCCGTGCCCTGACCAACGCAGTTACTGGGAAGGTCCACTTAACGACTGACACATGGACAAGTGCTTGTGGCCAGGGACGCTACATTTCCCTGACGGCACACTGGGTGAATGTCGTGGAGGCTGGGAGCGACTCGGACCCTGGGATGGCACGGGTGCTACCCACGCCGAGGATTGCGGGCCCTACCTCCATCAGGGTTTCCGCCAGCACCTACGTTATTGGCTCCTCCTCCTCCGTTTCCACCTCCGAATTCTCTACACGCAGCGCCACTCCCCCATCAGCCAGTAGCTGGAAGCAGTGTAGCACTGCAGTGGGGAAGCGTCAACAGGCCGTGCTGAAGCTGATCTGCCTTGGGGACAAACAGCACACGGCCTCAGAGCTGTTGCAGGGGATTAGTCACCAGACCGAGCAGTGGCTCTCGCCACTCAACCTGCAACCAGGCATGGTTGTGTGTGATAATGGGCGTAACTTGGTGGCGGCTTTGGAGCTCGGCAAGCTCACACACGTACCATGCCTAGCGCATGTATTTAATTTAGTGGTGCAGCGATTTCTAAAAACCTACCCCAATGTGCATGATCTCTTGACCAAGGTGCGCCGCGTGTGTGCACATTTCCGTAAGTCATCTACAGCTTCGGCCGGCCTGTTGAAGCTGCAGCAGCGCTTACAATTGCCAGCTCACCGGCTGCTGTGTGACGTGAGCACGCGCTGGAACTCCACCTTCCACATGTTGGCCCGGCTTTGTGAGCAGCAGAGGGCAGTAGTGGAGTACCAGCTGTTACACGGTCGTCGCCTCTCCATTCAACTTCCTGTAATCAGAAGTGAGGAGTGGGAATGGATGTCAGACCTCTGCGAGGTTTTACGCAATTTTGAGGAATCGACACAGATGGTGAGCGGCGATAACGCTATTATCAGTGTAACCATCCCACTTCTGTGTCTACTGAAACGCTCGCTGCTCACAATTAAAACCGACGCTTTGCATGTGGAAGAGGTGGAAATGGGGGAGGAAGAGCTTACACAAGGTGATAGCCAGAGCACCCTCACTTCGTCTTCTCAGCGACAATTGGAGGAGGCGGAGGAGGAGGAGGAGGAGGAGGAGGAGGAAGACACGGTTGCCTCCGCTACAGAGGGTAGCCATGGAACTTTAGTTCCATCTCTTCAGCGTGGGTGGGCAGAAGAGGAGGAAGAGGATGAGGATATTGAGAGTCATCCTCCTGGTGAGGACAGCGAAATCTTGACTGTTGGTACTCTGGCACACATGGCTGACTTTATGTTAGGCTGCCTTTCCCGTGACCCACGCGTTATACGCATTTTAAACAACACGGATTACTGGGTGTTCACCCTTCTGGACCCCCGCTACAAAGAGAATTTCTCATCTCTCATTCCTCCGGTGGAGAGGACAAGCAAAATGGTGCAATACCAGAAGGTTCTTGTTGAAAAATTGCTCCAAAATTTTCCATCTGACAACGCTGGCGGCAGAGTACGTGCTACCTTGGCCAACCGAGAAGGGGAAAAAAGGGGAGCACACAGCAGTTCCGACAAAGGCAGGGCAACACTCTCCAAGGCGTGGGACACCTTCATGACACCCCGCCAGCACCCTCACCCTGATGCGCAGCCTAGTGTCACAAGGAGGGAAAAGTTTTGGAAGATGGTGAAGGAGTACATAGCAGACCGTGTCAGCGTCCTCAATGATCCCTCTGTGCCTTACAACTACTGGGTGTCCAAGCTGGACACGTGGTATGAACTGGCACTCTACGCCTTGGAGGTGCTGGCCTGCCCTGCCGCCAGCGTTCTGTCTGAGCGGGTATTTAGTGCTGCTGGTGGCATCATAACAGATAAGCGTATCCGCCTTTCCACCGACAATGCTGATAGGTTGACACTTATAAAAATGAACAAGGCCTGGATTTCCCCTGACTTCTCCACTCCACTGGAGGAAAGCCCCGGGGGAACATAAAGTCACTTTATATATGTTATTTACAATGATGGGAATACTCTGTATTCCCATTCACCCCTTCCACCCAAAAAACGGGTATATGGTTGACTCTTAATCTTCTCATCCTCCTCCTCCTCTTCCATATGCCCTGGGATATAATTTTTATATAGGGCCAGCTCACCAGCGGGCCCTGTGATATAATTTTTATATAGGGCCAGCTCACCAGCGGGCCCTGTTTGACAATTTTTATATAGGTCAGCTCACCAGCGGGCCTTCTCATATAATGTTTTATTGGGTCAGCTCTCTAGCGGGCCCTCTCATATAATGTTTTATAGCGTCAGCTCACTAGCGGGCCTTCGCATATAATGTTTAGGATGGTCAGCTCTGCAGCAGACCCTCACCCATAATGTTTTAGATGGTCAGCTCAGCGCACGTTTCCCTCTTAATCATGGCCTCAGTTCTGAAAATCAAGGAAATTTTTGGGAGAATTTGCCTCTGCGCACGTTTCCCTCTTAATCATGGCCTCAGTTCTGAAAATCAAGGAAATTTTTGGGAGAATTTGCCTCTGCGCACGTTTCCCTCTTAATCATGGCCTCAGTTCTGAAAATCAAGGACATTTTTGGGAGAATTTGCCTCTGCGCACGTTTCCCTCTTAATCATGGCCTCAGTTCTGAAAATCAAGGAAATTTTTGGGAGAATTTGCCTCTGCGCACTTTTCCCTCTTAATCATGGCCTCACTTCCGAAAATCAAGGAAATTTTTGGGAGAATTTGCAGATGATATACAAGTAAATATACAGCAAATATTGTTTGGTAACAATTTTTCGCCTAAAGTCGTTTATATTTTCCTTTTTGTGTGTTTTATGGTCAGTCTGTAAAAATGGCGTACTACGGGCGAAAGATCGTTCCCAGCAGCGATGTTGGAGTCCAAGATGCATCCAGACATCCTCCCTATGCTGTCCCTGAACCATTTCTGTGGTGTTTCCATCCTTTTCTGCCCTTTTCCTATGGACCAGGCACCCTCCCCTCATCAGAGCAGGGGGTGCCTGGTGTAATGCTCGAGTCCTCCCATTGACTTCAATGGGGCTCGGGTGCTCGGCCGAGCACTCGAGCCTCAGGGGGTGCTCGGTCAGAGCACCCGAACACCCGAGCATTGGGGTGCTCGCTCATCACTACTTAGTACATCTCCCCTAAGAAGCTAATGCAGTACAAACAACTGATGCAATTCTATGGCAAACCAACTGTAGGGGACAAATACAAATTCCACCAAATTCCCGTTATCCCCTTAAACACCAGAGGGCTGCAAAGTGCATTGCAAATTTCTTTTCAGTACATCAGCCACCGAGACTAGCAGTGTATCTGTACAAGAGCTTTGTCATTCCCATTCTTCTGCATACTATAGATGCTTTTAACAGTGTTCTAATATAATATGACAAAAAGGACCTTTTAACATAACATTTAATGTTCAGAGGAAGGTCAAACAAAAACGTCATGCAGTCACATATTCTTTCAGTTTCAGAAAACAAGTGCAAACATGAAAACAGCTTTAAATAAGCAACAGTTTGTTCCATTTCTACCTGCATCTCTTACTAAGACAGTTGTGTGCTGCAAAATGTCATCTTTTAGAAATACACTGACAATGTAGATATAGTACAGTACAGATCCATTTAGAATGGCTGATTGCACGTCTGTTGGAGACTGCTAGTTAAAATGATTCACACACACTCATCTGAGAGTAATTGACAGTGAACTCAATGTTCTCAAATAAACATGAAGGTCTGTAAATAAGAAAAAATAATTCTGCTTGCTAATGGGGATCTTGAATATAAATTTCCTTCAGCAGCATATTTATTTTTGTAAATTAATTGTCATGCACTGCAAACTAAGAGCCAATAGATTTTATTAGAGTTATGTGATGACCATTAATAAAGCCAGCGTTAATCAATAGTACTTTATGACCAAGTTATATAGCTGCTGCCTCAGTGCTAAGTTTACTGTGTGAAATATGGCCAGGGGTTGAATACTGAGTGATAACTCAAGCCAATAATTGCAACTCATGATTAAAGCATACTGATTGGGTTAGCAGTATATCTATCAATATTTGCATGTCTGATGTGTTTCTAAACAACCCTTAACTATTAATAAATGACTGCTCTTTATAAAGGGAAATTATACCTATGGAAATGTATATCTTAAAGGAGCAGTACCATAAAGATATTTGTTTTAGTAATTACAGCTTCTTAGCCAATTTCTTTTACTCCTAAATGGCCCTAAAAACCTTAAATATGTAAAATAGGCTTCTAATATTTTAAACATTACTTGAATTACTTTAGGGCCTTTAAATTCAGCTGGTTTCATCTTCCTCCTGTCACTTAAAGGGATAGTAATACTTTGTTTTATCTTTATTTTATCTTGTAGGCATTAAAAAAACATGAAGAGCGATATAAGTCTTATCTCTCAAACCTTTATGGTTTGAGAGATATTCACAAGCAAAGTTTCCCCCTCCCGCCCCTTTTACCTAGTGTAAGCCATCTCTTCTCAGATGTGGAATGCAGTCCATAGACCAGACAGATAACAGCAGGGGACAATCTTCTTCCTATGAGAACAATGAAAGCCCTGCCCCCCTTGACAAGTTTTTCAGGTTTTTCCCTTATCTTAATTGAAGATTGTCCCTCTCTGCAGTCTACCTGGACACCTCCCTTCTGATCTGGCTGAACGGGGGGGGGGATACTTTGCTTGTGAATATCGCTTAAACCAGAAAGGTTTGAGAGATAAGACTTATATCATTCTTCATGTTTTTTTAATGCCTACAAAATAAAATAAATCTAAAACGAAGTATTACTATCCCTTTAAGTATTAGCCAAGAGGGCTACTTGGGATATAAGAAGCTGACACTGACATCATCAGAGTAAAAACACTGAGAGTAAAAATTACCATGTTGCCATAGCAGTTTGAAAAACTGTTAAATAGTAATGTTTCAAAATAAAAGCAATCTTCTTAATTACAGTGTTTCACATAAAAAAATTGTTTAGCAATTAGCTTGTCCAGTTGTGGAAGATACAGTGGGAGCCACTGATTACACTATGTCACTTCCTCCCTACATTCTAACAGATACAAAGTAAGTTATCTTAATTCTGGGGCATTGTTATGCTTGAGAACTATAAAAAGATATATGTTCTATCTTGAAAAGAAATATATAAAATAAAGAAGAAAAATGTATAAAAATTAAAAAACAACATATGCACTTACTAATCCAAAAAACACAGGTGTAAATACCTAAAAAAATTTCTTTTAGAAACTGCACATATCACAAATACAGTATATACTCTTGAATCTTCCAGGTTTCCATAAGAAACAAAAAACCCACAGAATATGATCAGATGGAGATAACTAATTCCTCATTGAATTAGGGACCACTAGTGGAAAAACCAATATGACTGTCTTTCTTCTACATAAAAAGACAAATCTACTGGTGAGTGCTCAAGGAATGAAGTCAGTGTCCCATCAGTAAAATGATTGTGCCTCAAAAAAATGTCATGTGATCTCCTGCAGTGTCTGTCCTCCTGCGGATGTGTGTGATCTCCTGCAGTGTCTGTTCTCCTGCGGGTGTGTATGATCTCCTGCAGTGTCTGTCCTCCTGCGGGTGTGTGTGATCTCCTGCAGTGTCTGTCCTCCTGCAGGTGTGTGTGATCCCCTGCAGTGCCTGTCCTCATGCAGGTGTGTGTGATCTTCTGCAATGTCTGTCCTCCTGCAGATGTGTGTGATCTTCTGAAATGTCTGTCCTCCTGCAGGTGTGTGTGATCTCCTGCAGTCTCTGTCCTCCTGCAAGTGTGTATGATCTCCTGCAGTCTCTGTCCTCCTGTGGGTGTGTGTGATCTCCTGCAGTGTCTGTCCTTCTGTGGGTGTGTGTGATCTTCTGCAGTCTCTGTCCTCCTGCGGGTGTGTGTGATCTCCTGCAGTCTCTGTCCTCCTGCGGATGTGTGTGATCTCCTGCAGTGTCTGTCCTCCTGCGGTTGTGTGTGATCTCCTGCAGTGTGTGTCCTCCTGTGGGTGTGAGTGATCTCCTGCAGTGTCTGTCCTCCTGCGGATGTGTGTGATCTCCTGCAGTCTCTGTCCTCCTGCAGGCGTGTGTGTGTGATATCCTGCAGTCTCTGTCCTCCTACAGGCATGTGTGTGATATCCTGCAGTGTCTATCCTCCTGCATTTTGTGTTTGTGCGTGTGTTTGTGATCTTCTGCAGTCTGTATCCTCCTGCAAGTGATTTCCTGCAGTCTGTCCTCCTGTGTGTGATCACCTGCAGTCTGTCCTCCTGTGTGTGATCTCCTGCAGTGTCTGCCCTCCTGTGTGTGATGCCCTGTAGTGTCTGCCTCACTGTGTGTGTTCTCTTGCAGTGCCTTGTTGCACTTTGAGTGATGTCTTGAGGTCTGTCCCTGTTTGTGGGATGTTTTGCAGTGTGTGCCTTGCTGTGTTTGATCTCTTGTAGTGTCTTTTCCATTGTGTTATGTGATCTCTTGCAGTGCCTTTCCTGATTTGTGTGTGATGTCTTGTAGTCTCTTGGCTGCTGCGTGATCTGTGGCAGACTCTTTACTGCTATGTGTGTGTGATGTGTTATAGTCTATGTCCCGCTGTGTGTGTGTTTGATGCGTGTGATGTGTTTCTGGTGATATGTCCATCCCTTAGGTATGAGATTAACAGGTGTCTTTGCTCACTAGAATGCCTTCTCATAGATAGACTATATGCAAGTCATTTGTGCCTATAGAGCACAGTGTGCAATGTACAGCCTTGTGCTGGATGTTGGACTACAGTTACTCAAAGCGCCAGGAGCTGAGGCTGATGGTTATTTGTAGGGAAAAGAAAGAAAAAAAACCAAAAAAAAGCATATTTGCAATTTTGTCACCCCTCTTTTTTAGGCTCAGTGTGTGATTGTTAGATGAATACAGGGTGTGTGGGAAGTATTTCAGTATGTGGTAGCCAGGATAGTGGTGTTGTTATCAGAAGTGTTAAGCATATCTGGGAAGTTTGATAATTAGTCTCCCCAGACAGGAGTCCTGTTGTGCATCTGCAGGGAGAAAAATTATGTGATTGGTGTAACCCTAAGTGGGAGTGGGGCTTCACGGGCATGAAAAAAGTGGTAAAAGTAGTCTGGCAGGAGTGGGAGGAACAGACAGGGAAGGAGCAGAAGTGGGCAGACTCAGACTCAGACTCAGCCTCTGCCCGGAGAGTGCCGTTACCACTTTGAATGATGGTTATGCAGCGCATTGCAAAGCTGTGGCAATGAAAGGGTTAAGAAAAAGAGAATCAGGGGCAAGGATTCTTTCCCAGTAAGCACTTAGCGATAGTAGTTGAAAAGTAATGCAGGGAGCAAAGGAGGAGGCAGGCACACTGTGTGAGTGAAGGTGAACCCTTTGAGTGCCAAGTGGCTGCGAGAAAGGGAGGTGGGTTATTATAGTGCAGAAAAGTGATG
Source organism: Rhinophrynus dorsalis (assembly GCA_037306005.1). Taxonomy (NCBI): domain Eukaryota; kingdom Metazoa; phylum Chordata; class Amphibia; order Anura; family Rhinophrynidae; genus Rhinophrynus; species Rhinophrynus dorsalis. The sequence goes on from CM074725.1 coordinate 51,564,665, forward strand.
TAGAGAGTGGAAGTGTGGGTAATGACTGGTAAGGCATCATGAGAGGATGCGGGGGGTAGTGTGTGACAGAAGAAGGTTATGTGTTGCAATCCCTCTGGTACCCCAAGGGTTTAGCTGCACATTGTCCAACCAGGAAGTGGGAGCGAGGCTAGGCGGGTTATTATACTGTGGAAAAGTGATCCAGACAGTGGAAGTGTGGGTACTAAGTGGTAAGGCGGCAGAGGAGGAAGCAGCCACAGTGTGTGACAGTCATAGTGGAGCGGAGGTGGCCTCCTCCGCACTATGAGTATCAGACATTGGAGTAGCTTATTCCGCAATTGTGCTTGATAACTTGGGCAATAAGAGAGACAGACAATAGCGTAAGTCATATATGTCCTACTGGCAGCAGGTGGTGATGTTCTCGTTCAGTATTCGTTTTCTGTAGGCCTGCATGCAAGTGGAGTCCAGCGGTAAGGCAGTGAGCAGGGTGTGTGTTTTTTACATGCAGTGAGGTGAGTTGGCCATGTGTTTTCTGTGCCCCAGGTGGAATATATATATATGTGTGTGTGTGTGTCTGTCTGTGTAGGTGTCTGCAGCAGCCTCGTTTTCATGTTCTGCATCTACCCAGTAAGTAAGCCTCTTTTTCATGTTGTGAGCATGCTCATTCAGTTCCTTCAAGTCCAAGCCTCCTTTTCACATCCTGAGCACAACCACACAGTTCTAAACAGCCTAGGAAGTCTATCTCAGTCTCTAGGAGACCCACAACAGAAAATATCCAGGGAGCTTCATGTATGTGTGTGTGTATGTATATATGTGTTTCACAATGTGTGTGTATGTATGTCGCAGTATGGTATGTGTGTGTGTGTGTGTGTGTTTGTCAGCCATGCATTTTTTTGTTGAGGAGGAAGTTGAAGGTGGGCTAACTCCTTTCAGAGGCCTGCCTAGTCCTGTCAAAATCATGTCCCCTGGATCTCCTGGACTGGCAGAAGGGAGGGGCTATAAATAACTCCTCCTTACTGCCGCCTCCTGTGTGTGTGTGTGTGTGTGTGTGTGTGTGCCAGGCACACATTCCATTTTACCTCTGCAAAAAGGAGGGGCAAGGATGTTTGCAGTGGTGAAGAGGAGGGGCATTCCTGTCCCCCCTAGTGAAGGGGAGGAGCCACCATGTCTCCTCCTTCCCTGTGCATCAGTGTCACATCCCTTTCACCAGATCAAACAGGAAAGCCCCTCCCCTTCTCCAGGGAGAACAGAATAGCCCCTTCCCCCTCACCATGATGTAGGCAGGAGAGTGACCACTGCAGTTGGTTGAGGAAGCAGGAGGCTTCACATCTTGCCTCCTCCTATGCCAATATGTGCAGTGTGTGCATTTGGTTGGCACAGCAGAATGAATAGTCTTTACACATAGGTATGAATTTGATTAAAGTAGAAAATAGACCAATAGTTATTCATATTCTAATGGTGGCTAAGTTGACTATAACTAGAAATTGGGGGGTAGTAGGCCATATAGCATTAGAGAAACTAAAGACACGATGGAGAAAGGTATCTCCGCTCAGAAATATGTAATAAAGCAGCTGGGTGGTAGATGGGATGAATGGATTAAGCAAATTGAGTCTTTTGGATATTCTCTCTCTCTCATATATATATATATATATGTACTCAACTCCCCAATGATAACATATTGGGGAGAGTATGCATGGATTTAGTGGGTAAGTGTGATGTGTATGATTTCCGGTGGTGGGGGGGGGGGGTTGGAGCATAGAGTATGGGAGGTGTTGTAGTGTGGGTAATTATGTATGATGTGTATTTTTATAGTAATGGACTTGTGAAATAATGTAATGTATGTTGATAAAAATAAAAGAATTTAAAAAAAAAAAAAAAGAATAGTCTAAGGTTCTCTATATTGTCTCCGATGTTTTAACCTTCTTGAAAATTACTGTTGCGTTCAATGGAAGGTCATGACTCAGAAGCAGATCTTCTCTCAAGGTTTTTTAGTTATTACGTATTCAGGAGGGAAATTTTTAATGGCAATATTCTAATCAAATTGCTTTTTTAATTTACTCATGTAACTCCAAGCAACAGAACAATTATAAGAATTATCAGATCCTGAGCTTATTAAAGAGGCTCCTTGATTTAAATGAATGTATTGGATAATAGTGTTAAACCAGGAGAAATATATCTTTCTCGCAATCACACTAGAGATTTTTCTTAAACATTGTTGTGTTAGAATATTGACTGTTAGTGCTCTTGAGACACAATATCAAATATAATATGCTTGCTTGTAATTACACAGCAGATGAAATGTGAATTATTAACTGACACTTCTTGATTCACAGATTGTATTTATTCTAAAAAATGTAAAATAATACCCTAATATCTTAATATTATTTTGCTAAATAATTAAGAACCCTGCAACAAAAGGGAAAAAAACACATGGGCAAATTAAATGAACAAATTATCATATTTAAGCAGATATACATTGGTAATTTATTGTTAGCGGTTTAACTGTTTTTAATGCTAGAAAGATCCCCAAATTTTTACTTTACAGCACATTAAAGGGATAGTAATACTTTGTTTTATCTTTATTTTATTTTGTAGGCATTAAAAAAAACATGAAGAACGATATAAGTCTTATCTCTCAAACCTTTATGGTTTAAGAGATATTCACAAGCAATGTTTCCCCCTCCCGCCCCTTTTACCTAGTGTAAGCCATCTCTTCTCAGATGTGAATCTGGTTGTAAGACCAGACAGATAACAGCAGGGGACAATCTTCTTTGTAAGAAAACAATGAAAGCCCTTCCCCCCTTGACAAGTTATTCAGGTTTTTCTCTTATCTTAATTGAAGATTGTCCCTTTCTGCAATCTACCTGGGGACCTCCCTTCTGCTCTGGCTGAACAGTGTTACATCAGTAAAAGGGGTGGGAGTGGGATACTTTGTCATTGAATTATTCTAGAACTACAACTCTGACAGAATTGAAATAACACTCTCCAAAGTCCAAATACTATTATGATTAATTAGAGCTGCTTTTATTATGAAACATTACTATCCCTTTAAGACTTCTCCAGCATTCAAAGAGGTTAAAGAATAAGTATTACCATATTTCCCAATAAATAGAATAGGCAAGCACCTCAGGCAGGCATGGTCAATATTTGGACCTCCAGTTGGTGAGGACTATAACCCCATCATTTCCAAACAAACAAAGTCTGGATGGGGATGATAGGAGTGGTAATCTACAAAATCTAGAGGTCGAAAGATTGATTTTGCCTTGTGAGGACAATGCAGTTATGCTGGCCACACCCACTGTGGTCATTTGTTGGATTTGACACTGCAGTCTGAATACCTCCAGATGAAATGGTCCGATGGGTCATGAAACATGCCAAGGGTTTTTATCTTTTGTTGTATTTATAAATTAATATTTTACTTATTTTTTCTTTCTGATTATCTGCTGATGGCCCATAAGTTATGATAACTTTGGACTTTTTTGGTGAAATTCAATTGGGTCTGATTTCCAGGGGGACGAGCCCTTGTACAACTGACTGGCCATTGAAATCCACATGCCGGTCTAATCACTCAATACGAGTATCATTTTCATTGTGATCTCGAATTAGGTTGTAGTGAATTTTATTGGATATCTTTCTTTCTTGTATGCTGTTGTTCCTTGTTGTTTGAGCTTTCTGATGTGTGAAGAGCTTCACTGAAGGACTGAACCACTGCAGAATGTTATCTGTGTGGAAGTAGCTTAAAAATCCCCCACAACCAATTTAAGCTACCAAGATTTTTATGGTAGCATATACAACATGTGAGTATATATGATATTGTTTCAAATTTTTGGCTTCCTATTCATTGATCGATTACACAGTAAGATGCTCCTCTTTCTATTTCTGTCTCATCCTATAGAGTTCATGTTATCCACTTAATGGGGGGGATATTCACGAAGGCATGATAAAGAGGTGATAAAGACTTCTCCAGTGATATCACTTGTCCAGTTCCCATGTTATTCTATAGAGTATTGCACTAAGATCTCCAAAGCTGGAGCAATCTTACTGCATAGGCTCCATGGAATAACATAGGAATTGGAGAAGTGATATCACTGGAGAAGTCTTTTCCGCGTTATCACCTATTTATCAAGCCTTAGTGCATAAACCCCAATGTCTATATAAGACGCTGGTCTCCCACACAGCATAAAACGCCGCATAGTATAAAAATAAGCAAAAACAACTTTATAAGAATTGCATTGTACTCAGGTATCTGCTATTCTTTTAAACTCATCTGATTTTGTATGAGTTTTAATTTAAGGCTTAAACAGTTTTCTTAGATTGCAGTTTTCTAAAGTTAGTTTAGTACATGATACACAATAGGTTTTATGAAAATGAGTATTCATTTTGATTTTGATTTTTAATTACAGGTCTCAATATTCATTAATACTCATATATCATTTGTAGTGATTGGTCACAACACTTATAAAGATTTGCTACAAAAATCTACGTCATTTTTCGCATACGAGCTCCTGATGAAGAAGCAAACAGCTCCAAAAAGTGTTGATTGCCAAAGTCAAGGAAGGAAGGAGAGGGAATTACATTCAGAGACAACTGGCAGAGAGAGCGGAGAACATCAGACAGGAAGAATAAGCAAGGAAGGAGTACTGGTCTTTTCATGCCCTGAATCAAGTAAATGTATAGTAAGCAGCTAATCTATGTCAGACATTATCATATCATATGAGATATAAAAAGGAGTTTTTCTTGTAAGCATATAGGCTTGATTGTAATACCTGGGAACTCTTCGGATTTGTCCCGGAGACTCTGGTTTTAGGGTTCAAGGGTGCGTATTATACATCGGCACTCTTGTTTTCCCCTAAATCTTGGGCATAATATGCACCTGCATATTATACACAGGTGCGTATTATACCTGAGATTTTACGGTACATTTGTTATGCGGAGCCACTTTTACTTCTTCGTTGAACCCTAATGTTTCACAGAACCCAGATTGAGAACCACAGCTTTAAATAAAGAAATAACCAAACTATTAGAACTAGTCCTCTCAGGTTTAAAACTTTAAGTGCCAGGGGGCCTTCTAATGCATTGTAAAGCAATGCCTTGCACGTCCCATTGGAATTAAAAGTGTTAACTGTCTATAGAATGTCTGCTAATGTATGGGTTGATATTTTTCTACTTTTCTGAAGTAATGGCAGCCATTGTGTCTTGGAAAATAGCCAACAGTAACTTTTATGAGGAGGTGTTCCATCTGTCTCTAATATTCACGTGGTTGAACATAATTTCTAAATAACAGCTATTACATTACTAACACATATTTCTAGCATTCAAATACTTGTTAGGTGCATATGTTTTTTTACATTTGTGTTATGTAACCATTTTAGAATTCAAATAACACATACAGATCACAGAATTTATGTGTATTCATAATGGAGTTGAATAACCATCCTTTATATTTCTTGTAGGCATTCCTATTCTGGGAAAGAACTTGTGTTGACGAGGATTGATAAGTTTTCAACGAAATAAAACAAAGAAATGCAGAGATATGATAATAATACTTTACATTTAATGGTCATTGCAGATTCAGTAACCACTCACTTCTAAAAATAAGGGGAGGCAGATTACATAAAGGGTGATAGTTCCAACAGGAAAGACCTCCCAGATAGAATTTTTGAGCAAATGAACTTTTACTAAATCACAAGCATAAGAGGAGGTGTCAGTTTAATCCATGTTGTTGGTCTATGGTTGTGAGAGAGAGAGAGAAAGAAAGCTTCTGAAATCTTCATCTAGCTTGTATTGAGGCAGACAGGTAAAGATAGGGAGTTGAGGTTGCTTTATTTAAGCATTGGTGGTACCCAGTTATTCTCTGCATAGGTGGGACATGGATATGAAGGGAGAAGGAAAGGCTAAAAACTTTAAAGAAAACCTTCTTGACTGATAGATGCCAGAAACAGTGACAGTAAGAGAACCAGGTGATTCTACCTGAGCTGGCTGAGAATTGACTGAGAATAAGTAAAATATACTACACAGACAGTCATATCATACATTCAGGATAAGCAAACAGACAACAGATATAACTTGACATACTCTATTACACAAACACATACAAACACAACTACAGCCACACAGACAAGAAAAAGAGGGGAAATGCTGTGGTATGATGGACTCTGGTGCTGTACCTACTGGTGTGATATGTGTTTTATTCTTTATTGTAATTTGTAAGCTGCTGACTCTAAAGCAAAGCCCTGTATTTAAAGGCATAGTAATACTTAAAATGTAAAAAAAAAATATGTTGTAGGGTTTATCCCCCTGAGTAAAACAAGAGTACTCCCACTGCTGAAAGGTGTTTCCTTCAAACGTTATTAATTTTCAAAGTTGAATTTTTTTAGGTGCGATATCACAGTGGCCTGAAATTGTACAGTGGCGCTGTTGCTACACGATCCTATGGACAAACCCTACAACATATTTTTTTTACATTTTAGGTATTACTATCCCTTTAACTGTAAAATTAATACTGAATTCCTTGACAGAAAAGAGAAAGCTGCTGAAAGGTTGCTGTTAGCTGCTAGCGTATAAGCAGGCGGGCTATAACAGACACCAGATTAAATAATACACATGACACAGGTACACTGAAGTTTAACCAGTTTATAAGATAAGCAAGAGTAAGCACTTCCCCAACCTTAGTAGGAACAGACGTGAGAACAGTGCCGAGTCCACTACCCAAGGATTGACAGTGAACTGTAACTGGTTCTCAGTAGCCAATAGAGATAGATGGGAGCAGAACCAGGCTTGGTTCTATACCTAGCAAATGGAAACCTGGAACACCAGGAAACCTGACAACTGGAGCGACAGCTAAACTCCCAGACACGAAACAGGCAGATGGATGTCTCAAAGTAGTGACTCTACCATGGAGTGGTAGGAGGAGTGAGACAGAGAGTAACTAGTACTCTGAAAGAGTCACGGAATTGGTCTACTAGGTAGGCAAAGGGCGGAGGCAAGAGAGTGGAACGTAGCCAGCCGCAACACCGGTAAGTATGTGAAGGCAATGCTGTATGTAGGCTACAGAGTGGAGGGTTACGCAACAGGCCCAGGAGGCAACAGATACAGTGGCACAGGATGGAGGCAGCGGAGCGAGAGGCAACCAGGAACTCTACCATGGAGGTAGCAGTTGTACTACACCAATGGAGCGTGCCCACAACTAGCCCAGACAGGTGGTAGTCAGACTGGAGCGAAAGACAGCACAGAGCGTAAGTCAGACAAGCCACAGTCGAAAGCCAAATCGGATAGTCAGCCATAACCAAGGTCAATACAGAGCAGGTAGTCGGTCAAGCCAGAGTCATATACAGATCAGGTAGTCAGACAAAGCCACAGGATCAATCAGGAGAAAACACGGAAGCCAAGCAAGGGTCAAAGGAGAGCAACACTGAAGAAACGCACAGATTCACCACGAGAGGGCAACAAGTCCTAGCCTCAATGAGGTTATAAAGCAGCAGAAGTAGGTGGAACCCAATTAGGCTCAACAGAATAGGCCCATAAACAGGCATTCGTGCCAATGCCTGTAACATGACTTTAGCAATGAGGAAGTGGCCGGAGGCCATGCCGGCTGGCGGCCATACAGAGGTAAGAGCACAGGATCGCTTAGACCTCAAAGAGAGACTGTAATACCGGCAAAGGGGGGACCTAGAATTGACTGTTTAAGAATTATTGTTGCTAGACAGCTCGCCTGATGGTTTCAGGATATGTGGATGTGATTTGAAGACAGTGACCCTCACAGTGAAAGGGTCAGTTGAAAAAATTATTTTAACTGATGGGATAAATGAATGAATTAATATTTTATTTATATAGCACCACAAGTGTGAGTAGCACTTTACAATTTAAAGGTTTAGACAATACAGGGTTACAAGTGCTTTGCAAATTGAAACACTGGAAGTGAGGTCCCTACCTAGAAGCTTACAATCTAAAGTGGTAATGGGAGACATACAGACTCCGATATTGCCCCACCCAAATCCCACCCTACCTTTCACCCTGGAGGTTGACACCTCAGAATCTGGAGAAGGCGCATTGTTGTCCCAGCGCACGGGCCCCAGGAAACCTTTGCTCCCGTGTGGTTACTTCTCTAAAACATTGTGTAAGACTGAGAGTTTATACGATGTAGGCTACCGGGAGTTACTCGCCATCATCCTTGCTCTGAAAGAATGGCGATATCTGTTAGAGGGTACCACGGTCCCTATCCTGATACTAACAGACCATAAGAATCTAACGTACCTGTCAGAGGCAAAGAGGTTGGCTCCACGTCAGGACAGATGGGCCCTTTTCCTCTTGAGGTTTAATTTTGTGGTCTCCTACCTCCCTTGTAGAAAAATATTCGAGCAGATGCTCTGTCTCGACAATTTGGGGCCTAATCCCAGGAGGAATCTCTTCCGGTACCTATCATTCCTCCTAACTGCATCTTGGCTATGATACGTACCAGTATTACATCTCCATTGTGGCTGCTTAAGCTTCCACCCTGGCGGATAAGCCTAATGGAAAATGTTTTTTGCCTGAATCCCTCCATACCAGACTGCTTGAGACCTACCGTTTGTGCTCGTGCTAAGACCCCAAGACACCTTCCACTGGGGTTGCTCCAGACAGTTCCGAATGGTGAGCGCCCATGGTCACACGTATCCATAGATTTTGTGGTGGAGCTGCCAGTGTCCAAGGGGTGCACAGTCATAGTAATGATAGTTGACCATTTCTCCATGTGGAAACTCTGTTTGCCTTGAAATTTCTGCTTAGGAGAGACTTTGCTGATGCAGTATAACTACCTTGTGTCTTGTTGCTGTGTTCAGTCTTGCCATGGTGTATGACTTTTGACATTAAACTGTCTTCAGCAACCTCACCTTGTTAGCTGAGTCTGGCTCTTCCTCATCCCGTTTTTATTCCCCCTACACAGCTGTTTCTGTTTCAGTTAATGATTGTGTTTCAAACTACATATTAAATTGATAATCATTAGCACTTGTATTGTATAATTGTTTAATCATACACCTGACTATGGGGTAGATTTAAAGGCAGGAGTTAACATAGCCGGTAGGGCCAAAGTGAATACCGGCTGTTAAACTAACATGTTTAACGTGATATTTAAAGGCCCTACCAGCTAAAACCCCAAAAGACATTAAGCCACAATGTCTGAACGTCCATTTTGTGTGTTTAGTTCCCAAAACGCCACTAAAAGCTTCGATATTGGGAACCGAACAGTAAAAAACAATTAACTATCAGTGCTTGACATACTGCCAAGCACTGATCGTTAACTGATCAATGTTACACTTACCTGTCATCCACTGTCCTTCTGTCTTCTTTTCTTCCTTCCACCTTCTCTTCAATCTTCTCTCTGTAAAATACAATAAAATATTAAGTGGCAAGCATGAAAGAAGACATTCTTGAACCCTTTGTGTGGCAGAGGGGTAGGCAACACATTGTAAAGCAATGCAATGCAAAGCAATGCGTTGCGTACCTCACTGGCACTCAGAGGGTTCAATAGTATTGCGCCATAAATATCCCCATATTACATGCCTCCATGTAATGCCCCAAAGGATAAACATGCCAAGAATTAATATGATCCATATAGACAGAAATAAATGTATGGGAACTTAGCTTAATTGTCCATGTCTCTGCTGCTTGGAGCGGCCGCGAGGGCGGCAGCAGCAGAGACACAAAGGTCCAGCATGGCTCCCCTTCAGCTGTGTACAGGCCGATGCCCGTAACACACTGAGGGCATTGGAAGTGAGCCTGCCTTTATATATGGGCAGGCTCACTTGCATTTCCCTCAGCCTTTGGCTGGGATGTTCTTCACATCGCAGCCAAACATTTTAAAGAACAGCCGCTCAAATCTGATTGGCTGGGATATGAAGAACATCCCAGCCAATGGCTGTGAGGGAAATGGAAGTGAGCCTGCCCATATATAAAGGCAAGCTCACTTCCAATGCCCTCAGGGTGTTACGGGCATCGGCCTGTACACAGCTGAAGGGGAGCCACGTTGGACCTTTGTGTCTCCGCTGCCGCCGCCCTCGCGGCCGCTCCAAGCAGCAGAGACATGGACAATTAAGCTAAGTTCTCATACTGTGCATTAATGGATGACATTTATTTCTGTCTATAGGGGATCATATTATTTCTTGGCATGTTTATACTTTGGGGCATTACATGGAGGCATGTAATATGGGGATATTTATGGTGCAATACTAATGAACCCTTTGAGTGCCGGTGGGGTACACAACGCATTGCTTTGCAATGCATTGCGTACCCCTCTGCCACTCAAAGGGTTCAAGAATGTCTTCGTTCATGCTTGGTACTTAGTATTTTACTTTATTTTACAGAGGGAAGAGAGAAGATTGAAGAGAAGGTGGAAGATAGAAGAAAGAAGACAGAAGGATGAGAAGACAGAAGAGAAGGACAGAAGATGACCAGCAAGCTGTGGACTCCGCTGGACATCAGGATAAATGGTAAGTGTTAATGCAATGTTGCTTTACTTAGTCGGGTTAACCCTATGAATGCCGGCAGGGTAATTATACACAACCGGCAGGCAGGGTAATTATACACAACTGGAACTCAATGGGTCAATCCTCCTAACTGTGGACACATTTTAGGCACTTTGGATGTATTGATGTGGGCTTAGGGCCCCATATCAATACATCCACTGTGGACATTGTTTTTTTGCCAGTTAACAGCTGCGTTAGCTGGCAAAAGTTCCAGTAAGGGACTTTACGGACAACAAAACTGGGTCTTAACTTTTGTGCGGTAAGTGAGTGCCTTATCGGATGTTTTGCAGCTAACACAGTCCTTTAAATGGCAAAGTGGAGCGTTTTACAGTATTACTTTATGAACTGCAGTTAGCAGTTCATTACATGGCCCTTTAAATGGCTTACTACATGTTAAAACACCCGGTGGTGTTTTTCTTGGCTAACGCCTGCCTTTAAATCTACCCCTGTACGCCTACAAAATCCCTGACTGTGTGCAAGTGTACCTAGAAGAGTTGAAGGCAAAGGGTGGTCACGCCAAATATTGATTTGGTTTAGATATATCCTTCTGTTCACTCAATTTGCAGTTTGTTAATTGATAAAAATAATCTATTAACATGTCTATTTTTGAAAGCATTCTTACTTTATAGCATTTTTTCACAACTCCCTGATAGTTTTTGCACACACACACACACACACACACACACACACACACACACACACACATATATTTATATATAAATAAATATATTTGTATTATTGCTCCAAATGCTAAATGCACTAACCAGCATCTACAAGGGAATCTTTATCAATAAAGTGCAAAAGAGAGAGTGTGTCTTATGTTGAAAAGCACACTAGAGCAAATCAACTCTGTTATGGTTGACATAAAATTTGTATTGATTTAAATGAGTGCTAACACGGTTTCCAAGAAATTGTTGATTTGCAATGCCCTGTAGTCCTCTCTAGCATTCAAAGGATTAAGAACTCCATTTAACTGTTTGAGTGCCAGGGAGGGTTCCAACGCATTGCGTTGCAATATGTTGACAACCTCCCTGGCAATGAAAGGGTTAATTAAATGGGAATTTGGGAAATTGCTATTTGTCCCATAAGGTGCAGTTAGTTTGCTCCAGAATTGCTCTAGTTTATGTTTCTACTTAAAGGGATAGTAATACCTAAAAAAAAATGCAGCTCCGATTGAACCTCCTATAACGTGGGCCATGTAACCCTGTGTTTCAATATATTCTGTTTTGTAGTTCAGTATTAATTCAATGCTAAAGTATCCCCATCCCACCCCCTTTAACTCCTGTATTCCGCCTCCCCTCAGATGTGGAATCCGGTCCTGGGACTGGACAGTGCTCAGTGAGGGACAATCTTCAACCACTGAATATAAGGAAAACCCTGCCCCCATTTACAAAGAGGGAAGGATTTTCCTTACACTCAGTGAAGATTGGCCCTCACTGCGCTCCATTCGGCTGGCTGAGAGAGTCAGTGAATTACTGTTGAACTATTAAATGGAAAATACTGAAACACATGGCCCTCGTTATAGGAGGATCAATTGGAGCTGCATATTTTTTCAGGTATTACTATCACTTTAAGATTCACTGTGTAGCTACCATTTAAGTAAACCCCTTGAATGCTTTTGCAAATGTATGCAATGGAGGCCTCACTACTAGCATCCAAGGTATTAAATAGAAAATGCCAAGGAAAAACAGCTAGAAATAGTTTTAAACTACACATACCACATTTCTGAGTAAATTGTACTGTATCATTATATATTACCAGAGCAGGTCATACATATCATCCAGATTAGTTTTATATATCCTCCGTAAATTAGCTATATAATTTAATGACATAAAATACCAGTGTGTTAAACTGTACAAGCCTCACTGATAGACAAGAATCTAAATAAAGTTTAAGGGTAATGGTTCATTTTACACAAAGCAATCAAATGACAAGTGTATGAGCAGTTTTATAGAATGCTTGGATTAACAAAATCATCATCTATGACTGCATTCTTGGATAAATGTTTCCGCAAATCAATTCTATTTATATAAATGTCTCTCTGTGTTGACAGGAGCACAGTGAAAACTAGCATCAATTCTGCTTTTGAGTATTTTATTGAATGGGATGAATTTACATCTCAGGTCCTCCCAGTGTTGCCCATAACACCCACCGCACACGCCTCACATTTCCCACCCCAAGCCTCATCTACTTGTACTTGATATAGAAAATACCCTTATCCTATACACCACTGCTTGTCTTCTGTGTAATTGAGCAGTGATATCTCTGTTAGATCATGTTAAAGGTTCCTTATAGACTGATTGGAGAACCTCTGACTTTCAAGCAAGCAGGAACATATTCAGAATTTGAGTTCGGAAGAACATTAAAGGGATAGTAATACTTCATTTTAACTTTATTTTATTTTGTAGGCATTAAAAAAACATGAAGAACGATATAAGTCTTATTTCTCAAACCTTTATGGTTTAAGAGATATTCACAAGCAAAGTACCCTCCCCCCCCCCGTTCAGCCAGATTAGAAGGGAAGTGCCCAGGTAGACTGCAGAGAGGGACAATCTTCAATTAAGATAAGGGAAAAAGCTGAAAAACTTGTCAAGGGGGGAAGGGCTTTCATTGTTTTCATACAAAGAAGAGTGTCCCCTGCTGTTATCTGTCTGGTCTTACAACCAGATTCACATCTGAGAAGTGATGGCTTACACTAGGAAAAAGGGGCAGGAGGGGGAAACTTTGCTTGTGAATATCTCTTAAACCATAAAGGTTTGAGAGATAAGACTTATATCATTCTTCATGCTTTTTTAATGCCTACAAAATAAAATAAAGTTAAAACGAAGTATTACTATCCCTTTAAGGCTTAATATTTCAAAGATCTCAGCATCAGCCGTTTTGAATGTTCCAAGGTATGGTGAGGAGAACGAAGTAGGCTGGACCACAGGTGGAAATTGTCAGGGTCTCCTCCCTCATAGCCAGAGGCCCCAAAGTCTTCTGCTGTAGAATCCCAGGAAGCAGAGAAGCACAGGTGCCTAAGATTCAGCCAGGTGGAGAAGAAGGTGCTGATGCACAGCATTATAACAACCAAGTATGTTCCACTACAGCAGCCCAGTGCCAAACATCATGGGGGCAGATCCATGAGGATGTATGAAATGTCAGCAACACCAGGCACACAGCTGCAATGAGTTGGTAAAGAAGAAGATGTCCCTGTAGGAGAAGTCCAGGAATATCACAAGTGGAGGACCACCAATGATTGCCAACTTCAACTCCCATGAGGAGATGCAAACATTTTCTATGGTGTCCGAAATTGTCACTGGATTGGTATGTGGGTTTGACCCAGCACGTGCCAAAGACCTGCAGGCTGGTAGAAAGAAAAGCTTAATTTCAGCTGTCATTTGTTCCATGTTTTTCAACCCCTGCTGACCAGTGATATGTGCATTGCTTTGAAAAAGCAATGTGTTACACATTTCTCTAGTCCTCAAGAGGTAAAATGTGTACCCCTGCTATGGTTACTTAAGTATCCAACTCTAAATAAGGTTGTGCTATGTTGCTTAACCTCGTCAGGACCAAAGGGAAACTAATCTGTTTCTCACTTCTCTGACCCTTAAAAGGTGAAATGTGTACTCCTGCACCAGCTTAATAAATATTCATCCCTAAATAGGGTTGTCTGATGTTATTCATACCCTTGGGTACCATAGGGAGGTGCAATGCATTGTTAAGCAAATAACTGCACACCTCTCTGGTTCCCAAAGGGTGAATTGTGTACTCCTGCCCCATTTTCCCAAGTATCCACCCCCAAATGTTAGTCTGAACCTCCCCCCAAGCACTTCAAGTCCCATAGAGATGTCCAATTGATTGTCCTAGCATTGTTTTTGATGCTTATTTGGCACTACATTGGCTTTAGTTTCACAAGAATATACCCTTACTTTAGACAAGGGCTGGGTAACCTAAAGCCCTCCTGTTGTTGTGGACTACAGCTCCCATCTTCCCCAGCCAGCCAAGAGTTTTCCAGGGATGATGGGAGTGGTAGGTTACAAGAGCTGGAGGGCCTCAGGTTGCCCAACCCTGCTTCTGGCAAATCACCTGCACCCTTGGTTAAGATTCCAATTTCCAAAATAAACTCCATGGTTTGAACCATTGTTTTAAACCCCTTGAATGCTGGATTGACCTCCCTTCATTCTTCATTGCAGACCACTTAATCATTCAAGGGTTAAAAACGTCTGTTATTATAATCATATTTGGATTTGTCTCCAATTCCTTTGTACCTCTCCCTGTGCCATCAGACCCTACTAACAGGCCAGGACTCAAGGATCTCCCTACATGACAATTAATCATAGTGATTGACAGAACTGTGTCCCCAGTGTAGGTTGCAGTCACCTGTGTGCTCTCTAGCTGGTGTGGCCTACATTTCTCAGCATACTGTACCAGTAGTACTTCTTCTTTGGGACAGGAGATTTTGGCTGTTCAAGCTTCCGCCCAGGTGGAGAAGCCTAATGGGAAGTATTTTGTGCCTGAATCCCTCCATATCAGACTGCTGGAGACGTACCATTCCTTGAAGGCCGCAGGGCACGTTGGTAGAGACCAACTGATATGGTTCATGACTAGACTGTTTTGGTGGCCCAGCCTAATGGCAGATTGCTCCGCATTTGTTGCCGCTTTTTCCACTTGTGCGTGGAATAAGACTCCTAGACATCTTCCGGTTGGTCTACTGCAATCAACTTCTAATGGGGAACATCCATGGTCACACCTATACATTGACTTTATGGTGGAGTTGCCTGTCTCAGAGGGGTACACAGTCATCCTCATGATTGTAGATAGTTTTTCCAAGATGGCCCATTTTGTGCCACTGAGGGGACTCCCCTCCTCTAAGAAGCTGGCCGAGATCTTTGTCAAGGAGGTGGTCCGCCTCCACGGTGTACCCAAAAGTGGTGGTCTGTGGTCGTGGGAGCCAGTTTGTGTTGCATTTTTCGAGAGCTTTTTGCGGACAGATGGGTATTGAGCTCTCGTTATCCTCGGCTTACCACCCACAGTCTAACGGTGCTGCAGAGAGGTCCAATCAGGAGCTGGAACAGTTTCCGACCATCATGGTAATTGGGCGAACCTGTTACCATGGGCAGAGCTTGCCAGAAATAGTGCAGTCAATTCCTCCTCTCGGAAATCACCCTTTCTGATTAACTATGGGTTCCAACCTTCGCTGCTGCCAGAGTCTTTCGAGGCTCAGAATATTCCTGCTCTGGAGGAGCACTTGAGGGTGCTTCACTCCACATGGGTACAGGTTCAGAGATCCCTGCAGAGTTCCACGTTGCGCTATAAGAGACAAGCAGACCGCAGACGGCTACCGGCTCCAGTGTTCCAGGTGGGATTAACCCCATAACCTATGCCCTTGAACACCCTGCTAATATGCGCATCTCTAATGCTTTCCATGTGTCGTTACTGAAACCATTGGTCTGTAACAGATATACTACTGCTCCTGTCCATCCCAGACCTGTCCAAGTGGGAGACCATGAAGAGTATAAGGTACAAAGTATTTTGGACACTCGCAGGGTCAGAGGCCAGGTACAATATCTAGTTCACTGGAAAAGGTATGGACCTGAGGAGCATTCCTGGGTCGCTAAGAGAGATCTACATGCACCTGCCCTTCTCCGTGTATTCCACTCCCGCCACTCCTCTGTTTCTGGTCTTCTTCCACGGGGGACAGGTCGTTAAGGGGGGGGTACTATCACAGTCTAACTTGGAGGCCCAGTTAGCCTGTGCTTCCTTCCTCTGTGGTGTGTCGGCCGGCATAGTTGCAGGCAACCTCTGCATTGCTTCATCATGAAACAGGCACTGGTTAGGATGCCTGTTTATGGGCCTATTCTGTGTGGCCTAATTGGGCCCCACCTTCTCCTGCTCATTTATAAACCTCCCTGGGCCTGGGAGTCATTGCCCTTACGTGGTGCTCCTGATAGCGTCTGCTTGCTCCATTGTGATCTGTGCCTGTCTGACTACTCGCTCTGTGTATGACCCCGGCTTGTCTGACTACCCACACTGGTTCTGATCTGTGGCTCTGGCTGACTACTTGCTCTGTGTATGACCCTGGCTTGTCTGACTACCCACATCGGTTCTGACCTGTGGCTCTGGCTGACTGCTTGCTCTGTGTATGACCCCAGCTTGCCTGACCAGTGGCCATGGCTACCTCCCACTCAATGTAGCCTCCGGATGACTTTCCTGAGGGCTTGGTTACTATCGCTCCTTGTAGTTCTCAGCTTGCCCGGCCAGTGGCCCTGGCTCCTACTCGCTCAGCATAGTCTCCGGTTGCCTGACCAGTAGCCTGGTTATTCTCGCTCCATGTAGTCCCCGGCTTGTCTGACCTGTGACTCTGGCTACCTACTCGCTCCTTACAATACCTGCTTGCCTGACCTGTAGTCTCGAGACCTGGAGTAGTGCAGTGCTTAGTACAGTGTGCAGCTCTGGAGGGACCTTGGGTCCTGTTTGTATATGTCTGGGGTTCTGTGGGGGCTCTACTATTATTGCTGTACATTATAAATAAAGGTGGTTATATTTTATCTTTGTGTCTGTCCTTCTTTTGCCTGCATACCGTTACAGTTCTGGCTTCCAACAGCTGGTAAGGACATGGCTGACCCCCCCCCCACACACACACACACACAAATCCTAACATCCCCAACTAGCCAATGGCTGGTTGGGATTGATTTGAAGGCCCGACAGTTGACAACCTTCTGACAGAGAAATAGCCATATGTACTAAGGCCAAAACAACAAATTTAGGGGAACAACAAAGCACCTCAGTGCCAGAATGGGAGTTCTCATTACTATTAATGTGTCTCTGAACCGCAGGACTATTACAGAGGTGTACAATGCAATGCTTCCCAATGTACTGTAGACCTCTGTACTCTGGGGGGGGTTACATGCTGCATTTCCAGTAATGAATAACTTTTTGATTGACTATTGTGCATTTGTGGTTTCTATCAGATCCACTTTTATTAGTGCTTATGATAAATGTTCATTTGTACCGGTTACAGTTAAAATTTAAATGCACTTTGTAGTCTGGAGCATAAGTGGCAAATGAAGATCATTCTAATACCACAATCTACATAATAATCAATGCAAGACAATTATTTATTTATAAATTCATCTTGTATCATAAAAACATCTACTCAAAAATCCCTATTATAATTATAGTTGGTTAATAATATTTTTTTTGAGTACCAAATCCACTCTTCAGGAGAGGAACACTAAATATATCCCAAAATGTATTCTTATAATCACTCTAATACACAGAGCTAGTCCGTATATTATTACAGATATCAAAAACTTTTACACTTGAAGTTGACACTCTCTTTTCCAAAATAGACACTTCAGGCAATGATTAAATGAAATCTCCTATTCTTGTATCATATATAAATGTCTGCTCAAGAATTCCTGCTGAAATTGTAATTGGGTAATAATATTTATTGGACTACAAACTCTACTTTTCAGAAGAGGAACACTTACAGAAGACTGACACGTTGGAGAGTAACTCTCTTGGTGCCTAGATATACACTTCAGGCAACAGATAAATGAATGAAATACCCTCTTGGCGACATATCAATAGGATACCTACAAGGAGAGACAAAACAGTTTTGCCAAGGCATGATCAAGCAGGATGCAGAAAGTTTAGTGCTTGCATTTAATTGTCCCCTGTGTTGGAGTTGTTTTTCTCTAAAATGGCTCTCTTTAGTTCTCTACATAAGGTTTAAAATGGAGTTACTCAAGTGCTAGATTTTGGCGATATTCCTGTTCTGCTCAGGCAGGTCAGTAGGGAATGGGATATTATTAAACCATCTCTGCTCTAACAAGTGGTCCTTTGTAGGAAAACTATCACTCCTAAATATTTTTTTAACACTTCATAAATCCCCAGGTGCCCAAAATAACTAGTGCAGTGTGCCATAGTATATCCCTATCCCAGTGCCATGGCATCAGCTGGAAAAAGAGTCTATGCCCTTCCATCCCTTTATATCATGGGTATTAAACATACAACACACTGGCAAAATGAACACCACCTGAGCCCAAGGTAATTTTTTTTATAAAAACATGTTTTACCTAATTAGCTAGCACACATGAACTAACAGGCTCATCGCTATCATTGTATTAATGACGCCCTACAGTTCATGAGAATAGAGCAGTCTGTTAAGTACCAGTATTTTTAATGACTTGGTCAAAATCGATCAATGACTTCTAGACCTGTTACTGTGTACTCTTGTATGAATAAAAATGACTAAACTTTTTATACTGCTTTTGTATTACTGCTAAAACATATTTTTGAATAACTCACCATTTTTATCCATAAAAAATGAATGTGGCCCTCACATTTATGAATTTTGAATCATGTGTGCCATGACATAAAACAATTAGAAGGCCCTGTTTTATGTTGCTGATCCATTTGGACATGCACTGGTCACCCTCTTCCTGGTGCTCAATCATTATAAAAAGCCTTTCACCATTATAATATGTTGGATTTTTAAAGGAGCAGTAAGCTTTTTTTTATGAAAAATATATATATTGTATGGTGTTTCCTGTTGAGTAAAATAAGTGTACTTCCACTGCTGATAGATGCATATTTCCACAGTTATTACTGTTTAAACCTGTGTTTTTTTACATTAGCAGTGGTCAAATTCTAAGTAGTTATTCTGTTACATTCTAATGGAGAAGAAATTCAGTGACTTACAGTTCTCCACAGAATGTGATAGAAACTGCAGAGTCACTTCCTGTCAGTTATAACAATCAGGAAGTAAACACAGTAAATTCAGTTCCTGGTTATTTGAAATGTTATAAAGTTTGAATAAAAAAACTGACAGTGGTGGGAATACTCTTGTTTTACTCAGCAGGAAAAGTTCTACAACATAGGTTTTCATAAAAAAAAGTTTAGATTCTGATGTTCCTAACAAGATGAACTACGCTACATTTTGATTGGTGCATTCCCTTGCAGGATCCTTTCTACTTATGTGCAGCATTTATGAACAATAGCAGACAGAACCAAGTTTGGAAACAGGGCTGAAAATGATCACGCTAGCGAGGAATAACACACAAAAATGGGCCCTTTGCTCCTGTATTAGGAAGTCCTATTACAGGCTGAATTATCACTAAGATGCTAGTCAGACCTGATATGTGTGGGAGGCTGCTAACACCTCTGAGATGTCAGTAATCAGGATGGTTTTCCAGCAGGGACATGGAGCTGTATTAAAGTGACAGTAGCCCCACTTTTTTGACTTTATATATTCTGCAAGTGCATAATATGTAATGTGATATTGCCTATGGTTTATATATATATATATTATAATACTATCTCTGTTTTCACAGTACCTGATGGAAAGCTCACTGTCAGGGACATAAAAGTATAAGAAAATATGTGTAAATAAAAAAAAAACATCATAAAAAATATAGGCAATTTCAGTTTGCAGAAAATGCAAAATGAACAATGAGGTCTACTGTCGCTTTAAAGGGATAGTAATACTTTGTTTTATTTTTATTTTATTTTGTACGAATTAAAAAAACATGAAGAACGATATAAGTATTATCTCTCAAACCTTTATGGTTTGAGAGATATTCACAAACAAAGTTTCCCCTCCCGCCCCTTTTACCTAGTGTAAGCCATCTCTTCTCAGATGTGGAATCCAGTCCATAGACCAGACAGATAACAGCAGGGGACAATCTTCTTCCTATGAGAACAATGAAAGCCCTGCCCCCCTTGACAAGTTTTTCAGGTTTTTCCCTCATCTTAATTGAAGATTTTCCCTCTCTGTAATCTACCTGGGCACCTCCCTTCTGATCTGGCTGAGCAGTGTTACATCAGTAAAAGGGGCGGGAGGGGGATACTTTGTCATTGAATTACTCTTGAACGACAACTCTGACAGAATTGAAATAACACTCTCCAAAGTCCAAATACTGTGATGATTAATTAGAGCTGCTTTTATTATGAAACATTACTATCCCTTTAAGCCGCTGTGGCTGCTTTTATAAATACTTCGAACAAAAATGCTACTTTGAAGGCTCTGTATCATCAAATTAGTGTTTATTTTGATGAAGTATGTTTCATTATTTTTAACCCTTTCTGTGCCACTGAAGGGGTTAAGTATCTTCCACTGTAGTCACTCAGTCTTTGGGTACTGATATTTGTCCTTATCTAACTTGTCTTCATATCCAGTTGTAAGAATGCCTGTTCATAAATAAATGAGCAGATAAATGTTTGCTGTAAGCTCTGAGATTACTGGCTCTGAAAACTGAGATGCGAGAACAGTGTAAGGAAAAGGATCAAAACGCTACTGCATCTCTAATAGCTTCTTTTTGCTGCACGTTGTTCTCTCAGGAGAAATGGACGAGTTCTGAGTGCTAGATCAGGTGTCACTTCCGCAGGGTAGAAATGTAAAAAGAATGTGCACAGCCAAATATTGACAGAACTGATGTTTGAAATTCAAGATCAATTCAAACTTGGCTATTAGAACTCTGAAAAAAATATACAAGTATTTTAGCTAAAGAGCTAATTTCTCAAAATGATAACCCCCACTTACTTTACTATGCCCAGAAAATCCTAATTGCCCCTATGAATTTTGCCCTTGGGCCTTTGTTTAAAGGGATAGTAATGTTTCACAAAAAAAGCAGCTCAGATTAATCTTCATAGTATTTGGGCCATGGAGAGCGTTATTTCAATACTGTCAGAGTTGTAGTTCAAGAGTAATTGAATGAAAAAGTATCCCCCTTCTGCCTCTTTTACTGATGAAACACTGCTCATCTCAGAGCAGCAAGACTGTCTGGATGGATCGCAGAGAGGGACAATATTCAGTGAGCTAAGGAAAAACCTGAAAAACCTGTCAAGGGGGACAGGGTTTTCCTTATGCTCACAGTAAGAAGATTGTCCCTTGCTGTGACCTGTCCAGTCAAAAGATCAGATTCCATATCTGAACTACAACTCAGGCAGTATTGAATTAACACTCTTCACAGCCCAAATAATATGAAGATTAATCTGAACTGCTTTTTTTTGTGAAACATTGCTATCCCTTTAAGTGAGAATATCTTTAATCAGTCCCGGAGTCCATGGAGGCAGACATGACAGTTGATGCATTTTTTTCAGACTGAAGCAGACAGTGTATATGACCCTACTTAACTATTTAACAACCAGAGTGTTACACACCTTAAAGAATTCAGGTACAAATTTGCTGCAGGCAGAATTCGAGATACTAGCAGCTGTTACATCTGATTCATGACATCCCTGACTGATTGAAGGATGTATTTCTTGAACTAAAGACAAAATGGGAAAACTCATAGGTGGCATTCTGATTTTTTGGCCATAGTACGGTAAATGCAGGTTTATTATGAGGAGGAGTTAGTTCTCATTTGTTGTATCCATTATATCGTTTTGATCAGTAGCAGAGGGAAATGTCAAGTACTTCTTAGAAAGAGCTTTTCACCCTTTGAAGAGTAGAGATAATCTCTCACTGTAAAATGGTTATGGAGCAAACCAGCTACACAAAAATTCTTCAGATTCCCATTGATTTAAATGGGGCTTTTAACCTCCCAAATGGATGAGAAATCTCAGACGCATTGTGAACATCTTTCTAGCATTCAAGGGGTTTAGACAATGATCTTAGGAAAGCAGCACTCATCGGGCTTCTTGCTTAATCACTCAATCCAATTTATTATTAGATTTTCATTTTGGTTCTAGTTTTGTACCATTCCAAAGACAATTGACTGGTATTCAAACAACACCCCCAACTATTCACAGTAACGTAGTAGGAAAATGGCATGCGGCTTTCACAGGACACTGGTTGGCTACTGCAGAGTCCATCCCCAGTGATGCTGATGACACATGTGGGTGATGTCTAGTGATGAGCGAGCATGCTCGGCCGAAGCTCGGTTCGGCTCGAGCATCGCTCTGCTCGGCACATGGCGGTACTCGTACGAGTACCGCATGTGCTCGCCCGCCATGTTCGGGTCTCCTCCCCGCACGTTTCGCGGCTGCTGCGCAGCCAATAAACGTGCGGGGAGGCTCTGACATCAGTGTAATGCCAGCAGCCATGTTGGCTGCTGGCATTACACTGATTGGCTGGCCAGAACCCGTGATCGGGTGCTGTATAGCACCCGACTCGCGAGTTCTGCTCATTCTCAGCCAGGGAGAGATGCGATCAGGCAGGGAAAGTCAGTGTAGGGAGAATAAAAGCGTTGGTACTCTTTCAAGACCCAAAAGTCCTTTTTAGGACTGTTGTGTGTGGGGGCAGCATTTATATTTTGTTTGGGGGGGCACAATTTCATTTTTTTTGTGGGGGGGATATTAGTAAGGTGACATTGTACTAGGTGCACAGGGACAAATATTGTACAACGCAGCGACAAAAAGGGCCATTTTAAACGTGTGCCTAGCCATAGATTATTGTCACATTCTGTTTAGTGTGCAAATTCACAAATTAACGTCACATATTCCGTTCACTGTGCCTAGCCGCAGATTAGCGTCACATTCTGTTTCGTGTGCCTAGCCGCAGATTAGCGTCACATATTGTTTAGTGTGCAAATTCACAAATTAACGTCACATATTCCGTTCACTGTGCCTAGCCGCAGATTAGCGTCACATTCTGTTTCGTGTGCCTAGCCGCAGATTAACGTCACATATTGTTTAGTGTGCCTAGCCGCAGATTAGCGTCACATATTGTTTAGTGTGCAAATTCACAAATTAACGTCACATATTCCGTTCACTGTGCCTAGCCGCAGATTAGCGTCACATTCTGTTTCGTGTGCCTAGCCGCAGATTACCGGCATATATTCCGTTTAATATGAAGAAGGCGGGTAAAAAGGGACGGGGAAGTGGACGTGATCCTGATAGTTCAGGGCGCGGGTCAGGACGCGTAGAAACTGTGCCTGGTGCCAGAGCACAAGACAGAAAGACATCCACCATACCTAGCTTCATGTCTCAGTTTACAGGACGTCGCAGGACATCACTCTCGAGGTCAGACCACTGCGAACAGGTGGTCGGTTGGATTTCAGCTGATACTGCTTCCAGTCGGTTAAGCACCACCCTGTCTTCCACCAAGTCCACTCTCACTAGCCAAGAGTCTGGTCAACATAATCCTCACCCTGATCATCCTTCCTCCCACCATAGAGGGTCTGGCCAAAGAAGTGATCCCACACTGGGATATAGTGAGGAGCTCGTCTCATCACCAATCCTTGATCTGAACCTCTCTCCAAGCACGCTTGCAGAGGAACATGAGATCTTGTGCCCTGATTCACAACCTCTAGAGGGTACCCAATCACAAGAAGATGACAGAGGGGAACGGCATTTAAGGTCAAAGGAAGTGGATGATGATGATGAGACACAGTTGCCATCAAATCAACCACAATTACTGTCTCAAGACCTTGATGAGGAGGATGATACACAGTTGTCAATGACTGAGGATGTGGTGGGATCAAGAAATGAGGAGGATGATCAGAGTGAGGAAGTGGAGGAGGACTTGGTGGACGATGAGGTGACTGACCCCACCTGGGAAGGTGGAGAGCCGAGCGATGACAGCAGTCCTGAGGGTGAGCCATCTGCAGCACCGCAACAGGCTGGAAGAGGCAGTGGTGTGGCTACAGAAAGAAGGCGGACCGCACCAAACCGGCCCGCAAATGTTCCACGGAGCACCCCCTTGCGTAAATCTCCCTTGCCAAGGGCTAGGTGTTCCGCGGTATGGCGTTTTTTTAAGGAAAGTGCGGACGACAAAAAATTGTAGTTTGCAACCTGTGCCACACCAGAATGAGCCGAGGCATGAACACTAGAAACCTCACCACCACCAGCATGATCCGACACATGGCATCCAAGCACCGTAATAAGTGGGAGGAACGCCCGGATCGCCCATCTGTGTCTGCAGGCCACACCACTGCCTCCTCTTCCCCTGTTTTCGGTGCCGGCCAATCGCCTGTCGAAGGCGCAGGCCCGCATACCTCCCGCCCTGCACCTGTACCATCTGAAGCACCATCAGTGACCACATCCACTTCCCTGTCCCAGCGCAGCGTCCAAATGTCGTTACCCCAGGCATTTGAGCGCAAGCGAAAATACCCAGCCACCCACCCACAGGCCATAGCACTAACCTCACACCTTTCCAAATTACTGGCCATCGAAATGCTGCCATTTAGGCTTGTGGAGACTGAGTCCTTCCGCAGCCTGATGGCAGCAGCTGTCCCTCGGTACGCAGTCCCCAGCCGCCACTACTTTTCCCGGTGTGCCGTCCCCGCCTTACACCACCATGTGTCCCTTAACATCACCCGTGCCCTGACCAACGCAGTTACTGGGAAGGTCCACTTAACGACTGACACATGGACAAGTGCTTGTGGCCAGGGACGCTACATTTCCCTGACGGCACACTGGGTGAATGTCGTGGAGGCTGGGAGTGACTCGGACCCTGGGATGGCACAGGTGCTACCCAAGCCGAGGATTGCGGGCCCTACCTCCATCAGGGTTTCCGCCAGCACCTACGTTATTGGCTCCTCCTCCTCCGTTTCCACCTCCGAATTCTCTGCGCGCAGCGCCACTCACCCATCAGCCGGTAGCTGGAAGCAGTGTAGCACTGCAGTGGGGAAGCGTCAACAGGCCGTGCTGAAGCTGATCTGCCTTGGGGACAAACAGCACACGGCCTCAGAGCTGTTGCAGGGGATTAGTCACCAGACCGAGCAGTGGCTCTCGCCACTCAACCTGCAACCAGGCATGGTTGTGTGTGATAATGGGCGTAACTTGGTGGCGGCTTTGGAGCTCGGCAAGCTCACACACGTACCATGCCTAGCGCATGTATTTAATTTAGTGGTTCAGCGATTTCTAAAAACCTACCCCAATTTGCATGATCTCTTGACCAAGGTGCGCCGCGTGTGTGCACATTTCCGTAAGTCATCTACAGCTTCAGCCGGCCTGTTGAAGCTGCAGCAGCGCTTACAATTGCCAGCTCACCGGCTGCTGTGTGACGTGAGCACGCGCTGGAACTCCACCTTCCACATGTTGGCCCGGCTTTGTGAGCAGCAGAGGGCAGTAGTGGAGTACCAGCTGTTACACGGTCGTCGCCTCTCCGTTCAACTTCCTCTAATCAGAAGTGAGGAGTGGGAATGGATGTCAGACCTCTGTGAGGTTTTACGCAATTTTGAGGAATCGACACAGATGGTGAGCGGTGATAACGCTATTATCAGTGTAACCATCCCACTTCTGTGTCTACTGAAACGCTCGCTGCTCACAATTAAAACCGACGCTTTGCATGTGGAAGAGGTGGAAATGGGGGAGGAAGAGCTTACACAAGGTGATAGCCAGAGCACCCTCACTTCGTCTTCTCAGCGACAATTGGAGGAGGCGGAGGAGGAGGAGGAAGACACGGTTGCCTCCGCTACAGAGGGTAGCCATGGAACTTTATTTCCATCTCTTCAGCGTGGGTGGGCAGAAGAGGAGGAAGAGGATGAGGAGATTGAGAGTCATCCTCCTGGTGAGGACAGCGAAATCTTGCCTGTTGGTACTCTGGCACACATGGCTGACTTTATGTTAGGCTGCCTTTCCCGTGACCCACGCGTTATACGCATTTTAGACAACACGGATTACTGGGTGTTCACCCTTCTTGACCCCCGCTACAAAGAGAATTTCTCATCTCTCATTCCTCCGGTGGAGAGGACAAGCAAAATGGTGCAATTCCAGAAGGTTCTTGTCGAAAAATTGCTCCAAAATTTTCCATCTGACAACGCTGGCGGCAGAGTACGTGCTACCTTGGCCAACCGAGAAGGGGAGAAAAGGGGAGCACACAGCAGTTCCGACAAAGGCAGGGCAACACTCTCCAAGGCGTGGGACACCTTCATGACACCCCGCCAGCACCCTCACCCTGATGCGCAGCCTAGTGTCACAAGGAGGGAAAAGTTTTGGAAGATGGTGAAGGAGTACGTAGCAGACCGTGTCAGCGTCCTCAATGATCCCTCTGTGCCTTACAACTACTGGGTGTCCAAGCTGGACACGTGGTATGAACTGGCACTCTACGCCTTGGAGGTGCTGGCCTGCCCTGCCGCCAGCGTTCTGTCTGAGCGGGTATTTAGTGCTGCTGGTGGCATCATAACAGATAAGCGTATCCGCCTTTCCACCGAAAATGCTGATAGGTTGACACTTATAAAAATGAACAAGGCCTGGATTTCCCCTGACTTCTCCACTCCACTGGAGGAAAGCCCCGGGTGAACATAAAGTCACTTTAGATATGTTATTTACAATGATGGGAATACTCTGTATTCCCATTCACCCCTTCCACCCAATAAACGGGTATATGGTTGACTCTTAATCTTCTCATCCTCCTCCTCCTCTTCCATATACCCTGTGATATAATTTTTATATAGGGCCAGCTCACCAGCGGGCCCTGTGATATAATTTTTATATAGGGCCAGCTCACCAGCGGGCCCTGTTTGACAATTTTTGTATAGGTCAGCTCACCAGCGGGCCTTCTCATATAATGTTTTATTGGGTCAGCTCTCTAGCGGGCCCTCTCATATAATGTTTTATAGCGTCAGCTCACTAGCGGGCCTTCGCATATAATGTTTAGGATGGTCAGCTCCGCAGCAGACCCTCACCCATAATGTTTTAGATGGTCGGCTCAGCAGCAGACCCTCATTCCTAATGTTTTAGATGGTCAGCTTAGCGGCATGCCCTCGCCCCTAATGTTTTAGAGGGTCACCAGCAGGCCATTAATCCTAATTTTTCAAGGGTGTGTATGATGCCCTCCTTTATGTGTAATAAAGGGTGTATTGGAGTGACATTTCAGTCTAATTTTTGGCAGCCCTTTCACTTAGTGCATAGGCTTTATGAGTGTTGGACCACTACCTGAACTATTGTACCACAATGTGAATGAGGCCCTCCATTTTGTGATATACAGGTTGTATCGGAGTGCCTCAGGTCCTCCCATTGAATTAAATAGGGCTGGGGTGTTCGACAGAGCAGAAGGTAGTTCTTGGCTTCATCCACTAAGTCACTTCGTCACTTTTACTCAATGGATCAGACCCCACTGTTCCGACTATAAATTTTGGACTTAACAAGGGCAAACGGACATGTTGTAAAACCTGTGGTAGCTGCGGCCTCCGTTCCTGAATGCTGTACCTTACCCGTGCCATAACCACGTTGAACACCTGCTTTACGCTGCGCACGTTTCCCTCTTAATCATGGCCCCAGTTCCGAAAAATCGATGAAATTTTTTGCAGAATTTGCAGATGATATACAAGTAAATATACAGCAAATACTGTTTGGTAACAATTTTTCGCCTAAAATCGTTTTTATCTTCCTTTTTGCGTGTTTTACGGTCAGTCTGTAAAAATGGCGTACTACGGGCGAAACATCGTTCCCAGCAGCGACGTTGGAGTCCAAGATGCATCCAGACATCCTCCCTATGCTGTCCCTGAACCATTTCTGTGGTGTTTCCATCATTTTCTGACCTTTTCCTATGAACCAGGCACCCTCCCCTCATCAGAGCAGGGGGTGCCTGGTGTAATGCTCGAGTCCTCCCATTGACTTCAATGGGGCTCGGGTGCTCGGCCGAGCACTCGAGCCTCCGGGGGCGCTCGGCCAGAGCACCCGAACACCCGAGCATCGGGGTGCTCGATCATCACTAGTGATGTCACATCTGGGTAAGCTTGAGGGGATTACTGGGGAGCTAGTGGTCAGAGGAACATAGAGAGGTTCAAGGTGAAGAAACAACAGTAATGAAAAGAAAAAAAATGTAGAATTTATTGGACAATAATAAAAATAAAATAGTCAATTGAATACTCACATTAAACTACAAGAAAAACTTACATATCGGTGTCCAATACTCCCAATACAACCACATACTCTGTAATTCTTCTCCTTTCCTATTGATCCATTAGAGTCCTTGCAGTGAGATTCCCTGAAGAAGTAGGACATTTTTCACAAAAAAGTGCTTAGGAAGTTTTTTTTACTCATTAACAGTGCTGGTCTCGTCCCTGATCCCCCGTTAGTTTCCTCCCCCAGTCCAAACTGGACTGTTTGTCCTGGCATGTTGCTTTAGTATTCCAGTCGTTTTGATGATTCACATTGAATATTGGATGCTGGAAGCCACTTCTGCAGATCTTGCTACAAAGACTCTACCAGTTCAATAGGAAACGAGAAGGAGGACACAGTCCATGACTGTATTAGCAGTACTGGACCCCAAGATGTGAGCTACCCTTGTGGTTTAATGTTCAATTGGCTATTTTACTTTTATTGTTGTCTTAATAAACTCTATACTTAGATTCTTTTTATAATGGTTTGTTTCTACATATTGAACCTTTCCACGTTCCTCTGAGTGCTGGTTCTCTGCAATTTCTGTATTGTGGTATACAAATCCATTGACCTGATTTGTTAGAGAACTGGGATATTGGTACTGTCTCCCAACTTCATCAAGTCTATCATTTTAGTTTCATCCTGTCATCTTTTTCATCATCATCATCATCATCATCATCATCTTTCTCATTATGGTCATTTAAGTGGACTTTGATGTTTTCCTTTTCCATATTATCATTATTTAGGAACTTCTCCATCAGTTTTTATTTATTACTTTATTATTTGGACAGTGGTTTGGACTATAATTTTCTTCGTTTATTTTACTTTTATTTTTTACATTTTATGTATTTGGTAAATTAGTTGCTTTTCTTTTTTTTTCTGTTTCAGTTATTACTCCTCTTCTGTACTTATTACTTTGGATAGTGCACAGACTGTTTTACTACTTTTTACCTTGAGGGTATACTTTTTTAATTAAATTTTCAAACACTGTGTGCTGTTTAATGTCCTGTTTAGTAAGCACCACTTTGTCTTCTACTAAATATATTGCACTTGTAGTCTACAATAGCCAGTTAGTATGCCGAGATTGTCATTGTTTGAAACTACACATATTGAAATATTAAGAACTGTCAAAGGTAGTAAGTGGTTAGATAAACTTAACTCCCACATTAAGACTTTTAAGGACGGAGTCTACTGGTTCAAAAATCAGAAGGTAAAAAAAATTGAATAGGGACTATAAAGAACACAGGGTATACATTGGCATCCTGGCACAGAACAATGCATTAGGCCACCTAACAGTCTCCATTACATTTAATGGAATAAATAAAGAAAACTCAAAACAGTGGATGATTTATCTGTATATTTCTTTCTCTGATAGTCCTACCAAGATATAATCTTTTTTACGAGTCACCATCCGTTCACAAACCACAGGAGACCCTACCTCAATGAAACATGGAACATAAGGATTATTTTAAGAATACAGATAAGCTACCAGCTTCTGTAGCTGATACGTCTAAGCCAAAAGAGTACATTTGATCCTATTAACACAAATGCTTTGATCAAGACCTTCATTAGGCTTATGGATAAGGATGTTAACACAGTAGATGCTCAAAGTACTGGTCAGAGACTCTCAGCTAGAAATGACACTGCCATTTTATTTAGCAAGCTCTATAAGAATGGTGTCCTACCTAGGGGGCAGTCTCCTTTAGCTCACAAGTGTCATACATACAAAGGAAACACCCTAAAGCTTATCATACTGATCCTGCCATATGGCAGTCCAGCCATGAAGTCGCAGGTAATTCCTCTGTAAGTGGATAATACCACGTGCACTTTTAGAGAAACTATGGCAAACAATCACTCTTGAATTCAAAAGACACTGGCAGATGACTACATCGATAAGACAGTAGGCAGAAGAACAACATAGTTTATCTTTCCCTAGCTGCATGGTTATTGACCAAGTGCTACCTGTCAACAGACATGGAGATTGAGTTAAAGGGATAGTAATACTTGGTTTTAACTTTATTTTATTTTGTAGGCATTAAAAAAACATGAAGAATGATTTAAGTCTTATCTCTCAAACCTTTATGGCTTATGAGATATTCACAAGCAAAGTTTCCCCCTCCCGCCCCTTTTACCTAGTGTAAGCCATCTCTTCTCAGATGTGGAATGCAGTTCATAGACCAGACAGATAACAGAAGGGGACAATCTTCTTCCTATGAGAACAATGAAAACCCTGCCCCCCTTGACAAGCTTTTCAGGTTTTTCCCTTATCTTAATTGAAGATTGTCCCTCTCTGCATTCTACCTGGGCACCTCCCTTCTGCTGTGGCTGAACAGTGTTACACCAGTAAAAGGGGCTGGAGGGGGACACTTTGTCATTGAATTACTCTGGAACTACAACTCTGACAGAATTGAAATAACACTCTCCAAAGTCCAAATACTATGATGATTAATTAGAGCTGCTTTTATTATGAAACATTACTATCCCTTTAAGATACTTTATCATTGTGAATGTAGATGGATTCAAGGGCTGTGCATACTCTCTGAATACACTGAATAAGAAATTGTCTTAAAGTGATAGTAATGTTTCACAAAAACAACAGCTCCAATTAATATTCATAGTATTTGAGCCATAGAGAGTGTTATTTCAATACTGTGAGAGTTGTAGTTCAAGAGTAATTGAATGATACATTTTCCCTCTCCCACCCCTTTTACTTAGTGTAAGTCCCCATTCCTCAGATGTGGAATCCAGTCTATAGACCAGACAGCTCACATCAAGGATCAATCTTACTACTGTGAGAACAATGAATCCCCTGCCCCCCTTAACAGGTTTTTCAGAGTTTTCCCTTAATTAAAGAATGTCCCTCTCTACAATCTACCTGGACACACCCTGCTGCTCATAGCTGAGCAGTGTTACATAAATAAAAGGGGCAGGAGGGGGGTACTTTATCATTCAGTTACTCTTGAACTACAACTCTGACAGAATTGAAATAACACTCTCCAAGGCCCAAATACTATGATGATTAATTAGAGCGGCTTTTATTATGAAACATTACTATCCCTTAAAGCTTGCTTTTGTGCCTAACATCAATGCATTTGCCATTCTCCAAATTTTGCTTACTGGCAGGAGCTGCTATCCACAAGCTTTGGGGACACAGGTTAGTGGGGAGTCCATTCCAGTTACAATGACAAAAGGCCCTGGGGGATCTAAGACCTACCAGTGAATACCCCAATCTTGGTTAAGTTTGGATGAGGGGAACATGAACAATCAAGATCCGTTTGGGGATAGCCGTCCCATCAGTTGACTGTGTGATCCATCAGTAGAACAATGACAGCAGATATGTGAACTTTCCACAACACAGGGATGTGTCTTGGCTTCTGGAACATTTAGTGATTGTCAATGATACCATACTTCTGTGTCTCTCATCACACTTATGACACTGATCATATTAAAACTACTTGACTCACTATTTATTATGGACACAGTAAAACCCTTTTTACCTGGCCCACCACATTCCATATACTGAAGGACTGGCCTTTTGCATGTGCATTATGATCTATTGATATTATATTATGTCTTTAAAACAATTAGGGCGGGATGTTCAGAAAGTGCTGGTAATTGAAATTGTTTCCGTCATTTTTTGCATCCGATTCCGCCATCTCCGTCAAAGGGAAAAAAAGTCTTAAAAGTGGGTGTGGTTTAATCTTCCGTCATAATGTAAGGTATTTTCAGAAAAAAATATTCATTTGAATATCATTTTTTTGTCTGATTAACGTCATTTTTCCCGACATAATAAAAAAGGTCTAAAATTGGAGAAGAAAAATTCATTTCAAAGACAAAAAAAGTCTTTGTTTCTTTGAAAATTTTCTTTTCAAAGACAAAATGAAAGACAATTTTTAAGATCATAATTTTTAACGACAATGAGATCTTCTTACCGTCATTTTTAATTCTTTAGATGAATTTTCAAACGTGATGGATTTACTTGTGAAAATATTGTCCTTCTTTTACCACCAACTCATGATCCGACAAGTTTTTCATTATAACGACTTTTTGAACATCTCGCCCTTAGTATACATATTGTGTCAGATTTATACTGTTTACCTTTTGATTTTTTGATATTTCTCTCTTTTTAAGCCTTTTTAATATTGGGAAGCTCAATGACATTTTTTTTTTGTTTGTAAGTGACCAAATAAACAGTATTTGGCACAAAGCTAGTATGGTAATAAACCAAAGATGACAGTGTTGAAGGATACGGTTTGGATCATGACTATTTGAGAAGTAACTAACACAGTAATACAGTGCAAGAGGTAGGGAAAAAAGGAAAAGTTTGACTGCAGAAGAAAGGACTGATCTGAGCTGAAGTGCATTGATCTTCTCGTAACAGTGTTGACAACGTGGAGAAAGAGAGATGTGGAGGGCCACTGAACAGAGGATAGAAGAAAAAAAAGAGAGATGGGGTGCCAATGGTGCTTTATCATAGGTGATACAATGTAGATAAGTAATATGTAGTACACTCAATTGAAGTAATGGTTGAGAGATCAGCTTATACCTTCTCCCAGCACAACAAACAGTCAGAGAACATAAACCTATCTCCACTTGGGTTACTCCAGATTGATCCTCCAAAAATAACGCTGTTCCTCTCAGTAATAAAAAACTATATGTTTATTAAAAAGATCAACAAATAACATTAAGCATTTCACTGTTCAAAACGCCGCTTCATCAAACTATCAGACTGCTCTGTGGCAAAAGAGTAGATGAATAGATGCAGAAGGGAGAGTCTCAAGGGAGAGGGACATACACATTGAGAAAAGTGGAGAGATTACACTACAATACCAATGGACCTCAAGTGAGCTTATATGTTCACCATTTATGGATCAATGTCATGCACTGGGTAGAATTTCTTCTGTAAGAGGCCATTGTCCTTTTCTCTCTTGAGATTGATACCACTGGTCCATACGGTTAAGTTATCTATGTAACACCTATATTATCTATTTACTCTGCATTGCTTATTGTTGTATATAGATTCTCATTTTTTATAACTTACTAGTCGAAGAGCCCATTACACGGGCCACAGTGCCACTGCCAGTCGGTCGCAGTGCAGTCATGCTCAGTAGCAGCACCGCGGCTGATACAGAGCTGGATGCTCCTTCGGAGCACCCAGCTCTGTATCAGCGTCATCACGGGCAGTCTCTACTGTGCACGACTGCAGCACGCGCAGCAGTCTCTACTGTGCATGACTGCGTCGTTACACACGTTTTAGCCAATCATTATATAGGATGCTTATTAAAGGGGATCTATCATTCCTATACATGTTGGTCTCAATAGTTAGTTTATGTAGCGACCAACTGGTAAAACGTTTTCATTTTTTTAATAAAATCGCTATTTTGCTTAATTTAATCGAATAAATATTGTCCTGCGCGGTCTCTGGCCAATGAGAATGCTTCAGTTTACATGCAGAAATCCTCAGTCTTTGGAGGAGGCTGGATAGAGGGAGGGGAGCAGAGGTAGATTGACAGACTGCGGTACAGAACAGGTAAGCGCAGTCTGTCCGGAAGTAGGGTGCAGGGCAATATTTACTCTATTAAATTCAGCAAAATAGCGATTTTATTAAAAAATTAAAATGTTTTATCAGCTAGTCACTACATAAACCTATTACTCTTCATAGTATTTGGGCCGAGGAGAGTGTTATTATTACTGTAAGAGTTGTAGTTCAAGAGTAATTGAATGATAAAGTATCCCCCTCCCGCCCCTTTTACCTAGTGTAAGCCACCTCCGTTCAGATTTGGAATCTGGCCTTGAGACCAGACAATTCACAGCAAGGGACAATCTTCTTACTGTGAGAACAATGAAAACCCTGCCCCCTTGACAGGTTTTTCCCTGCTAACTGAAGATTGTCCCTCTCTGCGATACACATGGACATCATCTTGCTGCTCTGAGGGGAGCAGTGTTACATCAGTAAAAGGGGTGGGAGGGGGATACTTTATCATTCAATTACTCTTGAACTACAACTCTGACAGTACTAAAATAACACTCTCCATGGCCCAAATACTTTGAAGATTATTTGGAGCTTCTTTTATTTTGAAACATTACTATCCCTTCAAGGGCAAGCTTCCAGAGAGATCTAAGGAAGTATTGATTTATCAGTTAGGGATATTTAGTTGTCTTTTACTTTACTGTGTATTGTATAAGCTATTACCGTTTTCCTTTTTCTCCATCCCACTTGCAGTGTCACTGTAGTGAGCAGATCCCACCTGCTTTTCTCTTTTCTGACTTTCCATAGTTCCACTGGTCATGAGAGTTGGGCATAGAGTTGTGGGCGAGATGTTCAAAAAAGTGGTGATAATGAAAAAATTGTCAGATCATGAGTTGGTGGTAAAAGAAGGACAATATTTTCAAAGTAAATCTGTCATGTTTGAAATGTGTCTAAAGAATTAAAAAGGACGGTAACTAATGATGAGCGAGCACCCCGATGCTCGGGTGCTCGGGTGCTCTGACCGAGCACCCCCTGAGGCTCGAGTGCTCGGCCGAGCACCCGAGCCCCATTGAAAAGCATGGGAGCACTCGAGCATTAAACCAGGCACCCCCTGCTCTGATGAGCGGAGGGTGCCTGGTCAATGTCCCCCTTCATCTCCGCTATGCCCCTCTTCCACAATGTCCCCCTTCATCTCCTATGCCATAGAGGAGATGAAGGGGGACATTGTGGAAGAGGGGCATAGCGGAGATGAAGGGGGACATTGTGGAAGAGGGGCATAGACTCTATGCCCCTCTTCCACAATGTCCCCCTTCATCTCCGCTATGCCCCTCTTCCACAATGTCCCCCTTCATCTCCTCTATGGCATAGGAGATGAAGGGGGACATTGTGGAAGAGGGGCATAGCGGAGATGAAGGGGGACATTGTGGAAGAGGGGCATAGCGGAGATGAAGGGGGACATTGTGGAAGAGGGGCATAGAGTCTATGCCCCTCTTCCACAATGTCCCCCTTCATCTCCGCAATGCCCCCTTCATCTCCGCAATGCCCCCGTACCTCCAGTCCCTGGTGGTCCAGCGGAGTCTTCGGATCTGTGCCTCTTCCGGCACAGATCCCCTTCACCCGAACATGTCGGGCGAGCACATGGCGGTACTCGTACGAGTACCGCCATGTGCCGAGCAGAGCGATGCTCGAGCCGATCCGAGCATCGGCCGAGCACGCTCGCTCAACACTGACGGTAACAAGATCTTGATTTTTTTTTTCGTCAGGAAAAAATGACGTTAATCAGACAAAAAAGTGACGTTGAAACAAATATTTTTTTTTCTGAAAATGCCTTACAAAATGATGGTAGGTTAAACTACACCCACTTTTAAGATGGCCTTTTCCCATTGATGGATATGGCGGAAATGGATGCAAAAAACCAACACAAATACGTCAGTGAATTGAAGGTCCATGGTGTAAGAACTTTTTTATTCTGATTACAGACAATTTCAGTTACCACCGCTTTCTGAACATCTAGCCCTATGTGTCTTATATTGGTGGATTTGTCCTTGTGTTGCTACAGTGTGGACAATGGCGTAGTCACAAACTCCAGTGTATGTTTGTTCTTTTCAACACAGGAAGCTATATCATACTATTCATTTGTTACCATAAGTATCTCTGTGTCAATTATACACATATAGTCCTCATGCTTGGTTCTGATTTATTCCTTATATCGGGGTCCTTTAGTACGTGATCTAACATCTTGTTATGTTGTAACTTAGGTTGATACATGATATGAGATGTGTTGCCAAGGCAATGCAGTTATTTCAACTGAACCCAGCTACACTGAGGATTTGCTTTACCTTGGTTCCCCTTTTGGATACATAGCATTTGGTTTGATGCAATGAGTTGCATGCTTTGTATTTGCTAACTGCTTCACAATCTTTTGTTGACAATTTTCATTTGATTTTTAAAATCCGGTTGCCATGACAACAATTGCTCTATTTATTTATTGTGTATTCTTTGTTGGCTGCTCAAAAACATTTTTTCTAGTGCTCTCATATGTTATTTACATGTACCTAATCTATGTAAATATTATTTGTGTGTGGGGTGCTCACTGGAATGTAGACTGTTTTAATGCATATGAACTTGTCTGTATAAGTAATAATAAGAAATAGTATTTATACAGCTCCTTTCTCTCAGTGGAATTCAAAGCACTTTCAGCGCATGCTCTCAGAATTAACCAAATTGGCAGCTGAAATAATAGATGTTATTATTACCCAATCAATGATACTCATTTATCGACCTCAGAAGGATGAAGGGCTGAGGTGGCCCTGCCAGGATTCGATCCCCAAACCTTGAGGTCTGAACAGGCTCCATAGTAAGGGAATTTACCACTGAGCTATCTCACCAGCATTGTATAGGTAATATTTTTTGTCTTTTTTTGTTTTTGTCTTTTCATATTTTCAGTGCCTTTCACACATTATTTATCTTTTAAGTAGTGGTTATTTTGGTTACTTGTTATTTTCAGATTGTCTATAAACCTCAATAAGATGCATATATTCATTGCTGATACTGTTTCTTTCCTCCAATGTATGTTATTTGGCATCTTTATCGCTCACTAGGTTAAGTAAGGGCCTTCTTCTGTATTCTTCATAAAGGCCCACTGACTGTGAGTGTATCTTATGTTCTGCGGACTTCCCCAGGCTTGATAATCATTGAATGCCTCCTGAAATTACCCTTGAAACAGCGGACAGTGAGGCCCGCAATATGCGTGGGGTTTGAACTGCTAAGATTTTATATCTTTTAAACCAGTATCTCCCAGCCGGTCCCCCTGTGAGAATCCTATCCTCGCAGCATCCTCTTATTTTGGTACTTAACATCTTTACCATAACGATGAGCAAGAGGACAGTTCCTATTTTACATCCTTAGGACTGTGGCACATCGCAAAGTGGCTGCATCAGGCGGAGGAGTGGACACAGCAACGAGGACAAATACTCTGGGAGACAGATAAGCGATCCATTTATTTTAATTCTGTACGTGTCTAGAGTTACATGCGCAGTATGGTTTGAAAAATAAAAACATTATTTTTAGATGGATTCTTTTTGTGTCTTGCACCCTTGATCTGTAGATTTCGTGTGTATGTGTGGAGGAGACAACTTCCAAAGTGCTGCAACAAGAGGTCTGATAAAAACGGAGAAAAAATTGGATATCGTCTTCACCTTTATCCATCCATCATTTAATTTGACATCATTGCATCTACATCCTGTCACGCATTTCACTTGTTGATATCGGCAAGTTTGACTAAACTAAGCTATTCAAAGAATATAGGTAAGTGAACAATATATTATTATTTTTCACTTTCTTCCTATATTGTTCTCAGTGAGCTATACAGAACATTTATTTTTTTATTTTTATTCTTACTGGGACTGTATCTAACCCAGAAGGGTATTTTGACAGTTTTCAATATTGTTATAATTCATGTAGTAGTCGGAACACCATTTATATTAAGTTCACAACAAAGGTGGGAATTCTATTGGTCGAGTTCACAAGATTATTCCATACCAGTATCCTTGGGTATAGCAAGGCGCATTTCACTTTTGTTTAGTGGTTGTTTGTATTAGTGTAGTTAATATTTTTTTGCCCTTTTTTTGTTTTCTTCTTTTCATATTTTCGGTGGTTTTCACATATTATTTATCTTTTAAGTAGTGGTTATTTTGGTTACTTGTTATTTTCAGATTAATTGCCTATAAACCTCAATAAGATGCACATACTCATTGCTGATACTATTTCTTTCGTCCCACTCAATGTATGTTATTTGGCATCTTTATCGCTCACTAGGTTAAGTAAGGGCCTTCTTCTGTATTCTTCATAAAGGCCCACTGAGGTAGTGACAGTAAGTGTATCTTATGTTCTGCAGACTTCCCCAGGCTTGATAATCATTGAATGCCTCCTCAAATTACCCTTGAAACAGTGGACAGTGAGGCCCGCAATATGAGTGGGGTTTGAACTGCTAAGATTTTATATCTTTTAAACCAGTATCTCCCAGCCGGTCCCCCTGTGAGCATCCTCTTATTTTGGTACTTAACATCTTTACCATAACGATGAGCAAGAGGACAGTTCGTATTTTACATCCTTAGGACTATGGCGCATCGCAAAGTGGCTGCATCAGGCGGAGGAGTGGACACAGCAACGAGGACAAATACTCTGGGAGACAGATAAGTGATCCATTTATTTTAATTCTGTACGTGTCTAGAGTTACATGCGCAGTATGCTTTAAAAAATAAAAACATTGCTTTTAGATGGATTCTTTTTGTGTCTTGCACCCTTGATCTGTAGATTTCATGTGTATGTGTGGAGGAGGCAACTTCCAAGGTGCTGCAACAAGAGGTCTGATAAAAGCGGAGATATAATTGGATATCATCTTCATCCTTCCATCATTTCATTTGACATCATTGCATCTACATCTTGTCACTCATTTCACTTGTTGGTATCTGCAAATTTGACTGAACTAGGCTATTCAAAGAATATAGATAAGTGAACAATATATTATTATTTTTCACTTTCATCCTATATTGTGCCCAGTGAGCTATACAGAACATTTATTTTTTTTTTTTTATTCTTAGTGGGACTGTATCTAACCCAGCAGGGTATTTTGACAGTTTTCAATATTGTTATATTTCATATAGTAGTGGGAACACCATTTATATTAAGTTCACAACAAAGATGGGAATTCTATTGGTCGAGTTCACAAAGTTATTCCATACCAGTATTCTTGGGTATAGCAAGGCGCATTTCACTTTTGTTTAGTAGTTGTTTGTATTAGTGTAGTTAATATTTTTTGCCCTTTTTTTGTTTTCTTCTTTTCATATTTTCGGTGGTTTTCACACATTATTTATCTTTTAAGTAGTGGTTATTTTGGTTACTTGTTATTTTCAGATTAATTGCCTATAAACCTCAATAAGATGCACATACTCATTGCTGATACTGTTTCTTTCCTCCCACTCAATGTATGTTATTTGGCATCTTTATCGCTCACTAAGTTAAGTAAGGGCCTGCTTCTGTATTCTTCATAAAGGCCCACTGAGGTAGTGACTGTGAGTATATCTTACGTTCTGCAGACTTCCTCTAGCTGGATAATCATTGAATGCCTCCTAAGTAAACTGCCTCCCTGTCTCTTCCCAACACGCCTGGCTTATATGATAAATTCATTGCATACTGTGGTCTCAGCATGACAAGTGTCATCTCTGTAGATCTTTACTTTTTTGTAGCTGCTGGAGAAGAGCCAGTGAAAGTGTTATTTGTATTATGTGCTTGACCAAATACAGTGATTTATTTCTGTGGGAGACTGTGCCAAGAGCACAGCTGGAGTTATATCTAACTCATTACTGCAGACAAACAAGTTGGATTGTAACCAACACACAGATATAAGTGGTTTGTGAATTTGTGTGAAACACCTCTAGGATTAGCAGGATTATGTCTTACATGGGTCAGGATTGAGGCTAAAGTACTTCAGGACCCTTAGAATTGACTTGCACACAACAGAGGTGGATGAAGGCTCCATAAGGCCCTATGCAAGGTACCATTTTGGGATCCCACATCTCTTGATCCGGTGATACTGACAAAGAGTGCTGCCAGCAAAGTACTGGCATTGTGAGGAGGCATCGCTTCACCCGCAGGTATCTAATGTATATTGGAGCAAACCAAAGGCTGTAGTTTATTATTGAAATGTCTCCATCCATGCAACCTTTAATCCTGCGCACAACAGAGAAGGCTTATCTGAGCATTCATTCAGGAGATGGGTATTACTGTATGGGGAGACTGGCACCAATATGCAATGTAGCAGAATGGGATTCCTCATACTGTAATTATATGTAACCTTTAATCCTGCGACCTCAGAATGTCGGCCTTTTGATGCAGGCTACATTCTGATATTGCTCTATTCATGCCAGCGACATATTTAATGTGCCATTTTGTAGGTTGCGCAATTATTATTATTATTTTTTATTTATATAGCGCCAACTAATTCCGCAGCGCTTTACAAGTGGGGGCAATAGTGGGCAACATTACAATAGGATACCGAGGGAGGGGCAGGTTGCACTACGCTGTGATAAAGCAAAGACAGAAAGGAGATAAATGCTCCAATTCCCATCTTATACTACTCAGCCTATTCACTAACAAAATGGAGATATCTTAGTGCATAGGTTCCATATAACAACACAGGTGAATGTGCTTGCTATATGCCAGTCATTTGTGTGGAATGTAATCTAGGCCTTATATAGCAATAAAGATTTTACCTTATTAGTAAGGTTCAGACAATACTAAAAACATGACATGCAATATTTGTCATATTTAGTAACCTTTTAACCCCTTAAGGAGCCATGACATGCCAGATGTTCTGCACTTAAGGACCAGCGGTGGTCCTAGCACATCATGCAATTCAGGGCTCCACACTTGACTGCACACCGTTCGTGGACACCCTGAATCCAACCGTGAAAAAATGCCCCGCTGTCCTTAAGTGTGGCTGATTCTTAACCCCTTAAGGACCCTGGACCATCATGGGTTATTATACCCTTAAGGACCCATGACGATCAAGGACCGTCATGGAATTCCAGGCTCCCTGTGCAGCTGCATGCTGTTCGGGGAGTCCGGAATCAGATTCCGAAAAAAAAAAATGGTCCCTGGTCCTTTGCAATATGTTGCACACTCCAATGATCCTTAAAGAGTTAATGATGAAATACTGCAGCCAGCAAGTAAAGATACACAGCACTTGTTCTCTGCTGCTGCTATAGAAACTTCATATAAAGTAAGTACATTAATTAGAAAAGGACACTAGACTATGACACCTCCAATTGTGTTCTGAAATTGATACTTCAAACATAGCAGATGGGGAATCATCTGATGTGCCAATGAGGCGGTGTATTATTTTCATACCAGAGAACTCTTGGGTTTTGAAGCAAATCTCAGGGTGTCACGCATAAGGGCCAAATTATCAGGGTGTTTCCTACCATATGATTTACCCCAGTTTACTGCTTATTTAATGTCCAAATTAGAGACATTTCTACCAGACAAACAAAGGGAGAAGTCCTGCTGGTCTGTCGAGTGTTTAAAATGTAATATCAGAACAGCAGCATTTTAACCCCTTAATGACCAGTGACGTGTCAGGACTGTCACCGCTAAACCTGCCTAAAGGACCAGAGATGGTCTTGGAACATTGTGTATTTTGTGCTGACAGCGCTCCTGAGATAGCACTGTAAGTACTAACGGGGGGGGACTGAAATTGACCACTCCAAGACCGGAGCTGTCTTTCTCACACCCCCATTCAGCACTCCTGTACACATCATTATTCATGTGTGCTGGAAGGGGGACCAAGATCAATGCATTCCTTAACCCCTTAAGGACCGGGAAAATTTTAGGTTGTTTTCCCTTAAGGACCGGAGCAATTCTGACCTTTTTGACTATGTCTTTGTTCAAGTCTTTTATTCCACCCCCATAAATTATATACTGTTTTTTTAAGCACAAATAGGGCTTTCTTTTGATACCACACATATATGGATAACCCATCATTTACTTTATGAAAATTAAAAAAATGTAAAAAAAAAAAAAAAAAAAAAGTAAAAAAAAACACCATTTTTGTTTTTTCTCTTGGGATCAATTGGGCACAAAGGGTTACATTTTTATGGCGACTGCATGAAAAGTATGACCGGTCAGTCATACCTATAAAATGTGCAGTTTAAAGTGACCACTGTCCCTCCTGGGTGAAAATCCCCATGTTCCTTTTCCCCACCCTATTTTGACACTTTTTTTATCCCTGATATTAGGCGGTGTGTATAAGTATATTACATGGCTCCACAACAATCAAATTTCCAATATTGTTTAATGAGATTTTTTTTTTTTTTAATAAAATTTTTTTTGTAAAAAAAAAAAAAAAAAGTGTGTGTTTAAAAAAAAAAAAAAAAAAAAAAAGTATATCATTGCAGGTCAAAAATTGACCTGCATTTAGCCAGCCTCCTGTACCAGCAGTGAAGGGGTTAATACCCCCGGCTTCTGTATTCTCTTTTACCACTAGGTGTCTCCTCTCTACTTCTCTCTCAGTTACTTTGATAGTAAGGGAGACAGAGGTAGAGGAGACACTCAGAGTCAGCATGCTTTGCATGTTGACTCTGTTTCTCAGAATGCCGGTACATGTGATCGCTGCTACGGCGATCACATGAACTGGCACAAGCAAGAAGGGCTGAGACTGAACGCCCTGGTCTCGGAGTGCTCAGTCTCCGCCGGGAATTAATGATAGCAGCGTGCACGGAGGGACGCTGTTATCATTTAAGCCATGACGGTCCAGGACCGTCATGGGTCCTCAAGGGGATAACAACCCATGACGGTCCAGGACCGTCATGAGTCCTTAAGGGGTTAAGGGAAGTTCACTTCCTGGACCGCTCATTGTTAAGGGGTTAAAGGTTCCTTGAGATCTGATTGGATCATCCC
Organism: Rhinophrynus dorsalis; assembly: GCA_037306005.1. Lineage (NCBI taxonomy): Eukaryota > Metazoa > Chordata > Amphibia > Anura > Rhinophrynidae > Rhinophrynus > Rhinophrynus dorsalis. The sequence goes on from CM074725.1 coordinate 51,607,328, forward strand.
TGTGTTACAGCACACACTGACATTGCATATAGAATCTATTTTCTTGGGAACATTAAGGGTTAATATCATTTCAAAAGTTCCCAGCTATAATTATTTTGCCCTAAATCATAACCAAACCAATTCAAAGGAAGGAGTGTATGAGCATTATGTGATACTTTTCTCTTTGTTTAAAGGAACCCTAACGCTGCCAAAAACACTTTCCACTTATCTTAATCTATTTTAACATTAATTCAAATATGCAACTTGCTTCTGTTTTAAACCCTTGTAAGCTACAGAGGTCTCCAACAGATTGCTTCACAATGAGTTGGAGATCTCATTTGTATCCAAGGGTTTAACCATTTGTGCGCCGGAAGAGTTAGCAACGCATTGCTTTGCAATGCACTGCACTCCCCTCTTGCACTCAGAGGTTAAAGTAACACTAATACATTATATTAATTATACCTGCCCCCTTTACCTTAATATTGCTGATAATGTTCAAGGCCATGAATCAGTTCTATGTGGACTGGTCCTAAGGTTGCTAAACACTCCTTATAGAAAGAGTCACTTATAGAAATCGCCTGCTGCAGAGCTGCAGTGCTTATTACTGGGCTGAGATGGCTTCCATGAATCTATATAGAATGCATTTTTTCAATGAATATTCAATTAGTGATGGATGGCATGTTCTCAGGGGAAGACATCATCCTTTGCAGAAGAATTCCAGCATTCCAAACTCCACCTGGAAGATTTCAATGAGAGGAATTTGGAGTCCTGCAAAATAATTATGTTTGGCTCTCTGGTCATGATAGTCAATACTAATTAACCCTTTGAGTGCCAGAGGGGGTATCCATCGCAATGCGTTGTATACCTCTCTGGCACTCAAAGATTTTCTCCGGAGACTCCAGTTTTGAGAGTGCGTTACGGGGTCTCCGGGGCAGAGGGGGATTCTCCTAATGTTGGGGAGTCTGCCTTAAGACTCTGCCCACTTCTGCTCCTCCCCACTCTTTCTCCTTCCCCACAAGTGTGATGCCCAGGAAAGCCCCACCCCCACTCACATTTAAACCACACACCCATTTTTACCGTGATTTGCAGCAATTATAGTCCCCAGTGGTATCCCCTCCGGGGACTCAACAAAAAAAAGTTCCCAGGTATGTGTGTAATGTGCAGAGGTTAACTAGAAGCCACCAGGCCCTGGTGCAAGAATTGCCATGGGCCCCCCGACCACATTGGCCCCCTCCATCTTCACATTGCCCCTTCCACAATGCCCCCTTCATCTCCACAATGCCCCCTTTATCTCCACATTGCCCCTTCCACAATGCCCCCCTTCATCTCCACATTGCCCCTTCCACAATGCCCCCTTCATCTCCACAATGCCCCCCTTCATGTCCACATTGCCCCTTCCACAATGCCCCCTTCATCTCCACATTGCCCCTTCCACAATGCCCCCTTCATCTCCACAATGCCCCCTTCATCTCCACAATGCCCCCATCTTCACATTGCCCCTTCATCTGCACATTTCCCCTTTATCTCCACATTGCCCCTACCTCCAGTCCTGGTGGTGTAGCGGAGTGTCTTTACAGATCTGTGCCTCCTTCGGCACAGATCTCTGTAACTGGACCTCCCGCGCGCCGCTCTAGTAATGCAGAGGCTGGGAGATGATGTCATCTCCCAGCGCTCTGTATTACTAGAGCGGCGTGCCGAGTGGGAGATCAGCTGAGGACTTATGCGGGCGAGGGGGTCACAGGGGGCGGCCGGGCCCCTTGAGTGATGGGCCCGGTCGCAGGTGCGACCGCTGCGACCCCTATTGTTGCGCCACTGGTAATGTGTAAAAAATATATATATTATAGGTGTTTATCCTGCTGCAAAAAGCATGGGTACTGCCACTGCTGAGAGGTGTTTTATTTAAATGATAACGCAGCTAAAACAAGAATTTTTGGCGGGCCATACCTCTATACCCTGAAACTTTAGGTGGTGCTGTTGCTAAAGCAGTCTATTAGAAGCTATGGTCATAAACCTGCATGGGATGCTGTAGCAATAGCGCCACTGTAATATTTCAGGCCATGGCAGTACTGCACCCAAACTCTGAGCCCTAGTAACTTTTGAATAAAATGTCTGTCAGCAATGTGAGTACCCTTGGTTTACTCAGAAGGATAAACCTTGAAAAATATATATTATACATTCCTATCTCTTTAAAGATTAATTTTGGGGAGAATTGATTCAAAATGGTCATTAGGATTTTCCGTTCAGAAAAAGGGGGTGGGGGGTTACTACTAGGAGGTGTTAGTGTTTAAAGGGCAACTATGAAGTGGATAGTGCCCTCTTGCACCATCTGCTCCTATGGGTACAGACTTCCTGAGGAATCTGAGGTTGACTGTGGGGGACCTTCCTCAAGTAGGTTCCAATTTTGCCTGTTGGTAAAATGTCCCTGTATTACGCAAAGCGGTACTTCTCATGATACATTTTGCTAAACTGTGGCATTGAAGAAAAAAGGAATTAAGATAATCCCCAAAACTGTGACTGCACCACATTTTAACATACCCCAATGTCAGGGAAGATAAAAGTAGGCTTATCAGCTGTTGGGGACTGCAACCACCTTCCAAAAAAAAAAAAAACAGCAAAAAAACAAAAAAGAACTTGAGCTTTAATCATACCTGGGGACTCTCATGGTCTGCCCTGGAGACTCTGGTTTTGTAGCTGATTACTGGCTCTTCAGGGACAGGCAGTGATTCTCCAGATGTGGGGAATTTCATAAAAAAACTCTGCCCACTTCTACTCCTTCCCATCCTGTTCCTCCCATTTCCATGGCATGTCCATTAAGCCCCACCTCCACTCCAGAGTAAACCACACCCCATTTTATGATGTGAATCACATATATGCTCTAACAGCACCACAGGATTCAGAAGTCAGGGTTCCCAGGTATGGCTCTAATAACTTTTTATATGAAGAATCTCCCAACATTGGGTTTTCTGTTCCTACAATATATGTGTTTTCATATTATAACTTTACTGCTCCTTTAATACATATACTGCTGGGCCAGACATTAATATAATATCCCAGCCCTTTCTGTGTCAGTAGAATATGAAACACATATATAATAAATGCAAATAATTCTCAAACAGCCCATAGGCCATGAAGTACATTTTATGGGAGAGGTCGAGGACCTGCTGTATTGCTGTTCCATTGGCTGGTTGGGGATGATGGGAGTTGCAGTCCACAACAGCTGAAGACCCAAAATCTGCCTACGAGTGCCACAGTAGGATGTCTTGCATTGCACAAAAACAACCCACTAAAATACAACCAATAAACACCCAATAAACAACCAATCATCCAAATTAATTTTCACTGCTTTTTAAATATGTAAGAGCTTTGACACGTTAACCCTTTGAGTGCCAGAGGGGTACGCAACATATTGCAGAGCAATGTGTTGTGTACACCTCTAGCACTGAAAGGGTTAAACTTCAATTAACATTTCAAGGACAACAGCCAGTGCTCATCAAATCCAATGCATCCCATATACCCCATGTTTATGTACCAAATGCCCCATTAGCCAGCCATCAAAAGCTCAGTAGGCATGATTAATTGCTACACCAGCAGGTCATCAAAGTCCAATGGGTAGAGACATATAATAACCCACAAGCTAAGTCTAGGAACCATTTTACTAGGCCACTGGCCTAAATTACCTTATAATATGCTACCTCCTGTGTGAACATTCAACCTTAAAATCCATACATCTGACATAAACTCGCCAGCCAGTTAGAGACAACTAGCGAACAAGGGCAGGATGTTGGGATGATGTTCTAATTGTGGTTAGCCAGGAAGAGGGTTCTGCTTTTAATCTGGGTAAGCTCCTCCTCTTCCTCTTACCTAGGGTTGCCACCTTTTCTTAAAAAAAATACCGGCCATGGCATTCCCTCTATAGACTTAACATTGGACAGAAGCCAATTTTTTACCGGCCTGCCGGTAAAATACCGGCTGGGTGGCAACCCTACTCTTACCCCTAATAACCTATAGTTATTTGAGCTCCTAAGCAAACCTCATAGGCCTCTTTCTTGCTGCCCACATCTCCAGGAAAAATTACTTGAAAAATATTAGTATTAGCGTTAGTAGCTGTAACTTGTGTGCATTAAAGCATATTACAGGGATATATTATATATGATGTTGTTTTTCACTTCAGAAGATTAATAGAGCTGGAGGCAATTACTGAAATTCTCTAAAATGCAAATTCTACCCAACAATTGTTTTTTGAAAGGTCAACAAAATAGTCTAATAAAGCATGCTCATTTATTGTGAAAATTAGGTCCTTTCATATAGTGCAGGGATGGGCAACCCGAGGCCCTCCAACTGTTGAGGACTGCAATTCACATTAATTTCAGGGATATATATATATATATATATTTACATTTAAATGTACCATCTTCAGTCATTGTCAATCTGCTGCAGGATGAAGGTCTGTTTCCAACGACTTCAGTCTTGTGTCTTTTGTTGCCATTATGTACCAGCAAATTAGGTAATCAACCCATCTTGTCTTTGGTGTTCTTGGGTGTTTATTATCGAATGAAATCCATTCCAAAATTAGTTTGGTCCATGTACCATGAGGTCTTCTTACTAAGTGACTTGCCCATTTCCATTTTAGGCACTTTATCAATTATGTTGCAAATCATTGTTTGCTGATGAATCCGTGCATCGTATTTTTTTTTTATATTTTCACAATTTGACCTTCCCTACTTCTCTGTGTAACCTTAAAGGTATAGTAATACTTCATTATTACTATCCCCCATGTTGTAGCCCTTAAAATTATGAATACAATGATACCAACGGCATCTCTCAAACCTTTATGGTCTGAGAGATATCCGCTTTCACAGTTCCCTCTTTTTGTCTTTCCCCTGACGTCAGCGTTCTATCTGAGAGAAGGGGAATCCGGTCCCGGGACTGGCGGCGGCTCTGCAGCAGGGCTGAGATCTTGTTATAGAAACAGAAATCACTAAAATGGTCCATCACTTGTGCTTGCAAACCAAGCACACGTAGAAAACCATTTTAGTGAAGGATTTCTGTTTCTATAACAGGATCTCAGGACTCCTGCAGAGCCGCCACTTGCTCACTGACCGGATTCCCCTGCTGTCAGCTAGAACGCTGACGTCAGGGGAGAGGGAAATTTGAAAGTGGCTATCTCTCAAACCATAAAGGTTTGAGAGATGCCGCTGGTATCGTTGAATTCAGAATTTTAAGGGCTACAACACGGGGGATAGTAATAATGAAGTATTACTATCCCTTTAAGGTTTTGTTTGGCTTTGGCATTCAGTGTCCATGTTTCACAGACATACATAAGAACTGGGAGAACTGAGGCAGAGTGGTAGCTTTCTCTTGAAGACCATACTACTAAGTTTTCCAAATGTTTGCCATACCAGTTTCATTTGTTGCTCAGTTTCATTCATGGTGCATTTGTTGACATTTCCTGTCCAAGGTAAACACGCTTGCCACCTTTTCTAGTTCATTCAGACAAAACTGGATGGGATTCACACCTGATGAACGACAAGAAAAAAGACAGAAGTGCGCTTCTTAGTGTAGTATATCAGAAATAAAGAGGACCTTCACCAATCCACCTAAATACTCACAATATAAAAGGCCACTAAAAGTTGTCAGTAAGATTTGTGGAAGAATTCAAACTGCCTCCACTTATTCAGCAAGTCACTGGTGGCTGCAGCCTCCTCAGAATAGGACCAAGACGACTTCCAGAATCCTTGGGATATAAACAGACAAAAAACAGAAGGGGGCCCAAACACACCCGTATACAGGTTCTTAAAAGGTCACTTAATTAATCTGATACTCAGAAGATGCTCGCAAGAATGCCGGTTGTGAGTACAACCAACAATAATTCAACGGGGAAATCTAACCACCCCAATACGGTCTACGGTATTTCCGACTCAAAAAGGAAAAAATATACTTGGATCCAAAATATCATTATGAAATATTTATTCTTAAAAAAATAATTAAAATAGTGCCAAATATATAAATATCATCAATATTTCAACTTTTTGAGACGTTTCGAAGGATACACCTTCTTTCACAAAAAAAAAAATAGGCATAAATATAAAAACATATATTCCTGAGGAATTGGTTTTTGCCATAATATATGTTTTTATATTAGTGCCTATATTTTTTTTGGAGAAAGGTGAGTCTTCGAAACGCGTCAAAAAAGGCGAAATATTGAAGCTATTTATATATTTGGCACTATTTTAATTATTTTTTAAGAATAAATATTTCTTAATGATATTTTGGATCCAAGTATATTTTTTCCTTTTTGAGTCGGAGATACCATAGACAGTATTGGGGCGGTTAGATTTCCCCATTGGATTATTGTCAGTTGTATTCATAACCGCCACTCTTGCGAGTATCTTGTGAGTATCAGATTAATTAAGTGTCTGTTTAAGAACCTGTATTCCGGTGTGTTTGGCGCCCCTTCTGTTTTTTGTCTGTTTTCTAGTTCTTGTCCACCTACTGTGGAATGGAAATTTGACAAATATGACTTGTGTTTTGTTGAAATTCATCTTAGACCAAAATTGTTGCTCTCCTGTTGTAACGCTTCAATATGTTCTTGCAGTGCTTCAGGACTACTGGCAAAGAGTTTTATATTGTCTTCAAAACATAATGTAGGTAATATCCATTGATCTTATGTCCTCTAGCTGGTCCCGGAACCAGGATCTCCTGCTGTAAACTAGAGCATGACGTCAGTGAAAGGGAAGGGAGGGGGGAACTTTGTAATTGTATATCTCTCAAACCATAATGGTCTGAGAGATCGGACTGGCCTCGATTACTTTCTTTTTTTAATATCTACAATATTAAATTGACTTAAAACGATCCATTACTATCCCTTTAAAGGCCATTTAAATAAAGGAGGGTTATTTGTCATCTATGGTGCATTTAGCTTGCCCCAGAATTTCCTTTGATTTAAATGGATAGTAAAATTTCATTTTAAATGCATCTCAGAACGTTCAGCATAATGAATATTACTGCTTTATCTGAACATATAGCTCATTATTTGCTCCTTGTTACATGGGACATTGATAGGCTATGATTGATATGTGATTTTTATTGCATTATTGTTTTCAGATATAGTGTACACATTGCATATTTTGTTGAGCTTTTGTAAACCATAATAAATAATAGTGTTTTCATCTTCGGAAAATATATTTTTGGATTGTCTGCCTCATTGCCGTCTACGTTGATCCTTTTAAGACAGCTAGTATTTAAAGGGATTGTAATGTTTCATAATAAAATCAGCTCTAATTAATCATCATAGTATTTGGAATTTGGAGAGTGTTATTTCAATTCTGTCAGAGTTGTAGTTCCAGAGTAATTCAATGATAAAGTATCCCCCTCCCGCCCCTTTTACTGATGTAACACTGTTCAGCCAGATCAGAAGGGAGGTGCCCAGGTAGATTGCAGAGAGGGACAATCTTCAATTAAGATAAGGGAAAAACCTGAAAAACTTGTCAAGGGGGCAGGGCTTTCATTGTTCTCATAGGAAGAAGCTTGTCCCCTGCTGTTATCTGACTGGTCTATGGACTGCATTCCCCATCTGAGAAGAGATGACTTACACTAGGTAAAAGGGGCGGGAGGGGAAACTTTGCTTGTGAATATCTCTTGAACCATAAAGGTTTGAGAGATGAGACTTATATCGTTCTACATGTTTTTTTTAATGCCTACAAAATAAAATAAAGATAAAACGAAGTATTTCTATCCCTTTAAGGGGGTGGTCTCATTACCCAGTGGGATATTGGTTACTATCTACAGTTGGGTTTCTTGAGCACTAACAGACACACATACATGTGTTATTAAGCAGTACGGGTGTTGCTGGTTCGTTGAGAATACACGACTGGGGAATAGTCAGGGTAGCTTTTTAGTATACCCTTTCTCTATATTTTTTCTATATTAATTTTTAGCGCTCTTCTTTGTTATTTCTATGAACAGTACTGCTGTCTGATCCTCTTATTCATCAAAACTGTTTAGTTACGAGGTAATTTTATGCTGAAGATGATGCCTACTGCCCCTTTTCCTGTTATGATGTCACCTCCCCTTAGATCTGAAGTCTAGTCTCTTGACTGGACATATCACAACAAGGGACAATCTTGCTTCTGTCAGTATAAGGAAAAACCTTCCTTCCTAGTCGAAGGAGGGCAGGATTTTTTTCATACTAACTGAAGATTGTCCCTCTTTGTGATCTGCTGGATGTCAGACTGAAACTCTGACATCGGGAAAAGGGGAGTGAGGAATCAACATCAGCATAAAATTACACTGTAATTAAACAGTAAAGAGCATCAGGCGGCAGAATTATTCATTCTGTTGAAGGATCTAATCTGCATTTACAATGAAATATTACTATCACTTTAAATTAGGATTTTAACCTTTCAAGTGCTAGTGGAGTAATTCTGGGGCCACCCAAATACTCAGTATGGAACAAATAAAAATGCACATTGATGCAAATGAGCTTTTTAACCCCTTGAATGCTATAGAGGTCTCCAGCAGATTGTGAACAATCCGTTGGAATCTTTTTTAAAATTCAAATGGTTAACGGTCCATTTAAACAAAAGGAGGGGTATTTGTAGTCTATGGTGCAGTTAATTTGGCCCAGACTTGCTGCACTTAGTTTGTGCATATGGCTCAAACTATTTTTAAAATGGCTACAAAAATGTGTACAGGGATTTCAACAGAACGACTCACAATTTGAAATCGGAATGCAGATTTTGTGTGGTTGGAATTTCAGCAGAATGATCCATATGTTGCTTTGAAAACGTCCTTCAGACAACCTGTAAAAGCAACTGTTCTATTACTCAGAGCTGCAGTATTGGTTGAGTGCATCTGCCTGGACCCAGATTGCATTGTGTAAGGATTATGCATCCTTGGAGTATCAACCTCTCATGTATGAGAAGTGTCAGAATCTTAATCAGTAGCACAGATAACAGACCTGGCACTCAATTCGTGGCAGAGAAACACTGACAATGTTAGAGATGTGCTGCCAGCTCTTTGCCGTCCACATGAATTAAATCTTATAATAAAGGTTTTCATTATTACTTTTTTTGTTAATTTAATATACCATAAATATATGCATAATTAAAGGAGAACTAACACCTCTTATAATAACCTTCTGCTTATATTACTCTGACCAGAAAATTTTAATGGCCCTTATGAATTCAGCCCTTGCATTTTGTCCAAGAGATAACATCTTCAATTGGTGAGAGATGTCTTGTCCATGAAGGCAGACATGATAGTTGCAAGCAGGACCACAGAATTTCAAACCCTGTTCATAACACAACCGTTGACCAAATCACAAATAATTTATTCATAGTGTCCATCAGGCTTTTCTTCCCAGATGAACCCTTTAAAGGGATAGTAATACTTTGTTTTATCTTTATTTTATTTTGTAGGCATTAAAAAAAAACATGAAGAACGATATAAGTCTTATCTCTCAAACCTTTATGGTTTAAGAGATATTCACAAGCAAAGTTTCCCCCTCCCGCCCCTTTTACCTAGTGTAAGCCATCTCTTCTCAGATGTGGAATGCAGTCCATAGACCGGACAGATAACAGCAGGGGACAATCTTCTTCCTATGAGAACAATGAAAGCCCTGCCCCCCTCTGCCACTCAAAGGGTTAACCACATGGCCGGACCTGTAATATGTGACTTACATGTCTGCACAGTTATTGTCAGCTTCTCTGTGTCATATACACAAAGAAAAGTGCATTCATTCTGGGGCAAACCACCTTCATCCACACCTGTGAATTCTCCGCATCTGCCCTTGAGACACCTTTTTACAGATTTATTACCGGGTCTCTGGGAGCAGAGACTTATTCTCCTGTTTGCTGAGCACCCAAGTAATCCTGCCCACTTCCAACCTGGCTCAGCCCACTCCTGTTCTTTCCCAACCACTTCAACACCCATTTAAGTACAAATTCTGCCCCAATCCCAACTGTCCCAATAAAGCCCTCCACACATGCACAAATATTGTGATACAAAATGTGCCATTTGGATATTCCTACCCCCATTCCTCCTTGATACTCCGGACTGGCTTCATTGTTCCCAGGTATGACTGCAACACAAGGGACAAATAAAAAAAAATCCCAGTTTTTTAACCCTTTGAGTGCCAGAAGGGTAAGCAATGCATTGCTTACCCCTCTTGCACTCAACTGGTTAAACTGGGCTTCTAACCCCTTGAATGCTAGAGAGGAATCCAATGTATTGCAAAGCCCTGTTTAAATGTCCTATGACTCAGTAGGTTTGTCCCCAGATTACTCCATGTTGTTTTGTGCTTAAGGACATATGAATCTCTTTGTAAAGGTATCCTACTGAATTGTTGCCGCCTACATGGTGACCTTCAAAAGGGCAACATCAGAATATTGCCTGCTTAAGATGCCGCGACATCAGAATGTTATCCTCTTAAAGGTCTCCGTATAGGTGCTCTGTCAACAGAGAGATGTGGTATTTGAAGTACTTTGAGTGCATACATGGATACCTATTTATATAAGAGATCTGTCCCAACATTTTTTAGCTTAATGCACACAATTATCTTATAATATAAAGTGCTAGCCTGCGAAGCTCCCTGTGTGAGTAACTGTACATGCCCAGTAGAGACTGCTGGAACGATACAGTCATGTGCAGTAGAGACTGGCCGAACGTGCTGTTTCAGAGCGACTCACCACCGGGGGGCCCCTGGGTGGCACTTTAGCCCGTGTACACAGGCTTTCATACTAGTATGCATATAAGAGTGCAATCTTCAGTATTACTTTTTATGAGTCTACACACTCTGGCACTCAAAGGGTTAAAGAACTGGCAGGAAAACTCTAGAACATGGGGGGAATAATTAACCCTTCAAACTAATTAAAAAATATTTTAAGAACGAAATTACTCTGACTGTGTTAACTAATAATAATAATAATAATCATAATAACAATTGTAAAAAAGGAAAAACAGAGCAATTCTTGAGCAATCCAAATGCACCATAGGGAACAAATACAAATTCCCTTTGATTTAAATTGTACTTTTAACCTCTTGAATGCTAGAGAAGTCTGTAATATATTTCAAAAGCAATATTTTGGCTACCTCTATAGCATTCAAGGGGTTAAAACCCCTTTTAAATCAACAAAAATGTTGGTGATTTTTACTTGTCACCTGCTGTGCAGTTGGTTTGCCCCTGAATTGATCCAGTTTGTCTTCGTACATCAGCCTGATTATATTATTTAAAGGAGAAGTAATAACCCACAACCTCCTCTATGCAAATCACATCTAGGACTGATTGACTTAATATGTTGTGTGTTGAACAAAAGCACAGAGGCAAAATATATAGGGATCATTAGGAATTTCTGGTCATAGCAAAGTAAATGGAGATTATTATTAGGAGAAATTACTTCTCCTTTAAGAAAACATAGCAGAGAAATGTGAAGGTAAAACACATTAAAAGGAATAATCTTGCTCTACGTGATATCCCTTTAAGTGGAGAATTCTAACTGATGCATATTACGTCTTCCCTGAGATGTTTTGTCAGTGTCTAACAGAAAGGCAATTACGGGGATCACATGAATTATTTCCCAGTTACCATAAATAATATGCCTTGATTTTCAGTGCAATTATCATGGGATAGCTGAGGATATAAATCATTACATTAATGTTTAGCACAGCTTGTAAACATCCTTTTAACATAATTTTCCCAAAGAACCTGTGAGACCTAAGGTTGTAACAAAATGCACCAGGTGTTGTGTTTGGCCTCCATCTGGGCACAATGCTTGTTCTCACTTGATATTTTTTTCTGCCAAAACAATTTGCTTCAAATTAACCAATTTAAGGACTAGTTCCTGTTAAAGGGATAGTAATGTTTCACAATAAAAGCAGCTCCAATTAATCTCGATAGTATTTGGGCCATGAAGAGTGTTATTTCAATACTGTCAGAGTTGTAGTTCAAGAGTAATTGAATGATAAAGTATTCAACTCTGCCCCTTTTACTGTCCGAATGGATTGCAGAGAGGGACAATCTTCAGTGAGCATAAGGAAAAAAACTGAAAAACCTGTCAAGCAGGGCAGGGTTTTCCCTATGCTCACAGTAAGAAGATTGTCCATCCCTTCAACCTGTCCGGTCAAGTGACCAGATTCCACATCTGAGGGGAGGTGGCTTACACTAGGTAAAAGGGGCAGGAGTGGGATACTTTATCATTCAATTACTCTTGAACTACATCTCTGATAGTATTGAAATAACACTCTCCATGGTCCAAATACTATGAAGATTAATTGGAGCTGCTTTTTTTGTGAAACATTACTGTCCCTTTAAGGCATGTTCCCTGTACGGCCTTCTTCATGCTCTCAATTAGAAATATGCTGCAATGCAGCACACTTCAGATCTCCAGATCTATTAACCAGTAGAATCCCTACATTTTCCTACCGATCCCATTGCTAGGGGATAAGGTGATCACAATCCCTTTAACCTGTTGAGTGCCAGAGAGGTATCCAAAGCATTTCAATGCAATGTGTTGGATACCTCTCTGGCACTCAAATGGTTAAATCAGGGACATTTTGAAATTTGTGTTCTTCAGGATTGCACATAATTCATTGGATCCCTGTAGTGGATCTTTTTATGTGTACCTGATTTAAAATAGGATTTTAGTCTTACCTGTTAAATCCTTTTCACTTAGTCCATACAGGTCACTGGTACACTGGGAGGCGATCCGCCCCTTTAATAGGCAGGATTTTCCTTTTGCTTTACTGAAGATTGTCCCTTGCCGCTCTCCATCCGGACCACACTTAGAGGCAGCGTGATGCAGGGGAAATGGCGGGAGGGGGATCCTTTCAGCTTAAACATAGTGCTAAGTGTTATAAAAACATATAGAAGATTCAGAGCAGCAGTTTTATTGAGACATTACTATTAGTGATGAGCGAGCATGCTCGGCCGAAGCTCGGTTCGGCTCGAGCATCGCTCTGCTCGGCACATGGTGGTACTCGTACGAGCACCGCATGTGCTCGCCCGCCATGTTCGGGTCTCCTCCCCGCACGTTTCGCGGCTGCTGCGCAGCCAATAAACGTGCGGGGAGGCTCTGACATCAGTGTAATGCCAGCAGCCATGTTGGCTGCTGGCATTACACTGATTGGCTGGCCAGAACCCGTGATCGGGTGCTGTATAGCACCTGACCAGCGAGTTCGGCTCAGTCTTAGCCAGGGAGAGATGAGGATAGGAAGGGAAAGTCAGTGTAGGGAGAAGAAAAGTGTGTTTGAACAACATAAAGACCCAAAAGTCCTTTTTAGGACTATTGTGTGTGGGGGCAGCAGTTATATTTTGTTTGGGGGGGCAGAGATTTAAAAAAAAAACGTCACATATTCCGTTCACTGTGCCTAGCCGCAGATTAGCAGCACATTCTGTTTAGTGTGCAAAGTTGCAGATTAGCAGCACATTCTGGTTAGTGTGCAAAGTTGCAGATTAGCAGCACATTCTTTTTAGTGTGCAAAGTTGCAGATTAGCAGCACATTCTGTTTAGTGTGCAAAGTTGCAGATTAGCAGCACATTCTTTTTAGTGTGCAAAGTTGCAGATTAGCAGCACATTCTGTTTAGTGTGCAAAGTGTAAAAAATAAAAGTCACATATTCCGTTCACTGTGCCTAGCCGCAGATTAGCAGCACATTCTGTTTAGTGTGCAAAGTTGCAGATTAGCAGCACATTCTGTTTAGTGTGCAAAGTTGCAGATTAGCAGCACATTCTGTTTAGTGTGCAAAGTGTAAAAAATAAAAGTCACATATTCCGTTCACTGTGCCTAGCCGCAGATTAGCAGCACATTCTGTTTAGTGTGCAAAGTTGCAGATTAGCAGCACATTCTGTTTAGTGTGCAAAGTGTAAAAAATAAAAGTCACATATTCCGTTCACTGTGCCTAGCCGCAGATAAGCAGCACATTCTGTTTAGTGTGCAAAGTTGCAGATTAGCAGCACATTCTGTTTAGTGTGCAAAGTGTAAAAAATAAAAGTCACATATTCCGTTCACTGTGCCTAGCCGCAGATAAGCAGCACATTCTGTTTAGTGTGCAAAGTTGCAGATTAGCAGCACATTCTGTTTAGTGTGCAAAGTGTAAAAAATAAAAGTCACATATTCCGTTCACTGTGCCTAGCCGCAGATAAGCAGCACATTCTGTTTAGTGTGCAAAGTTGCAGATTAGCAGCACATTCTGTTTAGTGTGCAAAGTGTAAAAAATAAACGTCACATATTCCGTTCACTGTGCCTAGCCGCAGATTAGCGTCACATTCTGTTTCGTGTGCCTAGCCGCAGATTACCGGCATATATTCCGTTTAATATGAAGAAGGCGGGTAAAAAGGGACGGGGAAGTGGACGTGATCCTGATAGTTCAAGTAAATATACAGCAAATACTGTTTGGTAACAATTTTTCGCTTAAAATCGTTTTTATCTTCCTTTTTGTGTGTTTTACGGTCAGTCTGTAAAAATGGCGTACTACGGGCGAAACATCGTTCCCAGCAGCGACGTTGGAGTCCAAGATGCATCCAGACATCCTCCCTATGCTGTCCCTGAACCATTTCTGTGGTGTTTCCATCATTTTCTGCCCTTTTCCTATGGACCAGGCACCCTCCCCTCATCAGAGCAGGGGGTGCCTGGTGTAATGCTCGAGTCCTCCCATTGACTTCAATGGGGCTCGGGTGCTCGGCCGAGCACTCGAGCATCCAGGGGTGCTCGGCCAGAGCACCCGAACACCCGAGCATTGGGGTGCTCGATCATCACTAATTACTATCCTTTTAAGTAAGGATGTATGGCAGAATCTAGACATGAGTGGCCTAAGCAGGTATCAGCCATATTTCATTGGCTGATGCCCATGTGGATGAGTCATTCAGTAGACATTGTAATCATACCTTGGCAATTTTAGGATTTGACACAGAGACTTGGGGGTTTCATTCAAATCTCAGGCTCTTGGGGTATGAGGTCCATTGTTACCTAATACATGATCTGTGCAAGTTAACTGTTTCTTTAGTCTCTAAATTGTTGCCTTTTCTACCAAGAAAGATGTGAGGAGAAGTCCTGCTTGTGCTGCTTGTTTTTAAGTTGTGATATCTTTAAGTTACCGCATCTAAAAGGTTCCTTGAGGACTGAATGTCACAACTCTGAGTTAGAGCTAGTAGGGTCATATCACTAGAATCTGTATTATGGAAACTTTATTGGGTTAATATTTCAAAGACCTACAGCAAAGTATGTGATAAGCACCCACTGAGAGCAAACAAAATATTTCTGCTTATGTGGGCCTCATCGGTGTAGTGCAGCTAATTTCCTCTATACACATGGAGAATGAGGAAGCCTGCCTGGGATGCCCTTTCAACTTAGGGAGTCCTGAAACAAAGAATGTGTTGAACAACCACTGAGAACAAACACAATAAAGTGTTTTGTTCTAAGTCATAGTAGACTCATGCCTAATGCTCAAGTCATGCTTTTTGCTCCCATGTGCTATTGCAGAGAGGAAATTTTCATATCCATATCAGACTGGTCCCACCCACAGGCAGTCCAGCCCAAAATGTCAGGCAAATCCTTGTGCTGTTTCTCTTGTGGAGAGAGGGACAGCCTGACATTTCAGAGCTGGATACCTGAGGTAGGGACCAGGCTTATATGGACATGCAAATTCTGTCTCTGAATGACAAATGGGAGTGAAAAACATGACTTGAGCACCACTGACAGGACACTATGTCTTAGAACAGAACACTTTGTTTGTTCTCAGAAGGTGCTCATCACAGTCTTTGAGACATCTACAATACTACTAACATGTGCCCAGTGCACTTTTTGGTGGGCTTCTAATGCTGCTAGTGGTAGCACCTTGGACCTGCTGCTGGTGTATCTCCCAGATCACACTTGTGGATGTACTTCAGGTGGGATCTCAATAAGCTTATTCCTAGATGAGATCCTGCTTCCCCTGCTCACAGGTTTCTTACACAGACAACAAATATCAACATGTTTAGCTTTTAGATCATGAGTGATTTATCTCCATTCTGTAGATTTCATAAACTGATAGGATCCTGAGAGACTACTACTATTACTGGGGCTGGATATTGCAATTTTACCAGCAGTATGTTGTTATATTGTTCTAGGCTTTTTAAAGTCTCAGACAGTTTCCTTTTTACTTTTCCCAGTAGGAGATTTGCAGAACATTAACCACTGTTTTGTGGACAGATGTTGCTGTCACTGTCAGATGCAGCAGTTGGTTTAACTGCTAAATCCTCCTCCGCTATGGCAAAAACACTAGAATGTGACTCACTGTCATCTTCAGTGTTCTGGAGCTTTTCCATGTCACTTTTACAAACAGCCTTCTTGGGAGGTGGTGGATCATCATAATTTATTGCACAAGCTGCAGCAACCATGGCTGCAGTCAGTTTTTGGAGTACTACTTTACTGCCGCGTCCATACACTCCTCCTACTCCTATCCCCTTACCCCTGCCCCTAGTAAAGTTGCTGGATATATAGAAAGTAGTGTTGATTTTTACTGTAAAGAACACAACAGAATTGTTTTCTTGTGAAGTGATGTTTTGCCCATCTCAAAATAATGTATAATGTATGTCTCTGTCTCTAGTATCTGTCACTGGCAGTCTCTATCATAGCTCAGTTTAAGGTCAGTACCTCTGCCATTAATCAGTCAAAAGTGTTTTTTTTTTGTTTGTTTTTTAATAAGCAGTCCTTGTCTGTCACTTTTACTGTCTTAAAAGAAATCACACTCACGGTCACGGTCCCTGCAATATCAAGGGACTCTTTCTCTTTGCCTGTCTATCTGCCTGGCCACATAGCTATTGTCAAGATGTCAGTAGTAGCTTCCTTTCTCTCCTAAATTGCAGTGTAAGTTATTACAGTATAGTTCATGATGAGAATATACCTGTAAGCTTCAGAATCAGTAGTTTGCAATATAGCATAAAGAACACTGCACAGCAGCTGCTGCATTCATAAAGCACCACCACACTTCACTATATACGTGCATATGTACATATTCTTCTTGTGGTTGTAGGAGTGTGTGTGATGGACGTTATGCTTGTTTCTTGGGTGTATGAGGTTCATGTATCTGTCTACCAAGTAAATATGTTAGAATGTCACTCCGTCACAGAAGAGACTCAGCAAGCCAAGGTAGAAACTTTAATCACCTTCTGTGTGACTCTTACTATCATAGCATTGAAAAAAAAAATATTTATATAACTCTTTCTCCATTCACACTCTCCACACACTGAGAACAACTCGGCTACCACCAAGACTCCTAAAGTGGGAAGTGCTGTTTTTCTCCTGTTTCCCTTTTTTTCCCCATCGCCACTACTAACAGACCAAAAATTAGGTGCTAAATTATACATTCTGTTGTTTAACCATTGGAATGTATTACTAGTTACATTCAAGGCAAACTTGAGAGCAATGGCAACTGGCAGTTTGGTATCTTTAATATAAAGCTATTTCAGAACAAATGATTGAGATGCATTGTATCTATTACCTATCAACTTTACCTCATATTTTAGCTGTGGAAGCAACAAACAGATATAGACTGCCTGAAGGAGATCAGATTTGTAGTCCAACAGTTTGAGACCACATCCCTGATATATAGGAAAGCTTTTTCTGTGTACTTTATACAGTCGGTAGATGCATTGCATTGTGGGTCCACCTCTTTCTGCTTTATATGATTGTAGTAATACACAACTCAGACCAAATACAATGGCTTTCATTTTTGGAGTCAAAAAGTTGGATATATAAAAATCCTTGGCATTGTGCTAATTGAAAGAGTGTTTGTTTCCTGTGTTCACAGTAGGAAGCTCCAGCAACATGAATTAAACATGAATACACCCTTGTAATTTATTTAAGAAGCCTTTGAAAAAATCTTCTAATGCAACTTTACTAATTTATATTACCCATAATTACATTTTTTAGCTGTGCAGATTTTTAAGACATGAGGGCAGAAGATGCTTGTATGAACATTTAAATTATACACTTCTTACATTTTTTAGATGACTGATACATTTTAATTTTTGGCACATAAATGCTGTTAAAGCTTTTAAAGCCTGTAACCTAATTTTACAATTCCCTCTAGAGTTATTTGTTGCAGAACTCTCTGCTGGTTTTGTATTTTATGAATCAGTTCCTAAATTTGTCCTGCATTTTCAATCACAGGAAAAGTGTATGAAGTATTCACACTTCATAAAACAAAACTCAGAGATCAGTTACACACTTTGGAATACGCTGCCATTAAAAGGCAAGAACACCTATGGGAATTAATGGTTCTTATGTGTTTAACAGAAGAACGTAGGTGCGTGTCCATCATACAAATGTCAAAGGTATCAATTTATATTTTTGCATGAATATCTGCAGGTGCATGTATTTGCGGTACGCCATTTTAGGTATATATTTATATTCCATTTTGCCCTGAGGAAGGTCCTGAGGGGACTGAAAGTATTTGGTTAATATGGATGCAATAAATTAACCTTTTTTTTGCATTTGACTGTGTGCTGTCTCTTACAACACTGGGAACATCCCTAGGTTGTGTATACTTAAGATTATCTACTTTTTATGGGACGTGCACCAATTATAATTAAAGGGTTAGTAAAATCCCAAAAAAGTATGTTCTAAATGGTAGCTGCACTAAAAATACACTTAATGTGCTTAATCCTTTCTCTCAAATCGTTATGGTTTGAGAGATGTAATAAAATAAAGACCTCCGCTCCCCCCCCCTTCTCATGTGCCCGCTGTATAGCGAACGTCATGAGATCCTGCTTCCGGGACCAGACGGCGGCTCTTCAGGAGCACTGTCATCTAGATATCTAAGTTTAATTACTTCATTGGAATGGTCTACAACGTGTGCTTGCAAGCCAGGCGCATGTTGTAGACCATACCGATGAAGTAATTATACTTAGATATCTAGATGACAGCGCTCCTGAAGAGCCGCCTACAGTCGGGCGACCGGATTCTGCCTCTGACAGCTTTACAGCTCGTCAGGCAGAAAGGGGAGGGGACAGAGGACTTTATTTTCTTATTTCTCTCAAACCATAACAGTTTGAGAGAAAGGATTAAGCGCATTAAGTGTTTTTTTAGTGCAGCTACCATTTAGAACATACTTTTTTGGGGACTTTACTATCCCTTTAAATTGTATGTTTGTTTAGTGAGTGCCACTGTCAGTTTGTACAGGTGTATCTATATTCCACTGTACAATAAATAGCAGACTTCATCAGTCTGAATGAGATTAAACACAGATGGAAACTTTCTCCAGGTAACAATATATCAATGTTCAGATATATACTACAGAAGAGTTCAAATGCAAACAACAATAAATAGATCACATATCTGACTGCTGTATGAAGAACACATTTCTAAGCAAGTCCTTCTACTAAGCAAATTAAAAACATCTTATTTCTAGGGTGACCACATTTCCAATCTGCCACTCCGGAACATGTGGTCACCCCAACTCAGTCTCACTTGCCTGGAGAAGACGAGTCTGTTTGTGCTGCCAGTCTGCCACTGCTGCTGTGTCAAGAGTCTGTTCCGTCCCGTATCTCACATCTGCACGGGCCGACACTCACTATCGCATTCACTCCCAACAACTTAAAGCATACTCCACCAGCATACATATGTGTCACGCACACTGCACGCACCAGCCAGCCAATGAGGAGAGGTATATTGTAATACCCTCCTTTTTCATTGGCTGGTGGTGGTGCGTAGGCTGTGATGTGACTGAGTTGACTGGCGCTGGCAGGCAGAATAGCCCAGCTGAGTAGGCTAAGTGGACAGATTGGGTCGGGACTCGGGTGGCTTTGCTAATTGCTGCCTTCATTCCGGGACTCTTTATTGTCCCAGTAGGGGATGATTCGGGACGCGGGACACAGGAGAGACTTAAGGGACAGTCCCGGGCATTCCGGGACATGTGGTCACCCTACTTATTTCAAGGATACAGTCCACCTTTATATGAACACTCATCTCAAAATTATTTCATATAGATTTTTTAACATGTCCTAAAAAAAATCATAAAACTTACCTGCATTCCTTTAATAAATAGTAATGTATTTAAATACAATAAACATTTGCACTTTAAAAAGGGGTAAACTAACTGAGAAAATTGTACACAGAGAAACTGGCCAAAAAATCCAAATGCCACAGAATAGAAGGAGAAGGAGGAATACTGTAAAAATGGTAGGTATCTGAAATTGAGATATATATGAATATATATCCTATATAATAATTCGCTAAAACGTGTGTAACGCCGCATCATGCGCAGTAGACACTGCTGCGCGTGCTGCAGTCATGTGCAGTAGAGACTGCCCACGCTGCAGCTGATACAGAGCTGGACGCTTTGAAGGAGTGTCCAGCTCTGTATCAGCCGCGGCGCGGTCAGTCTCTACTGCGCATGACCGCCCCGCGACCAGGTGGCAGTGGCACTGTGGCCCGTGTAACGGGCTCTTCAGCTAGTACGCATATAATACGATTTCCCCAACAGAGCTTTCTCCAAGTGAACAAGGTCACTTTATTCCAAGCTGCACACAGCAGAAAATCGCTATCACCATATCCATTCATTATCATCTCCATTGATATTGGAATTAATCATCTCATTTTTATCCCACTGACGTATCCATCATCATCTTTTTCATTGATATAAGTATCGGATGTAAGGTACTGTTGCCTTTTGGCTGGATTAAGTGGATATATTTTTATTGAACTCCTTTATTGGCTGTGTTATGGACTAGATTATTATTTTTATTACTTTTTTTTATAATTACTCTGGATTTGTTTTACACATTTTATATTATTGTATGTACTTTCTTATTCATCATTATTTCTTTCATTTTTATACTTTTTTACTTTTCATTTACTCAGTGATTTTTCTACTTATTTATTTATTGTTTTTACTGGTAACAAATGTGATTGAAAGCTAACGTAGCCTAACACATACTGTGGAACACCATTCTACTTCATTAAGGGAAGTGAGATCTCAGTCAGTGTATGGCGTTTCCATCACATGTGCTAATTTACTGAGTTGCTACTGGTATCTGCAACAAAATGATCCCTCGTTTGAGAAGAAAAATATTGGTGACAACAGTGTACTCTGGTCTATTTCATCATCACCCAGTCCCAGGAGTATCCTTCATCAGGAGAGTTTGGTGTGCACAGTACATTGGCTATAAGAGGTTTGGGACCCCTGAAAAGCCTAAGACCAAACTGGGCATCATGTGGGCGTTTATTGGGAATTCTTTATTTTCTGTTCCCAATAATTTACTGCCCTCAGATAGTACTTGTCTCTTCTGTTCAATTCTCTCAGATTTCCCTACCAGAACATTGTACTTTATTTGATTTTAAAGGGATAGTAACCCCCCCAAACAACGTGACGCCAAAAGAGAGCAATCGTGCAAACATACTGAACTCCTTTATTCCCATCTCTCAAACCTTTATGGTTTGAGAGATGTAAGGCAAGACAGACCTCTGCTCCCTCCCCCTTTCTACCTGACGAGCTGTAAAGCTGTCAGAGGCAGAATCCGGTCGGCCGACTTTTGGCGGTTCTGCAGGAGCGCTGTCATCTAGATATCTCTGTATAATTACTTCATCGGAATGGTCTACAACATGTGCTTGCAAGCCAGGCACACGTTTTAGACCATACCGATGAAGTAATAATACGGAAATATCTAGATGACAGCGCTCCTGCAGAGCTGCCGTCTGGTGCTGGAAGCAGGATCTCATGACGTCCACTATACAGCAGACGTATGAGAAGGGGGAGGGAGCGGAGGTCTGTCTTGCCTTACATCTCTCAAACCATAAAGGTTTGAGAGATGGGGATAAGGGAGTTCCGTATGTTTGCACGATTGCTCTCTTTTGGCTTCACGTTGTTTGGGGGGTTTACTATCCCTTTAATCAGTCTCATTTTATCATTTGCTGCAGTTACAGCACAATCCATGTTTTTTTTTACCATTTTGGTCATTGATTTAATGCAACGAACATTCCTCACCCTTGTGTATGAAAGTCTGTAGGTCTGGCACTGACACAGACTAGGTACACAGGCCTATGCTAGCAGACAGACTTCACTATATGCATTTAGTTAAGAATTGCATCGTGGACAGATATGGAAATGCGCTGTGTTTCATACAAGCTGCATTTCCACTTATTTAAAGGCGCAGTCAGTTTCTCTATATAAAATACATGCTTTGGGGCTTTTACTGCTAAGTAAAACAAGGGTACTACTTATGTACTACTACTTATGGGGGATGTAAAAGTTATTACAACTTGGTTTATTTAAACTGCACTTTTCTGGCCACCTATCACAATATAAATAGCCGCAGTCTATGACTCAGTCTGTCCAGTTGGTGTTGTTGCTAACAATTTTAATTCACCCTATAAGTGTCAGAGGGGTGCACAACATTGCTTATGCATAGGGTGACCAAATTTCCTTTCTGCCATTCAGGGACACTGCCAAGGGGATTTCCCTCAGCTTTAGTGAGACTGTGCTGACAAAGTTATGAGACATCACTAGACACACTTGCCCTTTCTCCAGAGCACCATACAGTTCTAAACACTACTGGAAAAACAACCCTTTGACTCCTGTTACAGAAAGTGATACTTGTGCTTGGTTAGAAGAAAATGGCTGTCAAGTACCATGCCTTAGTGTAGCTGTACACTAAACTACAAGAACATGGCTCCTCATTTCCTGTGTGATGTAAAGTAGTTAGGTTCAGTTATTCACGATCTATGACTTCATAGCTTTGGGCAAAGGCAACTTTCAATTTTTATAATCCCATCTAATATTTATAATTCTGTGCTGTGAAGTGTTCATTAATTTCATTATATTGTCCTGGATGCCACTGCCCTAGACATAGATTGTGCAACCTTCCCCTATGGCACTCAAAGGTGTTTAAAATATATTTTAGCTGTGATAAGTTTTGAATGAAATAGTACTGCTACCTAATGATTCAGTCACTTCCCATTAACCCCTTAAGGATGCATGATAGGACCATCATGTGTGGCCATGGTCTTCTGTAGCACCCCACCCCAGGACCACATGCTTCTTAACGTGTTAACCTTTAACCCCTTAAGGACCAGCCGCGCGTGCACATGTCCGGCACTTAAGGACCATGGACTTTATTTTTCTCTCTCCGTTTACGTGCTTCCCGAATGGCATTGAGCCACGCAGGGAGCCCAGAATTCCATGACGTACATGTACGTCCTTGGTCCTTTAGGGACCTACAACCTGTGACGTACATGTAAGTCTTGGGTCATTAAGAGGTTAAGGACCAGAGAGGCATGAAACTCATATTTATTTTCACCCTTGCTTGCTCTTAAATTGTATCTGTTTCAAAACTCTGGCTTATTTAGAAGATACCAGTAATATCTTCCCCAAGGCATAATTTAGGTAAAAATAAACATGTTCAATGAAAGACTGAGGCTGATGTACTAAAGAAAAGTACAAGTCTGGAGAGAACCAACTGCACCATAGGGGACAAATAAAAATTCCCAAATGTCCATGGATTTAAATGGGTCTTTTAACCTCTTACATGCTAGAATATTATGTATTTTAAACATATAAAGTTAGGGGTATGCAGCCACATACCTTGCCTATTAAACCTTTAAGTACCAGATGGGTACACATAGGGAAAGTAAAATGATGGAGTTGGGCACTGTATGTCGGATTTCTAACATGTTGGGCAGCATGGGGAACAACACCATTGTGTGTTAGCACCAAATACGCTGCCTGACACCCCCAGTCTTCTTCCCTTACCCAGGCAATGCCCATGGGGATTTGTGGCTAGCAGTGGGCAAGGGGAAAAAGCTGGAGAGGGTCAGACAGTGTACCTGGGGATCTTTGGTTACCAGTGGTCAAGGGAACAAGTCTGGGAGGCAGTGTATATGGGATTATATGTCTACAACTGGGCACAGGAAGAAGCCTGGGGGGCAAGTGGTAGCCACAAATACCCATAGATGCTGTTTGGATCCCAGCATTGTTCCCCTGGGAGTGCACAACATGTATAATATATGATACATAGCTAAGAGGATAATTGTGCAGTGCTTGGTGTACTTTGTTTTTTAACCCTTTGAGTGCCACAGGGGTGAGCAATGCATATCCCTATGGCACTTAGTGCTGGCCATGTTGCTGAAAGCATTCTGTTCACTCCCCTACTGGCCAAGTAGGGAAGCAGAGAGAATGCTGTTCACCTTCAGAATTTTATTAGTGTTGGTGATGTGTGAAGGGAGGTAATCCCTTACACATTGACAGAACTTTGACAATCCTGTATGCTAATAGGGACCTTCTCCACCCCTCCCCTTGCATCTAAACATTTCAGTGAATATGTT
The DNA here is from genome assembly GCA_037306005.1 of Rhinophrynus dorsalis. Lineage (NCBI taxonomy): Eukaryota > Metazoa > Chordata > Amphibia > Anura > Rhinophrynidae > Rhinophrynus > Rhinophrynus dorsalis. Next base: position 51,631,602 of record CM074725.1, read on the forward strand.
GATGTGTGTGTGCACATAGAAATGTTGAAGTGTTTTGAGCACATCGACAAGATCATATTGCCACAGCATCTACCTTAAAGGGGATGTTTACCCGCTTCACAACTTTTGCTAAATCGTTTAATCATCAATAACAATGAATCGGAACTGTATTCTTTAGAAAAAAAAAAAAAAATCCGCCTGTTTGCAGAAATTCTAAGATTAAATGTACACACTTCCGGCAGACAGTGCTGACCGGATCTGTACCGCAGTCTGAGCTTCTATCCTTCCTCCTCTGATGATGGAGGCTGTCTGTCTCTAAGCCAGAGCACTCTCATTGGCCAGAAATCAATCTCTGCCAATGAGAGTGCTCCAACTTACAGACAGACAGCCTCCATCATCAGAGGAGGAAGAATAGAAGCTCAGACTGAAGTACAGATCCGATCAGCACTGTCTGCTGGAAGTAGGTACAGGGGTACATTTAATCTTAGAATTTCTGCAAATGGGCGGATTTTTTTTAAAAAAAGAATACAATTCCCATTATTTATTATTGATAATTAAACGATTTAGCAAAAGTTGTGAAGGGGGTAAACATCCCCTTTAAGTGAATCTAGGCCCTTGTTTTGCAATGCGTTGCACACTCCAATGGCACTTTAGTTAAGCATGAGTACTAGGACTTTAGCCCATTAGCCAGTAACTAACAACATCCCTGTTTAGAAAAAAGGGCATCTGAATCTATCTCCATACGTTAATTTTTAATTTGTTCTTGAAAATATAGGACACTGCTTAGTCTGCCGTGAAAATCTGTCTCTTTTGCTTTGCCTGAGAAAATATACAACACATTTGAGAATATTAACACGCTGCAGAGACAATTTACCTTTCCTTTATCACAGGTCAGGAAGCAGAGAGCGACCTTGGGAAAAATATTCAGATGATGAGTACATACCTTCCAACATTGCAAATGGTCAAAGAGGGACTCTTTTATTTTAGGTGTTGCTAGGGAGTGACTGGTAGTTGGAGCATTACCGAGAAATTTTAGATTAATTAATGATCGAAGGACAGTAAAAGAACAAAGTATTTTATTTACACAGACTAATATACAACCACTACTGAAGTTTAAACAAACATTAATGTGAATTTTATTGGTGTGGAGCAATGTGATATGCTTATATACACATCACACAGTCTGATCTCCTAAAAAGGGAGACCCCAGGGCAGGGAAGAGGGTCAGATGGATTTGGGTCTCAAAGAGTGATGCTTGGATGGTATAGGAGTACTCACAGTGAACATCTTTATCAAGCAGAGGTGCTATATAATATGTTTGTTTATTAACACTTTGAGACCATAAGAGGCGTGTTGCATACCTCTCAGGTAACTCAAATGGTTAAAGGGATAGTAATACTTAAAATGTAAAAAAAAAATGTTGTAGGGTTTATGCCCCTGAGTAAAACAAGAGTACTCCCACTGCTGAAAGGTGTTTCATTCAAAAGTTATTAATTTTCAAAGTTGAATTTTTTAGGTGCAATATCACAGTGGCCTGAAATTGTACAGTGGCGCTGTTGCTACACGATCCTATGGACAGGTTAAATCTCCATAGGATGGTGCAGCAACAGCGCCACTGTACAATTTCAGGCCACTGTGATATTGCACCTAAAAAATTCAACTTTGAAAATTAATAACTTTTGAATGAAACACCTTTCAGCAGTGGGAGTACTCTTGTTTTACTCAGGGGGATAAACCCTACAACATTTTTTTTTTACATTTTAAGTATTACTATCCCTTTAATCCTCACTGTCTGTTTGGGCCGCATCCATTAGTTAGGTGAGAAATTTTTAAGAAATCAAGGATTCCATTGAAAAATATAGCATCAATTTACTGTATAATGTTTCCATGTTAACCCTTTGAGTGCCACCAGGGTGTCCAATGCATTGCATTGCTCTGGCACTCAGAGAGTTAAAGGAACACAACCACATAATTATAATCAATCATTAATTACCGTAATCTGGGCAGAAAATCCCAGTGACCACTGTGAATCTGTGTGGATTGATTCCCCCAAAAATAAATCTTTAACCCTTTGAAAGTCAGAGAGGTGTGCACCCCCCCCCCCACCCCCCGGCACTCATAGATTTAATTATTATTGGATATTATGTCCATGGAGGAATACATTATTCATGGTTGCAGGACTCCTGGACTCAACTCCTCCTACTTTAGTTCTCTTGAATGGAGGCTAAAAGAGGTAACATTCATAAGGGCTATTAGGATCTTCTGGCCATAGTAAGGTAAGTGAGGTATTAGTTCTCATTTAAGACTTTCCTATGAACAAGTCCTTAATACCTCCCCTCTAGTATGCAAGGGGAAATGTTATGCCAGTTTCCTTGCCATCTTCTTAGTACATGGTATTGAACAAGGAGCAGGAGAACAGTTAACTCTGAAACACTCATACACTCCCACACTGCCCTCCCCCCGACACAAGCCATTAGTTGTACAGAGGCAGGCAGAGCACATAAAAACCTATTAGAATATTTACATTAGTGTGTAACTGAATGGGAAAATCCCACTGTTCCATTTATCATTTTTCAAAAATGAACCATTTTGTTTCATTTTTAACCCTTTGAGTGCCAGAGGGGTACAAAACACATTGCTCCACAATGCGTTGCATACCTCTGACACTCAAAGGATTAATTTCAGTTTGTCTACCATCTATTTAAGGAACCCATTTATATACAGATTTTGGAAGTTGTGGGGAAAGCCATATTATAGAGTTGCCTTGACTCAGATCTGGAGAGAGAATTCATTGGCCCATGTTTTAACCTTATTACGGAACTAACAGATTCACTTCATCATTTCATTCACATGCACGTGATTCATCATATTGTGCAGTTACCTGTTCCAAGTTTCCTGAGCCCTTTCATTCAATAGGTCCAGCAACGTCTTATCAAGTAACTTTCAAGTATTTCCGCAATAAATTTTGTATTTAGTTCCATTCATTTCATTGACTGTTTTTGGGACTTTTCGTAAGATGTTTTGTATATAGATGATCAGGGCCGGTGCAAGGATTTTTGTATACACAGGCGGAGGTGTATTTTGATGCTCCCCCCCGGACACAATCCCCTGCCCCCCCAACCTTGCCACAATCCCCTGCCCCCGCCCACATATTCACCTCCACACTCTCCCCCACCTCCACATTGCCCCTTCCATAATGCTCCCTTCATCTCCACAATGCCCCTTCATCTCCACAATGCCCCTTCATCTCCACATTGCCCCTTCCACAATGCTCACTTCATCTCCACATTGCCCCTTCCACAATACTCCCTTCATCTCCACAATTTCCCTTCCACAATGCTCCCTTCATCTCCACATTGCCCCTTCCATAATGCCCCTTCATCTCCACAATACCCCTTCCACAATGCCCCCTTCATCTCCACATGCCCCTTGATCCCCTACCATGAGTCCCTGGTGGTCTAGCAGCATGCCATAAGAGAGCTCTGTGCCTCCTTCGGCACAGAGCTGAAGCTCCCACGCGCTGTTCTCAGTAATGCAGAGCGCTGGGAGATGATGTCATCTCCCAGCGCTCTGTATTACTACAGAGCATGGGTCGCTCTGCGTTCACATAGACGCCGCAAGGGAGCGCTTGCTAGTGTAAATCAGCGCTCCCTCGCGGCAGATATATATATTTTTTAAAAAAATAATACAATTCCCAGCTTCCCCCTTTTTCGGCGCCCCTCCATTGTGGCGGCCTAAGGCAGCTGCCTGTCCTGCCTTAATGGTAGCGCCGGCCCTGTAGATGATATCACAGGTTGTATTCAATTTATGTAGACTGTATAGACTTTCACAGAGGTATTGTAATTCAATGTGTTGGATGGTGTTGCTCTTTTGATTTCAACATCGCGTTTTTCAGCCCTGTGATATTGGAGAGAGTGCCTACGGGTGGGTTTAATGCACTTGACGATTTTATTGTTAACACTAGGGTTTTTTAGTAGATATGTAAAGTGGTCCACAAGCTTAGGGGTGCATGTCCCTCACATCCGCAGCAGTATTGTTATACGGGGGGCTTATCTTAGGAATTTATGGCCCGATGCAGGAACTGTGCGTAATTGCTATTCCACGTGTGAAAACCACTAGGGAATAGGTTTGCACTTGATTTGAATTGCGCATGAAAATTCAAGATTAGTGAATGGCTTCGTATATTTAATTTTTTCGTGGGCGTGGCTAAGATTAACTAATCTGTGTGAGTGGAATAGCGAATGCGCCTAATGCAAGAAATGCTATTGTGATTGAATTTATACGTCTGTGTAGTGTTGTCGTAAAATGGAATTTCTTATACGCAATTCAAGAAGCATTTGGTATTTAGCTTCCTGGATTAGAACATGCGCAAAATCTATCTGTGCACAAAAATTCCTTTACCCGATGCGAATGTTTCTTGCATTGCGCCATTAGTTATTTTTGGCTATAGTGTATTCATTTGTTTCTATCACAATTCTTTTAATATCATTTGACATATTTACTAATAATATCATTCATTAGATTTTCTTAGTATATATCTAAGAGTAGTGTAATCCGTCTGTATACGCTCCTTGTGTTTGGCGCTCTGTTTTTTGGGGGGTTGGTTTTGTAAACTTATTAAAGGAACACTTACACTTCCTAGTAACATTTCCCATCAGCGAATCCTAATTTCCACTATGTTTCAATTCTGTATGGATTATTGTTCATAATTAATTTAATTAGTATATTAATATCATAACTACCGAGGTAGACATGATTCTTTGTTGGAGGGTATCAAATCCCCAACCCACACCACAAACGTTTTCTTAGGATCAAAGGAAAATGTCAGTGAGAGGAGCTTGTTGGCTTGGAGTCGGTTCACAAACAATCATGTCTATTTCCATGTATTAGAAAAAGAGATAGGCGAGCAAAAACAAAGGGGCCCGATCTAAGTGCAGTAATCGATGTAAAACAATTTCTTTCACTCAAAATACAAAGAACCTCCCTTCGGGGTATCTACTCACAAGAAATATTTCAATAAACAGCCCATCTGATCCCAGTAACGCGTTCCAAGCCTCAGCTCTGTGTGAATCAGTTCCACCTTGCTCAAAGTTCCGAGATCCTTTACACAGAACTTTGAGCAAGGTGGAACTGATTCACACAGAGCTGAGGCTGGGAACGTGTTACTGTATGGACTTGAGGAGTGACATCACCGAAGAGACCGGACAGAGCATGCACGTACAGGACGCCAGGGACTTGTGCGGAAGAGGATTCCCCGTAGCAGAAGAGAGATCCTGAGATCAGATGGGCTGTTTATTGAAATACTTCTGATGAGTCGATACTGTAAAAGGAAAATTTGCAAAGGTTATAAATAATGCAACAGTGACACAGTTGTTCCAAATTATAGACTGATTATTATTCAAAAGATAATAATGTTTTACAGTACAGAAAAAACCCTGCAAGTATTGTGCAATTACACTTGCAAGCAATTCTGTATGAGAGCTCTCCCTTTACACAATAGAGGACCCCTTAATTATACACTAACGATAAATCACTGGTAACCCACCCCCCCGTTATTGCCCAATCAGCAGCCTCCAGCAGTCTTCAGCAGCGTTATCTGGTCCGTCCAGCTGTCTGTCCTTGAAGCAAAAAGCTCTATTGTTCTGAGGAAAAAACTTACCAAACTGACCTTGCAAACTAACTCTATATTGCAACTAATTTAAAACTCCTATTTTTCTAATGGAGCAAAAGTATTCATGCATATGCACTGCTTTTAAAGGTACAGTACACTTATTAGAAAAAGATTATATGATATAGCTTTTTTTCCCTAACAATACCCCGAAGGGGGGTTCTTTGTATGTTGAGTGAAATAAATTGTTTTAAATCGATTACTGCACTTAGATCGGGCCCCTTTGTTTTTGCTCTCCTATCTCTTTTTCTGCAGCTATTTGGATTACTAACAAGAAGGCACAACTTGTTTTTGGATGGAACAACGGGGACTTGATCTAGTTATATAAAACGGACATTTTGTGAAATTGACTCTGAATTTGGAGATGATGTGAATTAATGAATTGGAGCTCTATATTAGATTTATGTGGGTATCTCCATGTATTAGTAAAGATTCATTTTAGGGAGACAATCCATGCAAAGTTGGTTCATAGATTTTTTTTCATATATATTTTTTAATCCATAGAAAAAGATATTTTGGCATTGAGTGCACCCACAAAAAAAAAACAAAAATACCTGTATAGATATATTAGGAAAATACTTTGGACAGCGCACTAGCTATCAAAGAATTAAACAAATTAAAAGTGGCATTCCTATAAGTATAATTCCTCTTGATGTGCATTTTTAATGCTTCATCTCAGATACATTTTGACCTTCCTGATTAATCTCTTCTACCTTTACTTTTTATTGTACAGTCGAGAGCTTTATTATTATTTTACCCACAATCCTTTGCATGCAAAGATATTAACCCATTAAAATGAAAGGCGATTCAGTCCCCCTCAGGCAACATGCTTCCCAGCACAAGGAAAACTAACTGTGCATCCCTGATGCGTTAGAATGATTGAGACTGTTTCCCATTAATTAACTCTAGACACACTTGTGTAAATACATCCGTGTGTTTATTTAATCACACAGCCATTAACGTTGAATGAAGGAGCCCACACCTTTTCCTAGTGAAATGTACAGTGGGTAGGCTGGAGTTCAGAGGGAAATATTGAGCGATATGTTTAATAGAAGAGGAGCTCCCAGAGATGATGAAAATTTCAATTAGGAGAACTTCACATCCATGCTCTATTGGATATGGACTCAAGCTGTTTGTCGGGTTCTGTCTTCTATGAGAAAGGCTATTTTCACTGCAATAGACACATGAATATATATATATATATATATATATATGTTCATCTTTCAATACATTTTGATGGCATTATAACCACTTAGAAAATACAGTGTCTTGCTTCACAATGTGTTGGCAAACTTCCTAGCATCTTAGAGGTTAAAGTGATAGTAATGTTTCACAAAAAAGCAGCTCCAATTAATCTTCATAGTATTTGGGCCGTGGAGAGTGTTATTTCAATACTGTCAGAGTTGTAGTTCAAGAGTATTTGAATGATAAAGTATCCCCCTCCCGCCCCTTTTACTGATGTAACACTGCTCACCTCAGAGCAGCAAGATTGTCTAGATGGATCGCAGAGAGGGACAATCTTCAGTGAGCAATCAGGAAAAACTAGAAAAACCTGTCAATGGGGGCAGGGTTTTCATTGTTCTCACAGTAAGAAGATTGTCCCTTGCTGTGACCTGTCCGGTCAAGGGACCAGATTTCACATCTGAGGGGAGGTGGCTTACACTAGGTAAAAGGGGAGGAAGAGAATACTTTCAATAGCTTTCAATTACTCTTGAACTACAACTCTGACAGTATTGAAATAACACTCTCCATGGCCCAAATACTATGAAGATTAATCGGGGCTGCTTTTTTTGTGAAACATTACTATCACTTTAAAGAAAGAAATCCCATGTTGTGATATATGATAACTGCATTCTTGCTGACATTTCCTTTTAATCCCTAGTAGCATAAATATTTGCTGTTATGTCCTGTCAATGTGTCCAGTACTTAATTATCAATGGTAAATTGCTTGTTTTTTATTATTGTACAAAGTTATCTATTCAAAGACATAAAAAGTTGTGTTAAAAACATTATATTTCACACTCTCGTAATCAAACTTAAGGAAATGGATGTTAAAGTCTGGGCAGATCTTTAACCCTTTGAGCACGAGAGAGATATCCAACTCATTGTGTTGCAATGTGTTGGATACCTCTCTGGCACTCAAAGGGTTAACACAATGATGCCCTGTGCTTTGCTGGTTATGTAATATGTAATCCATGGGATGAAATCACAGGAGGGTCTTTGGCATGATGTTCTCTTGATTTATCTATAACTGACATTTCCCCATTGTTCATCACAAGTGAGAACCATCATAGTGTCTGTAATGTATTTTGTCTTTGAATTTCCAGTGTTGTCTTTTTTTTTTTGCTCTTTTGTGAGAACCTAATTTGAATCAATGTTATTATTTGGTTTAATTGAGCATGTTTAATTGTAATCAGTGTTATTTATTTGTTCAACTGAGCCTGCTTTGTGTGCTTGATAAAACTTTTTAATTAAATGTATTTGTTTGATCAAGAGTGCTTAGCGCACATGATCAACCTTTTTTTCATGTAATGTTATTTATTTGGTTTAATGTCATGTGTGATTGAGCGCACTTCACACGCACATAATTCTTTTTTGGTCATTTAACCCTTTGAGTGCCTGAGGGGTAAGCAACGCATTGCAAAGCAATGAGAAGATTCTTTGTAAAGACTGGATGTATAAATTCCATCTTCAGATTTACATCCAGAGGACAAGTGTTTCTGGAAGCCTTCCTCCTTATTTGCATACCTGGGAACTTTTGAAATAGGGCTACCCGGAGGGTAACCCTGTCAGTGCCCAGGGGGAGGAAAATGACGCGATTTGTGTCATAAAAGGGGCGGGGCTTAGTCGTGGGGGGGGCGGGACAAAAACACCCCAAAAAACCTACAAAATGTATCTAAAAGGGCGGGGAGTGGGAGGAACCGGGCGGGACGGAGCGCAAGTGGGCAGAGTTTCTATTTAAACTCTGCCCACACGGTGATCCAAACATTGCCCCGGAGACCCGGTAATTCAGTCTGAAATCCGGAGTCTCCGGGGCAAAACCGGAGAGTTCCTAGGTATGCTTATTTGTCAATTTCTTCTGTCTTTCTAAAGGTATTAGGAAAATTAAGACTAAGATTTTCAGATGGTTGTGGATAGTGATTGAAGAAGCCAATAAAGCTAAAAATCTCAAACTTCCTGTCTAGATTAAGGCATATTTGATCAGAGCCACTTCGGCATCATTGCTGATTTGATACAAAAGGTCTGTGTGCCTGGTGGTGTTCTGTGGTCCATCCTGAGTGTGATTCAGTATGGAGTAGAAAGTAACACAAACTATAGGGTTCTTTATAGGCCATCATGTAGCATTATGGATATTGAGTGACGGGTAAGAGGAATTAGAAGGAGAAAAAGTCCTTTGGGTAACATGCAATGTAAATGTAAACTTCATGTTCTTCCCCAAAACTTACAACTTAGTCTGTTGGCAGTATAGTAAAAAACAAATTAATGGAGTAGGTTTGGGACAACCCAGTTGCATCATAAGGGAAAATTAAAATACCCTTTGATGTCACTGTGGTTTTTAAACCATTGAATGCAAGGGATATCTCCATTGCGCTGTGAAGTAAACAAAGTGCTCCTCTAAAGAAGACAGAACAGTAGTTTACCTTAATATTATGGAGTTACTTGACTCAAAAGGAGAATCAGACCCAGAGAACTGAGGTAAAAATATGGAAATGATCTGAAAGCCTGGGAAAGGAATCAGATACAGTAATTGGTGATATTCCAGACTGAAGCTGGGTTAAATAGCTAAAAGCATTGCTGATATCAGGCTCCAAGGATTAGGAAGGCAGAAGGATAGAACAGTCTGGGTCACATGAGTTGGTGTCACAAGTAGAGGACATGAACAAGCTGAAGTCAAAGACAACATGGAAAGGTAAATTCTGAAATGGACAAATCAGAATTAATTAAACAGGATGGATAACACAAAAGCAAAAACATGGCAATAATACACCTTTAAGACACCTTGCTTAGACTGGAGAAAACTAAGGGTATTTAAAATCCATAGCCAGTTGCAGAGAATATCCAGTGGTAAATAGTTTGTGCTCACATCAATATGTCTATACTGACATTGGAACATGCCACATATACTTTGCTCTATTATGGTTGAGGCCATCCTGACCCTGTGGCCATCAGATGTTTTTGTCCATCTTCTCACATATTTAGATGTAGTAGGTCAACAAAATGATGGGCTAGGCAAGACACCTCAGTTAAAGGGATAATAATACTTTGTTTTATCTTTATTTTATTTTGTAGGCATTAAAAAAACACGAAGAATATGTCTTATCTCTCAAACCATTATGGTTTGAGAAATATTCACAAGCAAAGTTTCCCCTCCTGCCCCTTTTACCTAGTGTAAGCCATCTCTTCTCAGACGTGGAATCCAGTCCATAGACCAGACAGATAACAGCAGGGGACAATATTCTTCCTATGAGAACAATGAAGGCCCTACACCCCTTGACACGTTTTTCAGGTTTTTCCCTTATCTTAATTGAAGATTGTCCCTCTCTGCAGTCTACCTGGGCACCTCCCTTCTGCTCTGGCTAAACAGTGTGACATCAGTAAAAGGGGCGGGAGGGGGACACTTTGTCATTGAATTACTCTTGAACTACAAGTCTGACAGAATTGAAAAAAACAACTTTCCAAAGTCCAAATACTATGATGATTAATTAGAGTTGCTTTTATTATGAAACATTACTATCCCTTTAAGAAGTCATTCATGATACAACAGAAAAAGATGCATTTAAAAAAAACACACAAAAAATGTATGATTACTACAACTTTACATTAAAGGGATAGTAATACTTCATTTTAACTTTATTTTATTTTGTAGGCATTAAAAAAACATGAAGAATGATATAAGTCTTATCTCTCAAACCTTTATGGTTTAAGAGATATTCACAAGCAAAGTATCCCCCCCCTGTTCAGCTAGATCAGAAGGGAGATGCCCAGGTAGACTGCAGAGAGGGACAATCTTCAATTAAGATAATGGAAAAAGCTGAAAAACTTGTCAAGGGGGGAAGGGCTTTCATTGTTTTCATACAAAGAAAATTGTCCCCTTCTGTTATCTGTCCTGTCATACAACCAGAGTCACATTTGAGAAGAGATGGCTTACACTAGGTAAAAGGGGCGGGGAGGGGAACTTTGCTTGTGAATATCTCATAAACCATAAAGGTTTGAGAGATAAGACTTATATCATTCTTCATTTTTTTTTAATGCCTACAAAATAAAATAAAGTTAAAACGAAGTATTACTATTAAAGATGAGCGAGCACCCCGATGCTCGGGTGCTCGGGTGCTCTGACCGAGCACCCCCTGATGCTCGAGTGCTCGGCCGAGCACCCGAGCCCCATTCAAATGAATGGGAGCACTCGAGCATTAAACCAGGCACCCCCTGCTCTGATGAGCGGAGGGTGCCTGGTCAATGTCCCCCTTCATCTCCGCTATGCCCCTCTTCCACAATGTCCCCCTTCATCTCCTATGCCATAGCGGAGATGAAGGGGGACATTGTGGAAGAGGGGCATAGCGGAGATGAAGGGGGACATTGTGGAAGAGGGGCATAGACTCTATGCCCCTCTTCCACAATGTCCCCCTTCATCTCCGCTATGCCCCTCTTCCACAATGTCCCCCTTCATCTCCTCTATGGCATAGGAGATGAAGGGGGACATTGTGGAAGAGGGGCATAGCGGAGATGAAGGGGCACATTGTGGAAGACGGGCATAGCGGAGATGAAGGGGGACATTGTGGAAGAGGGGCATAGAGTCTATGCCCCTCTTCCATAATGTCCCCCTTCATCTCCGCAATGCCCCCTTCATCTCCGCAATGCCCCCGTACCTCCATTCCCTGGTGGTCCAGCGGAGCGTCTTCGGATCTGTGCCTCTTCCGGCACAGATCCTCTTCACCCGAGCATGTCGGGCGAGCACATGGCGGTACTCGTACGAGTACCGCCATGTGCAGAGCAGAGCGATGCTCGAGCCGATCCGAGCATCGGCCGAGCACGCTCGCTCAACACTAATTACTATCCCTTTAACTACAATCAACCATGTGAAATTAACATTTCTGCTTTCCATGGAGAATTTCCTTCCCAAGTCTCTATTTTGTGTTAGCGGAGATGGTAAATATTTATTAGCTGAAAGTAACCTTCGTAACAAGAGTTGCAGATCTTTTTTTCACACATTCCCCAGTGTTCATAGTTGTACTGTAAACATACAGGAAGCAATGTGCAAGCTAATTTCTGCAATACATTTACAATTAGGATTAACCCTTTGAGTGCCAGAGAGGTACACAACGCATTGCAAAGCAATGCGGTGCGTACCCCTCTGACACTCAAAGGGTTAAACAACTTGAATGCTACCAAGATCTTCCGTGCATTGCTTTGCAATTCATTGGAGAGCTCTGTAGCATCAGAGGAGTTTAAAGCGGAACTACCACCCAATATGAAGTCACCTCCAATTAATTAGGCATATATGGCGCGATGCAAGAAATGTGCGCATCTGCTAAAGGCATTTTTGTGCGCAGATAGATTTTGCGCATGTTCTAATCCAGGAAACTGAATACCAAACGCTTCTTGAATTGTGCATAAAAAATTATTTTTTACGACAACACTACACAGATGTATAAATTCGTTCATAATATCACTTCCTGAATTAGGCTCATTCACTATTCCACTCACACAGATTCATTAATCCTGGCCACTCCCACAAAAAAATATGCGCAGCTGTTCACTAGTCTTGATTTTTCATGCGCAGTTCAACAAAATCATGCGCAAACCTATTCCCTAGTGGTTTTCGCACAGGAAGAAGCCATTGCGCATGTTTCCTGCATTCCGCCAACAGTGATTAGCTTCTTAATAGTGTTAGTATCTGCCACAAGTACCACAGTGTGAATCCTGTTTCTCCAGACACTGACGGCCAGGCTTCTTGGTGTAAAGCCATCTGCCTGCCTGCACCGTCAGTCCCTTCCGGTGCCTTTCAGCTCCATGCAATGCCACCCAGCGGCTACCAGGATAGACAGTGCAGGCGTGCAGATGTCTCTAAGACGAAGTAATCCTGTTTTTTCAGAGACCGGTGGCCAGGCTTGCACGCAGACATCTCGTCTGCGTGCAAGCCTGGCCACCGGTCTCTGAAAAAACAGGATTACTTCAGATTGTGGCACTTGTAGCAGATAATAACACTATTAAGAAACATGTCGCCATATACCTAATTATTAGGGGGCGACTTTATATTGGATTGTAGTTCTGCTTTAAATTTCAAATTCCAAATAATGAAATGGGCATTTAACCCATATGGACTGGGGCTATATTATATCTTAAAGGGTAACTATCATCCAATACTTTTTCTCATCATCAGCTCTTCTTCACTGATAGCAAACCAGCTGATGATGTTGCGGGCTGCATTGTGAGCCTCAATGGGCAATGAGAGGCAGAATGGGGTCTAGAAAATGGCTCTTGATGCTTCCCTGTCTGCTCCAGCAGAGCATAGGAATACCTGGGAATTTTGTTTTCTTGAGGCCCCCAGAGGGGACTTCTGTGGTGCCGATAGGGGATATAAATGACACAATTCACTATAAAAGGGGAGGGGCTTACTAGTGAGTTGGGGCAGGACTTAATGAGTGGGGAAGGAGGAGGGCAGGAAATGGGAGGAACACGGTGGGAAGGAGCAGAAGTGGGGCAAGTGTCTTATGAAATTCCCCACCGTCAGAGAATCCATATCTGTCCCTGGAGACCTGGTAATCAGCTGAAAAAAAAGAGTCTCTGAGCAGATCCGGAGAGTTCCAGGTTAGAGCATAGGTAATATTAAATTTTAGGACTCAAAAAACAAAGAGATAATTTTTAGAGGTGGTAGCATGAAGTACATGTTATTTAAGTATATACATATACAATGTACTAACATGGCATACACAATTTTTGCAACATCACCTGTCAGTTTCCATGAACATACAATGGGGCAGGTGTATGGAGCTTTGTGAAGTTAATTGCTAAGGCTGAAGGAGTGTGTCCGCAGTAGGGTTGCCACCCAGCCGGTATTTTACCGGCAGGCCGGTAAAAAATTGGCTTCTGTCCAATGTTAAGTCTATGGAGAGAATGCCATGGCCAGTATTTTTTTTACAAAAAGGTGGCAACCCTAGTCCGCAGGTGTGCACTACATTAGTTGTATACTGCAGAGCATACCCTTGGGTGCAGCCACTGTCATTAGTGACTAATATACAACTGCACTGGCACATCCATACATACACCCTGGTGTTCCATTAACTCTTTGAATGCACTCAGATTCACAAGTTTATTGTTTAGTGTATCCATGTCCACCAAATATTGTTTGTTTCTTGATAGAATAGGCTTTGTTTGGTACCATCCTATATAATAATTCGCTAAAAGTGTGTAACGATGCAGTCATGTGCAGTAGAGACTGCCTGTGACGTGGTTTGGAGCGTCCAGCCCTGTATCAGCAGTGACACGGGCACTCTCCACTGTGCATGACTGCCCTATGACCGGCTGGCAGTGGCACTGTGCCCCGTGTAACGGGCTCTTCAACTAGTATGTAAATATTTCACATACATAAAATGGATGACCAGACAATCCTTTAAATGAAAATGCAAAACACACACAAATAATCTGAAGCACCACACATTAATCAAATAAATTCACATTGGAAATATTAGTACATATATGTATAAAATCTCATTTAATTAAAAACCTTCTCTTCAATCTTGATAGATAACTTCACATGTGGTATAACATATCAATCTATTTCGCAATTTATGATGTTCCACAGTGCCCCAATTTTTAAGGTGCCAAATGTTGGGACCTTACTGAACACCACACCCGGGCCAAGAAGGACACAAATATATCCAAGAACAGAAAAAAACAATTAATATGTTTGTGTCCTTCTTGGCCCGGGTGTGGTGTTCAGTGTGTGTTTTGCATTTACTAGATATATTGTATAGTGAGGATATTTTCTGATAGAAGCCTACTTTAATAGTGGAGGGCGCAGATGTAGAAATAGATATTGTTTACATTTGTTTTTACTTTAAATGAAAATGTAATTCAGCAGGACTGCAAGAATCAGCTTAGCCCTGTACTGTGTGCTTTTCATGAGCATCTTGCATTTAAAGAGAGATCTGCTCAACTTTTGTGTGCTCTATTTTAATAGATAATGTGTATATTTGTGCTAAACACTGAAATAAAAAACATTATGTATGTATGTATGTATATGTATTTATATAACACCATACATGTACACGGCGCTTTACAGAAATAGAAATAGAACAATACAGGACAGGTATATGAGAATCAGGCTAAAGTGTGATAATGGCAGGGGAGGGCTGGCCTGGGGGGCAAGGGGGCAATTGCCACACAGGCTGGTCATGAATATGGGCTAGTGGGCTACTGCCTCACTCAATTTCCCATTTGCTTCTGTAAATAGAGTAAACAGAATTTAAGGCACTATACGAGTATTGTAGCTCCATTTCAATTGTAAGCTCTGCGGTATCACTAGTGTTGCTCCATTTTAATTGTAAGCTCTGTGGTATCACTAGTGTTGCTCCATTTTAATTGTAAGCTCTGTGGTATCACTAGTGTTGCTCCATTTCAATTGTAAGCTCTGCGGTATCACTAGTGTTGCTCCATTTTAATTGTAAGCTCTGTGGTATCACTAGTGTTGCTCTATTTCAATTGCAAGTTCTGTGGTATCACTAGTGTTGCTCTATTTCAATTGCAAGTGCTGTGGTATCACTAGTGTAGATCCATTTCAATTGTCATCTCTGTAATATCAATAGTGCACTACCATTTCAGTTCTAAACTCTGAGGTATTACTTGACTTAATCCATAACATTAATGCCAGCTATAACATTAACAAAAGGGGGTGGGCTGGTACATTGGGCTGGAGCGGTAATAGAAATAGGCCACTTAATTGTACTTGCCCCCCAGGCCAAAAGTTGCCAGCCCTCCCCTGGATAATGGCATTATTAGATGGGGTTAAGAACTAAAGTGCACCATACATTAGGAAGAGGACTCCCAATTAGTTATGATCTAATTGATTCTTGCTCCTTATTGTTTGCATGCAAAAAGTGTGTTTGTCATATAATACCCCTAAATAAATTCCATTAGTTCTCCTGTTGAGATAAATGTCGTATATGTGCAGGATTTTACTGTAGTTTGGAAATTGTGGTGTTAAAAGCACAAGATGGACATTATATTTTAAAAATCTACAATAATGTATCATTTTAATATTTACATATTTATTTATTTTCCTGTTTTTAAAAATTTGTTTTATGAGGGTTATAGACTGCCAGCAACAGTCTGTTACCACAATCTGGAATAAGAACAGGAGCGTGGCCCTATAGATTTAACCCTTTGAGTGCGAGAGGGGTATCCAACTCATTGCTTTGCAATGTGTTGGATACTGCTATGGAACTCAAATGGTTAAATGTTAACCCTTTGCCTGTAAGTCACAGACTTAATAGAAGGTCACTTACCTCTGGCACAAAGGTGCTGCATATTCGCATAAACAAGTGCTTCCACAGGAGAGCATGGTTTGTTCTGACGGCACACTCTGTGGCGTTCCCATTGCCATCTGATGGATCACAACAGGTTAACTGCTAATCTGCAGTAATCATACTGGCTACTTCCACTGAGGCTGATGGACTAAATAAAAGTAGAGCAAATCTGGGTAAAACCATCTGCCTCACAGGGAATACCTAAACAGTCCTCAAATTCCTATCAATTTAAATGGGGTTTTTAACCCAGTGAATGCTAAAGTGGTCCCCAACACAAGCAACGAGTTGGAGGCCTCTCAAGCCTTCAAGGGTTTAAAGACCAGATTTCAATCAATGGAAAATTGTATACTTACCTACAGTAATGTTGATTTGCATTGGAACTGCTCCTGTTTTTTTCTTAGTACATCAGCCCCTCTGTCAGGGGCCTCAGGGTTGCCATAAATCTGAGATGCATACCTGTCTGGCACTCAGAGGGTTAACAACAGCCCCCTCAATTTCAGGAAGTGTTGTCATGGCAGTGACATATACATATAAGTATTTGTGTAAAGGCTCATTTTAATGTTTTTTAATTTATAAGCCCATGAGGCCAAAAACAGTTAAAAAGTAATAAACGTTAACCCTCTGAGTGCAAATCAACTGGCACTCAAAAGGTTAATTATGGAAGAACTTGTGTATTTTGAGGCTTTTCGTACTGTGTACAACAAGGGTACTACCACTGCTGATAATTGTATCTTTCAATGATTGTTATAGTTCAAACATTGCAGCATAATGCCCATAATGTCCAGTCAGATCACCCGGTGTCCACACACTTATGATGAGAATCACTGGTACAGTTCTCCATAGAACAGTGCTGGACAATGTGAGACCCTCTGCCAGACCCCCATCGTTCCCCTCCAGAGTCCAGCCAACAGCTCCATGGGGAATTATGTCAGTGTAGTCTAGCAAAAACTGTAGTATCTCACATTGCCCATTCCTGCCAAAATTGTACTGTAAGAATCCCACCACTTCATGGCATATGACTTTTCAATAAAGCATCTCCTAGCAGAGAGTATGCCCTTGTTTTACTCAGCAGGAAAAGCCTTAAATTTTTTTAACAATAAAACTTTACTGATACTTTAAAGGGACACTATAACGTAAAAATGAATCTGGTAATTTTGAAAGAGCTTTCAAAATCACCTAAATGTTGTTGTTACGGCAGTTCCTTACCTTGCGGCCAGCAGCTGGGAGCCGGTCACATCCATGCCTACTCGCGGCTCGTGCCGAGTCTCATTATGTGGATCACTTCCGCATTACTTGCTCGTCATGTGGGCGTGCACCATAGGAGATCCCGGGTAACACTTGTACCACTTTTTTAGCCCCGGGGTTTGTTGTGTGCTCCTTCTATCAGATGGACCAATGGGTTCATTAGCTGCCTGTACACCGGGCTCATTCGCCCTTACGTTGGTGTCCAGTGCAGTAGCTCTTGATGCCTTGCTGATCTTGTGCTGACCCTTGCCTGGCTGACTCTCTGCTCCATGTATGACCCTTGCCTTGCTGACTCTCTGCTCCTTGTATGATCCTTGCCTGGGTGACTCTCTGCTCCATGTATGACCCTTGCCTGGCTGACTAGCCTCTCCGTGTTTGACCCCTGGCGTAGTCTGAATATCCATTCTGGTGCTGACCTGTGGCTCTGGCTGACAAACTGCTCCATGTATGACCCTCGGCTCAGTCTGACTATCCATTCTGGTGCAGACCTGTGGCTCTGGCTGACTAACTGCTCCGTGTTTGACCCCTGGCGTAGTCTGACTATCCATTCTGGTGCTGACCTGTGGCTCTGGCTGACTAACTACTCCGTGTTTAACCCCTGGTGTAGTCTGACTATCCATTCTGGTGCTGACCTGTGGCTCTGGCTGACTAACTACTCCGTGTATGAACCTTGGCTAAGTCTGACTATCCATTCTGGTGCTGACCTGTGGCTCTGGCTGACTAACTACTCCGTGTATGACCCTTGGCTAAGTCTGACTATCCATTCTGGTGCAGACCTGTGGCTCTGGCTGACTACCTGCTCCGTGCTTGACTCCTTGGCGCAGTCTGACTGTCCATTCTGGTGCTAACCTGTGGCTCTAGCTGACTAACTACTCCCGTTGCCTCTGGGTATTGCCGTTACCTGTCTCTGTCCTAGTCCTGCTGGATCATATCCCCGGTTCTTCGCTATGTCTAGTGAGCCCCCTTGAGCAGTCTCCTATTTCTGGTAGGAACCTCTTGCTCTAGATTCGGGGTTATTCTTATCCTAGGTTTTGGTCCGCTTACTTCTGTTTACCTGTGCTTATTTAATAAAGGTGGAGTTCATTACATGTACCTGTCTCTTGCATTTTCATTGAGTACCAAGACAGTTGTATTAATCATATTCATTGCTGGGAATTCTCTGGATTTGCCCCGGAGACTCTGGTTTTGTCTTCTAATTTCCGGGTCTCCGGGGCAGAGGCTGATTCTCTGGGTAGTCCTCATTGCAAAGATCCCAGGTATGGTCATATTTTCTTTAGAAAACTAGATTTTGAGTTATTTAGATTTATAGATAATGCTAATTAAGGCACACCATGTAGATACTTCCTGTCTAAGCCCCACATTACCTCCCCCATTCACTGACACTCAACATTTCTGCTTTAGCCCTACATTATCTCCCCCTCTCAGTGTCACTGCTTAGCAATGCATTGCCCATCTCCTTTATCATTGAAATAGTTATGTGTTAGTGAGTAGAAAGGAATAATGTAGGGCTAAGACAGGAAGTGCCTGCATGGCATGTCTTCATTAGCATAATATATATACCTAAACAATTAAAAAACTACTTTCTGTATTAAAAATGAATCCTGCAGGATTGCTGTGAGCACTAGTGGGGTCTGAAACTGACTACTCCAAGACAGGAGCGGTCTCTCTCAGAACCCTGTTCGGCACGTCATCAGTCACGTGTGCCAGAGCGCCGACTTAGATCAAAATGGTCCTTAAGGGAAGGTCACTTCCCTGGACTGCTTGTCATTAAGGATTTAAGGTTTGCAGGTACATGTAGGAGTGTTAGGGACAAGCTACACAAAGCAGTAGGCACTTCTCCTTTAAATTAGATTAATAAATACTGGCCAGATTCCAAACTGGGAAATGCCCATTAAATCAGGTTAATAAAAACTGGTGTTGAGAGTTCAATGATCTCTTTATTTCTGTAGTTCCTTGTGCTTAATTTCACGCTTTTGCATTCAGTGACTGATGGTCTATGCTGTGTGAATTATTAATCTCTGCTTGCATATAGGTCACGCATAATATATATCAACGTGATTGTTTGGTAGATCTACATATGAAAACTTCCTTTGTCTAGCTGTTGCTTTCAAACAAGTGTTAAAGGAGAAGTGACACCTCCTAAAAATAATTTATCTTATTATCTTGCCTTACTATGGCTAGAACATCCTAATGGCCCCTATGAATTTTCCCTTGTGTCTTTGTTAAGGTGGTATCATCATCAGTCAGTCCTGTCCCTGGAGGCGGCCATATTGATTGCTGCTAGGACCACATAACCTCGAACTCTGCTCACATGCACATTTTTAAGGTGGACCTTTCTCCCTAAGACAAGCATAGCTAATATTAACCCTTTGAGTGCCCAATGTTACCACATGCTGTGCTATGAATGAATGTAGGCAGAGCCCACACACTGGGGGGATTTCTAATAAGACAGCGAGTGGTAAGTTTCACCTGGAACTGAGCTAATTAGCATAATGTACATGGAATTATCATAAAATGCCACCCTGTGCCTCCGTAATATAAATATACATATTATTTTCTCAAAAACTGTTTATTCTAACGAAAAATAGCTAGTAGAACACATAGACAGAAAATAAACTTCTCTTAGGGTGAATGCACAAAGCATTGCTTCAGCCTCTGGTCCTTAAAGGCATAGTAATACTTAAGTATTATTAATCCCTATATTAAAATCCTATTGCCCCCAGTGTCATCTCTCAAACCTTTATGGTTTGAGAGGCGATTGCTCCAAAAGTTGCCCTCTCCCTCCCCCTTCCCCATAGTCAGCGTTCTAGCTGACTGCAGGGAAGCAAGTTGTACGACTTTCAGGCGGCTCTCCAGCACAGCCACGATCTCGTTAATAAAAAAGAAGACTTTCACTGAAATGGTCTTCTACGTGTGCTTGGTTTGCAATCATCAGTGCTGCAGAGCCGCCGGATGATCTATGAGGATTTCCCTGCAGTCAGCTACAACGCTGACTTCGGGGAAGGGGGAGGGAGAGGGCAACTTTAGGAGCGATCATCTCTCAAACCATAAAAGTTTGAGAGATGAAACTGGGGGCAATACATTTATTTTTAATAGGACTTTACTATAGGGATTAGTAATACTTAAGTATTACTATCCCTTTAAGTGGTTATGTAGGAACTACACTCTTCCAGCTTCAGTTTGAAAAACTGCCAGCAACTGTCATGTCTGCCCCGATGGTCAGGACATCCAGGGTTGATTGAAGATGTTTTTTGTTGAACAGTGGTGAAAAGGAAAAAAATCATAAGGGTCATTAGGATTTTATTGCCATAGTAAGGTAGGGTTATTATGAGGAGGTGTTGATTCTTCTTGAATGTAGTCATATAGATGATATTGTTCTGTTGACAACATACACAGAAGAATTGATGGGGCTTAGCCTCTGCAAATGACCCCATCACAGCGGTGCCAGTCATCCTATATTCAAATATTATTAGCAGTATCCTCTCCAAATCAGTGGTAGATATCATAAAAAAGTTACAGTTCTCTGCATACTACTAGAAAAATCTTACAGGGATAGTAATACTTAAAATGTAAAAACAATATGTTGTACGGTTTATCCCTCTGAGTAAAACAAAGGTACTCCCACTGCTGACAAGGTGTTTTATTCAAAAGTTATTACAACTCAAACTTTAATGTTTTAAGCGCAGTATCACAGTGGCCTGCAGTTGTACTGTCCATAGGATGGTGTAGCAACAGCACCACTGTAACATTTCAGGACACACTGATAACTGCAACTAAAAAAATAATGTTTGAGATGTAATAACTTTTGAATAGAATACCTTTCAGTAGTAGGGCTACCCTTGTTTTACTCAGGGGGATAAACACTACAGTATGTATTTTTTTACATGTTAAGTATTACTATCCCTTTAAAAATTATCTATTACCATTTAATGGACCCCTAAAGTTATATGGACATGGCGTTTTGCATCTAATGCACAAACAGCAGTTCAGACTCTTCGCCAGATATGTAAGTCACACCACTTACATGACACCAACTGGTCAAGTTTTAAGGATATCTTTAAAACGGAACTATCACCTAAAACCAAAGTTTTACCATGCGTTTTAATGTTTAACCCGACAATAGTGCTGTGTGTGTGTGTGTGTTCTACAAGTCGTCTGGTAGTGGAGATATTTGCTCTGCAAAATCGGGCACTTCCGCGTTCTACGGTACCCTGTACTGTCTCAGGACTTCCCAGCTGCCCCAGGGAGTGCGTTCATGCTGCCCTTCGAAGCTGGATTTCTGTGATGTAGAGTTACAGCAAACTTCATTTACAATGCTACTGAGGTTGCAACCTCCACTCACCAACCTCAGTAGCATTGTAAACGGAGTTTGCTGTAACGCTACATCACAGAAATCCTGCTTCGAAGGGGAGCATGAACGCGCTTCCTAGGGCAGCTGGGAAGTCCTGAGACGTCATGGAGTCCCACAGAAACCAGGATAGCTGATACATGGGGTGACCCCCAAAGGCATTTACAGCATTCTTGTAGCTGTCGGCTTTACAGCCGTCGGCAGCAACAAGAATGAATGAATGAATGAAAGCGCTGTGATCCCATCATTTAATGAGTCAACCAGGTCAAACCGGGTGACTGATTAAGTGATCAGAGCACAGGGCTTCTTCAGGAATGGAATGGAATTGTAAGTAAGATCTAATTCATTTCTACTTACCTAGCTCATTTGTCCCATTGAGATTACTACTTTTGTTCCACTTTATCACCTTAATGCATTTCCCTCAGGAACTCAAGCTTCTGCTACACTGAAGGTTTCCAAAGATGAATAGAGTGAGAAGAATTTGGAAATATGGAGTCCTGCAGAAACAATAATTTCTGCCTCCACGGACATGATTCCCAGGACTAATTGAATACTCATTTTGGAAACACAGTCCATTCAGATTTGATTCTCATTGCCCAGGCTGAATTTTGGCTTGGATTAATGTACATGGGGGTGATTATCTGGAGGTGGGAGTGTTGCTTTAAAGAACATCGTGAGAATACAGACGGAACTTTGAAAAATTTGATGTTGAACACTGCACTACCTGGACACTCATTATTACACAGGATTTAGAAAAAAAACATTTTTCTTGACTTTATAATTTCTATCACTTACTCCATCCAAAAAAATGAATATATTACAATTACTGATCACTAGCTGGATAAACCAAGACCTGTAGGAGAACATCCCCAAGGGCCTCTAAGACTTTTGATTTTAGATAAGATTTCCTGCTTAAGCACTGATTGATTATTCAGCATGGCTCAGTGGATTGATTGCCTCTACAGAATAGAGGATAATAACATTAAGGTATAAATGCATGCAGCTTTAATTAAATCAGTATATAGTAGCATTCACTGATGTGTAGATTGATTGACCTGGGTGCTGGTTCATGAAAGAAATGGAGCATCATTCACAGGAACATTTAACCCTTTGAACAGCAGAAGGCACTCAACGGGTTAAAGAAAATAGGAAAGCACTATTGTGTTTAAAAGAAGCACTTTCCAAGGTCAGAGACCTTCACACAGCAGTCAGGTATTTATATATATTTATATAGGTTTTGCATAGGATCTGCATTTGCCTTTATTAGCTGTGTATTATTTTATGTCTATAGTTAGAATTCACCTCCACACAATAGACAATAGAATTTGTCAGTCTGAAAGAGATTAAAGGAGCAGTAAATGAAAAAAAACCCAAAACATATATATATATATATATATATATATATATATATATATATATATATACATGTGCATAACCGCACATGCGCAGTAGAGACTGCTGGAACGATTCAGTCATGCGCAGTAGAGACTGGCCGAACGCGCTGGTCCGGAACGGGGAGTTCTGGACTGCTAACTGCCTGTCTCTACTACTGGGCAGCAGCCCGGGCCACTGGGTGCACTTTAGCCAGTGTATACGGGCTTTCACACTAGTATATATATATATATATATATATATATATATATATATATATATACATGCACTACAGTTCAAACGTTTGGGGTCACTTAGAAGTTTTCTTGTTTCTGTCATGGGAGCAGCTTGACCGTATGGTACGTAAGAAGTGCCCATCAAGCCAATCCAAATTGTGGGAGGTGCTTCAGGAAGCATGTGGTGAACTCTCTTCTCATTACCTCCACAAACTGACAACTAGAATGCCAAAGGTCTGCAAGGCTGTAATTGCTGCAAATGGATTATTTGACGAAAGCAAAAGTTTGAAGAACAAATTATTATTTATATTAAAAATCATTATTTCTAACCATGTCAACATCTTGACTGTATTTCCTATTCATTTTGCAAATGGTCAAAAGAACATGGTGGATGTTTCAGTCATAAGACCTTCATCAAATCATAATTACAAGGTTGACCATGTTCTTTTGACCATTTAAACAAATAAATTTACTTTCAAAAAGACCCACTGGTGCTGCCCCCTTCTTCTTTCACATTCCATTTATATATGGTATTGTGCCCCTGGGCAAGAACTTCTTAAGATATATTTATATATATCTATATCTATCTATCTATCTATCTATCTATCTATCTATCTATATTGTAGGACTTTTCCCTGCTGAGTAAAACAAAGGTACTCTCATTGCTGGGAGATGCAGCTTTCAAGCGTTATTTCATTTTAACCCTTTGATTGCCAGAGGGGTACGCAACGCATTGCTTTGCAATGCGTTGCGTACCCCTCTGGCACTCAAAGGGTTAAACTTTCAGGCTGTTTTTTTTCCATTTACATCGCCTTCTAGTGGCCACATTTCATTTAGTTATTCTATTGCATTCTGTGGGAAAATGAGTCATGTATAAACAGTTCTCCATAGAATGTGTCACTCCTGACTGTTTGAACTTTCAGGAAGTAATGATGCTTTTACTCACTTCTTCACAATTTGAGCAGTTACAATGTTTGAATGAAACAACTCTCAGTAGAAGTAGCACCATTCTTTCAACCAGTAGGAAAAGCCCTTTCATATTTGCTTTTCCATACAGCTCCTCTAGAGCTATCCACAGTGCATATTTTCAGGATAGCTCTGCTGGAGTGCACATAAGTAGACCACAAATCCCTTTAAATCAGGAACACTTATGACATCTTTATTCTGCAGCATCACACAGGAATCAATGCCACCCTGCACTGTGTGTTTTTTATAAATATCCCTGATTTCAAGGGATATGTGGTCACCTTAAAATGATAGTAATGTTTCACAAAAAAAGCTGGTCCAATTAATCTTCATAGTATTTGGGCAATGGAGAGTGTTATTTCAATACTGTCAGAGTTGTAGTTCAAGAGTAATGGAATGATAAAGTATCCCACTCCCGCTCCTTTTACCTAGTGTAAGCCGCCTCCCCTCAGATGTGGAATCTGGTCTCTTGACCAGACAGGTCGAAGCAAGGGACATTCTTCTTACTGTGAGCATAAGGAAAAGCCTGCCCCCCTTGACAGGTTTTTCCTTATGCTCACTGAAGACTGTCCCTTGCTGAAATCCATCTGGAGAGTCTTGCTGCTCTGAGGTGAGCAGTGTTACATCAGGGCAAGAGGGGAATACTTTATCATTCAATTACTCTTGAACTACAACTCTGACAGTATTGAAATAACACTCTACATGCCCAAATACTATGAAGATTAATTAGAGCTGCTTTTTTTTTGCTAAACATTACTATCCCTTTAAGGTGGACTAATTACTGGCTCAGTCACTTTAATTGGCCTTTCTGTGCTCATTCAATAATAGCCTAAAAACCTTGCTGTTGTTAGCTTTTGAAGACCAGAGTTGGCTACCGCTGCCAGGTAGAGAGTTCTGCTCATGATTCTCAAAAACCATGAATATCTTCTCAAGGTAGAAATATGCCCCTGTTCAATTATAGACTACAGAAGAGTTCAAACACAAATGAATAGTAGATAGAAATAACCGACTGTTGTACGAAGGACACATTGCTAAACAAGTCCTTCTCTCAAACACAATAAGACAATGTTTTCAATTGTACACTTCCCCTATTAACATATCACAGTGCTCATTTTAGAAGCCAAGGTTAAATTGTAGTTTGCATGAAGTATAAACAACGTCCAACCCTGGAGTATTAACAGAGTAAAATATACACTGAAGCATCTGTGGCGAAGAAAAAAAAAATAGTGTGAAAGGCAGGCAGTGGGAGGTGTGAGGATGCTTTTACAAACCAGTACTGAACAGAAGTCATAGATTTGAGTTGCAAAATTAACAAGTTGTATTCCAAAGAAGAACACAGAAAAGATAACCAGGGGTCTCGTCAAGAAGAGCTGTACACACTAGAGCAGCGGTAGTCAATTGTTCGACTTCCAGCACAACTCCCACCATCTCCAACCAGCAGGGCCAGATTTCCCAGTAGGCAGACTAGACACCTTCCTAGAGCTCCAAATTCTGTGCTGGTCACACCCATATTCTAAATTGTGGGTGGGGCCAGAGAAATCTCTGTATTCATGCAGTAGCTTATAACCCCTTTACAGGCTATTATTTAACCCCTTGGATGCTAGTGAGATCAGGGGAGGGCTGGTAGCATGTGGCCTGGGGGGCACATACAATCAAGTGGCCCATTTCTACTATTTTTCAAGCCCACTGTCTCAGCCCACCTCTTTTGTTAATTTTAAAATTGGCATTAATATTGTGAAGTAAGGCAAATGATACCACAGAGCTTACAGTTGAAATGGAGCTACAGAGATTACACTTGAAGTAAAAGCTACACTAGTAATACCATAGAGCTCACAAGGGAAATAGGTTATGATTCTAGTGTATATCCACTTGGATTGTAGCTCTATGGTATCATTGGAGTAGCTCCATTTCAGTTGTAAGCTCTGTGGTATCACTACTGTAGCTCCATTTACAGCAGCAGGGGAGAGGTTGAGTGAGGCGGTGGCCCACCAACCTGGATATATGACTGGCCCAGGAGGCAATTACCCCCCTGAACCCCAGGCCAGCCCTCCCCTGAGTGAGATCTGCGTTGGTGATCTCTTTTATCTTTTATGTCCTTGCTTGTTGTAGGCCAAAGGTATATTCTGTGTCAGGAAACAGCGGATGAGACTGGTGGCGTGGTTATGTGAGGAGTGGGGTGTGGCCATGGGTGGAGCTAAGGGTGTCCAGAGTGCCTTGCCTAGGGGAGCCTGGAATGTAAATCCGGGCCTGCCAACCAGCTAACTAACCAACATTGATCTACTAATATGATTCTCCTCTAAACTACATGCTAGAAAGGAGCAATGTCCTGGTGATGTCTATAGCATTCAATGACTAAAATACTCCACTTAAAGGAGAAGTAACACCACTCAATAGTCACCACTGAAGACAAGAAGCAAGGGCAAGAGTTGATGAAAAGAAGAGGATAGGGTGGTATCTGACTTCAGTAACCTTTCACAGGGTGCTTACAGGGATAGTAATAGGTAAAAAATATATATATGTTGTATGGTGTATACCCCTGAGTAAAACAAGGGTGCTCCCACTAGTGAAAGATGTTTTATGCAGTGTTATTATTACGTGTAATATTACAGTGGCCCGGAATGTTACAGTGGTGCTGTTGCTACACCAGACGAGGTACAGTGCTAGTCAGTTGACCATAATTCTCCATAGGGTGGTGTAGCAACAGCACCACTGTACAATTTCTGGCTGCTGAGATACTGCACTGAAAACATTTCAAGTTTGAACTGTAATAACTTTTTAATAAAACACCTTTCACCAGTGGGCGTACCCTTGTTTTACTCAGGAGGATAACCCTACAACATATATCTTTTTTACATTTTAAGTATCACTTTAATCATGCTGAAGGGAAGCCAGGCACTTTCATTTTGCAGACAGGTCCTTCCTATGGCAAGTAACCCCTGTCTATGTTACAAGTAACCCTGCGGATACCGATACCACATGTGTAGAAACTAGGATCTATAGGAATTCTCCATAAAGTCTCATGAAAGAGCACCACCTAATGGTTACTTGTATAGATTTTCTTTTATTAAAAAGAAGGAAGATGAAAACAATCAAGTTTGAGCTGTTATAACTTTTGAACAAATTATCTCCCAGTAGAGGGAATACCCTTGTTTTAGGCAACAGGAAAAGTGCTACAATATATTCTTTTTCATAATAAAATATAACTATATCTTTAAATATGAGACCCGGAACTTGACTCCATCCAGTAGTTCTATAAAAAGAGCACACACAAACATCTACACAATATGATAAAAATAGCCACGTAGCTGCTTCTGTATTGTTGTAATTCCATGTGTAGGCTTTGTAATAAGCTAAAGTATTTCTACCACTAGCAATTAATTCAATCTCCAGCCTGCACCTGGGTGTCAGATTGTGTATCTATTAATTAAGAGGTTTCTGTTCTTATTGTTTTATAGAGATAGCATATGTAAATGCTATTTAATATTACACTGATATCCAGGCCAACCGTGGCTTATAATTACAGCACATCTAACGTTGCCCAGGAACATCAAAACATTCACATTGCACCAAGAACATTCTAGAAGCACCAAGGATGATGTACTTAGAAGAACAGGGGTATGCAGAACTAAGGATTGATAAGGGCCTTGTGTGGTTATATACATAGCTGGGAACTCTCCTGGTTTGCCCCAGAGAGTCTGGTTTTGCCTCAGCGTTACCGGGTCTCTGAGGTAGGGTCTGACTCTCCGGATGTGGGGAATTTCTTATGAAACTCTGCCCATTTGTGCTCCTTTTCTTGTCTGTTCCACCCACTCCCCGCCCATTTCTCCTCCTTCCCCAGCTTATTTGCCTATATTTTTACAAGTCTTTAAGCCCCGCCCACTTTTGAAGCAAATTGTTTAATTTATTTCCCCTCCAGGGAGGCCAGAGGAAAGAGCATCCAGGTATGGTTATATATAGGCATAAATCTGTATCCCATATATAAAATGATTTCTTTATATTTGCAATATGATGAGTGTCTTTTTTGATTATGTGGTCATTGCTATACACATAGTCTTTCCTCATCCCCTATGGAGATAACACAGAGTTTAGATTAAAATGATTAATAGACCTTCATTAACCACAGTGCATTGGAGATCTCTCCAATATTCAAGGGTTTTAAATCCCCATTTAAATCAATGGGAATTTTTAATTTTCCCATAATGGAAATTGTTTCCCCCGAACTCCTCCACTTTCTTTTGAACATACAGCCCTAAAAGGGAAAAGTTTCACATTAAACTGCTACACAGAATTATGAAGTACACTGCTGTAGAGTAGTTTTACATTAGCCGGGTTAGTAACCTGATTGTAGACATATACAGACTCAATTAAAACATGGAAGCTAGATTTACACCAACATCATATGTAGTGACCAAGGTATCTGGCCCTCTCACTGAATACCAAGGGCTGGATTAAAATGCAGTGCTAATTTTATCTCTACTTTTATCTCCAGGTATCTCCATAGACTTCAATAGGACATTTTTTTTATAAAACGGGAGGTAACATTTATCTCCTTCATGTGAATCCAGCCCCTAATGCTTAAAGGAATAGTAATGTCTGCAATAAAGGAGATCGCCGAGTCTTCTCTATTGTAAATCTAACACATTGCGCTATGTTTAAGAACTTATTTTGATGTAGTTCAAAGGATATTAAATGTAGAAAGATCCCCCTACCTCCCCTTCTGGCCGCCTCCCACTGAATCTTCAATCCGGTCATGGGACCGGACGGATGCAGCAAGCGACAAACTTAAGTCAGTAAGTATTAGGAAAACCCTGCCCCATTGACGAAGGCTGGCAGGATTTTCCTTTGCTTACTGAAGTTTGTCCCTCGTCGCTCTCCATCCAGACCTGCATGAGGTGATCAGTGACACTGCCAGAAGGGGAAGTAGGGGGATCTTTCTACATTTAATATCTTTTGAACTACGTCAAAGTAAGTTGTTAAACATAGTGGAATGTGTTAGATTTTCAATAGAGAAGACTTGGCAATCTGCTTTATTGCAGACATTACTTTAGCTTTAATGCATTGCCAAATTATGTTTTATTAGCCAAGGCAAAGTGGTCACGTAATACTGTAAAAAAAGAAAAATTTCAAACCTTAGTGCATCTTTATAGAAAGTTTTTCTATAGGCGATCCTACCACAGTCCACTTGCTTCAAATAGTCCCCCAAATAAATATGTATTATGTTTCAAAGAGTCAACTCTTATGATTGACCAAAAAAAACAAACAAACAAGGGGCGCCAATAGTGCTTAAATCCAACATATAATGGATAATATAAGCAAAAAAGAATCACACTCACATTTAGATATGGCTGTACAAACACATATGTATAACCACAGCAATCAAAGCAAGCAGGGGTATCTTACTGCCCTTGCTCCGTGTACACTCGATCTTAACACTTCAGGGATTCTCTTGTCCAACTCCAATGGTATCCACAATCGATATTTGCTTTAAAAAATGCAGCTGTTCCAGCAAATATATAACAAAATAACAATTTATTTGACAGCAACTTGTTACAAGTTTTAAAGGACCATATTAACCATATCCCGACAATGGATGTACATGTACGTCCCGCAGAATCTGTCACTTAGTGACAGAGGACGAACATGTACGTCCGGAAAGTCGTTGAAGGTTATGGGTTAAAAAAGTTCTGCGGGCGTTAAGTGCTGGCCGCGTCCACGTGTGGCTGGTCACTAAGGGGTTATGGGCCATCTATTAAATAAAACAACACACAAAAAAACGCTTTTTGCAGTAATAGAACACTGCTTCTTCAGTACTGAAAGGGTTAACCCATTGGACTCTAGAGGTTTCTAATGCATTGAGATATTTGGATATTTCTTGTGTGTTCCAAGCTCCTTAGTACCACTTTCTACTGATTATTTCCTAAACATATGCAAAGTCAATTGACAGATACAAGTCATTGATGACATATCAATTTAGCACAGTTTCAAGAAGAGAATTATATTTTTGACCTTCAGCATGACAGAGGTCAGGATTAGATCTATACAAATCCTTTCCAAAAGGATCTATTGGATTGGTTCCTCCATACATTTTCTTTGAAATGATGCAACAAATGTAAGCATAAACAGATTTTCAATAATGTGTCTCTAATTAGTTTGATCCTTTTAAATAGAGGTTGTAAACCTTGGTCCTTAAAGGGGGAACTATGCCCTAGGTATAAATGACACAATCAGTCTAACAGAAGGGCTAACTTAGGCATGTGTCCTTGTATCAGACATGTATACACACACATTTTCCATTTTTGTTACATTGTATCTGCAGTTGACTATAATTGCTTATCAACATCTTAGGCCTCATTTAAGTCACTACTCTTCCTAATAAACAAAAGGCTTTATCAGCATGAGTGAGAATAGCAGTTAGAGAGAATCCCCATCTATGGCCCATTATAACCATTTAAACATTCCCAAGATAGTAAGATGCCGGTTTCCAGGTACAAACTACAGAAGAATTTAAATGCACAAAAAATAAATAGATATACCTGCCAGACCTGCTACACCAAGAAAGTTATGGCTACGTATTGTCACATATTAGCGTTAGGCTATACGTTGCCCCATCTAAATCCACCAACTTCCCATTCTCACAGAGAAATAGCCTACAGACAAGAACAGAGGCGTAACTAGAAGCTAGAAGCCACTGGGCCCTGGCCCCCGACAACATTGCCCCCCATTGACCACCTCCACATTGCCCCCAATGGCCATCTCCATATTGTCCCTACTGGCCATCTCCATATTGCCTCCACTGGCCATCTCCACATTGGCCCCAATGTCCACCTCCACATTACCCCCAACTTCTACATCAACATTGCCCCCAATCATTTGTCCACCGCCACAATACCCATATTGCCCCCCAGTGTCCATCTCCTACTTCACTGGTGGTCCAGTACTGTGGCAGGAGAGGTCTGTGCCTCCTTCTGCACAGACCACTATTAGCAGCTGGAGTTCCCATGCAGTCCTCTCTCCAGTAATACAGTGTGCTGGGAGATTATGTTGTCTCCCAGCGCTCTGCATTACTAGAGTGCCAAAGACAGAGAGGGAGCTCAGCTGCTAATAGAGGTCTGTGCCAAAGAAGGCCCAGGCCTCAGCTTGTTCCAGGCACCTGGATGAAGGGTCAGGACAGGCCCGGTCGCAATTGCAACCCCTGTTGTTACACCACAGAACAAGAAGAGTTTGAAGAAATAAGGCAAAATGTACTTTCTGCTTGGGTGTAAGAAGGGTTAAAAAATATATATTTTAGTCATTTCTTCACTTCACTTCTTGTTTTATTCACTTCTTTCTTCCCTCCTGTGTGTGTTGGTTTGAGGGTTTGGCTGAAAAAGGGGATCCACCTGTGTGTAGCTCTGCTTTATAAGCAAGTATCAGGCTCATATGGATCCTGCTCTTTGGACCTACAGTGAAGTGACTAACAGACAAGTT
The DNA here is from genome assembly GCA_037306005.1 of Rhinophrynus dorsalis. Classification (NCBI taxonomy): domain Eukaryota; kingdom Metazoa; phylum Chordata; class Amphibia; order Anura; family Rhinophrynidae; genus Rhinophrynus; species Rhinophrynus dorsalis. The sequence goes on from CM074725.1 coordinate 51,663,408, forward strand.
CCATCAGTCGCCTTTTATAGGACTTTTCCACCCACCACTTCAAGCTATCTGAGGCCCGTATATTACCTTGATTAAACATGTACATCGGCCAAGCAAGCCAGACAAAAGGCCATGTACACTATGCATTTAAGAACTTATTTTAAAATAATACCAACTGTAAAAATGTAAGCTTTAAGTGCATTTCATTATTTATCATTTATAGCACTGAGAAGATAGAGCAGTAGTGCCATGGCCTTTTGCTGTGCCGTGAGCCATGGCTTAGGGTGCCATTTTGTTCCATGTAGGCAAAAATGTGTATTGTGAGTTTTAACCCTTTGAGGGTCAGAGAGGTTTCTAGTGCATTGGATGCCTTTCCAGCACTCAAAGGGTTAAGGACATGTTTAAGGAAATTGATATGCACGCTATGCTTGTATTTGTCCTTCTGATTGTAAAACGTAAGGATAAGTATATATTTAAATATCGCTCCTCTTGATTACTTTCTTTCAAAATACCTGCAAAAGTGAAAGTTAACCCCTTAAGGACCAGCGGTCCAGGGAAGTTACCTTCCCTTAAGGACCACTTTGATCCTTGGCAACGTGCCTGTACACATGGCCTGTTACGTGTACCGGCTCATCGCTTTGTGGCCTAAGAGAGACCGCTTCGGTCTTGGAGTGATCAATTTTAGGCCCCGTTTGTACTTACATCGATCCCGGTGGAGCACTGTAAGTAAAAAGTACGTGACGTGCTATGATTGTAGCCGGTCCTTAAGTATTTAAGGACCATGACAGTTGTAGCATGTCATCTGGTTCTTAAGGGGTTAAGGGCAACCTCAGTATTCTAGACTATGTGTTGGGGTGCCACATGTAAAAAAAAGGGACTGAGACCTGAGACAGACAGAAAAGAGCAGTAACTTTTTTATGAAAACATACATATTGTAGTGTGTTTCCTGTTGAGTAAAATAAGGGTACGCCTACTCCAAACGAGCCGTCCGGTCTGCAGACCAGAATCCAAGTCGGACAGACAGAGCACTGACGTAGCATAAAGGGACAGTAATGTCCCATAAAAAATATTTAGATTTAGGTAGATATTGAAAAAATAAACTATTTGCAACAAACCCTATCTCTCAAACCACTATGGTTTGAGAGATATAGGGATTAAAAGTGCCCCCCTCCCCTTCTCCTGATGTCAGCTGTAAAGCTGACAGCAGGAAAATCGAGTCATACAACTCGAGGAGGCTCTGCAGCAGAGCCGAAATAGCAGTACTTAAAAATAATTAATTCATTGGAACTGTCTACAAAGTATGCCTGGTTTGCAAGCACACTTTGTAGACCTTTCTAATGAAATAATTCTTTTTAAGTACCGCAATTTCGGCTCTGCTGCAGAGCCTCCTGCTGGTCCCCGGACCGGGATCTCCTGCTGTCAGCTAGACGCTGACATCAGGAGAAGGGGAGGGGGGGGACTTTGAATCCCTATATCTCTCAAACCATAGCAGTATGAGAGATAGAGTTTGTTGCAAACAGTTTATTTTTTCAATATGTACCTAAATCTAAATTTTTTGGGGGGGCATTACTGACCCTTTAAAGGGGCATAATGGGTAAACTTTACACAGTGATTACTCTTAAAGGGACAGTAATGCTTAAAATGTAAAAAAAATATGTTGTAGGGTTTATCCCCCTGAGTAAATCAAGAGTACTCCCACTGCTGAAAGGTGTTTCATTCAAAAGTTATTAATATTCTGGTCCCGGGACCATAAATCTCCATAGGATGGTGTAGCAACAGTGCCACTGTACAATTTCAGGCCACTGTGATATTGCACCTAAAAAATTAAACTTTGAAAATTAATAACTTTTGAATGAAACACCTTTCAGCAGTGGGAGTACCCTTGTTTTACTCAGGGGGATAAACCCTACAGCATATTTGTTTTTACATTTTAAGTATTACTATCCCTTTAAACTATAAAAGCATTAACAAAAAGACAAAATTGGTTTATTTAAAGCGGAACTTTCATCAACATTATACTTAGCCCCAAATCCTTACTGGCTGCATTACTAGAGTGCCGGGAGATCAGCTGAGCTGCTGCAGGCACAGGCTGCAGGTGAGTGGCAATGGGTTCACAGGAGGCTTGGCCCCTGGAGTGACGGGCCCGGTTGCAGGTGCAACCCCTATTGTTATGCCACTGAACATAATATATAAAAAGATACATATTGTAAGGTTTGTCCTCCTGAGTAAAACAAGGCTAAAATTACCTGCTGATAGGTATTTTATTCAAAAATGATTGCAGCTCAGACTCAATGGTCTGAAATGTTAGAGTGGTGCTGTTGCTACACCATACTATGGAGGTTTATGGTCAACTGATATGAGCTATCCAAGGGATGTTATAGCAACAGCGCCAGTGCAAAATTTCAGGCCATTGAAATACTGCATCTAAAAAAGCAAGTCTGAGCTGCAATAATGCTTTAATAAAAGACTTCTCACCAGTCGGAGTAGCCTTGTTTTACACAGGAAGATAAACATTGCAATATATATTATTTTACATATTATGTTAATATCCCTTTAAAAGGATAGTAATGTTTCATAATAAAAGCAGCTCTAATTAATCATCATAGTATTTGGACTTTGGAGAGTGTTATTTCAATTCTGTCAGAGTTATAGTTCAAGAGTAATTCAATGTCAAAGTATCCCCCTCCCGCCCCTTTTACTGATGTAACACTGCTCAGCCAGAACAGAAGGGAGGTGCCCAGGTAGACTGCAGAGAGGGACAATCTTCAATTAAGATAAGGGAAAAAGCTGAAAAGCTTATCAAGGGGGGTAGGACTTTCATTGTTCTGATAGGAAGAATATTGTCCCCTTCTGTTATCTGTCTGGTCTATGGACTGCATTCCACATCTGAGAAGAGATGGCTTACACTAGGTAAAAGGGGCGGGAGGGGAAACTTTGCTTGTGAATATCTCTCAAACCATAAAGGTTTGAGAGATAAGACTTATATCATTCTTCATGTTTTTTTAATGCCTACTAAATTAAATAAAGATAAAACGAAGTATTACTATCCCTTTAAGGAACAGATTGGTGTGCTGTTCAATGGAAACCATACAGTAGAATAGCCGGTGCAGTTAAGTCTCTGAAACATAATGGGTAAAGTGTAATTCTTGCTCACTTGACTGAAAAGAACAATTCCAGTCTGGGCCGCCAATCATTCTGATATCTCCAAGAACTAGGGTGGATCACAATAGGAGTGAACCCATTCTTACCACATATTATTGGCCAGTACTTGGATCTGCCATTCATTGGAAGTTGCGTTGAGCATTTCTTTGGTGTGTTCTTGCGAGGTGGTAGTCACCTGTGTGAGAGGCACTATGTATTGTGTCAAAAGCATCAGGTGATGAAAGGTGCCTTCAAACTGATATATATCAACTATCCTTACCTGACAATGTCAATGTTCTCTTTCTCTTAATAAACTCTATTTAATTATCGCAGGATAAGCACTTCATACAGTTTACTTATTAACAGCAAACTGATGTCACTTTGAGCTAAGGAACCAAATACCTTTAACATAAGCACTATGTTTATGAAATCAAAACATACCATTATCAGTCTGGCAGTAGACGCTATTCCACGCGGAGAAGATAAATATCATGGGGAAACTTGATTGATCAATTTGCTTCCCAAGCACAGCAAACACGTTATATTTACATTGATTTTTCTATTGCTACTTCAGTAAATCAAGCCAACAGCTTGATTTATCAAATCTGCAGTTGTTTACTGAACCTTGTTAGTCTTCTGAGCCAAAGTCATTAAGCTTCTCATCCACTACACAGAAATACACAGACTTTAATGTGTATGCAAAGCTTCCAGGGGCAAGCACTTACTGTTTTCCCAGAAGCTTTCATTCAGTAGCCTCTGGAAGGACGTATTGGGGTGAATGTATAAACATGATTCCTTTCCTAAATCGGGCACTGGAATCAATATTCTAACCTGACTGATGCTCAATTACTAAGCTACTTACACAAAACATTTTCCTCTTAAACATACCTGGGAACTTTTCATAATATAGATCAGTGATGGGCAACCTGAGGCTTTCCAGCTGTTCACGACTACAATTCCCATCACCCCCAGTTGATAGGAATGGTAGTGCTAAACAGCTGGTAGGTCCCATGTTGTCAATCAAAGATATAGATTCTAGTGAAAGATCTTCGCTTGCTCTAATCCAAAGATGCTCCTATCAATCCCAGAGGAACTACTGACAACTTTGAGCTATCACTGCTTAAATTCACATAACATGAGGGGGTGGGGGAGATTCACTAAGATGTGGTAAAGAGGTGATAAAGACTTCTCCAGTGATATAACTTCTTCAATGCGTATGTTATTCGATTCGCGTCATAAAAGGGGTGGGGCTTAGTCACGGAGGGGGGGGGGCGGACAAAAAAAACCCTGCAAAATGTATCTAAGAGGGCGGGGAGTGGGAGGAACCAGGCGGGACTGAGCACAAGTGGGCAGAGTTTCTATTTAAACTCTGCCCACCTGGTAATCCACACATTGTCCCGGAGACCCGGTAATTCAGTCTGAAATCCGGAGTCTCCGGGGCAAAACCGGAGAGTTCCCAGGTATGATCATATAGCAGGTAAAATTGGACTGTCTGATTTTGGGAATTTGGGCCTTCACCCAGAGATATGGGTCAAAACCCTGAGTCTTGTGGTCAGATCTTGAGAGTTCACAGGTATGCTCTTAACCCTTCATGCATCAAGGTTAGGTCAGTGGGGTAGTCTATAGGATATTTTTGGGGGTCCCTTTCCTCAACACCTTGCTTAGTGCTATGTACCAAACCCAGACTTAGTCGAAATATTGTAACTTTACTTTATTTCCTCCACTTGCTATGGAGCAGGTGTAAAGGGTTTGTTAGTATTAATATGTTACTGATTGTGGAGTGTGTCCATTGTATGTAATAAAGAGATCAGGCTGCAGTGCATACCCTGAAGTGTAGACAATGGCACTGAAAGCTAAGCCTATTGCAACTGCTCTGGAGGAGTCAGACATTCACCATTGTTTCTAATATTAATTTATACCTCAATCTCAGTTAATTCCTCTTAAATAAGTAGAAACCATGAAATATATTGACATTTTAAAGGGGATGTATCACCCCTATATGTTAGCCTGAATAATTAGGTTATAAATCAAATATGAGTTAAAGTATATACATTTTTTAAGCTCTATTTGGCCGAAACTGTAGTTATAAACTCTGCCCTGCACCTAGTTCTGCATAGACTGTGTTTACCAGCTTTATACCGCAGTCCGTCACTCTGCCTCTGCTCCCCTCCCTCTATCCAGCCTCCACTGATGACGGAGGCTTTCTGTATGTAAGCTGGAGCTCTCTCATTGGCTAGATATCGATCTCTGCCAATTAGATCGCTCCATCTTACAGACAGAAGCCTCCATCATCAGAGGAGGCTGGATAGTGGGAGGGGAGCAGAGGCAGAGTGAGTTACTGCAGTTCTTCAAATCTACCCAGTCCCTTCCCATACTTCCTAGATCAGTCCAGTCTCATTCTCACTTATTGCAATATACTGGCCAACAGCCTGCCGAGTCTATCTTCATTACGTTCATATTCTCTAACGTCTAGCATTGTAGGGGTTACAAAATAAAATTTTTATTTAATTTATATATATATATTTTTTAATACATGTAATTATATTTCTGTGGAAAAATACAGACATGGTATATAACACACGTTTTCTGTGGTGTGTAAAGTAACAAAATATATATTTCAATTAGTGTGTTTTAACAAAGGATTTTGTTGGAGAAAATAACCTTCAGGCATGCAACAGTTAATTAATCCTGCAAATCAGTGGTGACCTCGCTTCTGGTAGTGAAGTCACAGGATGTTATATAATCGGAGCTGCCCAAATCTGGGTTGACTGAGAGAGGAAAAGCAACCGGGATGTGGCAAGGGAGGAAACCCTGCCCAAAATGTCACCTATCTCACACTGGAGAAAAGAGGAGAAGCAAAGTTGATATTTACATTTTCTGGTTTAATTTACTATAGAAAATAGCACTGTATTAGGCATAACAGGCTCACTTTAAAGGGATAGTAATGTTTCATAATAAAAGCAGCTCAAATTAATCTTCATAGTATTTAGGCCATGGAGATTGTTATTTCAGTATTGTAGTTCAATGGTAATTGAATGATAAAGTATCCCCCTCCTGCCCCTTTTACTGATCTAACACTGCTCTCCTCAGAGCAGCAAGACTGTCCGGATGGATCACAGAGAGGGTCAATCTTCAATTAGCATAAGGGAAAAACCTGAAAAATCTGTCAAGGGGGGCAGGGGTTTCATTGTTCTCACAGTAAGAAGATTGTCCCTTGCTGTGAGTTGTCTGGTCTGTGGACCAGATTCCACATCTGAGGGGAGGTGGCTAATACTAGGTAAAAGGGGCTGGAGGGGGATACTTTATCATTAAATTACTCTTGAACTACAACTCTGACAGTATTGAAATAACACTCTCTATGGCTCAAATACTATGAAGATTAATTGGAGTTGCTGTTTTTGTGAAACATTACTATCCCTTTAAGTTTAGAATCATCATGAGATACTTAAGAGCATGTAATGGTTTCAGATTCAGAAGCTTTGAAATAATTCCAGTGGGTTCTCATGCAATACATCAGACAGCTGCTGCCTCTGCTCTGGCAGATTACAAAGGCACCTGGTTAATTAACAAGGGAGGAAAACCTCACTGACAATGAACATCTACATTAAAGCCTTAATAACGGTCCAGTTGTCAGTCAGTTGAATGTTAACGGTATATATACGTGAATCCTTTCTTCTTAAAGGGATAGTAATGTTTAACAATAAACGCAGCTCCAATTGATCTTCATAGTATTTGGGCCATGGAGAGTGTTATTTCAACACTGTCAGAGCTGTAGTTCAAGAGTAATTGAATAATAAAATATCCCCCTTCCCTCCTTTTTACTGGTGTAACACTGCTCCCCTAAGAGCAGAAAGACTGTCCGGATGGATTGCAAAGAAGGAAAATCTTCAGTGAGCATAAGGGAAAAACCTAAAAAAGCTGTCAAGGGGTAGAGTGTGAAGGTACCTGGGGATGAGAATGAGCCATAGTCAAGAGGGAAGCCGGGTCGAGATTTATAATCAAATAGTCGCAGGATACGGGAGACTGATGACAAGGTCAGGAACAAGCCAAAAGGGCGATACACTGAGATTCAGGAACTCGGAAAGCTACTGCAAGGACTCTCAGGAACTTGGCATGAAAATTGAGCAAGTGCTGGAGGCTGAACCAGATAGATAAAGGCAACAGTGGCCAATAAAGATGATGGTAGGAGGAGTAACTAGAAGGGGCGTGACACCATGGTCCAAATACTATGAAGATTATTTGGAGCTGCTTTTTTGTGAAACATTACTATCCCTCTAAACCTTTACCCCCTATTGGTCCTCTCTGTTTTAAGGAGAACTAACACCTCCAGATAATGTATGTATGTATCTTTATTTATATAGCGCCATACATGTACACAGCGCTTAACAGAAGTTGAAATAATACAATACAAAAACGACAGAACTGGGTTAAGAGCATTAAGGTTAAGTACAATCATTACATTATTTGTAAGGGAAAGTGCAGCAAGGGAATCATACACTAGGAAAGGGACCCTGCCCCAAGGAGCTTGCAATGTAGGCTGAATTCATAATGACAAACAGAGACAGTAGGAGGAGTATTATAAGTGCAGGAACAAGGTGTGGTGAAAGAAGTGCAGAAGGATTCTGATGTGACTGTCAGTGTGCAGAAGGAGGACATTGCTATTGAGATGCCTTCCTGAGCAGGTAGGTTTTGAGGAGTCGCTTGAAAGTGATGATTGTGGATGACTGGCGAATGGTGATGGGGAGGGCATTCCAGAGTCGAAGAGCAGCCAGTGAGAAAGCTTGTAGTCGAGAGATGGCTCGAGTTTTGTAGGGAGAGGACAGGAAGAACCCTTGAGAAGATCGTAGGGGACGGGAAGGGGTGTAGCGGGAGATAAGGGCAGAAATGTAAGAGGGTGCTGAAGAACAAAGTGACTTACAGGAGAGGAGGAGAATCTTGTAAGAAATACAAGAAAAAGTAACTCCAGCCTACTTTACTATGGACAGAAAATCCTAAAAACTCCCATCAGTTTTGCTCTTGTGGCTTTGTTCAAGAGATAATATCTTCAGTTAGCCCTGGATGCCATGCTTGCAGGACCACACAAACTCTGCTTACTGCACATTTTAATCTTAACCCTTTTAGGACCAGAAGGATATGCAATGCATTTATTTGCAATGCGCTCTGCAGCCTTCTGCCCCATAACCCTTTGAGTGCCATGGAGGTTGCATTGGATAACTCTCTGGCACGCAAGGGTTCAAGCATTAGATAGGCAGATGAACTCTGCCTGCTTAGGTTTTTAATAAAATCCGCCATCAACTGTCATGTCTGCCTTCATGGACATGCAGAACCGAAGATGTTCTCTCTTAAAGGCTCAAGATCAAAATTCATAGGTCCATTAGGATTTTCTGTGCATAGTAATATAAGTGGGGGGATTATTATTAGGAGGTGTTAATTCTGAGTTGCAATTGTGGATTCATACAGTCCCCTACTGTGCCTGAAAATGTCTGTGTTTAGTAATGAGTGCAATTCGCTACCACAAAACAAGAATAAAGACATAATAAATATGTTTATGCTGTCTATGTACAGTGTGACATTGTTTCTTTTATACACTTTACTTTTCCCCCCATGAAGATAATATGGGAAAATTAACAAAAGTACACTCATAGCTGTTTCCCTCTCCTTTGTATGAGTGTGTGTGTGGGTGTAGTGCAGTCATGCATTTGTTCCTAGTAAGCAATGTATAGGATACTACATATATTTATAAAGCATTGGCATGAGGTTTTCTTTACATGCCATGGTATTGTCTTATTCTATCCTGCAAATAAATCTCATTACTTTGTGTCTGTCCTGTCCCTGAGAATGAACCCAGCAAAGCTACCTCCTTTTTTTGTGCTGCTTCTAGGGTCAGGGCATGCCTTGTGCACTGATTAGTTAAAACTCTCAGAGCCTGGCAATTGTAGTCTGCAAGTGCAGTCGTCTCAGGAAGAGACAATCTTGTTCTTATGAGAACAATGAAGGCCCTTCCCCCCTTGTCAAGTTTTTCAGGTTTTTCCCTTATCTTAATTGAAGATTGTCCCTCTCTGCAGTCTACCTGGGCACCTCCCTTCTGCTCTGGCTGAACAGTGTTACATCAGTAAAAGGGGCGGGAGGGGGATACTTTGTCATTGAATTACTCTTGAACTACAACTCTGACAGAATTGAAATAACACTCTCCAAAGTCCAAATACTATGATGATTAATTAGAGCTGCTTTTATTATGAAACATTACTATCCCTTTAAGCAATGCTTGCTCAACAGGACAATAACTCCCAGCAGGCACGTGCGCACATAGACACCAAGGGGCGCTTGAGAACCTGCCCTTTTTGTCCAAAGTTCCCTCATGCCCTTTTAACAAAAAATAATAATAATAATAATTATGAGAAGTGCCCTTTTTTTCATTTGAGCCCCTGCCCCTCAAAATGTCTGTGCACGTCCCTGAATCCCAGCTTGCAGTACTTGGAAATATAACTAAAAAAGATACAAAATGTTTGTGATATTTTATAAGGTATAAATCAGGGGCGTCTAAGTTTTTTCATTTGTGGGCAACATGATCTGAAAGCCATATGTGTGAGTGCCACATTACTATTTTTATTGATAACAATGGTGAATTATATCTATTCAAAAATATTTAATTATTGATGAAGTCAATGACAATACTGATATTTAACAGACGACTATTATTGAAGTGAACAGTACTAGTACGCACAGGATTAGGTCTTACTAGTTCATGTGTGCTAGTTAAAGGAGTTGTAAACTTTTTATGAAAAAATATATTGTGTAGGGAATTTTTCCAGAGTTATTACAGTTTAAAGCATGTTGTTTTGCATTAGCAGTGCCATCTAGTGGTCAAATTCCAATTAATTATTTGTTACATTCTAATGGAGAGGAAATTCAGTGACAGACAGTTCTCCACAGAATGTGATAGAAACTGCTGAGTCATGCTGTTAGGTAGAACTATCAGGAAGTAAACACAGCTCTATAACATATAAGTTGTCATTAAACAAAGTTGACTGCTTCTTTAATTATGTATAAAGTAGTTTTTAAAAAAAATCTAAGGGGAGTCAGATAGGCCACATTTGGCCTACGGGCCACACGTTGGACAGCTATGGTATAAATGAACAAAAAAGTAAAGGTACACTAGGAGGGTATGATATAGTACAGCTGTGGACAACTTGATGCCCTCCAGCTGTGGAGGGATACAGCTCCCATCATTCCCAGTCATTCATTGAGATGGTAGCATGTGTAGCCCTCCACAGCTGAGCAGAGTAAAATAAAATTAATGGGGCTGCCCGACACAATGGTGTGTGGTGTGTGTGAAAATGAGCTTTCCATGAGTAGCATACTGGTGGAAGGTGGGTGACTGGGATCTCTTCTTCCGCTGACTAATATTGAATTTGCCAGGGTCGTTAAATTCAGGCTCTAACGAATGAAAGCATCTCAGGCCGCTGGAACAAAAACAGAAATGTAGTAAACCCTGCATGACAGGAAATGAGAAAGAAATAACTCACACTCACTTCCTGTATCACAGTTAAAGGGACATTTCACCTGTTAGTAAGATCCTGCAAATGTATCCTATATAATAATTCGCTAAATGTGTGTTTGTCAGAAGCCATCATGCGCAGTAGAGACAGCTGCACGTGCTGCAGTCATGCGCAATACAGACTGCCTGCACAGCAGCTGATAACGGAGCAGGGCTCCGAATTCAGACTGTTGTCCTCTCTGCGCATGGACTACAGTCTGAATTTGGAGTGCCCCGCTCTGTATCAGCCACGGCGTGGGCAGGCTCTACTGTGCATGACTGCACTGCTGCCGTTGCTGGGTGGCACTGTGGCCCATGTACACAGGCTTTTCAACTAGTTATAAATAAAATGCAGTGGTAGGTGCAGCTTTCAGTGAACTTTACCTACAATTGGTTCTTAACCCTTTGAGGGCCAGAGAGGTATCCAACCCTTGGCCCCAGGAAGGTATGCAGAGAGGACTACAGTCTGAATCTGGAGTGCCCCGCTCCATTATCAGCTGCGGCACGGGCAGTCTCTACTGTGCATGACTGCAGTGCGTGCAGCCGTCTCTACTGAGCATGACAGCTTCTGACAAACATAACTAGGGAATTATTATATAGGATAACTGGAAATAGTTCTTTTTCTACAAAAGTGAGTTCTTACTATTACACTTAATGTCCTGAGGGCTTCTCCAAGGTACAGCTTTGTCTTCGGTGTCCTCAGCGGCACCAATCACACTCTGTGCACCAGAATAGAAAAAAAGACAGACAGGCACAAAGACCTTTAAACAGTCAGTAAATAAACATAAAGATGGTTTCTTGGAAGTAAAGCCCAACAGCAATAGGAAACCCTGAAGAGTACAGTAGTCCAGGAGATAATTATTCTAAGGGGAGTTTTTTCCAATCCTGTTCCTCTATCCGATCGGACTCGCTGATGCCACCACAGAATCTAAAATGGAAGCAACAGATGCCTCCTCTAAGGGTAACACTGTGACTGTATACAGATAGTGTGACTTACCCTCTGGTATTCACTTACCGGATGTTCTATATCAAAGAGAGCTGTATCTGGTCACATCAAAGTACACGAAGAGGAATATGACAATATAGTAGATTATGGCTATAAAATCCCTACGCGTTTCATGAGTCTTATGCTCCCTTCGTCAGGGGAAATGTGTAGGGATTTTATATCAATAAATTGCTATATTGCTGTATTCCTTGTCATGTACTTTGATGTGACCAGATACAACACTCTTTGATACAGAACATCCGGTGAGTGAATCTTTATGTTTATTTACTGACTATTTAAAGGATACTCTTAGAGGTCTTTGGCCTGGCTGTCTTTTTTCGATTGTGATTCCAGACTCCCTTTCTTTGTTTTTTTTTTCTATTTCATTCACTCTCTAATCCTCTAATGTATTTATCTTTCCTCCCCTTCCTCTCTCTTTTCCTCATTTTTTGTTTCCAACATTCTTCCCACTCTAAAGGGCAGGGCTAGGCAATTATTGTGGCCTGGGGGCTCTCTCTCTCTTATCTCTCTGTCACATGTTTAGAGAAAGCCAGAAATTGTATTCTCTTTCTATAGCAGCACCAGTGCATGTGCACAGCCAGCCAAACCCAAGATTAAATTGGTCCTCTCTTCTTTAGATGGTTTGTGGGCATGTACAAAGAAGTACACTAATTTGTGGAAAGATACTAGCAGGTGCTGTTTTTTAGCAGACTGGGGTAAGTGATTTTCTTTCAACACCATACCTTTTGCGTTTTACAACATTTACTCTCCAATCTGCCCTTAGTGACCACTTACAGGCCACGTCTTTACGGTTTTCCATCTTGAGCACAGGTGAATCAGTTAAAATGAATAAGCCTCAGATTTACACACCTGTTCTCAAGCAAGGAAATCTTCAAGCTCTGCCTGTTAGTGGTCCCTGGGAACAGCGGCTGAGAACCACTGCAACAGAGTACAGAAGGGGCAGTCAATCTTTGATCACCAGATGTAGGGAAATGAGCTCTCATGATCCTTTGGCTACACTTAGAGTACAACATCCTTACTAGGGAGGGAGGAGTAGTAGAGAAGTCTCCAGAGCATTGTGACAAAATGAATTAATTTCACGGGTTAAAGGTCCCAATTAAATCAATGGGAATTTGCATAATTTTCATTTCCTGGCTATGGTGCAGTCGGATTGCTCCATAACTGCACTTGTTTGTCCATCTTGATGTATAAGGGCCATATTGTTCTACTAAACTATATAAACTTCTATATATAAATATGTGAATGTTTCAACAAGCACTTTCATTCAAGAGCAGCTTATTTTATAGCAGTAATGCTCCTTTACGATACATTACTGTCTTTTTTATATAATTGATGTTATTTTAAATCAGAGGTGGGCGATACAGCCTACAGGCCAGAAAGCCAGATCCTGTCCAGTGACTAAAAACTCGATCAGCCTGTTGACCTTTTAGAAAGAAAACAAATCTTAACCCTTTGAGTGCCAGAGGGGTACACAACGCATTGCAAAGCAATGCGTTGCGTACCCCTCTGGCACGCAAAAGGGTTAATCCTAGAACTGAAGCTGAAGGGGTTCCCCACATTCTGGTCCAGCTTCTCTTTTCTAAAATGACTCATTGCGACCTCAGTGGGGTCAGTGTGATTCAATGATGTCATCACCATGTGCTGACTCAGTCAAGCTCGCAATGAGGCACTGGTGAAGAGAGAAGCCAGTTTAGGGTGTGGGGGTCCCCAATGGCTTCAATTCAGAAGCTGAGATTTATTTTAATTTTGTTTAGCAGGGATAATGTTTACATCATCCATGTAAATAAAAAAACACCAGCTCTTATATGTGTAATGTGATCTCAAACTTTACATTACATACCATAAGTGTCCACAGATAAAGGGAAAGAATGGTATGTGATCAAATGTATGTAAGGGTTAATGATTTTTAGCTGACAACTTCTTGCTAGTGTGAATGCTTTTGCAAAGGTAAAACAACATATTTAGTCTTTGGACTCATGCCAGGGACATTCTGGGGGGGGTGGGAACAGAAACTCTAAAAGACTTTAGACTTTTAGGGCGAGATGTTCAGAAAGTGGTGGTAACTGAAATTGTCTGTAATCAGAATAAAAAAGTTCTTACCCCATGATACGTCAATTCTCAGGCATGCTTCTGTCATTTTTTTGCATCCAATTCCGCCATATCCCTCAAAGGGCAAAATCCATCTTAAAAGTGGGTGTGGCTTAATCTTCTGTCACAATGTAAGGTATTTTCAGAAAAAAATATTCATTTGAACGTCATTTTTTTGTCTGATTAACGTCATTTTTTCCCGACATAATAAAAATAGTCTATACTTGGAGAAGAAAAATTAAAGTACTGAGAAGCAATTTTTCATTTCAAAGACAAAAAAAAGTCTTTGTTTTTTTGAAAAGTGTCATTTTAAAGACTAAAAAATGTCTTTGTTTCTTTGAAAATTTTTGTTTCAAAGACAAAATGAAAGACCATTTTTAAGATCAGAATTTTTAACGGCAATGTTCAATGAGATCTTCTTACTGTTATTTTTAATTCTTTAGATGAATTTTCAAACGTGACGAATTTACTTCTGAAAATATGGTCCTTCTTTTACCACCAACTCATGATCCGACAAGTTTTTCATTATGATGACTTTTTGAACATCTCACCCTTAGAGATAACATGGAAGACAGTTTGAACTTTGTAGTTGTTATTCTGCACATACACATTTCTGTAATATGAACAAACATGTTTTCTACCTTTTTCCCCTCCCATTTTGAGACCTAAATAATGTCTGTCCTTTGTTCAATAAAGCAGAAGCATTTTGAAAAGAGGCCTGTGTTGCGTCTTCATTTAGCTTCTCAGCGCTTAGGCCCAAAGCCTGAGTTGAATTACTGTTGTGCGTGGTACAGATTCTTCCTAGGAAGTGTGAGAAGTCTGCATGTAGAGGTACCAGCCATCCTGAAGGGGACCAGGGCAAATTTAACCCCTTCAGTGTATGTGTACATATGAGATAAGCATGTGTGCATGAGAGAGAGTCTGTGTGTATGTATAACAGGGGGATGTCAAACTTTGGTCATAAACAGCTGAGACAGCGCACATGTTTGGTATATATCTGATTTTGCACAGGTGATGCAATCAAAAGGACTGAGGGCTGAATCCAAATGCAGGAGATAAATGTTACCTCCCGTTTTAGCAAATATTTTCCTATTGAAATCTATTGGGAAACCTGGAGATAAAAGAAGAGATGAAATTAGCACCTGCATTTGAATCTAGCACTGAGCTGCTAATGACTGCATCACTTCTGCAAAATCAGGGATATTCTATAAACCTGGCAACTTCTTTATCTTGACCCCCTGGAGAGGGCTCATTTGCTGTCAGCCAGGAGGAAGTCAGTGATGTGATTCTTGTTATAAAGGGGGCGGGGTTTAATCAGGTGGGCAGGGGTTAAATATCTTTGTGACATAAAGTGGGAAGAACAGCATTGGAAGCTGGAGAAGTAGTGGGAAGTGGGAGGAACAGGGTGGAAAGGAGGAGAAGCGGGGGGGGTGAGAGGAATAGGGTGAGGAGGAGAAGTAAGAGGGAAGTGGGATGAACAGAGTGGGAAGGAGAAGAAACTCACTATGGTTAGAGAATCAGCCTCTGTCCCCAGAGACTAGGGTGACCACAATTCCATTCTGCCATTCCGAGACATGTGGTCACCCTAGTCCTGCGGCTGAGGCTCCCGTCTGCACTGACCATCTTTCTGAGGCTGACATAGTAAGAGTTCCCACTGGGAACTCTTATTCTGTGTCAGCCTCAGAAAGATGGTCAGCACAGGCGGGAGCCTCAGCCGCGGGTTTCACTTGCAGCACCAGCATACCTGCTCTACCCCAGCTGTCTCACACGTACCAGTCCAGTCAGCCAGCCAATGAACTGTATTTGCTATATGGTCGTCATTGGCTGGCTGAGCCAGCCAATGAGGACCATAAAGCAAATACATTTAATTGGCTGGCTGGACTGGCGCGTGTTGTTCAATTCCAGAACTCTTTGTTGTTCCGGTGAGGGGTGACCCAGGACGCGGGACACAGACCCCCAATAAGGGACAGTCTCGGGCATTCCGGGACGTGTGGTCACCCTACCGGAGACCCAGTAATTCAGTCTGAAAGTCACAATCTGCTAGACAGATCCAGAGAATTCCCATGTATGCCTGTACTGCACGAGCATCTTAGAATTGCAGTTTCATACCTCTGGTGTATATGGTAGATGACCATTCTGACTCCCTCACAAATTCTAAGAGCGAGATGTTCAGAAAGTGGAGGTAACTGAAATTGTCTGTAATCAGAATAAAAAAGTTCTTACTCCATGACCCGTCAATTCTCAGACATGTTTCCATCATTTTTTGCATCCAATTCTGCCATCTCCGTCAAAGGGAAAAATCCATCTTAAAAGTGGGTGTAGTTTAATCTACCGTCGTATTGTAAGGTATTTTCAGAAAAAAATATTAATTTCAACGTCACTTTTTGTCTGATTAACGTCATTTTTTCCCGACAAAATAAAAATGGTCTAAACTTGGAGAAGACAAATTAAAGTACTGTTAGCAGGAGTGAGAAGCAACTTGTCGTTTCAAAGACAAAAAATATTATTCAAGTCAAAATCTCCCTATAAGAATATGCAGAATGTGTACTGTAAGCGTGTCATTTTTCCATATCACTGTAGTGGTTCACTTTTCCCCACCACATCTCCACTGCTGGGGCATTAGGGTGTTGCCACTGAGCCTCTATGCAAGAACAGGCTGCTGTGAGCATAAAGTGTAGGAGCTTAAACTGTTAGCACCATCTGTGCTAGTGGACTCCAATCGGACTGTGACATCTTTTGCAGAGAGCATTGTTATGTATGAGGTCCTGTGTGGGTCTATGTCTTACATTGTATTCTCTGACTGTTTATGTATATCGCATTTTCTATTGCCTACTACTACATTTGTTTGGTCGTTTCTGATCTACAAAGCCATTTTTTGTATCTATTTGTTACATCAATAAAAATGCTGGGATTGCTTGAAAAAAAAAATATTCTTTGATTCTTTGAAAATTTTCATTTCAAAGACAAAATCAAAAACAATTTTAAGATCAGAATTTTTAACGGTAACATTCATCAAAATCTTCTTACCATCATTTATAATTCTTTAGATGCATTTTCAAACGTGACAAATTTACTTCAGAAAATATTGTCCTTCTTTTACCACCAACTAATGATCCAACAATCTTTTAACCCCTTAAGGACCCTTGACGTACCAGGACCGTCACGGTCCTTGAACTACTCAAGGACCGATGACGGTCATGGTACATCACGTACTTTTTACTTACAGCGCTCTACCAGGAGCGCTGTAAGTAAAAATAGGGCCTGAAATAGACCACTCCAAGATCGGAGCGATCTCTTTCAAGCCCCATAGTGACGCGCCGATACACGTGACAGGTCACATGTACCGGCTCGTCAAAGTGCCCCTATGCGGTCATTATGGGACGGAAATGTCCCATGACCGCCGGTCCTTAAGGGGTTAATTATGACAACTATTTGAACATCTCACCCTAAATGTGTTCCTTAGACAGAAAGCTTTGCCCACCCCTGTCTTTGATGAACGAAATGGATTTCCAAGAAATCATGTGGCTGGGAGTTTCTATATGTATAAGAACAAATACTTAACCCTTTAAGGACTAGAAGAATGTGCAACACATTGCTTTACAATGCATTCTACACCCCTCTGATCCTTAAAGGGATAGTAATACTTACAATGTAAAAAAAAAAAATATGTTGTAGGGTTTATCCCCCTGAGTAAAACAAGAGTACTCCCACTGCTGAGAGGTGTTTTATTTAAAAGTTATTCATTTTCAAAGTTGAATTTTTTAGGTGCAATATCACAGTGGCCTGAAATTGTACAGTGGCGCTGTTGCTACACCATCCTATGGAGATTTATGGTCCCGGGACCAGAGCTGTCCATAGGATCGTGTAGCAACAGCACCACTGTACAATTTAAGGCCACTGTGATATTGCACCTAAAAAATTCAACTTTGAAAATTAATAACTTTTGAATAAAACACCTTTCAGCAGTGGGAGTACCCTTGTTTTACTCGGGGGATAAACCCTACAACATATTTTTTTTATTTTACATTTTAAGTATTACTATCCCTTTAAAATGTTAATATGATGTGTATATATAGGCAGATGGACATGGAAGAAATTAACCCTTTAAAGGGGATCTACCACCCCAGTATAAATGTTTGTTAAACGTTAGATTACCTAGTCATTAGGTGGAATTCTTGAATATATTTTTTAACCCCAGAGGGGTACGCAATGCATTGCAGAGCAGTCTGTAGCTCTACCTCCGCTCCCCTCCCCCTAGCCAGCTTCCTCCGATGACGGAGGCTTCTGTCTGTAAGCCAGAGCGGTCTCATTGGCAGAAACCAATATCTGGCCAATGAGATCACTCCAGCCCCCTTGGCACTTGAAAATATATATTCTGTTGCTGAAAATTAACTTTTAAAGACTGCACTTCCGTATAGACTGCGGGTACAGCTCTCTACCCACGGTCTGTAACTCTGCCTCCACTCCAGTCCCTCTAGCCAGCCTCCTCCGATGATGGAGGCATCTGTCTGTAGGCTGGAGCGATCTCATTGGCTAGATATTGATCTGGCTAGAGGGAGGGAAGCAGAGATAGAGTTACAGACTGCGGGTATAGAGCTGTACCCACCAGGGCCGGTGCTAGCATAAGGCTGTTTAGGCAGCCGCCTTAGGGTGCCGCAGTGGAGGGAGCACCAAAACAGGGGGGAGCTGAGAAATGTTTTTTTTTAATTATTATTATTTTTTCCATTTATTTATTTTTTTTATATATCTGCCGTGAGCCAGGAGTGCAGAGCACTGATTTATGCTACCAATCGCTCCCTTGCGGCATCTATCATGGCAGCTTCGTTCTCGGCATCAGTCCAGTCCGACATGATGAACGGATGCGGCCAGTGATGTCAGACGCACACACCGCATCTGCTTCTCCCACAATTCTCTGCCGCTTCAGCCCCTTTGGAGGTAGCTGCATAGGTGAGTGCTCTAACTCCTTTTTCCCCTTCTCGGCCCGTTCACTACTATGTGGGCCTGGTCAGGACTACAGCCGGATCTGGCTGCTACATTTTCTGCCTTCTCTCTAGCAGCTGTGCTGCTCTGCTTCAGCCGCATCTGCACTGGTGTAACAATAGGGGGCCATCACTCCAGGGTCCCAGTAGGTCTCCCTCTCCAGTGCTCTAGTAATGCAGAGCACTGGGAGATGACATGAGCGCTCTACATTACTGAGAACCGCGCGGGAGCTCCAGCACTACAGAGGTCTGTGCAAAAGGAGGCACAGATTGCATCAGTGTATTTTGGCAATATGTGGCTAATAGTAGGCAAGGGAACCATGCTTGTGGGCCAGGGATTGTGGCAAGGTCGGGGGTGGGCATGGGAATGTGGCTGGGTCAGAGGGGGGTGGGGGATTGGTGGCAGGGGGGGCATCAAAATGCACCTTCGCCTGTGTGAACCAAAATCCTTGCACCGGCCCTGGTACCCGCAGTCTATATGGAAATGCAGTCATTAAAAGTTAATTTTCTGCAACAGAATATATTTATTCAAGAATTCTACCTAATGGCCATGGGCGTCCGGAGGGGGGGGGCAAGGAGGGCACTTGCCCCCCCTACAATTACCCCCCTCCATATATATAAAGGGGCTAGATGGGCTGGCCTGGGGGTCATAGTATGGCTTTGCCCCTCCCTGGAAAAATGTCTACGGACACCACTGCTAATGGCTAGGTAATCTAACGTTTAACAAACATTTGTACTGGGGTGATAGATCCCCTTTAAGCACTGCATTCCAACCCACTTTGGCACACAGAGGGTTAAAACTACCACCTGGATAGGAAAGCCATGTGCGTGCTACAAAATAAACCCCGAGCTATCTTCTTCCCCACCAGATTTTCTTTGCTAAGGCATCACGAAAAAACCCAATTAGTCAACACTCCTTTTTAATTAGCAGTGCATAATTAAAACACAATCCTTGGATACTGTATTTTAATTAAGAGATATGCTCCATATCATCTGAAAAAAAATATGACCTATTTCCACAAACAGAGATGAAGTCTTTAGCAGATAAGTGTACATGACAAACATACATAATAAAAATTAAATACTATTGAACTGCATAAAAGTTCATAATCCTTCACATTGAATGGTACGAAGTTTCCATAAGATGGGCACCTGCAAGCTTTTATTATCATAAGACACAGAATAGACCTTTTAACCATTTGAGCCACAGAGAGGGGTGAGCATTTCATTGTTTATCAATGGTATTCACACCACTCTGGCACTCCAAGGGCGAATGGCAGGAAGCACCCACTGCAAATATCACAATGCATTGCAAAAAAAAAACACATCGGTATAACACTTTATAACAACAAGATAAAAATTGGATACAAAATACGTAACAAATAATAATAAATCTACCACAATGTAATGTCTCCCTGTAGCAAACATTTAAAAAATAGATATTTGTGGAAATAATATACTTTTATAGAGCAAAAATACTGGGACTTTGGCACTGGCTTAATAAGGACCCTTCAGTAGCAAAATCTTAAAGGAACACTACCATCCTAATAACAACACTCATGTACTTTAACCAGGGCTTAAAATTTCCACTCACCACTAGCCAATGACGAGTGAAAATTTAGCCCTGGCGAGTAGAAATTCAGCCCTGGTGGGTATGCTATGGCTTGCAGTGAGCGAGTAACTTTTCAGGTCTGGCTAGTAGCAAAGGACTTCCAATTTTAAGCCCTGCTTTAACAATATGAGTGCCAGAGGGGTATGCAACTAATTACTGGCACTCAAAGGGTTAACTGAAGAAACACAGGAAAAATTAACACTGCAGAGCTGATAGTGCACTCTTACAATATGCCCATTTCCTCAGTTAACCCCTTGAATGCTAGAGGCCTCTGAGTCTCCAGAGATGTCTCTAGTAGCCAAGGTGTTAATGGGGAGGCTTATCATATGATATTTTTGACTTTGCACTTGAAATTTGTAACTTAAAGGGATAATAATACTTAAAACGTTAAAAAAAAAAAAAAAAAAAAAAAAAAAAAAATGGCACTCAGATGGTTAACTTGGTCAGAAAATCCTAATAGCCCCTTGGGGTTGCTACTTTGCAACAAACTATCTGGTACAAATAAACAATGTCGCAGTTTCTATTGATGTACTTTAACCCCATGAAAGTTAGAGAGATATCTATAACATTCAAGGGATTAAAAGTGGCATGTACATCGATGGGAAATTGTATGCCACCCCTGAGGTGTAATTTAATTGTTGTGGCTATAACTCCTTGAGTGCCAGAGAGGTATCCAATGCATTGCACTGTAATGCATTGGATATAGAGTGGCCACATTTAAATTCTGCCATTCAGGACACTGCGGAGAGAAGAGTACACTACAGAGTTCTAAATGCTAGAGGGAAAAATGCCCATTAATTGCCGTGCCAGAAAGTAATGACTGTTGCAGGCTACAAGAAAATATACATCAAACACAAAGCCTTAAACTAACATCACACTACAACAAAATTACACTGCATCTGCCAACTGATGCCCGGATCAAGGCTCAGTTATCTCTCTAGTGTTTTGAGATCTTTCTGGAAGCCATTTTGTTGTAGCACAGCAGAGACATCACTTCCTGTCACAGTAGGCAATATGCAGTTCTCCTTCTAGTGTTTAGAACTCTGGGCTCTGGAGTCTTCATTCCGGGACTTTGTATTGTCCCAGAAGAGGGCTGCATATGACAAGGGACACACACATAAAATCTAGGACTGTCCAAGGCAATCAGGGACACTTGGTCACCCTAACTGGATACCACTGTGGCACTCAAGGGGTTAATCCACTTTTGATTGGAAAGGTCCAAAGGGTCACTTCAGTCCACCCCTCTCCAAAAAAAAAAAAAAAAAAGATGGAAGTAGACATGATTATTTGCAGTAGGGTTTCAGGACCCCATACTAGTCTTCTTTCCTATGAAAATATCAGTAGGAGGAGTTTATGTCCCTAGAGACTGGCAACAAAAAACTGGTGTCCACTACAGTGGATTGAATTGATTTATGAATTGAATATGAATTGATTTATAGTGGCCATTAGAATCTTCTGTCCAGATTAAAGGATGTGCAGATTAATTATTTGGGTCCAAAAGTGTTCCTTTAACCCTTTGTGTGCCAGAACGGTATCCAACGCATTGCATTGGGCACCTCTCTGGCACGCAAAGGGTAAAATGTGTAACCATTTGAATACCAGAGGGTGTTTCAAATAATATATTGCACTTTCCTTTGACACTCATAATAAAAGCTGTATGGAGAGTAATTAAAAGAAATAGTATCACCTCCTAATAATAACATTAATATGGTCAGAAACGCCTAATGGTTTGTATGAATTTGAACCTTTATAGTTTGAGAGCTATAGAATGTTTTAAAGTTCCCCCTCCCTCCCCTTTCCCTGACGTCAGCTGTAACCTGACAGCAGGAGATCCTGGTCCCGGGACCGGTAGGTGGCTCTTCAGCAGAGCCAAAATAGAGATATTTAAAAATAACTACTTCACTGGAATGGTCTACAAAGTGTGCTTGGTTTGTAAGCACACTTTGTAGACCGTGCCAGTGAAGTAATTCTTTTCAAATATTGCTAGCTTCTTCGAGTTGGCTGACATGGATCTCCTTCTGTCAGCTTTACTGCTGACATCAGGGAGGGGAGAACTTTAAAACATTCTATCTCTCAAACCATAAAGGTTTGAGAGATTGTAATGGCATCAATGGATTTCTTGTTTTTTTATTCTCTACAATATTATTTTTTTTATATATCTAAGGCATTACAATCCCTTTAACCTACTTAACCAGTTAAGGACCAGACATGGGAAGCCCATTGCTACACAATATTTTTGCACAACCCTCTTAAACGGTTAAGATCACTATGTGTCCTGTCCTCTGGCTAGTAACTGTAATGTTCGCTTCAGGAACATGACTTCTAGGAATGATTGATGTTATCTCTTGAACCAAGAAGAGAGGAAACATTTCAGAGGTGCCCATCAATTTATTCCTGCCATAATAAGGTATGAGAAGATTACCATTAGGTGTTGTTACTTCCCCTTTAAAGCTAAAGTTCAACTTGTTATGATATGAGAGGACATATTGTATATATCTATGTAAACCTTTCAAAACCTTGACAGAACTTGAGATGACCGAAACCAATTATTATTTTAAAACATATGCATGTGGGGAAACAAATTTCTTTTGCATTTTCTCTGTCCTCCTCAAAGGAGCAGTAAACTTACATTATGAAACATATATATTATAGGGTTTTTCTTTTTGAGTAAAACAAGGGTACTCCCACTGTTGACAGATGCATATTTCCAGAGTTATTATAATTTAAACTCTTGTTTTTTTAACTTAAATGAGCAGTAAACTTTTCTTATGAAAAAATATATATTGTAGGGATTTTCCTATTGAGTAAAATAAGGGTATTCCCACTGCCAAGAGATTTATATTTCCAGAGTTATTACAGTTTAAACCCATGTTTTTTTACATTAGCAGTGCCCTCTAGTGGCCAAATTAGATTTCCTGTTAGATTCTAATAGAGAGGAAAGTCAAAAAAGTCAGAGACATACAGTTCTCCATAGAATGTAATAGAAACTGCCTGTCACTTCCTGTCAGTTAGAATTATCAGGAAGTAAACACAGTAAAATCACTTCATGAGTATTTGAACTGCTATACGTTTTGAATAGAACATCTGACAGCAGTGGGAGTGACCTTGTTTTATTCAGCAGGAAATTATCTATAAAATATGTGTTTTCATAAAAAAAAGTTTACTGCTCCTTTAACATTGCCATCTTGTGGTCAGATTCCATTGAGTTATTCTGTACATGCTGTTTGAGAGGAAAGTCACTAACAACAGTTCTCCACAGAATGTGATAGGAACTGCTGAGTCATGTTGTCAGTGATAACTCTCAGGAAGTAATCACACTGTAATTCATCTCTTGACAATTTGAACTGTTATCACATTTGAATAAAACAACTGTCAGTAGTGGGAGTGTACTTGTTCAACTTGACAGGAGAAGCTCTGTAACATAATGGTTTGGGCTGCATTGAAGTATGTAAAGCTCAGCATGGAATGAAGACTACAAAGGAAATTTGATTCCAACAGACTAACTGCCACTAGATATTCTAATATTCTTTCACAGGATAGAACATTTTAATTTAGTTTCACACATAAATGGTACTAACAAAGCCCAGAAGCTTTAGATCAGGGGCAGACAGGCTATAGCACTCCAGCTGTTGGGCACTACAGTTCCCATCATCCCCAACTAGCCCTTGGCTGCCTACTATTGTTTACCTTTGGGTAATACATTGGCAGGGCTCAAAATTTCCACTTGCCACTAGCCAATGGTGAGTGACAATTTAGCCCTGGCGAGCAGAAATTCAGCCCTGGTGGGTATGTTTTGGCTTGCAGTGGCGAGTAACTTTTCAGGTCTGGCTAGTAGCAAAGGACTTCAAATTTTAAGCCCTGACATTGGAATTGTCTTGACGTGACTTAAAAGAACACGAACACATAAAAATGAAAGTGGTTCATGTTACATTAAATATCACGTACTTACAGCAGCATACGTAAAATAGAATTATTCATGTTACATCCAGAAAATATGATCCTAAATGTGTTACTTAATATGTGTAATCCATCCTCTTCTGTTTGCAATGAGAAATAGGAGCCACATTCAGTTAATTTATTGTGATTATTGTCTACTGCTCTAGTATTCCAAAAGGCTGTTATCTTATCTCTGCCCATTTACAGACAACTGTGCGCAGTAATTTCAAAGATACCTATCAAGATATCAGAATACTTGAAGCTATAGAAAAGGTAGGAATGTCTGCTCCCTTGGAGTATATGCAAGAATGCATTTTAGGTCTCACATACTAACATGAATAGAGGGTATTTAAGTGCATGAACCCCACTTTTTGGTGTCAGAGATCCTTGAACAAGTCCTATCTATTTTGAAAAGGGCTAATTAAATGAATAAAACATAATACTGCAAATTGTTATATTTATCTGCACTTAAGATGGTCATTTCACATATTTTCCATGTGAAAGAAAACATTTTTTTTTAATTCCAGGCTAAGAAGATATGTTTACATAGTACCATAGTTGATGAGGCTGAAAAAAGACATGTGTCCATCAAGTCCAGCCCATGCCAAATCAGCCCTATTGATTGAGAAGAAGGCAAAAAAAATGAAAAACAACAAAAAAAAAAAAAAGATTTACGCCCCAAGTGGGCAAAAAAATTCCTTCATGATTCCAAATGGCAGTCAGACATTTCCCTGGATCAACTTCCTATCTGTTTTGAAGGTATCTGGTTGTTGCTTGTCTTGGTTTTTAAACAGAATTATCTTATATTCAGTATTAATATAACAATTTGCAATATGACTTTTAACTTAGCCTTCAAGGGGTCTTATTTAAATCATTGAGTATTTTGAGGATTTTTTTTTATGGTACAGCTGGCATATCCTAGAATTGTACCATTCCATTGCGCATCTGGCCCCATGTCTGCTCTCATAAGAACAGACTTTGCAACAGCTTCTAACAATTATCCCTTAATTAACTGATGCCCAAGAAAGCCTACTGTTCCCATGAATTTTGACCTTTTGTGTTGATTCAAGCCATAACATCTTCAGTCAATCCAGGATGTCATGTCTATGGAGGCAGACATGACAGTTGCTGGCAGGACCGCAAGAGACAAACTGCACCCACTGCACATGTTAATCTTAAACCTTTAAAGATCAGAGGAATGTTCAACACATTGCTTAGCAGTGCATTGCACACCCTAGTAGCCCTGCTTTTATTTAATTAAAACCTACCAGCAACTGTCATGTCTGCCTACATCAGGACTGATTTAAGATGTTATTTCTTCAGCTACACAACAAGAGCAAAATTAATATAAGCCATTAGGATTATCTGGCCATAATAAGGTGAATGAAGTTACTGTTAGGGGGTGTTGCTTCTTCTTGAAAGTGAAATGAAGATACATAAACTAAATACTCCATGTAGTATCTGTAAAAACATTGCATTTGATACCTGAGGCCTAAAAACTTAGATAAGCCATATAGGGGTATCCATTCATGCTGAGTACAGGATTCCCTAACTCCATTAGCATAGCAATCTTGATATTTGTCTCAGACATCATAGCCAGTATTGGCTGAAAACTGCCTGAGATAAAAGAAAAGTATATTCTGGATTGAAGAGATATTGGTAATAATCCCGATAAAGTCTCCAAATGTAAGGGAACATTTATGTAAAAGCAGTCACATTTATGTGTTGTGCACCCTGATCAGCCTCACAAGCCACAGGATTAAATGGGTTCCTTCCTGATAAACTAGGACTGTTATACCAAATTACTCCTATGTTTAAAATGCTCCTGGGAAAAAATAACTGCCTTAAAGGGACAGTATTATCAAAATACTAAAAAAGTGACTATTGTATCTATTAAAAAATGAAACTAAATGACCAAAGTCCCATCTTTCAAACCTTAATGGTTTGAGAGATATTCAGTGTGAAAGTTCCCCCCTCCCTCCCTTTCCCAGACGTCAGCATTCTAGCTGATTGCAGTAGATATTCGCTGTGAAAGTTACCCCCTCCCTCCCCTTTCCCTGACGTCAGCACTTTAGCTGACTGCAGGGGAATCTGGACCCGGGACCGGCGGAGGCTCTTCAGCAGAGCCGAGATCGTGATCTTGAAAAAGAGCTACTTCACTGGAACAGTCTACAAAGTGTGCTTGGTTTGCAAGCACACTTTGTAGACTGTTCCAATGAAGTAGCTCTTTTTCAAGATCATGATCTCGGCTCTGCTGAAGAGCCTCAGCGGGTCCCAGGTCCAGATTCCCCTGCAGTCAGCTAAAGTGCTGACGTCAGGGAAAGGGGATGGAGGAGGTAACTTTAACAGCGAATATCTCTCAAGCCATAAAGGTTTGAGAGATGGGACTTTGGGCATTTAGTTTCATATTTTAATAGCTACAATATTCACTTTTTTAATATTTTGACAATACCGTCCCTTTAACTACTGTAACTACATGCTGCCCAAGTAAAATTATCCAGATAGTCATTGTGTAGGGTAGTCTACACCAATGTTTCTCAAAGTTAATCTTCAGGGCAAATCAGCAACTCAGCTTTTCAAGATATCACTACTTAATCATGGGTGAATAGTCAGTAATTCTCATTGTGATTGAGTCATATGCTGAAAATCTGACCTGTTGATTTGCCCTAAAGACTGGAGCAGAGAATTACTACCAGAGGTAGTCAATTGTTAGGCCTCCAGCTGTTGGTGACTACAAAACCAATCATCCCCAACCAACTGCTAGGATGGGAGCTGTAGAGCACAACAGCTGAATGTCCTACAAATGACTACTCCTGGTCTAGAATGATAGAGAGGTCACCAACGCATTTCGAAGCAATGCATTGTAGACCCCACTACCATTCACATGGTCAAAAGCCCCATTTAGAGCAAAGGGAATTTGCTGATTTTTTTATCTGAGGTGGGTTCTTATATCCAGAACTGTTCTTCTTCAGCTTACTGAATATGGACCTAGGGGCCTAGAATTAAATAAAGATTTATTTTTTTAAGATACGAGCTTGATGTACATGATATTTATAAGTATACAACCCCATTTCATTCTTAGGTTTTAGTTTTTCTTAATGGATGATCTTATACTCAATTAAATACAGACAAATGCTTTGCAATCATATATGTAGCATGTCACATGATATGAGCAGATCGGTTGTTATCGTCATGTAACAGCATTGCTAATTTTCTGAATATGATTTTTACATGTTGTTATCTGCACTGCAATGGGCATGAAGCAAGATAAAGCTGTCAACGTAACAAATCAACATTTTTAAAATCAAATACAATGAGCAATGACATAGGGGACAAATTATCTATTTATAACAAATAATTATTTTAATTGTAATGTCTTAAAGGGACATTATCATAAAGAATAAAAAAGGACTAAAATCCATTAATATATTATGTACTCATAAACAGCATTTTTTATATTTTTTTTCCTTTGGTGAGAAAGTTCTAAAATCTTTCAAAATGAATGGTAAAAGTGGCCAAAAGTGGCCAAATTTTGGCCACTTTTTAACAGGCCTGTTAAAAAAAACTGTGAAAACCATAAATAGTGATAACTGGTTTGAGATCAGAATCCTCCCAGTTCAGTTAACAGAAACTTTTATCACGTAGTTCTCTGCTTAACCCTTTGAGTGCCAGAGAGGTAACAAATGCATTGCAACACCAGAGAGGAGATGCACTATAGGGTGACAAAGAGGTGATAAAGTGGAGATAACTTCTCCAGTGATATCACTTCTCCAAGTCCTATGTTATTCTATGGAGCCAATGCACTAAGATTTTCAAGTGGGAGAGATCTTAGAGTGTAGACTCCATAGAACAACATAGAACTTGGAGAAGTGATATCACTGGAAAAGTCTTTTCCGCTTTATCACCCCTTAGTTTATAACACCCAATAATGCTTTGGATACCTCTCTGGAACTCAAAGGTTTAAATTGCCCTTATCTCTTGTACAAAAAGGGGTCAAATTGCCATGCACAGCTCCCTCCAGGTGAATAGGAAAATCATGTTTAAAATATATTTTGAGGTTTAAGCACCTAAGAAATAATCTTTACAAATGCAGGCTAGGAGTGCATGATATTTAAAAGTGTATGAGTCTATTCCTATGTTATTCTGTAGAGCTAATACACTAAGAGTTCTAGAACTTTGGAAGCCTTAGTGAATAGGCTCCATAGAATAACATAGGAACTGGAGATGTGATATCACAGGAGAAGTCATCACCTCTTTATCATGCCTTATACATAACCCCCAATGTGTTGGAGACGTTTCTAGCATTCACTAGGTTAAAAGCCCTATTTGAAAGAAAGCATGCTTTTGTTTGACCCATGTGGTGTATTTAGTTTCAGCCAGAATTGCTCCAATTCCTGCACCAGAAGTTACAGCAATTCCAGGGGAGTTATGCACTAAGGAGTGATAAAGAGGTGATAGTGTGAAGATGACTTCTCCAGTGATATCCCGTCTCCAAGTCTTATGTTATTCTGTGGAGCCAAAGCACTGAAAAATCTTAACCCTTTAGCCACCGCGTGTCCGGCAGTTAAGAACCACTGAGCTTTTTTTTTTTTTCACGATTCGTATTCAGGGGGGCCCAAGTGGTGTGCAGGACCATCACTGATCCATAATGCAAGTTTACCCATGATGATCCTGGCAGGTCATGGGTCCTTAACCCCTTAATGACAGGGGTTTTATTTTTTTCCATTATAACAAATGTCTTCCTGGACTTACCAGGTAAGTCGTCTGTCACTAAGGGGTTAAGGGGTTAATGCATAGGTTCCAAATAATAACACAGGAACTGGAGAAGTCATATCACTGGAGAAGTCATCTCCACTTTATCACACCTTAATGCATCTCCCCCCATGTACGGTCTAGATTCCATTTCAGGTGGTAAGGGTAATCACTGTCATTATTTCACATATTCCTGTTAAACACTATGGGCGAATTTGTAGATAAAACCACTGATTAAGTTATCAACTTTAACTTTTCAATTCTAGAGGGGTGCACAATGCATTGCTTCTGAATGCCTTACATACTCCTCTGGAATTCAAAGGTTTAATGCAATCCAGGCCAATATCTATACCTTCCATTGCTATAAAGTAATTTATGCTTTAATTAGAAAAGCCGTTGACATCTCTATTTTTATCACATGGATGACTTTAGTTCAGTGTTATTAACACTGTGTTGTTAACATGGGAGATTTCCACCTCTAAAAATACATTGGAATGCAGCATGCTACAACTGCACAAGGCACAGCCAGGTTACAGCATGCTGAAATACATTGAGACCTATGGGAAGCTGCATTGGTTGTTCACATAGATTCTTGGGGAAGGAATACCATTCACATTCTCCAATGACTGACCAACCTGCATGGTCATCATCCAATAATATATGGCTGATTCTCACATGGGCTGGCCCTTTGAAACACTTCCTCCATGCAACCCTATGTGAAAGAATTGCAGGGGGAGTTAGAGTGTAGTTACATTGGTACAGGCAGTTTGGCATAAGCTAAAACAGGGTGTAGCCAACTTGCCCGTGTAAGCACAGCCTAAGACTAAGGTTTTATATATGATATCATGAAATGATGATAGCAAATAAAGCTTGGAAACAAAGGCATGAAACTGCCATAAAAAGTATCCATCTTTGAAGAATATATTTACTCA
Organism: Rhinophrynus dorsalis; assembly: GCA_037306005.1. NCBI lineage: Eukaryota > Metazoa > Chordata > Amphibia > Anura > Rhinophrynidae > Rhinophrynus > Rhinophrynus dorsalis. Next base: position 51,693,370 of record CM074725.1, read on the forward strand.
GAGTAAATGAAATGAGAGTAGTAAGGCCTAAATTACATTGCATTTGATATATGTTATCAATGGTTTAATCTTTTAGATTCCAATTGAAGTCTATGGAACATGGGTAGGCAACCCTGCTCTTCAAGAGATACCAACAGTGCGTGATTTCAGGATGTCCCAGCTGGAGCACAGGAGGACCAATTAAAGTGACTGAGACACTAATCAGTCTACCTGTGCTCCAGCTGGGATATCCTGAAAACATGCATTTTGGTAGCTTTTGAGGCCCAGGGTTGTCTGCCACTGGTAAGCTATGCACACATTTAGATAGAAAAACCTTGATAAAGTTATTATTTTGCAGCAGAATCCAAGCCGTAAAGTGAGATTCACAAATACATTTGAGTCATAAAGGGCTAATTAACATAAAGGATAAACATTCCCTCTGATTTAAATGATACTTTGTGCCAGAGAAGTTCAAAGCACTGCAACAGAATGGAGGTTATGCCCTAAGGCGTGATAGAAAGGCGATAACATGAAGATAACTTATCCAGTGATATCACTTCTCAAATTCCTATACTATTCTATAGAGCCAATGCACTAAGATCTCCAAAGTTGGAGAAACCTTAGTGCATAGGCTCCATAGACTAACATAAGAACTGGTTAAGTGATATCACTGGAGAAGTTATCACCACGTTATCACCTCTTTATCATGTCTTAGTGCATAAACCCCAATGAGTTAGAGACCTCTCTGGCACTCAAAGGGTTAACCCTTGAGAGGCGTCTCCATTGCATTGTGCAGTGCATTCAAGAGGTTAAAGCCCTGTTTCCATCAGTGGGCATATTCACCCTTTGAGTGCCAGAGGGGTACACAAAGCATTGCTCTGCAATGCGTTGCTTACCCCCGGCACTCAAAGGGTTAAGTATTTATACTTGCCCGGGGGGGGGGGGGCAGTTGGGTTGGCCCAGAATTATTCTACTGCTGCAGTATCGCATATGGCTCTACATTGAATTAAATATGAAAAGTGCAATTTTTAATCAAAAATGTATTAAAAGGGGATTATATTTTTCATATAAAGACAATTCAGATGAGGGACAAACCAATGCTACATTGCATTTATTAAGGGGCTTGCTGGCTTGTGTGGCTGGGGTGGTATTGTCCACAAGGCTGGTGAGATTTTAATTACATGGATGTTATAGAAGAACACGGCCCTTATGTATTAAGTCACAAGTGAGACAATTCTGGAGTAGAATAGCTGCAAACTAAACCTCTCTAGCATCCAAGAGGTTAAAAAGATTGAACTATGAGGATGATTATTTCATCCACAAGATACAGCAGTTTTGCCCCAGAATTGCTCCACTTAGTTTTTACACATATGCCCCATGGGTTGTATGTACATACCTGGAAATTCTCCAGATCTGACCTGGAGATCTGGGGGGAGATGCACTAATCAGTGATGAAGAGGTGATAAAGTGGAGATGACTTCTCTGGTGATATCACTTCTCCAATTGCTATGTTATTCTATGGAGCCATTTCACTAAGATTTATCCAGCTTTGGAGATTTTGTGCATAGGCTCTATAGAACAACATAGGAACTGGAGAAGTGATATAACTGGAGAAGTCATCTCCACTTTATCACTCCTTAGTGCATCTCCTCCAAGTCTCCAAGGACAGAGGGCTGATTCTCAGGGCTCAGTGAATTTCTTTGTAACTCCGCCCACTTCCCTGCCAGTACTGGACATTCTTCTGCCAGTTCTTCCTACTCTCCGTCAATTTTAAGAGCAAACCCCAAATCCACTCCTCCCGATGCTACCCACCCAATCAAGTCCAGCCTACTTTATGACACAAATTCCATCATTTGGACACTCCCATCGCAAGATATTAGTGGACCTCCGGAGGCTTGAGGCAAGACTTTTTACTAAAATCAGTGCAAGAGCTTCTTTTTGTGCACTTTCCCTACCTAACACTTAACATACTCAAAAGTTTAAGCAAAAAAAAAGGGGGCAGCTTTAGACTTCCTGTGCCAAGACATGAGCAGTGTGGGAGTATTTGGGAATTTTTGGTCAATACCATTTTTGGTCAACACCATTCCTCTATGCCTTGCTTTACACCATGAAACCAGCAAACATTTTCTTACTCAAATGATGTGTTAACTTAGATCTTGTTTCTATTAGAGGCTTGCAATGGTGAAGTTGTGTTTGATGGTATGTACTAAAGGCGTCTGCACTGAAGATAATAGCACTCGATTTTCAAGCCTAAATATGAGAGCAGCAGATGGGCTCTGTTGGGAGACTGGTGGATTCCCATCTACTCAGGTCTCTTTTAACAACTTCTGAGGCTCCTGGAGAAAATATAAATAAAGCCTCTCCCATATATATAAAAGCACATTTAGGATCCTCTTAAACATAGCAGGAAAACAGCTCTGTTTTAGTATTATGTACCCAAGGCAGCTACACTGCTCCCTGATCTTAAAATGGGACTGGTGGGAACCCAAAGTGAAGCCTTCTGAAGTACGAGTGCTTTAAACCCTGGGTTTGCCCAGCAATTAAAATGTCCCTGCTTGCATGTATCTACCACCAGAACAGACTTCTAATGTTGTAGAACATCTTGGTAAGCAAAACAGCTCTGCACTGACTGCTCACTCTGCTTCCCAAGTTTCAGATGCTACCTTCAGTTTCCTATGAATGTTAAGCAAGTGAAATTGATGTTTCCTTCCACACATCCTACACGCACACACACACAACTGAGTATTAGATATTTGGGCTAAAACCATTTTAACCATTATTTTGAAAGTTGCCAGCAAGCCCCTGAATTTACTTTGGTAGTAGGTTGCAATGTGGCATTATAGTTTAGCATCCACCCAACTGCAAATAACTGTATTTCAAAGGTTAAAAATTCATCGGAGCAAATAAGTGCATTGTAGGACAAATAACCTCAAAAGAGATCGTCTCAATAAAGTTAAGCACTTTAAGGAATTTAGTTTTTGGCTATGAATCTATCAAACGCTCTTCACAAGGCTCCAGGGGTAATTTTGTTGCTCCTCCAAATACATCAACATTATTATCAACCCAAGGTATGATGTTGCCAGGCATGTTGTGAGAACAATTAGCGATGTTCCCTATCTCTTCTGGTTTGAGGACGCGATCCCATATATTAAACTGGCTCATCTCTCCAACGAATGCTTGGGTTGCATCAAATCCTCCCCCAAGAGAGTCCTTTAAAGAAAGGAATGAGTTAAGGAAGTACAGTCAACAATCATTCAGTATAGAATCTTCTCAAAATATACTGGGACTTATTATTAATAGGATTTCAGCATTCATTTATAAATCGCCATCATATTCAGTGGCACTGTCCACATTTATTGAGCCACTGTTATTGCCTTACTATCATTTAAAGGGATAGTAATGTGTAAAATAAAATTGTTGCAAGCATAACAATTTGCGCTATGTTTATTAACTTACTTTACAGTAGTTTTAAAGATATGCCATATAAAAGGATCTCCTTCCCGCCCCTTCTGACTGCGTCACACTTATCCTTGCGTGGATCTGGATGGAGAGCGGCGAGGGACAAACTGCAGTAAGCAAAGGAACTTTGCGTCTGGCACTTTAGGACAACAGACCTTTTTTTTTTGTAGTGAATCCAGTTCAGGGCTCCCCTAGCGACATGCAGACACCTGGGGAGTTCTGAAATCCATGGCAGTCCTCGTACATCATGGGTCCTTATGATTCGCCAACCTATGATGTACCAGGAACTTCATGGGTCCTTAAGGGGTTAAGTTTATCCCCCGCTGCATCCGTCCAGTCCCATGACCAGATTGTAGCTTCAAGAGGAAGTGCCCAGAAGGGGTGGGACTGGGATACTTTTACATGGAATATCTTTAAAACTACTGCAAAGAAAGTCAATAAACATAGAGCAAATTATTATGCTTACAATAATGAAGACTCCGTGATCAACTTGATTTTAGACATTACTATCCTTTTATATAAGTTGAAAAAAGAAACTATGATGGCAAATAAGAACCAGTGGCCCATCCAGCCTGTTCATTTCCCTATATAGTTAAAAAGCTCAACCAAATCTAATCCGTAACCCTTTGAGTGCCAGAGGGGTATGCAACGCATTGCTATTGACTTTCTTTGCAGTAGTTTTAAAGATATTCCATGTAAAAGTATCCCAGTCCCACCCCTTCTGGGCACTTCTCCTTGGAGCTGCAATCCGGTCATGGGACTGGACGGATGCAGTGAGGGACAAACTTAACCACTTAAGGACCCATGACAGTCCTGGTACATCATAGGTTGGTGAGCCATAAGGACCCATGATGTTCCAGGACCGCCATGATTTCAGAGCTCCCCATGTGTCTGCATGTCGCTAGGGGAGCCCTGAACCGGATTCACTACAAAAAAATGGTCTGTGGCCCTAAAGTGCCGGCCACAAAGTTCCTCTGCTTACTGCAGTTTGTCCCTCGCCGCTCTCCATCCAGATCCAGATAAGTTAATAAACATAGCGCAAATTGTTATGCTTGCAATTTTATTTTACACATTACTATCCCTTTAAATGATAGTAAGGCAATAACAATGTGTTGCATACCCCTCTGGCACTCAAAGAGTTAAAATAACTATGTGCATATCCCAAGAATTCTATTAATCCATCTACTGTTTTTACATCTACCATATCTGCTGGGAAGCCATTCCATGTAGCTATCACTATTTCCACAAAGTAGTTTTTGTTCTTAAAGAGATAATAATGGTTCATTATAAAGTAAGGTTTTATCATGCCGTATATTTTGGACTAACATTCTGCACCATTGCCAATGTTCATATTGATCTAGTTTCTGTGTAATTATATTATAAAGTTCCCCCTCCCGCCCATTACATATGTCAGTCTTCTTCCCTCAGACTGGAAATCTGGTCACTTGACTGGACAGATCGCAACGAGGGACAATCTTCTGTCTATCCCTGCCACACTTGACTAAGGAGGTCAGCTTTTTCCTTATGCTGATACAAGATTATCCCTCGTCATGATCCGTATGGACCGGCTTTCTGATCAGAAGACAGAATAGTGACGTATGTAAAAGGGACGAGAGGGGAACTTTATAATATATTTACGCAAATACTAGACATAAATGAACATTGGCAATGTTGCAGAGCATTAGTACAAAGTATAGGGAATGATCAAACCTTACTTTATACGTTATTTTCACCCTCCAATCTTAAATCGTGTCCATTGGGTCGAGTGTCATCTTTATTATTAAAAATGGTTCCCTTCTGAACTTTATTAAATCCCATCCAATCATATTCAAATAAATAAAGAAGACTTTTAGCAAATTCATTTTAGTGCTATTTCGGTTGATCTGTTAAAAAAAAAAAAAAAAGCTGCAGGCAAGAAATTTGATAATTTGCTATTTTATGAAAGCCATAAATGTTTACACTGTTAATGACACTGCTTGTTTCTAAGAAAAAAAAAACACATTAATGCCTTGTTCTTGAATAGCACATTCTCCTAAAATAAAGCTAGACACTTGGACATACCTGCAAACTGAAATTGTGACAAACGCACCCCGAGACAGAACAGAAGTGCTATGTTCTGAGGCAGAGTGGCCTCTCTCAAGTCACGCGTTCCCATGTGCAATCGCTGAGAGGAAATGTACATGTCCATATCAGACTGGACCTTCCCATAGACAGTCCAGCTCTGACATGTCAGGCAAATCCTCTCTGTGCAAGAGAAACAGCACAACCACAGACATTTCAGCCTATGTAGGCCTCGCCAGTGTGTTGCAGCTGATTCCCTCTAGGCGCACTGTGAGCAAGGGCCCATGCCTGGGATGCCCTTCCAACTTAGAAAGACTTACAGACAAAAATTGTGATGAATGCACACCAAGAAAGAACAAAATAAAGTGCTACATTCTGAGGCTTCTCAGTTGCTGCTTAAGTCACATTTTTCACTCCCATGCCATTGCACAAAGGACATTTCCATGTCCATATTTGACTGGTCCTACCCATAAACAGTCCAGCTCCCAAACATCAAGCAAATTCTCTCTGCATGAGAAAAACAGTACAACCACAGATGCATATTTTGGCCTATATGCGTTTTGTTGGTGTGATGCAGCTGATTTTCTCTAGGGACATGGAGTGCAAGGGCCCATGCCTGCGATGCCCTTCCAACATATGGAGACAGCTCAGATTTCAAGGTTCAGGTTTGATTCCCGGCAGGGTTAACTCAGCCCTTCATCCTTTCCAGGTCGATAAATGAGTACCATTGATTGGGTAATAATAACATCTATTATTTCAACTGCCGATTTGGTTAATTGCGAGAGCATGCTCTGAAAGCGCTTTGAGTCCCACTGGGAGAAAGGCGCTGTATAAATACTAGTTATTATTATTATTATTATTATTATTATTATTATTATTACAAACACATGGGAGTGAAAAATGTGACATGAGTAGCACATGAGAGGCTATCGTGCCTTAAAGGGATAGTAATGTTTCATAATAAAAGCAGCTCTAATTAATCATCATAGTATTTGGACTTTGGAGAGTGTTATTTCAATTCTGTCAGAGTTGTAGTTCAAGAGTAATTCAATGACAAAGTATCCCCCTCCTGCCCCTTTTACTGATGTAACACTGCTCAGCCAGAGCAGAAGGGAGGTGCCCAGATAGATTGCAGAGAGGGACAATCTTCAATCAAGATAAGGGAAAAACTTGTCAAGGGGGGGCAGGGTTTTCATTGTTCTCACAGTAAGAAGATTGTCACCTGCTGTGAGCTGTCTGGTCAAGCAACCAGATTCCACATCTGAGAACTAGGTAAAAGGGGCGGGAGGGGGAAACTTTATCCTTCAATTATTCTTGAAGCACAACTCTGACAGTATTGAAATAACACTCTCTATGGCTCAAATACTATGAAGATTAATTGGAGATGCTGTTTTTGTGAAACATTACTATCACTTTAAAACAAAACACTTCATTTTGTTCAGTCTCAGTATGCGCTTGTCACACTTGTTTTTTAGTCTCCTTAGTGGAAGGGTATCCCAAGCATGGGCTCTTGCTCTCCATGTGTCTAGAGGGATTCAGCTGCACCCCACTGATGAGGTCCGCATAGGCTGAAACGTACATCTGGGGTTGTGATGCTTGTCTTGTGCAGAGAGCATTTACCTGACATTTTGGAGCAGAACCAGTTTGATACAGATATGGAAGTTTCCCCTTGGCAATGACACACAAAACGCTTCATTTTGTTTGATCTTGGTGTGTTCATCACACTCTTTGTTTTCTAGTCTCTGTATATGAATGTACCTCCCAAGTGTTCATTTCAATGCTTTATAGACCTCTACAGGATTTAGTGGGTTAAAATCCCCTTTTAAATTAATGGAAATTTTGGGAATGTACATTAGTCTCCTATGATGCAGTTCATTTGCTCCAAGATTGCATCTCAAGTGTGATGAACCAAAAACAGAAAAGAATGCCAAGGAGGAATAATGATTTCAAATGAAATACCAATCCTTTGTATTCTGTCTAAAAATCTACACTGTATTTCCTACCGGGGAAAAGTCATGTGTCTCATATATAAAAGAAAAAAATGTGGAGAGAGAAGGATGATTTTATTGGCACATCCATTTTTTGCAATAACAGAATGTTCAGATCAATAATTTATCTGGAACACAAAAGGACATTGGTCTCTGGGGGACCTTATGGAAAGATTTCAAAGTCATGTACAGGTAGGCTTGACATGCTCAGTCTGCTACCAGCTATGTTTCATAAGACTAGCTGTTATGTAAGAACCAATTACACCATTCACTCACCTGCTCTTGGCCCAGAATGAGAATTCCACCTGCTTTAATTGGGTGCCAAGGGGCAAGGTTTTCCCCTGAGCCAAGCTTCTCTCCATCCATGAAAGCGCCCCACATTCCATCCCTTGTTGTCCACGTGATGCAAATATGATGCCATTTTCCATCACCAATTGAAAACGGAAGCTGCGTCACCTATATGATAGTAGGAAATTAATACCATTGTAGAAATCTGTGAATCAGATGGCCACTTAACCCTTTGAGTGCCAGGTGCAATGCATTGCGTACCCCTCTGGTACTCAAAGGGTTAAAGAATAACACTTAAAATAATTAGCAGTAGACTATATGAAAGATTTAAAGGAGCAATAAACTTTTTTTTATGAAAACACATATTTTACAGACCATTTCTTGCTGAATAAAACAAGGTCACTCCCATCACTGTCAGATGTTTTATTCAAAAATTATAGCAGCTTAAATAATCAGGAAGTGAATTTACTGTGTTTACTTCCTGATAGTTCTAACTGACAGGAAGTGACAGGAAGTTTCTATCACATTCTATGGAGAACTGTATGTCTCTGACTTTTCTGACTTTCCTCTCCATTAGAATCTAACAGGAAATCTATTTAGAATTTGACCACTAGAGGGCACTGCTAATGTAAAAAAAAAAACATGGGTTTAAACTGTAATAACTCTGGAAATATAAATCTCTCAGCAGTGGGAATACCTTATTTTACTCAGTCAGAAAATCTCTACAATATATATTTTTTCATAAAAAAAAGTTTACTGCTCCTTTAAAACAAGTAGAAATAGTACACAGACATACATGACTACTATTTTAAGAACCACTTCCTGACTAATCCCTTCTGTTAACTGTTTTGTGTGCCAGAGGGGTATGAAATGACGAATTGCAAGGCTATGAGCTGCATACCCTTTGGGCACTCAAAGGGTTATACAAATGAAGAACTATTTATTCCTACTGGTATGGTTCCGCTTTAAAACAGTAAAACAAAAAAGAAAAAGCTAGGGGGCGCTCACTTTCCTATTCAGGGTGTATTTATTTAATGGTTCTTGTACTGTTTGTAAAGAAAGATACAGGGACAGATTTCCAAATAGGCAGAGTAATGTGTTTGAGATCTCTCAAGCAACCAACGGATTAAAGGGATAGTAATGTTTCACAAAAACAGCAGCTCCAATTAGTCTTCATATCATTTGAGCCATAGAGAGTATTATTTCGATACTGTCAGAGCTGTAGTTCAAGAGTGATTGAAAGATAAAGTATCCCCCTCCCACCCCTTTTACCTGGTGTAAGCCACCCCCCCTCAGATGTGGAATCTAGTCCACAGACCAGACAGCTCACAGCAAGGGACAATCTTCTTACTGTGAGAACAATGAAAACCCTGCCCCTCTTGAAAGGTTTTTCAGCTTTTTCCCTTATCTTAATTGAAGATTTCCCCTCTCTGCAATCCACTTGGACACCTCCCTGCTGCTCTGAGCTGAGTAGTGTTACATCAGCAAAAGGGGAGGGGGGATACTTTATCCTTCAATTACTCTTGACCTACAACTCTAACAGTATTGAAACAACATTCTCCATGGCCCAAATACGATGAAGATTAATTGGAGCTGCTTTTAATATGAAATATTACTATCCCTTTAAAGCTGTTTTGTCCTTGCTTATTATAGGCCAAAGTTATTTTCTGATCTGACAGATGATCAATTCTGTAATCACAGTTTTGACTGAGAGACAGCAATGGATTGTTGAATTGTGTTAAAAAAAAGAAGATAAAAGAAGAGAAAAAATGTGGAATCATTTCAGAATACTAAAAATGGTCCATGATGACCCAAAAGCAAGTCTAGATAGAAGCCCAAGGAAATCTTCCAACTTTCAGCTGCTTTCCTTTTGCTGGATCAGACAGCGATGACAGCGGGGAAGGGGGAGGGGAATAGTTCCCTCCAGTCCCCCACCTGATTCTTCATGTGCCCTCCCCACATCCTGCGGTTAAAGGGATAATAATACTTCATTTTAACTTTATTTTATTTTGTAAGCATTAAAAAAACATGAAGAATGATATAAGTCTTATCTATCAAACCTTTATGATTTGAGAGATATTCACAAGCAAAGTTTCCCCTCCCGCCCCTTTTACCTAGTGTAAGCCATATCTTCTCAGATGTGGAATCCAGTCCATAGACCAGACAGATAACAGAAGGGGACAATCTTCTTCCTATGAGAACAATGAAATCCCTGCCCCCCTTGACAAGCTTTTCAGGTTTTTCCCTTATCTTAATTGAAGATTGTCCCTCTCTGCAGTCTACCTGGGCACCTCCCTTCTGCTCAGGCTGAACAGTGTTACATCAGTAAAAGGGGTGGGAGGGGGACACTTTGCTTGTGAATATCTCTTAAACCATAAAGGTTTGAGAGATAAGACTTATATCATTCTTCGTGTTTTTTTAATGCCTACAAAATAAAATAAAGTTAAAACGAAGTATTACTATCCCTTTAAGTCCTCCATTGCCAGATAACATTGATCTTGCTGATCCAGTAACAAAGGGGTTAACTGCCATTTTTAATAAAACTAAACCCCTGGCAGTAGAATCTATGTTCTAGCAGATTTCAATGGTTAATATCTGAAAGTCCTCAGGTATGGACATAAGAGTTAAATTTAGTTACTTTAATTAGATTAGAAGCAACTGCTCTTCTACTCAGAAATACTGTTGTCTAATACAAGCCATTTACAGACAATACTCTACAATCACTTCAAAGACAGCTATCAAGACTGATATGTACTTAGAGCCCTGGAAAGGGCAGGAATGGCTGCTCCCTCAGAGCTAGGGTTGCCACCCAGCTAGTATTTTACCGGCAGGCCGGTAAAAAATTGGCTTCTGTCTAATGTTAAGTCTATGGAGGGGATGCCATGGCCGGTATTTTTTTGAAGAAAAGGTGGCAACCCTAGTCAGAACATATTTAAAACCAGATTTTCAGCCTCAGAAAAAAAGAGACATTTTACAGATGTTTTCTTGGTGGACAGTATAGTTAACCCCTTAAGGATCTGAGGAGCATGCAATGCATTGCTTCACAAGACTTTGTTTAAAGGGCTGAGTGTATATAACCCCAGTTTAGGTGTTAGTGTTGCTTTAAGTGCAGAGTGTTTTAGAAATGCTGCCAGAGTTGGGAATACATTTCAGAGTTATGAATTTACAGCAGCCTGAGAGATCTGTGTATATTTCTGACAAGCTGTGAAAATGTAGACCATCTGAATAGTACAGCAGGTCTCCTAGCAACCTTATTATTATATTACTTCTCACCCCGGGACTATATGTTTACAAGCCTAATAGGCAGTGGGGAAAACACCACATAGCAACCAAATTACACAGTTCACTGTTCTTACCCTGCAAACAAATCTAACAAGATATTATATTTTTTTACACCTGGGGAACATTGCTTCTGATTGCTTATACTGCCGAGTACATACAGGCCCTCCAGCTGACCCATAACATGTTCTCTGTAACCTAAGGGCTGCTCGAGAATTAACTAGCATCTATTATGTTAACCCTTTGAGTGTCATAGGAGTATGCAATTCACTGCAATGCAGTGCCCTCTGTCACTCAAAGGGTTAAATCATTATTTTAATAGGATCAGGCCACCTGAATACTGGATTCAAGGTATAAAGTTGCATTTTAGTTACTGTAGGAGGTCTCAAAAAATAAGCCCAAAAAAATGTTCTTATGGATTTTGTAAGTGTGTTGTACGTGCTGCTGTTCCTATCATTGACTGTAAAGTGATATAGTCTAAGGTAGTGGTTCCCATTAGGTTGCCCACATGTCCCTGATTGCCCAGGACAGTCCCTGATTTTAAATGTGTGTCCTTTGTCCCGGGTAGCCTCCTTCTGGGACAATACAAAGTACCTGAATGAAGACTCCAGAGCACAGAGTTCTAGACTTCCCATTTTCTACAGTGACAAAAATTGATGCCTCTGCTGGGCTACAAGAAAATGGCTTCCAGACACTAGAGACAGACATGAGTATTGATCCTGACATCAAACAGGAGCTGTAGTGTAAATTTGTTGTAGTGTAATATTAGTCTAAGGATTTGGGTGTGATGTACATTATCTTGTAGCCCACAACAGGCATCACTTTTCTGTGACAGCAATTAATGGTCAGTCCTCCCTCCAGTGTGGTGATCCAGAGAAAGAGTAGTTTGCACTCTGATGTCCAGTGATGTATAGCGACCCCTCCCACATGGCTCACTAGAGCTGAGGACAGGCACTCTGCTGTACTGGGCTCCACAGTGTCCCTGAATGGCAGAATGAAAATGTGGTCACCCTAGTTCCCATTCCTATCCTAAGTAGTGCCTAACAGACCATGTCTTTAGGATTTCTCTGCTTGAATACAGATGAGTTAACCTCTTAATGACCAGCAGTTAAGGACCACAGAGATTTTTTTTTCCCTTTTTCTTTAGCAATATGGATTCAGGCATCTCCGTGCTGCGTGCAGCTTGAATTCCATGCAGTGCCAGGACCATTGTTGGTCCGTAACACAAGTTTACCCATGACTGTCCTGGCATGTACTGGGTCTTTAAGGGGTTAATCAGAGGATGTTATTTAGTTACCTTACCAGGTTATTTAGTTACCTTAAAGGCATGATCTCTTAGGGGTAGGCTGACCAGACTTCCCTTTTAACTGGGGACGCACTGGAAAAATGCATACTGCAGGACTGCTTTGATTTCAGTGAAACACTGAAAAATGGCTATTTCTAATGTGTCCCCAGTTAAAGGGGAGATCTGGTCAGTCTACTTGTGGGGGTCCCTGTGGAGAGTGTTGGGGACAACTTTTCTAAGACTCAGGTTTTCCTAATGACTCCCCCAGAGTGTATTAGAAAAAGAAGTGCATATAAACAGATAGCTAAACCAGCTTCCATAAGCCAGGAGTGGGTGACAGGTGCAGAGGGGAACTGGGAATGTTGTACCTAGAGGAAGTCAGATAACATGTAATGGTACATCTCAGTGCTGGTCTCATGTAATATTCTGCTAATCAGAGCAATACATTAGAGACCTCTCTGGCATTCAAGGTAGGCTGACCAGACCTCACCTTTAACCGGGGACACATAGGAAATAGGCATATTTCAGGAGTGCACCAAAGTCAAAGCAGCTCTGAGTATGCATTTCTCATATGCATCCCTGGTTAAAGGTGAGGTCTGGTCACCCTAATTCAAGGGGTAAAAGTAGACTGACCAGATCTCACTTTTAACCAGGGACACAGAACTGCACTGAAATCAAAGCAGTCCTGCAGTATGTATTTTTCCTATGCATCCCCAGTTAAAGTTGAGGTCTGATCAACCTAGGTAAAAGTCCCCATTTATATCAATAGGAATTTTTTGGAATTTTTAGTTCTCCCGTGACTTAGGAGGACCAGATCTCACCTTTAACCAGAGGCACACAGGAAATAGGCATATTTCAGTACTTCACTGAAATCAGAGCAGTCCTGCAGTATGCATTTTTCCTATGCATCCCCGGTTAAAGGTGAGGTTTGGTCAGCCTAGGTAAAAGTCCCCATTTATATCAATAGGAATTTTTTGGAATTTTTAGTTCTCCTCAGGGTGACCAGACCTCACCTTTAACCGGGGACACATAGGAAATAGGCATATTTCAGGACTGCACTGAAATCAACTCAGCCCTGCAGCATGTATTTTTCATATGTGTTCCTGGTTAAAAAGTGAGGTCTGGTCACCCTAGGCCCTGTAGTGCAATTGGTTTGCCCCAAAACTCTTACACTATTCCGTTGACTATAAGGCTTTATGGCAATCTGACAAGCAATTGATTTTATTAATTTAATTTCCTCTCAAAGTGGCTGATCTGTCCAGGCTGCACATGCAACCATTAGTGGGACCTGGAAAGCGTAAGGGAAGTGAAAAGAAGGTTGGGGGAAGGCTTGTTTGCAGATTTAAAGGGATATGTGGTCACCTTATTATCCAAACATCAAAATAAAAGAAAAAAAAACTACAGATCTTCATTTTAACCCCTTAAGGACCAGAGGACTATGCAATGCATTGCTTCGCAATGTGTTGCACACCCATCTGGTCCTTAAGGTGTTCTGTACATAATATTTAAATTAGGCTGACCAGACCTCACCTTTAACCGGGGACATATATGAAAAATGTATACTGCACCGCTGCTTGATTTCATTGCAGTCCTGAAATATGCCTATTTCCCATGTGTCCCCGTTTAAAGGTGAGGTCTGGTCAGCCTAATTTAAATGCTTGCAGCTGTGTTTCCTATATAGGTGTTAGTGTTCCTTTAAAGGGATAGTAATACTTAAAATGTAAAAAAAAAATATGTCGTAGGGTTTATCCCCCTGTGTAAAACAAGAGTACTCCCACTGCTGAAAGGTGTTTCATTCAAAAGTTATTAATTTTCAAAGTTGAATTTTTTAGGTGCAATATCACAGTGGCCTGAAATTGTACAGCTCTGGTCAGTTGACCATAAATCTCCATAGGATGGTGTAGCAACAGTGCCACTGTACTATTTCAGGCCACTGTGATATTGCACCTAAAAAATTCAACTTTGAAAATTAATAACTTTTGAATGAAACACCTTTCAGCAGTGGGAGTGCTCTTGTTTTACTCAGGGGGATAAACTCTACAACATATTTGTTTTTACATTTTAAGTATTACTATCCCTTTAATTCCTTGAATCCTTGTGATGTCTCTGCCACAATGCAAATGTAAAAGATAATTGGATTATTCAAAGTGTTATCTGTTACTTTTCATTTTGGGTGAAACATAATGTCAGTTAAGAAAAGTATTAACCCCTTACTAAAAATTCAAAGGGCCTTATGTATAAAGGAAGCACCACAATTCTGAGCAGTGTTCTGCTAAGTATAGCAAGGCTGAGCAAGGCAGTACTGAAAGAGTTAAAGAAGCTAATAAAAATGGGCAAGTCTTCCTTGTCCATCTACGAGTCCAATGTTTCCCTGAAATAAAGGTGGCACTGTGTTAGCCAGTAGAGTAAATGGGATTCCGTATACTTTTGTAGCAAAAAATTCACGAGTGTGATATAAAGGTGATGCCTTTTAATGTTCTTGTTCCAGGACTTTGATCTAACCCTATGCATATCATTTTATATCTATGCAGACTGATTGTGTACTATGTTAATTGTCCCCCACTGTGTACTCATATAATTAGTTTCAAATATATGTCATACTCTGTAAATATAAATTCAGTGTGAGTCAAGATTTATTTTTTAAACCATGCCTAGGCTAAGCAGACATCACCTTTAACCGGGAACACATAGGAAATAGGTATATTTCAGAACAGCACTGAAATCAAAGCAGCCCTGCAGTATGCATTTTTCTTATGTGTCCCCAGTTAACTCCCTAAGGACCAGCCACATGGCTGGCACTTAAAGACCATGGGGCATTTTTTTTTTTTTTTTGCAGAAATGGAGTTAGGGATCCCTGAATGGCAGTAAGCCACGTGGGGACCCCTCAATTTCATGATTTACATATACAACACAGGTCCATATCACAAGTTTTCCCATGACGTACAGGTACGGCCTGGGTCCTTAACCCCTTTAGGATAGGCTGACCAGATCTCACCTTTAACCGGGGACACATAGGAAATAGCCATTTTGCAGTACTTCACTGAAATCAAAGCAGTCCTGTAGTATGCATGTCTCCTATGCGTCCCCTGTTAAAGGTGAGGTCTGGTCAAACTACTTAAGGACCAAGGGTGTACATGTCCTCATAGGGTGAACATGGCTGCACTTTGGGGACCCCTGAATCTCCTGCCATTAAAAAAAAGAAAGAAATGCTCAGTGGTTCTTAAGTTCCAGCCACGGTCATTAAGGGGTTATAGGCGAGGTCTGGTCACCCTACCCATGCCTGAAGAAGGCTTAGTGAAAGCTTGCATCGCCTTTATCCTCTGTTAGTCATTAAAATGTATCACCTTTATATCACTCTTGTGAGTTTTTTTCTACAAAAGTACACTGATTCCCATCAATGTTCCCCTGGCTATACAGCCTTGTTTAACTGTTTCTGTGCTAAGTTGTTCACCTTTGCTTGCCTTAGAGGGAACACTGTTTCTGGGGCAAACTATCTGCACTATAAGGGACAAATACAAATGAGTTCATTTAAACCAGCCTTTTTAACTTCTTATGAGGTCTTCAACACATTGCAAAGCAATGTGTTATAGATAAGGTGACCAAATATCCCTCTTATACAAGGATGATTATTTAATTCTGACGCATTGCACATGAATCAGTGCAACCCTGGAATGTGCATTTTTTTAAAGGGATATGTGGTCACTTTAGTTGGAAACATCTGTAGCATTTAAGGTGTTAAATGCTCAATTTAACGCAACTGGAATTTGAAGAATTTTAATCTGCCCACTGCCATGCATTTGGTTTGCCTTAATATTGCTCCAATTTGTGTTTATACATAATACTCAAAAACAATTAAAGGGGAACTATCACCCCTATACAAGTTTACCTCATTGTCATCCTCATATAGGGATAACCTTTAATGGTTGTTTTTTTTTTTTATAAAATGAATGCTGTGGCGAAATTTACATTATTAAAAATGAGCTGTGTCCTTACTTCCAGACAAACTGAGGTTACAGCTCTGCACCACAGCCTGTCAATCTGCTTCTTCAGTTCCCTTCCCAACTATTGTCGTGTTCCAGCCTCCACTACTGACGAAAGAATTCTCCATGCAAGCTGGCTACATTGTGACAATACTTGGAACAGGCACATGAATACATAGACACTAAGGGGGGCTTGAGCACCTGCCCTTTTTATCCAAAGTGCCCTCATGCCCTTTTAACAAAAAAAAAAGTTGCCTCACCGCCCGCACTAAACCCCTGACCACCCAGTCAGGTCTGTGCCTCCTTCAGGACAGACCTGTAGATGCTGGGCTCCCTCGTCAGCTCTTTAGTATTACAGAACGCTGGGAGATTACATCATCTCCCAGCGCTCTGCATGAAGAGAAGACCGCGCAGGAGCTCCAGCAGCTACAGGTCTGTGCCAAAGGAGGCACATACAGACCTCTCCTGCTCCTGGCCACCAGGGAAGAGGTAGGAAACGGACACTGGGGGGCAATGTGGAAATGATGGGGCAATGTGGATTTGATGGGGGACAAGATAGAGATGATGGCAATGTAGAGATGATGGGGCAATATATGTGAGGGTAAGTTGGAGCTGATTGCAATATGGAGCTGATGGGGGGCAATATGGAAATGAAGGGGGCAATGTGAGAGTAAGTTGGAGCTGATGGGGGCAATATGGAGATGATGGGGGCAATGTGAGGGTAGGTTGTAGCTGTTGGGGGCAATATGGAGATTATGGGGGCAATATGGAGCTGACAGGGGACAATGTAAGGGCAATATGGAAATGATGGGGGCAATGTGGAGATTAGGAGCATTGTGGAGGTGTCCAGTGGAGATGGCCAATGGGGGGGGCGCTTCAGATTTCTGTGCCTACAGGCTCCTGAGATGTAAATTCTTTTCTTTTTTTTAAATATATATTTTGAATAAATAATTATGAGAAGTGCCCTTTTTTTCATTTGAGCCCCTGCCCCCCAAAATGTCTGTGCACGTCCCTGGAGGGGGAGGCCACAGGTGAAGATTTACAGGCTGTGGTGCAAGAGCTGTAACCGCAGTCTGTCCGGCCACAGCTCATTTTTAATAAGGTAAATTTCTCCACAACATGCATTTTATAACAAAAAGAAACAACGAATAAAGGTTATCGTTATATGAGGATGACAATGAGGTAAACTTGTATAGGGTGATAGTTCCCCTTCAACAGCTTTGCCAATTCCCTTTGTAAAAAAAAAGAAGAAAAAAAAAGCATTTATCTAATTTACTTGTAATTTTTTACCTTAGCAAGCCTTTGAGTGTTGGAAGGGTGTCCAACACATGGCTCTGCAATGCGTTGGACACCTCTCTGGAACTCAAGGGGTTAAGCATCTACTTTATCATATATTATATACAAAAATAGTCTGTTCATACCCTGTCATTAATTAGTAGTTCTATGGGATGATTGCCCCATTCAATCAGTACGATTTCATTGGCTTGGCCAGATACAGCATAGGAGAACGGAGTTCCAATTCCCGGAGACGCACTGGACTTTAGCCACATGCAGATAGTGAAAGCATACAGCTCAGGCAGAGACTTCTTAATCCTGCCGTACAAGTAATTGGTACGAAGTGGTAGGGAGACTTTGAAGTTATCCGGTGACTTGAATGCATTGCTGCCTAGATCAATAGAAAAAAAGATGTTTTACCATAAAATGAAGTATCACCAAATAATATTTGCTGATGCTTTTCTTCCAGCCTTGCAAAATCTTAAAAATCTTTACAAAATAACAAGTAATAATGAGCAATATTTCCTACTGTTGTTAACCCTTTGAATGCCATACTGGTGTTCAATGCTTTGCTTGACTGACCAGATACCACCTTTAAAGGGATAGTAATGTTTCACAAAACAGCAGCTCCAATTAATCTTCATAGTATTTGGGCCATAAAGAGTGTTATTTCAATACTGTCAGAGTTGTAGATCAAGAGTAATTGAATGATAAAGTATCCCCCCCATCCCTTTTACCTAGTGTAAGCCACCTCCCCTCATATGTGGAATCTGGTCCATAGACTAGACAGCTCACATCAAGGAACAATCTTCTTACTGTGAGAACAATGAAAACCCTGCCCCCCAACAGGTTTATCCCTTTAACCCCTTCAGTACCAGAGGGGCACGCAACACATTGCTCTGCAATGCATTACGTACCTTTCTGACACTGAAGGGGTTAACCAGGGACACATGGGAATTATTTGGGTATTGCAGGGCTGCACTGAAATCAAAGCAACCTTACAGTATGCATTTTTACATGTCCCTGGTTAACCCTTTAAGTTTCAGAGGGGTAAACAACACATGCCTTGGCAATGTGTTGTATATCTCTCTGGCAATCAAAAGGGTTAAGGGTGGTGTCTGGTCAGCCTACTTTATGTTAATTTCCTGCACAGTATGTTACTTATTTCTATTCACTACCAAACACCTCTCCCTGTGCTATTTGTTATACAAGCCGCTCAGCTTAAAGGGATAGTAACACTTACTATTGCAAAAAATATAAATTGTAGGGTCTATCCTCCTGACTAAAACAAGGGTCGCCTAGTGCTGAGAGGTATTTTATTCAAGGGTTATTTCATTTCAAACCTGATTTTTTTTTTTAGGTGCAGCATCTCAGTGGCTTGAATTTTTACAGTGACGCTGTTGCTACACCATCCTATGGAGGTTTACAGTCAACTGACCAGAGCTGTCCATAGGATGATATAGCAACAGCACCACTGTAGAATTTCAGGCCACTGAGATACTGCACCTAAAAAATTAAGATTGAGGTACAATAATGTTTGAATAAAACACCTCTCAGCACTGTGAGTACCCTTGTTTTTCTCAGGAGACTAAATCATACAATACATATTTCTTTGCATATTAAGTGTTACTATCCCCTTAAGTCATTTATAGGGCATGGTTTAGTAATATTGGTCCAGCATAGAATTCAGTTAGCATAAAATGCCACACTGTGCCATCAAAATAAAGGTTCATTTCTCAGAAACTATTTACATTACAAACTAATACCTATCACAACATATAGGATGTCTTTAATTATCGTTAAATTTAACTAAATGTTTCTTAAGGTGACAGATCTATCTATCTATCTAGCTAGCTATCTTCTCAAAGGAGAGGGAGTGTCTTATAAGGTGACCACATATCCCTTTAAATCAGGAACGCTTATGACAACTGCATTCAGCAGGACCACCCAGCAATCAGCACAACCCTGCAGTTTGTGATTTTTTTTATAAGTGATCATGATTTAAAAGGATATTTGGTTAAACGGATAGTAATACTTAATATGTAAAAAAAAAGTTGTAGGATTTATCCCCCTGACTAAAACAAGGCTACTCTCAGTGCTGAAAGGTGTTTAATTCAAAAGTTATTACAGCTCAAACTTGATTTTTTTAGGTGCAGTATCACAGTGGCCTGATAGTACACCATCCTATGGAGATTTGTGGTAAACAGTATAGAGCTGTCCATAGGATGATATAGCAACAGTGCCACTGTACAATTTCAGGCCACTGAGATATTGCACCTAAATATTCAAGTTTGTGCTGTAATAAATTCTAAATAAGACATGTTTCAGCAGTGGGAGTACCCTTGTTTCAATCAGGGGGGAGCAACCCTACAACATATATTGTTTTAACATATTAAGTATTACTATCCCTTTAAAGGGATAGTAATACATAAAATGTAAAAAAAATATATGTTGTAGGGTTTATCCCCGGGGTAAAACAAGGGTACTCCCACTGCTGAGAGATATTTTATTAAAAAATTATAATAGCTCAAACTTTAATTTTTTAGGTGCAATATCACAGTGGCCTGAAAATTTACAGTGGCGCTGTTGCTACACCACCCTATGGACTGCTCTGGTCTGTAGACCATAAATCTCCATAGGATGGTGTAGCAACAGCGCCTCTGTAAATTTTCAGGTCACTGTGATATTGCATCTAAAAAATTCAAGTTTCAGCTGTTATAATTTTTTAATAAAATATCTCTAAGCAGTAGGAGTACCCTTGTTTTACTCAGGGGGATAAACACTACAACATATACTTTTTTACATCTTAAGTATTACTATCCCTTTAAGACTGGCTAAAGCCAAGAAGCTGACAGAAGGGAAATGTGGTTCTCTTCTATGTGAGCTTCTTGTGACCTTTAGAAAGTTATTCTCAATTTTACATTCAAAATAAAACTGAAGTAATTCTGGAACAAAACACGTGTATCATAGGGGAGAAATAAAAAGTCACATTAATGTAAATGTAGAGTATAGCCCCTTCAATTCTAGAGAGGTCCCCAATACATTACGAACAGAGCAGGGCAATGTGCTGGAGTCCTTTCTACTATTCAAGATGTTCATAAACCCATTTAAATCAAAGGGAATTGTGGGAGTTTTATTTGTTATTCTATGGTACAGATAGTTTGCTCCAAGATTAGTCCAGTTTCTTTTGAACGTTGCTCCCTTTATCGTCTTTTGCATCAGGTGCCAAAATTAGACCTCTCTGGCACCCAAAGGGTTACTCAATATATGACAGGGATTCACTGGGAAGTATTTACCCAGCTAAAGAGGAGCAAACCAACTAGGAGGAATGAAAATTATCATTGATTTCAACTAAGATTTTAATCTAGCATCCAAGGGTTTAAAAGTCCAGTTTAAATGTATGTGAGTTTCTGGAACTTTCATTTCTCTCCTATGTTACAATTGGTATGATCCTACATGAAACCTCTGTGTCTTGATGACTTTGAACCCCCACTCCTTAAAATCCTTTGTATAATGCTGCATACAGATTAGCAGCACTAAGTAAAAATACTTTCTATTTGTGACAGATGGAACACAGATTTAACCAGAAAGAATGGCTATAAAATAATTGCTAGTAATTTCTTTAGTTAATATAATGCCAGTCTTGTTCTTTAATACAAAACTCAGGGCCAAATTTCCCAACAGGCAGAGTAGGCAACTGCTTAAAGGGATAGTAATAATTAAGATGTAAAAAAGTATATGTTGTAGGGTTCATGTCCCCGAATAAAACAAGGGTACTCCCACTGCTGAAAGATATTTTATTAAAAAAATTATAACTGCTCAAACTTGAATTTTTTAGGTGCAATATCACAGTGGCCTGAAAATTTACAGTGGCACTGTTGCTACACCATCCTGTGGAAATTTATGGTCTATGGACCAGAGCAGTCCATAGGGTGGTGTAGCAACAGCGCCACTGTAAATTTTCAGGCCACTGTGATATTGCACCTACAAAACTCAAGTTTGAGCTGTTATAATTTTTTAGTAAAATATCTCTCAGCAGTGGGAGTACCTTTGTTTTACTCAGGGGGAAAACCCTACAACATATATTTTTTTACATTTTAAGTATTACTATCCCATTAAAGCTCCAGCTTTTGAGGTGCACCTCTGCTGTGCTAGCCACACCCACATACTGAATTGTGGGTGTGGCCAGAGAAATCTCAATGGCCTAGCACCAGTTTTATACCCCTTTAGAAGCTATTATATAACTCTGTGGATGCTAGAGAGCTCTGCAATGCATTGGCGATTTTTCTAGCAATCAAGGGGTTAAAGCAGTGGTTCTCAACCTGTGGGTCGATTGACGATTTGCCAGGGGTCGCCTAAAACAATCAGATATTTATATTTCGATTCATAACAGTAGCAAAAGTACAGCGATGAAGGACCAACGAAAATAATTTTACTGCTAGGGGTCGCCACAACTTGGGAAATTTTATCAAAGGGTCGCGGCACTAGAAAGGTTGAGAACCACTGGGTTAAAGCTTTTTTTTATTCTTGCTTTTTATATCCCAAGGGTATTTTCTGTGCCAGGAAACAGAGGGTGGGACTGGAGTAGGGCCATGTGTGAGGAACAGAGGACTGTACTTGGGTAGATCTAAGAGTGCCTAGAGTACCTTACCTGGGGTACCTGGGATGTAAATGTGACCCTGGCAAAACTAATCCTCCTTTTCAAGCACAGGGGCATGGAAAGCACTGCTGGATTCTCAAAATTAAAAGTGCTGATAGAAGATTTCGGAAAACTGGCCATAATAATGCTAGTCAGTTTGCTGGATCTCTAGATGTTGAGGACTACATCTCCCATCATCCCTAACCTGCCAACTGCTGAAAGTTGTAATCGCCAACATCTGGAGATCCAGCAGCTGACTACCCCAACCAAAATGACCATAGCTCTCTTCAAAAGGGGAGTACACTAGAGAAAAGTCACTCAGTTTCTTTAATGCACTGATCTACCTAGGCAAGTGCCCTTTATACAGCAGCCAGGTGTAAATCTATATTATCCAATGAGATCCGCCTCTAGGTCAGGACTGTCCAAGTTCAATACTCAAGGGCCACCAACAGGCCAAGATTTAAAGTGGAACTATCTCCCCTATACAACTCTGGCTAATAATTCGATAAATATAGCGATTTTATATAAAATTTGTGGCATGGCTCAATTTTGAGTTTGAAAAATGATCTGGGTCCTTACTTCCGGACAGATTGTGGGTACAGCTCTGCACCGCAGTCTGTCAATCTTCCTCTGCTCCCCTCCCCATGTAGCATCTCGATCCAGCCTCCTCCGATAATGGAGGATTTCTCCTTGTAAGCTGGAGCGTCTCTAGCCAATGAGACAGCTCCAGCTTACAAGGAGAAATCCTCTGCCATCAGAGGAGGCTGAATCAAGATGCTACGTGGGAAGGGGAGCAGAGAAAGATTGACAGACTGCGGTGCAGAGCTGTACCCACAGTCTGACCGGATGTAAGGGCACAGATCATTTTTCAAATTGATCATTTTTAAAACTGAGCCATAGCACGAATTTTAAACAAAATTGAAACAAGAATTCAAGCTAATCTCTATTTTTAGCGAATTAATAGCCAAACCTGTATAGGGGTGATAGTTCCCATTTAAGGATTTCCCTGATTAAGCAAAGGTGAGTTAATTAGTTGTGACCGACTTACCTGTGCTAAATAAAGGAAATCCTTAAATATTGGCCTGTTGTTGGCACTTGAGGACCAAACTTGGACAGCCCTGCTCTTGGTCATACCTCCTCACAACAACCAATTGGCTCCAGTAGACTTGAATACATTGTTACGGACCCTAGTAGTTATCAGTGTGCAATAGACTGAACTAAACCATATATCAAATGCAAACAAAAGCAATAAACAGAAATAAATTACTGATGTTAGAAGGACATCTACCTAGGTAGGTCCTCTCGATGAACACATTAAGACCTCCTTATTCTTAGAATATCATTCCCCTTTAATACAAGACCCATGATAATTTCATACTGCATGTAGCATTGGTTCCTGGGAAGACCTGTGGACATTTTTTTTTTTTTTTTGGTTTGGTTTAGTGTAGAATCATATTCATGAATGTCATTCAGCAAGTCTGGAGCAATTCTAGAGCAAATCAACTGCACCCACAAAACTGCCCAAATTCTCATTGATTGAGCTTTCAATGTATTGGAGACCTCTCTAACAATACAGGTAAAAAGCCCCATTTAAATCAATTGGAATTTTGATTTTGTTCCTTATAACTGATTCAGTTTTACTTAGCATATCAGAACTCAGTATCAATTATTTTATATGGTTATCACTATACCAGTGCGCCAGAATAAGCTGCTGCCGCATCTGCTATATATACATGAAGTATAATAATACCATTATCAATCAGGTTAGACATTAACCCCTTAAAGGGATAATAATGTTTCACAATAAAAGCAGCTCCAATTACTCTTCATAGTATTTGAGCCGTGGAGAGTGTTATTTCAATACTGTCACAGTTGTAATTCAAGAGTAATTGAATGATATAGTGTCCCCCTCCCACCCTTTTTACTGATGTAACACTGCTCACCTCAGAGCATCAAGACTGTCCGGATGGATTGCAGAGAGGGACAATCTTCAGTGAGCATAAGGAAAAGCATGAAAAACCTGTCAAGGGGGCAGGGTTTTCCTTATACCCACAGTAAGAAGATTGTCCCTTGCTGTGATCTGTCCAGTCGAGAGACCAGATTCCACATCTGAGGGGAGGTGGCTTACACTAGGTAAAAGGGGCGGGAGGGGGATACTTTATCATTCAATTACTCTTGAACTACAACTCTGACAGTATTGAAATAACACACTCCATGGCCCAAATACTATGAAGATTAATTGGATCTGCTTTTTTGTGAAACATTACTATCCCTTTAAGGACCAGATGGGTATGCAGTGCATTGCACACCCCTCTGCTCCTTAAGTGGTTACATCCCAGTCAACAGTTTTCCAACAACTAACTGAGCACTGTGTCCGGAATCACCTTTCTCCAGTTCATTAACTCTTTCAAGCAGAGCAGTGAGAGTAGACTCTGTCCTGTGTCTGTGTGCTGCACTCTCATTATGAAGTAATGACTTCTCATCTTCCAATTCAGCCACTTTGTTTAAAAGCTGGTGCTCAAGATCCCCCAGCCTCCTCTGAAGCATCTCTCGAAGATCATTAGGCAGGGCAGAATATGAAACATTGGATCTCAATTGATGCTTTAAAAAAAAAAAAAAAGACATATCAATTAGGCATCTGGTGGAAAAGGTTAGGAATAAAATCCTGCAATGCTTTCTACGATGAGTTCTTGGTGAGCCTCAGCAGGAAATGAGTTAACCCTCTGCAGGAGACAGGATATTAAAATGGAGCATAGATTAATCTGGCACTAAACGGATTATCATGAGTATATGAACGCATTCACTACTAGAATGGATAGCAATAAAAATCATGCTTTCTCCATGGATTTCATAAGCCCTAATCTATGACTACATTTAGGAGATTAACCCTTTGAGTGCCAGAGGGGTACACAACGCAATGTGTTGAGATTCAGCATGCCCTTACCTACAAGCATTTCTCTGATATGTCACATACGGAGCATTAAAATGTCACGCTTACATAGCGTGAATGGTAGGTTGACCAGACCTAACCTTTAACTGGGGACACATAAGAAATAGGCATAGTTTAGGACTGCACTGAAATCAAAGCAGCCCTGCAGTATGCATTTTTCATATGTGTCCCCAGTTAAAGGTGTGGTCTGGTCACCCTAGTGTCAGTCTGGGGTGTGCTATACAGCTGCAATTCAACAGAAGCTTGTGGTACAGTTTGAGTTAACCTCATCATTTTAAAGAACCAGGTCTAGTTAATTGGGATATACTTGTGAACGACCAACAAAATGGCTAATTTTTCTCATAACCCCTTCACCTCTCTGCCACATTACATACAAGTATGTCTCCTGGTTACTTGACATTCTGATGTCTCGATGTCAGAATGTCACCCTTTTCAACCAGGCGACATAGTAAGCCGTTTTCTTGGTCGCCCATTACATGGCGACAATTCAAAAGTGAACCCTTCCTTGACATCTTTTTCAGTACATATCGTTAAACAAAGGTGTAAAAGGATGAGAGTCCTTTTCCCCTCTGCTTGTTGAAAGCCGCATTAACCCTTTGAGTGCCAGGGGGTACAAAGCAATGCATTCCGTACCCCTCTGACACTCAAAGAGCTAAGTGGAGATTTTTTGCTGCAAGCAACTCAGTAAATCTGCATTAGGCAATTGAAGTGTTATACAATTTATTGCAGCTTCTGTTAATGCAGGGAATTGTACTCGTATATTTACACCATGACGCTGATGTACTAAAAGACTGGAATAATCCTAGGACAAACTAACTGCACCACAGGGCATAAAAAATATATTAAACTCCAAACTCTTGAATGCTAGAGAGATGTGCAATGCATTAATTTGCAATGAAGGATTTAACGCCCTCGTTTAAGAAAAAGGGAATTTCTTATTTCCCCTCTGTGGTGCATTGGTTCATGCCAGAATTGCAATAATCCTAGGGCCATACGTCCAAAAGAAAAGTGGAAGAAATCTGGGGCAAACCAACTGCTCTATAGGGGAGAAATAAACACTTCCAAATTTCCCATAGATGCTATGGAGACATCTCTGCATTCAAAAATGTAAAATCACCATTTAAAATCAATGGAAATTTTTAGTTCTCCCCCATAGTAGAAATGGTTTATCCCACATTCATCCACATTTCTTTTGAACATACTTCCCTTAGCAAATGGCATATACTCTTTATATTTTCTCTATGCCCATACCAAAACATAATACAGAATGTGAAGTTATTATCATGCTACGAGGGTTTAAAAATCATTTCCCTGGAAATTACACAATACCCTATAGAGTAACAAGGTCTGCAAAAATAATGAGAACGCAACACAGCAAGTCATTATCCTGAGCTGCCCTTTTAAGCAAATAGAATCATACATTATTATTTATGAAAACAGTATGTGGTAAAAGTGATCCAATTCTGAATTTCCAGGGCGTTAAAATGTCACATGGGTTTCAATTCTGTTTCTTAAATAAGATTTGATGAGTGCACAAAACAATAATAATAAAAAAACAGCATTTTATTTCTAATTACATGCCAAACCAGGCAAAAATACACATTGTGCATATTGATATCATTTTGGAAATTCTGGTTTAAGTACATTTTTAGTGCTCACTTGGGAATAATATATATTCATAAAAGTGGATGAATGTCAGTGGATGATTGTTGGGTATAAACTGAATGACACACACTACCACACACACACACACTAACACAAAAACACGATAGAAATATAGATTTTGAAAGTAAAAAACCCAAAAGGCCCATCCAGTGTGCCCATTTTGCTATTGGATTAAAATATACACTTTTACATACATATCACAACAGGCTTGTATATGCCAGGCATTTTTTAATTCCCGTACAATATTTATCTCCACCATCTCTACTGGGAGACTGTTCCATGGGCCTACCACCCTTTCTATAAAGTAGTGCTTATGCACATTACTTTTTGGCTTTCTACCCTCTGTGTTTACATCATGCTCTTTTGGTGAAGTTTTCTTTTTTCTAAAAAATACTTACCACCTGTACCATGTTTTATATCCCTTAATATATTTAAGGATTTCTATCAGACCTCAACCTCTTATCTTCCAAGCTGTACATATTAAGTAAAATCAATCATCCTCTTCAGCCATTTTGGATTCACTGCAGGATGCAGGTCTCCTCAGCAATCCTCCAACAGCTTTAATCTTGTGCTTTTTGTTGCCATTTTGTACTATATATATATATATATATATATATATACTAGTTGAACAGCCCGTTACACGGGCCACAGTGCCACTGTCACCCGGTCGCGGGGCAGTCACGAGCGAGACTGCCCGCGCCGAGGCTGATACAGAGCTGAACACTCCTTCAGAGCGCCCAGCTCTGCATCAGCCGCGGCACGGGCAGTCTCTACTGCGCATGACTGCAGCAGTGTCTACTGCGCATGTCGTGCGTTACACACGAATTAGCGAATTATTATATAGGATATATATGAAGTAATTCAGGAGGAAACTAACTGCCCTGTATGTGTAAAATTAACCCATTGTATGCTAGAACATCCAAAGCGTTAAAAGGGTTAATGTACTCTTGTTATCAATGGGAATGTTTCATTTGTTATATGTGGTGTGGTTATTTTGTTCTGGATTTGCATTCACACATCTATCTCTCTGTCTGCCAATATACTAAATTTGGTTAACCCTTTGAATGCCAGAGTGCAATGCATTCCATACCACTCTGGCATTCAAAGGGTTAAACTGACTTTATAAACATCCTACATCACAAGGAGATCAATGGCACCAATTGTGACCATAATCTTAAAGGAACACTAACACCAAAAAAATGAAATAGGTTGACACAACTTTATGTATCATATATTTACAGTTAGCAAATGCAAAAATGAATTATTCATGTTCCATCCCTAAAATAAAATCCTAAACTTGATTATTAATGCATGTGTGAATTTTCCTGTTCACAGAGTATTTATTCAACCCCTTAAGGACAAAGGACGTACACGTACGTCAAGGGTGAATGTCCCTAAAGGACCCATGAGGTACATGCACATCATGGATTTCAGGGTTCCCTGAGCGGCTATAGCTGCAGCTCTGAATCTGATTCCGAAAAAAAAATGCTCCATGGTCCTTAAGTGCCGGCTGCGTGTGTGCCGGTCCTTAAGGGGTTAATGCTTCTTCTGCTATTTGTATTGAGAGACAATAGATAAGTAAGTTCTTTTGGCTGTGATTACTGTCCATTGCTCATAAATTCAGAAAGGCTGTTATTTTGCCAATGTCCATTTACAAATAACCCCGGACAATCCATGGGGGCTCCGGAAAAGGCAGGCATGTCTGTTCCCTCAGAGCATATGTAAGACTAGATTTAAGGCCTCAGAAAACAAATAGATATTTTTTATATATACTAGGCGGGGTGCAGGGTATTTAAGTGTATGTTTTGGTGTTCTTTTAGCACATTCAGATGTCAGGACAACGGACATCTCCCAGGTACTGAAGTAATACCGGGAATTAGAGTAATTCTGAGCAAACCAGCTTCCCCATAGGGGACAAATAAAAATTCCTATTGATATAAAAAATGGCTTTTAACTCACGAAATGCTCCAGTGTTCTCCATAGCATCATGAAGCAATGTGCTGGAGACCCAGCTAGCATTCAAGGAATTTTAAGCCTCATTTAACACTTTAAGTACCAGAGGCATGCCCAAGGTATTGCACTGCAATAGTGTGATAAATCCTACAGCTCTTATATTATTGTATGGAGCCTATTCAATAATCGACTGTATATCCAACTTGGGAGATCTTGTGCTCCAGAGAATGACATAGGGTTTAGAGAGTTTAACCCTTTGAGTGCCAGAGGGGTACGGAACGCACACAAAGGGTTAACTCACTGGGGAAGTGACCTTCTCTTTATAACACCTTAACATGTTCCCCCCACAAATATTACACCATAGGGGACAAATAAGTAAAGTGTTGATTTAAATGGGGGAGGGGTTAAAAGACCCATTTAAATCAATATGTAATTTGTATTTGTCCCAAATGAAGCAGTTGGCTTGTTTCATAAATTCTTCAATTCTTAGTACATCAGCTTTGTTAGTCTGAATTAACACACACTAACAGCATATACTGAGAATGATGTGCCAAGGAGAACTGGCATACGATAAGGACGCGATAAGGAGGAGAGAACTTCCCCACTGTGGTAAATTCTTCAGTTCCAATGTTCTTCTGTGGAGACCCTGTACTAACATGTGCCCAGTCTGTGAGATCTTAATGCATAGGATCCATAGAATCACAAAGGAAATGTAGAGTTCATCACACTGGAGAACTGATCTCCTCTTTATCCCATCTTAGGGCATCTCCACACACACAAGTATATCTAGAGCAAACCCACAGCATCATAGGCTGGAGAGGTCTCCAGCTGAAGACTGTTCTAGCATTCAGTTGGTTAATCCCCTCATTTAGGTACATGGAAATTTTGCAAAGTGTGCTCCTGTTCTTCTCAGTGTTTATTCCTGTCTACATTGTAACATGTAAAATAACATGATTTATTTAAAGCTTTTGTAACTGAGGTTTTTTTTGGGGGGAGGGGGTTCCAAGTGTCTGTGTGATTTGTGGTCATAATTCCTAAAAAACTGGAGCGATTCAGTAGCAAACTACTTGCATTATAGGGGATAATTAAAAATCCCCAATGATGTGAAGCCTTCTCTAACATGCAACGGTTCCCCTATGGTGCAGTTGGCTTTATTTTAACCCTTTGAGTGTCAGAGGGGTACGCAACGCATTGCAAAGCAATGCGTTGCGTACCCCTCTGGCACTCAAAGGGTTAACCCTTCGAATACACGAGGGAAATGCAACACATTGCAAAGCAATGTCCTGTTGACAGTTCTGGCACTCAGTGCTTTAACTGTCTGTTTATCTACACTAGTGATTCTCTGCTCCAGTTCTTGGGATACACCAACAGATCATGATCTTCAGGATATTCCTAATAGATCATGATCTTCAGGATATTCCTAAATAAACACAGGCAGCTCGTTTACATTGATCCACTGATTACTCGACTGTGAATAAGCAAGGGTATACGAGAAAGCAGACCTGTTGTTGTACCCTAAAGGACTAAAGCTGAGAAACGCTGCTTATATCCAACTGCAGTGTTTGTAATGTTAGTCAATTGCCACTATGGACTAATCGTGATTTTCAGCACCTGGGACAGGTCCTACCCATTCACACGCCGCATTCCAGCCCATGCTATAGAACATTGAGGCTGATAATAACCAGCTGCAGTGTTTGTAATGTTAGTCAGTGGCCACTATGGACTAATCCTGATTTTCAGCACCTGGGACAGCTCCTACTCATTCACATGCCGAATTCCAGTGCTGGATTCCAGCCTATGCTATAGCACATTGAGGTTTGTCATATGCAACTGCAGTGTTTTTAATGTTAGTCGATTACCACTGCAGTCTAATCGTGATTTTCAGCACCTGGGACAGCTCCTACCCATTCACACGCCGGATTCCAGCCTATGCTATAGCACATCGAGGCTGGTTTACTAAAATGAACTGGAATAAATCTGCACTGTTGAGCACCACTGGACCACGGGTGAAAAACACATTGTTTTTGCGGACTCATATCGCAGTAACCAGTAGTTTTTGGAGGGAGGGCAGAAGCCATTCAAAGAGTTACCAACAGGAAGAGTTAAGAGAGCGTATTTTTTTCTTTTTTCATCCCTTTCAGCACCCAATTTGTGTCCATTGCTTTACTCAATACAGCACGTTCTCAAAAGGAAAAAGAGGCAAAAAACAAGTATATATTAATTTCATATTAACCCTTTGAGATCCTTTCTGGTACTCAGAGGCTTAAGTGTTATGTTGAGTTTTTATTTTTAAAAATGTTTACTATTTTATTATAAAGTGAACCTGCCACTTCAAGATATGTTTAGTTCATTTTAAAGAGAACTGTCTATATGTTGTGCTATCCATTTGTTTCTGCTATAAATAGTTTTTCAGAAATTAACCTTTATTTTTTTATATCACGGTCTGGCACCATATGCTAATTGTTTTAGTCGCCGGTCATTATTGCCACACGCTGTTTCATGAATGAATAGACAGAGCCCCACACTGGGGCCGTGTGTAATAGCACAGTGAGAGATTAAATGTGACCTGGAACATAACTAATTGGCGTACTGTGCAGAGAATTATTATAAAGTGCCACACATGAGGTTCCATCAAAACATACAGGTAACCCTTTAAGTGCCAGAGGGGTATGCAGCGCATTGCAAAGCAGTACGTTGCGTGGCATTCAAAGGGTTAAGATCTCAAAATATATTTATTATAGAGAAAATGGCTAGTACACCATAATATCAAGTTTTAGTTTTCTGTAAAACAAAACTAAACTTGTAAGGTGACATATCCACTCTAACACCT
Organism: Rhinophrynus dorsalis; assembly: GCA_037306005.1. NCBI lineage: Eukaryota > Metazoa > Chordata > Amphibia > Anura > Rhinophrynidae > Rhinophrynus > Rhinophrynus dorsalis. Next base: position 51,725,001 of record CM074725.1, read on the forward strand.
CATTAACCTCTGAGTGACAGAGAGATATCTCACGCATTGCTCCGCAATGCGTTGGATACCCCTCTGGTACTCAAAGGGTTTACATACACTCACACTATTTACAATTATAACAAACTATCGGTTCTTTACTAAGGCAAGGCCATTCGACGGCAATATGTAGAACGTTCCCATTTAACCCGTTGAGTTCCACACAGGCTTTCCATTGCTTTACCTCGGTAAGTCCGTAGGTACTCAAAGATATCCCTTTGGGTGCCAGAGAGTGATCTTACGCTGGACACCTCTCTGACAGAGGGTTAAAGAGACAGTAAACAAGTATACATTCAAAGTAAGTGTATAGCATCCATTGCAATGTAACTTCATTGATAGCTTAATTAATTTGTGGCTGACCACTGACAACGAAGTAGTCAATGTGCTTAGCAATTTTACCATGGGTTGCTGCTCTTTTTCATTAAAAGTAACAGCTGAAGAAGCCACTATAATCGAATACACTTGACTATATAAAATATTACTAACAAGGATTAACCCCGTAAGGGCCAGATGGGGTGTGGTATTCACCATTTGAGAGCCCATCTGGTGTTATTGACCCTTTGATTGTCATATGGGGTCATAGTAACTTTCTGGGTGCCGGACGGGGTGTCATTAACCCTTTTCGTCCCAGAGGGGGTGATTTTAACCCTCTGAGTGTCAGGAAGTGTGCAGCGTAATGTTTCGCAATGCGCTGCACATCCCCCGGCACACATATAGTTAAACGTGTCCAATACAATTTAAATGGGGATAGTGAATGTAATGTATATACTCTGGGGGGTCAAGGGAAACAAGTATATTAAAGTCAACGTGATTCTATTAACCCTCAGAAGGCCAGATGGGTACACAATGCATTGCTCAATGCATTGCATACCCCTCTGACACTCAAAGGGTTAATACATGTGCGCTTAAAAGTTTTAGTTTTATACACGCGTTGCAATGCGTTGCCTATCCATCTGGTACTCATAGGGTTACATGTGTCCCTTATGAGTATTAAGTGAATAGTAGCCTATCTATCTACTACAGAGATAAAAGGACACAGGATTATACAGGGGAACAGGGCTCTAGTTAGACGGTACCTCCAGATTCTCCAGCCTGTCCTTCAGAGCCTGCATGGTCCGGCTGAGCTGATCGATGACCTGGCTGGGGTCCCTGGGCAGATCTCCCATGGTGTCTTTGCCCCCTGCTTTGCCATAGTCCTTCCTCCAGGAGCCGTGCTTGCCATCCTGCCCCCCGCCCTCTGTCAGGCTCTCACAGCGGTTCAGCTTGGCTGTCAGTTCCCGGATAGTGTCCTTCTGGTTCCCGATAGTATCCTTCTGCTGCAGGATTGTCTCCCGGAGTTGTGTGACCGTGGCACGCAGCACCTCTTCCTGTGATCCGGCTCCATAGGTAGGGAAGGGTGGCATAGGGCAGCCCGGGTTGGCATCTGCAGGGATGGCAGTACAGATAAAGCGCTGCCCAGTGTTGTCCTGGGTCTTGATTGTGTTGCCTTTCACAAGGGCAATAAGGCAAAGAATAGCACTCACTAAAGTAACCATGTCTACCACTGTAACTTCACACTGGTGGGTGGCAAAAAAGAGAGTAAAATGTTCCACAAACGGAACTATCCAGATAATTGCAGTAGACACTTTCAGTGGAACTTTGATGGTTAATGTCCTGTGCCTTCTTGATTATGGCCTTTGGGATTGTCTCGGAGAGATCCAGTCCTGTGCCCAGTTTGTTGTGCCACCCTGTTAGTGCCCAGGACGATGTTTGACTGCTCGCTGAGATCTCCTCTCTGTCTGAGCTTATCTCCCTGGCTCTTCTTAAAGGGACAACACTGAGCAGGCGTGTCGTGATTGGCAGCTCGTCTCCCTTTCTGACGTCATCTCATCCCATGGGTTCTGGAAGGTGAGAATGAATTTGCTGGTGGTGGGTGTGAGAGGAGGCAGATCGCCCATTGGTTGGACTTGAGGGTCCTTGATAGGTATTATAGATATTTGTTGTAGAGAACAATATGCTATGACCCAGGGGACAGATGTTTGTAGCACCTGTTGACTCACACTACATATCTCTAGTGTAAGTCATCATCACTCATATCAGTATAGGAAGTATGAGCCATCATGCTGTTTTACAAAGTAGGACTGAGTATGGCTATACATTGCCAGCATTAGTAAAGGTTCCCAGCGCAGATGTTAGAATACAATGAATTGAATTTCAGTAATGAATAAAACATGAAACATTTGTTTGATATACTAAGAGGAATTGGAACAAATCTGTGAGGGGTGGGTAGAATAAAAAATGTCCCAAATCCCCATTGATGTAAATGGGCTTTTAACCTAGTGAATGCTAGCGAGGTTTCTAACACATTATAAAGCAATACGATGGTGATTTCTCTAGCATTCAAGTGGTTAAAGCCCTATTTAAGTCAATTAGAGAATATGTTTGTCCTCTGTTGTGTAGTTGGTTTGCCATGGAATAACTGCATTTTCCTAGTACATCTGTCTCAATTTGACAATTAATGAACAAAAAAGAGCTTACTTTTAACCCTTGAGTGCCAGGGGGTACGGAATGCATTGCTTTGCAATGCATTCCGTACCCCTCTGGCACTCAGTTAAAGTTAGAAGTGGGAAACATGCGGCTGTTCAGCTGCTGTTGAGGTTCAGCTTCCAATTCACTCAGCCAGCTATTGGCTGGTTGGGGTGATGGAAGTATCTTTCCAACAACAGCTGGAGAGCCTCATGTTTCCCATCCGTAATCTAAGTGATGCGGGGGTCAATGTATGGATGTGTCAGGCACCAGCGACTGCACTTAAAGTTAAGCAGTACAGAGTATGACCCATGTGGTGTTTACTGGTGGGCACACTCTGCCAGCATAGGCTCTAGTGCCAGCAAGTCCTGCATGCCAGCTTCATAGCATGTGCAGGGAAATGGCATACACCAGTGGGCAACTTGATGCCCTCTATCTGCTGCCAGGCTACAACTCCCATCATTCACCATATGGTGAATGTAGTTTGGCAGCAGCTGGAGGACCTCATGTTGCCAATGCCTGGCATACACTACTGCCATTTCCTCTATGCCTTGTGTACTACATTGGCCTAATAAAGTCATAGTAAAAAGGACCGCCTTGAAACTCCAGAGACTGAACCTTTGCCCAAGTGACATATAGGGGAGAATTTGGGGTGTACACTGCTTAGTAAATTGACATTAGTCAGGAGTATGGACAGAACATCTATTCCAGCCCCAGTTATTGGGTGGAATTGCTGAGACACATTCTCCCCATAGGTAGCCTCTAACACCAATGGCTGCACTTGGGGATATTTAGTAGAGCGGATTTCTATTTACTGTTTGTACTTATATTGATCTTTGTTTTAGTCCCTTTAGTATAAAATCTAATTACAGCTTGTGACCCCCTATGAGTCTTTATGGTCTATTGAAGCCCATTGTTCACTGTGAGGAGGTGTGAATTAGAACAGTGACATAACTAGTCATTGCGGGGACCAGGTGGAAACATAGTTTGGACCCTGTAACACAAAAATATTTTCACAAAGGCATAAATAGAATATATAGGACCCTGGAGTATATGAGGACCCCTTACATGCTGGATCCTGACACAACTGAAACTTCTGCACCCCCTTTAGTTATGCACCTGACCTAGAGGCAGACTTAAACAGAGATCATTATACAGTATACAGCATACAGAGATCATTATACAGTATACAGAGATCATTATACAGTATACAGTATACAGAGATCATTTTACAGTATACAGAGATCATTATACAGTATAAAGTATACAGAGATCATTTTACAGTATACAGAGATCATTATACAGTATACAGCATACAGAGATCATTATACAGTATACAGAGATCATTATACAGTATACAGCATACAGAGATCATTATACAGTATACAGAGATCATTATACAGTATACAGCATACAGAGATCATTTTACAGTATACAGAGATCATTATACAGTATACAGTATACAGAGATCATTTTACAGTATACAGAGATCATTATACAGTATACAGTATACAGAGATCATTTTACAGTATACAGGAAACTGCAGCTGTAATGTAAAAAATAGATCAATGTACCTGACTGTTGTATGAAAGACACCTACCTAATTCAGTCAATGTTTTAAACAAATTAAAAAGTACTTATTTCTAGGGCACAAGCTGCCTTTAACCCTTTGAGTGGCAGAGGGGTACGGAACGCATTGCTTTGCAATGCGTTCTGTACCCCTCTGCCACTCAAAGGGTTAAAGAAACACTAACACTTAAAAATGATTTGGGGTTCTACATTTTTAAACATCTTGTGCTCGATGCTAGGCTCTGTGAAATCCTTTATTTGGATAAAGGGGAGGCCTCTATTTCTGTCTCTTCCCACAGCTCCCATTAACACAGCAATCATTGTAGGCGTCTCAGAAGTGATAATGTTTTATTGTCTGTTAATGGGCCTGATATAAGATATCAATCTTTCTGAATAGAAGAGGGGTGGGTACTAATGGCAAAATATTTTGCAACATTAGCTAAGCACAATTAACCAAACAGTGTGTATATAGGACATATTTTAGGGATCCAACAGAAAATAACTAAATTTTACATGTGCCAGCTAGGAATACTTAATATTTAACCCTTTGAGTGCCACAGGGGTACGGAATGCATTGCAAAGCAATGCATTCCGTACCCCTCTGGCACTCAAAGGGTTAAAATTATATAAGCCATTTGATTTTTGGTGTTGAATGTATAAGTAAGTTTCTGTAGGTAAATGCAAGGTAGCTTGTTAGCCTAGTGATGGACTGCATGCAATAACCTGTATAATTTCAGATTTTGTGACCAAGCATGTTTGACTTCAATGTCATTGCATTATTTATTCGTATCTGGACCTCAGCGCATTATACGTTTATCAAGGCGGCCCCTAAGAAAAAATATATGGAACCCCTGCTGTATTCCCACATACGATCTGTAAAATAATGTTTGGTGCAGAACCCCTAAAAACATGTTCTCATAGGCCGATCCCTTTCAGCTGCCTTCATATAGTCTTCAATTTACCATATACCAGCTTCCAGGGACACTGGGCTTTTTATCCCCTTGAATGTTGGAATGGTCTCCAATGCTGCAATGAAGATCTTTCTGTCATTCATGGGTTTTAAAGGGATAGTAATGTTTCATAATAAAAGCAGCTCTAATTAATCATCATAGTATTTGGACTTTGGAGAGTGTTATTTCAATTCTGTCAGAGTTGTAGTTCAAGAGTAATTCAATGACAAAGTATCCCCCTCCCACCCCTTTTACTGATGTAACACTGCTCAGCCACAGCAGAAGGGAGGTGCCCAGGTAGATTGCAGAGAGGGACAATCTTCAATTAAGATAAGGGAAAAACCTGAAAAACTTGTCAAGGGGGGCAGGGCTTTCATTGTTCTCATAAGAACAAGATTGTCCCCTGCTGTTATCTGTCTGGTCTATGGACTGCATTCCACATCTGATAAGAGATGGCTTACACTAGGTAAAAGGGGCGGGAGGGGAAAGTTTGCTTGTGAATATCTCATAAAGGTTTGAGAGATAAGACTTGTATCCTTCTTCATGTTTTTTTTAATGCCTAAAAAATAAAATAAAGATAAAACAAAGTATTACTATCCCTTTAAAAGCTCTATTCAAGTGCATGGGAATTTAGGAATGTTTATTTTCCTCTTTGGTGCAGTTTGTTTATTCTAGATAACTCCAGCTTGTTTTTATAAATCTAGGATATGTGTCCTCTAAGTATCTATCTAAGTATCTATCTAAGTATCTATCTATCTATCTATCTATCTATCTATCTATCTATCTATCTATCTATCTATCTTTTAAACTGTATCTGCTGATTCCTATTTGAAGCCTGTAGTTAGTTCACCTACAATATACATCATTACTCTGAATAGGATAAAACACAGAAAACTCATACAGATTACAGAGAACACTTTATGAACAGAATCAACTTGTGAAATGGAATTCTCAGCCAGGGCTGCCATCAGAAATTTTTGGTCCCAGTACAGGCATAAAGTCAGTGCCAGAGGCGTAACTAGAAGCCTCTAGGCCCTGGTGCAAGAAGTGCCACAGCCCCCCCCCCCACATTGGCCCCCCTCAACCACATTGACCCCCTCCACAATGCCCCTCAGTCTCCACAATGTCCCCATCTCCTTCCTCCTACCTGGAGCTCCCGCGCAGTCCTCTAAGTAATGCAAAGTGCTGGGAGATGATGTCATCTCCCAGCTCTCTGCATTACTAGAGCGCCAGATGGAGATTGAGGGAGCCAGGCGGAATGGTTGCAGGGGGTGGCCGGGCCCCTGGAGTGCACGGGCCTGGTCTCAAGTGCGACCCCTATAGTTACGCCACTGGCCAGTGCCACCTCATGCATTTGCACTGCAACCTGAAAGTATATGTAAAGATGGAAATTGGAAACTGCTCCACTATGTGATATGATATGAAACAGAGGACACAGCAGCAGAAGTGCACTCTAGTTCTCTGCTCTGCTACGTACAGAATGTTCATTAACCCCATCATGACAATGAACTTACCAGGTCGTCAAGCAAAAATGTCACTTAGTGACAGAGGACGTACCTGGTAAGTCCTGTAAGTAATTCGCTATAATGGGGAAAAAAAAAACCCGTCTTAAGTGTCGCCACGTGCACGCGCGGCCGATCACTAAGGGGTTAAAAGGGGAGCCCACCAGGAGATCCTCCTAATTTCCATTGGGACAATCTGATTGTCTGGGAACTCGTTTTGACACAGCCACATCATAGGGTCTGCAGTGTCTGATTGGGGAGGTGGTCCCTTCAGCTTGAGTACTAAGTGTAGCCCCTTAATGGCAGCCCTGTCTCCAGCTGTAGAGTACGACAGAGCTCCAACATAAGGACATTGATAAACCTAACTGCATTATGAAGAACACCTAATTAGATAAGTTCTTTTCTTGAACATGTTAAGAGACACTTATCGGCATTATTTCACTTTAATGAAATGTCACCTTTTTAACCATCTGAATGCCAGGGGGTTAGCAATAGATTAGTATAATTTTTAATCACAATACTGCCAGGGCTATTACTCAAAGTTTTAAATATCTAAGGTAATGAGATCTCTCTCGTTAATAAAAGATGAACATGAAAAATGCCTTCTGCTTAATGCAGGACAGTCCTGAAGAATCAGATTTTCATATCCGTCTTACATTACAGGAAAAGTTTGTTAACCTTTCAAATTTCTGGCAGTATTCAGGTGCCAAAGAATATTATCTTAATCAGACAAGAAAATTATAGAACAGGTACAAATATCAGCATAACAAATAAGTAACTGGAGGGGAACTTTCTTGGCATGAATAAGTCAGATTTATATGTATCATTTGTCATATATGATTTATGCTCAGTTTAGTTGCACCTCATTTCAGCTAAGCTTACAAGGCTTTAAAGCAGTGGTTCTCAACTCCTGTCCTCAGGATCCACTAACAGGCCAGGATGTGATGATTTCCTTGTTAGAGCACAGGTGAGTTAATCAATGTGAATGAGCCTCTGATCACATGATTTTCTTGTTAGAGCACAGGTGAGTTAATCAATGTGAATGAGCCTCTGATCACATGATTTCCTTATTAGAACACAGGTGAGTTAATCAATGTGAATGAGCCTCTGATCACCACACCTGTGCTCCAGCAGAGAAATCCCTAAGTCCTGGCCTGTTAGTGGGTCCTGAGGACAGGAGTTGAGAACCACTGCTTTAAAGGGACAGTAATACTTAATATGTAAAAAAATATATTTTGTAGGGTTTATCACCCTGAGTAGAACAACGGTACTTTACTGCTGAAATGTGTTTTATTCAAAAGTTATTACAGCTCAAACTTGAATTTTGTAGGTGCAGTACCACAGTGGCCTAAAATTGTACAGTGGCGCTGTTGCTACACCATCCTGTGGACAGCACTGGTCAGTTGACCACATATCTTCATAGGATGATGTAATAACATCATCCAGGGGTGGACTAAGCAGTTGGGCATTCGGTCGTGGATCGAGGGGCCTGCGCAGGAGGGTGCCCGGCCATGGCTGAGGTACAATTGGGCAGTAGCTTAGACAAAACCTAAGGAACTGGTTTCTTATTTCTTATTTCTCTCTTCAATCGTTCCCTCCAGTTTCTCTTCTTCCCTTCATTTCTTTCCTCCTTTGTTCCTTTTTCTCCCCTTCATTCAAATATTCTCTCCCCCTTCTGCTCTCCTCACACTTCAGTTCCATTCACTTCTTTCATTCCACATCCTTCTATTTCTCTCCAGCATTCCACTCTTCCGCTCAGTGATCTCTCAGTCTTCCCCAACCTACCCTCCCTCTTATACTCCACAGTCACCCAGCCTCAAAAATACACTTCCACACAAACACAGAGACAGATCCATATAAAATGGAAAGACGTGCACTTTGGAGGAGGGAGGGAAATTTTTCTTGCAAATGGGCCCTCCACCTACTAGTTACACCACTGTATATTTGTATACCATAAGGGAAGGCTGGTTCAGTATTATAGAGCTAGGTGTGTATAAAAGTGTAAGCAGTGTCCTAATATGTAACATTTATTCATACTACTAAAAGCAAGTGGTGTAACAACAGGGGTCGCAGGGGTCGCACCTGCGACCAAGCCCATCACTCCAGGGGCCCGGCCGCCCCCTGCGAACCCATCACCATTCGCCCGTGCCCGCAGCAGCTCAGCTGATCTCCCGGCACTCTAGTAATGCACAGCGCTGGGAGATGACATCATCTCCCAGCGCTCTGCATTACTGAGAACCGCACGGGAGCGGGTGATGGAGGTAGGAGATGGACATGGGTCAATGTGAAGATGGGGGAAGGGGGCCGCCGGGCCCATGGCAATTTCTGCACCAGGCCCCAGTGGCTTCTAGTTAAGCCACTGCTAAAAGCTCTTCAGTACTGTTTATTATCCCTCCCAAAATGATGGCAAATACAACATAGCAAAGAGCTTTTAGTAGTATGAATTAAAGTTACATTTTAGGACACTGTTTACACTTTTATATACACCTAGCGATACAGTACAGAATAGCCTTCCTTTGTGGCATAGACACATATTAAGCAGCCTGATTATTTATTCTTTCTCTTTTATTTTTGGGGCGGTTGTGTATTAGTAATAATATTTTAAATATGCAGTATATGCAAATCAATATTTCCTACACTCATCTGGTACTAAACAAGAGTTAATCCACTCTAACTATTTGAATGCCAGAGAGCTGGGCACTCATTTGGTATTCAGAATTACTTGTTTAAAGGGATAGTAATACTTAAGTATTACTAATTCCTATAGCAAAGTACTACTAAAAACAACATATTGCTCCCAGTGTTATCTCTCAAACCTTTATGGTTTGAGAGATAATCGCTTCTAAAGTTGCCCTCTCCCTCCCCCTTCCCCGTAGTCAGCATTGTAGCTGACTGCAGGAAAGAAAGTCGTTCGACTTTCAGGCGGCTCTCCAGCACAGATCGCATTCCTTAAAAAGAAAACTTTCACTGAAATGGTCTTCTATGTGTGCTTGGTTTGCAAGCACACGTAGAAGACCGTTTTAGTAAAAGTTTTTTTTTTAATTAAAGCGATCGCGGCTCTGCTGCAGAGCTGCCTGATGACCTATCACTGGATTTCCTTTCAGTCAGCTAGAACGCTGACTACAGGGAAGGGGGAGGGAGAGGGCAACTTTAGTAGTGATAATCTCTTTAAAACCATAAAGGTTTGAGAGATGACACTGGGGCAATAGGTTTTTTTTTAGTAGTACTTTACTATAGGGATTAGTAATACTTAAGTATTACTATCCCTTTAAGGGGTGTTCAATCTGTGGCTCTCCAACTCCCAATATCTCGAGGATGATGGAGGTTATAATTCAAGATCAACTGCAGAACCACTGATTGAAGGCTCTATGTATACAAGTAACTGTCTAATTGCCAAAAGGGGTGCCCAATGTTCTACCTCTCAAATGGTTAAAGTGGATTAACCATTTGAATGTCAGATGGATATTCAAAGCGCAATGTGTTCAGTACTTCTCTGCCACTCAGAGATAATACACTTTAACCCTTTGAGTGACAGGTGAGTGTGCAGCCTATTGTCTCTCAACACATAGCTCTCTAACTGCTATTATATGTCAACTACCAATATTCTAACAGCAGCTGTAGAGCCACATGTTGAGCACAACTACTATAGATGCTCGGTGAGTACTAGGGGGTTGGATGCTGGGGCCAGGTGCAGCAGGGTTAATGGGGAGGGGGGATTGGGAATCTTAATCCAACTCTGAACAGGTGGTATTGTTTGAATTTTCCACCCGCTTCATCTATTGGTTTTCATGACCTGCAAGGTCCTGTATTCCAGTTGTACAGCCAAATGGCGAGGGAGGGAGATATGTATGTGTTATCACACTTACAATTGAATTGTAGCTATGATACCACAGAGTATTATTTAAATGGTGCTACATAAGTAATACAACAGACTTTAGAATTGAATTTAAGCTACACAAGTCATACCACTGAACTTACAATTGAAATGGAGCTGCACTAGTATTGTGGCTCAATTTCAATTGTAAGCTCTATGGTATCACTTGCACTGCTCCATTTAAATTGTAAGCTCTGTGGTACCATTAGTGTAGCTACATTTCAGATTTAAAGTGGAACTACCACCCAACACAATCTTTAGCTTCAATAAGTCCACATCTGGCAACTAGCTGCTTAGTAGCGCTAGTTGCCAGAATAATTACCTGATTTAATAGATTTCTACTCTCTTCCATGGGTGACAGGCAGGACGGAGAGCGGACATCTTGCCATTGTGATGTCCGCGCGCCTACGCTGTCAGTCCTAGCTGGAGCCAAATGGCTCTTAGCAACACCTCCTGGACCTGGCTGGGACTGAAAGTGACTGATGTCACAATGGCGAGATGTCCGCGCTCCGTCCTGCTTGTCACCAATGGAAGAGAGCATAAATCTATTAAATCAGGTTATTATTCTGGTGACTAGCGCTACTAAGCAGTTAGTCGTCAGATGGGGACATAGTGAAGCTAAAGATTGTGTTGGGTGGTAGTTCCGCTTTAAGCATTGTGGTATTACTCGTGTAGCACCATTTCAATTTCAGTTGTAAGCTCTGTGGTATCAATGGTGTAGCTCCATTTTAGTTCTAAGCCCTGTGGTATTGCTTTATAATGCCAGTTACAAAATTAGCAAAAGGCGATGGGCAGGGACAGTGGGCTATAGTGATAACTTTGGGGTGGGACATAACTGTGGGTCAGGTAAAGGGGGCCCATGACCTCCATATCCCCGGGGGCCCTGGGTGCTGTCAGAGAATATCACCCTTTTCTTGCAGGCAACATTCTGCTGTCACCATTTTGATGGTCACCAGCTAGGGAACGACATGTCAAAAAGATACCATTGAATGGTACAGATCTCCAATGCATTGCTTCATAATGCGATAGAGACCTCTCTCTAGCATTCAAAGTGTCAGAAGTTTCGTTTTAATCAATGGGAACTTTTATTTGTCCCATCTGGTGCACTTAAATTGCCCCAGCATTAACCCACTTTTAAGCCTTTGAGTGCCAGAGGGGTGTGCAGTGCACTCAAAGTGTTATGTGATGCATATGGCCTCATAGATACAGCCCCCTCCGTACACAGCATCAGATACTCACTAGATGAAACAGTTCTATAACCTTATATTCAAAAGAAAAGTGCAGCAAATGTGAGGCAAAACAATTGCACAACAGGTACAAATAAAATAAACCCAGCTGATATAAATGGAGATTGTAACTGTTTGAGTGCTAGAGAAGACCCCAACCCATAGTGAAGGAATGCTTTGGAGGCCTCTTCTGCTTTTAGAGGATTTAAATCAATGGGCATTATGTATAGTTTGTCTACTAAGCTGCAGCTGGTTTTCTCCAGAATTATTCCACTTTTCTTTTGAACATACCACCCAAAAACTGAAGTACAGGCTGAACCTGAACTAGGATCCTGTAGAGAGGTGACACTGTCACACTCGAGAGGGTTGTGTCAAGAGCCTTCCAGTGTATTAATGATGAAGTGGACCGCGGTGAAAGGAGGCAAGATGAACAATACTCAGTTGCATTCACCAATTTTAAAGGAATAATAATGCTTGAAAATAACTTTATTTAAATCTGTTTGACATTTAAGAGTGTGATTGATGCCATTTACACTCTATAAGAAGCAACACTTCTTAAGTTATTAAAGTTTTATCCCCCCCTCCCCTTTAACTGACATCAATCCTTAAGCAATGAAGGTCAACTGACCAACAAGTGTGCAGACAGGATTGAAATACCTTCTCTTTGAGTCATTATACTGTATCCTCAACACCAGATATAATGCAGCCAGTCTTCAGGAAACAGTAAGAGGAAATGTATCCCTTTAAGTAACAGAACACACAGCAAAGGGTTAAATCTTATCTGTTTGGATTGGCAGGGTCAGTCCGTGAAGCCACTAAATGTGCTTCTTAGCTGACGTCAGAGAAAGGGGAGGGAGCATAAGAATCAATCAAAGAGTATGACTGGCATTAGATACACTCTTAAATGTTAAACAACATAATTAAAGTTATTTTAAAGCATTACTATTAATTTAATGACATCAACGAAAAAGGCAAAAGCACAGAGTCTAAGTGGGATTTGCCAAAAGCAGCAACCTGCTCAATGTAAGAGCTGAGACCTAGCAACATGTGAGCAGGAGTCCAAACAAGTGATTCAGTAACTAGGAGCAAGACGTGCCAGCTATGATGCAGAATAAGGGAATGTGTGTAGCAGATAAGAGTGTAGTCAGAGCCATGAGCCTGGATCAGGGAACCAATATGGCTGATCAGCGATTGTAGTCAGCAAACTTAAGAGGTGCAATTCTGGAGCAAGCCAACTGCACCATAGAGGAGAATGAAAAATTCACAAATCTAATTGATTTAAATGGGGCTTTTAACCCCTTGAATGCTAGAAAGGTCTTCAACATATTGCTTCTCAATGTCTCAGTGATTTGAAAGGCCTGTTTAACCCCTTAAGGACTGGCTGATGGCACGTGCGGCTGGCACTTAAGGACCACGCACTATTTTTTTTGCACATCCATTTCAGGGCTCCCCGAACAGTGTGCAGCCGCACGGGGAACCCTGAATTCCATGATGGTCCTGGCACATCATATGTCCTTATGGCTTGCAGACCCATGATGTGCCAGGACTGTCAAGGGTCTTTAAGGGGTTAGATCAAATGGAGGCTTTATTCCTCTTCTATGATGAAGTTGGATGGCTCCAGCATTGCACCTCAGTAGTTTACTGGATAGCAAATCAAGAGTAGGAACATAATCTAGGTTCAATGAAGTCAGTACAGCAGATCAAGAACAGTAATGTACTTAGGCCTAGGCTTAAAACAGTAGATTGGGCAGCTTTAACACTTTGAGCCTATGTCCACTTTCTAAAGAAAATGTACTATTTAAAAAAAATTGTGACTTCAACGAGCTAGACTCATATCCTCCTAATAGGCAACTAATTCCCAAAGTGAACTTATCCAAGTGAACAGATCAAATTTCCCACTTTTTAGTCCTCTGGACGCTATTTATTTGCAGTGACATGCTTCATTATTTTTAAGGGAAGGGGCATGGCTTCTAAAAGGGGCTGAATAAAGTGAAGGTGTGGGCAAGTATGTATGGTGGGCATGAGTGCTTGCATTTGATTAGGCCGAGTGCAGCAGGAAGCCTAACTATGTCACAAACTATGAGCCTAATTTGAGAATCAGTGTAACAGACCTAGATTAATTAAAGCTATGAGCCAGGATCAGGGAACAAGTATAGTAGATTAAGAATAGTCAGAGCCATGAGCTAGGATCTGGGATCCAGTATAATAGATTGAAGGTAGTTAGATCCATTAGCTAGGATCAGGGATCCAATATAACACATTGAGAGCAGTTAGATCCATGATCTAGAATCAGGTAACCAGTACAGCAGATTGGGAGTACTCATAACCATGAGCTAAGATCATGTAACCAGTATAGCCGACAAAGAGTAGTCAGAGCCACAATATATTACTGGGGAACCAGTATAGAAGTTTCATAGTAGTTAGTCATGAGCCAGGACAGAGTACCGGTATAGCAGAGCTATTCAGGTCTATTGAAGCCTATTGTTTGTTGTGAGCACTTATGACCAAGATGCAGACTTCGACAGAGATCTTTTACATACATGAAATAACAGTTACGATGCTAATATGTTTGTAGACAGACATACAGATAGATAGACATCAAGACAGACAGACATATATAGATAGATGATGGATTGATAGATAGATAAATAGATAGACAGACAAATAGATAGATAGATAGATAGATAGATAGATAGATAGACCTGAGTGCCTAGTGTATTCAACTTTATTACAAATAATACCTTCCTGTTTAAAAAGGCAAAACCAGACAAATAAATTCAGAACTGGGTAGTTGAAAATGTCTCAAGTTATTGCTAGTAATCATCTTCCCTATGAGATTTTTTCTTGGTAAGAATAATTGTTCCAATAATGCTCCAGCCATTTTATTGGGTCAGTTCTATGTAGTTCATCACAACAAGTCAATGCACAGCACTCACTGCAGCAATTACAAGAGGGTTTTTATCACATTATAGGAAGGACTTCTACCACCAAGGGTCACAAAATTAGCATTACATGTATTTTGCATTATTTGACCACAGTTTACCAACTCTATCATTTTTATTGTGAGATCGTAGGACCAGCAGGGTGCTTGGGGTAATTTAAAACTGTACAAATTAATAAGTGTACATGAGGGAAATTTGAGGTCTGCCTCACTGGCAAATTGTTAGAACAGAGATTAATGAAAATGTTAACCCTTTGAGTAATGGAGGGTATCCAACTCATTATGAAGCAATTCGTTGGGTACCCCTCTGGCACTCAAAGGGTTAAAACCTTTGGATGCTAGAGAGGACTCCAAAACATTGGAAAAGGGTCAAAGGGCAACTATCAAAGATGTAGCCCCAAAGTTCTTCTATCAGCTGTCCAGGGAAGTCAGAAAACTGACCTCCTGAGCTGGAAGGCAACCTGGAATTATGTGGCTCTCAGCAACAAACTCTTAGGTTGTGTGCACAGTCCCATTAGACGCCCTGTGTTGGACTTTCAGACCTGAACCCCTACGGGACCTGCATTTACAGGACAGAGAGTGAACTTCAAGACTTCACTCCTGCTGTTCAGTCTCTATTCCCTGGAGCAACAGAGGTTCACTGAGTCTCTCCATTTGGGTTCACAATGCAGGCCCAGCTTTATTGGAAGCTAATAGGCCACTATCGGAGCAATAGTTGTCCTTAAAACAGAGGTGGAAAGGATGACATGTTTTAAATTTGGTTTAAAGCAATAGTAATAGTTCACAATAAGAAGCACTCTGGTTAATCTGCTTAATTTGTAGTGATGTAGAGCCATGTATCAATACTATCCGATTTGTAGTTCTTCAGTAATTTAATTATAAAATATCCCCCTCCTGCCACTTTTAGTAACTTCACACTGCCTTTCATGCTAGTCCGGATGGAGCTCAGTGAGGAACAATCTGCAGTAAGTATACGGAAAATCCTGTCCTCCTTTGTTGGGGGGGACAGGGTATCCCTTATACTTAAAGGGATAGTAATACTTCGTTTTATCTTTATTTTATTTTGTAGGCATTAAAAAAACATGAAGAACGATATAAGTCTTATATCTCAAACCTTTATGGTTTAAGAGATATTCACAAGCAAAGTATCCCCTCCCCCACTGTTCAGCCAGATCAGAAGGGAGGTGCCCAGGTAGACTACAGAGAGGGACAATCTTCAATTAAGATAAGGGAAAAAGCTGAAAAACTTGTCAAGGGGGGCAGGGATTTCATTCTTTTCATACAAAGAGGATTGTCCCCTTCTGTTATCTGTCTGGTCTTACAACCAGATTCACATCTGAGAAGAGATGACTTACACTAGGTAAAAGGGGTGGGAGGGTAAACTTTGCTTGTGAATATCTCTTAAACCATAAAGGTTTGAGAGATAAGACTTATATCGTTCTTCATGTTTTTTTAATGCCTACAAAATAAAATAAAGATAAAACGAAGTATTACTATCCCTTTAATGCAGGAATAGTGCCACTCACTGCAAGCTCTCTGGTCCCAGGACCGGATTCCACAACTGAGGGGATGCAGATAAAGGTAGGTAAAAGAGGCAGGAGGAGATACTTTATGATTAAATTACTGAAGAACTACAAATCAGATAACACTGATACACAGCTCTACTTGGACTACAAACTAGGCCTAATAAACACCACTTATTGGGATCTATTACTATCCGTTTAACTCTTTCAGTGCCAGAGGCCTGGGGAATTTATTTATACCCTGGTGGTTGGACGCATTTTCAACATTTTGTGCTGTCCATCTGTTTAGGTATGAATCCCATAGGTAACTTTCTATTTTTTGTCTGGAAAACATTATATTGTTTTATTTTTGTTATGGTGCCTCACATGAAGTTACATTTTTATCATGAGGCAATTTGTGATGTCATAAATACATAAAATATAAAACATTACTTATTTTATTAATATCCTATTCTATTTATCTAAATATTTATGTTGGTTGTGAACATTTCAATTATTTTTAAAAGACCTGAAACTTCTGAGTACCCCAATATTAAATATGTATAGTTTTACGTACATGCATAGACCGAACAGACTGGTAATTAAAAGTAGAGCAAAAGGGTAATGGTCATTCCATTGGTTACATGGTAAAAGTACACTACAAACAGCTCAGTAACTATATACAAGTGTAAATTTCCTGAAAGTAGTCAAATGTACAAATCAGAAGATGGTTTAAGTGTATTCTGTCACGGTTCCCAGAAAAGTTCAGGAGTCAGTACGGCATAGTTAAATGCAATTTATTGATAGTAGTAGGTAGGCAAATATATACAGTAGTAACAAGCAGAGGGTTACAAGCCAGCAAGCACAGTTATCAGAAATAATAGGCTGCCAGGCTTGACCACAATGCTAGAGACTAGGCCTCAGCCACTGGTAGTCTCTACTGGAACCAGGAGCAGGAACTGGGTCAGGAACAGGAACACAGGATCTTGATCCGAAGAGGAAGATGTACCGACGCACGCCTGACATCAGTAAGGAGAGGACCCTGACTCAGCCTGCAGCCAGAGAGGAAGTAGATAGCTGACTCAAGCCTGCAGTCAGTATCAGAGCTGGACCACCAGAGCCCCAGGTCCGCACTAGGTTGGATGTCTGCTAGGTAAAGGAGCAAACATAAGAGTAGTCAGACAGAGCCACAAGTCAGCACCAGAGGGGGTAGTCAGACAAGCCAGGTCATGCACAGTTCAGGTAGTCAGCCAGAGCCACAGGTCTGCACCAAGTTGGATGTCCACTGATAGGAATACGCAAAAGAATAGTCAGATAGAGCCACAGGTCAGCACCAGGTTGGATGGAAGACTAGCCAGGTCATACACAGAGCCCAAGGTAAGAGAACTGCTAAGCACAACAACGCAAGGGCAACTGAGTCAGGACTCAGTCTACCTTTTAAACCCCTTCACAGGAAGTAGGTAGGAGGAGCAGCTCAGAGGGAGGAAGTAGGTAGGAGGAAGTAGGTAGGAGGAGACTACAGGAAACAAACACATAAAACAGAGGCCTGCTGCATGCTTGAAGCCTCGCACCTGTAGATGATGCTGAAACTAAGGCAAGCTGTAACATATTCCTATACAAGGTTTCCAAAATTTACACTAAAGTCACAATTTCCTGTCCAATGAACAAAATGAAAGCATGAATGCCCCATATCTTTTTTAATCCAATGATAGTCAATGTGCGTAAGTGTGCAAATGTGTGTACTTCTCCAAATTGGTAACATCACATAACCAAATTCCAACTGACATTTTCATGGAGATAACCAAAATAAAATAAACATAGTTTTAAAGAATAATTACCCATGACTTTCCCCCACGAATAATGTAATGATTGCACTTAAGCTTAACGCTCTTAACCCTGTTCTCTATTTTTGTATTATATTATTTCAACTTTTGTTAAGCGCTGTGTACATGTATGGCGCTATATAAATAAAGACATATACATACATACATACATGACTTCAAAATAACCATCTAAAAGCATACATTTTTTGCAAGTATATATCTCACTCCATCAAACAAGGGGTAATTTGCCTTTATACCCAGAGCCTGGTGTGAAAAAATGTTTTCAGAAGATGATGCTAAAGGAAATATAGGCATTGTTTTATATTTCCAACCGTCAAACATACTGAAACCTTTGAAAGCTGCAGAATATCATACTGTTTTCATTAGCTATTTCTCTTTTGAGAAAAATAGTAACCCTTTGGTATGAGTTGACATACTATAGGTGATGCCAGAAACACAAAACTTCTCCAACTACATTCTCTAATTTTTCTTATACTTTTCAAATATGACTTGCTTGTACTTTAATGGTTACAAACACTACATATCTGAAAAATGTAGACAAAGCTTACCATTTTAGAAATAAGATAACCCACCACAACAAATGATGAAAATTTTTTTACTCCTAGCCTGGTATGCACAAATGTTTACAGAAAATTGCTCTAGAGGAAAAAAATCTGCATCTTTTACATTTACACCCTTTAAATGAACTGAAATATTTGAAAAGTATGGCATTTCCCAATGTATTCATTAGGTACTTTTCATACTAGAAAAATCACTCCCCATCGATATGAGCTGAAATACTGTAGGGGTATCAGAAGCATGGAGTTTGAGGTCCTGGGGTCCTGCTAACAACTGACATGTCTGCTTCCATGAACATGACATCCAGGACTGATTGAATATGTTATTTTTTGAACACAGGCACAAGGGAAAAATTCATAGGGCCATTAGGAATTCCTAGCTTTGGTAAGGTAAGTGGGTGAGGGGATTATTAGTAGCCATTGGTTCCCCTTGGGGATAAACACTTCTGTGCATTTATGCCTAGTCAGGAAATCAGGATAACTTAAAGGTATAGAAACACTTAATATGCAAAAACTTTATATTGTAGGGTTTATCTTCCTGAGTAAAACAATGATTCTCCCACTGCTGAGAGGTGTTTTATTCAAAAGTTATTGCAGCTCAGACTGGAATTATTTAGGTGCAGTATCTCAATGGCCTGAGATGTTACAATGATGCTGTTACTACATCATCCTATGGAGATTTATGGTCAACTGACCAGTGCCATCCATAGGATGGTGTAGCAACAGCACCACTGTTAAATTTCAGGCCATTGCATGTAAAAAATTGATGTTTGAGCTGCAATAACATTTGAATAAAACACCAGTCAGCACTGGACGTACCCTTGGAGAATAAACCCTATAGTATACATTTATTTGCATATTAAGTGTTACTATCCATTTAAATCTTTGTTTAGGGTCTTCATATATGATATCAAGTTGTTTTAGCTATATATATTGTGGCTGAAAAAAACAGATGTAACAAACAAACATATTCCAAAGAGTCAACTTGAATGTCTTCTTTGTAACATTCCATTTTGTTCACACTTATCCACAACAGAGGATATCATCTCAATATCATGTTTGTACTGAAATTCAATGCTATCTTTAAGAGTGTATGTAAGATAAAGTGATGACTCAGAACAGGCATGCAGCTGTAACCCAATTCATTAAATTCCACTTCCAATGTACACACCTTCTCAGCCTTTCATCCTTCAGGTTCTGAAGTGCAACAAGAGCGAAATGCGTTGAATTAGGCCTAGCTTTTTTCATCTCTGACTCTGCAGTTTGTATATCCTTAAAGATGGGTCAATAAACATTTCATTATGAGGTAGATATACTTTTTTCTCTGAAATCTGAAGAGATAGAGCTTCTCATTATTTTCTGATAGCATTCATTATATAAAGACCTCTCCCTTTACCCTTTGAATGCCAGAGGGGTACACAACGCATTGCTTTTCAATGCATTGTGTACCTATCTGGCACTCAAAGGATTAATCCTTTTACAAAGGACAGTGAACTACTTTGCTAAATCACACTGGTGACTAGGTGCAGGCAATATATAACTAGATTTCAGAAGAAAAAGGTGCAGAAATGTTGCTTTTATTTTTGCCTGTTATAAGGATGGCATACAGACAGACCAGCACTTCACAGGTTTGCTGATAAAGTAAATACTGATTCTCCCATAGTTCATGGCAAGGTTTCAGAACTATCTACACAATCTCAAGTTCAAATGCATCGAGGGACCCCCCCCCCCCCAATATATCACATGATCTAACACAGCAATGTTATACACCATACATTGTACTTAACATTAATGCTCTTAACCCCAGTTCTGTCGTTTTGTGTATTGTATTATTTCAACTTCTGTTAAGCGCTGTGTACATGTATGGCGCTATAAACATAAAGATACATACATACATACATATGTAGTGTACATTTTACAAATAACCTACACATATAAATCTCATATTATTATAACCTTACTCATACTGTAATATATATACTATTTTTCATTTGGAAAATCGTACAGGGAAAACTACAAATAATAAAACCGTTTTTAGAAAGATGTCTATTTCTCAAGACATCTATGTACAAAACAAACAACACACATGAATGTATGTATTTATGTATATCAGGCCCGGACATTGGGCATACCGGGCATTTGCCCGGTGGGCCGGTCCGGCCGTTAAATAAAAAATAACGAACGAGCGAACGTCCGCCACCGCCACCCCCTCCCCCCATGGGCTGCTCAAAAAATTAAAATGGGCTGCTCAGCCTTAAAGGCTCAGGCCTATTTTTTTGTCCCAGTCTGGGCCTGTATACATTCTAATGTATGTAGCGACAACAGGTATACTTAGCACTTTACAGTTTACATTTTGTATAGAGGAGGTACAATAAGTGCAGTAATGAAGTGCTTATATAGACAATCATAAGGGGAACACCACGTGAGCATACATTAGGATAGGAGGTCCCTTCTCCCGTAGTGCTTACAATCTAAGTATATTAAAAATAGTATACAGATATTGGCATTTTTGCAAGAGAATGGGTATCAGATAATCTGCAATGTTTTTACTCCCTTTGCATCATTGGTATTGTTTGAGAAGGCACTGAGTTTCTTTCTCGCAGTAGGGCTCTTTTTGTGATATTGGTAACCTGGGAAAAAACAAAAACAGGAAGTGAGAAGGAGGTCTCAGAAGAAATGCAGAAGCAGACTCAATTCTCACACTGCATCACTGATACAAAAGAATGAGAGACACCGACCTTGCTACTAGTGGAGCATTCTGAGTTATTAAACTGGTAATCCAAAAGCTCACATAAGCAGGGGTGTAACTGCAGAGGGTGCAGTTGTGATGGGGCCCAGAATCCACTGGACCTGACCCAGTAGGCTACAGTAATTCCTCTGTGAGAATATTCTTGTGTTAGGGGGCACAAACAAATGTTTTCACCAGGGTCCTCCAATAACTTGTTGCGCCAATGTATACATTTCTGTAGATGGGCACTTTTCTAGATGGTCTTACCAGAAAAACCTTCACTGGTGCCATCTTCCTTTTCAGGGGCCTGGCTACCCATGGGTTATTGTATCATACTGCCAGAAGTAAGAAGGACACGAACAATTTAATTTAATAGTTTAAACCTCTTTATTTAGTGCAGTCTGCTGTGATACACATTGTTTCATTGAGGAGAGACTCTCCCTTCATTAGATATCACCTATAGAAAAGAGTCTGTTTGCTCCCCCATCACATTACACGGCACTAAATAAAGGGGTGCACGCCCTTAATCCCATGAGTGCCAGAGAGGTATCCTATGCAGGGGCGGACTGACCATTTGGGCATTCGGTCACAGGCCCACCGCCCGGAGATGTATAAAATATATTGTCTACTCTGCATGAGCCTGCCTGCCGTGTAGAGGCCCGCCACCCATTCTGATTTTATAATGTGCGCCACAGCTCTGCTCAGTGAGGCTGCAGTGCGCACATTATAGCCAGCTGCCAGGCCCAGTAGTAACCACTGTCATTTTGCCCACCCATGCCATATACCCTACAGACACGATCCACATGACAGGTGCATTATGCGCAGCTCAGCCTCACATCTTGCTGCCAGCAGCCAGACTCAGCCCGTCACTGTCTGGCTGTCTCTGCTGGCAGCAAATGATTCTTAAGTACTCTTCCCCCACTTCTGAGAATGTCTATGCAACCTCTTGGTCTGCGCAACAGCGTACTGATGTTATCACGACCCGCAGGGGTGCGTAATGATGGGGGGAGACAGGAGGGAACTCAGGGTTAGGGAGTCACTCATCCAGCCCAGGGCAGCCACGGAGGGGGGGCCATCACATGGGGTCTGCAGCCCACCAAGCAGTACAAGCATTGCATCATCTGACAAGTCCTCACCAACAGAATCAGGATCAGGATTGGAGTACAGTGGACTCACCAGAGAATCGCAGCACAGCAGCAGTGACAGAAGAGAGAAGACCCATGCAGCACAAATGGCACAGGTAAACCAGTAACCCCCCTCAGGCTATCCAGTCCCCCCTCCCCACCAGCACAAGCCATCCAGTACTCTCCCACAGGCTATCTATTACCCCCCCAAGGCCATCCAGTACCCTGGCAGGTCAGCTAAGTACCCCTCCAAGTCAGGAACCACCCAGGATAGCCAAACACCTCCCCCAGGCCAGCCAACTACCCACAAGGCCATCCAGTGTTTCCCCAGGCCAGCAAACAACTACCCCTGGGCCAGCCAGCCCCCCCAGCAAGAACACTACCCCTTCCCTGCCATCCAGTACCTCCCAGTACCCTGCAGGCCATCCAATACCCCTTAGGCCAGCAAAACCCCCCAGGTCTGCAACTACCTCCCCCAGGGCAGCCAACTACCCCCCAGGCCATCCATTACCTCCCAGTACCCTGTAGGCCATCCAATACCACTCATGCCAGCAATCACCCCCTAGGTCTGCAACTACCCCCCCAGGGCAGCTAACAATCCCCCAGGCCATCCAGTACACCCTGGGCCAGCCAACTACTCCTCAGTCAGTTACGTACGCCTCCGGTTACGCACGCCTCCAGGTCAGGAACTAACCCCCCCAGGCCACTACCCCCCCCAGCCGACTACCCCCTCACGGCCATCCAGTACCTGCCCCAGGCCATCCAGTACCTCCCAGTACCCTGCAGGCCATCCAATACTCATCAGGCTAGCAACCACCCCCCCAGGTCTGCAATTAACCCCCCTCCCCGGGCCAGCCAACTAACCCCCCAGGGCAACCAACTACCCTGCCCAGGCAGGTCAGCTAAGTACCCCTCCAGGTAAGGAACTAACCCCCGAGGCCATCCAAACATCTTCACCCAGGCCAGATAACTACCCACCAGGCCACCCAGTGCCTTCCCAGGCCAGCCAACAACTACCCCCAGGCCAGCCAGCAAACTCCCTCCTCCCAGCCATCCAGTACCCCCCAGGCCATCCAGTACCTCCCAGTACCCCTCAGGTCTGCAACTAATCCCCAGGCCCACAACTACCCTCTCGGAGTGGGGAGTGTGGCTTATGATGTCATGGGGTGGAGCTTATGATATCATAGGGTTGAGCTTATGATGTCATGGGGTGGAGCCAGTGATGTCATTGGGCAGGGGGACCATACCTTTTTTTAGACCAGGGGCCCTGGGTCCTGTCAGTCAGCCCCTGATCCTATGCCTTGTTCTACAATGCATTGGGTATCCCTCTAGCACTCAGAGGGTTAGATTAAACTGTGTGCACCCTTCTTACTACTGGCACTAGTCATTGCACTGTACTTCTGAAGGCATTCAACACTATTGTTTCCAGACACCTTGAGAAATAACAAGGAGCCGTAAACTTTTATTCTGTGTAACAAAAAACAGGGCTTTTCCTGCTGAGAAAACAAAGGTACCCTCACTGCTGACTGCTTCTTCATTTCAACATTATTACAGTTCATCCTGAAGGGTTTTTATATTAAACTGTTAGTGACGTGCCAGACAGTTCTTCTCATATCCAGATTGATATTGCATCCATGCAAGAGCTGAGCAAATGGCTACAGTTCTCCATAGAATTAGATAGTAACCATTTTACCAGTTCATCAACTGCCAGCAGTGGGTGTATCCTTATTGTATTCAGCAGGAGAAAATATACAGATCATTTAAAATATACTTGTCTTAAGAACAGGCTTTCTGTTTAACTGTTTGAGTGTCATATGGTTGTGCAATGCATTGCCCCTGTGGCACTCAAGGATTAATCTCTTAGATTTTGAAGGAACAGTAAACTACTTTTTATGAAAATATATATTTTATGGGGCTTTATCTTTTGAGAAAAATAAGTAATCTTGCTGCTGTCAGTTTGTTATATTCAAAAGATATAACTGTTCAAATTATCAGGAAGTAAGGAAAAGCATCATTACTTCCTGAATGATAAAACTGACAGGAAGTGACTCTATAACATTCCATGGAGAACTGTTTGTCAGTGACTCTCCTCTCCCACAGAATGCAACAGAATAACTAATTGAAATCTAACCACTAGAGGTCACTGATAATGTAGGAAAACCCAGCAGTTTAAACTGTAATAACTCTGGAAAGATTCATTTCCCAGCAGCAGGATGCTTGTTTTAACTAGCAGGAAATCCCTGCATAAATAAAATTAAAAAAAAAAACATTCAAGGGGTTAAAAGATTTTGTTTCCTGTTCTGGTTTCATAGAACAGATTGTTATTTCATCTACTTTTTAAGCTCCAAAAATCCACTCCAGGCATTAAAGTGACAATCAGTGTAGCAGCTTGAGCATGTGGCCTACTCAGTAAATGTACCGCACTGCCGTGTTCCTTTTAAATCAGCTTATGCTTTAGGGAAGTTAATAGACTCTGAGGTCTCTTAGTATTTGTTCTTCTTTACTGTAGTATATGTCTGCCAACATCTGAGCAAAAACAAGACCCTGGAATTATCCTGGGAATTTTTTAAATTCAAATCACATTCAGCTGAGGATCTATTTTGTTTCTCTGTCCCCAGCCAAAAACATTTGAACTCTCTGGGTGTCGGAGGCATGTAGACGCCCCTCTGGCACTCATAGGGTTAATATGCTTTTCACATGCAAATTTAAGAAATGCAGATTCACAACTAATATTCTGTAGAACACATTCTATGCAATCTAGAAGTGTAATTATATTTTATTTTGTATTAAATATTATTTTTAGCAGTATACATCAATATATATGTTTGTTTGTTTTTCTTTAACCCTTTGAGTGCCAGAGGGGTACGCAGCTCCAGTTAATCTTCATAGTATTTGGGCCATGGAGAGTGTTATTTCAATACTGTCAAAGTTGTAGTTCAAGAGTAATTGAATGATAAAGTATCCCCCTCCCGCCCCTTTTACTGATGTAACACTGCTCACCTCAGAGCAGCAAGACTGTCCGGATGGATTGCAGAGTGGGACAGTCTTCAGTGAGCAGAAGGAAAAACCTGAAAAACCTGTCAAGGGTGCAGGGATTTCCTTATACTAACAGTAAGAAAATTTTCCCCTGCTGTGAGCTGTCCGGTCAAGTGACCAGATTCCACATCTGAAGGGAGGTGGCTTACACTAGGTAAAAGGGGCGGGAGGGGGATATTTTATCATTCAATTACTCTTGAACTACAACTCTGACAGTATTGAAATAACACTCTCCAAGGCCAAAATACTATGAAGATTAATTGGAGCGGCTTTTATTTTGAAACATTACTATCCCTTTAACCCCTGGAATGCTAGAGGTATCGCCAAGGTATTGCTCTGCAATACACTGGATACATAACTAGCATTCAATAGATTTATTCTGTGGAATTGACCTTGAATTGGATATTTTATGTTTTCTTTCCACGTTCAGTGATATGAGCACCCTCTAGCTGTAGTGTATGAAAATAGTCTGTGATTCAACTGCATCTACACTATGAGATTGATGTACTAAGATAAGGGTGCAATTATGAAGCAAACCAACTGCTCCATGGGGAAAAAATACAAATTTGCTAAACTCACATTGACATGAATGGGTATTTTTTAACTCCTTGAATGCCACAGATGTATCAAATGCATACATAATTACAAGTGTTTATTCATATATTTCCTTTAAGAAACTTCTCCTTAAAGGGATAGTATTACTTCAAAATTACTATCCCTCATATTGTAGCCCTTAATAAACTGAGTTAAATGACACCAGTGGTATCTCTAAATCCTTTATGGTTTAAGAGATAGCCGCTTTCAAAGTTTCCTCTCCCCTGCTGTCAGCGTTCTGCTGCCAGCAGGGGAATCCGGTCTCTGAATCAAGCGGAGGTTCTTCAGCAGAGCCGATATCTCATTATGGAAGGAAAAATGATTTATTGAAACAGTCTTCTACGTGTGCTTGGTAACCATGCACACGTAGAAGACTGTTTCAATGAATCATTTTTCCTTCTATAACGAGATATCGGCTCTGTTTAAGAGTCTCCTCCTGTCCCGGGACCGGATTTCCCTGCTGGCAGCAGAACGCTGACAGCAGGGGAGAGGAAACTTTGAAAGTGGCTATCTCTTACACCATAAAGGTTTTAGAGATGCCGCTGGTGTCATTTAACTCAGTTTATTAAGGGCTACAATATGAGGGATAGTAATTTTGAAGTAATACTATCCCTTTAACTCCTGAGTGCCAGAGGGATAGCCAGTGCATTGCAAAGCGCTGCACAGACATCTCACTGGCAATGAAAGTTAAACCTCTTCATTACATTTGATATGGTTAGCAGCCTAAATAAAATTTCCCTGATGTTTATGACATGGTAAACTGTCACGCAGTTGTCTTGGGTGTCAATGAGAGGTCTCCAACATGTTTCCATTCAATACTCTGAGACCTTTCTTGCACCCGCAGTGGTGAAAACTCAGGATTAAGTGGATGGCTAATAGCACAGATTGAAACTGAGTTCATCATCCTAACCTCTTGTCATTATTCATTGTATTAAATCAACCATGAATGACAGATATTCTGTATTATTTTTGCAGCTGAAACATCAGCCTTGTAATTCATTATGAAAGGTTTAGGTCAGGCAAGACATTGTGGTCTATTTAATAAAATTGTGCCTGAAAATCGCAGGGCAGATGGGTAACATGCTTAATTTATTAATGCATTTAGCCCCTGCTGCCATGTTTCTGATGAGCTAAAACAAAATGTGAATTGCATCTAAAAATCAGTGCAGCAAGAACTGAGAGGACTGGGTAGGATTTCAGATGATGACATCATCAGAGCAGAAGACATTGAGAGAAAAGATTCTCCCCATTGCCATTACAACACAAGAAGCTAGTAAAAGCATCCTATATTATAATTTGCTAGGATGTTTGTCAGAAGCCGTCATGCGCAGTAGAGACTGCTGTGCGTCCTGCAGTCATGTGCAGTAGAGATGGCCCGCTCTGCAGTCATGCGCAGTACTGACAGCCTGAACACGCCACAGCTGATACGGAGTAGGGCGCTCAGTGCCCAGAGAGGACTATGGTCTGAATTCGGAGCTCCCCGTTCTGTATCAGCCGCGGTGCGTTCAGTCAGTACTGCGCATGACTGCAGCGCGGCCAGTGAGCAGAGAGGCTCCAGCCACCAGCCAAGGTTGCTGGGTGGCACTGTGGCCCATGTACACGGGCTTTAAAACTACTATATATATATATATACCAGCAATATTGGCATGGCATTGCCCTGCAATTAATAAAAACAATGACTGGTTTAATGAGTGGCTTGTTGAATGTATTTATTTATTTAGTTATTTGCTTATTTATTTAACCATTTGAGTATCAGAGAGGTACATGTTAATATTTATCTCATCTGTCCATAAGACTTTATTCCAGAACTCTACAGTTTCTGTGTAGTATGTGTAACAACAGAGTCACTGTACAATTTCAGGTCACTGTGATATTGCACCTAAAAATTAAACTTTGAGCTGTAATAACTTTTGAATAAAACGCATTTCAGCAGTGAGAGTACACTTTTTTTACTCAGGGATAAACAATAGAATATATATATATTTTTACATATTAAGTATTACTATCCCTTTAAAGGGATAGTAATACTTTGTTTTCACAAAAGTAGTTTGAGTTTCTATTGTAAAGTTATGCAGACTGTTACCTTTAGAAGTGCTGATAACAGTCCGATTGATCAGTAATTTTGAAATAAAGTCTCCTCAGATTCAAATTGTGTCGGCCATGTCTGAACATCTGTGTAAAAGCATGTTATAGTCACTGTGCACGGTTTTGTCCTATTTCTAGTTGGGAGGGGGTGTTCACGTCACTGAAGAGGAGTGAGTAAGTCCCGAGATAGTGAGCAGCCTACATATTAATGCGCTCACTGGGCAGCTGGTTAATTCACCAGCAGCAGCACTGAAGCACCGGGGAGAGAAGGTAGGCATGGACATTTGTCATCCTCTGAGTGCCATAGTTAGCTGATCGCACTCAGAGATTGAGTGCTAGAGTGATACACATGCACTGGACTTGTGTCTGGAATTTTTTTGGGGGGATGTAACCCTTTGAATGGCAGAGGTGCACACAAACGCTCAGAACACACAGACACACAAAAACAACAACAAAAAAGTTTTTTGTTTTTTTTGGGGGGGGGTTACCGCATTGAAGTAATCCTTTGAGTGAGCAGAGGGGTAGGCAATGCATTACATATCTCTCTGGCACTCAGAGGATGACAAGAACGCATCATTCAGCAATAGAATAAATATATGCATCATGGCCAGACTTTTAGGGGAATCTGAAACCTGTAGTGGAGGACCAAAAATAAAATGCTATAATATGTATGCATAGCAAAGAAAACAGTACACACACACATTCCTTCCCAAAGCATTTGGTGTCACATCATCACAGTGAATATAAGTATAGTGCAGTATTGAGTCCAATCAAAAAGTTGGCCAAAAGTCAATAAGTGCAACTGTGACAAGCGTGTATGAGCAGCTCCTAGAGGAATCATTCCAATACAGAGGTATAGTACTTTATTGTCATAGTGGCACCCAATAAAATACATGCAAGTGTTACAAGGAAAAACCTGATGTGAACTAACACTCCACACGATCCAGTGCATTGCTCATCATTGTAATAGATGGACAGCGTAAAACAGCACCATGGAGAGCAAGAGAAACTAAACTGGGCAAGCTGGTATAATAAGCAAGCCTTCATAAAATAGCTAGTAAAGAGCAGCTATGTAATGAATAATTAGGATGGTGACAGTCAAACCCATGGAGTCAGGCTCATGTGCCACTGACTGACAATGTGGGAAACGGGTCAAAGTTATACGATATCCCCAGGGACGATGAATATGCCTGTCCGTATCCCTTTGAGTGCCAGAGGAGAACGCAATGTGCTGTTTCCCACTCTGGCACACAAAGGGTAAATCTTTACACGTAAAACAGATCAGTAACCCTTTGAGTGCCATCAACCAAAGCTGGCACTCAAAGGATGATAAACGTCAATGCCTCCCTTCTCTCCCTGGTTTTCTGGCTGACTATGTGACATCGGTAACCCTTTGAGTACCAGAGGAGAATGCAATGTGCTGTTTCCCACTCTGTCATTCAAAGGCCAAATCTTTACTCATAAAACAGATCGGTAACCCTTTGAGTACCATCAGCCAACTCTGGCACTCAAAGGATGAGAAACGTCAATGCCTCCCTTCTCTCCCCGGTGTTCTGCCTGACTGCATGAGTATGTACAATGGTAATGTAACTCTTTGTTAGAGGCAACCAACAGGAGTCCAATTTCAATATAGTAGCATATATTCTATTACATACATCACACTAAAGTTAGTAAATTGGTACTTACAGGCAAAGATCTGCTACACTCCTCTTCCAGTCAGCTTTCACTATTGAATGTCAAAGAAAGAAGTTCCGTCACTGCTATTAATCGGGATTGTGACATGTAAAGGGGGCTGGGTTTACTCCTTGAGGTGTGTAAGCCTAACACTTTTGTCTTTTAGTGAGGCTCGTACAACGAATGTGGATTCAAGAGCTTCAGCTGTGACATCAGAAAAAGAGGCGGGAAGCAGAGACTTTATTTCAAAATTACAGACAGTTATCAGTACTTCTAAAGGTAACAGTCTGCATAACTTTACAATACAAACTCAAACTACTTTTGTGAAAACGAAGTATTACTATCCCTTTAACAATGTACCATGCAGCTGATTTTCACACTCCTAACATTTCAGCTACGTCTCTTATTGATTAATTCCAATTCCAATGGCCTGTTTTACTGACATTGACACTTTTTACTCCTCATATTGAGAGACAACAGCAACAGACTCTAAATTTGAATGCAACGTCTAGAATCACCACTACACCTTTTGTTACCTTAAAGCAATAGTAATACTTAAAATGTAAAAAATATATATTGTAGGGTTTATGTCCCCGAATAAAATAAGGGTACTCCCACTGCTGAGAGATATTTTATTAAAAAATTATAACAGCTCAAACTTGAATTTTTTAGGTGCAATATCACAGTGGTCTGAAAATTTACAGTGGCGCTGTTGCTACACCATCCTATGAAGATTTATGGTCTACGGACCAGAGCTGTCCATAGGATGGTGTAGCAAGAGCGCCACTGCAATTTTTCAGGCCACTGTGATACTGCACCTAAAAAATTCAAGTTTGAGCTGTTATCATTTCTTAATAAAATATCTCTTAGCAGTGGGAAGATTTATGGTCTACGGACCAGAGCAGTCCATAGGATGGTGTGGCAAGAGCGCCACTGCAATTTTTCAGGCCACTGTGATGCTGCACCTAAAAAATTAAAGTTTGAGCTGTTATCATTTCTTAATAAAATATCTCTCAGCAGTGGGAGTACCCTTGTTTTATACAGTGACATAAACCCTACAACATATATTTTTTTACATCTTAAGTATTACTATCCCTTTAATGTGTATGAATTAATGATGCAGTTACACGCAGATGAGCAGTCAATTGTCCAATTTCTTTTGGTCCCCTAAATTGGATGGACTATGTATTAAAAAATGGCTGTAATTCCTATGTGTAGGATGTAAATACCCTCAAATTAAATATGACAGTCTGCACATTATTCTCTTGTTTCATTTCAAACCCAATGTGCCAGAGTGCAGAGCCAAAACAGCAAAACTTGTGTCCCTGTCCAAATACTTATGAACTACACTGTATAATCCCAAAATAACTGATATGTTTTTCTTGTGTTTTAATGATCGTAGAGCTACAGCTCAGGGCCTAGGAATGAAAGATAGATAGAGTGCATATGCTATATGCATGAGTCTTTTTCTAATACTTTCGTGTTTCCAGTGATGTTTATTTTACAATGAGTTGAGAATTCTACACGTGGGTTTTGTGGGTTCAGGAACACTAGAGGAAAATGTATCAACCTAACTTATTAACCCCTTAGTGACGGCCGCGTGCAGACGCGGCCGTCACTTAACGTCCGTCTAACTTTTTTTTTTTTTTTTTCTAAAAGAATCCGGCGTCCCCGAACGGTGTGCAGCCGCGCGGGGAGCCGGATTTCCGGGACGTACATGTACGTCCTCTGTCACTAAGTGACAGCCACACAGGACGTACATGTACGTCCTGTGTCGCGAAGGGGTTAATACTCATAGCATACAACAGAATGACAAATAGATTAGGCTGTTCCATTGGTGTTAATGAGCAGAATTCTAGACGACATATCAGTTTACTGTGTGATAATACTTTAAAGGGCAGATAGTAGAATGTAAAACTGTCACAATAAAACCACCTTTGCCTATTTTGATTCATAATGACCCAAAACTTGGGCCAACCTAAACCTTTATTAATGAACTGTTCTTTCCAATTGCACCATTATTTGTAGGGAGATTAGTACCATTAAATGCTCCAAGCTGGTAATAAGGTTTTTTAAACATGAGATAGATCTGGCTTTAACCCTTTAATGACCCTTGATGGTCATAGTATGTCATGGGTCGATCTGACTGAACAACCCATGACGTACTATGACCGTCATGGAGTTCCGGGCTCCCCCGGCGGCTGCACGCCATTCGTGGAGTCCTGAACCGGAAAAAGAAAAAAAAATGCTCCGCGGTCCTTAACTCATGTCGCCGCACTGATCGGCCGGTCGTTAAGGGGTTAACCTCCACAACCTGTACATAGCAACATTCCTGACTACAACTCCTCAGCTTCATGACTGGAATTGTAGTACAACAACAACTGGGGGCCACAGGAAGCCCTCTCATAGCTAAACCTGTACAAAGGGGGGAGGCATACCTAACAAACATTGCTACACTGACAATGATAAAGCTTGGTATTTTTGTATCTCTGGCTGTGGAGTACTAGACCACCCACCTCTTATTTAAATATGCACATTGTTCATGACAAGCCTGCATTTTCTGTGAAGCTCTGAGTAGTTACTGCTCTGTGTTATGTACATTTGCCAAAAACAACTAGTGCTAGTGCAGATATGACTGCTTGCTCCTAGCTTCTGTGTGGTGCTTGGAATGCAGTCTGACAGCTTGCAGTATCAATCATTCCCATTTCATTCTACCTGACCCCAAGGCCTGATTCGCTATTCAGCATCCCTTTCCTCAGCCCACAGAATGGATGGTTAATATTTCATTACAAATTGGCATCTTTTCTTGTTTTTAAAGGAAATTTTATTTTTGGAACGTGCTAGTTTCCCAGCTAGCTTGTAAAGAGGATCGCACATGTATTTAAAGTGGCTAATGTGAGATCTAATTAACACTTATTACAAGCAGGAGTGTTAGACTTTCTCTAAAGAAAATAAATTCTTGTGATTTCCAGTGCTTTTCCGGTGTCTGTGGGTTTATTAGAAATGAACTCTTTGAGGGCCAGAGGCATGAGCAACTAATTTCATTGCTAAATGGTTTAATTACAACATATACACAAAAAAACCCACACACATATAGATCAGCAGCTCATCAGCCATTTTTTTTTGTTATGAAGCCATATTGTGGGACTGGACCATAATCTGCCACACTTGTCCAGTCTGCTCTGGCAGATTTTGGATCACTTTAGTCTGGTGTCTTAGCTTTGATCTGTCCACCTTAGGTGATAAATATATAGATACTGATTACTGTATGATGGACCACTACCTCTGTATGTTGTTTTTTTATACACATTAATAATATACATATACCAGATTACTGTTTATGGGAATCCTACAAAGATAAGCCCTTCTGATACACAAGTAATTATATAGAAATACTTCACTGCTGTGTACAGGACTCCAACCTAGTTAAGTCATTCTATTACACATAGTAGATACTAGCAATGTGGGACGGCGTTGCCCATCATATTATTTACACAGAGAGACATTGTGTGAAACAGAAATATGCAGTGTTACAGACATGTACTTAAAGAGACAGAGCATGTCACACACTGTGAAAAGCATACATACAGAGAGACACACACATACATAGACGTATGTCTCATATGTAGACAGTGTGTGACAGACGCAGTGGTGATGTAGATATGCTGATAAGTAAAAAAGGTTTTAATTGCAGCTCTTCAGCTTGATGAATAAGGCTCTGTATCCTTTTGTACTTGGAAAGCTTACAGTTGAAGTTAGTGTGCTGTGTTACTTGATGAATACGGTCCTGTATCCTTACAGCTGAAGTGAGTGTGCTGTGTTACTTGATGGATAAGGCCCTGTATCCTTACAGTTGAAGTGAGTGTGCTGTGTTACTTGAGGAACAAGGCCCTGTATCCTTACAGTTGAAGTTAGTGTGCTGTGTTACTTGATGAATAAGGTCCTGTATCCTTACAGCTGAAGTGAGTGTGCTGTGTTACTTGATGGATAAGGCCCTGTATCCTTACAGTTGAAGTGAGTGTGCTGTGTTACTTGTTGAAGGTCACAGTGAGAAGATGTTTGTGAGTAAAGGAATAATTTAGATTACAGCATTGGATACTACAATACATTTGAAGAAATAGGTTGGCAGACAGAGGGTTAAATGACAGATGCAGTGATAGATAATGTAATGGTGAGAGTAAATGGCAAGATTGGGACTATGGATGAATGTCAAGGGGATAGGTGAGTGGGGGTGACAAGGGAAGAGGAGATGAGAGATTGAGGAGAAGAGGGCCAGTGAAGTGTTAAAGTAAAGTAATGGGTGAGGGGGAGAAATACTATACATAGACAGTGAAGTAGACATGAAATACAGGGCTGTAGGGTTACTGCATTATACAGATCTATTGTAGCAGTTGGTTGGAGTGAAGCACTTTAACTCTGAGTGTGAGAGAGGTACGCAACACATTGCTGTGTAATGAGTTATATAGGCCTCTGGCAGTGAAAGGGTTAATTGACACATGTTGGGCACTCCTTGCATTAGTGGGCTGTGGTGGTCAGCTGGGACAGAACAGGATTATATGTCCATGGGCCGTAGGCAAGGGATCAATGCAGGGACCCCTAACAGCTAATAGGCTTCAAAACAGGAGTGCTCATATACTAAGTAAAGTGGTAGAATTTTGTGGAAAAGTAACAGCAGCACAGGGAACAATACCCATTTATTTAAATGGGCGTTTTAACATCTTCAACGCTAGAGAGGTTAGCAAAGCATTTTATTTGTTCTGTATGGTACAGTCATCTGCTGCAAGAGCCAAAAGTATAAATGGGTTTAAACTAATGGGGTAAGAGTAGAACTGTATGGGCCTTATGTACCAAGATAAAGGGTGCAACTAAAAAAAATCTGACACCATAGGGTTGAATTGAAATTACAGGAAAATTGTGTTGACATAAATGGGGCTTTAACCCCTTGAATGCTACAATGGTCTCCAACACGTTGCTTTGGCAATGTGTTTGCATTGTCTGTAGATTCATGGAATTAATAGTCTCATAGAAATCAATGGACATTTTCAAAGAAATCCGTGTAACCCTGTGGGCAGCTTTTGAGGAAGGAGTGGGCTGCACAATACCCAAATGTGGAAGCTTTCCAAATAGATATTAACCCTTTGAGTGACAGAGGTACGCAGAGCAATGTGCTGCATATCATCTCTGGTACTCCAATGCTTAATGGGCTTAACCTTCTGAGTGCCAGAGAGGTATCCAAGGCATTGCAACAGCACTCAAAGGGTTAAACTGAAACAAAGTGAGTCAATCAGCCCCAGTTCTTACCATGGAAACTGAAGATCTGTGTGTTCTAACCTATTCCCCAGCTGACTCTACTCACCTGATTCCAATCTGCTTCTGAATGTCCCAGTGCATTATGGGACAGAGGGTGGAAAAAGAAGTTTTTATGCTCTTTGAAAGAAGTGATCAATGTGTGGCTCCCCAGCAAAAAGGGAGCTGCTGGTTGGTGGGTTATGTTTTTGTGCCATGAGTTGTTTACTGTCGGAGTTGTAAGTCGAGAGAAGTGGTGTAGCTGTAGGTGAGTTGTGGAGGAGAGGGTTAACCCTTTGAGTGCCAGAGAGGTACGCAACACATTGTTTTGAACACACTCCCTGAGGGGTAAAACTTGATACACAACTCTGTGGCAGTCAGTGGGTTAAGTGTGTACCTGATGGCTGTCTGTCCAGTGTCTTGCATGGCAGATGATGACAGTCAAGAAATAATTCAGCAATGAGGGCCTACCTAACCCTTTGAGTGCCATTTTGTTCCCCTGGTGCTGCAGCTTCCCTTCAGTGGCTGTACTACATGTCCTGCTGAGGCCACTGGGAGTCAGGGTGAGTGACTGTGTGTGTCAGCCATATTTCTGTGTGCATGTTTGGTGCTCTGTGTGTGTGAGTGGGGCATGTGTGTATGTGGTGCTGTGTGAGTGAGGCATGTGTGTGTGTGTGTGAGTGGGGCATGTGTGTGTGTTTGGTGCTGTGTGAGTGGGGTATGTGTGTGTGTGTGTGTATTTGGTGCTGTGTGAGTGGGGCATGTGTGTGTGTGTGTGTTCGGTGCTGAGTGAGTGGGGCATGTGTGTGTGTGTTTGGTGCTGTGTGAGTGGGGCATGTGTGTTTGTCTGTGGTGTAGGAGCAAGTGGCATCCATTTTGTTTTTTTCTGACTTTGACAGTGGTGGGCGGGCTGCATAGTGGGGGGTGGGCCAACTCCCTGCATGATTGAATCACCAAATGGGAGCAGTAACTCCTCCTTTCTGCATCCCCTGGGTGTGTTTTGGCAGGCACAAAGTCTTCTTTTATATATATATAGATATAGATAAACCTGACTGCTGTATATTGAACTCCTATCTAGTTATAGGGAGAGTAATGTTTCACAAAAAAAGCAGCTTCAATTAATCTTCATAGTGTTTGGACCATGGAAGAGTTTTATGTCAATACTGGAAGGGTTGTAGTTCAAGAGTAATTGAATGATAAAGTATCATCCTCCCGCCCCTTTGTAGACCGTTCCAATGAAGTATTTATTTCTAAATAAAGCAACTCCGGCTCTGCTGAAGAGCCGACAGCCGGACCTAGGACAGGAAACTCCTGCTGTCAGCTAGATGGCAGACTTGTCTGAAACAGCCTGGAGGGGAGAACTTTAGCCAGTTATATCTCTCAAACCATATAGGTTATATGAGAGATAAGACTTGTAATGTAATTATTTTTTAATGCCTACAATATTAAACAAACTTTACTATCCCTTGAAGAAAATTATTACATACTATATAACTCCACTTTTTTGGAGATGTTACCTACTCGACTCTGTAGGTTTTGAGTGCATTTCACTGCTCACATACTGGAGTTCACGGGGGCATTTTATAAAGTACACAACATTGGTTGTCTTACAGTTCATCATATGTTTAATATCAAAACTTAACTGTTGAATTCAGTGTGAAACTATGGCTTCTCTGATATTATTATCACAGGATTTGCAATTCACAGCGAACAGATTCATTGGGGTGGAATCACTAAGCCAGTTTTCTTTTTCTGTTTCTAAAAGGGGATAATAATATTTAAAATGTAAAAAAAAAATATATATATATATATATATATATATATATATATATACATATAGGGTTCATTCCCCTGAGTAAAACAAGGGTACACCCACTGCTGAACGGTGTTTTATTCAAAAATTATTACACCTAAAACTTGAATTTTTAGGTGCAATATCACAGTTGCCTGGAATTGTACAGTGGTGCTGTTGCTACACCATCCTATGGACAGCTCTGGTCATAGGATGGTGTAGCAACAGCACCACTGTACAATTTCAGGCCACTGTGGTACGTCACCTAAAACATTCAAGTTTGAGCTGTAATAACTTTTGAATAAAACACCTTTCAGCAGTGGGTGTATGCTTGTTTTACTCAGGGGGATAACATTACAATATATATTTTGTAAATTTTAAGTAGTACTATCCCTTTAACCCTTTGAGTGCCAAGGGGATACGCAACACATTGCTTTGCAATGCATTGCATACCCCTCTGGCACTCAAAGGGTTAACATGACATTGACCACAAACATACATAGTGGCTCCAATGATGGGGTTAATACAATGTTTAACATCTATGCATAGTGTTCATCTCCATATTCCAATGCTGTGATAATGGTGTCAATATCTATGTGCGCCAGCCCAGAAGCTCTCTATTGCTCCAAGTATTGCAAACAAACAAAAACGCGGTTGCACTTAAGCATGACCTATAGACACAATATATCTGGATAAAATCAACTGTTTCTTTATTGTAGTCAAAATGTATATAGCATCAAGTTCAAAAGTATCCAAAAAATAAATAAAAGTTTGCAGACCATAAGACGTCTTCATGAGTAGGTGTGAGTAGACAGATCAACAAGTTTCGCGTGTGATAACACTTAGTCGTGACTTGAGACGTCTTCATGAGTGGGTGTGAGTAGGCAGATCGACACATTTCGCATGTGATAACTCTTAGTGGTCTGTAAATTTTTATTCATTTTTGGATACATTTGAACTTGATGCTATTTACATTTTGACTACAATAAAAAAAAAGTTGCTTTTATCCGGATATATTGTGTCTAAAGGTCATGTTTAAAGGGATAGTAATACTTAAAATGTAAAAAAATATATGTTGTAGGGTTTACCCCCCTGAGTAAAACAAGAGTACTCCCACAGCTAAGAGATATTTTATTAAAAAATTATAACAGCTCAAACTTGAATTTTTTTAAGTACAATATCACAGTGGCCTTAAAATTTACAGTGGCGCTGTTGCTACACCATCCTATGGACTGCTCTCGTCCGTAGACCATAAATCTCCATAGGATGGTGTAGCAACAGACCCACTGCAAATTTTCAGGCCACTATGATATTGCACCTAAAAAATCAAGTTTGAGCTGTTACAATTTTTTAATAAAATATCTCTCAGCAGTGGGAGTACCCTTGTTTTATTCGGGGATATCAACCCTACAACATATATGTTTTTACATCTTAAGTATTACTGTCCCTTTAAGTGCAGCTGCGTTTTTGTTTGTTAACGTGACACTGAGCCAGGACTTCTATTAAATCCTCCTTTTTGAAAATAACTTGTCTGTAGGGTAAAATTGTATTCAGGTATTCATCCTGCACATGTGCTTGTTAATAATGTTCTGAACTTGTTTAGACTGAATGGTATGCTCAGTGGTAAAACTGATGTTATTAGGCTTTACTATGTTTCTAGAAGATCCTGTATTTTTCAATAATGCACCCCTATTCAAATTCTTAACCCTTTCTTGTGACTACCTTACTAAATCTGATTTATAACCTCTTTCCAAAAACATATTGTTCAGAACCTCTGTCTGTAACCCAAAACTATCTAATTGGAAACAATTCCTCCTCATATGGTGAAACTGGTTGTAAAGGATATTGTCTAACTAGTTTTGATAACTAGTACTAAGAATGGAGTTAATACTATCAACCGGCCTTTGGAAGGTTTTAGATTGGATAGTCTTGCTCTCAATAGAAATAATTAAGTCTAAAAATGCAATTCTTGCAGTAGTAAACTGGTAAGTAAATCTAAAATGTATTTATAAGGTTTTATGTAAGATTAGAAACTCAGACAGACTAGATCGGGTGCCCAATTGGATGCCCGACCATATTAAATTAATATTATCAATATATCTTTGACAGAGTACCCAGATCTGTCCAAAAGGATTGTTGTAGTAGATGCATTCACTCACACATGCTTAGGTTAGAATAACTTGGTACTCATGATAATCCCCCTTAATTTGTCTATTAAAAACTACATTAAGAACAAAAATGTTTTCTAACATAAAAGTATAGCATTTAACTGACAATTACAATTTTTATTGGTTTTTTTTCAGCACTAGATTGATCAATAGAGCAGAGAAAATGGATAAAAATCCCATGTCAATTCATCCCTAGGTCTGGTGGAGGAAGGCAAAGAATTGTGAGGAGAACCCATCAAGCATAAACAAGGTAAAGTGTCTTGTTCTAGGCATGGTAGCCTCTCAATGGTGCTACCACTCACGTTTTTCACTCCCATGTGACATTGCAGAGAGAAAATCTCCATATCAGACTGGTCCTGCCCACAGACAGTCCAGTTCCAAAACATCCGGCAAATCCTCTCTGCACGAGAGAAACGGCATAACCACAGACGTACGTTTCGGCCTATGTGGACCTCGTAGGTGTGGTGCAGCTGAATCCCTCTAGGCACATAGAAGCAAGGGCCCATGCCTGGGATGCCCTTATACTTACAGAGACAAAGATTTGTGAGGAGCACCCATCAAGCAAGAACAAGGTAAAGTGTCTTGTTCTAGGCATGGTAGCCTCTCAGTGGTGCTACAACTCACGTTTTTCACTCCCATGTGCCGTTTCAGAGAGAAAATCTCCATATCTGACTGGTCCTGCCCACAGACAGTCCAGCTCCAAAACGTCAGGCAAATCCTCTCCGCACGAGAGAAACAGCATAACCACAAACGTACGTTTTGGCCTATGTGGGCCTCGTCGGTATGGTGCAGCTGAATCCCTCTAACCACATGGAAGCAAGGGCCCATGCATGGGATGCCCTTATACTTAGGGAGACAAGGAATTGTGAGGAGCGCCCATCAAGCACGAACAAGGTAAACTGTCTTGTTCTATGCATGGTAGCCTCTCAGTGCTGCTACAACTCACGTTTCTCACTCCCATGTGTCATTGCAGAGAGGAAATCTCCATATCTGACTGGTCCCGCCTACAGACAGTCCACCTCCGAAACATCAGGCAAATCCTCTCTGCAAGAGATAAGCAGCATAACCACAAACATACATTTCGGCCTATGTGGGCCTCATCGGTGTGGTGCAGTCTGAATACCTGTAGGCACATGGAAGCAAGGACCCATGCCTGGGATTCCCTTATACTTAGGGAGACAAAGAATTGTGAGGAGCACCCATCAAGCACAAACAAGGTAAAGTGTCTTATTCTAGGCATGGAAGCCTCTCAGTGGTGCAACAACGCACGTTTTTTACTCCCATGTGCCATTGCAGAGAAAAAAAAAATCTCCATATCCAACTGGTCCCGCCCACAGGCAGTCCAGCTCCGAAACGTCAGGCAAATCCTCTCCGCACGAGAGAAACAGCATAACTACAGACATATGTTTCAGCCTATGTGGGCCTCATCAGTGTGGTGCAGCAGAATCCCTCTAGGCACATGGAAGCAAGGTCCCATGCCTGGGATGCCCTTATACTTAGGGAGACAAAGAATTGTGATGAGCACCCATTAAGCACGAACAAGGTAAAGTGTCTTGTTCTACGCATGGTAGCCTCTCAATAGTGCTACAACCCACATTTTCACTACCATGTGCCATTGCAGAAAGGAAATCTCCATATTCATATTCATATCCATATCCATATCCATATCCGACTGGTCCCACCCACAGACAGTCCAGCTCCGAAAAGTCAGGCAAATCCCCTCCGCACGAGAGAAACAGCATAACCCCAGAGATACATTTCAGCCTATGTGGCCTTGTCGGTGTGGTGCAGTCTGAATACCTCTAGGCACATAAAAGCAAGGGCCCATGCCTGGGATGCCCTTATACTTACGGAGACAAAGAATTGTGAGGAGCACCCATCAAGCAAGAACAAGGTAAAGTGTCTTGTTCTAGGCATAGTAGCCTCTCAGTGGTGCTATAACTCACGTTTTTCACTCCCATGTGCCGTTGCAGAGAGAAAATCTCCATATCCATATCCAACTGGTCCCGCCCACAGACAGTCCAGCTCCAAAACGCCAGGCAAATCCTCTCAGCACGAGAGAAACAGCATAACCACAGACGTACGTTTTGGCTTATGTGGGCCTCGTCAGGGTGGTGCAGCTGAATCCCTCCAGGCACATGAAAGCAAGGGCCCATGCCTGGGATGCCCTTATACTTAGGGAGACAAAGAATTGTGAGGAGCACACATCAAGCACGAATAAGGTAAAGTGTCGTGTTCTAGGCATGGTAGCCTCTCAATGGTGCTATAACTCATGTTTTTCACTCCCATGTGCCATTGCAGAGAGAAAATCTCCATATCCATATCCATATCCATATCCATATCAGACTGGTCCCACCCACATACAGTCCAGCTCCAAAAAGTCAGGCAAATCCCCTCTGCACGAGAGAAACAGCATAACCACAGATGTACATTTCGGCCTATATGGGCCTTGTCAGTGTGGTGCTGCTAAATCCCTTTAAGCACATGGAAGCAAGGGCCCATGCCTGGGATGCCCTTATACTTAGGGAGAGAAAGAATTGTGAGGAGCGCCCATCAAGCACGAACAAGGTAAAGTGTCTTGTTCTATGCATGGTAGCCTCTCAGTGCTGCTACAACTCACGTTTCTCACTCCCATGTGCCATTGCAGAGAGGAAATCTGCATATTCGACTGGTCCCGCCCACAGACAGTCCATCTCCGAAACATCAGGCAAACCCTCTCTGCACGAGAGAAGCAGCATAACCACAGACGTACGTTTCGGCCTATGTGGGCCTCATCGGTGTGGTGCAGTCTGAATACCTGTAGGCACATGGAAGCAAGGACCCATGCCTGGGATGCCCTTATACTTAGGAAAACAAATAATTGTGAGGAGTACCCATCAAGCACAAACAAGGTAAAGTGTTTTATTCTAGGCATGGAAGCCTCTAAATAGTGCAACAACACATGTTTTTTACTCCCAGGTGTTATTGCAGAGAAATAAAAAAATCTCCATATCCAACTAGTCCTGCCCACAGGCAGTCCAGCTCCGGAACATCAGACAAATTCTCTCTGCACGAGAGAAACAGCATAATCACAGACATATGTTTCAGCCTATGTGGGCCTCATCAGTGTGGTGCAGCAGAATTCCTCTAGTCACATGAAAGCAAGGGCCCATGCCTGGGATGCCCTTATACTTAGGGAGATAAAGAATTGTGATGAGCACCCATTAAGCACGAACAAGGTAAAGTGTCTTGTTCTATGCATGGTAGCCTCTCAATAGTGCTACAACTCACATTTTTCACTACCATGAGCCATTGTAGAAAGTAAATCTCCATATCCATATCAGACTGGTCCCTCCCACAGACAGTCCAGCTCCGAAACGTCAGGCAAATCCCCTCTGCACAAGAGAAACAGCATAACCACAGACGTACGTTTCGGCCTATGTGGCCCTTGTCGGGGTGGTGCTGCTGAATCCCTCCAGGCACATGGAAGCAAGGGCCCATGCCTGGGATGTTCTTATACTTAGGAACGTTTTGGCCTATGTGGGCCTCGTCGTGAGTTGTAGCACCATTGACAGGCTACCATGCCTAGAACAGGACACTTTATCTTGTTCGTGCTTGATGTGTGCGCCTCACAACTCTTTTGTCTCCCTAAGTATAAGGGCATCTCAGGCATGGGCCCTTGCTTCCATGCGCCTATAGGAGTTTGGCTGCACGACACTGATGAAGTTCACATAGACAAAAATGTATGTGTGTGGTTTTGCTATATCTTTTGTGTAGAGAGGATTTGCCTGACGTTTTGGAGCTGGACTTTCTGTGGATGGGACCAGCCTCATGTGGATATGGAGATTTCCTCTCTGCAATAGCGCATGGGATGAAAAATGTGAGTTGTAACACCATTGAGAAGCTACCATGCCTAGAATAGGACACTTTATCATGTTTGTGCTTGATGTGTCTCTTCGCAACTCTTTTGTCTCCTTACGTATAAGGGCATCCCAGGCATGGGCCCTTGCTTCCATGTGCCTAGAGAGATTCGGCTGCACCACACTGATGAGGATCACATAGGCCGAAATGTACGTCTGTGGTTTTGCTGTTTCTCTTGTGTGGAAAGGATTTGCCTGACATGTTGAAGCTGGAGTGTCTGTGGGCGGTACCAGTCTGATGTGGATATGGAAATTTCCTCTCTGCAATGGCACATGGGAGTGAAAAACGTGAGTTGTAGCACCATTGAGAGGCTACCATGCCTAGAACAGGACACTTTATCTTGTTCGTGCTTGATGTGTGCTCCTCACAACTCTTTTGTCTCCCTAAGTGTAAGGGCATCCCAGGCATGGGCCCTTGCTTCCATGTGCCTAGAGAGATTTGGCTGTACCACACTGATGAGTCCCACATAGGCAGAAACGCGCATCTGTGGTTTTGCTGTGTCTTTCGTGCGGAGAGAATTTGCCTGACATTTCG
The DNA here is from genome assembly GCA_037306005.1 of Rhinophrynus dorsalis. Classification (NCBI taxonomy): domain Eukaryota; kingdom Metazoa; phylum Chordata; class Amphibia; order Anura; family Rhinophrynidae; genus Rhinophrynus; species Rhinophrynus dorsalis. Next base: position 51,768,419 of record CM074725.1, read on the forward strand.
GAGCTGGACTGTCTGTGGGTGGGACCAGTCTGATGTGGATATGGAGATTTCCTCTCTGCATTAGCACATGGGAGTAAAAAATGTGAGTTGTAACACCATTGAGGGGCTACTATGCCTAGAACAGGACACTTTATCTTGTTCGTGCTTGGTGTGTACTCCTCACAACTCTTTTGGTCTCTCTAAGTATAAGGGCATCCCAGGCGTGGGCCCTTGCTTCCATGAGCGTAGAGGGATTCGGATACACCACACTGACAAGGCTCACATAGGCCGAAACGTATGTCTGTGGTTTTGCTGTTTCTTTTGAGCGGAAAGGGTTTGCCTGACATTTCAGAGCTGGACTGTCTGTGGGTGGGACCAGTCTGATGTGGATATGGAGATTTTCTCTCTGCAATGGCACATGGGAGCGAAAAATGTGAGTTGTAGCATCATTGAGAGGCTACCATGCCTAGAACAGGACACTTTATCTTGTTTGTGCTTGATGTGTGCTCCTCACAACTCTTTTGTCTCCTCTGGTGGAGGGAGGGCTATAAGTAGTGAGGAATCATAGAAATGGCCCAAAGACTGCCTATTTCCATGAAGCTTTCAGAATCTCCATCTGCAAAGGAGGACAACCTCTCCATGACTAAGATATGAGTTAGGCGTATTAACCAATCTCGAGTTGTAGAGGCAAGAAAGGATATCCACCGTTGTCGATTACACTATTGTATAATTGAAGCTTCACTGGTAACTGACGTGGAGAGAGAGAGGATAAAGATTCTGAAAGACCTGAGCAAGGGTAATAGATATAGGAATTTGTATTGAGATCAAGACAGAAACTTAGACCCAATAAGGACAAATTCTGGGACAGAACCACAACATATGGGCCAAAGATCCCACCTCGCCATTACATCTCCAACAAGTGGGCAAAACTGTTGGGTAAAACCCATGAAGTACCTCAGGTGTACTATACAACTTATTTATAAGTTTATAATTCATTTCTATACTAAGAACATTTTTTTGGGATTGAATCATATTTTTCACTATTTGATTCCATTGATTGTCATCAATGGAGCAGTGGAGATCTAGCTCTAAGGTCCCCGTAATCCCAGGAGTTGTAGGTTTAGGTAAGTCAAGTAGGATATTGTAGAAGAAGGAAATGTTTCTAAATTTAGGATTAGGTTGTAGACAGCGAGATTCACTACTTTTTATTTTTATTTTTCATTTTCATTTCTCCCCTATGGTGCAGTTGGTTTGCCCAAGAATTGCTCCTGTTTTGGTTCAACAAGTTTAAGTATACGTGTACCAAAAGGCAGGCTTTAATTGAAATTATAACCATTCTCATGCTGTAAGTATCTCTATTAGCATGCCTCCAAGTAATTAATGTTGTTTGTTAACACAATAATTTACAGTTGAAAGTCAATTTAGTGAAACTCGTCTTACAGTTAAATTAAACTGGTTTTTGATTGATGTTTAGTTCTAAATCTAATAAGATGAGCATGGCACTAAAATTTCATTATTTTGAATTAATATTAAATACAGATGGGTGAGTGAACCCTTCAAGTTCCAGATAGGTGTGTTACTCATTGCATTCGATGGATTGCAATGCAAAGGATATATCTTCCCGTTAAGCCTGTTAAAATCTATTTTTTTTGTAAAGTTATGTGCATACATTTATACATAGAGAGATATTATACCAAGTGACATGGTGTGTACGTAGATATTTTTCCATGGGGGGCCAAAGCCATAATATGACCTCCAAGTTAGCCCATCCAACCCCTTTGTCTATATGGAGGAGGTAATTGTAGGGGGGTAAGTGCTCGTGCAAGTGACCTAAGTGACAGGTAGTCTGTTTCTTGCATAAAGAGCTATTTGATAGTTGGTAAGATCTAACTATTGTTTAGTTGGTAAGATCTAACTATTTTTAGTTGGTATGATTTAAACTATTTTTTAGTTGGTAAGGTCTAACTATTTTTTTAGTTGGTAGGATTCTAACTATTTTTTAGTTGGTAAGATCTATTTTTTAGTTTGTAGGATTTTAATTATTTTTTAGTTAGTAAGATCTAACTATTTTTTAGTTGGTAGGATTCTAACTATTTTTTAGTTGGTAAGATCTAACTATTTTTTAGTTGGTAAGGTCTAACTATTTTTAGTTGGTAGGATTCTAACTATTTTTTAGTTGTTGGTAAGATCTAACTATTTTTTAGTTGGTAAGGTCTAACTATTTTTTTAGTTGGTAGGATTCTAACTATTTTTTAGTTGGTAAGATCACTCCCTCCCCATGACTAAGATATGAGTTAGGCGTATTAACCAATCTCGAGTTGTAGAGGCAAGAAAGGATACCCACCGTTGTCGGATACACTATTGTATAATTGAAGCTTCGCTGGTAACTGATGCGGAGAGAGAGAGGATAAAGATTCTGAAAGACCTGAGCAAGGGTAATAGATATAGGATTTTGTATTGAGATCAAGATAGAAACTTAGACCCAATAAGGACAAATTCTGGGACAGAACCACAACATATGGGCCAAAGATCCCACCTCGTCATTACATCTTCAACAAGTGGGCAAAACTATTTTTAGTTGGTAAGATCTAACTATTTTTTAGTTGGTAGGATTTAAACAATTTTTTAGTTGGTAAGATCTAACTATTTTTTAGTTGGTAAGATCTAACTTTTTTTTAGTTGGTAGGATTCTAACTATTTTTAGTTGGTAAGATCTAACTATTTTTTAGTTGGTAGGATTTAAACTATTTCTTAGTTGATAAGATCTAACTATTTTTTAGTTGGTAGGATTCTAACTATTTTTAGTTGGTAATATCTAAATATTTTTAGTTGGTAGGATTCTAACTATTTTTAGTTGGTAAGATCTAAATATTTTTTAGTTGGTAGGATTTAAACTATTTCTTAGTTGATAAGATCTAACTATTTTTTAGTTGGTAATATCTAACTATTTTTTAGTTGGTAGGATTCTAACTATTTTTTAGTTGGTAAGATCTAACTATTTTTTAGTTGGTAGGATTTTAACTATTTTTTAGTTGGTAAGATCTAACTATTTTTAGCTGGTAGGATTCTAATTATTTTTTAGTTGGTAGGATTCTAATTATTTTTTAGTTGGTAAGATCTAACTATTTTTTAGGTGGTAGGATTCTAACTATTATTTAGTTGGTAGGATTCTAACTATTATTAGGAGTGAGGCAAAAAGAGAGTTAAATACCTATTAGAGGAGAGAGAGAATTATTGCAACTCAATTTTTTTTTATTATACATTTTACTAAAACTGTAAAGGCACCAACTGGTGTCCTGATGCATGTTTTCTCTTGCTCTCTATTAGATAACTTTGAGTCTAATTCATCAAGCTAAAGAGGTGCTATTCTGGGTAAACCAACAGACCTATAGGCTACAAATTACATTATTCCTAATCCTCATTTATTTAAATTGTGATTTTAATCCCTTGACTGCTAGAGAGGCATCCAGTGCATTGAGAAGCAATGAATTGAAGACATTTCTAGCATTGAAGAGGTTGTAATCAACATCTGTATCAACGGGAATTTGAAAGTGTCTCCCATGGTGCAATTAATTTGCTGCAGAATTGCACCTATATAGCTAGACGAATCAGGGCCTTTGATCATTTGATTTTTCTCCACAGAAACAGATAGCAACATTTTGAATAGATACAGTTCCTTATTGTGGCAGTTTGAGCTGTAATAGCTTTTTGAATGAAGCATCTCACAGTAGTGAATGTATGCTTGTTTGACTCAGCATGAAAAGATACTTTAAACTGTATAATGGAGGGCAATAACAATTGTAAAAAAACTGTAATCCCTCTAAAAGTAAGTGACCATTACTTTTTTTTGTCATATCAATTATGAAAAACAGATTTTCATAAGTCTCATTCTTTTGGCTTCATACATGCTATTGAGGCCTCCTTTCTACCAAATACAAAGCAATGTGTTGGAGAACAATATAGCAGCTGAATGTTGCAAGTATATCTTGCTTTTGGTGCATGCATTCCCATTGTACCTGTATTTAGTTCAAATTAATGCTGATACATTTTGTTTAAATGGGCAGTAAGGTATAATAGGAAGGAGTCTTCTCAGAACTCAGGTAGTTCTCAGCTGAGAGCTGAGCTCCCATACTTTAAAACGTTACCATTCTCTCACGGATCATGTTTCAGATGTCTGTGATCTGCAGCAGGGCAGTTTTAAGAACCTCTGAGGCCCTGGTGGAATTGTCAGTGGAGCCCCCCCCCCCACAAATACAGTTTACATTTAGGATCTTTAAAGGGGAAAATTCACATAAAAAAAATTTGTGCATGGGTTTTAATCAATAAAACTAGATTAGAGTTTTTTAATTTTTATTTTACTCACCTACTAGTGGAGCTATGAAGACTACAAATCAGGCACTTCTGCTTTCTGCGGCACTCTGTATGTGCCGCAAAACTCTGCAGGATTTCCCATCCCCCTCCCGGCTGCCCCAGGGAGCGCATTCACGCTTCCCCTCATAGTACTTCCCACCTCCCTCCCAGCTGCCCCAGGGAGCGCATTCACGCTTCCCTTCATAGTACTTCCCACCTCACTCCCAGCTGCCCCAGGGAGCGCATTCACGCTTCCCTTCATAGTACTTCCCACCTCACTCCCAGCTGCCCCAGGGAGCGCGTTTACGCTTCCCTTCATAGTACTTCCCACCTCCCTCCCAGCTGCCCCAGGGAGCGCGTTAACGCCTCCCTTTATAATTGTTTTTATGTGGGCTAATGTTACAGCAAGAAGTAGCCTGGCAAACGGAGATTGCCGTAACGATAGCCCACATAAATACAACCACAAAGGGAAACATGAACGCGCTCCCTGGGGCAGCTGGGAGGGAGGTGGGAAGTCCTGTGGAGTTTTGCGGCACATACAGGGTCACGCAGAAGTGCCCGATTTGAAGTCTTCATATCTCCACTAGTAGGTGAGTAAAATAAAATAAAAAAAACAAAGCTAATCTATTTTTATTGATTAAAACCCATGCACAAACTTTTTTTTTATGTGAATGTTCCCCTTTAAGTTTAGCTTTCCTCTTCCTTTTTGCCTATTTGTAGGAAAATCATCCACATTTGCATGTTGTGCACTCCCGAAACGCCTCACTCCTTAGTGGCCATCTGACCAAAGGATTCAATTGGTTCATTTCTGTAAAAATGGAACTGTTGGAAGCCCAAGGAGAGGCCCCTTGAGACTGAAGGTCACCGGCAAATACCCTGATATACCCATGCATGCCCCTGATCTACAGGGCTATGTGATCCACATCTCACTTGACGTTTATGGGAAAGGAAGAAACATCACTATCCCATCCACTGAAGTCTTGTATTGGAAAGTCTATGAACGATAGTGTTAAAGGGATAGTAATACTTAAAATGTAAAAAAAAATATGTTGTAGGGTTTATCCCCCTGAGTAAAACAAGAGTACTCCCACTGCTGAGAGGTGTTTTATACAAAAGTTATTAATTTTCAAAGTTTAATTTTTTAGGTGCAATATCACAGTGGCCTGAAATTGTACAGTGGCGCTGTTGCTACACGATCCTATGGACAACTCTAGTCAGTTGACCATAAATCTCCATAGGATGGTGTAGCAACAGCGCCAATGTACAATTTCAGGCCACTGTGATATTGCACCTAAAAAATTCAACTTTGAAAATTAATAACTTTTGAATGAAAGACCTCTCGGCAGTGGGAGTACTCTTGTTTTACTCAGGGGGATAAACCCTACAACATATTTTTTTTTACATTTTAAGTATTACTATCCCTTTAAGTAAGGTTTTAACATCATCCAGCCCTGCAGATCACTGAGATCTGCAGAGCAATCAGAGAGTGAGAGGAAGATTTTTAAAGGGATAGTAATACTTCGTTTTAACTTTATTTTATTTTGTAGGCATTAAAAAAACATGAAGAATGATATAAGTCTTATCTCTCAAACCTTTATGGTTTAAGAGACATTCACAAACAAAGTATCCCCCCCCTGTTCAGCCATCTCAGAAGGGAGGTGCCCAGGTAGACTGCAGAGAGGGACACTCTTCAATTAAGATAAGGGAAAAAGCTGAAAAACTTGTCAAGGGGGGTAGGACTTTCATTCTTTTCATATAAAGAAAATTGTCCCCTGCTGTTATCTGTCTGGTCTTACAACCAGAGTCACATCTGAGAAGAGGTGGCTTACACTAGGAAAAAGGGGCGGGGAACTTACTGTTTCTTTAAGTAATTGTTAACATAAGAACATTTGGTTGGTAATGTTTAGTGATGAGCGAGCACCCCAATGCTCGGATGTTCGGGTGCTCTGACCGAGCACCCCCTGAGGCTCGAGTGCTCGGCCGAGCACCCGAGCCCCATTGAAGTCAATGGGAGGACTCGAGCATTACACCAGGCACCCCCTGCTCTGATGAGGGGAGGGTGCCTGGTCCATAGGAAAAGGGCAGAAAAAGATGGAAACACTACAGAAATGGTTCAGGGACAGCATAGGGAGGATGTCTGGATGCACCTTGGACTCCAACATCGCTGCTGGGAACGATCTTTCGCCCGTAGTACGCCATTTTTACAGACTGACCGTAAAACACACAAAAAGGAAAATAAAAACGACTTTAGGCGAAAAATTGTTACCAAACAGTATTTGCTGTATATTTACTTGTATATCATCTGCAAATTCTCCCAAAAATTTCATCGATTTTCTGAAGTGAGGCCATGATTAAGAGGGAAACGTGCGCAGAGGCAAATTATCCCAAAAATTTCCTTGATTTTCAGAACTGAGGCCATGATTAAGAGGGAAACGTGCGCAGAGGCAAATTCTCCCAAAAATTTCCTTGATTTTCAGAACTGAGGCCATGATTAAGAGGGAAACGTGCGCAGAGGCAAATTATCCCAAAAATTTCCTTGATTTTCAGAACTGAGGCCATGATTAAGAGGGAAACGTGCGCAGAGGCAAATTCTCCCAAAAATTTCCTTGATTTTCAGAACTGAGGCCATGATTAAGAGGGAAACGTGCGCAGAGGCAAATTATCCCAAAAATTTCCTTGATTTTCAGAACTGAGGCCATGATTAAGAGGGAAACGTGCGCAGAGGCAAATTCTCCCAAAAATTTCCTTGATTTTCAGAACTGAGGCCATGATTAAGAGGGAAACGTGCGCTGAGCTGACCATCTAAAACATTATGGGTGAGGGTCTGCTGCAGAGCTGACCATCCTAAACATTATATGCGAAGGCCCGCTAGTGAGCTGACGCTATCAAACATTATATGAGAGGGCCCGCTAGAGAGCTGACCCAATAAAACATTATATGAGAAGGCCCGCTGGTGAGCTGACCTATATAAAAATTGGCAAACAGGGCCCGCTGGTGAGCTGGCCCTATATAAAAATTATATCACAGGGCCCGCTGGTGAGCTGGCCCTATATAAAAATTATATCCCAGGGCACGCTGGTGAGCTGGCCCTATATAAAAATTATATCCCAGGGCATATGGAAGAGGAGGAGGAGGATGAGAACATTAAGAGTCAACCATATACCCGTTTTTGGGGTGGAAGGGGTGAATGGGAATACAGAGTATTCCCATCATTGTAAATAACATATATAAAGTGAGTTTATGTTCCCCCGGGGCTTTCCTCCAGTGGAGTGGAGAAGTCAGGGGAAATCCAGGCCTTGTTCATTTTTATAAGTGTCAACCTATCAGCATTGTCGGTGGAAAGGCGGATACGCTTATCTGTTATGATGCCACCAGCAGCACTAAATACCCGCTCAGACAGAACGCTGGCGGCAGGGCAGGCCAGCACCTCCAAGGCGTAGAGTGCCAGTTCATACCACGTGTCCAGCTTGGACACCCAGTAGTTGTAAGGCACAGAGGGATCATTGAGGACGCTGACACGGTCTGCTACGTACTCCTTCACCATCTTCCAAAACTTTTCCCTCCTTGTGACACTAGGCTGCGCATCAGGGTGAGGGTGCTGGCGGGGTGTCATGAAGGTGTCCCACGCCTTGGAGAGTGTTGCCCTGCCTTTGTCAGAACTGCTGTGTGCTCCCCTTTTCTCCCCTTCTCGGTTGGCCAAGGTAGCACGTACTCTGCCGCCAGCGTTGTCAGATGGAAAATTTTGGAGCAATTTTTCAACAAGAACCTTCTGGTATTGCACCATTTTGCTTGTCCTCTCCACCGGAGGAATGAGAGATGAGAAATTCTCTTTGTAGCGGGGGTCCAGAAGGGTGAACACCCAGTAATCCGTGTTGTCTAAAATGCGTACAACGCGTGGGTCACGGGAAAGGCAGCCTAACATAAAGTCAGCCATGTGTGCCAGAGTACCAACAGTCAAGATTTCGCTGTCCTCACCAGGAGGCTGACTCTCAATATCCTCATCCTCTTCCTCCTCTTCTGCCCACCCACGCTGAAGAGATGGAACTAAAGTTCCATGGCTACCCTCTGTAGCGGAGGCAACCGTGTCTTCCTCCTCCTCCTCCTCCTCCTCCTCCTCCTCCGCCTCCTCCAATTGTCGCTGAGAAGACGAAGTGAGGGTGCTCTGGCTATCACCTTGTGTAAGCTCTTCCTCCCCCATTTCCACCTCTTCCACATGCAAAGCATCGGTTTTAATTGTGAGCAGCGAGCGTTTCAGTAGACACAGAAGTGGGATGGTTACACTGATAATAGCGTTATCGCCGCTCACCATCTGTGTCGATTCCTCAAAATTGCGTAAAACCTCGCAGAGGTCTGACATCCATTCCCACTCCTCACTTCTGATTACAGGAAGTTGAACGGAGAGGCGACGACCGTGTAACAGCTGGTACTCCACTACTGCCCTCTGCTGCTCACAAAGCCGGGCCAACATGTGGAAGGTGGAGTTCCAGCGCGTGCTCACGTCACACAGCAGCCGGTGAGCTGGCAATTGTAAGCGCTGCTGCAGCTTCAACAGGCCGGCCGAAGCTGTAGATGACTTACGGAAATGTGCACACACGCGGCGCACCTTGGTCAAGAGATCATGCACATTGGGGTAGGTTTTTAGAAATCGCTGCACCACTAAATTAAATACATGCGCTAGGCATGGTACGTGTGTGAGCTTGCCGAGCTCCAAAGCCGCCACCAAGTTACGCCCATTATCACACACAACCATGCCTGCTTGCAGGTTGAGTGGCGAGAGCCACTGCTCGGTCTGGTGACTAATCCCCTGCAACAGCTCTGAGGCCGTGTGCTGTTTGTCCCCAAGGCAGATCAGCTTCAGCACGGCCTGTTGACGCTTCCCCACTGCAGTGCTACACTGCTTCCAGCTACTGGCTGATGGGGGAGTGGCGGTGTGTGTAGAGAATTCGGAGGTGGAAACGGAGGAGGAGGAGCCAATAACGTAGGTGCTGGCAGAAACCCTGATGGAGGTAGGGCCCGCAATCCTCGGCGTGGGTAGCACCCGTGCCATCCCAGGGTCCGAGTCGCTCCCAGCCTCCACGACATTCACCCAGTGTGCCGTCAGGGAAATGTAGCGTCCCTGGCCACAAGCACTTGTCCATGTGTCAGTCGTTAAGTGGACCTTCCCAGTAACTGCGTTGGTCAGGGCACGGGTGATGTTACGGGACACATGGTGGTGTAATGCGGGGATGGCACACCGGGAAAAGTAGTGGCGGCTGGGGACCGCGTACCGAGGGACAGCTGCTGCCATCAGGCTGCGGAAGGACTCAGTGTCCACAAGCCTAAATGGCAGCATTTCGATGGCCAGTAATTTTGAAAGGTGTGAGGTTAGTGCTATGGCCTGTGGGTGGGTGGCTGGGTACTTTCTCTTGCGCTCAAATGCCTGGGGTAACGACATTTGGACGCTGTGCTGGGACAGGGAAGTGGATGTGGTCGCTGATGGTGCTTCAGATGGTACAGGTGCAGGGCGGGAGGTATGCGGGCCTGCGCCTTCGACAGGCGATTGGCCGGCACCGAAAACAGGGGAAGAGGAGGCAGTGGTGTGGCCTGCAGACACAGATGGGCGATCCAGGCGTTCCTCCCACTTACTACGGTGCTTGGATGCCATGTGTCGGATCATGCTGGTGGTGGTGAGGTTTCTAGTGTTCATGCCTCGGCTCATTCTGGTGTGGCACAGGTTGCAAACTACAATTCTTTTGTCGTCCGCACTTTCCTTAAAAAAACGCCATACCGCGGAACACCTACCCCTTGGCAAGGTAGATTTACGCAAGGGGGTGCTCCGTGGAACATTTGCGGGCCGGTTTGGTGCGGTCCGCCTTCTTTCTGTAGCCACACCACTGCCTCTTCCAGCCTGTTGCGGTGCTGCAGATGGCTCACCCTCAGGACTGCTGTCATCGCTCGGCTCTACACCTTCCCAGGTGGGGTCAGTCACCTCATCGTCCACCAAGTCCTCCTCCACTTCCTCACTCTGATCATCCTCCTCAAGTCTTGATCCCACCACATACTCAGTCATTGACAACTGTATAACATTCTCCTCAACAAGGTCTTGAGACGGAAATAGTGGTTGATTTAATGGCAACTGTGTCTCATCATCATCATCATCATCATCCACTACTTCCTTTGACCTTAAATGCCGTTCACATCTGTCATCTTCTTGTGATTGGGTAGCCTCTAGAGGTTGTGAATCAGGGCACAAGATGTCATGTTCCTCTGCAAGCGTGCTTGGAGAGAGGGTCAAATGAAGGATTGGTGATGAGACGAGCTCATCACTATATCCCAGTGTGGGATCACTTCTTTGACCAGACCGTGTATGGTGGGAGGAAGGATGATCAGAGTGAGGATTATGTTGACCAGACTCTTGGCTACTGAGAGTGGACTTGGTGGAAGACAGGGTGGTGCTTAACCGACTGGAAGCAGTATCAGCTGTCATCCAACCGACCACCTGTTCGCACTGGTCGGACCTCGAGAGTGATGTCCTGCGACGCCCTGTGAAATCAGACATGAAGCTAGGTATGGTGGATGTCTTTCTTTCTTGTGCTCTGGCACCAGGCACAGTTTCTCCGCGTCCTGACCCGCGCCCTGAACTTTCAGGATCACGTCCACTTCCCCGTCCCTTTTTACCCGCCTTCTTCATCTTACACGATATATATGACTTTAATATATATGAGTTTGAAAACTTAACAGTATTTCTTACTATTCTGCAACTCTGCAGAGTACACAGAATAGGCTGCTAAACTGCGGTGACACACACTGAATGGAATAAGTGACTTTAATATTTGAGTTTGAAAAATTAACAGTATTTCTTACTATTCTGCAACTCTGCAGAGTACACAGAATAGGCTGCTAAACTGCGGTGACACACACTGAATGGAATATGTGACTTTAATATTTGAGTTTGAAAACTTAACAGTATTTCTTACTATTCTGCAACTCTGCAGAGTACACAGAATAGGCTGTTAAACGGCGTTGAAACACACTGAATGGAATATGTGACTTTAATATTTGAGTTTGAAAACTTAACAGTATTTCTTATAATTCTGCAACTCTGCAGAGTACACAGAATAGGCTGTTAAACGGCGTTGAAACACACTGAATGGAATATGTGACTTTAATATTTGAGTTTGAAAACTTAACAGTATTTCTTATAATTCTGGAACTGTACAGAGTACACAGAATAGGCTGTTAAACGGCGGTGAAAGACACTGAATGGAATATGTGACTTTAATATTTGAGTTTGAAAAATTAACAGTATTTCTTACTATTCTGCAACTCTGCAGAGTACACAGAATAGGCTGCTAAACTGCGGTGACACACACTGAATGGAATATGTGACTTTAATATTTGAGTTTGAAAACTTAACAGTATTTCTTACTATTCTGCAACTCTGCAGAGTACACAGAATAGGCTGTTAAACGGCGTTGAAACACACTGAATGGAATATGTGACTTTAATATTTGAGTTTGAAAACTTAACAGTATTTCTTATAATTCTGGAACTGTACAGAGTACACAGAATAGGCTGTTAAACGGCGGTGAAAGACACTGAATGGAATATGTGACTTTAATATTTGAGTTTGAAAACTTAACAGTATTTCTTATAATTCTGGAACTGTACAGAGTACACAGAATAGGCTGTTAAACGGCGGTGAAAGACACTGAATGGAATATGTGACTTTAATATTTGAGTTTGAAAACTTAACAGTATTTCTTATAATTCTGCAACTCTGCAGAGTACACAGAATAGGCTGTTAAACGGCGGTGAAAGACACTGAATGGAATATGTGACTTTGATATTTTAGTTTGAAGACTTAACAGTATTTCTTCCTATTCTGCAACTCTGCACAGTACACAGAATGTGCTGCTAAACTGCGGCGAAGCACACTGAATGGAATATGTGACTTTGATATTTTAGTTTGAAGACTTAACAGTATTTCTTCCTATTCTGCAACTCTGCACAGTACACAGAATGTGCTGCTACACTGCGGCGAAGCACACTGAATGGAATATGTGACTTTGATATTTTAGTTTGAAGACTTAACAGTATTTCTTCCTATTCTGCAACTCTGCACAGTACTCAGAATGTGCTGCTAAACTGCGGCGACGCACACTGAATGGAATACGTGACTTTGATATTTTAGTTTGAAGACTTAACAGAATGTGCTCTAATCTGCAACTTTGCACACTAAACAGAATGTGCTCTAATCTGCAACTTTGCACACTAAACAGAATGTGCTCTAATCTGCAACTTTGCACACTAAACAGAATGTGCTCTAATCTGCAACTGTGCACACTAAACAGAATGTGCTCTAATCTGCAACTTTGCACACTAAACAGAATATATATATTTTTTTTTTTTTTTTTTTTTTTTTTCCCCCCACACCAAATAACCTGCTGCCCCCACACACAGTAGTCCTAAAAAGGACTTTTGGTTCTTTTTTTTCACAATTTTTGTTTTTTTCCTCCCTACACTGCCTTTCCCTTCCTATCCTCAGCTCTCCCTGGCTCAGACTGAGCCGAACTCGATGGTCAGGTGCTATACAGCACCTGACCACGGGTTCTGGCCAGCCAATCAGTGTAATGCCAGCAGCCAACATGGCTGCTGGCATTACACCGATGTCAGAGCCTCCCTGCACGTTTATTGGCTGCGCAGCAGCCGCAAAACGTGCGGGGAGGAGACCCGAACATGGCGGGCGAGCACATGCGGTACTCGTACGAGTACCGCCATGTGCCGAGCAGAGCGATGCTCGAGCCGATCCGAGCATCGGCCGAGCATGCTCGCTCAACACTAGTAATGTTTTTAATACTTTAGGTGCCAGAGGGGCTTTTAACCCCTTGAATTCTAGAAAGATCTCCAGCACATAGCTCTGAAATGCACTGAAGACCTCTCTATCATGCACGTGGGTTAAAAGTCCCATTTAAATCAATAGACATTTTTATATTATCCCCTTTGGTGCAGTTGATTTGTTCCCAAATTACATTTACATTCTTTGTGCAAATAAACCACTAAGCAATGACTGTAAAATAGCTAGCATGAGCGGAAATGGAGCAGGGTGAATGAACTGGCTGCTGTATGTGTCATTAATGAAGGAGGAAACAGACTGAGTACATTATTTAATAATAAGCACAATGGAAGGGAAAGAGGTGACAATCTGATCTGCAATAACTGTTCCCACACATAATAAAGACTGTCCTCAAATGAAGGATTACAGGAAAGTATAACCACAGAATGCAGAAAGATGAAAATTCTCTGAACAACCAAGTGATTCATTGGAGAACTTAGCAATTAACAGCAATTAGTACTGGATTTGCAGGAAAAACTGACAGCTGTACCTCATTTGCTTCATAAAGTAACAATTATTCAGTGGCTTATGAACCTGCATAATTAATATACAAGTGATACAATGCATGTGCTCTTAGGCTATAGGCTCCCACAGAGGAGACAGAGGCAATATGAATTTGAATACCCCATTCACCTGTAGAATACTGATGACCACATACATCATGTGTATTGAATATATATATATATCTTTTCTGAACACATCTTACATACCAAGATATGCCTTCTGTACATTGATATATATCTTATGAACAATACTTGCCTTCCCAGGACAAGAGTTACATCTCAGGCACCTGTAGGCAAGGAATCCATAGCTGAGCCCAGGGTCCCACTCCGGCTCTCGTAACCACACTCCTAGTAATATAGTAGTAATAGGGTGACCACGGGTCCCGGAATGCCCGGGACTGTCCCTTAATTCAGGTGTCTGTCCCACGTTCTAAGTCATCCCCCACGGTACAATAAAGAGTCCTGAAATTAGCAAAGCCACCCACACAACATAGACAGTCTCTGTGACTCTGTCACTCAGCCCCACAGTCACAGCCTGCCTACAGCAACATGCACCGCCACAGCCAATGAAAGAGGAGAGTATTTGCAGAATGGTCCTCTCCTCATTGACTGGCTGGTGCATGTGAGACAGCGGAGGTGGCAGCGGAATACCGGCGCTGCCTTTGATGGTGAGTTTCTCGGTACACTTTCAGTGGTGAAGGAACAGGAGTCACAGAAGGAAGGAGAAGGATAACGCAGTTATGTGATGCAATCAGTAGCAGCAGGATAGTCTCGCATTGAGCATTTTAATGTAAACATCAATTAGGGTGACCACCTGTCCCGTAATGGCAGATTGGAAATCTGGTCACCATATGTAGTAACATAGTAAATTAGGTTGAAAAAAGACACAAGTCCATCAAGTTCAACCTTTGCCTCATAACCCAGAGAATTGAGAATTATATAAGCTTTCCTACTGACAAATAAGTTAGTATTTATCTGAGCTTCCTTATTTGCCTACTAATACACAGTATAACCCTATATGCTCCCTCTCAAAACAAATGTATCTAATCTTCTCTTAAATGTATCCATTGTATCTGTCATTACCACATCCTTGGGCAAGAAATTTCACAATTTGACAAACTTCACTGTAAAAAACCTTCCTCTGCTGAACTCGAAGCCTCCTTTCCTCTAATCTCAAGGGGCAGCCCCTGGTTATTTGATCAGGCGTTGGAATGAAAAGCTCACCAGAGAGATCCTTGTATTGACCTCTCATATACTTGTACATTGTGATAAGATCTCCTCTTAGTCGTCTTTTCTGTAAAGTAAATAAACAAAGTTTTTTAGATGTTCCTCATATGTCAAGTCCTCCATTCCCTTAATTAAATTTATTGCTCTTAGCTGTACTCCAGTTCTAGAGTATCCTTTTGCAGAACTGATGCCCCAAAACTGTACTGCATACTTGAGGTGAGGTCTCACCAACATCTGTACAGTACCCTCATCCATTGTTGCATGGCATAGAAAATAACCTTAAACTAAAAGATACAAGCACCAAAAATGTGTAGACAACAGAAACAGAGGGTGACCAAATAGTGCCTTATCATTTTGGTAAAGAAACAAGCAATAAGATAGTAATTGCGCTCACTTGTAACAGTTAAAGGGATAATAATGTTTCATAATAAAAGCAGCTCTAATTAATCATCATAGTATTTGGACTTTGGAGAGTGTTATTTCAATTCTGTCAGAGTTGTAGTTCAAGAGTAATTGAATGATAAAGTATTCACCTCCCACCCCTTTTACTGATGTAACACTGCTCAGCCAGATCAGAAGGGAGGTGCCCAGGTAGACTGCAGAGAGGGACAATCTTCAATTAAGATAAGGGAAAAACCTGAAAAACCTGTCAAGGGGGTAGGGCTTTCATTGTTCTCATAGGAAGATGATTGTCCCCTGCTGTTATATGTCTGGTCTATGGACTGCATTCCACATCTGAGAAGAGATGGCTTACACTAGGTAAAAGGGGCGGGAGGGGAAACTTTGCTTGTGAATATCTCTCAAACCATAAAGGTTTGAGAGATAAGACTTATATCATTCTTCATGTTTTTTTAATGCCTACAAAATAAAATAAAGATAAAACAAAGTATTACTATCCCTTTAACAGATGCTTGCACCTCATAATAACAAAACTAGCCTACAGAGAAGATACAATGTATCTGCTCATTGAAGATCCAAGGATAATATATTTAAAAAAAAATGAATAACACATATTAAAAGCAATGTATATTAAAATTGTAATATACATTATTTTTATTGTTTGTTGTTTTTATCAATTATTCTTTGAAATATACTGTCTTTGGTAGAAGCAGTGTTTATCTGGGGATCTTCACTGAGCAAAGACGGGGTATCTTCTCTGCTGGCTGGTTATGTTAAGGTGAAGTTTAAAACTCTCTTAACCAACTTTACATTTGAGTGCAATTTCCATTTTATTGCTTGTTTCTTTATCCAAGAGCTTTGTTTCTGGGGGGTGTTGTATACATGTTCCACTTCCTATTCATGAACTGTTAGGAGCTTGTCTATTAAAGGGATAGTAATGTTTCACAATAAAAACAGCTTTATAGTATTTGGGCCATGGAAAGTATTATTTCAATACTGTCAGAGTTGTAGTTCAAGAGTAATTGAATGATAAAATATCCCCCTCCCACCCCTTTTACTGATGTAACACTGCTCACCTCAGAGCAGCAAGATTATCCAGATGGATCGCAGAGAGGGACAATCTTCAGTGAGAATAAGGAAAAAACGTGAAAAACCTGTCAAGGGGGGGCAGGGTTTTCCTTATGTTCACAGTAAGAAGATTGTCCCTTGCTGTGACCTGTCCGGTCAAGAGACCATAGTAACATAGTAACATAGCAGATAAGGCTGAAAAAAGACATGCGTCCATCAAGTCCAGCCCATGCCAATAACACCCCTGTTGATCCAGAGGAAGGCAGGTTCCACATCTGAGGGAAGGCAGCTTACACTAGGTAAAAGGGGCAGGAGGGGGATACTTTATCATTCAATTACTCTTGAACTACAACTCTGACAGTATAGAAATAACACTCTCCATAGCCCAAATACTATGAAGATTAATTGGAGCTGAAACATTACTATCCCTTTAACACTGAATTTGCAGAACATTTGGAGTTATGACTGTTTTTAAGACAGTTTAAACATCCCATCTGCGTTTATTCTGGGTGACACATAAATGTTATTCCCAGACACTGACCTTTTGAGTAGCATCCCTATTGCTGGTGTTGTGACAGAGTTCTACTACTGATATGACACTAGGAGCACCTCTTTTTCTCTTTTCCTCTATTGCTACCAAAAAAACAAAAGATATGAACCCCTTGGATGTTAGACAGATGTCCAGTGCATTGCTTTGCAGAGATTTAGAGACATCTCTAGCATCCAAGAACTTAATCCTTTAAATGGCAGAGGGGTACGCAATGCATTGCAGCACAATCCTTTGCGTAACCCTCTGACACTCAAAGTGTTAAAAATGGCCATTAAAAGTATTTCTAAACTGGTAATAAAACACAGGCTACATGAACTATTTTATTTGGTAAATAAACTGAATATAGATAATCAGGTGTGGGTGTCTGCTGCAAGGGAATTGGGATTCCTCTGACCATGCCCTTGGAATGTGGGTGTGGCCTGCACTGCTGAGGCATCCATTGAAATGTGATTATCTACTCTGTGCGATGGGAAATATAGCCTTGTGAATTCCTTATACTAAAGGACACATGAATTGGTTACAGTTCTGCAGGCCATTTGAGGATGCTTTGTTTTTTAATAAAGAACTTATTCTCACATAAGTCATCCAGAACTCAATTAATTGAGAACCTGCAAACAAGAATGACTGATAATAATCCGGCTATCTTGAGAGTGGTATACTAGTCATTGGGGGGTCTGTGGTAGAAACATTTTGTGGGCCCCCTACCACAAAAGTATATTCTCAGGCGCGTAACTAAATCCTATTTGACTCTGAAGCTGATGGGCCTCCTTGGGTACCATTACCTGTCACAACTGCACTCTGTGCACCCCCTTTAGTTATGCCCATGTATCTTGACCACCCTGTTCCAGTTTCCTATATGCTCTCATGTATTCATCTGTAAAAGCAATTACACGGACCAATTCATAGGGGCTGAGTGCAAAAATACCGTGAACCGGCAGATGTAACATCAGTCATACATGATTGGCTGACACTAATATAGGGACCAAAGTTACTGGATATTGCAAAATGTGTCTAATGGTCTATCAAACAGTGAGACTATCTGTACAGAGACCCATAAGCCAGGGAGCTGATCCTGCATTCTGCAACTTCCCTGTGTTCATTGCCATTACTAGTCAAGCTGCAGCATGCTTTGTTCAGCTACCATAGTCCCCCATGAGAACAGCAAGCTACAATATGAATGTGTAGTGATTTTATCTCTATGATAAAGCTGGCCATTGGGAACCTAGACCATGACTAGTCAATTGTTGTACGTCCATCTGTCCAAGGCTAAAATTCCCTTAACTTCCATCCACCTAATGGCTGTTTGGGGATGATGGGAGTTGAAGTACCCAAATACATAAGCACCAACAACTGACTACTCAAGGGTTTCAAATAAATTAGAGGTAATAAATGTCAGTGGTCCTTCTGATTAACTACTTAGATGCTTGACAGGTCTCCAGCACATTGTAATACATTGGAGACTTTTCAAGCATCCAAACGGTTAAAGCAGGCATACCTCCATTTTAAAGGGACAGTAATGTCCCATAAAAATTATTGGAGTTTTGTAGAGGTTAAAAAATGAACAATATGACACAAATCCTATCTCTCAAACCGCTATGGTTTGAGAGATATCCCCGCTAAAATTCCTCTTCTCCTGATGTCAGCTGTAAAGCTGACAGAAGAAGATCAGTGTCGGCCAACAGGAGATGGCTCTTCAGCAGAACTGCAATAGCACGATTTAAAAAAAAATACTTCTTTGGAACGGTCTAAGAAGTGTGCTTGCAAACCAGGTACACTTTGTAGACCATTCCAAATAAGTATTTCTTTTTAAATTGCGCTATTGCAGCTCTGCTGAAAAGCCTCCTACTGTCGACCAACAAGGATCTCCTTCTGCTGAAGAGCCACCTGTCAGTCCCCGGACCAGGAACTCCTGTTGTCAGCTTACAGCTGATGTCAGGAGAAGGGGAGGGAGAGGGAAACTTTAATGGAGGATATCTCTCAAACCATAGCAGTTTGAGAGATAGGATTTGTGTCATGTTGTTTATTTTTTTAAACCTCTACAAACATCTATGCATTTTTTATGGGACATTACTGTCCCTTTAATATGTTACCTGAAATGCAAAAGACTTTTTCTGGGGCCCTCACCTTGGGTTCCAGTTTTCTCAGATAGAAACCAATATAATCCTTCAGTCATGGAGAACTGAATCTGCCTGGGTCACATTTCACTAATATGGCTGCTTTCCTCCATTTATAACAGTCCTGAGGAAGACTACTACTAAATGTAAGATAATTCTGAAAGTATCGCTATATAAAGCGCACATCCATCTGCAATTTCTTCAATGGCCTATGACAGAGGAATACAAGCTTTTTCAGTTATGGGGCACAAGATAAGAAAGGTATAAGTGCGAGGGCCACATTTTTTTTTTTTTAGAGATAACGATGGTGAATTTTAGCCTGTCAGCTATTCACAAATAAGGACTCATTTGTTTATTGATCAAGTCAGTGACAATACTGATGAGTAACAGAAATCTACTCTTGAAATGCACATTACTGGCAAGCAGGGGATTATGTGTTACTGGCCTACTAATTCATGTGTACTAAACGTCTTTAAAAAAATCTCACGTGTGACTCACTCTGCAGTCAGGGGGGCCACATCTGGTCCATGTGCTGCACATTGGACACCCATTGCTTGAGAGATTCAGTATACATTCTCATAAGCATTTCATGTTAAAATAGAGTTCTGGTCCTCTTCATTAAGTCCTCAAAGTCACGTCCATGGAGACAGACATGGAGGTCACCAGCAGGACCACGAACTTCAAACTGCTCACTGCACATGATGATGGTAACACTTTAACCCCTTAATGACACAGGACGTACATGTACGTCCTGTGTGGCTGTCACTTAGTGACAGAGGACGTACATGTACGTCCCGGAAATCCGGCTCCCCGCGCGGCTGCGCGCCGTTCGGGGACTCCGGATTATTTAAAAAAAATAAAAAAAAATGTTAGACGGACGTTAAGTGACGGCCGCGTCTGCACGCGGCCGTCACTAAGGGGTTAAGGACCAGAGGGGTGAAAAATGCAATGTACCACAATGCAATGGTCATCCCCTGTTATTAAAGGATTAAGATTATTATGATCAGTGAGACTTTTGAATTCCTGTGGTCCTGCTAGTAACTGTCATGTCTGCCTCCATGGCTATGACATCCAGAACTGATTCACAATGTTATCACTTGAAAAAATGCACAAGGGCAAAATTATACGTGGCCATTAAGATTTTATGACCATAGTGAGGTAAGTGGGGGGTTATTATCAGGAGATCTTACTTTCCCTTTAATCCATTTTATCTTAGCACATCCAAAAATGTATTATACAGCAGAGAAAGGGGTTAGATTCTTACTGTTAATCCAAAACAGGCCATAACCCAGTAAGGAAGCATCTTCCACATTGTTGTCTAATAGTCAGAGATGCATGTGATACTGTATAAAAGACTTGTCTGAGCATCATTCACAAAGCAAATAGAAAGACATCCCGAGAGACACATTATTTGGATTCAATCTTCCATCCACTCAGACACTCACAATACAATGAGCCTTTTAACCTGTGTGCGCACGCAAGACGTGATCTTTCAGCAGATTACTTATCTTCTGAGTCTCTCAGCCAAAAAGAATAAAACAAAGCATGGGGTGATGTATGATAGTTCTAGCAGGGGTTGGTCAGCATCTGTCTCAGTGGAACACACTGATGTATTGGCATCTTGTGTCATCAATAACATTTTTCTGCCCCTCACTGTGTTTCCTGTTCTTATCGAGGTTTTCTTTTGTTGCATAGTTTTCATACAAGGTGTCCTGGCTTTGCATTTACACATTTACACATATGTATGTGTGTGTATATATATATATATATATATATATATATATATATATATATATATATATATATATATATATATAAAGCAAGGGGCAGCACCAGTGGGACTACTTGAGAAAAACTTTAATAGGCAAAAAAAAGCAACAAGTGAAGGACCTTTCTCAAGACAATCTAATCAAGATGACGCGTGGTTTAAATAGACACCGCTACACGATACACACGACCCGAGGGAGAGTGGTGACGTCATCGCTGGGCTGCAAGTACGGTAGCCGCGGCAACAAAACATCATATCACTGCTATGATAAAATAAAAATATTCCGCTGCATGGTATGATGCTTATTCATTGTACTATTGGTGCCTTGGATATATGTGAACCTACGGTATTCATTTAGCGCATATATTAACGAGTGGGGTTCCAGCGGTGCTATGCACAGCACCGGGGATATTACAATTTCTCGGGCTGAGCATTGTTCCGTTCTCACTATAGGTTATTCTGACTTGGCTATATGTGTATCTGTGGCATTAATTTAGCGCATATATTAAAAGTGGGGCTCCAGCGATATTGTGCACAGCACCGGGGACATTACAATTTCTTGGGCTGAGCATTGCTCCATGCTCACTATATGTTATTCTGACAGAGCTCCTTTATGTGTACTGTATAGCACTATCTCAGTACTGAGTTCTTTATTCACTTGAACAGTGTGTTTAACTCTTTTAATATTAATGAATATCTTTATTTTATCATAGCAGTATGATGATGTTTTGTTGCCGCTGCTATCGTACTCGCAGCCCGGAGATGATGTCACCACTCTCCCTGGGGCCGTGTGTATCGTGTAGCGGTGTCTATTTAAACCATGCGCCATCTTGATTCGATTGTCTTGAGAAAAGTCCTTCACTTGGACCGAAACGTCGACCTATTTTGTTGCTATTTTTTTTGCCTATTAAAAGTTTTTCTCAAGAAGTCCCACTTGTGCTGCCTCTTTCTTTTTTCATATTCATGTCCACTTATGAGGATTGTGCACCCGGGCACATAAACCTGACAGAGCGAGTGCTTCCATCCAACTTCTCTTAACCCTTTGAGTGCCAGAGGGGAACGCAATGCATTGTAGAGCAATGCGTTTCGTACCTCTCTGGCACTCAAAGGGTTAATATATATAGGTAGGAGATAGATGGGGGATCAGGATCAGAAGGGGCATTGTGGAGATGAAGGGGCATTGTGGAGATGAAGGGGCAATGTGGAGATTGAGGGGCATTGTGGGGATTGGGGCAATGTGAAGGGACATTGTGAAGATATGGGGGCATTGTGGAGATTGAGGTGCAAAGTGGAAGGGGCATTGTGGATATATGGAGGGCATTGTGGAGATATGGGGGCATTGTGGAGATTGAGGGGCATTGTAGAGATTGGGGGCATTGTGGAGATTGAGGGGGTATTGTGGAAGGGGCATTGTAGAGATTGGGGGGCATTGTGGAGATTGAGGGGCAATGTGTGTATCCTGTTACGCTTATTTTTGAATTGGTAAAAAGGGAAAAATGTGGTCAGGCTTGGGCATCATAAAAATGTCATATCTGTACTAACATTATGATAGTAGTTTGGAGATGGACCGCACACTCTGTAGTTCAAGAACAATTGCCTGGGTGCATATCAAATAATAAAGATGATACATACAGTTCAAGCAGGAAGATCGCACTCACAGGACTTGAATTCCAAAAATGTTGTTACATGTTTATTGAGATCGACGTTTCGGCCAACAATGTAGCCTTTATCAAGTACTAACATTATGTTATTGCAGAAATGAGATTATGATTGCTCAGCCCTGACCAAGATTTTTTTTCCTTTCTATGTGTTTTAGTGGGTGCGTTTTTATGGGGTTTTTAGGGGTGGGAGCAGCATTTCATCCATGGACCCAGGCAGCATAATGCTTTGGGCCGGCCCTGAATAGAGTGATGCTGTTTTTCACATACACATCTCCAGTTTTGCAGCCAAGAACCTCTGATAAATTGTCCCTGAACGTGTACTCACTAGTGATGTCATTTTTATGCCACAATTCAATTTAAAACCATAATGAAGACAGATGGTTGGACAGATCTAGTTGAAAGCAGTTATAGCCCAGGCATACCATCCTGTGTTTCAAACAAAGTACTTATACATCTGGATATGTATGTTAAAACTCCCCAAATACCCCATTAACTTTAGTTTCCTGTCATCTTATTAACCGTCCAACAATAATCTTTGCTGATCTGTATAATCTTCTTATCAGTAGTTAACCCTTTGAGTGGGAGTGAGGTATCCAGCACATTGCAACGCACTCAACAGGAAAAGGATTACAATGTTTTTTTTTCTTTGAAATGTTTACAGCTTCTTTAACACTTTAATGCCAGCTGGTGTGCAATGCATTGCTCCCCAATGTTCATACCTGGAAAGTTTGACTTCTGGAATCATGTGGTGCTGCTGGGGGGAGAAAAATGATGTGATTTAAGTCAAAATGGGTGCGGCTTAATAATGAGTAGGGGGCTTAACATACATGGCCAGAGTAGGAGGAATAGGCTGGGGAAGGAGGAGAAGTGGGCGGGGAGTGGGAGGAACAGACCGGGAAGACGCAGAAGTGGGCCAGAGAATCATCCTCTGCCCCGGAGAGTTCCCAGCTATGCCAATGTGTTGCATACCCCACTGGTACTCACGGGTTAAATTACACCTTCTATTCCTGATTTAATTTGATACATAATGCCATCTCCAATTCAGAAACGTTATCCAGAGTCTGTGTTTCCCATCCGGTTATTTAATGTAAACTGAATTTAGGAAATTTAAATAGATTAAATAAAGTGACAAATGATAAGAACAATTGATGTTTTGCGCTTAGGTTCACTTATTCCATATTTGATTGTGAATTGCTGTCTAAGCATACTTATTGAGCTATTTTGATCTAAGTAATCAAATTTATATCCATTATCAGCCATTATTTCAGAGTCTCCTATGTCACCTGATCGCAGGTCCAGGAAATGACAGTAGTGATGGTAGGTTTAATAACGATTGATCCAGAGTGGGAGGAGTTCTAGTAAACACAGACAGCGTAACAAAAATGACTTGTAGTTAAAGACTGCAAAGGAATTGTGAAAAAATTACTGCTTAAATAGATAGTAAAGTTTTAAAAGTCTGTGTGTATGTTCTTATGTCTGCACGCATGTCTGTGTCTGTGTGCGTATGTTCATGATTGTGCACGCGCATTCCTCCCAACGTTTCAATTGATCAAAGAGGGACACTTGTGTTTTAGGTGGTGTTGCTGGGGGTGTGGCTGGTGGGCGGGGCATTATCAAGAATTATAATGTTATTTCATGGTCTATTGACACCTCTTTGTGTAAGTGAATAAATTATTTAGAACAAGATCAAAGTATTTTACATACAGACTAAGTACTTATAAACACATATAATTCAATTTAAGCAAACATTAATGTGAGTGTTATTGCTGTGGAGCAATGTGATATACTTGTATACACAGCACACAGTCTGATTTCCTAAAAAGAGGGACATCAGGGTGGAAAAGAGAGATTTGGGTCTCAAAGAGGGACACTTGGGAGTTATACGCATACCTGGGAACTCTCCGGATTTGCCCCGGAGACTCCGGTTCTGACAGAACTTTACCAGGTCTCCGGGGCAGAGGCTGATTCCTCCGGATGTGGGGAGTTTCTGCTTTTTCTCCCGCTGTTCCTCGGTCCCCAGCCTTCTGTGTGACACCTTTAACCCTCTGAGTGCCAGAGTGGTAAGGAATGCATTGCTTTGCAATGCATTCCGTACCACTCTGGCACTCAAAGGGTTAAGTCCCCCCTCACTCGTGGCAAGCCCCGCCCCTTTTTGACGAGATTAGCGCCATTTTTGTCACCCCCTGGTGAACAGAGGACTACCCTCCGGGTAGCCCTCAACTGAAAGTTCCCAGGTATGGTTATACGTGTGTGTATGTGTGTGTGTCTGTGTGTATGTGTATGTGTGTGTGTATGTGTGTGTGTATGTGTGTGTGTATGTGTGTGTGTATGTGTGTGTGTGTGTGTGTGTGTTTGTGTGTGTGTGTGTGTGTAGGACAATATGTACAAAAAGAAAAAATGATCAATTCTGGGGTAGGCCAATTGTACCATAGGAGACGAGCAATTCCCTCTGATTTAAAACTTTAAATCATATAAACCCACTGAATGCTAAAAAGGCCTCTAACTCATTACATCACAATTCATTGGAGACATCTCTAGCATTCAAGGGGTTAACAGTCCCATTTAAATCAGTGAGTATTTGGAAATGTTTTATTTGTCCCCTTTGGTGCAATTGGTTTTCCCCAGAATTACTCTTTGCCTGTAGAACATGTGGGGGCTGATGTGCTAAGAGGAACTGCAGCATTTCTGGGGCAAACCAAGTGCACCATAGGGGTCAAAAAACTAATATCAATGCAAATGGGAATTTAACCCCTTGAATTCTAGAGAATTCTCCCACACATTGTGAAAGGGTTAAAGCACCATTTAATTTAATGGGAATTTTGGGAATTTTTATTTGTCCTCTATTGTGCAATTGGTTTTCCCCAGAACATTTCTAGTTTGTCTTAGTACATAAGCCCTGTAGACTGTATAACACAAATGACCTGAGTAAGAAACTCCCCGGAGAAAATAAAGAAGGAGAGGGTAGGAAGTGAGGTAGTGTAGGGGGAGGAAGTGAGGGGGTTTTGGGTAGTTAGAAGTAAGCAGTGAGCAGGGGGTTTCTTTTTTCCTTACTTGTGATGGCTGGTGTGGCTGATCTGATGGAGGAGCTGCGGTGCATGGCGGAAGTGGACGGGGGACAGTGGCTGTGGGAGCAGCTGCGTGGAGGTGCAGCTGGCTCTGGCGTGTCATCCAGGAGTGCAGCGGGGAAATCAAGTCGGCTTGTGCGGAAGACCAGGGCTTTTGCGCCGGAATGTCTCAGTCCGGAGGGGAGGCGGGGCCGGAGAAGGAGCAGGAGTCCTGTAGCTGAAGGCAAGGAAACAGAGACACGTGGGAGCCGGCGCTCACATTAAGGGAGTGAAAAGGCAGAACGGAGGATGTGGCTAGAGAGGACAGCAGGAGCCGAGCCGAGACAGGAGGAGGTCTTCACGGTCGCAGGTGGCATCCTGAGGAGGCAGGCCCCTTTCTGTGGTGGAGAGAGGGAGATCAGGGAGGTGCAGTGGTCCTACGTAGGACGGGTTCTCTGGTACCGGCTGGGGTCGGGGAGGCGGCTTGTGGGGCGTCGTGCTTTTGCTGGTCGGGGCCGTTGGGGGCGCATTTAAAAGCGGATGTGAGGGAGAAAATTTGGAAGAATGAGTATGTCAAAATATACTCATTGCTTCCTTTGGAGGATGCGCCTATCGAGAAGGATAAGAAGGAGGATAGGAAGAAGAAGGATAAAGAGCGTCGTCGGTACAAAAAAATCCCGAAAGTCTTTGGAAATTGGATTAGGGTGTTTTCCATTCAGACCAGTGTCATGGGGGAGCGCTTCCCACAGAAGTGTCCGGCACTGCTTTGCTACCAGAACACCATATGGAGCGACTGTCGCAAATATGGTGGCCTTTCCTGGTGGCGTTATGACGAACAATTTCATCAGTGCATGGTGGTGCGCCCCTCTATGGCATGGGACCGGATGGATATAGGCCTGTGGTTGGTGATCATGATGCAGCCAGCGTTGTTTCAGGGTGGCCTGGCATCATTTGAGGCGGTGCCGGGGGGCACTCCTTTCGTATAGGGGAGGCCACTGAGGCGTCCAGGCTGGGGTTGCCGGAGGACGTGGTCTGGTGCATTGGGAGGTGGGAATCGGTCAGGTTCTGTCTTTATGTGCGGCCATAGAGGAATATCTATGTGTGAGGTGGGAGATGGTATGTGTCAAAGGGTGATATGCAGAGGGGACTGTTTGTTAAGTTAAAAAAAAATGTTTTTTAGTGGATGTCCACACGATATGTTCTAAATATATATAAAAATATATATATATGTATTGGCAGTTGTCTTTCTGTATTGTATTGGTGTGTTGACCGTGGGGTTTGGGGGGCTCATGTTGTTTGTTTTCTAGGTGTCCCTCCTTGGAAGGTCTGGATCATCGGGCATTCCTTCTTGTTTTGGGCGAGGAAGACGGAGTAGCTTTGTAGGATTGGTCTACAGCTCGGATTGGACTCCTCTTTGGTGGAATATCGTGGTTTGGATGCCGGGGATGAGATGGGTGCAGCTACTTCAGGACATGATACAGTTCTCTAGGTGTCAGGGTGGGGCACCTAGGATTTTAGTTATCCGTTTAGGGGGCAATGACTTGGGGACGTTCCCAGTGTGGAGCCTGGGGGAAAGGATTAAGAGGGATTTGCACCGCTTGCTTGCACTTTTCCCGGACCTGGTGTTGGTGTGGTAAGAGATGGTGGCCAGGAGGGTTTGGGCTCAAGCAAGGGATCCAATATCCCTGCATAAGAGCAGGATCAAGCTGAATAGGAGGATTACCTGGTATGTTTTGCAGCTTGGGGGGCTGGCTGTTCGCCATCGGGTGTTTGAGGGGGAGTCTTTGCGGTTGTTCATGGGTGACGGTATTCATCCTAATGACCTGGGGCTTGATTTTTTCAACCTGGGGTTGTTGGATGGTGTTGAACAGGTGGTTGTCTTGGTGAGGGGGGGGATAGGGCCAGTGCCTAAGGGGGTTAGGCGATGGCCCTTATGGCGGTGTGAAACTTGCCTGTTATTGGGATAGTTAAGTTTTATATGGGAGAAAAGAAAGGGTGATGGTTCCTTAGGGAAGAAACACTGGAGAAAATTGTCCCGGGTGTGGTCGCGGGAGGTAACGTTACCCATTGGAGCCGAGTGTGGAATAGCCCAACTGGGGTAAGTGGTTTAATCGGTTAGAAGTGAGTGGTGTTCAAGACAAGTGTTAAGCATGAACCCAGTGAATTGGCCATGCAAGGAGAGTTGTCATGTTGGTTATGGGTTTTGGTCAAGAAAATGTATACATGGGAACAGTTATGAAAATAATGGGTTTAAAGTGATATGTCAAATGTTACTTGGTTGGTATTTTAATAAAACCATCTGTTCATACCCAAAACATATGGTGGTGTGGTCTGTTATTGAATATCCCTAGTCCTTCTTCATGTATATTTTATATGTGTTTGTAATATATATATATATATATATATATATATATATATATATATATATATATACGCAAACAATCAGATCTGCGCTCCTCTATATGCTAAATATATATATTTATATAAACACACACATATATATCTCAGACAGATGTATTTGTTTAGAGGTACATTTAAAATTTAACGAAAATTATGTAGTTCATTTCATGCGATTAGTATTAAAATAACAAAGACACTGTTCACAAAGTCTTAGATTAATGGATGACACATTCTGTTTTACATGCAATTCCCTTCATGCATTCATTCATTTGTTCTTATTCTAAATGGCTAGATCACACTAAGTTGAAAAGGCTAAGCGTGTGGTGCTCTTAAAGGGACACTAATGTCCCATAAAAAAATCTTCTTGTTTTGTAGAGTTTAAAAAATAAATTATGTGGCACAAATCCTATCTCTCAAACCTTTATGGTTTGAGAGATAATTGCATCTAAAGTTTCCCTTTTCCTGATGTCAGCTGTAAAAGCTGACAGCAGGAGACTTGAGTCGGCCGACCCGTGGAGGCTCTTCAGCAGAGCTGAAAGAACTAATTAATTGGAACGATCTGCAAA
Organism: Rhinophrynus dorsalis; assembly: GCA_037306005.1. NCBI lineage: Eukaryota > Metazoa > Chordata > Amphibia > Anura > Rhinophrynidae > Rhinophrynus > Rhinophrynus dorsalis. The sequence goes on from CM074725.1 coordinate 51,796,923, forward strand.
GTGGGCTTGCAAACCAGGCACACTTTGTAGACCTTCCCAATGAAGTAATTCTTTTTAAATAACATGATTTCGGCTGCAGAGCTGGCGGCTGGTCCCCAGACTGGGGAGTGGTGGCCACTCCCAAAAATGAGCAGAACAAGGTAGGATGTAGACAGTACAGATGAGAAAGTGGGTGGGGTTATCAAAGATCGCGCTTATCCAGAAAACCACACTCTCTGTCCCCAATGGCCCAGTAATTAAGTCAGGAAACCAGCGTCTCCATGGCAGATCTGATGAGTTCCCAGGAATGGGTATAGTTCTCATTTAAGAAGAACCTTTACATATACAACTTGCCCAGTTTATTGTTAACAGATTGTTGTAATTTTTTAAGGCATTTTTACCTATTAACGTGGTACAGCTATTTCTGGGACGTTTTTATAAATTTCTATAAGCAATTCCCTTATTTCCTTTCAATTGGTCTCTATGACATTTCCCTTTGATAAATTTCCATTGCCTGTCCGTGTCAGCAATGTGGTCCCTTCATTATCTTCAATAAGAGCTGTGGAGCAGGTATTCTGCAAAGGAGAACCAAGATTAATGGTGACTACTACAGACCATTCATTGAAGATTTCATTAAAGCACTGGACAGAGATAATGACTGTGAGAACTGCAGAACATACTGCGATACTCATTCGACATCTATACCACTGGACTAATATGGCAGTGTGTGTTTGTGTGTGTTTATGTGTTTCTGTATGGAAGCCTAAAATCTGGGACAAACAGGAGATTCACTAAGCAATGATAAGGAGCTGATAAAGTGGAGATGACTTCTCCAGTGATATCACTTCTCCAATTCCTGTTATTCTATGGAGCCTATGCACTAAGATTTCTTCATCTTTGGAGATCTTAGTGAATAGGCTCCGTAGAATAACATAGGAACTGGAGAAGTGATATCACTAGAGAAGTAAACTCACTTTATCACCTATTTATCACTCCTTAGTAAATCTCCCCCAACATCTTCAGAGACAATAATAGAAAAAGGCATTTGTAGTCTGGTTTTTAACAGTAATAATGTTTGGATGAAGGTTTCCTCAGCAGTGAGATTAAAGGGTACTCCTCTGTCACTCAAACGGTTAATCTTCTGTTACTCAGCAAGAAAAAGAGCTACATCATAAAAATAATCACTATTCCTTTATCTTCATATACAGGGCCGGATTTGCCATAAGGCAAAGTAGGCACCTGCCTACAGGCGCACGCCACCGAGGGGCACCTGCCAATTGGATTTTTTTTTTTTTTTTAATTCTTTAAAAAAAATAGCCACCTCGCTGGCTGCGCCGGCACCCACTCCATGTTGCCCTCACATTGCACCCCCCCCCCCCCGTTGTCTATTTCCTACCTCCCTGGCAGATCTGTCATCTGTGCCTCCTTTGGCACAGTCCTGTAAGTGCTGAGCTTCCTCGTCGGCTCTGTAGGAATGCAGAGTGCTGGGAGATGACATCATCTCCCAGCGCTCTGCATTCCTGAATAGGAGACTGCGCGGGAGCTTCAGCAACTACAGGACTGTGCCAAAGGAGGCACACACAACAGATCTGCCAGGGAGGTAGGAAACGGACAATGGGAGGGAGGCAATGTGAGGGCAACATGGAGATGGTGGGGGCAAGTTGGAGCCGAAGTGGGTTATTATGAGGGCAATGTGGAGCTGATGGGGTCATTGTGGAGCTGATGGGGGGCAATGTGAGGGCAATGTTGAGATGATGGGGCAATATGAGGTCAATGTGGAGCTGATGGGGTCAATGTGGAGCTGATGGGGGTCAATGTGAGGGCAATATGGAGTTGAATGGGGCAATGTTGAGATGATGGGGCAATATGAGGTCAATGTGGAGCTGATGGGGTGCAATGTGGAGCTGATGGGGTGCAATGTGAAGGTGTTGGGGGGCAATGTGAGGGCCATATGGAGATTTGGAGCATTGTGGAGATGGCCGGGGGGTTGGGGGCGCTTCAGATATCTGTGCCTACAGTCTCCTGAGATGTAAATCCGGCCCTGTTCATATAAAAAAGAGAAACAATATAACTAATTACTAGGTGGATGAATAACTGAGGGCTTAGTATTAAAAGCTTATGTTTGTGTGAGTGCATCCTCTGACCTGACATTTTACTTTTACACCATATAATTATATAGATCTAGACTGTCTGCCAAAACTAGTACCTTTAATTTCATGTCAGCGAGCACAAGGAAAAACGAAAAAATGCATCATCCTTCCACTGTCAACAGCACAATATCGACTCCCTGCAGAGAGCTAAAATTATAGCGGAATTATATGTTTATTGGAATGAATAACTATTAGCTTTGAGTAGAGCTGTGGGAGCTTATTAACATTTTGCTTGAGTATTACACTTTAGTAGCAAGATTTATCAATGCAGAGCCTCGTTTCCCATTAGGCAGAGTAGACAATTGCCTACAGTGCCAAATTTTGAGGGGCGCCTCAGATGTACTGGCGACACCCACATTCTAAATCATGGGTGTGGTCATAGCAACCCCAAATGCCCTTTCAACAAACACCTGCTCCTTTTTCATGGTAGCTGGTTCATTTCCTAGTTTGGATACCCTTTCTCTGCCTATTATTTAACTCCTCGTTATGTCCTAAGGGAAGTTTCTCTATAACAAATGCTGGACCTGGAGAGCATTGTCATGAATGGGGGCTAAAGCCACCTGGGATGCCTTGTCTAGGTGCACCTGAGATTTAAAATCCAGCCCTGTATCAATGGCTACATCTTAGCAATGTTATAGGAAATATTGTAAGGAAAAACTCATTGCATATTAGTTGAACTAAAAGTTTTTAAGTTGCTGTCTGTTTAACCCTTTGAGTACCAAGTTGCACAGGGCAAGACATTGATTTTTTTTTCTCTGTTTTACCCCCTGGATGCTAGAGAAGTCTGAAACACAAAGGCTTAACCCTTTCAGTGCTGTGGCACTCAAAGGGAAACTATACCTATCAGGTGAAGTGGCTCTTAAAGGGTTAGTAATGTTTAAAAACAGAAGTAATGTCAGCAAATCTCAGATCTGATCACCCAGATCACTATGAGGGCTAATCTTCACGCAGTATTAGTAAAAACCTGCCCTTCTTCATAAAGGAGGGCAGGGTTTTCCTTATACTGACAGAGGGAAGATTGTCCCTTGTTGTGATCTGTCTGGTCACGCGACCGGACTTCAGATCTGAGGGGAGGCGGCTTCCGAACGGGGAAAAGGGGCCGGAGGGGTAAAATTCATCATACGATTACAGCATAACTATCAAGTTATGAACTTAGAGAGCCGCAGACATGAGTACTATTCAGTATGACAAAGGATATGAGCTGCTTGAGCTTTTAAACATTACTTTCCCTTTAAGGACCCTAAGTTCAAGTGAAAAGTGGATTCACTCTGAGGAAGACCAACGGCATTATAGGGACCATATAAATTCCCATTGATTAAAATATGGCATTTAACCCCTCGAATGCTAGAAAACAATATGTGAGTGGCAATAAACATGAAAACAAAAGGGCAATTTTTCAGGCAAACCAACTGCGCCATATCACAATCACAACACCACTATTGATTTAAATGGGCTTTTTAACCCCTGGAATGCTACAGATGTCTCCATATTATTGAATAGCATTGCATTGGGGGGCATCTCTAGCATTCAGTGGGTTAAAAGTCCTGTTTGAATCTATGTGATCTTTGCATAACTAGTCTTTGCAGAGCACCAGTGCAAACATTTTTTGGGCCCCAAAACACAAAAGTATTTTCATAGAGACATAACTAGAATCTATTGGTCCTTGGGGCAGATGAGTCTCCCTTGTATGCTGGGTCCTGACACAATTGTACACTCTACACCTAGGATGAACATGTGTCCTGGATCATCCTGTCTCTTATTATCTACCTATAACCGAGCAATACATTTTTTTATTATATTTTCATTTACAATAAAAAAAAAAAAAAATATATATATATATATATATATATATATATATATATATATATATTCAATAATTCGGATATTCGGAGGGACAAGGTGTTTTCCTGGATATCATCTCCTTCTGATGGGATACAGATTGACCAAGTGCGGGAGGTTCTAAAATTCCCCACAAGCTTGGCAAGTCCTGGGTATTTGAAATCTTTCCCAGGCCAACATCGAACTGTGAGTACCAAAGATTGTAACATAGTAAATTAGGTTGAATAAAGACACAAGTCCATCAAGTTTAACCTTTGCCTCATACCCTAGTGACATGAGAACTGTATAGCTTTCCTGCTACCAAATAAGTTTGTCTTTATCAGACCTTCCTAATTTACCTACTAATATACAATATAACCCTGTGTGTTCCCTTTTGTAAGAAATGTATCTAATCTTCTCTTAAATGTATCCATTGTACCTGCCATAACCACCTCCTTGGGCAAGGAATTCCGCAATTTAACAGACCTTACTGTAGAAAACCCCTTCCTCTGCTGAAGTCTAAACCTCCTTTCCTTTAATCTCAAGGGGTGTCCCCTGGTCACCTGATCATGTGTTGGAACGAATAGCTCACCACAGAGATCCTTGTATTGACCTCTCAAATACTTGTACAATGTAATAAGATCTCCTCTTAGTCGTCTTTTCTCTAGAGTAAATAAACCAAGTTTGTCTAGTCGTTCCTCATACGTCAAGTCCTTCATTCCCTTAACTAATTTTGTTGCTCTTCACTGTACCTGCTTTTTTAGAACATGTACTGCATATTCGAAGTGAGGTCTTACCAATGATTTGTACAATGGCAAAATGAGGTTATCCACTCTTGCTTCAATACCCCTTTTTATGCAAGACAGGATTTTGTTTGCTTTTGCTACTGCTATTTGACACTGGTCACTGTTTCCAAGTTTGTAGTTTACAAGGATACCTAGGTCTCTCTCTGTCTATTGCAACAAGTCCCCTAAAATGATAGTGATTTTAATCCTTGGTGTATTCCTTGAAATATTTGTGGATAGCTGAGCGAGGGCAGCGTAATTGATATCCCCACATGTTATAAAGCTTGACTTGATCATTTGGACCAGTCAAGCATAACATGCAAGGCATCAGTTAACCCATTTTGGGACAACGAATCATTTTAATTGAGCAAGCGATAAATAGAAGATGGTTACTTCTAGACTGTAAACCCTGAGGAAGTGGCACATTAGCCGTGATATGCGTAGGGTGAACCACTGAAACCAGACCTCGTTGTGATGAGAGTATCTCCCAGTCACGCCCCCTGCCAGACGCCCGAGCTATGGTATTGGAACTAGCATACACCATATGGTGTTGGAGTGAGTGGATCCCTGTTGCTTGGTGTTTCCACAGGAGAAAAAGAATAATATATTTTCCCCACAAACGGAGAATACTGGAACTATCACACACTGCCAGAGGACTACATTGAGCTTTCCTGGGACCGGATTCTGTAGGGTGGGCAGTTCGAGGCTGCTAGGACTGGGGAATGATATGCGTTCTAACACGATTGGTCTGGTTAGTTTGATGTACATCTTGCACAATAAATCCTATCTAAGATTTTACTTTTAGATGTGCCTGTTTTTGCGCTCCTCATTACAGATGTATAATTTATATTGTACACAGGTGTGTATTATACCTGAGATTTTACGGTACATATAATATCTGCAAGTGATATTGTTATGTAGTAATTTGTTTCATCACATTTGTTTTATTGTGAAAAGTCACTTTCTATATAGCGCTCACCCATATTATTATCTTTGATCTTTAACCCCTGGAATGCTACAGCGGTCTCCATATTATTGAATAGCATTGCATTGGGGGACAGCTCCAGGATTCGATGGGTTAAAAGTCCCATTTGAATCTATGTGACCTTTTATTTCTCCCCCATGGTAGAGTTGGTATGATCTAGGTTTGCAGTGCTTTCTTTGTGCCTAAGACCCTAGTTATAATATTATAGAAACTCTTTCTTTATTTGTACATTTTGTATTGTTTGGATTTAATAACTATAGGGAATGTATTTTAATGTGAATGAAAAGATGTTTCATACTAACTGTGGCATTGAGCTGTCTGTGCTAGCTTTCAGTCTTAGTTCCCTGCCCGTATGCGTTCATGATTAGTGTTGCATTATGGGTAAGCTGTACTCTTTGTAATAGGCTTCTAAAGGAAAAACTGAATTGTGACTGCACATTCCAACAAAAAAAGGCTCACATTTCACTTTATTAACCCCTTAAGGGGTTGTTGCCACATTTTAATAAGTCTGCTTCAGTGGGAGAAGATAAACCTAGGGCTGTTCTGTGCATACCCAAAGTGGCTCAAAATCAGCCTGCATGGGTGGGTCAAGAAACTGAGCCCCTCAACACGTAAATCTGTGGCTATCAGCCATAAACATCTGGGTTGCACATTTAACCCTTTGAGTGCCAGAGGATACACAATGCATTGCAGAGCAATGCATTGTGTACCCCTCTGGCATTCAAAGGGATATTCCCCTTAGATCCACTGTGTCAGGCTTTCAAGCTAGATCCTTAGGGACTATAGGGACTTGCATCAAGCAGGACAGGAAATTGTCCCCAGCACTACAGCATAATCAAATCAGGAAGGATACCTTACCTTTACCAGGAAGGATACATTATGATTATCTCTCGTCCGGAGATATAGATATTATTATTACCCAATATAATGGTACTCATTTTATCTGCCTCGGAAGGATGAGTTGACCCTGATGGGACTAAATCCTGCAATCCTGAGGTTTGTGCAGACTCTACAACTGGTGCATAGATACATCAAAAGACCATTCTCCTTTCATGTTGGTGTGCCAAGGCTCACAATGCAGCCCCAGCTTATAGGAGCAGGTATGTAGAGCACCAGTGCAAAAACAGTTTGGGTCTCACAACAGAAAAATATTTTCATAGAGGCATAACTAGTATCTATTGGTCCCTGGGGCAGATGGGTCTCCCTTGTATGCTGGGTCCTGACACAACTGTACCCTCTGCACCTAGGGAGAACATGTATCCTGTATCATCCAGGACTGCCTCTTAATATCTATCTACAACCGAGCAATATGTTTTTTCTATTATATTTTCATGTACAATAAAAGTATTTTTAAACGCACAACGAGTATACATACTGTATATCTTTTTTCGTTACTTTGGATATTCTGAGGGGCAAGGTATTTTCCTGGATATAATGGAAATAAACAAACCGGTGCATCACACTCCAACATATAATAATGACACTCACTTGGGGGTGCTTGAAAAGCCGATAACGCTCCGAGGCTTCAGAGGTGCTACACCGAGTACAGCTTCTCCAAGACTGGTGCAGACAACAAAGTAGCAAACAAAGGCGCACCCTCCAGGCCGCTGCTTGTTATAATGAGAACAACTGTGGCACTCACGAATATAAAACTTGAAACTTTTATTGTTCACTTTAAAAGTTCAAAAGATCAGTGTGATAGGAGCAGAGATATTAATCGCACATACAGCTTTACCTATACATTGTATCTTTGATGAAGCACTTTTGAAGCGCGAAACGCGTCAGATGTCTTGCATCTTATTAAGCTGTATGTGCGATTAATATCTCTGCTCCTATCACATTGATCTTTTGAACTTTTAAAGTGAACAATAAAAGTTTCAAGTTTTATATTCGTGAGTGCCACAGTTGTTCTCATTATAACAAGCAGCGGCCTGGAGGGTGCTCCCGGATCCTTTGTTTGCTACTTTCCTGGATATAATCCCCTCCTGACAGGATACAGATTGACCAAGTGCGGGTGGTTCTAAAACTCTCCAGAAGCTTAACAAGTCTTGGGAATTTGAAATCTTTCCCATGCCAACATCGAAGTGTGAGTACCAAAGATTGTGATTGTAAGCCTTGGTGTATTCCTTGGAATATTCGTGGATAGCTGAGTGAGGGCAGCTTAATTAATATCCCCACAATTGTACCCTCTACACATGTGTCCTGGATCATCCAAGACTGTCTCTTATTGTGAACAATTGTCTCTACTACTGGGTAACCTCCCACCAGGACAATTACACCATCCAAAAAACATATGTATCAATTAGGATGTGTGGCTGTGATGAATGTGGTATGGAACCACTGCAGTCAATCTCTTAGTTTTGCCGATCCTGATGCTCCAGTTCAAGAGCTGACCTGGACAGGGTGAGGGTTCTCCTCACACAGCACCACCAGACAGCCAATGAGAGAGGAGTACTGTCAAGTCATTCTCATCTCTCATTGGCTGACTGATAGTGATGCATGCGTAATGTACTGATGGTGCCTAAGGGAGATAGAGACATAAGTCTGATTAGTGGCGTGAGTAAAAATAGCGGGTGCACTGCAGTTCAGTATCATTTTCCACTGCTCAACTCTGCTAACAGCGGCTCTCTGTGATCCACTGTGATCACACATAAGAATTTTTTATTTAACATTAAAGTGATAGTAATGTCTAAAAAAAACTTTTTTGCATTTAGAAGAGCTCAAAAAGCTGATCTAAATGCAAAAAAAACGTATCTCTCAAACCACTATGGTTTAAGAGATACGGGCGTTTGAATTTTGATTTCTCCTACTGACAGCTGTAAAGCTGTCAGCAGGAGATTCGTGTCGGTCGACACGGAGGTGCTTGAGAAGTGCCGGGATCTCGTTACTTACACAGAATCCCTTTATTGGAATGGTCAAAAACATGTGCATTTAGATCAGCTTTTTGAGCTCTTCTAAATGCAAAAAAGTTTTTTTTAGACATTACTAACACTTTAAAGGTTTGCGTGCCAGAAAGGTATCCAAGGATTGTGTTGTAATCTGTTGGAAATCTCTCTGACATTCAGAATGGTAATGTGTTCCACACCTGTACTCATCCTAACTGCTCCAGCATTATAGGTCCGGTTTTCCCATTTGTTAATTGAGTGGCAAGTGCAGGAGACCAGAATGTGCACATATCAGATGATTTTCAATGCATGCTGGCCTTTTATTTTAACAGCTTCCAGAACTCCTATATCACAAAACAAAAAAAGCCTTGGAGGAAGCTTGGTATAGAAGCGCTGATGGTTGTTAAAGGGCCAGCATGTATTGCACATCATCAGAAATATTCACTCAGTTAATGAGCAGGAGACCAGGAGGTTCTAAATCTAACTGTGTATGTTCCTCTCATCCTCGCTCAGCACCCTACATCCTTCCTCCCTCAGTTTTCTAATCCTTTCCTACAGTACCCCACTGTCCCCTTTATTATTTATTCACAAGCTTATCTCCTCAGTCTCATTTGTACTGAGTGTGATGTGAATGTAAATATAAAAATATTTGTGATGTTTACATTTTGATCTTGTATATATACAGAACAGTGCAAAAATGCTGTAAAGTAAGAATGCTTTCACAAGAAGACATGTTAATGGTTTATATTTATCAATTAACAAAATGATAGTGAGTGAAAAGAAGAAAAATCTAAACCAAATCAATATTTGGTGTGACCAACCTTTGCCTTCAAAACAGCATCAATTATTCTAGGTAAACATGCACGTCAAGGATTTTGTAGACATATAGTCAGGCAGAAATTTCAAGGCAGACAGGGGTTTCCAGATGTGCTGGCCAAGCTCTTTTGAAGAAGCACAAAGAAACAGGGAGCACTTAGGACAGCAGGCGCAGTGGTCGGCCAAGGAAACTTAGTGCAGCAGATGAAAGACACATCATGCTTACTTCTCTTCTCAAACGGAAGATGTGCAGCAGTGCCATCAGCTCAGAATTGGCAGAACACATTGGGATCCTGGTACACCCATCTACTGTCCGGACAAGTCAGAAGTGGTCTTCATAGAAGACTGCGGCCAAAAAGCCAAATCTCCGATGTGGAAACAAGGCCAAGCGACTAAACTATGCATTTAAACACAGGAACTGGGGTGCAGAAAAATGGCAACAGGTGTTCTTACTGATTAATCAATATTTGGCTGTAGCAGAAGGCGTTTGTTCTCAAAACAGTCGGAGAGCAGTACAAGAATGAGTGTCTGCAGGCAACGGTGATGCGTGGTGGAGGTTCCACACAAGTTTGAGGCTGCATTTCTGCAAATGGAGTTGGAGATTTGGTTAGAATTAATGGTCTCATCAATGCTGACAAGTACAGGCAGATACTTATCCATCATGGAGGAATCTGACTGGCCCCAAATTTATTCTGTAGCCTGATAATGACCCCAAACATACAGCCAAAGTCATTAAGCACTATCTTCAGTGTAGAGAAGAACAAGGAGTCCTGGAAGAAATTGTATGGCCCCCACAGAGCCCTGATCTCAACAATATCGAGTCTGCCTGGGATTACATGAAGAGAGAAGCCTGTAGACCATAAATCTCCATAGGATGGTGTAGCAACAGCTCCACTGTACATTTTCAGGCCACTGTGATATTGCACCTACAAAATTCAAGTTTGAGCTGTTATAATTTTTTAATAAAATATCTCTCAGCAGTGGGAGTACCCTTGTTTTATTCAGGGATGTAAACCCTACAACATATATTTTACATCTTAAGTATTACTATCCCTTTAAGGGGTTAATGTGCAGAAAAGTGTGAGCAGTAATATCTTTGAAATTAAAAAAACTTTCAGCAGTTGGAGTACCCATTTTGACTCTTTATACTCAGGAAAAAAAAATATTTATTAATAAGTTACTTGTCCATTAATGCTTTTGCAAAATATATATTTTTTTATGTTACCTAAGAACTTGTCTAAGAAGATGTTGCCTTCTGTCCTTTTTCCTTTCAAGACTGACCTAAATTACAAAAAACAAAGTTTGTTATCTGTCTGTTTTAGTTCCACTGAATAATAGTAATGTTCTATTCCAGATCTCAGCTCAGTCCCTTATGCAGGAATCATGTATATTTTATTTCCTGTATCTTGCGTCATTGCTACTCTATCAAAATTCCCATGATCCCTCTCACTGTAGAGATATGATGAGACTGATAATAGTACTCATTCTGTATTACTGCAATGTGTAAATGAGATTTTCTTAACACTTTGAGTGCCAGATGGGTGTGCAACGCAGAGCTTTGCAGTGTATTTTTGATTGAGTTTTTCCAAGCATACATTATTTTTATATAATTTGTATAGAGATATATTTTAAAAAAAAGTATATCTAATCTCAATATCACAGGACTGATGTACACAGTGGAACTGGAGCCAGAGCATAACGATTGGGTACAGAGGGTGCAGCTATGTCATGACACAGCCTCCAAGGTTGCCCTATCTGCCGTGGGGTCCAACAGATTCTAGTTTTGCCTCTGTTAATATATTTTTGTGCTAGGAGCCCCTAAAAAGTTTGCACTGGGACTAGTTATACCACTGACTGGTGCAAACCTGCAGCAAACCAGCTGCAGTGTTGCCTAGCTAAGGATGATGGGAATTATGGTCCAACAATGGCTGGACAGCCACAGGTTTCCTCTCCGTTCTAGATATAGCACTGCTCCAGTGATCCTCACATCAAAAGGAAGCATTCTTGTGATGAAAGATGTATGCATTTGCTGCCTTAGAAGAGAAACCTTTCAAATATTTCCTATGGGGACATATGATTCACAAGCCAGACACAGCACGGCCACCATTCTGGTCTAACAATGGCACTTTAAAAGGGTCATTTCGATATGAGCATTTCACAGTAATTGGCTTTACCTAAATACTGCACTTAAAGTAAACAAGGTATGTTTTTAACTCTTTTGTTTCAGCAAGTGTGAAAATGATAACTCTGTGCAGGACATGGTGGTAGGCTGCTATATTAACCCTTCAATGACCAAAGAAGTGTGGAACTCATTGCAAAGCACACTAGTTTAGGCATTAAAGGGTTAAAACACAAATGCCCATTTTTATAAATAACTGGAGTTATTCTGGAGTAAATCAACTGCACCCTAGGGGACAAATACAAATTCCTAAATTCCCATGCACTTGAATAGAGTTTTTTAATCCCAATGCATTGCTCCGCACAGCACAGAACAATATTGGGAATTATGACAGTTGGCTTCAAAGCAGATAGGGTGTTGATCCAATGCAGTGGTGTGCAAGTTCTGTCCTCAAGAGCTACCAACAGTCCAGGAATTAAGGATTTCCCTGTTTGAGCAGAGATAGGCCAATCAAAATGAATAAGCCACCATTTAACACACCTGTGCTTAATCACAGATATCCTTAATCCTCTGACTGCCAGAGGAGTATGCGAAGCAAGGGTTAAATCATGGCCTGGTGGTGGCCCTTGAGGATCGAACTTGGACACCCCCGATTCAGAGAAATATCTGACTGCCATTTTGAGTCAGGAAGGAATTTTTTACCCACTTGGGGCTTATTTGGCAATGGCTTCAATGGAAGGTTTTTGTTTTGCCTTCCTCTGGATCAACAAGGGTGTTGTGGCATGGGCAGGATTTGATGGACTCATGTTTTTTTTAGCCCCATGAACTATGTCACGATATATATATATATATATATATATATATATATATATATATATATATATATATATATATATATCTTGAAACCCTGGCATTCATCCAACTCGTTGAGAGTGTGTCCTGTGTCGCTGCTACATATAGATATATATACATACACACACACCATACATTAAGCTCTAGCAAAAGGGACACAGCATTGCCCATGGGGATTAAGTCTTTTGATTGGTATTCTAAGCATTGATTGACAATGGTTTGGATATGTTTGCAGCAGTGAAAGGGTGAAATGCTTGAGAGGCAAAGAGGTATATATGCAGTGGAATGTGTTGGATGCCTCTTTGGCAGTGAAGGGGTTTAAAGAAACCAAAGAAAATGGGCAATGTATTGGCTTCATTCAGTGCCAAACAGGTATCCAATACATTCCACTGCTTAGATACATATTTGGCACTTAAACACTTAATCCTTTCACTGCCTCAAATGTACGCAAACCATTGGCATGGGTTTGCCTGTGCAGGTAATATAACAATGACTATGTAAATGTCTGTCTTGTTCAATTTTCAATGCTTACAACTTTTAGGTCCAAAAAGATGTGCAACTCATTGCAAAGCACTGCATTACACATCTTTCCATCAGGGAGCATTTGAGTGTGTGTGAGCGCGTGTGTCAGAATGTGTGAGTGTGTGTTAGAGCATGTGAGTGAAGTTCAAAGATATTATATCAAAAGAATTAAAATATGTAAAATATAAAAATAAAATAAAGAAGTAAAGAAAATACAAATTAAAGAAAAATGGTAAAGGATCAGAAGGCAAAACAATGACATATCCTTTTGATACTACTATCACACTGTGATCCGAGGACTAACCTTATAAAGTGCTGCCCTGAAGGCAGGAGACGTCTCCATATCATTGGTTTGCAATGAAGTTTAGACCTCCCTAGAATTCAAGAGGTTAAAAGAACAATTTAAATCAATGGGAATTTTTATTTGCCCCCTGTGGTGCAGTTGTTTTGCCTCTGAATTCTTCCAGTTCTTCACTTGTGAGATTTAAACTGCTGACAGCACTAAAGGGGACACCACACCAAGAATGAAATATGTGCCCCTTTGAATGCCAGCGAGGTATCCAATGAATTGCAGTTACAAAAAGTAGTAAACTTTTATGTAAAACATGTATTGTGAGGCTTTCACTGTTGTGTAAAACAATGGTACTCCCACTACTAAGAACCACAATTGATTTTTTTATTTACATTATCAGAGCCCTCTAGTGGTGAGATTTGAATTAGTTAGTGAGGAGAGTCACTGACAAACAGTTTTCTATAGAATGTGATAGAAACTGCTGAGTCACTTCCTGACAGTCTGAACTTTCAGGAAGAAATTATGTTTTTACTCACTTCTCAAGAGTTTGACCAGTTATAACTTTTGAATAAAACAACTTGCAGCATAGGGGGTACCCTTGTTTAACTCAACAGGAAAAGTCTTATGACATAGGTTTTCATTACAAAGTTTATTGCTTGTTTAGTTTTATTTGTTCTCAGCATGCACTTATCACTTTTTTTGTTTTGCAGTCTCTCTTAGTAGAAGGGTATGCCATGCATGGTATCAAACGCAAGGGCTGTTGTTTCTATGTGCCTAAAGGAACCAGCTGTTCCCCACTTAGTAGGAATGCTAAAGGCCGAAACATGTGTCTGGGAGTTGTGATGTTTCTCTCATGTGAAAAGGATTTGCCTGACATTTAGGTTCAGGACCAAACTGCAAAATGTGACAGAGCAAATCTTGAGGGGTTATCTATAAAGGTCCTGGGGCGGCAGTAAGGAGGAGTTATGCAAATATCCTCTATACTGCCTGTCCCACTGGTGAATCCATGGGGATGTAGCCCCCCTTGCCACTCTTGTCAAAATCTTTGCAAGGAATTGCTTGGACTACACTATGGTTTGTGGAGTGATTTTCACAGGAGTGAGCGGGGGGGAAGCACCCCCCTCCTGTGAAAATCTCTTCAAGAATTTACACTTAATCCACTTTGCCCTCTGCTTCCCCTTCATCTCGCCTTCCTTATTCACATTTCCCTCGCCTTACATATGCTGCACTCACCACTCAACTCTGCATATACTCCAAGTCTCAACCTGCACATACACTCAGTCTCAATGCCCACTCATTGCATATCACCACCACTCACAATGCCTCTCTCCACTTACCACCCTTCTGTTTTATCACTTACATACCAAATCAGTCTCTTTACACTTTCACCTGTTCCATACTGCACTCCTGCTCTCACATCTACCTCCCTCCCTTCTGATGCTCATATACACCTCCCCTCCCTCCCTTTCATATCCTTCACATCTTTCCATACCAGTTCACTTGTACTGATAAGCCCACCTCCAATACATATTCCGTTAAGCCCTGCCCCACCCACAATTAAGCCCCACTTCTTTTTTGCTGCAAATCGAGTCATTTTTATCCCCCAACGTCACCACATGAGCCCCCTCTAAAACACAAAGTTCCCAGTATGAAGGTAGTATGGGGAAGTAGACTGTGAAGGTAACAAACTCAATGTGAGAACTGGTCCATAGGGGAAGTGGGTTCAGATAAAGCACAGGGGGAAGAATGTAAAGCGTAGTGGGAGAGGGGACAAGGAACACGTGTGGGGGGGACTTAGTACCTGTAAACAAAGGAGGGAAGATTATAGAAACATGTACACACGCAACCAAGGAGGAAAGGTAATTGCAGGGGGGGCATGCTAGGAGCAGAAGGTAAAAAGCTGCAAGAGTGGTGGAGGAGAAGATGGGAACAGGGGGAAGAAGTGGTAGTAGGAGTAATGACATGCTTGGAAGGGTGGAGGGCACAGGATTGCTAGTTATTAGAATATAATAATACATTTTATTTGTTCTCTTTGTGTGCTTGTCATTCTTTTTGTTTTGGTGCTACAGAATTGTTAGTTATTCTCCCCTGATGATTTCTATGAATCACTTAATGTCTGGACTGGTTCTCTGAAATGAATCTTTAATCACCACTGGATATCATGTTCACGTAGGCAGACATTATTCTTTTTGTAGGGCACCAGGGCCACAAATTCCTCCTATTGAAGTCCCGTTCAGATGGAGATTAGAGATATGTTCAACAACATAAAAATCATCTCTGCGCCATGGATATGTCAAGTACTAATTAAAGGGATAGTAATACTTAAAATGTAACAAAAAAATATGTTACAGGGTTTATCCCCCTGAGTAAAACAAGAGTACTCCCACTGCTGAAAGGTGTTTAATTCAAAAGTTATTACTTTTCAAAGTTGAATTTTTTAGGTGCAATAACACAGTGGTATGAAATTGTACAGTGGCACTGTTGCTACACCATCCTATGGAGATTTATGGTCCCGGGACCAGAGCTGTCCATAGGATTGTGTAGCAACAGCGCCACTGGACAATTTCAGGTCACTGTGATATTACACCTAAAAAAGTCAGCTTTGAAAATTAATAACTTTTGAATGAAACACCTTTCAGCAGTGGGAGTACTCTTGCTTTACTCAGGGGGATAAACCCTACAACATATTTGTTTTTTTACATTTTAAGTATTATTATCCCTTTAAAGATTCATGTCGGAGATGCAATACACACAGAAATGATTCATAGTGGCTACTAGAATTTTCTGCAAAGAATAAAGCTGTGGTATAATTACTAGAAACTGTTCCTTTAAATAAAGGTTTATTTTCCAGATGCTAGTTTGGTGTGAATGATATATAAATCATACATTTTTAGGTCATGGGACCCTATGTTAAAAAAAAAACTGGAGTCATTCTGAAACAAGCCAACTGGAGCATAGGGGATAAATTCCCCAAATCCCCATTAATTTTGATGTTGTTTTTTTACCCCTTAATCCCCCTGAGTGCCAGAGGGGTACACAATGCATTGCAGAGCACCCAAGGAGTTAAATGCTAGAGAGGGTTCCAACACTGGATGTATTCGTTAGCAGAGCTGTAACACTAGGATCAATTATTGTGACAGCCAAGAAAACAAGAACATTTTCAAATTAGCTTTCCCTTGATCAAGTACACAAGTCACCCCCACTCCCAACAGTGCTTGCTGTGCAGCTTCAATGAGAATGAACACCTTCCAATAATAATCCCCCACTTACCTTAATATGGATGGGAACATCCAGGTGGTTTCTGTGAATTTTTCCATTGTGCCTTTGGTGGAGAGGTAACATCTTCAATCAATTCAGGATGTGTTTTCCATGGAGGCGGACATGACAGTCTGCTGTTTTTCAAACTGAAGCAGGCAGAGTACATGAGCCTTCTTAACTCCTTAAGGACTAGAGGGGTTTGCATTGTGCTACACACCCTCTTGTCCTTAAAGGCTTAAAGGGATATTAATGTTTCACATAAAATGCAGCTCCGATTAATCTTCATAGTATTTGGGCCATGGAGAGTGTTATTTCAATACTGTCAGAGTTGTAATTCAAGAGTAATTGAGTGATAAAGTATCCCACTCTGTCCCTTTTACTGATGAAACACTGCTCACCTCAGAGCAGCAAGACTGTCTGGATGGATTGCAGAGAGGGACAATCTTCAATGAGCATAAGGAAAAATCTGAAAAGCCTGTCAAGTGGGGCAGGGTTTACCTTATACTCACAGTAAGAAGATTGCCCCTTCCTTCAACCTGTCCGGTCAAGTGACCACATTCCACATCTGAGGGGAGGCGGCTTACACTAGGTAAAAGGGGCGGGAGGGGGATACTTTATCATTCAATTACTCTTGAACTACAACTCTGACAGTATTGAAATAACACTCTCTATGGCTCAAATACTATGATGATTAAGTGGAGCTGCTTTTATTGTGAAACATTACTATCCCTGTAAGATTACTGTAACCCTGCTGGCAACTGTCATGTCCGCTTACATGGACTTTACATCCAGTACTATCTGAAGGTGTTATCTGTTGAAGAATAGGCACAAGTGAAAAATCCACAGGGGCCATTAGGATTTTCTGTCCATGGAAAAGTAAACTGGGGATAGGTTATTATTATAAGGTGTTGCTTCTCCTTTAAAGGGATCCTCTACAAAGTGATTTTTGATATCAGGATTTTCTTAGAGACAGGTAGAGAAACCGAAAAAAAAATGAGCCCGTCTATGACACATGGCTACGGAGTCCTTCTTATATTCATGTCATTTAAGAAAGGGAAAGAAGATTAGCTGGAGGTCATTTTTATGTAAGAAGATATTCAGCTTATTTCTTCCAGTGGATTTCATCCTCCCTAGTGGATTAATGAACTGATGTTATCAAGGTCTATGCAGATCTCTCTCTAAATAAACCTGTGCAGTTTATTAGAAAAATAATCATTATTATGCAGGAAGTTTGCAGGGAAATCTTTCGGGGAAATACGTATAGATAAAACATGGGCATCTGCAAACATTTTCCCGGGGTGGGCAAAGGCATAATAGGCCCCCAGGCCAGCGTGCGTAGCCCCTATGTTTATCCAGGGGGGAGCAATGCTCCCTCATACACTCCCCCCAGTGGACGCCCATGCATAGCAAACCTGGTGTAAGCACTGTTGAGGCTAATGTACTAAGTTAAACTGGAGCAATTCTGTGGCCAGCCAGCTGTGTCAATAAAAAATTATTTTGCTGGGGCTTGTAATCCATTGAATATTAAAGAGTTTTCCAAGGCATTGTGGCGATGTGTGTCTGGTACTGTGTAGGGAGCACATTACCTTGGCAATACCAACAGACACATCACCATGCGCACTAAGAATTAGGCATGCAATGGAAGGGGGAGGGAAGCAGCTCCTCCTTAACATAGAGGGTTGTCGAATTGCTGGTGAATTGGAAGGAATGTCCTCCCTTAAACGTCACCAGCAATTCAACAACCCTGAAGTCTGACAGCATTCTCTCTGCTCCCCTATTTGTCCACTGGGAAAGAGAAGATCCTCTCAGACGTTAGCACTGCAAACAGCATCCTTCCTGTAACCCTTTCAGTACCATAGGGATGTGCATTGCATACCCCTGTAACAATGAAAGGGTTAAAAGCAGCACTATTAACAACAATTATTTTTTTGTTAATATTTCTATAACTTAACCCCTGTAGGACCTGTGATGTGCCAGGACCTTCACCGGTTTTTATACCCTTAAGGACCGGTGACAGTCCTGGCACATCACATATTTTTTACTTACAGTGCTCCTGAGGTCTCGTGTGCTGGTGTGTTGGAAGGGATGGAAGTGGTCCTTAAGGGAAGGTAACTTCCCTGGACCTCTGGTCCTTAAGGGGTTAAAATGTAACTCTTAATGAGGAACGCATGCTTTGAACCCTGCTCTCAGGGTATGTGGAACCCCGAACTTAACCACGAGGCTACAGACTAAGCTTCCTCGAGACAGTAATAAACCAACCTCTTTATCTTTTATTCACTTGCATCGAAAACATTTAAGATCTTTTAAGCCTTTAACCCTTTGAGTGCCCAAATAACCTTATATCTTTTTGTGAATATCCTATATAATAAAACGCTAGAATGTTTGTCCGATGCAGTCATGTGCAGTAGAGACTGTCTGAACGCACAGAATGCTGGGAGTTCTGTGCTGGGAGCATTCTGTGCATTCGGGCAATCGCTACATCGCAGACTGCATCGCGTGCGCTGCCAGTGAGGCAGCGGCAGTATTCAGAGCAGGACCAGCCTCTTAAAATCACCCGGACCTTGGCCCGTGTACACAGACTCTTACACTAGTTCTATATAATATACTATGATATTAGAACACTATATTTAAACCCTATGTGAATATGAAAATCTACAACAAACTACTGAATGTACTCATTCCCCAAAAATAAAATTAAAATAGAAATAATCCCCTATTAGTGAAAAAAAAGAATCTAGTGAATAAAATGTACAAAACATAAGGAAATACATGAATATATAAAAAAAAATATATCTCAAACACAGAAATATATGAACATTATAACTATGAGCTCAAAAAATAAATGTGCCCACCGTCTAAACATGTGAACCCTATGTCACAAGGACGCTCTCCCACACAGTAACATATCTCAGCACTAAAATGTATCAGCCCTCAGTCGGGTGTCCAAATGAGATAAGCTCCCACATTGTGCTGTGTCTGTGTTCGTCACATTAGCACCCAGCATGGTGAAGCTGCTTCGCCAAGCAGGAAGGGGATCTCCTCTGGCAGCGGATGCTTCACCAAGCAGGTGAAAGCTACTCACAGCTTTTTTTTTCTCTTTTCACCTTCATTACGAGTTGCATTTTAAATTACAGAATTATTAACAACAAAAAATAGTTAATAGTGAAGCTTTTAACCCTTTCAGTGCCACAGAGTACCACAGGGGTATGCACTGCACATCCCTATGGCATATAAAGGGTTAAGGGAGGGCAGCTGCTGTCTCTGCTCATCGCCAGACTCAGGTAGGCAATGATGGGACTGTGAACTCCGACAGCAGAGGCAGCTACCGGAGCTTAGTGCATGTGGTGAACAGCTACATTAACATATAACACACCCACATTAATACAACAATGGCTCATTGAACTGCATTTCCATATAGAAATTAGCCATTGTCCATGTGTTCACTGCAAAATCGGAAACCTGTTGAAGACATGGAGGATTGATGGCTAAGACGGCGGATTGGTGGTAGATTGGTGGGGATATAATGGAGAAGACTTGTTAGTGCATGTTGGATATGTCTCTTTGACACAGATGTGACGCAATATTGCCATCTTGAGCCGTTATTGAACATCTGTGCATCTCCCTTCAGCTCCACACAGATCCAACACAACGCTGCCATCTTGAGCCATTATTGAAGCTTTATGCATCTCCCCCAGCTCCATACAGATCCAACACAATGCTGCCATCTTGAGCCGTTATTGAACCTTTGTGCATCTCCCCCAGCTCTATACAGATCCAACACAACACTGCCATCTTGAGCCGTTATTGAACCTTTGTGCATCTCCCCGAGCTCCATACAGATCCAACACAATGCTGCCATCTTGAGCCGTTATTGAAGCTTTATGCATTTCCCCCAGCTCTATACAGATCCAACACAACGCTGCCATCTTGAGCTGTTATTGAACCTTTGTGCATCTCCCCCAGCTCTATACAGATCCAACACAATGCTGCCATCTTGAGCTGTTATTGAACCTTTATGCATCTCCTCCCCCAACTCCGCGAAAGCAGTTCATTTTCTGCACATAGGCTTAGGGATCAGAATCCTCTACTTCAAAGTATGCTTTATTGTGTACCTGTGCACTCACTCTACCATCTTCAAGACTTTAAAAGTGAAGTAAT
Source organism: Rhinophrynus dorsalis (assembly GCA_037306005.1). Lineage (NCBI taxonomy): Eukaryota > Metazoa > Chordata > Amphibia > Anura > Rhinophrynidae > Rhinophrynus > Rhinophrynus dorsalis. The sequence continues at coordinate 51,817,542 of CM074725.1, forward strand.
ACCTCCTAATTATACCCTCTATGTTACTATATTATAAACAGAAAATCCTAATGGCCTCTCTGAACCTTTTTCTTGCAAAACTGATTCAAGAATTAACATTTTCAATCAGTCCTGGATGTTAGGTCCATGGAGGTAGACATGACAGTTCTGTAGGAACACAGTACTTTAAAGGGATAGTAATACTTCATTTTAACTTTATTTTATTTTGTAGGCATTAAAAAAACATGAAGAATGATATAAGTCTTATCTCTGAAACATTTATGGTTTAAGAGATATTCACAAACAAAGTATCCCCCCCTGTTCAACCAGATAAGAAGGGAGATGCCCAGGTAGACTGCAGAGAGGGACAATCTTCAATTAAGATAATGGAAAAAGCTGAAAAACTTTTCAAGGGGGGAAGGGCTTTCATTGTTTTCATACAAAGAAAATTGTCCCCTTCTGTTATCTGTACTGTCATACAACCTGATCCACATCTGAGAAGAGATGGCTTACACTAGGAAAAAGGGGCGGGGAGGGGAACTTTGCTTGTGAATATCTCATAAACCATAAAGGTTTGAGAGATAAGACTTATATCATTCTTCATGTTTTTTTAATGCCTACAAAATAAAATAAAGTTAAAACGAAGTGTTACTATCCCTTTAAATTCAAACTTTCATGGGTCTGCAATTAATTGCTTTGCAATACGTTGGCAGGGCCATCCCAACCATAAGACACAACACACAAACACACACACAGAGACACGCACACACATATAAACGTATGTTCTCACACAAACACACATACATGCACAGACTCATGCATACATACACATAAACATAAACATGCATGCACACACACACACAAATGCACAGGCAGTACGCACATATGCACGCACTCACACAAACACAAGCACTCATACACATGTACACATAAGCACATATATCTAGTATTGGTCTTTGTGTGACACTTGACTTTGAACAATATCACCTGTGAATGAATGGAATCAGGCATCATGGGGTAAGAGCAACAAATGTGTGATGTAAATAAGCTAGCTTAACCCTTCAAAAACTGCCTATTCTGTCTAATAGCTTAACCCTTTCATAGCTGCCTATTCTGCCTAATGGAAAATAGAGTGCAGTATTCCAGAGAGGGAGGCATCTGCATTAGGAAACTGTTAGCAAACAAAGGCCACATTCAGGAAGAAAAAGAGCAATTCTAGAACAAACTATTATTTTATTTTTATTATTTCAGATTTATCTCTCCCATAGCGAGGGAATGAAAATCCCCATTATTTGAAATGGGGCTTTTAACCTTTTGAGTGCCAGAGGGGTACGGAACGCATTGCAAAGCAATGCATTCCGTACCCTCTGGCACTCAAAGGGTTAAACCCTTTAATGTTAGAGAGGCCGCAAGACCTCTCTAGCATGCAAACGGTTAAAATCCATATTTAAATCACTTGGACTTTGAGTTAATTTATTTCTCCCCCATGGTGCAGTTGGTTTGACCCAGAATTACTCAATGTTTGGTTTCCACGTAAGGATCAAAGAAAGGGAGTGGATGGGAATGCAATGTTTCACAGTGGAAGAGGTATATAAAATAATGGATTCATTGATAAAAATGGTCTCGTGTTCTCACCTAATGTGAGGCTAAAAACAGCCTCATGAAATAATCTACATGAACCGATTCAATCCTCCAACTGGTTTCATCATACAAGTGCATTATCTAATAGTCCCACTGGTACTAAAGCCATTAACGACAGTAACCTACTCCACAGGGAAACTTAGCCTCCCCCACACCACTTTCCTACAACCATATGGACAAATATAAAGGTGGAAAAAATCTGGGGCAAACATGCCATACCATAGAGGAAAATACAGATGCTTATTAATTTAAACCAGGACTGGCAAAATACAGAGAGCTGGCTAACGTATTTATCTTTTCAGTTTGGCAGGCTCTGTACATACAGAGAACCTCTGGCTTTCTTTGAAGATGAGGAATGATACATTTAATCACAGATCACAACACTGATACAATCAGGGCTGGATTTCCCAACAGGCAGAGTAGGAAATTGCCTAGAGCGCAAAATTCTCAGATGTGCTGGCCACACGCACATTTTGACTTGTGGGTATGGCCACTGCAATCTCAATGTCCATGTACCAGTTGTATACTCCTCTACAGGCTGTTGTTTATTCCCTTGGATGCCAGAGAGATCACTCTGCAATCTGTTGGCAATTTCTCTAGCAACCAAGGGGTTAAAGCTTGTTATAAGTCAAACTCTGGATGGGACTGAGAATGGTGTCATGTGAAGAGCAAGGGTGTGGCCATGGGAGGAGCTAAGGGCGTAGAGAGTGCCTTTCCTGGACTTGCCTGGAATGGAAATCCAGCCCTGGATGCAATGTACTATTATAAGAGTGCAAAGAGAGCCAGAATTGATACAATCTCTGCGCAGCAGTAGCCCAGCTGTTACATTAATTTATGATCAGAAACACAAGGAACAGCCAGACATAACCTCCTCAATTACTTCAATGTGTAACCCCTAAATGGTTCCTATCAGAAAACTGACCCAAGTCTGTGACAGTGAAGTTGGGCTAAGCATGAGGAGGCCATGGTTTAACCCTTTATGTGCATACCCCTGCATACCGCTGCACTTTAGGGAACTAATGAAAATTCTGACTGATTGATTTAAATGGGGCTTTTATTCCTTTGAATGTTGGAGACCTCTGAAGCATTCAAGGGGTTAAAAGCCTCATTTAAATCAATCGGAATTTGGGGTATTTTTGTGGTGTAATTGGTTTTCCCCAGAATTGCATCTCTTTGGCTGTTGGAGAATATGGGAGCTGTGCGTACAGTACTGGTAGATGGAAAAGCAAGACTTCTATATAGCAAGTTTATGAGCACTGAATCTGTATGAGTCATGTGTCCTTGCGTATTTAATCCAGAGTACCATACAAAGATGAGGAAAACTTCAAGATTCATCTGAATCTATTTGGAATGGATCACAGAGGTGGGAGAGGGAGAGACATGAGTAGTAGGGAGAAAGAAGGTGCCACATTGTGAAAGAGAGAGGGGAGTGCACACGGGAAAGGGAGCAGGAGAGGGGAAGAGGCAGGAGCTGAAATCAAGAGAGTGGGGGTAGAAGCACAAGAGAGAGGGGGCAGTATCATGTGCATGGGGCGAGAGCGGTAGTACAGGAGAGATCAAAGAGTACAGAAGGAAAGAGCATGAGAATACACTGGCGATTGAGGAGGAGAATGAGAGGGTCATCCAGCAATCCTGCCACCTGCAATTAAGTTCCTCTACCTTGTTCAGATGAGTGACCAGGACAGGAACCTAGCCACAATATGTAAGAGGTTCACTGAGTACAAAGAAAATTGAATATTGCTTCTGCTCTGTCTGGTCCATGTGTGTATCAGACTAATGCCGCTGAAATGGTAGTCTAGTTTTGAATTTTGGCCTATTTTGGTCCTCATCATTGAGTTGCAGCTGTTTTTTTATGGTATTGAGAATAAGGGGTCCATGTCTGGATTACCCTTCACCCTTAGGAAACCTCTCACATATTTAGGCTTGTTATGAATTTCTCTCAAAGGGTGAAGGGTAACCCAAGCATGGACTCCTTGCTTTTATTGCCTAGGTAAGTCATCTGAAGCTTAATGATGAGGCTCAAATGTAGATCTAGGCTTAACTGGTGTCCTTGTGCAGTACAGATACACCTGTCACTTTCGAATTGGACTCTGCTTTGGGTGGGATTAGCCTGATAGGTACATGGAAATTTCTCATCTGTAATGTCACTAGAAAGCTAAAACATTAAGTTTCTGTGTGGACACTAGCTGTAGAACAAATTATGCTTTTTGTTGATTCCCAGTCAGCTTCACTTTTTTTTGGCCAGACAGGAACCTCTTTGGTTGTCATTTAAAGGTAGTATTATTATTATTATTTTCTGACTATAACATGATCACTTTTCCTGCTATCTGACTGGTTAAAATGGGAAACTAAATGTCACTGGTCACCAAATAGGGTAGAAAACTCACGACCAAGGTAGCAAGAGCTCACCACATCATGTCTATGATTAAGTACATTTAGCTCAAAACGCGTGAGACAGTGCGTTTCACCATTCCCGGTGTCTGTTTTCATGGAGTCTATTGAATAAACTGCAATATTTTATACGAAGATGTGGCGATCCTCATGAGTACGATCCTTGTTTGTTGTTTAAAATGGGAAACTAAACAGGAAAAGTATCATTGTTTTGCCAGATGTTTTTTAATGTTTGCAAAATTTCCTGAAATAATGAACATACAGAATAATTTCTTTCAACCCTACTGTTAGGGATAGGACCTGTTTATCATCAAAAGCGTTAAAGGACAGGATAGATTAGAAGGAAGATAGATGTAAATAAAAAAAGAAAGGAGAAGTAAAGTAAAATTTGGGGTAAAAGAAAAGAGATGACAATAAGAATGAACACTAGGGGGCACATGTCTCTTATCACCATGCCAAAACCAAAGGGTGGGAACCTGCTCTGGTAGCCAGGGGGTTAACCCATCTGTGTTATGGCATACAAGTCTTTTAGAAACAAGCACTTAAGTATTGCATTAATTAAATAAAATCAATATAGATCATCCTTGCAGACATGTGAGCAGCAGTGCTCATCCGGGGAGGCAGAAACATTGATTTGAATGTCCTTTCTCCTACCTGATTTAACTGTTTGAGTGCCCAGATCCTCATTGATTTAGATCAATAGGGCTTTTAACCCACTGGCTTCTAGTAAGGTATCCAGCACACTGCAATTCTCTAGCAGACAAGGGATTCACAGAATTTTTGTTTTGTTTATGCTTGTTTGTTATAGGCTAGGATAGGAAAAATTTGGCTCTCCAGCTGTTGCAGACTACACCTCACTCCATCTTCAACCAGACCTTGGCTGGTTGGGGATGATATGAGAAGTAGTCTACAGCAGCTGGAAAGCCGCATGTTGCCTACACCTGGAATAAGGGTATTTTTCAGTGCCACGAAACAGTACATGGGGCAGAGGGTGGAGTCATGTGATGGTTAGGGGTGTGGCAATAGTACGGGCTAAGGGCATCTTGGATGACTTGCTGTGGGGGGCTTAAAGGGATAGTAATGTTTCAAAATAAAAGCAGCTCCCATAGTATTTGGGCCATGGAGAGTGTTATTTCAATACTGTCTGAATTGTAGTTCAAGAGTAATTGAATGATAAAGTATCCCCCTCCCGCCCCTTTTACTGATGTAACACTGCTTACCTCAGAGCAGCAACACTGACCGGATGGATAGCAGAGAGGGATAGTCTTCAGTGAGCATAAGGAAAGACCAGTCAAGGGGGGCAGGGTTTTCCTTATGCTCACAGTAAGAAGATTGTCCCTTGCTGTGAGCTGTCAAGAGACGGATTCCACATCTGAGGTGCGCAGTGTTACATCAGTAAAAGGGGTGGGAGGGGCAAACTTTATCATTCAATTACTCTTGAACTACAACTCTGACAGTATTGAAATAACACTCTCCATGGCCCAAATACTATGAAGTTTAATTAGAGCTGCTATTTTTGTAAAACATTACTATCCCTTTACTATCCCTGCTGAAGAGTCTCCGCTTGCCCAGGGACCGGATTCCCCTGCAGTCAGCCAGAGCGCTGATGTCAGGGAGGGGGGAAATTTGAAAATGAATATCTCTCAAACCTTAAAGGTTTGAGAGATGGCACTGAGGGCATTTAATTTCTTTTTTAAGGGCTACAAGATGCAGCATTGTCAAATTTAAGTATTACTATCCCTTTAATAAAATAAAATGAAGCCTTAAATCTATTGGAAGAATCCTAAATGATTCTACCAGGCAATGAAAAGTTTCTTTTTGTGACTGTTGGATTTGTATAGAGAAATGAGAACGGTAGCATTTGGCACAGAAAGGGCAGGAAATAATGAGTTATATGTACATAAAAGTCATTTTTGCAGAAGCTCAGAGCACAGTCCCTTTATTATAGGTAATAAATATAAAAAAAAATACTCAGTGTTTAGTTCTGAATTAGATTTTCTGGGAACACTGGAAACAATAAGTGAATTTCACACTGCAGCGAATGGGACATCTCCACTGTACAAATTATTTTAAAAACTATGGTTGTGCGAAATGATTCTGTAAGTTCAGATGTTTTACCAAATGTTTTGTTTGATTTTTTAGCCAGTCAGAAAACTGGAAATGGGATTATGTGATCTCAAACAGATATCAATCATTGCAAGTTGTTCTCATAGGCAGTCACAAAGCAAAGTAGAAGAACTTCTTCTGGTTGTCTCCCGGTCCATCTCCATTCTTCTTCTACCTCTATCTCGCTCACATGCTCTGACCTCATTCTTAGTGTCTCCCACCTCATTACCCCGCACAAGCCTTTCTGACTCTCTGTTAGGGGCCAGGAACCAGACAGATACAAAAAGAAAAAATGTAAAACACCTTTATTAAAGTAACAAAACACAAACAAAACAGAATGGTGATCCAGGAGCATAAACCAAAAGACAAGCCGGGTCAGGAACCAAGACGGGTACTCAGCCAAGCCAGAGTCAGGAACACAGAAGTCAGTGATGTCAAGAAACGTACGCCGAAACGTACGTCTGTGGTTATGCTGTTTCTCTCGTGCGGAGAGGATTTGCCTGACATTTCGGAACTGGACTGTCTGTGGGCGGGACCAGTCTGATATGGATATGGAGATTTCCTCTCTGCAATGGCACATGGGAGTGAAAAACGTGACTTGTAGCACCATTGAGAGGCTACCATGCCTAAGAGCAAGACACTTTATCTTGTTCGTGCTCGATGGGTGCTCCTCCCAATTCTTTGTCTCTCTAAGTATAAGGGTATCCCAGGCATGGGCCCTTGCTTCCATGTGCCTAGAGGGATTCAGCTGCACCACACTGACGAGGCCCACATAGGCTGAAACGTACATCTGTGGTTATGCTGTTTCTCTCGTGCGGAGAGGATTTGCCTGACATTTCGGAGTTGGACTGTCTGTGGGAGGGACCAGTCTGATATGGATATGGATATGGATATGGAGATTTCCTCTCTGCAATGGCACATGGGAGTGAAAAACGTGAGTTGTAGCACCATTGAGAGGCTACCATGCCTAAGAGCAAGACACTTTATCTTGTTAGTGCTTGATGGGTGCTCCTCCCAATTCTTTGTCTCTCTAAGTATAAGGGTATCCCAGGCATGGGCCCTTGCTTCCATGTGGCTAGAGGGATTCAGCTGCACCACACCGACGAGGCCCACATAGGCCGAAACGTACGTCTGTGGTTATGCTGTTTCTCTTGTGCGGAGAGGATTTGCCTGACATTTCGGAGCTGGACTGTCTGTGGGCGGGACCAGTCTGATATGGATATGGAGATTTCCTCTCTGCAATGGCACATGGGAGTGAAAAACGTGAGTTGTAGCATCATTGAGAGGCTACCATGCCTAAGATCAAGACACTTTATCTTGTTCGTGCTCGATGGGTGCTCCTCCCAATTCTTTGATGTCAAGAACAAGCCAGGAGTCAGGAGGGTTGTCAGAAGCCAGGTCATACACAGATAAATAGGAGCACAGGAGAATGCACAGCAGCCAGCAACAACAACACAAGGACAACGAGGACGTGAGCCAAGCTGCTTTAAATACCCTGATGGGGGTGGCTGATAACAATCAGGTGAGTAACCACAGAAAGGTCAGCTGATTCAGCCTGACCCAGGAAAGGGAAGACAGCAGCAATCAACAGCAGAGCTCTAGATTAGCTCAGGCAGCAGAATCAATCAGCAGAGTAGAGCAGCTCAGCCAAACCTTGACACTATCTCTGCTTCTCTCTCCATTCAGCCCTGCTCCCTCTACCATACACTCATTGATTTCCATAGGCATCCTCCCACTGATCTACTTTTAGTCCTGTATATTTGTCTCCTTTAGCTCCTGCCCCATTTCTAGTCCTGCACTCCCTCAAACCAATTCCAGTGCTCTCCTGTCCTTAATTCAACCTATCCTTCATTCCCTTTGTACATCTTCAGTTCATTCCAAATTAATTTGGATGGAGCCATAATTATTCCCAGTGCACAAATTTATCAGCAAAATAAAATGTGGACAATTTGCTCATCTCCAAACTAATGGATTAGAAGTGGGTAAACTATGGCTCTCTAGGTGTTGCTGGGCTGCAATTTCCATCATCTCCATCTGGAAGTTGGCCTGCCAATGTTTGGAATTTTAGACCAACCAGGGCTATATTTACATCTCAAGCACCCATAGGCAAAGACAACCAAGGCCCCCTTCACCCCACACATGATTACACACTCACTCCTCACTTGACTTCATTCATAGTCCCACCTACAGGTGCCTGGAACAGAAAATACACAGCTGATAATATACAAGCACACAAAAATCTCTTAAAGATTTGGGGATTTTGGAAGAACATTCTGAATATGTTACATTAGCATTTTTTGTTTTGTGTTATTTAGTTTTATAGATTATGCTAAATAGTAGTTCTTCTACTTTGCCCTACATTACCTCCCCAGACACTGCTCGGCAATACATTGACCACCTCACCTAGGATTGAATGGGCTCAGTGTCAGTGAAAAGAGAGAAGTAATTTAGTGCTAAGACAGGAAGTAATTACATGGCATGCCTAATTAGCAATAACAATAAAAATAAATAACCCTAAAGCTAGTTTTCTAAATTAAAAATTGTTATTATACCATATAGGATATTCAGAAAGCTCTGTCAAAATCAGGATAGTGATTTTTACATGATAGTGTCCCAACTAAAAAAGCAATGATTTGGAGGCCTCTCCAGCATTCAGGGTTGTTAGATAGTGTCCAGTAAAGGGGTATGCACTGGGGAATAACCTGGCCACCAAAAACTTGGAGCTTTAAACTCTGCATTATAATAAAACCAGCCCTGAGTCCTACCACAGCTGGGGTGCCACCTGAAGTTTTTTTAGGTCATAAAACAAGTGTAGGCAACTGTTCGCTATCCAGATGTTGGGATCTGCAACTCCTATCACATACCTCCCAAGTGTCCCTCTTTAGGAGGGACAATCCCTCTTTTAGACCCAAATCCCTCTGTCCCTCTTTCCCACCCTGATGTCCCTCTTTTTAGGAGATCAGATTTTTGGGTACATATATATATATAAATGTATCACTTTGCTCTACAGCAATAAAACTCACATTATTGTTTGTTTAAATGTCAGTATATGTGTTTATAAATTAGTCTGTGTAAATAAAATACTTTGGTCATGTTATAAGTCATTTATTAGGTTACACAAGTTATGAAATAGCCTAAAAATTCCTGGTACTGCCCCGCCCACCAGCCACACCCCCTAAAACACAAGTGTCCCTCTTTGGCAATTTAAAATCTTGGGAGGTATGCCATCATCCCCAACCAGATGCTAGTTGCTTGGGGATGATGGGAGTTGTAGTACCAACAGCTGGAGAGCCAAAGGTTGTCTACTCTGGCCATAAAATGTACTTACACGAAGATCCATTTACTTCCTTCTTTGTATATCTGAGTAATGTACCATCCTATCAAGTGCTTTCACATGTCACAAAACAACTTGACCTCGACCTGCTGTGACTCAGCAAACTAAACAAGAATACAACTCCAATCTCTGTAGTAATATGAAACTGAACACGCTCCTTTTCATCAAGACATGCAATTCTGAATCAAACCATCTGCATCATAGGCTGGAAATGAAAATATCACAAATCCTATTGATTTAAATGCTGTTTTAACTCCTTGAATGCAATGTATTGGATACCTCTATTATTCATTGGGTTAAAAAGACCCACATAAATCAATGAGAATTTATATTTCTACTCCCCTTTGGCATACCTTCCAAGTGTCCCTCTTTTAGACCCAAATCCCTCTGTCCCTCTTTCCCACACTAATGTCCCTCTTTTTAGGAGATCAGACTGTGTGGTGTGTGTATATAAGTGGATCATATTGCTCTACAGCAATAAAACTCACATTATTGTTTGTTTAAATGTCAGTATATGTGTTTATAAATTAGTCTGGTCTTGTTAGAAGTCATTTATTAGGTTACACAAGGAGGTGTCAATAGGTCATGAAACAGCCTGAAAATTCTCATTAATGCCCTGCCCACCAGCCACACCTCCAGCCACTCCCCCTAAAACACAAGTGTCCCTCTTTGGCAATTTGAAATGTTGGGAGGTATGCCTTTGGTGAAGGTGGTTTCCTCCAGAATTGGACCATTTTAGCTGGACCTAATATTAGATTTCCATGTGCTACAAACCAGTAAAAATCTAGGATGATGCATAACTTACCTTAGTACATTAACCCCTTGATCGCCAGAGGGGTGTCCAATGCTTTACTCTGCACCATCCCTACATGTTCTGACTGTATACTAGTGTGGCACCATATAGAGCACTATTTCTCTACCAGGGCACTGTGGCACTTTGGGGTGCTAATGCTTTCATTAGCCTCGGCATGTACAGGGGATACTAAGGCCCATAGTTTTAAAAGCAAACTAGAGTTATTCTGGAGGGAACCAACTGCACCGTAGCGGACAAATAAAACTTCCTGTTAAATTAAATTGGGCTTTTAACCCTTTGAATGCTACAGGGGTCTCCAGTGCATTGTGAACCAATGCTTTGGAGACAGCTCTGGCATTCAAGGAGTTAAAAAGCTCTGTTCAAGTGCATGGTAATTTAGGAATCTGTATCTTATCCCCAATGGTGCAGTTAGTTTCCTCCAGAATAACTTAATTCCTCATTAACAGTTGTGTGTCTGTGTGTAAGTATGTATGTGTGTCAATGTGTGTGTAAGTATATATGTGTGTTCGTGTGTGTGTGTAAGTATGTATGTGTGTCTGTGTGTATATTTGTATATGTGTGTGTGTGTAAGTATGTGTGTGTGTCTGTGTGTATATTTGTATATGTGTGTGTGTAAGTATGTGTGTGGGTGTGGGTGTGTAAGTATGTATGTATGTGTATCTATGTTTGTCTGTGTGTTTATGTGTGTGTGTGTGTGTGTGTATGTGTATGTGTGTGTGTGTGTGTGTGTGTGTGAGTGTGTATGTGTTGTATGTGTGAATGTGTGTGTGTGTGTTTGTGTTGTGTGTGTATATGTGTGTTTCTGTGTATATATGTATGTGTATGTGTCTCTGTGTGTGTATATGTGTGTCTGTGTGTGTTGTGTGTGTGTTTGTGTCTGTGTGTGTGTGTGCGTGTGTGTGTGTATGTTTGTGCGTGTGGGTGTTGTGTGTGTGTGTGTCTGTGTGTGTGTGTATGTGTGTCTGTGTGTGTGTGTATATTTGTGTGTATGTGTGTGTGTGTGTGTGTGTGTGTGTGTGTATCTGTGTGTCTGTTCCTGTGTCTGTGTGTCAGTCTAAATACAGCTAAACAGTCTCACAATAAGACTCACTAAGGGGAATGTTCTAACCCAATTCTGCCCTAAAAGAGTCACTGGAACAGATAGTATTGTGCCTGCATAATGTGTATTTATTAAGCTACTTGTGCTGACAATTCTACCTGCTCCACATGGAGTGCTGTGTGGGAGTGTAGAGGTGTATTGAGGAGTTCCATGGCTCAGCACCTTGCTTTACTCTATGTACTAACAAAGCCCAGTGAAAAATGTTTACAATGAGTCAGATTTCCTGCGCCTTCGATATGAAAGGCATTCTATAGTGGAGGCTTTCAGGGTTGGTTTACATTAAAATCCTATTGATGATGGAGTTTGTGCATCAGTATGCACTAGAGCGGTCATATGCTTGTACACACACTGAAGTATAGGCTCACGATTATTTGTGCTAACATATTAGCTGAAGAAAATAACAAAAAATTTAGATACATTGGCAGAATTGTGTAGTTACACCCCCATAGTGTTCTGGCTTATTAAATATCTAGGTTCTGAATATTTCACTGTTCCTTACAAATAGTAGATCTATATTTTGAAATGCAATCTGCTTTCCGCTGTGTGTTCTCTTTCTTACATACAGATTGCTCTATGGACATAAAAAATTGTAGATTGCATAGGTGGAGTCACAAATAATTGTACTGTGTACTGTTTACCTGTACGTGAATTGACAAAAGAGCTGCCATTGATGATGCAACTGCATTAGGCATGTGACTGGCAAGGGAAAGTACTAAGCAGAATTATTGGGTGAAGCCTGTCATTCAGCTAAATTGCTGGCATAAATGTGTGATCTGAATGAAATATAAAGGATTTACTGCACAATACAGATATGCCTATAATCCTTTTAAAATTAATTCAGACATTTGATACACACTTCAATGTAATATTCCTTGTACAAGTGGGGGAGGGGATTATTAACATCTTGGGTGCTGACCCTACTCCTAGCCCTTCCATTGTTGTTTGGCCCAGAAAATACCATTCACCTATAAAATACAAATAAACTTTTACCCTACAGAGGACTAATGCATTAGAATCCTCTCTAACATCCAGCAAACATGAGCATAACTATGACCATGGAGGAAAATCTGAGGCTGGAGCAAATTTGGATAATGCATGGTTCACACTGACACAGACCTCATTTAAAGTTCTGGCAGATTTAAAACCCAAGTTAATTCAGACTCAAATCACAATTCACCATCAGAGGATCTCAGAAGGCCTTCACATGATGGGAAAAGACAGACAGGAAAAGCAACTTGCAGCACCAAGGAGCAGTTGCGTCATGATTCATGACCAACGTGCTTCCAGGTAACCCTTTTAGTGCAAGAGGTCTGTCCAATGTATTGCTTTGCAATTCATTAGCCACCTATCTAGTGTTAAAAGAGATAATGAATTAAAGGAAAGGAACTCACAAATGTTATTCTTAATTTACTGGTTGAAAATAAACATACAGAATGTGAGAGGCTCTCAGTGCCTACGGAATCCACCTGCACCCTCCTGGTGAGGCCCAACTAGGCCAAAACGTACGTTGGGGGTTAGCTGGTGTTCCCGTGCAGGGGGGCCTTACCCATCATTTTGGAACTGGACTGCCCTTTTGGGCGGGATTAGTCTAATAAGTACGTGGAAATTTCTCCTCTGTAATGGCACTAGAGAGCTAAAACGTGATGCTTCTGGGCGGTGACTAGCCGTAGAACAGGCCATTGTGCTGTTGTCCATTCCCAGAAGCCTCTCACATTCTGTTTGCTATGTTACTGGTTGGCAGTGGCCATGTGTGTTGATGTCATTGGCTTCTACCCAATATAGGCAGTTGGTTTAACTATAAGGAGTTACAGGATAATGCAGAGCAGACGCCCCCCCCCCCCCCCCCCCTTGGTTGTCAGGTGTCACAACTGCATCCTCTGCACCCTGTAGTTACACATTGACTATAACTGTGGTGTCATTTCACACTGAGTGGAATATATAAATAGGCCTCAGTCATTACATAACTGTGCTTTTTTTGTATTGAACTTTCCTAACTTCTGTATACAAATCATTTTGTGTGAAACACGGCTGCTTTTTGCCATTAACTCCAAATGTTGGGCAAGGAAAGAAGCAGAGGAAATAGCTCAAAATGCTACCTTTTTCTTTCACTTGCTGTAGTGATGACATTAGGTCTTATTAACATCGTAGTCATATGCTGGTGGAGCTGTGTACTAAAGGCATATGTACAATGACACACAGACATGTTTTGTTCCATCAGTAGAAACCCCGGTAATGAAAAACGTTTTCTGAGGTTGTCCATATGTGCAACACACAGCCCACCTCCAGCTGCTGTTGAACTACAAGTCTCCTCGTCTTCATATGGCCATTAAACAACAGTTGGACATAGGCCGCAGCTTGGCCAACCCTGGTCTATGCTCAGGGCTTCATGACTATTTCATGAAAAAGTAGGAAACAAAAAACATATTTCTGTTTTTATTATACTACCAGTATGAAAGCCCTTATATATGGGCTAAAGTGCACCCAGCGGCCCCAGCTGCTGCCCCGGAGCTGGAAGCAAAGACAGGCAGTGAGCCGTCCGGAGCTCCCCGCTCCAGATCAGCTCGTTCCGCCAGTCTCTACTGCGCATGACTGCATCATTCCAGCAATCTCTACTGTGCATGTGCAGTTACGCACACAGGGAGCTTCACAGGCTAGAGTTTTATATTATTTAGATTCTTATTTTTGGTTTTGGAAACACCTCTATGGAAATACCGGTTTTGTCCCTGGATACAGGTGCTCCATTAACAAACCATATATATTAACAAACCATATATATGCACAGCTTATATTCTGCTTTGTGTGTACATTCCCCCTTACTTTTAAAGTTTAATAAGATAGCGCAGTGCTTTCCAAACTGTGTGTCGTGACACGTTAGTGTGTCGGCTGTAGTGTGTAGGTGTGTCGCAGGCAAAGGTGCTGTTTACACAGCGAGAGATTGTCATTCAACCAAAGCATGAGCTACACTGGGAGCTGAGATAAAATGCTACTACTTAATGGTCGCATTTAAACACTGCAAGATTGCCTCTGTGTGCTGCATACAGCTGGAGCGCCACAAAAGATTTGTAACAGCTGGAGTGCCTCTGTGTGCTGCATCCATAATATGTATGCAGCACACAGAGTCACTCCAGCTGTTACAAATCTTTTGAGATTCCACCTCCTCTATGCCTCTGCCCTCTCTTTGGGCTGCCAGGCTGGAGGTGTCCTGTCACATGCCTGCTGATTCTGCTTTTGGCACCAATGAGACAGGAAAGACGGACAGGACTTCTAAAATCAGTTATGCGCTATCTATTTAATAATGCGACATGAGAATCTTGCGCTTATATATAGAGCAACATTCTCATGTCATCCTTTTAAAAACCACACGACATGCTTAATGTCTTCCGCAGTATGAATGAAAGGTTTTCATGAGATATGTTGTGTCCCCATACATCTTGTTATTACAATTTATGTATGTGTCCGTATCTCTTATAAGGGATTATTAGTTTAACCTCCGGTTTGCTAGCAAAACTGAATTACTGTGTCATGAAATGATGCATCTCTAAAAAGTGTGTCACCAACATGAAAAGTTTGGAAAGCTCTGAGATAGCGGATTATCCATTGTTGGTGTACATTTCATTTGCATGCTAGTGCATGTAATCTACTAATGTGCTACATTGTGATATCAAAAATTGAAAAAAAAAATAGAAAATTAGCCCTTTACTAGGTTAGTGCATAAATCTGTTCGTTTC
Organism: Rhinophrynus dorsalis; assembly: GCA_037306005.1. Lineage (NCBI taxonomy): Eukaryota > Metazoa > Chordata > Amphibia > Anura > Rhinophrynidae > Rhinophrynus > Rhinophrynus dorsalis. The sequence goes on from CM074725.1 coordinate 51,832,634, forward strand.
TCAAAATTGGATTTGTTTCAACTAAATGAGGCATAATTATAAGTGCTCTTACACAGGGGTGATAGAAATGTAGCAATACCCCTGCTATATTTCCATTGCTGGTGTTCTTCTACTCGCCTTCTCCTGTCACAGGGAGCTGCGGTGGCTGACCTATGTGTCTATGTGTATGTCACGCTCCTGCAGGCTACTCCTCCTACCACCATCTTGATTGGCTGCTTGGCCTTTATCTACCTGGGCCAACCTCCTAGGCTTGCTCAATTTTTCGCTCCAAGATCCTGAGAGATTCTTGTTTCAGCGTTCCAGAGTTTGTGATATTTGTGTACCGACCTTTGCCTTGTTTCCCAACCACGTTTCCAGTCTTCAGAATTTGCTTCCAACTCTTTGAATCTCAGCCCGGCTTCCCTTTGACTATGACTCTTTTTGTTCCCCTGGTACCTCACCTTTGGTTCGGCTTTCACTCCAGCTTTCCTGACCTCGTTTCATCCCGCACTTCAGCGCAACGGGATTCCCTACAGCCGTTACTCGACTAGGCATCAGCTGCTTCTGAGACCTTCGTCTTTGACTCTTCCTTCCAGTGAGTCCTGTTTTCTCAACAGTCTGACCCTCCATTGCTCGACTCCACACCTCAGGCTCTCCAACTGAAACGGGTGCCATTGCCGGTTCCGCTGGTGACTGCCCCAGCCAGTCAAGGATGTGGATGCTCGACTGCTCCCTACCTCTTGCCTGTCCAACTAATTGAGGGTGTCGAGTTAAGCGTCCAGTCGACATCTCCAAATGTCCAACTAGTTGAGGGTAGTGGGGTCGAAGGTTTCCCGAGTCTCCAACCAACCAGTCTTAAGTCAACGACTCTCCTAAGACTAAACAACTGAGTCTCCGACCAACCAGTCTAAGTCTACGACTCTCCTAAGACTACACCAGTGAGTCTCCGACCAACCAGCCATTTGTCCACTGCTCTTCCTCTTTCAACCCATTTTGTATTTCCGATTATTACTAGTCCAGTCTTCCTCTCTCAGACTTTGACAGTGTACTATTGGCTGGCACTCACATGGATCAGCCATTCATTGGATGTTGCAGAAAGCATCACAAATTCCCTTCTAGCTCATGTGAAAGGTCTTCTGATGACTTCATAGTCCACTGTGCAGATCTGCCCTACAGCATCTTTAATGTGTTCCTAAGTAAATACAGTACAATTGCAGCTTGCTGAACTCTGGTGTGTTCATGTGGCGTGTTAAAAGGCATTATTGTCCAGCAGTAAACCTTTGAATATGGACAAAATGACCAACACACCAAGGCCCAAACTGGAGCAATATGTAATCAAATCTAATTTGCAATATTTATAAAATTAACCCCTTGGGTTTTAGTTCGTGGAGACCTCTCTAGCATACAATATGTTACATTTATGTTTAAATCAAATAGATGTTTTATTCAATACATTCAGTGCCCAAGAAATGCCCCAGTGTGTCATGGATTTAGTAGTACTAATTGTAAATAAAGGGCTATGTTGTATATATACAAAGTAAAAGTAGAACTATTCAAGAGTAAACCAACTATACCATACAGGGCAGATAAAAACTCCAGTTGATGTATGTTAAAGGGATAGTAATATTTCATAATAAAAACAGCTCTAATTAATCATCATAGTATTTGGACTTAGGAGAGTGTTATTTCAATTCTGTCAGAGTTGTAGTTCCAGAGTAATTCAATGACAAAGTATCACCTCCCATCCCTTTTACTGATGTAACACTGTTCAGCCAGATCAGAAGGGAGGTGCTCAGGTAGACTGCAGAGAGGGACAATCTTCATTTAACAGAAGGGAAAAACCTGAAAAACTTGACAAGGGGGCAGGGACTTCATTGTTCTCATAGGAAGAAGATTGTCCCCTGCTGTTATCTGTCTGGTCTATGGACTGGATTCCACATCTGGGAAAAGATGGCTTACACTAGGTAAAAGGGGCGGGAGGGGGAAACTTTGCTTGTGAATATCTCTCAAACCATAAAGGTTTGAGAGATAAGACTTATATCGTTCTTCATGTTTTTTTAATGCCTACAAAATAAAATAAAGATAAAACAAAGTATTACTATCCCTTTAAATAACTTTATTGAACAAGAAATTCCATAGTACAACTGGTGCACAGAGCTTGATCCGGGGCCCAAGATGCACAAATAAAGCAAAAAAGTGCTTACAGGAGAGTGCTCCATAGGAACGAGTGACCAAATGAAAGTAATAAACGGGGGTCTGGGAGATGTGAGTCAGAACGGAAGATGAAGAAGAAGGAAAATACAGGGAAAAGAAAATCAATATTTATCTAAACAGAAATCCATTGAAAGCTGTGTTACCAATCGACTGTAATACAGTAAAGAGTACTATCCTACTGATTGAAAATAATCTTTTGTGAAATGTCATTATTACCATCACATTCTTTTTCTTCTCAGAGGTCCCAGAAGTGCCTGATCTGTTTGAATCTGTCAAGTCTATCACTAAGAAAGGCCATGAGTCGCTCTCAGGATTTCATCTAATGAACTCTATTTTTAAGCTCCTTAATAGAAGGAATATCATTACTTTTCCACTTGGTTGGAAAAGTGAATCTAGCAACCACTAGGATATGTTGAATTAACTTTTTTTGCAAATTTATTAAGCTGAGAAAGTGGTTTACCAAGTAATAGAATAAGTGGGCCCAAAGCAAAGATTATATAGGCTAGCCTTAAAGGGATAGTAATGTTTCACAATAAAAGCAGCTCTAATTAATCATCATAGCAGGACTTATAATTTTACATCCTTTGCTACTAGACAGACTTGAAAAGTTACTCGCCACTGCAAGCCAAAACATACCTACCAGGGCTAAATTTCTACTCGCCAGGGCTAAATTTTCACTCGCCATTGGCTAGTGGCGAGTGGAAATTTTGAGCCCTGATCATAGTATTTGGACTTTGGAGAGTGTTATATCAGTTTTATCAGGGTTGTAGTTCAAGAGTAATTCAATGACAAAGTATCACCCTCCTACCCCTTTTACTGATGTAACACTGTTCAGACAGATCAGAAGGGAGGTGCCCAGGTAGATTGCAGAGAGGGACAATCTTCAATTAAGATAAGGGAAAAACCTGAAAAACTTGTCAAGGGGGGCAGGACTTTCATTGTTCTCATAGGTAGAAGATTGTCCCCTGCTGTTATCTGTCTGGTCTATGGACTGGATTCCACATCTGAGAAGCGATGGCTTACACTAGGTAAAAGGGGCGGGAGGGGAAACTTTGCTTGTGAATATCTCTCAAACCATAAAGGTTTGAGAGATAAGACTTATATTGTTCTTCATGTTTTTTTAATGCCTACAAAATAAAATAAAGATAAAACGAAGTATTACTATCCCTTTAACTAAATAGATAACCTGTTTCCAAAATAAATGTGTATCTGCAGACAAAACCAAAAAATATGAGCCATTTTTACAACCAGCAAATGTGGAATTTCTGAGAACATTTCATGAAGCGTAGCTGGAGTTCTGTACCACACCTGAATAATTTTATATGCATTTTCTTAAAATACGTGCAGATGGGGAATTTGACAGCCATGCTCCAGATCCTGAGTCAGACATGGAGGTCTACTTTTATTCAGTTCTATTTCCCAATATTCTAAATAAAGGAGAGCTATTTTATGGACCTCGCAACAGCAGTGCAGTATATTAGAGATTCTGTTAAAGAGATCTTTCTGAGATTTAACTCTTTGAGTGCCAGAGAGTTATCCAGTGCATTTCAAAGCAATGCACTGGATGCCTCCTTGGTATTAGAATGGTTAAAATCTGGCCATATAAATACCAACTCACATCATGTTTGGGGTAAATTGTTAAAATGGGTTGTTAAAGGGATAGTATTGGATTATTTTTACCAAACTTAAATCTTGTAGATATTAAAAAAATAAATAAAAGGATTGCAGTCTGAGCTCTCAAACCTTTATGGTTTGAGAGATATACGCAACTAAACTTCCCCCCTCCCTCCCCTTGCTCTGATGTCAATGCTCTAGCTGAAGAAGGCTATCCAGGTCCTGGGAACATCCTGTGGCTCTACAGCAGAGCCGAAATAGCGTTATTTAAAAATAATTATTTCATTGGAATGGTCTACAAAGTGTGCTTGCAAACAAGCACACTTTGTAGACCTTGTAGACTTTGTAATTACAGTTCCAATGAAGCAATTATTTTTAAATAGCACTATTTTGGCTCTGCTGAAGAGCTGCAGGACAGTCCTGGGACTAGGATCTCCTTCTTCATCTAGAGAGCTGACATCAGTGCAAAGGGAAGGAGGGGGTTGTTTAGCTGCGTATAAATCGCAAACCATAAAGGTTTGAGAGATCGGACTGCCATCATTTTATGTATTTATTTAATATCTACAAGATTTAATTTTGGTAAAATAATCCAGTACTGTCCCTTTAATGACTGATAATGATATATCTGAAGATATTCTAATCTGAATGAGGAAAGCAAAGCACGATTGACACTTATTTGATCAAAGGATACACATTTCCCATCCATACTGAAGTCATCCAGTGAGAGACCTGGTACAAAACCAGGATTACTTATGATTCCAAACAATCTGATGGGAGAGGACTAGACTTTAAAGAGCTATGAACATTTTGACCAGACCCGAATGATAAACTTAATAGTATGTAGAGTATGAGTAGGGTGTCCTTTCTCACTGTTTCAATAATGGAAAGATTTTAGCGGCTCCAGAACGAGGAGTTTACATATAACATAGTGAGCCAAAACTATGGAGAGGATCGACCCCCGTGCTCAGCCCACTGAAAGACCTCCCCAGGTCTGTAACATATGAAAGAAAAATAAAGAAAATAGACTGCACGATGGGATATCTTCAATCCAATATAAAATATATTTATTTATTTGAACATTTAAAATCCAATCAAGTACAAATCTCTTATTTACTCACGACCTCCTAGATGAAAGGACAGACAGAATACATCAACGCATTTCGCGTAAACCACTCTTACTCATGATTGTCCCTATCCAGACCTGATTATTCAAATTAATAGAATACATTTCTTAGAATTACAATGCATTACATTCCCCTGATGAAGTGGAGCGGAGACTCCACGATACACGTTGGGGTGTCTTAGTCGCTCACCTATGTTCCTGCTCCCTCCCACGCTTCCTGTGTAATCTCACCCCTAGTCCCAACAAGCAACCAGGTCCCGCTCACTGCACAGCATCTCAATACATGTTCAGTTTACTGTGAGAAATAGACATCTCCTGAAAAGATCTATACCAGCTTAAAGAAGAGGACTTGTTAGCAAGATACCGTACTTCTGAGAGCTGATTCACTGGACCAAGCTTATTCAAGGATAGAACTTTGGATACAGTTCTTTTGGTGCTTTAAAGGGATAGTAATACTTCGTTTTAACTTTATTTTATTTTGTAGGCATTAAAAAAACATGAAGAATGATATAAGTCTTATCTCTCAAACCTTTATGGTTTAAGAGATATTCACAAGCAAATTTTCCCCTCCCCGCCCCTTTTGCCTAGTGTAAGCCATCTCTTCTCAGATGTGGAATTCAGTCCATAGACCAGACAGATAACAGCAGGGGACACTCTTCTTACTATTAGAACAATGAAATCCCTGCCCCCCTTGACAAGCTTTTCAGGCTTTTCCCTTATCTTAATTGAAGATTGTCCCTCTCTGCAGTCTACCTGGGCACCTCCCTTTTGCTTTGGCTGAGGAGTGTTACATCAGTAAAAGGGGCGGGAGGGGGACATTTGTCATTGAATTACTCCTGAACTACAACTCTGACAGAATTGAAATAACACTCTCCAAAGTCCAAATACTATGATGATTAATTAGAGCTGCTTTTATTATGAAACATTACTATCCCTTTAAGTTCAAGATGAACAATATGTGAGTGTGCATATCGAGGATTTTTCTTTGTGCTTTCATAATTAAAAAATTTACTACACTTATATTTCTCTAGTAGAATTAATGTTTAACCAGTTAGACTTTGGTGTTTGCTTGGACCAGCATGTCAGTTTTCTTAAATTGGAAGCATAGTAATTATTTACTAAGTCAGGGACTCTGGGGCCCTTTGCAATATTCAAGATAATCGAATTGATTTAGAAAATGTGGACCTCTTCTCTTGGTTTATAAAATGAATATACAATTCTACATAACATTTTAATGGGAACAGTTATGGACAAGGTAGAGCATTTGTTTTCGTGGTAGCAATCTTCCCCAGCTGAGAGTAGTAAGAGTCCCATCGATTAATAGCTCTGTTGAGGTGCTGAAATAGTTATGTGTAATATTTATGGACATCTCCAGAACGCACACACCTGGAGGATAAACCCCCCCCCCAGAACAAATAGAGAAAAAAATCCCTTATAAAAATGTCCCTTCTACCCCCATCAGACAGTGCTTTTCTGCCTTGCCAATGGCAGGATGGAGTGTAGCTTAGGGGGTTTATTGTTCATAATTTTTTATTAATCTTTTCAGCTATCTTCTCTTCTGATCCCTAAGGAGGGACCATAGGCATTGTTTTGTCCTCTGCCACCCCTTTCCTGTGCCTCTTGCAGGTAGGATGAGAGGACTTGTACAGGGTGGGCACCTCACTACTCACTACTACTCACTCACTACTACAGGGTAGGCACCTCACTACTCACTACTGGCGCGCTCTACTGGACTTCTAGTACAGTACAATATAGTTCTGTATATGTGGTTTGCTGAGGGGGGGATAGAACCAAAAGGTTTGAGGCATTGCAGCTGTCACTTGTTGTGAGGTTGGTACACCTCCCCACGATATAATCTGCAGAACAAAAAACAAGAGAGCGCAATACGCCCCTAAGTGCAGTATTTACTATGATATTCTTTCCCAACTCCAAATAGTTATACTTACAGGAGTGAGAGGCTATACCCTGCCTCTGAGAATAGGCGCATAGACTGGTATCAGCCCCAGTCTGGCTGTCCTCCAGAAAGGGATTCACCTTGGTATTAGATCCTCTGGTCCGGTTCCAACATACCTCATACACCTCCAAGCACTCGATAGGCGTATTGTGCTCTCTTGTTTTTTGTTCTACAGGGTGGGCAGGCTACATTATAGGTTTTCAGGAGAAGGCCCTTCTATTGCTAGAAGTAAATTCTGGGGCTTCTTGTTCCTGGGGACATGTGTGGATCAAGTGATCAGCGTCCCGTAGCTGCAACAGCATGGGGTCTGTCTTCCATAGGAACTTCAGAAGGGCAAAGGTATAAATCTTGCAGGCAAAGCTGTTTTCTGGTAAGCTTTTCCTGCTGGCCTTGTTTTGCAGTAAGAAATTCTGGGGTCACAGGTGTTGATCCTGCATTTGGCGTCTCCTAGCATTCTTTCTGCCTTGCCATGTAAATGGCTCTTCAGCCGACGTTTTTTTCCAGCTAGTATTTATCTTTCTTTCTGTCAATTGTTTGTTTATGTTTTATTTTACTATGTGTCTGATTGTGAAGCACATGGAGAGTCTGAGCAAACCTCCAAAAATCAGCCAGTAACAAGAAGTACCTTTTCCTGCGATTTACCACTGCAAGTTTTTTTCTGCCTGATTCAATCAGTCTAAGCCATCGCCTTCTTTCATTCTGGGCATGATTTTATGTTATGATTTCAGTCAGAGCTTCAGAACACCTTTGACCAATTCCAGAAACCTGACTGCTGAGCTTGTGAGGAATTCATTCATGCAATGTGCATTGGATACCAAATACATTGGTTACCCCTCTGGCACTCAAAGCGCTAGTTGAGAATGAAGTAGACTATCGAAAGGAGGTAAAACTGGTCCAGCAAAGATGCTGGATTTTATTATTTGGATTGGAAGTTATTTAACCCTTTGAATACATTTTATGACAAGAGGGGTTGCTAGGTATTGTTTAAGTGGGCTAAAGCCACATGACTCATGTTTAAATCTCAGGGTCTTATTGCCAGCTTGGTGCATGTAATTATGCTGCAAATCCTTTTTAAAGTAATAATGAAATCAGACGTAATGATCAAGATCATACCATTCTACTTCAGTATTTGAAGTGCTTTAAGTTGATTGACTGCAGTTCACCATAGGGACAATTGAAACAGTATCACCTAGTGGTCAATTTTAAACAATTTGTCTTTAAAGAAAAAAAAGAAAAACAAGAAAGAAATCAAACAAGTTTGAGATGTTATAACTTTTGAATGGATTATCTGCCGACAGTCAGGCTACCCTTGTTTGTCTCAGCAGAAAAACCCATAAATATATTTTTTTCATAATAAAATATTGCTGTTCTTAAATCAGAGGCATTGGCAGGTCATATTCCTGCCCTGACTCTTTCCCACCTTCAATCCATATATTTGTTTTTAAGTGAACTACCAAGTCTGTTAAATTATATGGGAATTCACATTACAATTTTGATTGCTAAAATCTGTGAAGCTAATTTCCCTATACTTTTAGCTTCTGTTCGGAAATATTTATTTATGTGGGAGTAATTAATTATCTCCTGGTGAGGATGTGTGAACACACTTAAAATTAATGTTTTGCCAAGAATTTTGCATCTTTTTCAAACTTTGCCTAGTAAAATTCCTAACATCTTTTTTTTCCTCAAGTGACACACATATTCGATAAATTCTTCTGGCATTCTAAGCAACCTTGATTAAAAATCTCCTCTTCAACCAGGAAGGGGTCATTGGGGGGATTGGGCAACACAGATGGTAAATTATTTTACCATGCTTCTTTACTTAATTCTATTCCTGATTGGATTTGTAACAGAAATAATAAGCTATGGGTACAAATACAGCATTTGTTTTTGTTTTTTCTTTACAAACTGATCATTTAGTTGAATTTTTTAGCCTAAAACAAGCAGAGAATTTGAACCTGGTGCTCACTGTATCTTGGCCAATGTTCATACCATTTAGAATTATTATAGCAATATTGCAAACGTGTAGCTCTACCTTCCCCGCTGTCAAGATTCTTCTATTATAAAATTACCTCACGCTGTCTTCCCTATGCACAGTTCCCACATGGTCTTCT